>CM055125.1:364675775-366153275 GCA_029206835.1 Rana muscosa
CATCTCCTGTAAAGGTGACAACTAGAGATGTTGGGGAAAAAAAATCTGGACATTCTGTTGAAATGTTGTCATTTTGCAGTCAATGGGAAGGATACATTGAGGTGGTTTTTGGTGTTTAAAGCGGAAAAAATAAAAAAAAATATTAAAAGCCAGCCGCTACAAATACTGCAGCTGCTGACTTTTAATAAATGGACACTTACCTGTCCAGGGTGCCCGCGATGTCGGTAGCCGAAGCCAAGCAATCGCTCGTGTCTCGGCTGCCCCCGCCGCCATCCTCGGTCAGGGAATCAGGAAGTGAAGCGTTGCGGCTTCACTGCCCGGTTCCCTACTGTGCATGCGCGAGTAGCGTGCCGCGTTCCCAATGGTCCCCGCTGTCTCCTGGGACCAGTGTGTTTCCCAGAACACAGCGGGGGGGGGGGGGAGTGGAGTGACTCCCATGGGAGTCTATGCCAGAAGTGGGTGCAATTACCTGTATTATACAGGTATCTGCACCCCCCTCCCCCCTGAAAGGTGCCAAATGTGACACTGGAGGGAGGGGGGGGGGAGGGTTCCGAAAAGCGGAAGTTCCATTTTTGGGTGGAGCTCCGCTTTAAGCGTAAAATGGACTTTAAATGGCTCCTGAGGGCCCGGAATGGCCTCCTGGCACTCTGGCATGTGTTAGAAGCGCTGACTTATCTCCTCTTGGCTGCTCCATATATTCATGTGTTAGGGGGGAAACTATGACACTTTTATACAGGAGACCCTCTGATGGCCGGAGAGCCCCCGATCTGTGTGACTTCCACATCTCCACCCTGTGCTGACACTCTCCTGTCTCTACAGCAGCGGAACATTCCAGATCTCTATCCATTGTATGTTCTATGACTCCTCCACCGACAGTGAGAAACACAATAGAAATGGGGAGGATTGCTGGAGCTTTTAATGGCTGCAAACAAAACTATCTATCTATCTATCTATCTATCTATCTATCTATCTATCTATCTATCTATCTATCTATCTATCTATCTATCTATCTATCTATGTATCTATCTATCTATCTATCTATCTATCTATCTATCTATCTATCTATGTATCTATCTATCTATCTCTGTATCTATCCATCCATCCATCCATCCATCCATCCATCCATCCATGTATCCATCTATCCATCTATCTATCTATCTATCTATCTATCTATCTATCTATCTATCTATCTATCTATCTATCTATCTATCTATCTATCTATTCTATTTTGTTTATCTATTGATCAGTCGTTCTATCCATGGATTTCCATCTCTTTTATCTATTGTCTATTGTCTAGCTATCTATTTTTATTATCTATTGTTCAATATTCTACCTATGATTGTTGTATCCATATCTAACTATCTATCTTGTTTATCTATTGATCAATATCAATCATCTACCTTTCCTTCTATCATTCTATCTCTTGTATCTATTGTCTATCTATCTATCTATCTATCTATCTATCTATCAAAATATATATTTATCTATTGATCTATATATCTATCATCTACCTTTCTCTCTATCATTTTATCCGCTGATTATCTATTTATCCCAACTTTCTCTGTCAATTTATTAATTAGTAATGTAGCGGCCTCACCCTCTCTCCAACTTCTTTCTCTGTCACACACCAACTCTTGTCTAGGGGTTCCTGGGTTGTGAGAGTGAGATGCGCCACGGCCCATGTCCTCCCCATTTCATTAGGGAGGTGAAGGCCACTTCCTAATGTTTCCTCGGGCCAATGTGTTCCGCGGATGCACCGAGTCTGTAACCACAAGCTCACCCGCCTCCCCTTTGGTTCCAGTAACTGGAGTTCACACACCGGAGAAAGGTCCAACACTTGTTTATTTGGCACTCTGATAGCAAAGCACAATACCAGTTCTCTTGCAGTACAGGTTAGGACCTATAACCTTTTCAACGGTGGGACGAGCAGATCAAGGCACTTCCTAAGACTCAATTCTAAAGATGGGGTCTCTTCCTGCAACCCCCACGTACAACAATGGAACCCTCTTCGATACGCTGTGGCCCCTATCAGGGAGGATGTGCCCTCCCAAGAGAGTTCCCAGGGGCCCACCGTCACCGGGTTGGTGCTGCTCCGGGTCTTCAGTGGGTAACCTCCCCAGTCTCCTCACCTCAGGTTGGTGTCCCTCCGCTCAGGGACCCTCGGACAGTCCACCCTAGCGGGACCCAGTCGAAGGTACTGGGCCCCAGGCCTCCTCGATAGTACCTCACCCCAGGCTAAAGGTGCCTGGGATGGACGCCAACGTGACTCCGGACCAGGCCATGGGCACCTGGACCAGACTCCTGGATCTCCATGCACCCAGGCCTAAGGTGCCTGGGTGCGGGCCGCAGCCCTCCTCCTCCGAGGACCTCCTTCTCCGCCAGACCTCGTGGCAAGCGCGTCTCCCCCTTTTATCTCCTCCCTTCAACGGTCCGGCGGGTTCCCCGCCCCAGCCACACCATCTCCGGGAAGAGACCAAACAGGGAGCACTGCAGGGGATGATTCTACCTGAAGCCCGTGGGTACCTCGCCACCCACAGGCAAAGGAGAATATTACATCCTCCAATCCTCCACGAAACAGAAAGGGGTCCAAATCCTAACACAATTATACACCTGGGTTACACTATTGCCCAGGTGTATCCCATCAATTTGAGGACCCCGCTACAGTAATCTATCTCTCTATCTATCTATTTATCTATCTATCTCTCTATCTATTTATCTATCTCTCTCTCTCTATCTATCTCTCTCTCTCTCTCTATATCTATATATCTATTTATATCTATCTATCCCTCTCTCTATCTATCTCTCTATCTCTGTATCTATCTATATATATCTGTTTCTATCTATCTATCTATCTATCTATCTATCTATCTATCTATCTATCTATCTATCTATCTCTGTATTTAGCTATATATATCTGTTTCTATCTATCTATATCTATCTATTTATATCTATCTATCTATCTCTGTATCTATCTATATATATCTGTTTCTATCTATCTATATCTATCTATCTATCTATCTATCTATCTATCTATCTATCTCTCTATCTATCTATCTATCTATCTATCTATCTATCTATCTATCTATCTATCTATCTATCTCTGTATCTAGCTATATCTATCTATTTATATCTATCTATCTCTGTATCTATCTATATATATCTGTTTCTATCTATCTATATCTATCTATCTATCTATCTATCTATCTATCTATCTATCTATCTATCTATCTATCTCTCTATCTATCTATCTCTCTATCTATCTATATATATCTGTTTCTATCTATCTATCTATTTCTATCTATCTATCTATCTATCTATCTATCTATCTATCTATCTATCTATCTATCTATCTATCTATCTATGTATCTATCTATGTATCTCTCTATCTCTGTATCTATCTATCTATCTATCTATCTATCTATCTATCTATCTATCTATCTATCTATCTATCTATCTATCTATCTATCTATCTATCTATCTATCTATCTATCTATGTATCTCTCTATCTCTGTATCTATCTATCTATCTATCTATCTATCTATCTATCTATCTATCTATCTATCTATCTATCTATCTATCTATCTATCTATCTATCTATTTAATCTATCTATCTATCTATCTATCTATCTATCTATCTATCTATCTATCTATCTATCTATCTATCTATCTATCTATCTATCTATCTAGGTCTACCCTCTATTTTTTGTTGTTTTATTGTATTATCTGTTTGTATAGGAAGTATCCTATATACTTCTCCAGTAGGAGATGGGTCGGGTGTTTCTCACTCTCTGCGCTGTGATGAGGATAATGGTCTCAGCTCCAGGCGGTGGCTTCCAATATGACAAGTTAGAACATAGGAGTAGATTGCGTTGCCTGAGGTCGATCGTCTTGCAGCCTCAGTGCTGTAATTTGTACACGACTGCAGGTACCGGAGCGTGTAATACCTTGTCAGAGATCCGAATGTTTGTGTCGGAAGGCGAGGTGCCCATGGAAACCACCGCCACGTTCTTTTTTTTAAATATTTATCCCGTCTGTAAAATAGACAAAACCAGACAAGAAACCTGTGCAAAATCCGACTCCGATCACCACCATTTATAAAGGTCAAATGAGCTTTATATATAGCGGGCTCACTGAGAGCGACATTCCTGTTTGTAAAAAATAAAACAAAATCTCTCCAGGCCAGCTGTAAATGTTTTATATTTTTTATTTACATTTTTAATTTACATTTTTTATTTTTTTGCAAGATTCTTACCTGCTTCTGTTTTGTAAATACTGAGATACAGTTAGATTTTTCTTGCTGATCTCTATGTTGAAAGAGTGCTAAGTGATCGCCGCCATTTCTTGTTTTAGTGTAATCACATGACCAGACCCAGTGTTGTCCAAAATAAAAAAGGGGGGAGGGGGGTAGCCCTTAATTTTTCTAGATGTGCAACCCCCCAAACCAAAAATGAAGCTTTCTGCGCACTAAACTTAACTTGGATCTAGCATTAGATATATTTGTAAATGCAGCATAGTAAGTGATCTGTACGTGTAAAACCCGCCCAAGTATTTATTACCTTCTCGCAGAGATCGCAGTGCTCCACCTGACAGTACCTCCCCTGAAGGACAGCACCATCCTTGTTCCAGCATCATCCAGGGTCTAAGATGCCAGCTCACTGATGATGTACTGCTAAAATTTTGGCCTAGGCAATAATGACTTCTGGTCACAAAAGGGTTAACAACTAAGGCTTTAAAGAGGAAGTAAACCCTGGTGGGTTTTACTTCCTCTTTAGCCCGTTGCTGCAGCCTGCAAATGAAAAGCATGATGTGCTAGTTTGCATCACATACCAGCCCATTATGTGCCGCTTACCTGCAAAAGAATCCAGCGATGTCCCCAGGGTAGGCATCGTCCATCTTCTGTCTTCTCTTCCTTCCGGGACACGGACTCCGGCGCTGTGATTCGCCGGAGCCGCGTGACGTCACTCCCATGCACGGGAGCCGCAATTCACGGCACAGGCTAGGGAAGAAAGGGCGCTTAGTTTAGTTTCTTCCCCGCGCATGCGCAGTGAGGAATTTCGGCAGACTACAAGTGAAATGTCTCCTAAACGGCGCACGTTTAGGAGATATTTCCACTGCCTATAGGTAAGCCTTATTCTAGGCTTACCTATAGGTAGAAGTAGAAAACTAGGGTTTACAACCACTTTAATGGTGTGTGGTTAATTTCCATGTAGTTTTCAGTTTATATGCTTTTACACGGTTGTTTTCTATCTGTTACAAATATGCATTTACAGTAATACAGGTAAAGAATTCCCAGAGAACTATGGGTTAGACTAGAGGTCCCCAAACCTTCTAAACAAAGGGCCTGTTTAATGTCCTTCAGGCTTTAGGGGGGCTGGGCCGTGGCCAGTGGGAGCAAACAATACCTCATCATTGGTATCAGTGGGAGGAATAGTACCCCATCATTGGTGCCATT
This sequence comes from Rana muscosa, assembly GCA_029206835.1. Classification (NCBI taxonomy): domain Eukaryota; kingdom Metazoa; phylum Chordata; class Amphibia; order Anura; family Ranidae; genus Rana; species Rana muscosa. Next base: position 364,681,228 of record CM055125.1, read on the forward strand.
TGGAGGAATTGTGCCCCATCATGGGGGTCAATAGAAGGAATCACGTCCTATTGTTGGTGTCAGTGGGAGGAATAGTGCCCCATTGTTGGTGTCTTTGAGAGGAATCGTTGCCCATTGTTGGTGTCAGTGGGAGGAATAGGACCCCATCATTGGTGCCATTTGGAAGAATTGTGCCCCATCATGGGGGTCAATAGAAGGAATCACATCCTATTGTTGGTGTCAGTGGGAGAAATAGTGCCCCAAGGGCCAGATAAAAACAAAGGGTCACAGTTTGGAGACCGCTGGGTTAGACAAAAAGAATGGCTGTGGTTTGTCTGTTGAGGCATGCACAGTAATTCAGTTAGGCATTCATCAGTGTGATTGGGGGACGGCTAGTAGGCAGTCCCCACAAAATTATAGGTGGGCTTTGGTAGGGCCAATCTGATTGGGTGAGGTCTAATCTGGGCAGGACCACCCGGTAACTGGGTGGGCCTGAGGCAGACTGTGGGCAGCATTGTGTCCCGGGGATCGGTTTTAACCTTTTGTAAGTATGTTCATTATTCATTAATGAATCCATTTGGATTTATGTTGCGCTTTTCTTAATTCTTGTACTGCTTAACCTAAACTCTTTAAAGTGGAAGTAAACCCTCCTATCGTTTTCAGCCAAGGAAGCGGCCATCTTGGCCTCTGTTTAATTTGCAACTGCCATGATGCTGCACATGTGATCTGTTATGACACCAGCCATTGGATGGTTTGACAGTTTGGTTGAGAGCACAACCAATGTGACAGCTAGCATTTCCGGCATGCCGGAAATGTTAACTGTTTTTTTTAAACTATCAAATCGATGGGTTTACTTCCGCTTTAAATTTTAAAATCGGATTGTAAAAATATTTGTAGCGGCCTCCTCACCCCCCTCTTTGCATCAGCTTGTCTTTCTCTTGTCTAGGGGTACCTTAGAGGGGAGAGAGCGGGGTCACCACGCCAAGCCTTCACCACAGATGTCTGTGCGGTGTAAGCAAAGTTCTTTCTCTACCTTCGGGTCAGTGTTGTGCACCTGGAGTTACCTTGAACAATGTCCACCAGAAAAGAGCCCCACACCATTAAAGTCCAACACTCCTTTATTCTTCTCGAGTGAACAGCATAATCATTAATCAGTTAGACTCCCTTGGCTTTACAGAACAGAAAAGGAGGTGTGGTTACGAATAGGCCCAGACACAATGAACTCTCCACTTTCCTCCATGAAAGTGGGCTGAGGTCTCCTAGCGAGGGGGGATTTTCCTTCCTGGCGGTCTCCGGTGGGAGGCTCACCTGTCACTGGCAATCTGCTGCACCAGGTCTTCAAGTGAGGAGCTCCCTCCGGTCCATTACGCCTTCCGGATTCGGGTACCCACTCCCGGGGTTCCCTAGGACCTCCTTCCCTCGTGGAACTCGGTGTTGGGCACTGAGCTCCAGACCTCCATCCAAGTACCTCACCCCAGGCCAAAGGTGCCTGGGATGGAACACGATCTCCAGGCCTAGGGCGCCTAGAGGACCGACACGAACCACGCGCCCACAGGCTGAAGGTGCCTGGGACTCGACCCCGTGACAAAGATGGCCGGCCCCTTTATACCCTCTCCCAGCAAGCACGGCGTGTTCCCCGCCCCACCATACCGCTGCCGAGGGAGATCAAAAGGGAGGCACAGCACACAATGATGGTTCAACCCCAGCCCGAGGCGACAGCACCACCCACTGGACCGCAAGGAACTGCACATCACTGGTGTCTCTGCCAGTTTGAATTACACCCGGGAAAGTATATACCCGCTACATATTGTAAAGATTGTAAAATATATGGGTAGTCTTTAGGTAAATATTTGTAACGCTACTCCCGCTACCCCCTTCCAGACTGTTTTTTTTTTGCTTCTTGTTGTCCTGCGAAAATACTCCTTCCTTTGTGTCCACCACATGGCCGTGTTTCAAGTCCTTTTTCCTCCCCCTACTTCCTGCCAACATCACTTCCTGTTGCCTGAGGTTCGTGAACCAGTCCAACAAGCTTATGAATAGAGAGAGCCTAGCTTCTAAAAATAATACATGGTCTTAAAATTGTATTCAATTAACCCCTTAACGACCGCCCACTGTATATATACGTCGTCAGAATGGCTCGTACAGGCACAATCACGTGCCTGTACGTCCCCTTTAACTGCCCGACGTGGGGGGTCGCGCGCACGCCACCGGCGGCGCACTCGCGGCCCCCCCTGCCTTCCCCATGAGTCGGACTGCGGGTCCCGTGGACTCGATCGCCGCGGGTATCCCCGCGATCGTCTCACGGGAGCATTTTTATAGCACTGATCGTTGTATAAATGACAATGGTCCCATAATGTGTCAAAAGTGTCCGATGTGTCCACCATAATGTCGCAGTCACGATAAAAATCGTTGATCGCCGCCATTACTAGTAAAAAAAAAAAATTATTAATAAAAATGCCATAAAACTATCCCCTATTTTGTAGACGCTATGACTTTTGCGTAAACCGATCAATAAACGCTTATTGCGATTTGTTTTATTTTTTTTACAAAAAATATGTAAAAGAATACATACATTTTTGGGGGATATTTATTGTAGCGCCCCCCCCCCCCAATATTTAGGGGCGCTATGTGGAAATTTAAGGGTAGTCTGAGCCGATAATTGGGCTCAGACCAATTATGATTCAATTATTGTTCTGCTCTGGGTGTGATACTGCCTGGCAGTATTATTCTCCGTTGCCTGCAGGTGGCACTGTCACCGCCAGCATAGGTTAAACTATGGGGGTGTCACAGCACCTTGAGTGTCCTCTCTCGGCAGCCGTGCAGTGGGCGTGGTCTGCCCGCTGTGCATGCTGGGAGAGGGTACAAAAGGGCCAGACGCCATTAGGCATGAGGCGATTCCAGGGGGACCCCAAGGCGCAAGGGGGGACCTCTGGTCCAGTGAGTGTGCCTCGTGGCCCGCATGGCACGAGGTGCGGGAGTGTGTTTAGGCCTCGGGCACCTTCAGCCCGAGGTTCTGTTGCTGCATTGTGGGCCCAGCTCCGCTGAAAAGGGCTTACGCTTCAGAGAAGGATCCCAGGCTGCCCGTTTGTAGAGGGCCCATCTTTGGGAAAAGCGGTCCAGGGGAAGATCAGTCCCGGCAGAGATTAGCGACGGTACTGCTGTCTCGGGGAGAAGCCTGGAGGCCTACCTAAAGTAGGGTGACCAGACATCCCCAGTTTCAGGGGACAGTCCCCGAATTGAGGACACTGTCCCCGGACCAAATCTGTCCCCAGTTTTGTCCCCGGATTGGATTTGAACAGGAGCTGGAGCAATTTCAAAGACAGTCAGTGCAGAATAAAAAAAAAGAAAAATCTGAATTACACACCCCCGGTCTGCCGCTCCTACTAGCTTAGGGGGATGTATTTTTTTCCATTATCTGTGCCCCTTTCTGATGATCATGTGCTGGTCGGAGCAGAGGGAATACTTCTTAAGTTTCGGGCGCATGCCCATTCAGCTCCGCTCGCATGTTCTTCTGCCTTGGCTCAAGTCCCGGCCAGCCGCCTGCCTGCTTATCTCCTTGACTTCCCTGGTGAAGTGATCTTCCTCCGCTCCCCACCCAGTAGTAGCCGGGGCCCGGAGAGTAAGACTTGACAGGCTGTGAGGCGGGCGGCGGCGACGGGCAGAGAGTCGCTGATTGCCGCCATTACTAGTAAAAAAAAAAAATATGTCCCCGGATTTCATTTTAAAAATCTGGTCACCTTACCCTAAAGGGGGATACATCGTCTCTGATATCCGTGCTCCATCCCAGCTGCTAGGACCACTCTCATAGGGACTATCCGGGTGAGCAATACCCACTCAGGCTTGAGTGGCGACGAGTGTAGATACTGAACTTAAGTGTTGCGTGCCTAAACCTTCCCCTACTTCTTTCAACTTCCTGCTCTCTCTCTTCAAGTTGACTCAAAGAGAAAAAGAATAAAGCCTTGCTGATTAGATTTTACTCATGTGTGGACATTGTCCTTATTCCTGGAGATTATTGTTTGCCTAGACAACGGAGCTAAAGGATCAACTCGGGGGAGGTAATTCGCTGCAGACCCAAGAAAAACAAAACCCAGTCCGGTCCCTTAAACCAAGGGAGCGGGACCCTATTATTATAGCAAAAAGTAAAAAATATTGCATTTTTTTCAAAATTGTCGCTCTATTTTTGTTTATAGCGCAAAAAATAAAAACCGCAGAGGTGATCAAATACCACCAAAAGAAAGCTCTATTTGTGGGAAAAAAAGGACGTCAATTTTGTTTGGGAGCCACATCGCACGACCGCGCAATTGTCAGTTAAAGCGACGCAGTGCCGAATCGCAAAAAGTGGCCTGGTCTTTGACCAGCAAAATGGTCCGGGGCTTAAGTGGTTAAGTAGGCTCGGTAACATTGATTGAAAACATGTAGAGAATGGATACAAGTCGTATTGCGCAATACTCAAATTTGCTCTTGACAGATCCATAAAATTGTATTATTTGTTATCTTTATATAATCGGAAGAATAATAAATCCCGTAAACGTCTTTCCGTCGTCAGGTATTGTAAATTGATTACACAGGGGAGGTCTGCTGAGATTTCACTTGGTGGAATAATGATTCAGATCTATCAACAACTTTTATAAAAATAACTAAAAAAAGTATTAAAGCAATTAAGTGACAGCCAAAAGGTATTATCCCGCAATGAGAAGACTAACGAGCCGTGGAAGAGCTAGAAAAACAACTTATATAACTACACACAGGGGATTAGCAAATCACTCAGGATACAATAAATATTGCAGATTATAGTCAAAATAATAGAAGATTAAACAAAGTCTGGAAGCATAGCTCATGGCTCTGTGTATTTATATCTCATGGCTCCATGTTTTTTTAACCTCTTGCTGACCCGTTCAAAGTAAATGCACTGCGAGCGGGCAGCACAACCACGTACCGCGACGTACCCGTACGCTGCAGTGTACTTCCTGGTTTGGCAGCACTAACGTGCGTGCCCCCCTGCTAACCAGGGCCATCTTTTAAGGCAGGGCAAAAGGGGCAGCTGCCATGGGCCCTGTCATTGTTGTGGGACCCAAAGCAGCTGCCTCATACTTGCCAACTATGCCAGTTTAAATTCCCTTGTCCCTTGAAGTTTTAGTCCTTTGCTGTGTCCTGATATCTCAGTGTGAAGTGCTGCTACTAATGCTGACCAGTTCTGCCCTATTTTTGTGTACAGATGACTCCCCTGCAGACCCTGTGTTTACATGTAAATAACAGGAGCATTCATATGTAAATAGCGGCAGTATTCATATGTAAATAGCTGAGGCCGGCAGCATTCATGTGTAAATAAAGGCGGCATTCATATGTATATCATGCCCCTCTGCAGTGAAGAGATAATGTACTGTAACCTCTAACAACGAATCAGTGAAGAGGTATTATGCCGCGTACACACGATCATTATTCACGGCGGTTAAAAAACCGCCGTGAATAATGTCATTAAAAACGGGGGAACAGCTTGTTCCCCACACACAGTCATTTTTCACGTTGTTTTTTTTAAAAACGACCGTCTGTGGGCTCCGCGGCAGTGTTTCCCTATGGGAAACACTGCCGCGGAAAAAATGTCGGACAAAAACGACGAGAAAAATTAGAAAAATTAGAAAAAAAAACATGTTCTAATTTTTCTCGTCGTTTTTAATGCCGTTTTTCTCGTCAAGAAAAACGACATAAAGCCCACAGACGATCGTTTTTCTCGTCGAAAGGAAAAAATGTAGTTTTTCTCGACGAGAAAAACGGCCGTGTGTACGCGGCATTACTGTACAGTAATCTCTAGCAACCAATCAACAAGAAGAAATCATGTGCTGTAACCTCTAGCAACTAATCAGTGAGCCATAATGTGTGCTGTAACCTCTAGCAACCAGTCAGTAAGTGGTAATGATATGCTGTAACCTCTGGCAACCAATCACAATCACTGCCTGATCTGATGCAGTAAACTGATTTTAAGTCTAGCTGATATTTATTGTATGTCTCAGAGCAGGTGGAGAGCGAAATTACATGGGGGGGCCCCAAGAAATTTTTTGCCCAGGGTCCAATCAACATTAAAGATGGCCCTGCTGCTAACCTGTGCTGTGATTGCAGCATGCGTTTGTCAGCAGGGTACAGCCAATGATTATGGATTGTTCACCTGCTAATCAGCTGTGGCCAATCACAGCACAGAGTTCTGTGTTCACAAAGCGATCTGTCTGTTTCTTCTCCATGAAATCAACTCTAAAGCCTCGTACACACGGCCTGTTATCTCGGCAAGAACCGACAAGAAAACTGCTTTCAGAGCTTTCTTGCCGAGAAAAACGGCCGTGTGTACGAGGCTTTCAGGTTTCTCGTCAGGAAAACTGACCAGAATCTCGACGAGAAAAAAAGAAGACCTGCTTCCCGACGAGAAACCCGAGGGTGTGCACACTTACCTGTCGCCGTGGAAACCCGCGCATGCTCGAAATGACTTTGACGCATGCGCGGTAGCTTCCTAGGCATAGGTAGGGTGTACCAAGTTGGCGGCGACGGCATCGAATGTGACGAGCGCACGCTCGTCGTAGTCGATGTCGTCACCGCGTTCGTGCCATTCAAAGAACGGCGGTTCTTTTGAAAGGTACGTGTGTACACTCGGCCGGGACAAGATTCTTGTCCAAGAATCTCGTCAGGAAAAACGACGAGTTTTTTCCTGACGAGATTCTCGGCCGTGTGTACGAGGCTTGAGTTTAAGGAGAAAAAGCAGACAGAGCTCTTAGTAAGGGCAGCACACATTACACTTGCTAGGCACACCGTTAACCCCTTGATTGCCCCTTGATGTTAACCCCTTCCAGTGTTTGCCCCCCCAACAAAAAAACACACCAGCTGCCACTGCTGGGAGGGATGCATCTCCTCCCTCCTCCTCCTAGGCATCCAATAGGATCTCCTGTCCTTTCAGCCTATCGGGTAACGGGCCTCAGGACCCGCTTCCTAATTCGCCGGGAGGAGGATCAGTGTGATAATAACTAATATTCATTTGCTGTTGTCACACAACTAGGTGGGCTCGGAGCGCAGTGCTCTGTGCCCCAAGCCCACCCTTTTTTGAAGCCTATTAGAGCCTCTGGCTCTAATCACATGCTTTAACCCCCCCCATTGGAATCCATGCATCCAGCGCCCCGCATGTAGATTAGGGGGCCGGATGCATGGATGGGGGGGCGGCGCCTGTGCGCCCCTAATGGATGGCTGTGCCATTGCCTCCTAGCCAGTGTCAGTTAGCCCTAGATTGCCCACCATACTATCAGTCACACAATAGGTTGCTGATCACCGCCATTACTAGTATTACTAGTATAGTGTCTGTGTAGATCAATATCCTGATCATGATCAAAACTATGCTAGTGTCCCCAAAAGTGTAGCTTGGTTTTTACCAAAGACATGTAGCAGAATACATTTTGGCCTAAATGTATGAACAAATTAGTTTTTATTCGATATGGATATGATTTATAACTGATATTAGAAAATATTATATATATTTTTTTAAATGTCATTATTTTTTCATTTAAAAAATAAAAAAAACGCAGTGGTGATCGAATGCCACCAAATGAAAGCTCTATTTGTGTGAAAAAAATGATATAAATTTCATTTGGGTACAATGTTGCATGAGCGAGTAATTACCAGTTAAAATAGCGCAGTGCTGAATAGCAAAATGCCCTGAGGACCCAGAGGTCAAGTGGCTAAAGTGGAACTACAGGTAAAATCAAAAATGTTGTACATGTTGTACATGATGCAGTCTCAATAAAGTAGGTGTCAGGACCTGGAGGACCTGCTGGTGGCACTGTGGTTTATAGAGCGGAAGATTGTAGTTCTGGTGTCTACCAGCGGGTGTCTCCCAGCAGCCAGCAGATCCCAGTAATCAATTTCCATCTGATGCTGGCTGTTGGGAGGGTATTTAGTCCCTCCACATTTCTCTTGTACTTCAGTATTTTGCTCTGCTAGCCAGATACTGCTTGCCGTTTTTCCTGAATTGAATTTCGGCCTCTGTCTTGTACCTGTACCTTGTACCCTGCTGCCTCATATCTGCTTCCTTTGTTCCTGATCCCTGCCCTGGTTCCCCCTTCCTTGTATCTCCAATATTACCCCATACCTCCCAACACGCATGGATTGTGCGGGTTTTTCCTGCATACACAATGTTTTCCCGCAGCCCCGCAATAGGAGGTTCATTCCCGAAAAAGGAGATCAGCGCAGGCAGAAGGTAGGAAGACATCACCTTTCCCCCCTGCTCCCGCGTACACTCTCTCTAATCTCTGATGTCAGGCGGACTTCCCCTGCAACTAGTAAAGTGTACTGGCGGCCCGCCGCGGTAGGACCCCCCCCGCTCAAGAACTCTGAAGGTGAAAGAGAAATCGCTGTCCCGCAGTAGAGCCCCCCCCCCCCCGCTCAACAGCTTTGTAAGTAAATTAGGAAAAAAAAAATCCGTACCGCGCCAGCAACATGACCACCGACCCCCCCCCCCCCCCTCCAACAACTCTCTGAACAAGAACAAGAGAATTAATGTATGAATGTCCCGCAGTGAGACTTTGAAATGTTGGGAGGTATGTTACCCTGTTTTTCTGTGTTCCCCATTTTGTATACTGTACAGTGCATCTGGAAAGTATTCACAGCGCTTCACTTTTTTCACATTTTCTAATGTTACAGCCTTATTCCAAAATGGATCAAATTCATTATTTTCCTTAAAATTCTACAAACAATATCCCATAATGACAATGTGAAAGAAGTTTGTTTAAAATCTTTGCAAATTTTTTTTAATTAAAAAAAAAATCCCATGTACATAAGTATTCACAGCCTTTGCCATGACAATCAAAATTGAGCTCAGGTGCTTCCTGTTTCCACTGATCATCCTTGAGATGTTTCTACAACCTGATTGGAGTCCACCTGTGGTAAATTCAGTTTATTGGACATGATTTGGAAAGGCACACACCTGTCTATATAAGTTCCGACAGTAACAGTGCATGTCAGAGCACAAACTAAGCTATGAAGTCCCAGGAATAGTCTTTAGACCTCCGAGACAGGATTGCATCAAGGCATAAATCTGGGGAAGGGTACAGAAAAGTTTCTCCAGCATTGAAGGTCCCAATGAGCACAATGGCCTCCACCAACCATAAATGGAAGACGTTTGGAACCACCAGGACTCTTCCTAGAGTGGGCAACCCAGTCAAACTGAGCAATCGGGGGAGAAGGGCCTTAGTCAGGGAGGTGACCAGTAACCTGATGGTCACTCTGACAGAGCTCCAGCATTTCTCTGTGGAGAGAGGAGAACCTTGCAGAAGAACAACCTCTGCAGCACTCCACCAATCAGGCCTGTATGGTATAGTGGCCAGATGGAAGCCACTCCTCAATTAAAGGCACATGACAGCCCACCTGGAGTTTGCCAAAAGGCACCAGTTTTCCATAAAGATTCTCAGACCATGAGAAATAAAATTTTCTGGTCTGTCTGTCATGTCTGGAGGGAACCAGGCACTGCTCATCACCTGGCCAATACCATCCCTACAGTGAAGAATGGTGGTGGCAGCATCATGCTGTGGGGATGTTTTTCAGTGGCAGGAACTGGGAGACTAGTCAGGACTGAGGGAATGGTGAATGCAGCAATGTACAGAGACATCCTTGATGAAAACTTGTTCCGGAGCGCTCTGGACCTCAGACTGGGGTGAAGGTTCATCTTCCAACAGGACAATGACCCTAAGCACACAGCCAAGATAATAAAGGAGTGGGCCAGCCAGAGCCCAGACTTGAACCAGATTGAACATCTCTGGAGAGACCTAAAAATGGCTGTGCACCGACGCTCCCCATCCAACCTGATGGAGCTTGAGAGGTCCTGCAAAGAAGAATGGGAGAAACTGCCTAAAAATATGTGTGCCAAGCTTGTAGCATCATACTCAGAAAGACTTGAGGCTGCAATTGGTGCCAAAGGTGCTTCAATAAAGTATTGAGCAAAGGCTGTGAATACTTATGTACATGGGATTTTTTTTAGTTTTTTATTTTTAATAAATGTGCAAAGATTTCAAACAAACTTCTTTCACATAGGAATAAGGCTGTAACATAATAAAATGTGGAAAAAGTGAAGCGCTGTGAATACTTTCCGGATGCGCTGCATGTTGTATATAGTTTGTTTACTATCTAAGTGTTCAGTTACTTAGGTTGCTTGTTAGGTATTATGTCATTTGGTTATGGCTCACTTGTATCTTCACATTTGCTGTGTATCCTGGTTTGCTGGTGTTGGATATGTTTTGTGTTATTGTTAATAAAGTTGCTTAAATCATTTACAGTGGAACCTCGGATTGCGAGTACCGTGGTTAACGAGTGTTTCGCAATACGAGCACTGTATTTGAAAAAAATCCTAACTCGGTTTGCGAGTGTTTTCTCAGAAAACTAGCAGGATTCAGGCCAAAGCGGTGTGCAGTACCGCATTTGGCCTGAGATGGGGGGGTGCGGGAGCCGAGCGGAGCCGATCGCAGCCTATCGGCGCAGTTCGGAAATGCTCGAAAAAGACATGGAAATACTCTGTTTCCGAGGTTTGCCGAGGTCAGCCGAGGTGTCCTCGGGCCTTTCTGGCCGTTTCCGAGGCTCTTCGGCGCCCACCACCTCAGGCCGCATGCGGTATTGCATGCCATTGAAGTCAATGCAGAACAATTTTTTTTATTTTTTTTGTAAAATCTTTTTATTGAAGTTTTATAAAACACACACACATTTTGCCCACACGTAGGCACAACATCTGCCCACGTAGGGGCCGTTACTCTGTTTCGGCAGCATACCGCCACAGGGCAACAAATAACACATACACTTAACTTAACTTATACTATAACCCCAAACTTGGGGAGAGGGTCCATTCAAGATAAGTCATGCTCAAAGTGATATCAATAGAGGAAGGCAACCTGAAAAAAGTATTTGGGTTAATAAAGTGATATTCCAACGACACATTAGGAGTCTAGGCATTGGTCACTGTATCACTTGCCGTGCTTCTGTCATCCAGCCAACAACTCCACACCTTTTCAAATTTGTGCGGACAACCTCTGGACAAGTACGTGGCCTTATACAGGGGCAAACTGGCATTAACTAAGCTTTTCCAGAATTTAACAGAGGGGGGAGACGTTTGTTTCCAGTTCATCGTAATGGCCTTGCGCGCATAGTATAGTAGCAGGGATATGAGTGTTTTCCTGGCTCTGATCATTGGCAGTTGGTCAACCAGTCCTAGCAAACAGTATATGGGCTCATATGGGACGCAAGTCCCAGTGGCCTTAGTGATCACCCGTAGCACTTCACTCCAATACTGTACAATTGCTGGGCAAGCCCAGAAAATGTGGAAGAAACCCCCTGGTTGGTAGGAGCAGTGCCAGCACTCCGGAGAATGCTCCGGTGACATCTGGTGCAGCCTATGAGGTGTGTAGTGAGCTCTGTGTACAATTTTATATTGGAATAATTTATCCCTCGCTGAGATCAGGGGGGAGAAGGGAAAGTCCCAAACCTCCCTCCGGTCGTCCGCGTCCAGCCCCGGTATGTCCTCCACCCATTTCCTGCGGAGGGAAGACAGCTCGGGGACAGCAGCAACCAGCAGGGATCCATAGATCTGAGACGCGGGTTTCTCCAGGTCCTTCACCCGGATGGTAGATTCCAGCTCCGAGTATGCCAGTTCAACTGGCCTGCCCAAAAATTGGCACCTGTAGGCATGTGCAATTTGGAGATATCGAAAGTGGGCTCGTTCAGGTACGTTAAATTTGGCGCATAAAGTGTGAAAGGGGGTGAGATCTCCGTTGGTGATGATATGTTTGAGGGTCAGTATTTTATATTTGGCCCAGGCCTGCGGATAGTGTGGAATTGCGATAGATTGGGATTCAGCCACAGGGGGGGGTGTGAGGAGACCAAGAGTTCGGCTGGGGTGCCCTTAGTGCCTCACCCGCCTTCCATTCCCGCATAGTGGTACGCATGGAAGGGGTGAGATTGTGAGGCGTTTTTGGCCCCCTGAATAGCAGCCCCTCCAGTGCCTCCAGGGACCCCACTATGTCTGCCTCCAGCACCGTCGCGGAGTTGGTCAGGTCCGGTCGCAGCCACCAATGGGCGGTCACAAGCTGAGTGGCCAAATAATACTTGTAACAATCAGGGAGAGCCAGGCCTCCACTGTCCACAGGCCTGGTCAAGGTGGAATATTTGAATCTAGGTGGCCTGCCCCCCCAAATAAAAGAAAGGAAGAGTTGCCTGAGGGAATTAAAGAAGACTTTAGTCAGCCAGTGAGGGGAGTTCCGAAAAATGTACGTGAGTTTAGGGAGGACTTTCATTCTTATCAAGTTAATACGCCCGATGAGAGAAAGGGGGAGATTACTCCACGCCTTAAGTTTGGCTTTAATGGTTACCAGGACAGGGTCGAGATTGAGCCGTACAAAATCCCCAGCCTCTCTTGAGATAACAATTCCCAAGTAGGTGAACTGCTCAACCCACTGAAGCGGGAGAGAGGAGGGTGAGGAGGACCTGGCCCCCGCATCCACTGGAAACAACTGCGACTTGTGCCAGTTCACCCTCAGCCCCGTGAAGGCGGTGAAGGCATCCATGATACCAAGTGCGCCCTGCAGAGAGTCACCAGCGTCATTCAGGAACAGGAGCATATTGTCCGCGTAGAGAGCCACTCTCTCCTCCAGCCAGCCCACCCCAAGACCACAGACCTCGGCCGAGCTCCTAAGGGCCTCAGCAATAGGCTCCACGGCCAGGGCGAAGAGAGCCGGGGAGAGAGGGCATCCCTGTCTGGTGCCCCTCTCCAGGGGGAACGGAGGAGACAGGGAGCCATTCAGCTTAATGCGTGCCGTAGGACCAGTGTAAAGTGTGCGTATCCAACCTATAAATTTTAACGGGAACCCCATTCTCATAAGCACCTCCCACAGATAGACCCATTCCACTGTGTCGAATGCCTTCTCTATATCCAAGGTGGCAATGGTTCTAGTACCTTGGTTAGTATGGGGGGCATGAATATTAGTGAATAATCTGCATATGTTAATGTCTGTAGATCTACCGGGCATAAAGCCCGTTTGGTCGGAGTCAATCAGGGATTTTATTACTACGTTAAGTCTAGTGGCCAATAACTTGGTCAAGATTTTAAGGTCACAGTTGAGAAGTGCAATTGGCCTGTAGGAGGCGCATAACTTAGGGTCTCTATTAGGCTTTGGAATGAGAACTACGTGGGCTTCTCTCATAGAGGGCGGCAAGGAGTCTTGATTCAAGCAAGCTTGAAACATCTGAGCTAGTTTGGGGGCGAGCAATTCTGCGTGGGCCCTATAGTACTCAATGGGCAGGCCGTCCGGCCCTGGAGTTTTACCCGCCGGAAAAGATTTAATGGCCAGTGTGACCTCTTCTGGGGTTATCTCCGAGACAAGGAGCTGCCTCTCCGTGTCAGAAAGCCATCCCAGGGCCAACGTGTCCAGTAGGGAGATCATAGGCGTAGGATCAAACCCATCAGGAAGTGAAGAGACATAAAGAGAGGTGTAAAATGTGTTGAACGCAGACAGAATATCCTCCTGAGAGGTGGCTAAAGCGCCATCTGCCATGAGGATCTCCGATATAACCGCTGAGGGCCTGTCCTGCTGCGCTAGCAGCGCTAGCAGTTTGCTATTTTTGTCTCCATGTTCAAAGTATGCCTGTCTGCTACCCTGTATACCAAGCCTAGTGGTATCTGAAACATGGAGATGTAGTTCTCGCCTAAGCGATGACAGGTGCTCAAAATTGGAAACCGTTGGCGAGGCTGAATACTGATTCAGTGCCTCGTCCACCCTACGCTGCAGGTCAGATACCCCGTCTCCCAGTTCCGCCTTTACCGCCGCCACAGCCGAGATATACTGACCCCTGCTGTGAGCCTTGGAGGCGTCCCAGGTCGTCTCCAGAGAAGCCGACCCCGCATTGTGCGCCCAATATTCCCCCAGGGGGGAGAGAACCCTGTCGTGGACAGCATCGTTGTTGATCCAATGGGGTTGTAACCTCCAAAGGGCATTGTTCCGTGACCTGGTGGTCCTAATGGTCAATTTAAGGGGGTGATGGTCAGAGAGGCCAGACGGGAGGTAACATGCCTCCTGAACGTTAGCCAGCATGGTGGAATTAGCAAAAGCCAGATCAATGCGGGAGGAGGTTCGAAATGTGGTCGAAAAACATGAGTACGTTCTATCTTGGGGATGAAGCCACCTCCATGCCTCCTGGAACTCCGTGGCCTGAGCCCACGTTCCGAGATCAGAGTTAAAATTGGATTGGGGGGAAGGCCTGTCCAGGTCACGGGACAGCGTAGCATTAAAATCTCCCATGAACAGAACCTGCGCTGGGCAATGCGGAGCCAGCCTCTCATAGAGAGTGTACAGAGTCTGTATCTGACTCGGGGGAGGCAGATAGACATTCACTATGACATACTTTTGGTTATATACACTCAGAACTACCATAACGAATTTTCCCTGGGGGTCCAGATGAACATCATGAATCACACACGGTACACATTTGCTAATCAGGATAGATACCCCACGAGAATATGAAGAGACAAATTATTTTAGTTTCCATTGACTTCAATGGGGAAACTCGCTTTGATATATGAGTACTTTGGATTACGAGCATTCTCCTGGAACAGATTATGCTCGTAATCCGAGGTTCCACTGTATAGTCTGGTCTCAGTTTCCTAAGTGTAGCTACGCAGATATGGCCATCCCTGCGGCAGGTATCCCCTGACAGTAGGCTATTGACCCTACACACAGAACTTTCTGGAGGTCGAGACCCGGATGAGACTATGAGATCCACACACTCATCTAAGAGCATGTATGCCTGAGGGATCTAGCTAACATATTCACCTAGAGTCAAGTTACGTGTCATCTGTTGTAGCTATAAAACAATTGAATGCAACTGTCCCACAATGATATGTGGAAGAGGCCCCTTCCAAAGAAGAGGCTCCCAATTGTTCCTAAAACTCCATCCTGTCTAACCACCTGTAGTCCCATAGGACTGATGCATGCTCATGTACAGGATTGCCAACCGGCAGTAAATTTGCTGACAGATTGTAAAAATCAGTGATTTTTTACAACTGCCAGTAAATATCAGGGGCTGATAATTTCATGCTGTGTTGACTTTTTAAGTGTAAATCAAGCAAATTACTTTGTTATAGGTATTGCCAGTGTTTCCATATCATGTTTATACTGTTCAAATATTCACCGTGTTTTTCTTGTTAAAAAAATATAATATATATATATATATATATATATATATATATATATATATATATATATTCACTGTGTTAGGTTTCAATAGGAGTTCTGTAATTTCTCATGTTGTCAGTAAAAAAAAAAGTGCACCGCCAGTAAATTTCCCATGTTTTGTCAGTAAATAATGCTGCGGGAGGTTGGCAACCCTGATTTGATCCCCTGCAGATTTTGTAAATTTGCCCACTTACAAAGAACCGAAGGGTCTATAATTTTTATCATACGTGTATTTTAAATGGTAGAAACAGGAAAATCAACCAAAAATCCAGAAATAAAACACATAATACAAATGCTATTAAATAAGTTGCAGTTTCGGTGAGTAAAATAAGTACCATATTTAAAATCAGGGGAAAATCGTGGGTGCGTGTTATACGCCGATCCCCGAGCGGTGCGATCGCCGCCGAGCTACACATAGCCGAGTGTACTCGGCTCTTCTCGGCTTCGCTCACAGTCCCGCCCATTGGACCTGTGTTATGTCCATCATAGGGCGGGACTGGGCGTGACTGTGAGCGGAGCCGAGAAGAGCCGAGCACACTCGGCTATGTGTATCTCGGCTCCACCCAATCCCTGCGTTCTCTGCGGCGTTTGCTCCGCTCCGCCCAGTCTCGGCGGCGATCTCGGCGACGCCAATTTTAAATTCATCCAAGGCTGCAATGGACACTGGGGGCAAGGCTGCACTGGGGCAAGGCTGCACTGACAAGGCTGCAATGGACACTGGGGCAAGGCTGCACTGACAAGGCTGCAATGGACACTGATAAGGCTGCATTGATGGGCATTTGAATGTATTTTTTTTTTCCTTAAACTTCCCTCCTAAAAGTTTTTTTCCTTAAAATTCTCTCCTAAACTTGGGGTGCGCGTTATACGCCAGCGCGTGTTGTACGCCGATAAATATGGTATTTGATCCCCAAGCAAAACCCGACTTTGTACGTGGTGGAGAAACCCTTGTTGGCAAGCACAGAGGTAAGACGTTACTTGTTTGAAGTACCTCCAAGTAACATAAATCTATATAGATGTCAACTTGTATAGCAAAAAATCAATTAAACAGTATTTGTCGGTTATAGGCAGTCCTCTCCTCACTCAGACAGTGCGTGAGGAGAGGAGAGCCGATAACCGGCAAATACACATAGGGGACATTTACACTAAAAATCAGGACACTGATCATAGTGCCCACAAGTGCAGCCAATCCGTGCTCATCAGTGATGCCTGTCAGTGTCCATCATTGATGCCTGTCAGTGCCGCTTTAGTGCCCATCAGTGCCGCTTCATCAGTGCCCATTAGTTCCGTCTTAGTGCTCATTAGTGCCGCCTCATCAGTGCCGCATCATCATTGCTAAATATCAGTGCAGCCTCATCAGTGCCTCCTCGTCAGTGGCCATCAGTGCTGCCTCATCAGTGCAGCCCATCAGTGCCGCCTCATCAGTGCTCATCAGTGAGGCCTATCAGTGCCCATCAGTGCCACCTCATCAGTGCTCATAAGTCCTGCCTTATTGCCCATCAGTGCCGCCTTAGTGCCCATCAGTGCCGCTTCATCAGTGCCCATCAGTGCCGCCTTAGTGCCCATCAGTGCCGCCTCATTAGTACGGCCTCATCAGTGCCGCCTTATCAGTGCCGCCTTAGTGCCCATCAGTGCTAATCAGTGCAGCCTCATCAGCACACATCAGTGAAGGAGAAAAAAATACTTTTTATTTTGTTTTAACAGAAATTAAGAAAAACTTTTTTTGTTTGTTTAGCAAAAAATAAAAGACTTGGTGATTAACCTCCCTGGCGGTATGATTCTGTCAGATTTTAGGTGCTGAAAGCGGTACCATTATTCTGCATGGAAATTTGGCGTTTTATATTGCAGGCCTGTAATTCTTAGGAATAACTCACTTAAATCCGTCCAAACCAGAGTCTAGTAGACATCCCGGGTATGATAAAGTTCAAAAAACAAAATTATACATTATAATAAAATAACAAACTATAAAATAATTATAACAAATAATATAATAATAATAATAAAAGTGTTTTTCAGTGTTTGATGACGAATTTCCCTACAAATCGCTATCGCTTAATTCTGCGAGTGATTCTAATTTATTATCGCTGTTTTTTAGCTGGTCTAAAACCACTTTTGACATAAAGGGACACTTTTTGGTTGCTATGGACAATCTCCAGTTTCTAGGCAGAAAGAAAAGTTTTTATAATATAAAACTGCATGAAGGACACTGGGCAGACCACTAGGGACAATGGGGGTGTGTAATTATTACATACAGTACTGTAATCTGTAATATTACAGTATACTGTATGTATACTGTGTTTTAACTTTTTTGAATTTGGCGCCGATCTCCGTCCCCGTGCGTCGTAACGTCGCAGGGGACGGAGCTCGGCGGCACTCGGAAGTGTGTGAATCGAGCGAAGAGACAGCTCGATCACACAGCGGAGAGGCATCGCAGGATCCAGGGGACAAGGTAAGTAACTCTGCCTGGATCACTGCGATGCAATCCCGAGTCAGGCTCGGGGTTACCGCTTTTGGTGCTGAAATTTAACCCCGAGCCAGACTCGGGAAGACCGCTAGGAAGGTTAAATAGCACCAAAAGAAATCTCTATGAGGCTGATTTACAAAACGTTTGCACCATGAGTATCGGCGCATCTGCGCACGCAATGGCTGTTTTGGTATTTACAATTTGCATAAGTTGAACAGGCGCAGCTCTGAACTTCCCAGTGCGCCGGCAAAATGACATTTCTAAAGGAAAAAAAAGGCATTTAAAAGCACCCACGGCTCTAATGAATTGTCGGCTCCCAGCAATATAGAGAAAAGTCATTGAAAGTCATTGATAAAAACAAAAAAAAAAGCGTGGGGGTCCCACCAAATTCCATTACCAGGCCCTTCAGGTCTGGAGGGGAAACCATGCCGATTTTTTCATTAAAATTTGGCCTGGAGTTCCCCTTCATGATTCATACCAAACACGGGAAAGCGAGGCTGCCGAGAACCAGCGCGATGCCATCGCGCTGGAGACATTCTCGGCCAGCTAGTCACCTCTAGAACACGACTTGAGCGACTGCTTCACGCTCAGGTCGTGTCCAAGTTGCCTCGCAAAGTCGCGCTGTCTCTGTGTCAGCCGGCACATGAGTCGCCCCGCGAGTCGGATCGGCTTCATACAACTTCCCGGGCGACCTCTATTCAAATCAATGGGCTCCCATAGGGAACCATTCATTTTCAATAGAGCGCCGCTGACATTTGTATTTACTATAACAGTGCGCCGCTGGTTCCTGCACCCAATGAAGGAGTTATCCGGCACACCAATTAAGGGATCAACCAGCGCAGTGCACTGTTATTAGTAAATCACCCCGTATCTGTCTCAAATTATAAAATGTAGTTTGGGTACAACGTTGCATGACCGTCCAATTGTCATTCAAAGAGTGACAGCGCTAAAATCTGAAAATTGGCCTGGGTATGAAAGGGGGTAAAAGTGCCCGGTAAGCAAGTGGTTAAAGGATGTGGATGGCGGCTATCACTGTTCACCTGTCCCACCATGAAATGTACATTTATTGAGAAAGAAAAAAATTGTGTCTAAAAATCCCATTTCACTCAGAATGTGAAACTCTCGCTCTGATGACCTATCAAGACCTATCTTACCCAGATTTGTAATACGGGTACACTCATCCATGTGAACGCAAAAACACCACGAGTCCCATATTCAACATATCCACAAAAATCCTTCTCTAATAGAAAATGTCGTGGAAGGCATACAGTATTTGTATACCTCACCCCAGAAAAACACATACAGACTATTCATACGTTTTCATCCATCCGTTGACGGATAAAAAAAAAGGACATCAATGCATTCCTATGGAGAAACAGATGACAACGGATAATCATTCATTTGCATCCGTTTTCAGCCTCTTCCGTCAACATCCTTTTTTTTTCAACGGATGAAAAACGGATTTTAGCGGAGGACATCTGATCCGCTGACATCCGTTTTTAAACCCCTTTTCCCCCCTTTTTAAACACACTGTATATAGCTCGTTGCTAAGGAGGGGGCCGGGAAGCAGTCTGAAGAAGCAGAACTTATTTGTGAAACGCGTAAACAACCTTTGTCCACCATCTAACTGTAAGAAAGGTTTGAGTTGTCTGTGGAAGATAGGCTGTTGGACATATATCACAGAATATTTAGCACCACCAGACAGTTGGTTTAGGGCATGCATGATGGGGAAAATGTTCATAATGGCATTGATTTACTATAACTGGAGAGTGGAAAATGTGGTGCAGCTCTGCGCCAATCAGCTTCTAACTCCAGCTTGTACAATTAAGCTTTGACAATAAAATCTGGAAGCTGATTGGTTTTTATGTAGAATTGCACCTGATTTTGCACTCTTCAGTTTAAGTAAATCTCCCCCAATATGTACTAACACATAGATGCATATTTTGGATATATATATTTTCCCTTTTTTTATATATATATGAACATATGTAACATTGAAATTGGAACATATTTAACATTGAAATTGTATTTTTAGATACATCTTGTGAGTTATTTGGAATGATGACATACTGACATCTAGGGATGAGCCGAACACCCCCCCCCCCCGGTTCGGTTTGCATCCAGAACATGCGAACGGACCGAAAGTTTGCGCGAACATTCGAACACCGTTAAAGTCTATGGAACTCAAAAGTGCGAATTTTAAAGGCTAATATGCAAGTTATTGTCCTAAAAAGGGTTTGGGGACCCGGGTCCTGCCCCAGGGGACATGTATCAATGCAAAAAAAAGTTTTAAAAACGTCTGTTTTTTCAGGAGCAGTGATTTTATTAATGTTTTAAGTGAAACAATAAAAGTGAAATATTCCTTTAAATTTCATACCGGGGGGTGTCTATAGTATGCCTGTGAAGTGGCACGTGTTTCCCGTGTTTAGAACTGTCCCTACACAAAATGACATTTCTAAAGGAATAAAAGTCATTTAAAACTGCTTGCGGCTTTAATGTAATGTCTGGTCCCGGCAATATGGATGAAAATCATTGAGAAAAACGACATCGGTTCCCCCCCCACCCCCCCCCCCCCAGCCCATTACCAGGCCCTTTGGGTCTTGTATGGATATTAAGGGGAACCCCGCACCCAAATCAAAAAAGAAAAAGCGTGGGGCTCCCAGGCCCTATATACTCTGAACAGCAGTATACAGGTGGTGCAAACAAGACAGGGACTCTAGGTTTGTTCTTAAGTAGAATCTGTTTGTAATTTGGAACAGTTACATTTTGTAAGTGTAGCTCCAGCCCAAAAATCTATTTTTAAGCTTTTTGGATAACATAGGGAAGGGCTATCACCCCTGTAACATTTGTTTTGCTGTCTGTGCCCCTGTTCAGAAGATTTCACCTCACTTTCTGTCCCAATGACAATTGGATTTGGAAAATTTGGAGTTTTAGGGAAACAAGGATTGGTGATAAAGCATCATTGGAGGAGACACCATTTTCCCATATTATTAAGAGAATTTCCCTTTCTAGGGGTAGATTTCCTCTGACTTCCTGTTGTCTCCCTCCGTTTGTAAGTAGGAGTCGTTTGTAAGTCGGATGTTTTAAAGTAGGGGACCGCCTGTATATACTACGGTCTGCTCTATATACTCTGCAGAAATTTGGGCCTTAGGTGTTGCTGGTACCAGAACACTGTAAGCCTTCACAGTTACTCTTGGTGGGCGCTGGAACAGGCCCTGCTGTGAAATATTATATCAAGAATTGTAATTACATGCCCCTCTTGAACGAGGGTAGAAAAATTGGGCCTTTGGTGGTGGTGGTGGTGGTGGTGGTGCCACAACACTGTAAGCCCTCACAGTTACTCTTGGTGGGCGCTGGAAAGGGCCCTGCTGTGAAATATTATATCAATAATTGTAATTACATGCCCCTGTTGAACAGGGGTAGAAAAATTGGGCCTTTGGTGGTGGTGGTGGTGCCACAACACTGTAAGCCCTCACAGTCACTCTTGGTGGGCGCAGGAACGGGCCCTGCTGTGAAGTATTAGATCAAAAATTGTAATTACGCGCCCCTGTCAAACAGGGGCAGAAAAATTGGGCCTTAGGCACTGGTGCTGGTGCCACAACACTGCAACCCCTCATAGATACTCTAGTTGAGCGCAGGAATGATCCCTGCTGCAAAATATTACAGCAAAAATTGTAAAAAAATTGTTAAACAGGGGCAGAAAAATTGGGCCTTAGCCACTGGTGGTGGTGCCCAGAACCAAAAGTGTTCTTAGAAGCTATCAACATGAACATTGAGGAGGAATAGGATCTCAGCAAAACAGGATAGTCACTCAGCATCAGCATAGGCAGTCTTCAAGGGATCTCACATTCATAAAAAATTAATCGGTTACATCAGCATCATGTGCTTGGTAGCTGGTGATCCAAGACTGATTCATTTTTATGAAGGTGAGCCGATCAACCGAGTCGGTGGACAGGCGCACTCTGTGATCGGTTACAAAACCTCCAGCAGCAAAGAACGCTGGATGCAGGACAGACCAGTAGCGCAATTGCATACTGTGCAAGCTCTGGCCAGTGATCCATCCTCAAGACCCAGTAACCCAGTGGATTTTCGTTTGGAAAGGTCTCCAAGTCTGATCTTGCCCCTAGGTATTCCTGCACCATGTAAATCAGACTCTGGCGATGGTTGCTGGAACCGATCAGACCTTGGGGCTGTGGACTAAAAAATTGTCTGAACGCATCGGTGAGACGGTCACCTTCTCCACCGCTCATTCTGTGACTGCCCGAAGCCTCAGCAACACGTTGTCCAGGACCAGGAATTTGTAACCTCCCAGGCTCTGGAAACGCGTTGCACAAACCTTTCTGCAAGGCCTCCCAAAGATGTTTCATCCACTGCTCCCTCTGCAACGGCTGGATAAGTTCTGCAACCTTACCCTTGTAACGTGGATCAAGAAGGGTTGCCAGCCAGTAATGATCCCTCTCCTTGATACCACAAATCTGAGGGTCCTTTCGCAGGCTTTGCATGATCAGGGAGGCCATGCAGCGTAGGTTTGCTGAGACATTCGGTCCGGAGTCCTCTGGGTCACTAAGGACGACATGATCCGCAGCCACCTCCTCCTAGACAAGTACAAGTCCATGGGTTTCTGGGGACTGAAAACGATCCCTTGAAGACTGCTGCTGATGCTGAGTGCTAGGCTCCACCTCCATGCTGACATGATCCTCATCCTCCTCCTCCTCTTCCTGTGAGATTTGCGGGCCCGCAGGAATATTGTCTGGATAAAGGGGGCCTTGAGAGGTAAAGAAGTCCTCCTCTTCCTCCCTCTGTTCTGCCTCAAGTGCCCTGTACATTATTCCACGCAGCGTGTGCTCCAACAGGTAGACAAGAGGGACAGTATCACTGATGCATGCACTGTCACTGCTCACCATCCTTGTGGCCTCCTCAAATTGTGACAGGACAGTGCATGCATCCTTGATCATGAGCCACTGGCGTGGTGAAAAAAAGCCAAGCTCCCCTGACCCTGTCCTGGTGCCATACTCGCAAAGGTACTCATTGATGACCCTCTGCTTCGTGTGCAGCCGCTGCAGCATTGCCAACGTTAAGTTCCACCTGATGGGCATGTCACAGATGAGGCGGTTCTTGGGCAGGTTGCATTCCTTTTTGGAGGTCAGCCAGCCGAGCACTGGCATTGTATGACCGGCAGAAATGCCCACAGACTTTCCTGGCCTGCCTCAGGAGATCCTGTAAGCCCGGGTACCTGCACAAGAACCGTTGCACCTCCAAATTAGGGATGTGAGCCAATCAGGGCACATGGGTCAAGTGTCCCTGTCGGAGGGCGGAGAGGAGGTTGGTGCTATTGTCACAAACCACCATTCCTGGCTGAAGCTGGCGTGGCGTCAACCACCTCTGAGCCTACCCCTGCAGAGCTGACAGAATCTCTACCGCAGTGTGGCTCCTGTCCCCTAAACAGACCAACTCAAGCACCACATGGCATCTTTTTGCCTAAGTGCTTGCGTAGCCCCTAGAACGCCTGCTGAGCACCGCTGGTCCCGAGGACAAATCTACACAGGAAGAGGCCATAGAGAAAGAAGAAGAGGAGGGGGTGGAGGAGAGAGGTGTGGCAGAATTACCACTACCAGCATTTTGTCGGCGTGGTGGCGGAACAAGCTCCAACAATACTGCGCCCTGTCCTGCATCCTTCCCAGCTGCCATGAGAGTTACCAAGTGCACCGTGAAAGAAAGGTAACGTCCCTGTCCATGCCTGCTGGACCATGAGTCAATGGTAATATGCACCTTACCGCTTACCGCCCTGTCCAACGAGGCCAAGACATTGCCTTTCACATGCCAGGAGAGCCGGAATCGCCTTCCATGAAAAAAAGTGGAACCTGCCACTGAGGTACCGCACATTCCACAAATTCACAAAAGGGGGCAGAGTTTACCAGCTGAAAAGGCAGCAGTTGGAGTGCTAGCAATTTAGCCAAGCTAGCATTCAGCCGCTGGGCATGTGGATGGCTGGGACCGAATTTCTTTTGCCGGTTTAGCAACTGGGGTAGGGAAATTTGCCTGCTACAATCGGACGTTGGTGTAGCGATAGCAGATTGCCCGCAAGTACTTGGCACACCTAATTCTACACCTTCATTCCTCTCAGTGCAGGTTTCTGAGAGGACTGAAGGTATAGTGGGATTGGAGATCCCAGCTGATGAGGAGCAAGGAGAGATCCGCCTTGTTCTTTAGTGTGGGTCTTTTAAGTACGCTTGCCAATGGACTGCATGGGAGCTCGACGTAGCCAAAATACTCTGAGCCTGGATGACAGAGGATGAGGAGGATGAGGATGGCTTTGTCATCCACTCTACCAACTCTTCTGCATGTTGTGGCTTAACACGGTCAGATGCCGAAAAAAAGGACAAGCGTGCCCCACGGCCACGTGCTGAGGATGCACCGTTTCCACGACCAGCACTGTTGGCTGTAGACACAGAGCCTGCTTGCCCTCTTTTAGTGGCCTGTGAGCATCTGCCTCTCCTTGTTTGCCTTCCAGACATACTGTAAAATTAGACTAGCAAAACACTGCCTGAAGTTTACTAGAAAAAGTACACCAGGAATGGCCTGCAGTCAGATATAGGCTTGGTTGGACTGGAAGCAGTGGATATATATATGTGGCAGACAGTATATATTTTATGCACTGCAGATCACTTAATCACCTGCCTGAAAGTTTATTTTAATACGGACACCAGGAATGGCCTGCAGTTAGGTAAAGGCTTGGCTACAGTAGAATGCAGTGGATATATATGTAGGAGACAGTATATATTTTATGCACTGCAGATCACTGAATCACCTGCCTGGCCTGCCTGGCCTGCCTGCCTGAAAGTGTATTTTACAGTTTTTCTCCATTGTTTTGCCTAATTTCTTGAAACAGAAATTACATTCTCAAAACAACATGGACAAATCTCCAAACCACTTGGCAATTGTTCACAACTGAATTGAATTTCTTATTCATTTCATCAAATTGCAAATGTCTCAGTACATGTCTTAATGTCTCAGTACATCTTTCAAATGATTAAGTACAAGTAGCCTACATTTAGCACAATTTCCAAGTGAATAGATCTTGTTGATCTAAACTGATTGTCAATTCTCAGTCTAATGGTTGTTCTCTCCAAAACGTGTCTGCGTAATTTAATTGTTTAAGTCATCACATGCACAATAGTCTGTTCAATTGTCAAAATTATTCAGGAACATAATACCATGAATACCATATACAAATCTCTTGGAACATTTGATAAAATGATTACAGCAATTGACAGTCAGGTGCAACTAGAACTTGACTAACGAAGGAGGAGTTGGAGTTGGTCTCAGATGACCAAACAAACAGTATGTTTAGTTACCTGACAGGTGCTGTCCATGATTGTGAATGCTGCCAAACATGTATATGTAGTGGGGGTCCCAATTTAGGGGGCAGCTATACTAAATTTAGGGGTGATTCGAGTAGTAGTTGGCTCAGATCTTTCAATTTGTTGGACTCTGCCTTGCTACTGTTTTCATCTGGCCTGCAGTTCCCCTTAGAGGTATGGGCGGCGCTGTCACTTGTATTCGGGGTTGAACCACAGGTGATGGAGTGGCGATCGGGTGTCCTCTCTCGGCAGCCGTGCGGTGGGGGTGGTCTGCCCGCTGTGCATGCCGGGGGAGGGTACAAAAGGGGCAGACGCCATTGGCCAGGAAACTTAAAGACTTGGTCAGGGTGGACTTACTGCCCCGGGGACCTGTACTCGGGGTGGGAACCTGCGGATCTGGAGTTCAAGATCCAGTGCATGGCCCTCCAGGCTATGGGGCCACGTGTGCCTCAGTCCCAGGCACCTTTAGTCCTGGGACTGCAACTTCAGCCCTGGGCCCAGCACCTTTAGCTGGAGCCCACTTCGGGAAGGAGGAATCTCAGGGTGCCGCCTTGCGAGGGGACCCGCATCTGGAAGATGAGGCTGGGGGAGGACCGTTCCGAAGGACTGGTGAGAGATCACAGTGAAGGAAGGGGCCCAGTAACTCTCTGGAGGGATGTCATCCATCCGAAAAGGGATCTAACAACGTGACCATTAGGAGGTTCGGGACACTATAGATTCTGTGGCAGGGGATCTCCCGATCGCATCTATTAAGGGAATCTGATTGACTGTTCGAGCTACATGCCGACTGCTAGTGCCATTGGGTGACTATCTGGGTGAGCTGTACCCACTCGGGATCGAGTGGCGAAGAAGCCAGGAGTGCCTGAATCTGATCTGCTTCTCTAACACCTTTCTCTCTTCTCAACTTTGTGGTTATTCATGCATAAGAAAAATAAACTCTACGTTGGAGTTGCTACTGGTGTGGACCTTGGAGTTACTTGGGGGTATAGAGACTTGTCCTTTACATCCTAAAGGACGAGAACCAACTTTAAGGAGAACCTTGCTGCAAGACCCGTAAGTTACAAGTGTGCTTAACCTCTGCAAACCAGAGGGTAACGGGCATGGTGGCATGGGGCTCCTTTTTCTCCTGTGAGTGAGCCAAAGACGGGAGTGAAAGGGTCGTGTTGCTACATATATATAGAGCTGTACCCCCTATATATATATTTATATATACCCCTTGTAGTACCTCTGCATAGGGTACATGTACCCCAGGTTTGGAACCAACCACTGGAATACTGGCCAGTAGTATATTGAACTTGTGTAGAACATAGAACATTCCTATGTAACTGTCTGTAACTGTAGTGTATGATTCTTCTGTATGACTGATTTGATGTTTTATTTTTTTACTCTATTGTAGAGAATAATGGCATTGAAAGGAAACAAGACCTCTCACATACTTGTGTATGTGGATGAGGCTGGCTTCAACCTGGCCAAGGGCCGAAGATGTGGATGTCCCAGGCCAGCGAGGGGGCAATATAACTATGTGTGCTGCCATTTCTGAGAATGGCGTGGCCATACCTCCCAACTTTGTAAAGTCCCTTCGCGGGACATTCTGATGTCCCCTCTCCCCTGCCAACCAGAGTTGTTGAGCGGGGGGGGGGGGGGTGCGGGACATTGCCAAAAAAAAACGGGGCGCGGCGGGGGGCTGCCGATCGGGGGGGCATACTGGTGCGCCGATCGCGCGGGGGGGGTCTTACCTGCTGCTGCTGCTCCTCTTCTTCTGTTCATGTTTCCTGCTGTGCGGGAAACATGATAGTCTCGCGGGAGTGCGGGAAGGAGGAGCCTCTGCGGGTAAAACCCGCACAATCCGTGCCAGTTGGGAGGTATGGGTGTGGCCACTCACATCCCCAGTCCTGGCCCATACATTACACAGAAGCTCCTCATCTTCTTGGACCGCCTTCATTTGGATTTGATCCCTGAAAATGAGAGAGGTCTCATAGGGCCTCACCTACCACAATATATAATTGTATGGGACAATATGAATTTCCACCGTGGCCCGCTTATCAGGGCTTGGTTCACTGCTCATCCAAGGATGGATATGGTGTTCCTACCACCTTACTCTCCTTTTCTCAATCCTTTTGAGGAGTTTTTCTCCGCTTGGAGGTGGAGAGTGTATGAGCATCGGGCTCAAGATCAGAGGTCCCTACTCCATGCAATGGACGCTGCCTGTGAGGATATTACAGGAGATCAGTGTAGGGGATGGTTGCAACATGCACGCCGTTTCTTCCCTCGTTGCATCGCAAGGGAGGATATACGCTGCAATGTTGACGAGAATCTGTGGCCAGACAGACAGCAGCATGTGGATGGGCAGGAGGGTGAGGAGGGTGGCCAGTGAAGAGATGTTACAGTAGTTGTAAAACTCCAGCTTTATTTACAGCATTGTAGGCTAAATGTAATTTTCCTTGTTTTTTGTTTGTCTGTTTATATTTCCGTATATTATGCTGTATACATTTTCTTTTTACTCTGATGTATGGAAGTTACTTTGTGTGTGAATAAAAATGTTTACAATACTGCAAAGTAATTTTCCCTTGGCAGTATGAGTGCAATGTGTGATGTCAAACCTTGGAGACTACTCTTACCCTAAAATCTTTTCTTTTTTTTTCAGTTTTTTACACAATTGTATTCAGTTAGCTAGACAAAAACTGTACAGTAACCATTGTCAATGAAGGACTGGGCTAAAACTGAAAGGTGGACATGAGGGATATTTCAATGGTCCTCTGCCTTAGAGACAAAACATCTAAACATTTTGACTTGCAGTGCTTACATAATGCCAAAGGGACAAAGCATTTTGGGGGCACTGACTATTTGAATGAGAAATACATTTATTTTTGACACATGAGTGAACTGTTTTGGGAAAGATATGAGCTTTTGAAGGTGAACCATGGTGTTGTGCCGAACCATCCAGGTTGTTTTGGCAAAAGCACCAACAGAATTGAGAACGTCTCGTCTGTTTCAAGAAATGAGCCAAAGCAATTGAAAAGAATCTTTGCCATTTTGGAGGCATTGACTCTTTATATGGGAAAGGAATATGGTTTTGAAGCATGAGTGAACAGTTTTGGGAGAGATATGAGCTTTTGCACGTGAGTTATAGTGTTGTGCTGAACTGTAAGACTGTTTTGCCAAATGATCTTAGAGTTTTGAGAATGTAATTTCTGTTTCAAGAAATGAGCCAAAACAATGGAGAAAAACTGTAATATGGACACCAGGAATGGCCTGCAGTCAGGTATAGGCTTGGCTACAGTACAATGCAGTGGATATATATGTAGGAGACAGTATATATTTTATGCACTGCAGATCACTGAATCACCTGCCTGGCCTGCCTGCCGGAAAGTGTATTTTAATACGTACACCAGGAATGGCCTGCAGTGAGATCTAGCTCCACAGGATACAGTGTATATGTGTGTGTGTATGTGTATGTGTGTATGTGTGTGTATATATATATATATATATACAAAGCCGGGATGTATATATATATATATATATATATATATATATATATACTAAATACACTGCAGCTAACTGAATCAACTGCCTGCCTGAAGTATTTTAGAAACGGTACACCAGGAACGGTCTGCAGTGAGATCTAGCTAAACTGGATACAGTGTATGTATGTATGTATATATATATATATATATATATATATATATATATATGTGTAGCGGGTATCAATATTTAGGGGAAGTGTCTGGGCGGTAGCATGGCCCAGAGGCACTAATTACTAGGGTTTTATGGTTCTTTTAGTTCGTGGAATATATCAATGGTGTCCAGTTCCCTGCGGCCCCTGGGTGGCACTGTCTCCTTGGGTTGAACCACCATTGTAGGGCTGTACCCTTTTTGTCCTCTCGCGAAAGTAGTACAGAGGGGCGGGGAACCCGCTGTGCCTGCTGGGAGAGGATATAAAAGGGGCGGACATCTTGCGCACGAGGTCCGAGCACCAGGCACCTTCAGCCTGGGGGCTGCTGTCCGTTCGTCTGTGTCCAGGTGCCCTTGGCCTGGGCACATGGAGTCGAGTTCCATCCCAGGCACCTTAAGCCTGGGGTGAGGTACTTTGCAAGAAGGCCTGGGGCCCAGTACCTTCCACTGGGTCCCGCGATGGATGAAGTATTCCTAGGGTGCCTCCGGAATTGGGTGCCCGAATCTAGGGCGTAAGGGACCAGAGATGTGACCCTCCCGAAGAGCTGGTACAGCATAATGCCGGTGACGGTGTGGGCCTCTGGAGACCATCCGGATGGATGTCTTTCCCTGACAGGAGCCATTTATCCTAACGGAGGTATTCTATGTTCTTATGGTCAGTGGCGGGGATCCAACTGAACCAGGTTGGTGGCAGAGACCTATCATCAAGGTCTGTGGCAGAAGCATCTACTTTTACCAAGGTTTGTGGCAGAAACCAAATTCACAGTCGGTGGCAGCGACTCTGCGCCAAGCCTGTTTGCGCTATACGGAACAGGAGAGAACTTTAATTCTTTGATTGTGGACCTTCTTCTTCCCACACCTGTCTGTTCTTCAAGTTCAACCAGTCTACTCTTCTAGGACTATTTGTTGCTCAAACAGAATAAATAAGTGTTGGACTTTATTTGGTGTGGAACTCAAGTTACTCGGAGCCAAGTGCCCCTGCCTGCAACAGTGGCAATCATCCTCCACAAGAGAAGCTGAAGCTCTGGACGTGAACACAGACCCGAAGGTAAAGGGTTTAGCTCACACCTCTGTATAACACACATCAGAGGGCACGAGCTGGTGGTGCGTCCCCCCCCCCATTCTTCTCCCTGGTACCCCTAGACGAGTCAGCCAGCGGCAAAGAGAGAAAGAGGGAGAAGCGGGTAAAGGGGGTGCCGCTACATATATATGTAGCGACCTCACCCCATCTCTTTCGTCTAGGGGTATCACACATGACAGGGTGAGATGCGCCACGGCCCATGTCCTCCCCATAGCTATGGATGAGGTGAAGGCCAGTACCAGATATTTCCTCGGGCCTGTGTGCTTCTGTAAAGGATTAAGTCCTGTTGTGCCAACACTTCCCTTTGCTCCCATTAACCAGAGTTCCACACACCGATCACAGTCCAACTCTTGTTTTATTGCATATCTCACAATAAACAGTGCTTCAGTAGCCAACTGGTTGCGACTTGAAAACAGTTTGATACAAGGGGATGAGCAGGTCGAGACACTGTCCTGATTGTCAGTTAAACCACTGCGATCTCGCCAGCGGTTGCTATAGCCTTAGCTAGAAAGGACTTAGAACTTGAGAGTCTCTACCAGTGACTCAATGGAACGTAGATAGGAGTACCTTCGCTGCGTTGTGGCCCCTGTCAGGGGAAGATGTCCCTCCAAGAGAGTTACCAGAGGCCCATCTGTCACTGGGTTGATGCTGCTCCAGACTCTCCGAATGGGTAACCTCCTCGGCCTCCTCACCTCAGACACGGGCCCCATCCACTTCAGGGACCCTCGGACTTCTCCACCCCTGCGGGACCCAGTCAAAGTCACTGGGCCCAGGCCTCCTGGTTTAGTACCTCACCCCAGGCTGAAGGTGCCTGGGATGGACTCCAACTCCATTCCGGTCAGGCCTAGGGCACCTGAGCCGGAATCCAGAACCGCCCACACCCAGGCCTAAGGTGCCTGAGTGCGTGATAAAGAACCTCCAGAAGAGCAAGACCTCGTGACCCCGCCCTCGCCGTACCATCTCCGAGAAGGGACAAAAAGGACAGCACTATGGCAGTGAATCTACCTTGAGCCTGCGGACACCCCGCCACCCACAGGCCAAGGAGATTATTACACCGCCCAATCCTCCACGAATACAAATGGTCCATTCACTCCCATACTTTACCACCCAGGTGTACCCCACCTAAATTTAGAGACCCCGCTACATATATATATACAAAGCCGGGATGTATATATATACTGAATACACTGCAGCTAACTGAAACAACTGCCTGCCTGAAGTATTTTAGAAACAGTACACCAGGAACGGTCCGCAGTGAGATCTAGCTAAACTGGATACAGTGTATGTATGTATATATATATGTAGCGGGGTATTGCTTTTAGGCCTCAGAGACTACAGTACCCAGAATGCCACGGGACACCCAAGGTGATTGCCCCGCGCAAGGACTGCTGGGGTGGGGTATTTAACTGGGGGGCGTGACTGGGTTTGCTCTCTTTGGACACCGCCCGCCCAGCAAGTGGAACTCCTGTTCGAGTCTGCTGCGTTACCAGGCCTGAAGCCTGGGTTGTTTCTCCAAAGAGCCTTCCATTTCACCGAGGAGCTTGCGGGACATCATCCAACTGCTGCTGTGCTGTTGCGAGGAGGACCGATGACCCGGGTGTCGTGGGATCTGTGTACCGAGACACAGCAACGGAAGATACGGACACGGACTGGTCCAGTTGGGTGAGAGAGCACCTGCTCAGAGACACACACAGGATCTCCTAGGCCAGATAACTGTTGTTCAGAAGTAACTCTAGTGCTTGTAGTCATACACCGGAGAGACATCCCCTTGAGTATCTAGGAGTCTCTAAGACTTATCCTGTGTTTCATCAAGTTCAAGACCCTTTTTCTCTTTGTGGATTATAACTTGTTTCTTCAAAAGTGCACCACCGTTTGCTAGCGGAGATTTTCCTCTACAGAACTTCTGCATAGTACAGTCAGGCCTGACTTAGTAGCGTAGACATTTCTGGGCACCATTTTTACCCACGAGGTAGAATAGCAGCAGTGGGGACCATTAGTTTCTTTTATCATAACTGTCTGTTTGCAGAAGTACTCTTTTCATTGCAGGGCTCTGCATGTGTTCATGTATACTTTTCTATGCTTAACCAACACTCTCAGTAAAAGTGCCAGGGTTAAGTACACTTGTGTTTGTGTCATTTACTGTGCAGAAAAAACGGTTATTGATAGCCATACCCTATTACTGTGTTTATTGCAGGATTGTCTCTCCGAGAGTTACAGGTTACACAATCCTGCCCTCCTCTACTGACTGTGCCAGGAGAGGTTAGAGCCAATTGCTGGGGGTTGACAGTAGTGCATTACAGGGCCCAAACAAATCACTCCAGCGGCTCTCTTAGCTGGGGGTATCGCTACATATATATATTTAGCGGGTGTTTGAATTTATGTGAGGACTCTGGTGGTGTGGTGTTCCTTGGGGCCTACAGGTGGCGTTGTTGCCTTTGGCCGGAGCTGAACTCGCACCGCAAACTGTGCCTTTTTGTCCTCCCCTGGAGCTGGTACAGCGGGGCGGGGAACCCGCTGTGACACGAAGGGAGAGGCCATAAAATGGGCGGATGCCCTGATTTTGGGGCAGAGAGTTGGAGGACGCGGCCGCACCCAGGCACCTTCAGCTTGGGTGCTGGCGTTCCGGTGTTTCAGGCCTAGGCGCCCTTGGCCTAGCTGGAGCGGGGATGGAGTCCATCTCAGGCACCTTTAGCCTGGGGTGAGGTACTATGGCGGATGCCTGGGGCTCAGTACCTTCGACTGAGTTCCGCGAGGGTGGAGGAATCCGAGGGGGCCCTAACTCCTTGGGTGCCCGTGTCTGAGTTCGTGAGGACTGGTGCACAGTAACTTCTCTGAAGAGCCCGGCGCAGCAACGCTGGTGACGGAGAGGCCTCCACTTCTCCCTTGGACGGATTTCTTCCTCTGACAGGGGCAAAGTGAGCGAAGGTAATTCACGTTCTATATTACCTAGTCAGTGGCAGTGACTATTCATCACTGGTGACAGCACAGTGGGCAGCAGCAAGAAGGGAAAGGATTGTGCCTTGATCTGTCCCCATTTTCCAAAGGAGAAGGATTGTTTTATTGCTTGGCAAGAAGAATAAAACTGAGTTGTACCTATTCACTGTGTGGAACTCGGGTTACCAAAGCAAAGGAGTCAGGGACGAAGGACTGGACTTGACTCTAGGACACCTACACAAAAGCCCAATCTTCTGGCCTTCACCTCCCAGTTACAGAGGACATGGGCCGTGGTGTTTTATCTCTCTCTCCCAGGTACCCCTAGACAACAGCCATATAACCGATAGAGCAAGGGAGAGGGGTGAGGCCGCTACATATATATATATATATATATATATATATATATATATATATATATATATATATACACACACACAAAGCCAGGATGCATATATATACTAAATACACTGCAGCTAACTGAATCGCCTGCCTGCTCAAAGTAAATGAAATTACTCTATCTCTATCTCTCCGCCAGGAACACACTACAAAAGGCCGACGTGCCGGCGGCCTTATATAGTGTGGGGCGTGGACTTAACCCCCTGAGCCATAATTGGCCAAAGGCACCCTGCCTTTGGCCAATTATGGTTCTCTTTGAGGACAGAGCTGTGATTGGCCAAAGCATGCGGGTCATAGTGCATGCTTGGCCAATCATCAGCCAGCAGTGCACTGCGATGATGCAGTGCATTATGGGGGAGGATGCGCCGTTTGAATTATGCGCGAACGCCCCATAATGTCCGATCTTCGTCGAACGATCGAACAGCCGATGTTCAAGTCAAACTCATTTTCGAGTCGAACAGATAGCTCATCCCTACTGACATCCCAGAAATCCCCTAGATTCATTGTCTTGTTGGAACGGCACCAGAATTCGTATACAATCACTATTTTATTTCACATTCCTTAAAAACACATCATACAAAAATACAAAGAAATTCTAAAAAAACACCAGTCTGGCAATAGAGGAACAACAGCTGACAATTGTTTCACCCACTCAGTCCCTTTCGGAGCTTTACTACATATTTGGTACATCTTGCCCTTAATATGAAGGAGTCTAGTCATTTTAAGGTGGTGGTAGAAAGCGCAATTGTCCCACCATAATACATTTTGCTTGTTTGACTCCATGAAAGAGAAGATGGCAGTCAACACTGACTTCTTGTGACTTGCAGCCCTTCCAGGATTAGTTGCTTCTAATGATCCGGCCCCATCAAGCAAAGCCAAAGACACAAGGACCACCGGTGAGGAACACGTCTGAATGTAAGAACCCACTTGGTTTGGAGCTTATGATTATTGTAGGTGACCTGAAAGGTGGACTTAATGGGGTTGATTTACTAAAGGCAAATAGACTCTGCAAGTGCAGTTGCTCCAGAGCTTAGTAAATGAGGTAAAGCTCCACTTTGCAAAGAATATTTGAATCACATGCAAGGAATTTTTTTTATATACTAAGCTCGGGAGAAACTGCACTTTCCAAAGTGCGCAGTCTTTTGGCTTTTAGTAAATCAACCCCAAAGTATGGCTTTGAATTTGGCCCCAGTGTGTGCAGGTACATATTCTGTTTAGTAGGATCTCAGTCTTGATGGGTAGCCTTGCCCTACAATGTTCAATCACATAATGGCCCCATTCACAGTTTAGGTGGAAGAAACAGGTTGTTTGAAGTTTAAAAAAAAGAGACAAAACATCCAGGATGGTCTAAAACATGCAGTTATGCCACTGTAATACTATTGCAATGTTTATGCCTCCACTTTTTTGGGGTTTTGAGCTACAAACTGATGTACAGTGGGTATAGAAAATAATCACTGCCCTTTAAAATACTCACATTTTGTCGCTTTGCAGACTGAAATGAAAGCAGACACCGTTTTTGTTTTATCCAGCTGTATTTACTCCAAATGAACCAACATGCCAGAAAAAAATGTAAACCATTAAAAACAGAATCTCTGAGTTGGAAAAAGGATCACCCCCTCCTAAAAATAACTTGTCAACTCAATCAAGTGTAGCTAAGCATGAAAATAGCTTTCCTGGAGCATTTCAGTCAATGGCAGTGCAACAGAAGCAAACAATCCACTATGGGTAGCAAGGTGGTCACCGGGATCTCCAGAGTAAAGTTGTGGACAGGCACAAGTCAGGAGATGGATACAAAAAAATGTCAAAGGCTTTATGAATGCCTAGAAGCACAGTGAAGTCTATTTTTTAAGAAGTGGAAGATATTTGGTACAATACAGACCCTCCCTGGATCAGGACCTCGCTCCAAACTGGATGAAAGAGCCAGGAGGTAACTGGTCAGAGAGACTACTAATGCCCCGTACACACGATCGGACCTTTTTCCGATCAAACTCCCATCGGAATTCCGACGTAATTTCATCGGAAAAAAAAAGAGCATGTTCTATTTGAAAATTCCGATGGAATTCATTGGAATTTCTCCGATAAGGCCCACACACGGTCGGAATTTCTGATGAAAAAACCCCAACGGACTCCGTCTGACTTTTTTCATCGGAAATTCCTATCGTGTGTACAGGGCATAAGAGGCCTACAGCAACTCTGAAGCACACAGCAACAATTAGCACACAGTGGTTGAAGGAGAAAAAGGTGAATGTCCTTGTATGACCTAGTCAGAGCCCAGACTTAAAGTGGTTGTAAACCCTTATGCCCTGTACACACGATCGGATTTTCGATGGAATAAAATCCGATGGATTTTTCCGTCGGAAATCCAATGAAGCTGACTTTCATCAGTCTTGCCTACACACCATCAGACCAAATTCCGATCGTCCAAAACGCGGTGATGTAAAACACTCCGACGAGCAGAGAAAAATGAAGTTCAATGCTTCTGATCATGCGTCGACTTGATTCTGAGCATGCGTGGGTTTTTTCACCGATGGAGTTCCCCACAGACGATCGGAATTTGCTATTGTTTTTTTTTCCATCGGTAAAATTTAAAACATGTTCTATTTTTTTACACCTATGGAAAAAAGGCAGATGGGGCCCACACACGATCGTTTTTTCAGATGAAAAACGTCCAATTGGTCTTTTTTCAACGGAAAAAACGATCGTGTGTACGCGGCATTACAGACCACTTATTCCTACAGGTAAGTCTAGATTAAGGCTTACCTGTAGGTGCAACAAATATCTCCTAAACCTACACGGTTTAGGAGATATTTGCAAAAATGACAGCACCAATGTCTACGGCGCATGCACGCCGCAGACAACGGCGCAGGCGCACTAAGCGTACTAAGCGCGCCGTTTCTTTGAATGGGAGTGTGCCGTGAAAGAAGTCTCCCACGCGCATGGTGAAGATGGCGTCTCTGTACTATCGAGGAAATCGGGGACATCGCAGGCTTCTTCTTCAGGTAAGTGACACATAATGGGTTGCGATGCATAGTAGCCCATTATGCTTTATTTTTGCAGGGAAACAAAGAGGAAGTAAACCCATCAGGGTTTACTTCCTCTTTAAACCCCACAGAAAATCTGTGGAATGACTTGAAGACTGAAGTCCACAAATGGTCACCATCAAATTGAACTAAACTTGAGAATTTCTGCAAAAAAGAGTGGGCAAATATTGCAAAGTCTAGAGGTGCAAAGTTAGTAGAGACAAAACCCAACAGACTAAAGGCTGAACTTAAAGCAAAATACTGACATAAGGGGGAGGTGATCCTTTTTTCAACTCAGTGCTTCTGTTTTTGATTTATTTTATTTTTTTCTGACATGTTGGTGTTATATCTTTCACTTGGATGTTATAAGTGTTATAAGTTGCACTGAGTAAATACAGCTGTTTAAAACAAAAACTGTGCCTGTCTTCATTGCAGGCAGCAAAGCAACAAAATGTAAAGGGGGGGGGGAGGGGGGGTTCTTTCCTATACCCACTGTATAAATCAATCTGACTGTGAAAGAATATTGATAAGAAAAGATCATATTTAAATAATAGGAATAATTTTATATACAGAATTATTAAAAAGCCCTAAGATAGAGCAAAAATTTATGATTTTACAACAAATCAATTTTTTAGTGGCATGTCCCAACATATTGGCTGGGTTTACTGATGTGTCAAAGGAGTTTCAGTGGATTTGCAGTACTTGACCTCGTCCCAGTCTTTGGCACAGTAATCTGCATTTATTTGTAATGGAACTTGTACATCTGGGCTTTGCTTCTTTCTAGAGTTTTTCCTCCTTGAATAAAGAAACAGCAAGGTTCCCATCATACAGCATATGACCAAAACGGAAACAACGGCAAGGGCAATCGGGGCTGTCAGAGACCAGGAGAACATGGCCATAGTTTGGGGGTTCTGTGGACATGGACTCAACAAGATGACTTGGCTCTCCTGGGTTATGACCGTCTTACTCATGATCAGGGATTCAAGGTAGGTCCGGTTACTTATGCTTTGGTTGAGAAGAATGTTGACCCGCACAATAGTCGAAAGGGCTTCAGGAAAGCCTTGGTCACTGGCCTTCACCAGGAGTTGATAAAGGCCACACTGATGATCCATGATACTTTCTTTTAATGTAATGTTACCTGAATGCATGTCAACTTTAAAAAGATCTGTGCTAGGGCTCATTTCACCAAACTCACTGTAGGTTATGGCCCCATTCATGCCAGTGTCATAATCCACAGCATGAACTTTGGTAACTGGAGATCCTTTTGATGTATCTGGAGGTACTAACACATAGGAGAAGTTTGACTCTGGGAGAACTATTAAAGGAGCATTATCATTTACATCCAGCAAAAAAACAAGAACTTTGGCCCTGGAGGACAAAGATGGACTCCCTTTGTCTTTGGCTTCCACACAAAGCTCATACATCCGTTCCCTTTCATAGTCAAAAGAACCTTGAGATCTGAGGATGGTATCCTGGTTAAATGAAAAAAGCGAGGTCTTATTCAATAAAGAGACAGAAAAGTCACCATTCAGTCCACGATCCACATCAGTTACATTTAAAATTCCCACATTTCCTCCACGAGGAAGATTTTCGGGGATATAAAATATAAACTCCTTGGAAGAAAAAACTGGAGGATTGTCATTTTGATCTAAGATGTTGATAATAATTAGGCAAGAATCATTCTTTGATGGTAAACCATGGTCGTTAACTATGATCCGAACAGAATATGAAGGTTCTTTTTCTCTATCGAAAGACACTAAAGCTTTTAGGATCCCATTGGAGCTGTTTATTGAAAACACACTGGATTCTTCATGTTCCAAATAATAACTCAGTTCTCCATTTGATCCACTGTCACCATCGGAAGCGAAGACCCTCAGTAACGATACTCCTGGTGGATTATTTTCCTCAACAGATATTTCTAGAAGACTTTGTGCAAACTTGGGAGGGTTGTCATT
The DNA here is from genome assembly GCA_029206835.1 of Rana muscosa. Classification (NCBI taxonomy): domain Eukaryota; kingdom Metazoa; phylum Chordata; class Amphibia; order Anura; family Ranidae; genus Rana; species Rana muscosa. The sequence continues at coordinate 364,719,323 of CM055125.1, forward strand.
TACATCCTCGATAAGCACTGTGAGGTTTTCGGTGTAGGTAACAGATTCATCAAAAGTTGAATGACCAACAATGTTTAGGTCAAAACGATTCTCTGACTCAAAATCCACCAGAGTGGAGGTCAATAGCAGGTAGGTGTTAGGAGAAGAATCAGAAGGCTTTAAAAGGAAAGGTGAAGGTCCAGTAATGGAAAGAGGTCTCTTGATGCTGTCATCGGGATCTGTGACCTCTAAGATGGCAATGATTGAACCCGGCAGAATGTCTTCCTTAATATAGACACTACCTTCGTGTTGAGAACCTATGAAGCGGAATTCCATTTTAGGCTCTTGTTTCTTAATTTCCAGTTGTACCGTGACTGTTGCCATTGCTGGTGCACAACCATACCCAAAGGCTAGTACAGTAAGCTTATATTGGCTTATTTGATCAGGTAATAATTCAGACAAGGTTATTGTACCACTTGCACTATCTAGATGGAAAAGGCTCCGGATGGACTCAGAAACTCTGTAGCTATAATGGTACTGAATGACGTTATTTTCACCTATGTCTTTGTCAATGGCTGTAAGTTGTGCCACAGTGGTGCCAATAGATGTGTCCCTGGGAAGATGCACAGAAATGTTGTTTGCAAGGAAAAAGGGGCAGTTATCATTCACATCGGTTACTTTTACGACAAAAGTAGTAGTTCCAGACAATGGCGGTTTTCCTTTATCGACTGCAATTAAAGTCATTCGATGTTCACTTTGTAATTCTCTATCCAAAGATTTCATTAGAACCAAGGATATCAGCTCAGATCGATAATCCAAAGAAAAAATGTCACCTGGGCTCACCAAAAGATATAAGAGTGCTCCATTTTCTTGAATATCTGGGTCTTTGGCCAAGTGGTCAACGTGAAATTTGGTGCCTAATGTTGTGTCCTCTGGAATGGAAATAGTGTAGGACTGTTCTAAAAAATAAGGGGCGTTATCATTGATATCCAGAATAAAAAGTTTCACTTTGGAAAACTCTGCATATTCTTGGGATGAAGTGAAGATATCCAGTGTCATGGAACATTGGTCCAGGGTTTCCAAAGGGCATAACGATTCTCTGTCGAGTTTATTGGATGTTGTGTATAAATCTCCGGTCTGGGCGTCCAAGTCGAAATAGTTTGTATGTGCCAAGAGTTTAAATCGCACTGCAATAGGTGATATAATACTCTCTCGTACATTTCCAATAAACGTTCCCTCTTCTTGCTCCTCGTGTGTGTGGAATATAAGCTCTGCTGTAACTCCGGGAAAGTCCAGGATGCTAAAAGCGATAATAAGAAGTGAGAAGTATTTCTGAAAAGTAAAACAGATATATATGGGTTAGCTTGTCGAAGGGTAGCTGCATTTGTTTATTTTTTATTTCCACTTTTAGCAAGTATAGAAAATATTATTTATTACAGGTTCTTCAATAGCGTCGTCAATTTTTACGCAGCTCTTTACACCTACCATATATACTCGAGTATAAGCCGAGTTTTTCAGCACATTTTTTTGTGCTAAAAATGCACCCCTCGGCTTATACTCGAGTCACCTTTTTGCGCCTGATCTCCCGTACTTTGGGGACCCGGTACCGGCCGGCCGTAGGTTCCCTAGTCCCCAAACTTGCCACACATGTAGCCATACTCTTCCTCTACAAGTGTGCAAAGGTTGTTGTCTGGGGGACCTAGGGTCGGGGAGCACCGATTTTTCAAAGCCGGGCACCCCTTCCATAGACTCCCATGTTAAACGTCAGTCTAGTCATGGGCACAGTGAGGCATGGGCACAGTGAGGCATGGGCACAGTGAGGCATGCACATGGACACAGTGAGGTAAAGTGAGGCATGCAGATAGACACCCTAGGCTTATACTCGAGTCAATACGTTTTCCCAGTTTTTTGTGGTAAACTTAGGTGCCTCGGCTTATATTCGGGTCGGCTTATACTCGAGTATATACGGTATATTGTACATTCACATCAGTCCCTGTCCTCTGGGAACTTACAATCTAAGGTCCCTAACTCACTTTTATTTTTATTTTTTTGTCAAAGCTTAATTGTACAAGCTGAAGATTAAAGCTGATTGGCTCCCAAGAACAGCTGCACCAGATTGTGCACTCTACAGTTTTAGTAAATCTCCCCCAAAGTGACAGGAAGTGATGCTATTTGCAGCATTGACAATTTAACATAAAAAAGAACAAGAGAAAACAAATGCAGCCACCTCATCTAAAGATTGATAAGCTGCAAAGCGTTAAGCCCCGTACACACGGTCGGACTTTTGGCCAACAAACTTCATTTTGAGCAAGTTGGACCAACAATCCGACCGTGTGTACGCTCCATCGGACAAACTTTTTTTGCTTTTTTCTTGTTTTCATCGGACAAAAGTTGGGTCTGCAAATGGACAAACTTTTGCCCAATAAAAGTCTGATGGAGCAAAGTTCGACCGTGTGTACAGAAAACCATCGGACTTTTGTCCGATGGACAAAACAACTAATGTTAAAATCAACCAACAATAGCAGAAGTTGACCAAAGGGTGGCGGTAAAGAGCAGAACAGAGCAGAAAAAACACGTGATGTTGCAAAAAGTTTTGAGAAAGTTTGCAGAAAAGTCCTGTGGTGTGTATGCTATGGGTGTGCCCGACCAACTCCGTTCGGACAAAAATCCACGGAAAAGTCCGATAGAAGTCCGACCGTGTGTATGGGGCTTAAGATTGGTATTATTTTGAGGTTTAAATAGGATTTAAAGTGGATCTTCACTGCATCTGAGCGCCACAAACCAAAAACACCATTTAATTTATTTTTAACCCCTTCACGACGACTTTACGCAAATATGCGTTCTCGGGTGAAGGGGTTATACCAGGATGATATGCAGCTGCATGCATCACCCCGGTACTGTTTTTAGAGCCAGCGGTTGGCTTTCTAGTGATTACAACCGCTGCGGCTAAAAGCCACTTGGCTGTTATCCTAAAGGAGTCCCCCCCCCTCTTCCCACGCCTTCCGTGGCTCTCCCAGGCCTCCTGTCCCACTGGGAGGCCAGAGCGACCAGCCGACACGTCCGCCGGCTGGTCAAAGACCCGTACAAAGCCGGAATCAGCTCCAATCGGGTCTCCTATCCAGTGAACCGGAAGCAATGTCATGGTGCCAATTTTTTTAAATCCCTAGTATTCCAAAATGCAGATTTCGGCGTTTTGAATACTTTGAAGTGCAAAGGAGGGATTTGGGGTCTTTTAGACCCCAGATCCCTTCATAAAGAGTACCCGTCACAAGGGATGTTCAGATTCCTTATGACAGCAATAAAAATGATCAGAGTTTTTTTTTTTTTAAAGAGACGGTGTTAAAATAAAAGAAATAAAAATAAAAGAAATAAGAAAATAATAAAAAATGTAAGCGCCCCGTCCCTCCGTGTTCGCGCGCAGAAGCGAACGCATAGGTAAGTCGCGCCCGAAAAATGTAAACGGTGATCAAACCACACGCTTGAGGTATCGCCGCGAACGTCAGAGTGAGAGCAATAATTCTAGCACAGGACCTCCTCTGTAACTCTAAACTGGTAACCTGTGGAAAGTTTTTTTTTTTTTTTATTCTTTATTTAAAGATGTGTCACAGGTACAATAAAAAGGCCACTTCTCAGAACAAGGAATCAATGCAAAACCTTTTAAGTACAACCATTACTTCGTACTATATTATGAAATATCAAAACAAATAAAGGCAATAAGAAATACAAAACATTCTTATCTTCATGTAGAAAACCCCTAGATTGCTATGGAAATCTGTCACATAATAGAGGGAAGTCTAAAATGGGGTAGAGAATGCTACTGTAGAAAGTTTTAAAACGTTGCCTTTGGAGAGTTTTAAGTACTGTAGCTTGTTGCCATTCCATGAGTGTGCGCAATTTCAAAGCGTGACATGTTGGGTATCTATTTACTCGGCGTGACATCATCTTTACATTATACACAAAAATTGGGCTAACTTTACTGGGTTTTTTTAATTATAGAAAGTGTATTTTTTCCCCAAAAAATTGTGCTTGAAAGTCTGGTGAGCGAATACCGTGTGACATAAAATATTGCAGCAATCGCCATTTTATTCTCTAGGGTCTCTGCTAAAAAATATATATTTATAATGTTTGGGGGTTCTAAGTAATTTTCTAGCACAAAATACATTTACATTTATTTGTAAGCAACAAATGTCAGAAAAAGGCTTAGGCATGAAAGGGTTTTTAAATATTCAGAACAAACTCCCCCATCCATCCATGTCTCCTTGCTTTATTTTGTTGAGAAATTACTTTGAAAAACACCCCTAAGCATTTCTGGCCAGAGCCATTTTGATCTGACTGTTTCTCAGGGAGAAAAAACAGACAGGTGATAAAGTAAAATCAGCACACATTACACATTGTTAGGCACACGGTTAACCCCTTGATTGCCCCTAGATGTGAACTCCTTCCCAACCAGTGTCATTAGTTCAGTGATAGTGTATAGTATTAGCACCAGTGGCGGTGCGTCCATACGGGCGACACCCCATCTCTCCAGCCACCCCCTCTATCGCCAATAGATAGATTCATGCATTGCACAAATCTATCCATGGCCGCCGCTGCCACCCCCTATTCAGGCGCCCCGGCTAGAGTTGCCACCTCATCCCTTTAAACCCGAACACATATGAATTACACGGGTTCTGAGGCTGATTTAATGCAGGTAAGGCACCAAGTGAGTTTAATTACCACATTAATCAGCCACAGAACCTGTGTAATTCATATGTGTTCGGGTTTAAAGGGATGAGGTGGCAACCCTAGCCCCGGCCCTTTTCAGGAATTACATCGGCGGGGGGTGTTTTTATATCACCTGATTAGAGCCATAGGCTCTAATAGGCGTCAAAAATGGTGACCTGCGGGCTTGCAGTTCACCCAGCTGTGTTAGAACAGCGAATGAACATTCGCTGTTCTAACACTAAACCGCCTCTCCGCCAATCAGGTGCTCGGGTCTGTTACCCGTCACCTAATTGGCTGAAACGTCAGGCGTCCAATCATAGGAGAGGACAGGAGGAGAGGAGGACGGAAGAAGACGCATGGAGGGGAGAAGACGCATGGAAGACACCGCTCGCCATCACCCTCTGCCCCACCGAGACAGGGAAAGTGCCGGGCAGACAGCAAGCGGGTGGGGGGGATCACAGTGAAAGCATTGGATGGCACAGTGGCAGCATTTGATGGGCACAGTGGCTGCAATTGATGGGTAAAGTGGCTGCGTTTGATGGCACCGTGGCTGCATTTGATGGGCACAGTGGCAGCATTTGATGGGCACAGTGGCTGTGTTTGGCACAGTGGCACCGTTTGATGGGCACATTGGCTGCAATTGATGGGCACAGTGGCAGTGTTTGATGGCACAGTGGCTGCGTTTGATGGCACAGTGGGAGCATTTGATGGCACTGTGGCTGCATTTGATGGGCACAGTGGCTGCAATTGATGGCCAAAGTGGCTGCATTTGATGGCACTGTAGCAGCATTTGATGGGCACAGTGGCTGTGTTTGATGGCACAGTGGCACCGTTTGATGGGCACAGTGGCTGAAATTGATGGGCACAGTGGCAGCGTTTGATGGCACAGTGGCTGCGTTTGATGGCACAGTGGCGGTATTTGATGGCACAGTGGGAGCATTTTATGGCACAGTGGCTGCAATTGATGGGCACAGTGGCTGCAAATGATGGGCACAGTGGCTGCGTTTGATGGCACAGTGGCTGCCTTTGATGACACAGTGGCGGTATTTGATGGCACAGTGGCTGCGTTTGATGGCACCGTGGCAGCGTTTGATGGGCACAGTGTCTGCGTTTGATGGCACAGTGGCAGCGTTTGATGGGCACAGTGGCGGTATTTGATGGCACAGTGAGGCTGCAATTGATGTTTTTTTTTTCAGAATTTCTCAGTTTGTTTGCGCCCCCCCAAAAGATTTTTAGCACCAGCCGCCACTGATTAGCACTGATCACTGTATTAATGTCACTTGATATCAGTGTCAGTAAGTTAGTTTACCTCCCAGCCAGCACCATCTAGCGCCAGATTGCCCACCACACTATCACAGTCCCAATTAGGGATGAGCCGAACACCCCCCAGTTCGGTTCGCACCAGAACATGCAAACAGGCAATAAATTTGTTCGAACATCTGAACCCCGTTAAAGTCTATGGGGCACAAACATGAAAAATCAAAAGTGCTAATTTTAAAGGCTTATATGCAAGTTATTGTCATAAAAAGGGTTTGGGGACCCGGGTCCTGCCCCAGGGGACATGTATCAATGCAAAAAAAAGTTTTAAAAACGACAGTTTTTTCGGGAGCAGTGATTTTAATAATGCTTTAAGTGGAAAAAGAAAAGTGAAATATTCCTTTAAATTTCGTACCTGGGGGGTGTGTATAGTATGCCTGTAAAGCAGCGCATGTTTCCCGTGCTTAGAACAGTCCTTGCACAAAATTTAATTTCTGAAGGAAAAAAGTCATTTAAAAGTACTCACGGCTGTAATGAATTGACGGTCCTGGCAATACAGAGAAAAGTCATTTAAAGTCATTGATAAAAAAAAAAATGCGTGGGGGTTTCCCCAAATTCAATTACCAGAACCTTCAGGTCTGGTATGGATATTAAGGGGAACTCCGCGCCAAATTTTTAAAAAAATGGCGTGGGGTTCCCCCCAAAAATCCATACCAGACCCTTATCTAAACATGCAACCTGGCAGGCCGCAGGAAAAGAGGGGGGGACGAGAGAGCAGCCCCCCCCTCCTGAACCGTACCAGGATACATCCTCCCCATGTTGATGGGGGCAAGGGCCTCATCCCCACAACCCTTACCCGGTGGTTGTGGGGTCTGCGGGTGGCGGGCTTATCGGAATCTGGAAGACCCCTTTAACAAAGGGGACCCCCAGATCCCGGCCCCCCCTATGTGAATTGGTAAGGGGTACATTGTACCCCTACCATTTCACAAAGAAAGTGTAAAAAATTGTAAAAAAAACACACAGACACAGTTGGGATAAGTCCTTTATAAAAAAAAAAAAAAAAAAGACTCCAGCGGTGGTAATCCACTCTCGATCTCCACTCCAGCGATGTCGGTATCCAGCGACGGATGTTCTCTCCAGGCTCCAACGACGAGGAACAGCACATGATCCTCTCTTCCCCGGAGCGGAGACACCCCAGGAATGACGCGGCTTCAGCCTGTGACAGCTCTTATGTAGCTAAGGGCGGGGCCACCCGTCACGTGACCCCGTCCCCCTCTGACGGAAGGGGAAACCCGGGCTTCCCCAGTGACATGACGGGTGACCCCGTCCCCCTCTGATGCAACGGGAAACCTGCGCTGCAAGGGTAAGGGGGGGATGAGGCCCTTGTCCCCATCAACATGGGGACATCCTCCCCATGTTGAGGGCATGTGGCCTGGTACGGTTCATGCGGCCTGACAGGTTGCATGCTCGGATAAGGGTCTGGTATGGATATTTGGGGGGAACCCCACGCCATTTTTTTTATATGCCGCAGGGTTCCCTTTAATATCCATACCAGACCTGAAGGGCCTGGTAATTGAATTTGGGGGGACCCCCACGCATTTCTTTTTTTTTTATCAATGACTTTCAATGATTTTTCTCTGTATTGCCGGGACCGGCAATTCATTACAGCTGCGAGTAGTTTTAAATGACTTTTTTTCCTTCAGAAATAACATTTTGTGCAGAGACTGTTCTAAACATCTGAAACATGCGCTGCTTTACAGGCATAATATATACACCCCCCAGGTACGAAATTTAAAGGAATATTTCCCTTTTATTGTTTCACTTTAAGCATTATTAAAATCACTGCTCCCGAAAAAACATTCTTTTGCATTGATACATGTCCCCTGGGGCAGGACCCGGGTCCCCAAACACTTTTTATGACAATAACTTGCATATTAGCCTTTATAATTAGCACTTTAGATTTCTCCCATAGATTTTTACAGGGTGTTCCGCGGCTTTTCGAATTTGCCGCGAACACCCCAAATTGTTCGCTGTTCGCCGAACAGGCAATGTTCGAGTCGAACATGAGTTTGACTCGAACTCGAAGCTCATCCCTAGTCCCAGTATAAATCACTGATCACCGCCATTACAGTATAGTGTCCTAGCTGTGTAAATTCCAGTATACATACCATAGTCTATAGATGCTATAACTTTCACACAAACCAATTAATACACACTTACTGGGATTTTTCTTTTCTACCAAAGACATGTAGCTAAATACATTTTAGCCCACTTTTATAAAAATAAAAAAGAAATGATGTTATTGGATATATTTTATAACAAAAAGTAAAAAATATCAATAAAAAAAATCTGTATTTTTTTGTTTATTTAATAAAAAATAAAAGAGGTGATCAAATACCACCAAAATAAATCTCTATTTGTGTGAAAACAATTATATAAATTTCACTTGCGTACAGTGTTGTATGACAGCGCAATTGTCAGTTACAGTAGAACAGTGATGAATAGCAAAAAAAAAAAAATGGCCTGATCATGAAGGGGGTAAAACATTCCAGAGCTCAAGTGGTTAATATTCTAAAATGTGTCTGTAAATCATGTTAATTTCTTTTAAATGTATCGCTTTCTGTCTACAAATGAATAGAACGCTATGATAAACTAAACGCAACCAAATAAAAAAAAAAAAAAAAACACAAATTCTTAAGCCTAGAAAAAGTTTGCTGACATTGGTAAAGTGCTGAGCTGTAGATCAGTTCTTCTATTACTGTGCGTGTCGTGCGGCTGACTCACAGCAAAGTGTTTATTTTCCTCTTTCTTCCCCGGAATGTTATTATCCTGCGTTGTTATTATTGAGCTATTGACCACAATCCATATTCCATGCTTCATAGAAAAGCTTCACCCACATTGCAATGATTGCACAGAACACATATTATATATAATTCATGCATTCTCCTTGTGTGCCATAATATTTGTATATTTTTTACCTCTGAGTTGAAATTCTGTCATCTTCTTAGTATTCATCATGTTTTCTATACTTTCTATACTCTGTACTTTATTATGTACTTTTTTACTTGATGAACTTTTTTCTATAGAAAAGTTTCTTTAAAAGTGGAACATCCAATCAGATAGTAAAGGCAAAATTATTGCAACCCTATATATTTATTACTGCAACGCCTTGTACCCACGCACGTTGCAGCGTGACATGCGGTAGGGTTGCACCAGGGCTGTGCCTCCTTGGCTCCACCCCTGACCTCACCCCCTTTCCCCTGCCCATGTAAACCCTACCTTTTTAATAAAGCGCCCATCAAATGCAGCCCACCAGCGCCCATCAAATGCAGCCTCACCAGCACCCATCAAATGCAGCCTCACCAGCACCCATCAAATGCAGCCTCACCAGCGCCCATCAAATGCAGCCTCACCAGCACCCATCAATGCAGTCTCACCAGCGCCCATCATATGCAGCCTCACCAGCGCCCATCAAATGCAGCCTCACAGCGCCCATCAATGCAGTCTCACCAGCGCCCATCAAATGTAGCCTCACCAGCACCCATCAAATGCAGCTTTACCAGCGCCCATCAAATGCAGCCTCACAGCACCCATCAATGCAGTCTCACCAGCGCCCATCATATGCAGCCTCACCAGTGGCCATCAAATGCAGCCTCACCAGCGCCCATCAAATGCAGCCTCACCAGCGCCCATCAAATGCAGCCTCACAGCACCCATCAAATGCAGCCTCACAGCGCCCATCAAATGCAGCCTCACAGCGCCCATCAAATGCAGCCTCACCAGCACCCATCAAATGCAGCCTCACAGCACCCATCAAATGCAGCCTCACCAGCGCCCATCAAATGCAGCCTCACCAGCGCCCATCAAATGCAGTCTCACAGCGCCCATCAATGCAGCCTCACCAGCGCCCATCAAATGCAGCCTCACCAGCGCCCATCAAATGCAGCCTCACAGCACCCATCAAATGCAGCCTCACCAGTGGCCATCAAATGCAGCCTCACAGCGCCAATCAATGCAGCCTGGATATGAGCAACACAGGGACGTGCGGTGAGGTGAGTGGCTGGTGAGGCACTGGCTAGTATCAGAGCCAGATACACACAGGTTACATACGCCGCGAACGTTAGAGCGAGAGCGATAATTCTAGCACTAGACCTCCTCTGTAACTCTAAACATGTAACCTGTAAAAAATGTTACAGCTTCACCTATGGAGATTTTTAAGTACCGAAGTTTGGCGCCATTCCACAAATGCACGCAATTTTAAAGCGTGACATGTTAGGTATCTATTTACTCGGCGTAACATCATCTTTCACATTACACCAAAAAATCGGGCTAACTTTAGTATTTTTTTTCTTCACAATCATGAGTTTTTTTACCCCAAAAAAATGCGTTTGAAAAATTTCTGCCCAAATACTGTGTAAGATAATAAGTTGCAACGACCACCATTTTATTCCCTAGAGTTAAAAAAAAAAAAAAAAAATGATATAATGTTTGGGGTGTCTGAGTAATTTTCTAGCCAAAACATTATGATTTTTACATGTGTAGCGGGCATTTACATTTGGGGGGGAGCATCTGGGTTATTCAACCCAGATGTACTAATTGTTAGGGAATCTGAGAATCCCTTTTGTGGTTCTTGGAGGACTCTGGTGGTGCAAGGTTCCCTGCGGCCTGCAGGTGGCGTTGTCGCCCTGGGCCGGGGTTGAACCCGCACCGCAAGACTGTTCCTTTTTGTCCTTTCCTGGTGCTGGGAACCCGCTGAGACGCAAAGGGAGAGGAGATAAAAGGGGCGGACGCCCTGACCTTGGCGTTCAGAGTTGGAGGACGCAGCCGCGCCCAGGCACCTTCAGCCTGGGTGCTGGCGTTCCGGAGTTCCAGGCCCAGGTGCCCTTGACCTGGCCGGAGCGAGGGATGGAGTCCATCCCAGGCACCTTAAGCCTGGGCTGAGGTACTATGACCAAGGCCTGGGGCCCAGTAACTTTGACCGAGTTCCGCGAGGGTGGAGGAGTCCGAGGGGCCCTAAGGTGTTGGGACCCGTATCTGAGGTGAGGAGACCGGGGAGTGTAACCCTTCCGGATAGCCCGGTACAGCATTAATCCGGTGATGGCGGGGCCTCTGGTAACTCTCTTGGAGGGATGTTTTCCCCCTGACAGGGGCTGCAACGTAGCGAAGGTAACTCCAGTTCCTGTTCTACAGCCACTGTGCTTAGCAACCGTTGGTGAAACCTCAACGGTTTAGTTTCTTTGAGGATTGTGCCTTGACCTACTTCCCCCCCAATACTGAACTGTTCTATGGGTCGCAAACTGTCTGCTCGCAACGGACTATTTGTTTGCCGTTATGGAATAAATAAGTGTTGGACCTTTTCAGTGTGTGGTACTCCAATTACTGGGAGCAAAGGGGGTTATCAGCAGAACAGACCTGGCTCTGAGCCCGAAGGTAATCTGGTGCTGGCCTTCACCTCTACATGCTGTAATCTAGAGGACATGGGCCGTGGCGCACCTCACTCTCCCCTTCAAGCTAGACCGGAGCCAAAGTAACCGCTAAAGAAGAGAGAGAGGGTGAGGCCGCTACACATGTAGGAGAGAAGTGCCAGAATTGGCCTGGGTGTCAAGGGGTTAATTACCATAAGTAAGTAATATACAAATAATTATTATATATTGTTTTTAAGGTAATTTACTATCTTTTCAAAATCTGTACTCAAGCAGGTGGCTTAACGGACAAATTACTGAAGTTTGAAATTATAACTTCCAACCAGTAATTTCACAGTAAATAGATAAATAATAAATTATTATGTTATAACATATAGCATAATGATATATGATTTAGCTTGATTAAAACATTAAATTCTCATTCTCCCTCTTAAAGTGGAGTTCCACCCAAAAATGGAACTTCTGCTTTTCGGAACCCTCCCCCCCTCCGGTGTCACATTTGGCACCTTTCAGGGGGGAGGGGGGAGCAGAAACCTGTCTAATCCAGGTATTTTGCTCCCACTTCCGGGCATAGATACCCGAGCCACACGCGGGTATCTATGCCACTTCCGGCGCCTTCTCCGCCCCCCTCCACTGTCTTCTGGGAGACACACATGTCCCAGAAGACAGCAGGGAGCAGTGGGATCGTGCATGCGCAAGTCGCGCATGCGCAGTAGGGAACAAGGAAGTGAAGCCGCAAGGCTTCACTTCCTGATTCCCTTGCCAAAGATGGCGGCGCCTCCACCCAATAGCCGAGGGACAGATCAGCTTCGGGTGCTGACATCGTGGGCGCCCTGGACAGGTAAGTGTCCTTATTTTAAAAGTCAGCAGCTGCAGTATTTGTAGCTGCCGACTTAAAAAAAAAAAATTAGGCGGAACTCCGCTTTAACTGTGTGAGAAATACATGGGATTATGGGTAAATCTTATACACATAAACCCATTTTCCTTGTAGTTAAGAGGGCTGGGCTGGAAGTAGGGTGACCACATTTCCAAACTACCATTCAGGGACACCCTCCCTTCCCAAAAATCAGCACAGTGATTGGACACAAGAGGCAGGATTTATGATTTCTCCAATCACAAGCAGGGGGCGGGGATTGTGCTCCTCCAGGCATTCCCGGCCAGGACAAGTACTGTCAGTGAGTAAAGCGGTGATGTGGCGGCCTTTTTTGGGGGCATCAGATTGGCCCGGGGGGTGGCTGTGTTAGTTTCATTCCGGGACACTGTATTGTCCTGAAATGAATGTGCCCGGGACAGACCTGCAAAATGCGGGACTGTCCCGGGCAATCCGGGACACGTAGTCACCCTAGCTGGAAGGGAGTATTTGTCTTTTAGACACACGCCCCCTTCTAGGACACTGCAGTGAGAGGCGTGCCTCCACTGCAGCATTTTTATTGGACAGGCACTGTGAGCTCATCCTCTCAGTCTGCTGCAAACAGAGTGGGCCAGCTTGTATTTAACCACTTCAGCCCCGGAAGATTTGGCCCCTTAATGACCAGGCCATTTTTTGCGACACGGCACTGCGTCGTTTTAACTGACAATTGCGCGGTCGTGCGACGTTGTACAAAAAAAATAAAATGACGTCCTTTTTTCACACAGATAGAGCTGTCTTTTCTGCGATGTTTATTTTTTGCGCTATAAACAAAAAGAGAGCGACAATTTTGAAAAAAAAACCTAAATTTTTTACTTTTTGCTATAATAAATATCCACCAAATGTTTTTTAAAAAACAAATTTCTTCCTCAGTTTAGGCTGATATGTATTCTTCTACATATTTTTGGTAAAAAAATCGCAATAAGCGTATATTGGTTTGCGCAAAAGTTATAGCTTCTACAAAATAGGGGATAGATTAATGGCATTTTTATTATTTTTTTTTTTACTAGTAATGGCGGTGATCTGCATTTTTTTTCGGGACTGCGACATTGCGGCGGACAGATCGGACACGTTTGACACTTTTTTGGGACCATTGACATTTATACAGCGATCAGTGCTAAAAATAGCCACTGATTACTGTATAAATGTCACTGGCAGGGAACAGGTTTACACTAGGGGGCGATCAAGGGGTTAAATGTGTTCCCTAGATGTGTTCTAACTGTGGGGGGGAATGTGGCTGACTAGAGGAGGATTCAGATCGTTGTTCCTACTTAGTAGGAACACACGATCTGTCTCCTCTCCTCTGACAGAACCGGGATTTGTGTGTTTAAACACACAGATCCCAGTTCTCGCTCTGTCACGAGCGATCGCGGGAGCCCGGCGGTCATCACACCTGCCGGATACGCGCATCGGCTCCGGGGGGCATGCTGCGGGTGCGCGCGCCTCCGGCGGCGTCTTAAAGAGCCGGCGTACAGCTACGACGGCTCGCCCAGGGGAGCCACCCTGCTGCAGTATAACTGTGGCGGCTGGTTGGGAAGGGGTTAAACTGCCCACTCTGAATGTAGCTTCTGACAGGCTGCACAATAAGCCCCGTATCTCCGGAACTTCTTGCGCAGCCTGTCAGAAGCTACAAACAGAGCGGCCAGTTTAAATGCAGCAGACTGAGAGGATGAGCTCACAGTGCCTTTCCAATAAAAATTCTGCAGTGGAGGCATGCCTCTCACTGCAGTGTCATAGAAGGAGGCAGTGGTGGGGTAGGACTTCAGCTACCTAGCCCCCACATTTGGGTTATATGTGACCCCAGATCGCCGAGCTACGACCCTCGAAGCCTGATCGTTTATTTTTTATTTTTATGTACATGGCAGGTGAGGCTCTGCCTCACCTGCCTCCCCTGACTGCACGTCCATGGTGCAACATATGGGCCTTAAAGCATACCCCCTTTCCCACCACACATATGTGTTACGTGGGCAGCAAGAGGTTAAGGAAACCTCTAAAAAAGTATAAGAAAAACAATAATACAATTTTTTTTTAAGCCCATCATCCCATCGTGCAAGCACATACAAACATAAATGTGTATGTAGGGTAAGCCTATGTACAAAAACGATGATTGTGCCACACATATTAGGTATCACCACGAACTCTGGAGTGAGAGCGATAGTTCTAGGTCCACCGTTAACTCTAAACTGATGACTTGTAAAGATTTCTACAGCGCCTCCCTATGGACAATTTTGGGTACTGTCGTTTTTCGCAGTTTCACAGACACATGTAGTTTCAAGGCCCCTTTCACACTGAGGCGCTTTGCAGGCGCTATTGCGCTAAAAATAGCGCCTGCAATGCGCCCCGAAAAAGGCGCTTTATTGTATCCAGTGTGAAAGCCTGAGGGCTTTCACACTGGAGCGTTGCGCTTGCAGGAGGGTCAAAAAACTCCTGCAAGCCGCATCTTTGAGGCACGATAGGAGCGGTAAAAATACCGCTCCTATAGCGCCCCTGCCCATTGAAATCAATAGGGTAGCGCCTCCAAATCGCCCACAAAATGCCGTAAAGAGGCGTTATTGCGGGCGTTTTTAACCCTTTTTCGGCCGCTAGCAGGGGTTAAAATCACCCAGCTAGCGCCTGCAAATCGTGGCAAAAATGACAGTATAGCGGCGCTAAAAATAGCGCCGCTATACCGCCAGCGCATCCAGCGCCTCAGTGTGAAAGTAGCCTAAGATTTGACATATTGGGTATCTATTTACTCGATGAAACCTAACTTTTTTATATGCTGCCAAAAAACGGGCGTTGTATTTTGTTTGTGTGCAGTAAAATTAACTTAACTACAATTTTTACTGAAATTATTGGTTTGATAAGCAGTAGCACTAATATCGCGTGACAAAAAAACAAAACAAAAAAAGAAAGCAAAAAACTGTTTTAATAGAGAAAGGAGTGAATGCATTCATTCTGCAGTGGAGCAGATTTATTATTCAGCGTCAAGAAAACTTCACTTAAAGAGCCATTGGCGGCGAAGCGTTCTGTAAACTTTCAAAGATAATAGAGATTTATCAATGCGTGACGCAGACATCACAGCTCACCTACACTGAAAGCCGAATAATAAGGACGGCAGGATGGCAGGATTATGGATTTCCGGCTCGGTTGGGGCCCTCGTATTGTTTGTCCAGCTGCTGAAGAGACAGGATTGTGTATTGTACGGCTTCCGCTACAGATGGCATGTGCGGGCAATACTACGAGGTGCGGGCAATACTACGATCAATGCTACATAGAACACCCGTCACGTTCTACTGCTTAAACGTGAACTCCATCCTTCCCTTCAGTCTTGTTTGTGCGGCTTCTCTCCCCTACTGAATTGATATTAAGCCTCTGTTTGCCCAAAGGCGCCCGGGAGGCACAGGTACAGCGTCCAGCCCCACTACCTGCAGCCTTTCCAAGTCTATGATAGGCTGAAATACAGTGCCTTGAAAAAGTATTCATACCCCATTTTCCACATGTTGTCATGTTACCACCAAAAACATAAATGTATTTTATTGGGATTTTATGTGATAGACCAACACAAAGTGGCACATAATTGTGAAGTGGAAGGAAAATGATAAATGGTTTTCACTTTTTTTTTTTACAAATAAATATGTGAAAAGTGTGGGGTGCATTTGTACAGCGCCCCCCGGAGTCAATACTTTGTAGAACCGCCTTCCGCTGCAATTACAGCTGCAAGTCTTTTTGGGGAAGTCTCTACCAGCTTTGCACCTCTAGAGAGGGACATTTTTGCCCATTCTTCTTCTTTGCAAAATCGTTCTGTCAGATTGGATGGAGAGCTTCTGTGAACAGCAATTTTCAAGGCTTGCCACAGATTCTCAATGAGATTTAGGTCTGGACTGTGACTGGGCCATTCTAACACATGAATATGCTTTGATCCAAACCATTCCATTGTAGATCTGGCTGTATGTTTAGGGTCGTTGTCCTGATGGAAGGTGAACCTCCGCCCCAGTCTCAGGTCTTTTTCAGACTAACAGGTTTTCTTCTAATGGCGCGTACACACGATCGGAATTTCCGTCGGAAAAACCTTGGATGGTTTTTCCGACGGAAATCCACTCAAGCTTGGCAAGCATACACACGATCTCACAGAAGTTCTCTGAAATTTCGACCGTCAAGAACGTGGTGACACTATGACGAGCCGAGAAAATTAAGTTCAATGCTTCTGAGCATGCGTCAAATTGTTTCCGAGCATGCGTAGGAATTTTGCGCGTCGGAATTGCTACAGACGATCAGAATTTCCGAAAAATAGAGAACCTGCTCTCAATCTTTTCTTGGCGGAAATTCCGACAGCAAAAGTCTGATGGAGCATACACATGGTCGGAATTTCCGACAAAAAGCTCACATCGGACTTTTCTTGTCGGAATTTCCGATCGTGTGTACGCGGCATTAGATTGCCCTGTATTTGGCCCCATCCATCTTCCCATCAACTCTGACCAGCTTCCCTGTCCCTGCTGAAGAAAAGCATCACCACAACATGATGCTGCCACCACCATGTTTCACGGTGGGGATGGTGTGTTCAGGGTGATGTGCAGAGTTAGTTTTCCACCACACACAGCGTTTTGCTTTTAGGCCAAAAAGTAAAATTTTGGTCTCATCTGACCAGAGCACCTTCTTCCACATGTTTGCTGTGTCCCCCACATGGCTTCTCACAAACTGCAAACAGGACTTCTTATGGCTTTCTTTCAACAATGTCTTTCTTCTTGCCACTCTTCCATAAAGATCAGATTTGTGGAGAGCACGACTAATAGTTGTCCTGTGGACAGATTCTCCCACCTGAGCTGTGGATCTCTGCAGCTCCTCCAGAGTTACCATGGGCCTCTTGGCTGCTTCTCTGATGAATGTTCTCCTTGCCCGGCCCGGTCAGTTTAGGTGGACGGCCATGTCTTGGTAGGTTTGCAGTTGTGCCATACTCTTTCCATTTTCAGATGATGAATTGAACAGAGCTCCGTGAGATGTTCAAAGCTTGGGATATTTTTTTATGACCTAACCCTGCTTTATACTTCTCCACAACTTTATCCCTGACCTGTCTGGTGTGTTCCTTGGCCTTCATGATGCTGTTTGTTCACTAAGATTCTCTAACAAACCTCTGATGGCTTCACAGAACAGCTGTATTTATTCTGAGATTAAATTACACACAGGTGACTCTATTTACTAATTAGGTGACTTCTGAAGGCAATTGGTTCCACTAGATTTTAGTTAGGGGTATCAGAGTAAAGGGGGCTGAACAAAAATGCACCCCACACTTTTCACATATTTATTCGTAAAAAAAAATTGAAAATCATTTATAATTTTCCTTCCACTTCACAATTATGTGCCACTTTGTGTTGGTCTATCACATAAAATCCCAATAAAATACATTTACGTTTTTGGTTACAACATGACAAAATGTGGAAAATTTCAAGGGGTATGAATACTTTTTCAAGGCACTGTATGCTGTGGCTGGATGGAGTCGTACTCACGTTTAGTTCTGTACGCATTCAGGGATGTATGTCAGGAATGCAGGTATTCTGCTTTCTGGGCATACCTCCCTGAACAAACAGGGCTCTAAATGTGAATGCATGGTGATTATTACTGTGGCCAAGATATAATACTTTAAAATATTGTAGAAAGGTGAGAGCACCACAGCTTTTTTGTAAGTCCAGTGGAACTTTTTTTGACCCAATAAAAAGAGGTTTAGAGGTTTCCAACACATTCCAGGTGCTCGGGCTCCCTTCATCAGGGCTTGTAATGAAGAAAAGGGCTTATTGATATACAGGGTTGACCGCTGGTGGGAAAAGTCAGCATGCATGGATGGGCTTGTACAGGTCACCGGTTTATTAGACTTATAATTAAAAGGTGGGCCAGACACTAGTGATGTCTTGGAAGGAAGGAAGAGAGGAAGAAAAAGAGAAAGGGAAGGATAGATAAAACAGGAGTAATTAAAGGACGGTAGGAGGTAAATAGGAACCAAGGAAGGAGTGAATCAAGTAAGGAAAGTTAGGATGGACATAAGGAAAGTGAAGCAAGGAGCACAAAAAGGCAAAGAAAAGAAGGAAGGAAATCGAAGGATAGAAGAAAGAAGGTAAAGGTAGCTTTAATGGAAGGAATAATAATGGGGTGAACTCCACACCAATATAATATTAAAAGTAAAACTAAATATAAAAAAATATTTTTTAGTTAACTAAGCTGCTCCCCTGAGAAGTAATAGGCTCCCAGTGATAGATGTGTGCAATATAGGGGGCGCTAGCGTGCTGCACGCTAGCGCCCCCAATATTGCACACATCTATTAATGGAAGGAAGGAAGGAAAGAAGGAAGAGAAAGGAGAGAGGGAAGTGTAGATAAAACAGGATGAAGGGAAGAAAGGTAGGAGAAAAGAGAGGAAAGGAAGGAAGGGATCAAGGAATGAGTGGGAGAAGGAAGGACCGTTAAGAAGAAAGGAAACTTAAAGTGATTCTAAAGGTTCGATTTTTTTTTTTTAAATGACAAACATGTCATATTTACCTCCACTGTGCAGTTCGTTTTGCACTGAGTGGCCCTCAACAGCGACTTCTGAGGTCCCCCGGCGGCTCTCTTGGCTCCTCCCTGCAGCAGATAACCCCCTCTGGGAAGCGCTCTCCCGAGGGGGTTACTTTGCGGGCGCGCTCCCGAGTCCAGCATTCGGCGGCTATCGCCGCTAATGCAGGACTCTGCCCGCCTCCCGGCGCTTGCGTCATTGGATTTGATTGACAGCAGTGGGAGCCAATGGCATGTGCTGCTATCAATCTATCCAATCAACAGCCTAGAACCCCCGGGCAGAGAGACTGCGCGTCCTCATCGTGGGACTTTCCAGGGCTCAGGTGAGAAAAACGGGGGTTGGGGGGGCCGGTGACTGGCAGAAGTTTTTTCACCTTAACCACTTGCCAATCAGCGCACGCACTTTTACGTTGGCAGCATGGCACGGACAGGCAAGTGGGCGTACAGGTACGTCCCTTTAAATTTGCCACATGTGCATGGCCCTGCCGTGAGCTCCGTGACTCTATGTCCGCCTGTGTCCAGCGATCGTGTCATGGAGCGGCAGAACGGGGGGATGCCTGTGTAAACAAGGCATCTCCCTGTTCTGCCTTGTGAAAGGAAAGGACACTGATCGTCTGCTCCCTCTCATCGGGAGCAGTGACACTGTCGTGTCACTTGTAGCCCACCCCCCCCCCCACAGTTAGAATCACTTCCTAGGACACACTTAACCCCTTCCTAGCCCCCTAGTGGTTAACCCCTTCCCTGCCAGTCACATTTACACAGTAATCGGTGAATTTTTATAGCACTGATCGCTGTATAAATGAATGGTCCTAAAATAGTGTCAAAAGTGTCCGATGTGTCCGCCCAAAATGTCGCAGTCACGATAAAATCGCTGACGCAGCCGTTACTAGGGGAGAAAAATTATTTTAAAAAATGCCATAAATCTATACCCTATTTTGTAGACGCTATAACTTTTGCGCAAACCAATCAATATACGCTTATTGCGATTTTTTTCTAATCAAAAATATGTCGAAGAATACGTATCGGCCTAAACTGAGGAAAAAAAAGTTTTTTGTATATATTTTTTGGGGATATTTATTATAGCAAAAAGTAAAAAATATTGCTTTTTTTTCAAAACTGTCGCTCCATTTTTGTTTATAGCACAAAAAATAAAAACCGCAGAGGTGATCAAATACCACCAAAAGAAAGCTCTATTTTGTTTGGGAGCCACGTCGCACGACCGTGCAATTGTCAGTTAAAGTGACGCAGTGCCGAATCGCAAAAAGTGGCCCAGTCATTTGGCAGCCAAATCCCCCGGGGCTGAAGTGGTTAATGCACAGCATGCATTAAAGTGAAAAAACAACCCCTTTAAGATAGAAACAAGGAAACGGCAAGAAGGTATGGGCAAAAAAAAAGGCAGGGGAAAGAAGGAAGGAAGTACAAGGAAAGAAGGAAAGGTAACTATAATGAAAGGAAGAAAAGGAAAAGGAAAAGAAAGGGAGGATAAAACAGGAAGAATGACGCGTACACACGATCGATTTTTTAGACGGTGAAAACACCATCGAGAAAATCCGACCGTGTGTGGGCTCCGCGGCAGTGTTTCCCTATGGGAAAACTGCCGCGGAAAAAAACGACAGGAATCACGACAAGAAAAATTAGAGCATGTTCTAATTTTTCTCGTCGTAATTAATGCCGTTTTTCCCGTCGAGAAAAACGACAAAAAGCCCACAGACGATCGTTTTTCTCGTCCAAAGGAAAAAATGTAATTTTTCTCGACGGGAAAAATGATCGTGTGTACGCGGCAGAAGGAAGAAAGAAAGAGAAAGGAGAAAGGGATGGGTAAATACAACAGGAGGAACGAAAGGGAAGGTAGGTATGAGGAAAAAAGGAAGAGGGAAGGAAGGAAGGAAGGATGGTAGATTAAGATGGAAGGATGGAAGGAAAGAAAGAAATGTCTTAGAGCAGTATTTTGTAACAACCAATCGAGTTTTACTGACTATTAGTTTAGACTATTCAGGATTAAAAACTTATAAAAGTCACAATGAAAAGAGAGGCAAAATCTGAAAACAGGGACAGGGTTGTAACCCATTACCAATCTATCATATACTTTAAAGTGAATTCTCTGTGTCATTTGGGGAGATTCATCCTCGCTTCCTATCCTGGTGACCACACAGGAAGTAAAAGCATAGGTGTGCGCAGCCTATTGCATTAGGGTGTGCACCCCAAACCTCAAACACACAAATGCGTGTGTATGTGTCTACATGTATATTGTCCCGGTACACACAGTGAAAGAGAAGTAAGCACTTTTCTTATGGCAGAGTGGGTAAGAGGGAGATCTTTCCCATCTCCCCACTGGCACACAGAGCAATAATGCTAATGTGCACTAGATGATTAGGGTGTGCCCAGGCACACCTGGCACACCCTGTGCGCACGCCTATGAGTAAAAGGAATACTCCCCAGCAAGAAGAAAAAAAGGTTTTGGCTGAGATTCAAGGCTTATTTCCCCAAGCACTGGAGATCACACCAGGAATAAAAATGATCCGCAAATCATCCCCATTGAGGCCTCACCACCTGTCACACACCACCTGTCACACATCACCTGTAGTCACAAAGAAATCCCCTCCTGTGATCTCTCACCGAACGTACAGAATACACTATTGTGCAGGACACAGAGATCATATTATAGAAGGTTACCACAATGTATTCTACACACAGCAGCACACAATCATCAGTGATCATTATAATTCATGACAGAGGTGACATGTAATATTAATGAATGGAGCAACATTATAAATGATACAGAGATTCTAATGGGTGTTTATGCAAACAATGTCATTAAATATGTTTAGAGAAGGAAGAGAGATTAAAGGAGGAAAGAGAGAGAGAGAGAGAGTGAGAGAGAATGGAAGAGAATGAGAGAGAATGACAGAGAGTGAGAGAGAGTGAGAGGGAGAGAGAGTGAGAGAGAGAGAGAGGGAGGGAGGGGAGAGAAAGAGAGAGAGAGAGCCAGGGAGGGGAGAGAGAGAGAGAGCCAGGGAGAGGAGAGAAAGAGAAGAAGAAAGAGAGAGAGAGAAGGAGAGAGAAGGAGAGAGAGAGAGAGAGAGAGAGAAGGAGAGAGAGAGAGAGAGAGAGAGAGAAGGAGAGAGAAGGAGAGAGAGAAGGAGAGAGAATGAGAGAGAGAGAGAGAGAGAGAGAAAAGGAAAGAAGGAGAAAGAGAAAGAGTGACGGAGCGAGGGAGGAGATGGAAGGAGAGAGACAGAGAAGAAAGATGGAGAGAGAGAAGGAGAGAGAGAAAAAAGGAGAGAGGGATAGGAGGAGAAGATAGAGGAGGCAAAAAAGAAGAGGAAATGGAGAGAGTAAAGAAAAGAGAGGAGAGAAGGAAGGAAGGAAGGTAGTTAAAGCGGAGTTCTGCCAAATTTATTTATTTTTTAAAGTCAGCAGCTACAAATACTGCAGCTGCTGACTTTTTAAATAAGGACACTTACCTGTCCAGGGCGCCCACGATGTCGGCATCCGAATCCGATTTATCCCTCGGCACTCGGGTGCTGCCGCCGCCATCTTCGATAAGGGAATCAGGAAGTGAAGCCTTGCGGCTTCACTTCCTGGTTCCCTACTGCACATGCGTGACTCATGCTGCGCAATCCTACTGGTCCCTGCTGTCTTCTGGGACATGTGTGTCTCCCAGAAGACAGCAGGGGGGGCGGAGAAGGCGCCGGAAGTGGCGTAGATACCCAAGGGTGGCTCGGGTATCTATGCCGGGAAGTGGGAGCAAAATACCTGTATTAGACAGATATCTGCTCCCCCCTGAAAGGTGCCAAATGTGACACCGGAGGGGGGGAGGAATCAGAGAAGCGGAAGTTCCATTTTTGGGTGAAACTCCACTTTAAGAGGAAAGGATGGGAGGAGGAAAAAAGAAGAAGAAAGCAATTAAGGAAGGTAGGAAAGAAAGGAGGGAGGAAAAGAAGGAAGGTAGACAGGATGGAAGGAAGGATAGATAAGAAAGAAGGAAAAAAATAAAAAGGAAGAGAGCAGGAGGGAAAAAAAGAAGGGGAAAGAAAAAAGAAAGGAAAACGCTATTCATTTCATTAGAAAAAAGAAAGGACAGATAAGATGTAAGGAAGGAAAAAGAAGGAAGGTAGAATGAAGAAAAGAGGAGAAATAAAAGAAAAGAGTAGGGGAGGAAGGAAGGAAAGAAGGAAGGAAAAGAGAGGAGAGAAGGAAGGAAGGAAAAAAGGGTAGATAAGAGGGAAGGAGGGGTAGGAGGAAAAAAGAAGTGAGAAAGAGGAAGCAAGTGTAGCGACCTCACCTCTCACTCCCTCCTTCTCTGTCAATGTCAATGGCTCTCGTCTAGGGGACCAGGGAGGAGAGAGTGTGACGCACCATCAACTTACATCTTCCAGTGTGTAGAGGTGTGAGCTATAACCAATTACCTTCGGGTCTGTGCCCCTGTCCAGAGCCAAAACTTCCCTTGAGAATGACCTTTAACTCCCAGAAAGTCAAGTTCCACACCTTTGAAAGTCCAACACTTATTTATTCTTTTAGAGCAATAAATAGTCCTTTTAGAGCAGACTGGTTAGACAACGAACAGACAAGGTGAAGAGGAAGGTCCAGGCACAAACATGAACTTGTTACTCTCCTGTGTCAGTATGCGCAAACAGGCTTGGCGCACGGTCGCTGCCACCGACCGTGAGGGTGGTCGCTGCCACCGACCGGGTGAATTGGACTTGAGGTCTCTGCCACCGACCTGGGTTTCAGTTGGGTCGCTGCCACCGACCATGAGAACGTGGACTACCTTCTTGAGATGTGGCCCCTGTCAGGGGAGTCATCCATCTGGACGGTCACCAGAGGCCTCCGCCGTCACCAGCCAATGCTGCGCTGGATCTCCGGGAAGGTCACTTCTCTGGTCCCCCTCGCCCTAGATTCGGGTGTCCAAAACCGGAGGACACCCTAGGAATCCTCCATCCCTTGCGGGACCCAGTCGAAGGTACTGGGTCCCAGGCCTCCAGAGAGTACCTCACCCCAGACTAAAGGTGTCTGGGGTGGAATCGCAGCTCCGTCCCCGGGCCGAGGGCGCCCGGAGCTCACCAGCATGCACACCCAGGCTGAAGGTGCCTGGGCGTGGACCCCGAGTGGAAGATGTCCGCCTCTTTTATCCCCTCTCCCAGCATGCACAGCAGGTTCCCCGCCCCACCGTACTGCTGCGAGAGGACAAAAAGGGTACAGACTTACAATGTGGTTCAACCCTGGCCTATGGTGACAGCGCCACCTACAGGCCGCAGGGAACTGGACACCCTTGTATCTTCCACTGGCATAAATTGGTCCATGAACCCTAACAATTCCTGCATCTGAGCCATTTATCACTCAGATGCCTCCCCTAAATGTAACCACCTGCTACACAAGTAAGCAAGGGAGGAAATAAAGGAGGGAGGGAAAGAAGGCAGACAGGATGGAAGGAGGGATAGATTAGAAAAAACTAAAGAAAGATAAGATGTATGGAAGGAAAAAGAAGGAAGGTAGGAGGGAAAAAGGAGGAGAAAGAAAAGAGTAGGGAGGGTAGGAAGGAAGGGCGGGAGGAAGGGAGGGAAAAATTAAAGAAGGAAGGAAGGAATGAAGGAAGAAAAAGAGAGGAGAGAAGGAAGGCAGGAAAAAAAGGGTGGTTAAGAGGGAAGGGTGGTAGGAGGAAAAAAGAAGAGAGAAGAAGGAAGCAAGTAAGGATGGTAGGAAAGAAAGGTGGGAGGAAAAGAAGGAAGGTAGACAGGATGGAAGGAAGGATAGATAAGAAAGAAGGAAGAAAAAAGGAAAGAGGGTAGGAGGGAAAAAAAAAGCGGAAAGACAAAAGAAAGGACAGATAAGGGAAGGAAACAGAAGGAAGGTAGGAGGGAAAAAGGAGGAGAAAGAAAAGAGTAGGGAGGGAAGGAAGGAAGGGCGGGAGGAAGGGAGGTAAAAAATTAAAGAAGGAAGGAAGGAATGAAGGAAGGAAAAAAGAGAGGAGAGAAGGAAGGCAGGAAAAAAAGGGTAGTTAAGAGGGAAGGGTGGTAGGAGGAAAAAAGAAGAGAGAAGAAGGAAGAAAGTAAGGATGGTAGGAAAGAAAGGTGGGAGGAAAAGAAGGAAGGTAGACAGGATGGAAGGAAGGATAGATAAGAAAGAAGGAAGATAAAAGGAAGAGGGTAGGAGGGAAAACAAGCTGAAAGACAAAAGAAAGGACAGATAAGGGAAGGAAACAGAAGGAAGGCAGGAGGGAAAAAGGAGGAGAAAGAAAATAAAAGAGTAGATAGGGAAGCATGGAAGGGCGGGCGGGAGGGAGAAATGTAAGAAGGAAGGAAGGGTAGATAAGTCAGAATTGTAAGGAAGGAAAGTAAAAAAGTAAGAAGGAAGGAAAGGTAGATAAGATGTAAGGAAGGAAAAAGAAGGAAAGCAGGAAGGAAAAGATAAAAAAGAAAAAAAGAGAAGGAAGGAAGGGTGAAATGAAGAAAGGGTAGATAAGACAGAACTGAAAGGAAGGAAGGTAAAAAAAAAAAAGGAAGAAGAAAATAAATGTAGATAAGATGTAAGGAAGGAAAAAGAAGGAAGGCAGGAGGGAAAAGAACAGAAAAGAAAGAAGGAAGGAAGGGTGAAAGGAAGAAAATGGTAGATAAGGCAGAATGGATAGGAAGGAAGGTAGGTAAAAAAGGAAGATAAAGAAAAGGAAGTATAGTTAAGATGTACGGAAGGAAAAAGAAAAGCAAAACAAAAGAATTAGGGATGGAATGAAGGTAGACAGGGTGAAAGGAAGAAAGGGTAGATAAGACAGAATGGAAAGGAAGGAAAGTAGGAGAAAAAAAGGAAGAGGAAAGAAGAAAGAAGGAAGGAAGGAAGGAAGGAGGAAAGACATAATATAAGGAATAAAGAAAAGAATGAAAAATGAGAGGAAAGGAGGGAGGGAAAATAGTCACGTATACGTATATAAAAGACAAAACAATTCACAATCTGACACAACAGATTCGCCGTATAATGTGACGCTAAAGGGAACTAACGCCAACACAACTGACGTTCTAGCGGAGCACAAAACCTGAAGGTGACAGAATACAGAGTGACATTCTGTGATCAGAAGACATTTACCTGTATGGATTCCATGGTTTGTTCCAGAGGAGACGGAAGCATTCAGGTGAATCTCATACTGAAGGTAAAACTTTCTCTGCACTCCTCTGGGTGTGACCACTCATTTTCCCCCTCCCCATTCTTTGCTGGATTCCCAACCTCTCGTGGGATGGAAAGAGTAAAACATGTCTCACCAGGTGGACTATCCCTGCACTGGATGCGTTATGTAATACTAGGTGTGATCATATTTCAAGGGCCCTTTAAGACGCCTTGCGTGGCTTGTGGGCTACAGGGGGACTACAAATCCCAGCATGGCCTCTCATGAGGTTCTCATTCCAATATGCAGATTTCTTCCTGAGTTGACAAATGCTGCATCATCCCAATGTAGGGGTCAAAGGGAAAGGCACTATTTTAAGACTGGAATTTTGCCGCTTAGGGCAAAGTAACAGATTTACTTTAATCCCCCACACCTACCTATTAGTACATACCTACCATTCCTTCACTCACCAGTCACTCTGTTAAAGCAGAACTCCAGCCAAAAATTACAAGATAAAAGATTAAATAACAAACCCTCCTTCAATTCAAGGATTTCACTCACAGTCATTTCTTTCTGCCACTAGATTCCTGGACCTGTGACTGGACAGTGAACAGAGAAGCAGCACAGTGATGAGCGCATTTCGGCATGCTTCTTGTAAGTAGATGAACTGATTGGTTCTTGTGCTGCTCCTTCCTCTCAAGCTCTAGCCTTGCTGTACAGGGACTGCACCAAAGGAATGGATTCCTGCATAACCAAAGGTTTGGTTCGGCAGGGTTGGGTCTCACTCTCAGCGCTTCTATATGCAATGCAGGGAGAACACGGCTGGTGGAAGGTGCCGGAAAGGTAAGGTTACCAGATCTTGAAAATGAAATCTGGGTACATTCTGAACACACCCACAAAGCCACACCCTCATTTGTAGCCACACCCACAAACCCACACATAGCATGCCGTGGCAAATCATAGGTGTGACCAAATTGCAGTAACAGTGCTAGAGGCTTAAAAGTGTATGGTTAAATTAAAGGTGAACCTATGCTGCTATGGGTCAAGTGAGTGTAACGCATAGAGTGCAGGGGTCAGAATTTAGTAATGCACAGAATTTAAGTCAGGATTAGGTAACATAAACAGTTCAGGGGTCAGGATTAAGTAACGTACAGAGTTCAGGGGTCAGGATTAAGTAGCGTACAGAGTTCAGGGGTCAGGATTAAGTAACGTACAGAGTTCAGGGGTCAGGATTAAGTAACATACAGAGTTCAGGGGTCAGGATTAAGTAGCGTACAGAGTTCAGGGGTCAGGATTAAGTAACGTACAGAGTTCGGGGGTCAGGATTATGTAATGTACAGAGTTCAGGGGTCAGGATTATGTAATGTACAGAGTTCAGGGGTCAGGATTAAGTAACGTACAGAATTCAGGGGTCAGGATTAAGTAATATACAGAGTTCAGGGGTCAGGATTAAGTAACGTACAGAGTTCGGGGGTCAGGATTATGTAATGTACAGAGTTCAGGGGTCAGGATTATGTAATGTACAGAGTTCAGGGGTCAGGATTAACTAACGTACAGAGTTCAGGGGTGAGGATTCAGTAACGTACAAAGTTCAGGGGGTCAGGATTCAGTAACTTACAGAGTTCAGGGGTAAGGATTCAGTAACGTACAAAGTTCAGGGGGTCAGGATTCAGTAATTTACAGAGTTCAGAGGTCAGAATTAAGTAACATAGAGTTAAGGTTTTAAGAAACATACAGAGTTTAGGGGTCAGGATTAAGTAATTGTAGCACCCTCTAGTGTGCAACTAGTGTAGATAAATGTATTTTATGACCCATAGTAGTTGTGTCAGTCTGTAATTGGGTCGGGTTACTGTAGGTCAGGCTGGAGGGCTCTACAGGTCAGGCCTCTGGCACCTCCCCCGAGTTCTAGAAGCTTGGAGAAGCTTCTGGAAGCTAGTGGGTGGGGGCCAGGAGGTGCTAATCTGCATACTTGAGGGAATCTGGCCAATCCCCAAGCAGAAGCCTCGGGCAGGGTGGCTAAATCAGACCTTAAATATTGCGGAGCCTGGCCAGCAGGGGAGTTGGGTGGAAGATGAAGTGAGGAAGCTGTGTCGTGTGGCCTGGGAGGGGACCCCAGATTGAAGAGGGGGGCTCTGCCTCCGGGCTTGAAGCTGAGAGAAGAAGAGTTTCTAAGGGATCTCCACTATCCGATGGTCTTGGTTGGGAGACACCCTGGCTTGAGGGGAAGGACCTGGGTTTCCAGGGTCAGTGTGAGTGCCTCTACATTTCCCAAGGCCAGAAAGAATTAAAGCTGCTGGATGTAATATCAAGCAAGCTTTCTGGGACTGTGCTAGCAAGCTCTGACCCATTCCCTTGTCCTGGGACATTTTACAAAGCAGCCAAGTGGGATAATATTTTCAGGAAAGGGGACAGCTCCTGAGTCAGAACTAAGTAACATACAGAGTTCAGAGGTCAGGATTAAGTAACATACAGAGTTCAGGGGTCAGGACTAAGTAACATACAGAGTTCAGGGTCGGGAGTAAGTTACATACAGAGTTCAGGGGTCAGGATTAAGTAACATACAGAATTCAGGGGTCAGGATTAAGTAACATACAGAGTTCAGGGTCGGGAGTAAGTTACATACAGAGTTCAGAGGTCAGGATTAGGTAACATACAGAGTTCAGGGGTCAGTATTAAGTAACATAGAGAGTTCAGGGGTCAGGATTAAGTTACATACAGAGTTCAGGGGTCAGGAATAAGTAACATACAGAGTTCAGGGTCTGGATTAAGCAACGTACAGAGTTCAGGGGTCAGGTTTAAGTAACATACAGAGTTCAGGGTGGTCAGGATTAAGTAACATACAGAGTTCAGGGGTCAGTATTAAGTAACATACAGAGTTCAGGGGTTAGTATTAAGTAACATACAGAGTTCAGCGGTCAGGATTAAGTTACATACAGAATTCAGGGGTCAGGACTAAGTAACATACAGAGTTCAAGGTCGGGAGTAAGTTACATACGGAGTTCAGGGGTCAGGGTTAAGTAACATACAGAATTCAGGGGTCAGGATTAAGTAACATACAGAGTTCAGGGTTGGGATTAAGTAACATACAGAATTCAGGGGTCAGGATTAAGTAACGTACAGAGTTCAGGGGTCAGGATTAAGTTACATACAGAGTTCAGGGTCGGGATTAAGTAACGTACAGAGTTCAGGGGGTCAGAAATTAAGTAACATACAGAGTTCAGGGGGTCAGAAATTAAGTAACATACAGACTTCAGGGGTCAGTATTAAGTAACACAGAGTTCAGGGGTCAGGATTAAGTTACATACAGAGTTCAGGGGTCAGGATTAAGTAACATACAGAGTTCAGGATCGGGATTAAGTAACGTACAGAGTTCAGGGGTCAGGTTTAAGTAACATACAGAGTTCGGGGGGGTCAGGATTAAGTACCATACAGAGTTCAGGGGTCAGTATTAAGTAAAATACAGAGTTCAGGGGCTAGTATTAAGTAACATACAGAGTTCAGGGGTCAGGATTAAGTAACATACAGAGTTCAGGGGTCAGGACTAAGTAACATACAGAGTTCAGGGTCGGGAGTAAGTTACATACAGAGTTCAGGGGTCAGGATTAAGTAACATACAGAATTCAGGGGTCAGGATTAAGTAACATACAGAGTTCAGGGTCGGGAGTAAGTTACATACAGAGTTCAGAGGTCAGGATTAGGTAACATACAGAGTTCAGGGGTCAGTATTAAGTAACATAGAGAGTTCAGGGGTCAGGATTAAGTTACATACAGAATTCAGGGGTCAGGATTAAGTAACATACATAGTTCAGGGTCGGGAGCAAGTTACATACAGAGTTCAGGGGTCAGGATTAAGTAACATACAGAGTTCAGGGTCGGGAGCAAGTTACATACAGAGTTCAGGGGTCAGGATTAAGTAACATACATAGTTCAGGGTCGGGAGCAAGTTACATACAGAGTTCAGGGGTCAGGATTAAGTTACATACAGAATTTAGGGGTCAGGACTAAGTAACATACAGAGTTCAGGGTCGGGAGCAAGTTACATACAGAGTTCAGGGGTCAGGATTAAGTAACATACAGAGTTCAGGGTCGGGAGCAAGTTACATACAGAGTTCAGGGGTCAGGATTAAGTAACATACAGATTTCAGGGGTCAGGATTAAGTAACATACAGAGTTCAGGGGTCAGGACTAAGTAACATACAGAGTTCAGGGGTCAGTATTAAGTAACATACAGAGTTCAGGGTCGGGAGTAAGTTACATACAGAGTTCAGGGGGTCAGGATTAAGTAACATACACAGTTTGGGGGGTCAGGATTAAAGTGATTGTAAACAATTGTAAAACAACCCAAATAGAAATAAGAGGCAAAACATTTTTGTGTAGATATAAAATAAACATTATAAACACCTTTTTGCTTTTTTTGTTTTTGTTTTTATAAATGATCACATTCCCTCGTTTCTCAGCTGCATAAGAGCTGGGGGGAAGAGAAGCAGCAGGACACTGAGCTTCCCAGTGAATGGCTGTGCAGCGAGCCGTGTCAGGACAAGTCTGATCCTAGGAGGATAGTACACTGAGTTCCCAGCATTGCTAGAGAACTGGCCATGGTGTGCTCTCGTGCTTAGTGTGATCAGTTTTTAATAGGAAAGCAGAGGGACTGGCAGGATCACCAGGGATTTCACATAAAGGAAGCAATACAAAGAGGACAGGAGACTTTCTCATACAAGTACATGGTACAGCAGAGCCACATATCAGGAATATGAAGTGTTGGGGTGACAAAGGAACACACAGAGCTCCGGGGTCGGGAATGCAAAGTGTATGATGAGCCTGAGTATGGTTTTACCTTCTCATATAAACAGAGCCAACTGATGCAATGGATTTCCAATGACTGAGACATTCTGGATTGCAGAACACATAATCCACGTACAGGTTGCCCTTCCACCAGGACACAAAAGGTGTAAATGGTTAAATGTTAGGAAATCCGTCATACAATCTTATAATTATACATTAGAAGACTGAACACCCCGACCTGAACGGATTAAATATCACTGATCTCATGTCCTGATTACACAACAATCACATAAATAATAGAACTGGATAGAACACCATTTTACAGGTGAAGTACTATAATGGTTAGTTAGACGATCGCTTCATTGTGTTATATGGAGGACGGAGCTGTAATTCAGAACATTAGAAATAAAACGTTTGAGATGCCAACTGTATTCAGATGTAATGCAGTGTTTTCAGTGAGTGAGTATGTTGTGTTATTATTGTAGCTGAACTCTGGGCACAAAAATGTTTAAATGTATTCCTCAGTGGCCACCAGTGTTAAAGCGGTTGTATACCCACATTTTTTTTTTTTTTTTTTTACACCTGTAAAGGAAAAGGCATAATGAGCTAGTATGCACAGCATACTAGCTCATTATGAAATACTTACCTTAGAACGAGGCGTCTGTGTCCCTCCTGGTCCACGCCGAGGCAGCTGACAATTATGCCTCGGCGTGTCTTCCGGGTATCGTGGCTCCAGCGCTGTGAGTGGCCGGAGCCGCCATTCGTCACTCCCGCGCATGCGCACGGGAGACTTCTTTCCGGCAAGGTCCGCCGTCCGCCAGGCCTTCAGCCGAGAATCCCCTGTGCGCATGCGCCGCTGCAGTCAGCGGCGCAGTGCAAGGGGAATATCTCCTAAACCGTAAAGGTTTAGGAGATATTTCTTTTACCTACAGGTAAGCCTTAATTTAGTCGACTAAAACAACTAAAACATTTTAGTCGACTAAATGAATCCGATTTTAGTCGGCTAAAATACGACTAAAACTAAAACAATTGAGATGACTAAAATACGACTAAAACTAAAATGCCATATTAGTCAAAAGACTAATGCCGCGTACACACAACCGTTTTTCATGACAAGAAGAATGCAATTTTTTTAGATTGGTCGTGAAAAACGGTCGTGTGTGGGCTCCATAGCAGTTTTCGCAAAGAGAAAACTGCCCCGAATTTTTTTTAGAACCTGCTCTATTTTTTCTCATCGTTTTTCACGTCATGAAAAACGGTCCTGTGTATGCTTTTACGAGGGGAAAAAAAACCCTGCGCATGCTCAGAATCAAGTATGAGACGGGAGAGCTCGTTCTGGTAAAACTAGCGTTCGTAATGGAGATAGCACATTCGTCACGCTGTAACGGACTGAAAACCACGAGGCTGAAAAGCGCGAATTGTTTCTCACCAAACTTTACTAACATGAGGATCAGCAAAAGCAGCCCAAAGAATAAATAAAGAACCAACAAATTTTTTGGAGTGCGGCTGTCCAAGCTTTTCTTTAGTTTCTGCATTGTTATATGCAATCGCCTTTTTCGCACCCACGGCTTCGGATCCAGTGAGCAGATCAACAGCCACGTCTGAGCGGTAACTTCTTTCTTCGTGCAGCCCAAAGGGTGGCGCCATCCGAATGGAACTTCCCCTTTATAGTGACGTCGTACGTGTTGGACGTCACCGCGCTTTACTCAAGCGTTTTTTTCATGAACGTGTGTAGGCAAGGCAGGCTTGAGAAGAATCACGACATGAATAACGGTCGTGTGTACGCGGCATAAGACTAAAACTAAATTGAAATTTGACTTCAAAATGAACACTGGTCTGTAGTGCATGTTCAGACCTCAATACCATAAATAATAACATATTCGATTCTTCACTCCAGCCGTATATAATGAGTTTGGAAATTGCAGAGAAATGTTAACCAATGCATTACAATTTAATTACACCCATTCGATTTTAGACGACTAAAATGAGTTTTAGTCGACTAAAATCTACTGGAGATTTAGTCGACTAAATATGACTAAAACTAAAACAATTGCAGAAGACGAAAATGGGACTAAAACTAAAATGCCATTTTAGTCCTAAGACAAAAGCCTCGTATACACGATCGGATATCCTATGGATTCTAATCCGATGTTTTTTTCCATCAGAAATCCGATGAAGCTGACTTCCATCAGTCTTGCCTACACACCATCAGTCAAAAAACCGACCGTTCCAAACGCGGTGACGTAAAACACTCCGATGAGCCGAGAAGAATGAAGTTCAATGCTTCTGAGCATGCGTCGACTTGATTCTGAGCATGCGTGGGTTTTTTAAAACATGTTCTATTTTTTAGAACCGATGGAAAAAAGACAGATGGGTCCCACACACGATCGGTTTGTCTGATGAAAACAATCCATCGGACGGTTTTCATCGGTTAAACCGATCGTGTGTACGGGGCTTAAGACTAAAACGAAATCGAAATTTGCTGCCAAAATTAACACTGGTGGCCCACAAAAGAAGTAAATCCACCAAATTCCTTTTGCAAACACAGATATTACCTTGCAAATGTAGCAGTGACATCATGACTGTGCTATGCATAGCTTGTGCAGAGAGCAGAGCTGTGGGAGGGACCTACCAGGCTCCGCCCACTACCGTCTGCCTACAGAAAACTACAGGAGGGGGCGGAGACAAGACCGGTCACCCTGCACAAGGGGAGAGAAATAGAGCAGATCTGGGGGAGGGATCCAGCAGGCTCTGCCCACTACATGCTGACTGCAGAGAACTACAGGAGGGGGCGGAGACAAGACTGGTCACCAGTGGCGGCTGGTGCTCCAAATTTTTGGGGGGCACAAACAAACTGAAATAAAAACCCATCAATTGCAGCTACTGTGCCATCAAACGCAGCCACTGTACCCAACAAACGTAGCCACTGTGCCCATAAATTTCCGATACTGTGCCATCAAACGCAGCTACTGTACCCATCAATTGCCAGTGTGCCCATCAATTGCCGCCACTGTGCCCATCAATTGCCAGTGTGCCCATCAATTGCCGCCACTGTGCCCATCAATTGCTCCTAGTGTGCCCATCAATTGCCGCTACTGTGCCCATCACATATCACGTATACCACTAGGTATAGAATTGGGTATATGAGATTGCACGATATTTATTTATTTATTTTTAATTTTTTACGGTTGAACTGGATGGACTTGTGTCTTTTTTCAACCTGACTAACTATGTAACTATCAATTGCTGCCAGTGTGCCCATCAATTGCTGCCACTGTGCCCATCAATTGCCGCTAATGTGCCCATCAATTGCTGCCAGTGTCCCCATCAATTGCTGACACTGTGCCCATCGATTGCTGCCAGTGTGCCCATCAATTGCCACTACTGTGTCCATCAATTGCTGCCAGTGTCCCCATCAATTACTGACACTGTGCCCATCAATTTCTGACACTGTGCCCATCAATTGCTGCCAGTGTGCCCATCAATTATCGCTATTTTGCCCATCAATTGCTGCCAGTGTGCTCATCAATTGCCACTACTGTGCCCATCAATTGCTGCCAGTGTGCCCATTAATTGCTGCCAGTGTGCCCATCAATTGCCACTACTGTACCCACACTCACTCAGGTTGAACTGGATGGACTGGTGTCTTTATTCAACCTTACTAACTATGTAACTATGTGATAGACAGGTGGCAGGAGAGAGTGGGCGGCGCCCGTGCGCCCTTCATGGACGCACCACCACTGCACAAGGAAAGAGAGAGATCAGAGCTGTGGAAGGGACCTACCAGGCTCCACCCACTACCTTCTACCTACAGAAAACGACTGGAGGGGGCGGAGACAAGACCAGTCACCCTGCACAAGGTGGGAGAGCAGCAGTGACGGTCTTTATTACAGGAAGGAAAAGTCTCACACACAAAGCACACCGAGATTCAAGAAAGAATACATACAAAGAATGTACTTAGACAGTATTTATTAATCCTGGGGTTCGGCTTTGAAACAATTCCTAATATTCAGTGGCGGCTGATGCTCCATCGGTCGGAGGGGGGGGCGGGTTGGGGGTGGCAGACAGACCTGACCACAGACATCCCCCCCCGTTGCTTCTCCTCCCGGCCAATTGGGTCTCCGAACTCCTGGCCAATGGGGTCTTAGGACTACAGGCCAATGGGGTCTCAGGACTACAGGCCAATGGGGTCTCAGGACTACAGGCCAATGGGGTCTCAGGACTACAGGCCAATGGGGTCTCAGGACTACAGGCCAATGGGGTCTCAGGACTACAGGCCAATGGGGTCTTAGGACTACAGGCCAATGGGGTCTCAGGACTACAGGCGAATGGGGTCTCAGGACTACAGGCCAATGGGGTCTCAGGACTACAGGCCAATGGGGTCTCAGGACTACAGGCCAATGGGGTCTCAGGACTACAAGCCAATGGGGTCTTAGGACTACAAGCCAATGGGGTCTTAGGACTACAGGCCAATGGGGTCTCAGGACTACAAGCCAATGGGGTCTTAGGACTACAGGCCAATGGGGTCTCAGGACTACAAGCCAATGGGGTCTTAGGACTACAGGCCAATGGGGTCTCAGGACTACAGGCCAATGGGGTCTCAGGACTACAGGCGAATGGGGTCTCAGGACTACAGGCCAATGGGGTCTTAGGACTACAGGCCAATGGGGTCTCAGGACTACAGGCCAATGGGGTCTCAGGACTACAGGCCAATGGGATCTCAGGACTACAGGCGAATGGGGTCTCAGGACTACAGGCCAATGGGGTCTCAGGACCGGCTTCCTGATTGGCCGAGAGTGGAAACAGGAAGACATTAGTGAATATTAATTTACTAATGTCACACAACCCCGAGCCCGCCCTTTTTTTTAAGCCAATTAGAGGCACCGTCTCTTATCACGTGCTTCGTAAAAAAAAAAGACTCCTTTGGAATCCATGCGTCCGGTGCCCTGCATGTAGATTAGGGGCCGGGCGCATGGATTGGGGGGGGGGCGGCATTCTGCGCCCTAATGAGTGGCTCCCACTGCTAATATTACTTTAACATTTTTACAAATTTGTTCTTCCATATTGGCGTTACTAAAGTAGAGGTTTGTAGATTAGCCACTAGAGGGAGCGCTCTTTAGCTGGGTGCAATCACTCTCTCCCTCTCCCTCACTTGTAAAGTGCATATAAATCATAACATAGACACTTTGGTTTTGTTATACCAGAGGTCGTCAACCCCCGGTCCGCGGCCCAAAGCCGGGCCGTACCGCCTCTCTAGCCGGGCCGCAACGTGAATAACACTATCCGGGCTGTACCGCCGCTACAGCCAGGCCATGGAGGAGACGATGCAGCTGCCCGAGCAGAGAGATGACATCATCTCTCTGCGCTACGCAGAGGCGCGCCGCTGTCCCGCCCGAAAATACGGCGCTGCAAGGCTACGCTACACAGAGGCTCGGCCGGCCAATGAGAGAGAGAGAATGACGTCATCTCTCCGCCCACCCTCGCTATGTACCTGTACTGGCTTTCCCGCAATCTCTAACGGCTCCCCCTCACTTTCCCGTGAGACTGTAAGTACAGTGGGCACTGCAGAGGGACTTGGACATTTAATATTTTTTTATACTGGAACATTTAATCATTTCATTATACTGGGACATCTAATCATTTCTTTATACTGGGACATGTAATGTCCCAGTATAAAAAAAATGATTAAATGTCTCAGTATAAAAAAAAAAATTAAATGTCCCAGTATAAATAGATTATTAAATAATTTTTTTATAGTGGGACATTTAATAATATTTTTATACTGGGACATTTAATATTTTTTTTATACTGGGACATTTAATCATTTCTTTATACTGGGACATTTAATCATTTCTTTCTACTGGGACATGTAATCATTTTTTTTATACTGGGACATGTAATCATTTTTTTTATATGGGACATTTAATAATATTTTTACACTGGGACATTTAGGGCCGGTTCACACTGCAGCGATGTCAGAGTTCGGATGTGAATCGCACCGCACTGCAGTGCACATCACATGCGATCTCTGTGCGATGCATCAAACTCGCACAGGACCCTTTTTTTTGTCCGCAGCAGAATCGGATCACATGGGTTTACACCCATGCGATCAGATTCCTGTCCGAGTTTGCAGATCGCACTGCGATATACGAACTGATTTGGGGGTGTCGTTAACTTTTAACTGACAATCCCAGCAGTTCGCATAGGGCAATGTGAACTGCCGCCGGAAAACCTGCAATGCGGGAACCCGCACCGCAGCAGTGTGAACCGGCCCTTAATATTATTTTTATACTGGGACTTTTAATAAGGGCCGGTTCACACTGCTGCGATGCGGGAACCCTGCGAATCCTCTGCGGGTTCCCACATCGCAGGTTTCCCGGCGGCAGTTCACACTGCCCTATGCGAAATGCTAGGAGTGTCAGTTAAAAGTTAATGAAACCCCCAAATCAATTCTCATATCGCAGTGCGATCTGCAAACTTGGACAGGAATCGGATCGCATGGGTGTGAACACGTTTTGTATGGCTGAAATCGCATCGCATGTGATTTGCAGTGCGGTGCGAATCACATCCGAACTCTGACATCGCAGCAGTGTGAACCGGCCCTAATAATTTTAATAATACTTTTATACTGGGACTTTTATAATACTTTTAATAATACTTTTATATTAGGACTTTTAATAATACTTTTATAATAAAATCAATTAGTGACACTCTGTTACGGTTTGGTGGCAGGTGACAGTGACAATCCACATCTGGTGACAGGCCGCAGCAGTGGCAATCCACATCTGGTGACAGGCCACAGCAGTGGCAATCCACATCTGGTGACAGGCCGCAGCAGTGGCAATCCACATCTGGTGACAGGCCTCTGGTGACAGGCCGCAGCAGTGGCAATCCACATCTGGTGACAGGCCACAGCAGTGGCAATCCACATCTGGTGACAGGCCGCAGCAGTGGCAATCCACATCTGGTGACAGGCCGCAGCAGTGGCAATCCACATCTGGTGACAGGCCGCAGCAGTGACAATCCACATCTGGTGACAGGCCGCAGCAGTGGCAATCCACATCTGGTGACAGGCCTCTGGTGACAGGCCGCAGCAGTGGCAATCCACATCTGGTGACAGGCCACAGCAGTGGCAATCCACATCTGGTGACAGGCCGCAGCAGTGGCAATCCACATCTGGTGACAGGCCACAGCAGTGGCAATCCACATCTGGTGACAGGCCACAGCAGTGGCAATCCACATCTGGTGACAGGCCTCTGGTGACAGGCCGCAGCAGTGGCAATCCACATCTGGTGACAGGCCACAGCAGTGGCAATCCACATCTGGTGACAGGCCGCAGCAGTGGCAATCCACATCTGGTGACAGGCCGCAGCAGTGGCAATCCACATCTGGTGACAGGCCACAGCAGTGGCAATCCACATCTGGTGACAGGCCACAGCAGTGGCAATCCACATCTGGTGACAGGCCTCTGGTGACAGGCCGCAGCAGTGGCAATCCACATCTGGTGACAGGCCACAGCAGTGGCAATCCACATCTGGTGACAGGCCGCAGCAGTGGCAATCCACATCTGGTGACAGGCCGCAGCAGTGGCAATCCACATCTGGTGACAGGCCTCTGGTGACAGGCCGCAGCAGTGGCAATCCACATCTGGTGACAGGCCACAGCAGTGGCAATCCACATCTGGTGACAGGCCGCAGCAGTGGCAATCCACATCTGGTGACAGGCCACAGCAGTGGCAATCCACATCTGGTGACAGGCCTCTGGTGACAGGCCGCAGCAGTGGCAATCCACATCTGGTGACAGGCCACAGCAGTGGCAATCCACATCTGGTGACAGGCCGCAGCAGTGGCAATCCACATCTGGTGACAGGCCGCAGCAGTGGCAATCCACATCTGGTGACAGGCCACAGCAGTGGCAATCCACATCTGGTGACAGGCCTCTGGTGACAGGCCACAGCAGTGGCAATCCACATCTGGTGACAGGCCACAGCAGTGGCAATCCACATCTGGTGACAGGCCACAGCAGTGGTAATCCACATCTGGTGACAGGCCGCAGCAGTGGCAATCCACATCTGGTGACAGGCCGCAGCAGTGGCAATCCACATCTGGTGACAGGCCTCTGGTGACAGGCCACAGCAGTGGCAATCCACATCTGGTGACAGGCCTCTGGTGACAGGCCACAGCAGTGGCAATCCACATCTGGTGACAGGCCTCTGGTGACAGGCCACAGCAGTGGCAATCCACATCTGGTGACAGGCCACAGCAGTGGCAATCCACATCTGGTGACAGGCCACAGCAGTGACAATCCACATCTGTGACAGGCCTCTGGTGACAGGCCACAGCAGTGGCAATCCACATCTGGTGACAGGCCTCTGGTGACAGGCCACAGCAGTGGCAATCCACATCTGGTGACAGGCCTCTGGTGACAGGCCACAGCAGTGGCAATCCACATCTGGTGACAGGCCGCAGCAGTGGCAATCCACATCTGGTGACAGGCCTCTGGTGACAGGCCACAGCAGTGGCAATCCACATCTGGTGACAGGCCTCTGGTGACAGGCCACAGCAGTGGCAATCCACATCTGGTGACAGGCCTCTGGTGACAGGCCACAGCAGTGGCAATCCACATCTGGTGACAGGCCACAGCAGTGACAATCCACATCTGGTGACAGGCTTTGCTAACTAGCCAAAATGAGTAAAAAACAAACATCATTGGAGAGCTTTTTTGAAAAGGGGGAAAGACCCAATGATGAGACAACAGAAGACTCTTCTAAGACTGCAAAAAAAAAGAAAGCTGCATTTAAAAGAAAATACCAGGAGTCCTATTTAAATTACGGGTTCATTGCATCAGGCGATTCACATTCTCCAAACCCGCTTTGTATAATATGTGGTGAGCGGCTATCCAATGAAGCCATGAAACCTTCAAAACTGCTTCGCCACATGGAGACCAAGCACCCTTCATTAAAAGACAAGCCTGTTGAGTTTTTCAAAAGAAAAAAAACATGAACACGAAGGACAGAAGCAATTATTGAAGGCCACCTCTTCGATAAATGCATCCGCATTGAGAGCCTCATTCTTAGTGGCTAACCGTATTGCTAAATCTAAAAAACCCTTTACAATTGGAGAACAGTTGATCCTGCCTGCTGCAAAGGACATTTGCCGTGAAATTTTAGGAGAGGCTGCGGTTGAAAAGGTGGCACATGTTCCTCTTTCGGCTAGCACTGTAGCTAGACGAATTAATGAAATCGCAGAAGATATTGAAGAACAATTGATAGAGAGAATTAAGGAGTCACCATGGTATGCCATACAGGTTGACGAGTCTACTGATGTTGACAACAAGGCAACAATGCTTGTTTTTGTGCGATTTGTTTTCCAGGAGGATGTCCATGAGGATATGCTATGTGCACTCTTCTTGCCAACCAACACCACAGCTGCAGAATTGTTCAAGTCTTTAAATGATTATATGTCAGGAAAACTTAACTGGTCATTTTGTGTTGGTATATGCACGGACGGAGCTGCTGCCATGACTGGTCGGCTTTCTGGTTTTACTACTCGGGTCAAGGAGGTTGCTTCCGAATGTGAGTCTACGCACTGTGTCCTCCATAGAGAAATGCTGGCTAGCCGAAAAATGTCACCTGAACTGAACAACGTTTTGCAGGCTGTGATTAAAATGATCAACCACATTAAAGTACATGCCCTTAACTCACGTCTGTTTGAACAGCTCTGTGAGGAGATGGATGCAGAGCACACACGTCTTCTCTTATACACAGAAGTGAGATGGCTTTCTAAAGGTAGATCACTGAGCAGAGTGTTTGAGTTACGAGAGCCGCTCCAGAGATTTCTTTCTGAAAAACAGTCACCACTTGCAGCACATTTCAGTGTCACAGAATGGGTCACAAAACTTGCTTACTTGTGTGACATATTTAACCTGCTGAACGAACTCAATCTGTCACTTCAGGGGAGAATGAGAACTGTGTTCAAGTCGGCAGATAAAGTGGCTGCATTCAAAGCCAAACTGGAATTATGGGGGCGACGAGTGAACAATGGGATTTTTGACATGTTTCCAACATTATCAGAGCTTTTGAAAGAGACTGAGCCAGAACCTTCTTTCACCCAGCTGGTGCATGATCACCTCTCTCAGCTTTCAAAAGAATTTGAGCATTACTTCCCAACCACAAAAGACCCCCGAACTGGGAAGGAATGGATCCGTGACCCATTTGTGAATAAGCCAGGTGAATCCACTCTGTCCGTGCTAGAAGAGGATCAACTGCTTGAGATCGCAAATGATGGTGGCCTTAAAAGTGTGTTTGAGACGACTTCAAACCTCCATACGTTCTGGATTAAAGTCAAGGCAGAATATCCTGCAATTGCCACAAAAGCACTGAAAAGCCTGCTGCCATTTCCAACATCCTATCTTTGTGAAGCTGGGTTTTCTGCAGTGACAGCAACCAAAACGAGATTACGGAGTAGATTGGACATAAGCAACACACTTCGAGTGTCACTGTCTCCTATCACCCCAAGATGGGACCGCCTAGTTGCAGTAAAACAAGCTCAGGGCTCCCACTGATTCAGCATTATGGTGAGTTGAACTATTTCATTTTATATTCCAATGTAATAGAAATAACGTGCTTCAGTCATCCTGACACCATAACACTGTCCAGTTGCAGGGAAACATGCTCAGGGCTCCCACTGATTCTACATTACGATGAGTTGAATTGTATTGTATTAATATAGATAATGCGCTTCAATCGTCCTAATATTATGGTATCAGGATGATTGAACCGCTAACGCAACACATCGCGATTCCTCCCCCCCCTCCTACCGGGCCTTGGAAAAATATTCTTCCACAAAACCGGTCCTTGGTGCCAAAAAGGTTGGGGACCACTGTGTTATACAGTATATGTTTAATAAGTGCATAAAAGCACCCATTGATCCTGCCAGAAATCCAGTGAGCTCATAGCTTTCTGCATTGAAATCCAACGCCGTGTTAGCACCCCGGCCCAGTTTTCTTGTGTATACACCCTCACCGGCCACTTTATTAGGTACACCTGTTCAATTGCTTGGTAACACAAATTGCTAATCAGCCAATCACACGGCAGCAATTCAATGCATTTAGGCATCTAGACGCGGTGAAGACGACTTGTTGAAGTTCAAACCGAGCATCAGAATGGGGAAGAAAGGGGATTTAAGTGACTTTGGACGTGACATGGTTGTTGGTGCCAGACGGGCTGGTCTGAGGATTTCAAAAACTGCTGATCTACTGGGATTTTCACACACAACCATCTCTCGAGTTTACAGAGAATGGTCTGAAAAAGAGAAAATATCCAGTGAGTGGGAGTTGTGTGGGAGAAAATGCCTTGTTGATGTCAGAGGAGAGTGGACAGACTGGTTCCATATGAGAGAAAGACAACAGTAACTCAAATAACCCCTCCTTACATCCAAGGTATGCAGAATATCATCTCTGGATGCACAACACTTCAAACCTTGAAGTAGATGGGCTACAGCAGCAGAAGACCACAGCAGGTGTCACTCCTGTCAGCGAAGAACAGGAATCTGAGGCTACAATTGGCACAGGATCATCAAAATTGGACAATAGAAGATTGGAAAAACGTTGCCGGGTCTGATGAGTCTGGATTTCATCTCCGACATTGAGATGGTCGGGTCAGAATTTGGCATAAACAACATGAAATTATGGATCCATCCTGCCTTGTATCACCGGTTCAGGCTGGTGGTGGGGGTGTAATGGTGTGGGGGGGATATTTTCTTGGCACACTTTGGGCCCCTTAGTACCAATAGAGCATTGTTTAAACACCACGGCCTACCTGAGTATTGTTGCTGACCGTGTCCATCCCTTTATGACTACAGTGTCCCCATCTTCTGATGGCTCCTTCCAGCAGGATAATGCACCATGTCACAAAGCTCCAATCATCTCACCACTGGACAATGAGGTCACTGTCCTCCAATGGCCTCCACACTCACCACATCTCATCCAATAGAGGGCCTTTGGGATGTGGTGGAACGGGAGATTCGGCATCATGGATGTGCAGCCGACAAATCTGCAGAAACTGTGTGATGCCATCATGTCACTATGGAGCAAAATCTCTGAGGAATGTTTCCTACACCTTGTTGTATCTATGCCATGAAGAGTGAAGGCCAAAGGGGGTCCAACCCGGGACTAGCAAGGTGTACCTAATAAAGTGGCCGGTGAGAGTATAGTTCTATTTCAGAGGAAGATACTAAAGTCACTTGTATTGGCCCAAAACCACCACCAGATATTTAGAAAAAATCTGAGAGTCAGAACTCGATCTTCAACCTTTTCCTTGGTCCGTGCTTCAGAACATTTTGAACTTTTTGGATCACCACAACAGCCAGCCAACTAGCATTTCCATATAGAGAGCCAGGTAAAGGCAGGATTTATATTTTCTAATTACAGGTTTTCTAAAAATAGTCATTTGGATACTTATGCCGCGTACACACGATCGGACATTCCGACAACAAAACCGTTGATCATTTTTCCGACGGAATGTTGGCTCAAACTTGTCTTGCACACACACACGGTCACACAAATGTTGCTCGGAATTTGCGAACGTCAAGAGCGCGGGATGTACAACACTACGATGAGCCGAGAAAAATCAAGTACAATGATTCCGAGCATGCGTCGAATCGATTCCGAGCATGCGTAGGATTTTTGTGCGTCGGAATTGGCTACACACGATCGGAATTTACGACCACAACTTTTGTTGTCGGAAAAATAGAGAACGAGCTCTCAATCATTTGTTGTCGGGAATTCCGACAGCAAATGTCCGATGGAGCCTACACACGGTCAGATATTCCGACCGTGTGTGTGCCCCATCGTACTTTTTCCGTCGCAAATTCCGACACAGTTAGGCCCCTTTCACACTGACACGTTTTTCAGGCAGTTTAGCGCTAATAAGAGCGCTGCTATACCGCCTGAAAAAATCGTGCCCTGCAGTCTTCAGTGTGAAAGCCCAAAGGCTTTCACACTGAGGCGGTGCGCTAGCAGGACCGCTCCACAAGTCCTGCTAGCCGCATCTTTACAGCGGTGAAGGAGCGGTGTGTTTACCGCTCCTTTACCGCTGCTGCCCATTGAAAGCAATGGGAGACCCCGGTAATACCGCCCGCAATGCGCCTCTGCAGAGGCGCATTGCGGGCGGTATTAACCCCTTTTTCGGCCGCTAGCGGGGGTTAAATTCACACCGCTAGTGGCGGCATACCGCGGTAAAAACGAAGGTATAGCGGCGCTAAAAAAAGCGCCGCTATACCCACAGCGCACCTTCCCGCCCCAGTGTGAAAGGGGCCTTATGCCGCGTACACACGACCGCTTTTCTCGACGAGAAAAACGGAATTTTTTTTTTCGCCGAGAAAAACGATCGCCTGTGGGCTTTATGTCGTTTTTCTCGTCTAGAAAAACGGCATAAAAAACGACGAGAAAATTTAGAACATGTTCTAAATTTTCTCATCGTTTTTTCCAGCATTTTTTTCCGCGGCAGTTTTCCCATAGGGAAACACTGCCGCGGAGCCCACAGACGGTCGTTTTTCTCGTCAAGAGAAAAAATGACGGGAAAAACGACCGTGTGTAGGGAACCAA
The DNA here is from genome assembly GCA_029206835.1 of Rana muscosa. Classification (NCBI taxonomy): domain Eukaryota; kingdom Metazoa; phylum Chordata; class Amphibia; order Anura; family Ranidae; genus Rana; species Rana muscosa. The sequence goes on from CM055125.1 coordinate 364,763,590, forward strand.
GCGGTTCCCTCGTTTTTCCTGTCATTATTCACGGCGGTTTTTTAACCGCCGTGAATAATGATCGTGTGTACGCGGCATAAGAGAGAGAACATGTTTTTTTTTTTTTTCGCTGAAAAATAATTCTATCGGAAATTCCGTCCGTCTGTATGGAACTCCGACGGAGAAAAAAAACACGCATGCTCAGAATCAAGTCGACGCATGCTCTGAAGCATTGAACTTCATTTTTCTGGGCTCGTCGTAGTGTTGTACGTCACTGTGTTCTTGACATGCGGAATTTGGTGTGACAGAGTGTATACAAACGGAATTCCGTCTGAAAAACCCATCGGAATTTATCCCGACGGAAAATCCGTCGGGATAATTTTTGTGTCTGTACAGCTCCTGTATCCCAATAGACATCAATGGGACTGGCTACGCAGCCCGATACACATCAAACTGCAATGCCCATTTTTTTCTGCACATCAACTTCAGGGACAACATGTTTACTTGCTACTTAAAGCGGTGTTCCACCCGCAAATTTTTTTTTCTTCTACAAACACTGTAGCTGCTGACTTTTAATAAGGACACTTACCCGTCCAGGGAGCCCGCGATGTCGGCCCCCCAAGGCCGATCCGTCCTTCGGATTGGGTGCAGGCGCCGCCATTCCAACTAAGGGAAACCGGCAATGGAGCCTTGCGGCTTCACTGCCCGTTTCCTACTACGCATGCGCGAGTCGCACTGCGCTTTGTGAATGGACAGCTTGTCTTCTGGGACACACACACAATGCTGATTATCAGCGGTAATAAACACACACATCCTTGTTCTGTTCAGTGAGGAAAGACAGATTGTGAGTTCCTAATAGCTAGGAATCACGATCTGTCACCTCCTCTAGGTCAGTTCCCTCCCCCTACAGTTAGAAACACACACTAGGGAACACAATAACCCTGTGATCGCCCCCTAGTGTTAAACTCCTTCCCTGCCAGTGACATTTTTACAGTAATCAGTGCATTTTTATAGCACTGATCGCTGTTTAAATTCCAATGGTCCCAAAAATGTGTCAAAAGTGTCCGATGTGTCCGTCATAATGTCGCAGTACCGCTAAAAAACGCAGATCGCCGCCATTACTAAAATGCCATAAATCTATCCCCTATTTTCTAGACGCTATAACTTTTGCGCAAACCAATCAATATACGCTTATTGCGATTTTTGTTCGAAAAATATGTAGAAGAATACGTATCGGCCTAAACTGAGGAAAAATTTGCTTTATTAAAAAAAAAATTGGGGATATTTATTATAGCAAACAGTACAAAATATTGTGTTTTTTTCAAAATTGTCGCTCTTTTTTTGTTTATAGTGCAAAAAATAAAAATCGCAGAGGTGATCAAATACCACCAAAAGAAAGCTCTATGTGTGGGGAAAAAAGGACGTCAATTTTGTTTGGGTGCAACGTCACGCGACTGCGCAATTGTCAGTTAAAGCGACGCAGTGCCGAATCGCAAAACATGGCCCGGTCATTGGGCAGCCAATTCTTCCGGGGCTGAAGTGGTTAATGTAACCTACTGACTTTTAGATGCCTGGACTAGACATGTGCACTTCCGAAAAATGAATTAATTTTCTTTTCATTCATTTTTTTTTTCTATTTTTCAGGTCATTTTTTATGATCACAATTCGAAAATTCGTAAATTCGTAAATTTGGAAATTGGAAAATTGGAAAATTCGAAATTCGAAAATCCAAGAACCTGAAAATGTTAAAATCTGAAATAATAACTAACTAATAATAACTTAACTATTACTAACTATTCAATTATAGCTATTAATTAATAATAATAATAATTAACGAAAATCCGATTAATGAATTTTTCAGAATATTCGAAAATTTGTAAATTTGTAAGTTCGAAAATTCTAAATTCTAAAATCTGAAAATTTCTAACTCTGAAATAATAACTACCGGTAACTAATAATAACTGAACTATTACTAATGATTAAATTATAGGTATTGGAATTTCTTTTAAAATGTGGCTGTTAGGCCTCATGTACACTGCTGCTGGTAAACGGGCATTTAGGAGAAGTTGGGTATTTTTTTCAGCTGCTCCTGAACTCTCCTCTATCTATGTTATCTTATCAGTCCATGTACACAGGGTCATTCATAGTTGTTTTTCGGCAGTCGAGTTTAGAGGCTTTTTCTGGAACCCAAAAAAATGCGTTCAGAAGCTGTGTTTAGAGGCATTTCAAGCGCCAAACGTGGCCAAACGTGGCAAAACGCGGTGACCTGCATTTAGCAGCGTTTTGTTTACAGTCGTTTTCCATTTTAACCCAATTTTTATTTTTTATTTTTTTTCAAACGCTTCTAGACGCAAACGCGGCTAAACGCAGCTAAACATGGCTAAACGCGGCATGTAAACGCGGCTCAACAGCAGTTTTTAGACGCGGATTTCTAGCTGTCAAGTTAAATCGTTCAGGAGAGGTTGAACAACATCCCGGGTACATGAAGCCTTAGTGAACGTAACGAATACGAATCTATCCAAAGTTACGAATTATCTGAAATAACAAATGACGCATCTAAACAAATGGAACGGAACAAATTAATAAATAATAATAATAATAAAACGTTTTTATTATTATTGTTATTTATTACAATAATACCTTGGATTGCGAGTAACGCGGTTAACGAGCGTTTCGCAATACGAGCTATTTTTTTTTTAAATCCTGACTCGGTTTGGCTAGCGTTGTCTCGCAAAACGAGCAGGATTCAAGCCTCTGCGGTGTGCAGTACCGCATTTGGCCAGAGGTGCGGGGGCGCCAGTGACACTCGGAGCCGCTTGGATGCACTTGGATGCACTCGGAGCCACTCGGAAACACTCAAAAACACTCCGTTCCCGAGTGTTTCCGAGCCTCTCTGAGTGTTTCCAAGTGCATCTAAGTGTCTCCAAGCGGTTTCAAAGTATCTCCGGCACCCCCCACCTCTGGCCACATGCGGTACTGCATACAATAGAAGTCACTGTGGAACGAATTATCTAAGTTTCCATTGATTTCTATGGGAAAACTCGCTTTGATATACGAGTGCTTTGGATTACAAGCATTCTTCGTACACACGGTTGGAATTTCCGACAACAAATGCTCGATGTGAGCTTGTTGACGGAAAATCCGACCGTGTGTAGGCTCCATCGGACATTTGCTGTCGGAATTTCCGACAACAAATGTTTGAGAGCTGGTTCTCAAATTTTCCAACAACAAAACTTGTTGTCGGAAATTCCGAGCGTGTGTACACAATTCCGACGCACAAAATTCCACAAATGCTCGGAATCAAGCAGAAGAGCCGCACTGGCTATTGAACTTTTGGCTTGTCATACGTCTTGTACGTCACCGCGTTCTTGACGTTCGCAATTTCCGACAAGATTTGTGTGACCGTGTGTTTGTAAGACAAGTTTGAGCCAACATTCCATCTGAAAAAAAAACACGGTTTTGTTGTCGTAATGTCCGATCATGTGTATGCGACATTATGCTCATAATCCAAGGTACCACTGTATTATTAATTCGTTATGTTCCATTCGTTTAGATGCGGCATTCATTATTTCAGATAATTCGTAACTTCGGATACATTCGCATTCGTTACGTTCACTAACAGCCAAATTTGAAAGGAAATTCCAATACCTATAAATTAATAGTTAGTAATAGTTATTATTATTATTATTAGTTAGTTATTATTTCAGATTTTCAAATTTTCAGGTTTTCGGATTTTCGAATTTAAGAATTTCAGAATTTACGAATTTTAGAATTTCAGAATTTACGAATTTTAGAATTTCAGAATTTACGAATTTTTGAATTTATGAAATTTATGAATTTTAGAATATTCTAATTTACAAATATTTAGAAAAACAAATAAAACGGGTTTTGGTTAATTCGGATATTTCGGAATGAACTAATTTGTCGAAATTCTTTAAAAAAACTATTTGGAACAAAACAAATTGCACATGTCTTGCCTAGACTATCAATATTAGTCACTTAACCTGTTAGCGCTAATAGTGGTGTGGCTAATCAGTGTATAAGCCCCCATTCACATCGAGTGCGACTTTGAAATCGTGCTACTTCAGTGCGATTTTTAAAGGCGCCAGTCAGTGCGATTTCATGCACAGAAGTCAATGCGAGTCGCACATGAAAGCGCCATGAGTCCCTGCGTCATGAGTGGTTCCATTGCCGGCAGTGGGGTGCGACTTGTCCTGCGATTTGGTACCTGTCAAATCGGTGTGAACGGTAGCAGAGGGTTCTAGCACCTTGTATCCACTTTTCTAAGCAGTAAAAACCTGACGGGGTTCTAGCCCTCTCTCTATCAAATGCTGCCTGCAATGTAGAGGAAAAAGGGTGGTACATATGGGTGCTATTAAAAAGGAAAGGCACCGAAGGGGGTAAGGGGGGGGGGGGGTTGTATTTTTTGGTTTGGGACAAGTTTGCTTTAATTCCAGCCATAGGGAATAATGCCCCGTACACACGATCGTTTTTAATGTCATTTTTTAAACCAACGTTTTTCTCCTCGTTTTTTTTCATGTTTCCTCTCAAGCCTGCCTTGCGTACACACCATCATTAAAAAAAACGATCAAGCAAAGCGCAGTGACGTTCAACACGTACGATGGCACTATAAAGGGGAAGTTCCGTTCGAATGACGCCACCCTTTGGGACGCTTTTGCTAATTCCGTGTTACCGCGTGTTAGTAAAAGTTTGGTGAGAGACGATTCGCGCTTTTCAGTCTTCGTGCTTTGAAGATCGTTTTCGGGAGTTCAGTTTGCGCCTGTGGGTTCGTATCTGTTTAGCACTGCTTGTAGTCAGTTCGTATCTGTTTATTCAGTGCGGCCTGCTCTGCACGTTCGTGTTTTTCAGCTTGTTCTTCATAGGCCTTGCTGTTCTTCCGTGCGTTCTTCTAGTTCGTTCTGTTCAGCCGACCGTTATCCAGCCATGTTGCGGCTACGTACTCGTCGTAGAGTTTGTGCTGTAGTTGGTGCAGGGGTTCATGCTGTATCCCGACTCCATGCCATGAGCAGGGTCAGGAGGAGTTCATGGACCAAGAATTGGTTGCTCCAGCGGCACCAATTCTGTCACATGCCTTTGTTGCGGGAGATCAGGGAGAATAATCCTGATGATTTCAGGAATTTCCTCAGGATGTCTGACCCCGTATTTCAGCAGCTGTTGGCTTTGGTGTCCCCCTATATTACCAGGCAGGACACCGTTATGCGGGAAGCCATCAGTGCTGAGCAGAGGCTCATCGCCACGTTGCGATACCTGGCTACTGGGAGAAGCCTGCAGGACCTTAAGTTCTCCACAGGCATATCCCCCCAGGCTCTGGGGATCATTATACCAGAGACTTGTTCTGCCATCCTTCAAGTTTTGCAGGAGGACTATATTAAGGTAAGTGTTCTTCTTCAAAAATTCACATTGTATGGTTTTTATTTTGGGATATTTTTAATTTGCTTTATTTGCAGTCCCTAATTCACATGATTCTTAGCTGCAGGGAATGTCCCCTTTCTCCCCATGTTTTATTATTTAAAGTTTGGGGTTTGAGGCCTTCCTGTAAATTTGGCTTACCTAACCTCTCCAGCATGCTATCCTGGGGCCATACCTACCTTGCCTAGTCATTTCCATGTTTTTTATTATATGTTCCATCGTAGTGCTTTACCCAAAACGCACCCTAAATTTTGCCTAGGAATGTTTCATTTTTGTTAACTTCAATACAGAGTGCTACAGCCTTCATGTGTGATATTCCCAACTCATCTTCAACCCCCCCCCATAATGTTTTGGTTTATTTATTTTTTTCTTGCTTCCAATTTTTTATGATTTGAACAGTTTCTACCAATGTTGGCCATGAATGTGTGTATGAAATCAGCTTTCAATGTTTCTGGCTACAAGTATTAATTTGTTATTTCTTTAATTCCACAGTTCCCTTCTTCGCCACATGAATGGCAGAATGTGGCTTCCGAGTTTGCCCAGCGATGGAACTTTCCGAACTGTGGAGGAGCCATCGACGGCAAACATGTTCGGGTCGTCCCACCACCCCATTCGGGATCCTTTTATTATAATTATAAGGGGTTCCACAGCGTCGTGATGATGGCAGTGGTGTCGGCCACCTACGAGTTCCTCTATGTGGATGTTGGCAAGAATGGCAGGATGTCTGATGGAGGAGTTTTTGCCCAGACGGAGTTTGGAGAACGGCTCCTTTTGGATCTGCTGGCCTTGCCACCAGCGGAGCAGAATGTGGAGGGACTACCTTTTGTGTTTGTGGCGGATGAGGCGTTTGGCCTGGGACCCCATTTGATGAGGCCATTCCCGCAACGCACCCTCACCCCTGAGAGGAGGGTTTTCAATTATCGGCTGGCCAGAGCCAGAAGGGTGGTGGAAAATGCGTTTGGGATCATGGCCAGCCGATTTCGCCTCTTCCTTACCTCTATCCACCTTGCCCCATACAAATGGAACCATGTGGTTATGACGTGCTGTGTGCTGCATAATTTCCTAAGGGTGCATTCAACGAGTTATATATCTTTGAGTGGGCCTGAGGCCTCTTTAATCAATGCAGAAACTTTGGTGGCCCTGGAACCTGGCCGTCATGGCTTGGCCCCCTCAACCGGACGTGAGGTCCGTAACCAATATGTGGACTATTTTATGGGTAGGGGGGCCATTGAAATGCCAGACAATCTATAATAATTTTAGACCAAAAAAATAAAACTTTTTCTTGAGTAAAGATTGGTTTGTATTTTTTATTGTATAATGTTTGATGTTTCTGGTAGGTTTACCTAGTGCATTTGTTTTGCCATGTGGATTAAACAATCTTTTAATTAGCCTTCATTGTCAGTGTAAACACCAAACATTGATTAGTTCACTCAGCACCACATTTACATAATGAAGCCACAATGATTTGTTATGTAAAAATACCTTTATTTCTTTCTTTAGGTGGGAAACTTCCTTAGAAATGTGGATGTTCCCTTAATTTCGGGTGTATTAAAACGCATGACCAGCCATGCATAAACAAACTATATTTGTCAAAATTTTGAAAAAGCTTAACATGTGCTAGTCATTAAAGGGTAAAATAACAAAAAAACATAGAAAACTCTGCAAGTAAAACGTTATTTGGTGTAAAAACATTAGACACGCCCAAGCACAGCCATGATATTTTGGAGCCTTTCCTCCACCCGCTTTGTATTTGCCCTGATCTCTAGCAAGTCTCCCTTAATTTTTTCGAGGTCACGACAGCAGACCATCAGGTATTGGATCAGGATCTGGGCACTGTGATGTGTCAACTTATTGGGGTCTTCGGCCAGAACTGCACCTAAATGTAAAAAGAAATATGTAGGATAGAATATGTAGGCCTACATCTATTTAACATGCATGTGTCTGGTTTCTCTCTGACCTGTGGTGGTGCCACTTTCAACTTCCACAACATCACATTCCTCTCCATCCTGGGGTTCTGGGGGTATTGTTGTAGGTATTGCAATTCTCGTCTCATCTGAGGTAGCTTTTCGAATCCCTAGGGAGATTGAAATAAAAGGAATAGTTTCATTAGTAGCGACTCAATTTTGCTAAAATAAGAAACATGAAAAAAAACTTTGTAATCATTCTTTTAAAGCATGCTCCATTTAAAATTTTACCCCCTGTGCCAACCGGGACAAATGATTGGATACATAGCCCAAACCAGAGCATATACATTTTGAACACAAATTTGAAACATTGTAACACCCCAAAGTATCTACACTGGATCACCTGTGTGTGACTCCCTCAAGCTTTTTGGCTTTAGGCCCACACTTGTACTACTGCGTTCAGATGTTTCATCAGCTGCTGAGCATTCACTCCCTTTAACATTACCATGCATATCGTTTTGTCAAACGAACAAATGTCCTTTGGATTAGCACACAAAAAATAAGTGAGGCCCAAATTTACTCCCCCAAATAAACCAAAATACATGGGTGTTCACACTGGATGATCCTAAAACATCGTTTGAGGAACTGTACGGAGAAAGAGGTTTAATACGCCCGTTTACTGTGCGGACGAACCTGAAAGATGGTATCTTTCAGTGTACTATATGAAAGTTAAAAATACACGAGAGAATACAAGAAAATAATATGTACCATGGAAACTCAAAATAAAAAACTTACTTTTTAATATAACTTTCTTGATTCTTTTATATTGGTCGGCCTCCCGCAACTTCAGATCTGACCATCGTTTTCTGAGCTGTTCCTTCGTTCTGCACACCCCGAATTTTTTGTGAAGACTTTTGACCACTTTGCCCATAATTCTGGACTTGACCAGATTAGGCCTTTTATACGGACCATGCTTGGCATCATAATCCTCCTTCTTTAAAATGGCAACCATCTCCACCATTTCCTCGAATGACATGTTGGATGCCTTATATCTCCTGGGTCTTGATTTGGGCTCCTCTGTAATTTCATCCTCTGTAGAGGTAATCTCAGCCACCTGTGTCTCCGCCATGTTTTGTTCAGCACTACGAGCGAGAAGGGGCGGGGAAAGTACAATATCGAACGTCAGGGGCGGGGAAAGCGTGCGGAGTTTCACGCATGCGCTGTGTATATCAAGTGAAGATCCATGTCTGGGAAATACGTTCATTTGTCGGGAGAGGGAGTTAGCAACGAACGTCGTGACCAAGGTACCTAACAATTTTACTTTTTGAGGTTCATCAGACGAGGAGATTTGTGTGCTCAAAATATGTAGACAATGCACAGTTGAGGAATGTTGCCTGAAATATATTTTTTTTGGTTTCTCGCTTTTACAGATATCATGAATACTTTTAAAAACCCAGACTTCATGGGGGAGTTCATCGATAAATGGCAAGAGCTCCCTATATTATGGCAAACAAAAAGTGGCGGTAATAAAAATAAAGACGCCAGGAAAGCAGCACTGGAGAGCCTGCTTGCATTTGTGCAAACAAAGATACCCACAACAACTCTCCAAGATGTCAAAAACAAAATTGGGACCATCAGAGGGACATACAGGACCCAGAGGACTATGGTCCTGAGGTCCCAGAGGTCAGGTGCACCAGCAGATAAGGTTTATAAACCCAGTCTGTGGTACTACAGTAAGCTTGCTTTTCTGGATGACCAGCTGGAAGTGCGGGAATCTCTCTCCACCCTTCCCCCCAGAGGTCAATCCAGCCTTCCTTGTACCCAACCCTCCAGCCTTCCCTGCAGCCAGTCCTCCAGCCTTCCTGCCAACCCTGCTCTGGCTTCCTCTGAGGATCAAGATCAGGGCCTTGAGGAGGCAGATTTGGAGATATGGAGCCAGGTAAAGTATTGATATCTATATTTATATCTTACAAAATTGTAGAATTTAAATAGATGTTAGTATTGTTAAAGGTATGTACACTTCTACCAATAAAGTTTGTGAAGAGCAAGATACAGTAGTGGCCTAATTTTATGTGCACAAGACAACAAAACCAGGATGCGGAATCAATGAAAATGACATAACTTTTGGCATTGATTTCAACAATGTCTAGAGGTGAACAATGTCTGTGAATGATGATGTGGCAAAATAAATAATGTCCCTTTCTTTTTTTACAGCCAGAGCAGAGCCAGGAAGAGGGTGATGTTGGGGATCAGGAGGAGGCAGGGCCCAGTGGCACCCAGGAGGAGGCAGGGCCCAGTGGCACCCAGGAGGAGGCTGGGCCCAGTGGCACCCAGGAGGAGGCTGGGCCCAGTGGCACCCAGGAAGAGGCTTGGCCCAGCACAAGAGCCCAGATGCCTCCCCTGGTAGTTAAACCACGAGGGCCAAGGAGAGGTAGGCAGGTGGAGGAGGAAACCAGGGCCTTCCTCAGAGAGGCAACAGCGGCCCTCAGAGAGGCACCCTCTGTTGATGAGGGATTTGCCGCAGTCCTTGCCCACAAACTAGGGCAAATGGAGTTGCAGCAAAAAAAATTCAGTGAGACCCTGCTATTGAAAGTCACCAATAAGGGCGTGCTGGGTGAACTCACTAGGTACACGGACATAACGGAGGTTGTCCCTACTCCTCCACCTCCTCCTCCTCCTCCTACTACTCCTCCTGCCACAACCTCTCCTCCTGATCCCCAGCCTCCAAGGAAGAAACCAACTAAGGCTGCAGAGAAGGCTGGAGAGAAGGCTACAAGGAAGAGGAGAAAATAATACCTGCTGTAGTACCACAGACTGGGGACATATAGGACTTATCTGCTGTGGCTCCTGACCTCTGGGAGCTCAAGACAAGATTGGGCTCATTTTTTTTGGGGATCTAATCTCTATTTTGGTTTGGACATCTTGGATGGTTGTTGTGGGGTGAAAGGGATGCACAAATGCAAGCAGGCTCTCCAGTGCTGCCTTCCACTTTAATTTGTTAATGTTCTGAAATAAAAAAAATTTTAGTGCCCTTAAAATACTTGACTATGTGATTTGTATTTCAAAAGAGAGCTTGCTAGGGAGCAGGCAGGGACATCTCAAATTATATTATTGTTATTATCAGGGGACACAAACCTCCCTGAGGCCAAATGAGACACATTTGGAAGGTTGTTGTGGTAACTTTACACAAGAATAATTTAAGCCAAAATAATAAAAAAAAGGCCACAAAAAAAAAAAAAAACAATAGTAAAATAAAATTTAAAGAAAAAAGGAGAATTACATTATTTTATTATTATTAGTATTATTTAGGAGGGAGGTGCGGCTTATAAATAATATTTTATAATCATTAGAGCAATTTGGAATTACTTTAGAAACAAGTTTGGCATAACTCTCAATGTCATTATCAAAAGAGGGTAATTTTAAAGCATTATCAAAAGAAGAACGGAATGCGCAGCATTAAAACGATGCTATTAATTCCACCGTGACGAATGTGCCATCTCCATTTCCAACATTAGCTTTACCAAAACGAGCGCTCCCGTCTCATAGTTGCTTCTGAGCATGCGCGTTTTTTTTCACGTCGTGAAAGCATACACACTATCGTTTTTCACGTCGTTAAAAAAAACGACATGAAAAACGACGTGAAAAAAGAGAGCATGTCCGGAATTTTTAATGGCCGTTTTTCACGTCGTTAAAAATGCTCTGGAGCCTACACACGATCATTTTTAATGGCCATTTTTTAAAATGGCATTTTTAACGGCATGAAAAACGATCGTGTGTATGGGGCATAAGAGTACTACTAAAATGTTTTCCATACAACAGAAAACCACTGTGTCTGGTTTGAAGTAAGATGGCACTTCCTGTGTATCACTCACAGTGGACACACGGGGACGTAACGCGTAAAGGGCGCGTTTTACTTTATAGTAGGAACATATATAATTGGACTGCTTTGTTTGAGCACTTTTTAGTGCATTTATATACACATCATGTTTATTTTCTTTTTTGAAGCACATTAAGCAATATACGGTAAGTCTAGTGTTGCACATTTTGGAAAGTTTTAGGGTATGCTCACTGATTTGTTGAACTCCTACCGCTCCTTGTTTGAGAGAGACCTTGAAATCTTTTGAACTTGATTCCTTATGTCCTTATTCTCCAACATTGATCCTATAATCCTATAATAGAAGGTGCCAATGAAGTATAGTTTGTCAGTGTTGCTCCACACCAATAATAATTATAGGGTAGCAATGAGAACTTCGTGTTTGGACTCCCCACCCATAGCGGGCTCCTGGCCAACAGGTAAGTGGAGCCATTTAGGATCTTATATTATAGCAAGGAGTTCAGGTCTATATTTCCCTTGCTCTGTGATGTTCCTTCTACACTGACCACCAAGTTGAAGGGGCTCTACTTTACAGACCACCAAGGTAAGGGGGGCCCTTCTACACTAACCACCTGAAAATTTGAATGGAACATTTTATTAGCTCGCTATATGCCGTGAAAATGGTCGAAAATTTATGGGTACTCCAGTACCCACCTCCACTGAAGACCAGCAGAGCAGAAAGTGTAACATGCACACTACAATTCAATAAACTTATGTCTAAAAAGTATTATCAAGAAAAAAACATGATAGTGATCAACTGATTCCTTGTCTGTCTTCAGTAGGATGTGATTGTGAAAAAAATTGGTTATTAAAGGGGTGAAGGCCAACTTCTGAACTTCAGTTTTTGAATGGACCGAAGAAAGGTTAGAGGAGCCTTTCTCAACCTTTTACCCCAGAAGAACCCTCAAAATACTTTTTACGTTTCAGGGAACCCCTGCTAAATATGATTATATTATATTTACAACTTCTGTTACATTAGCTTGAGCTAATGACCGAATTAGAAACGTTGACGATGTAAATTGTAATGTTACCTTACATTGGTGGTCAGTGACATGCCCACTTGCATGGGTTATCAGTAGAGAAAAGCCCTCTTACATTGATAAGCAGTACAGAAGACCCCCCTTGCGTTGGTGGGCAGTAGAGAAGGGACACCTTACATTGGTGGCCAGTAGAGAAGGGACCCCTTACATTGGTGATCAGGGGTAGAAGCAGTCATCTAGAGCCCAGGGTGAACATGCCAAACTGCGCCAACCCCCCCTCAAGATGTATGATCTATATAGGTCAGCAAACCCCCCTCCCCCCCCCCCCAAAAAGAAATTAACTACCGTATATACTCGAGTATAAGCCGACCTGAATATAAGCCGAGGCACCTAATTTTACCACAAAAAACTGGGAAAACGTATTGACTCGAGTATAAGCCTAGGGTGTCCATCTGCATGCCTCACTGTGCCTCACTGTGCCCATGCCTCACTGTGCCCATGCCTCACTTTGCCCATGCATCACTGTCACTGTGCCCATGCCTCACTGTGTCCATGCCTCACTGTGCCCATGCCTCACTGTTCCCATGCCTCACTGTGCCCATGCCTCACTGTCACTGTGCCCATGCCTCACTGTGCCCAATCTCCCTACCTGATCTCTGGCGCTGTGTGACTAGACTGACGTTTAACATGGGAGTCTATGGTAGGGGTGCCCGGCTTTGAAAAATCGGTGCTCCCTGGCCGTAGATCCCCCGGACAACAAACTTTGCACACTTGTAGAGGAAGAGTGGGGCTACATGTGTGCCAAGTTTGGCCGGGATCAGGCGCAAAAAGTTGAAGATGGACACAGACTCAAATATAAGCCGAGGGGGGCATTTTCAGCACAAAATAATGTGCTGAAAAACTTGGCTTATACTCGAGTATATACGGTAATATGCATGCTTGCCCCTAAGCATAAATTCCCCCAGTACAAATCTGCCCCCCTGCTGAAATCCCCTCTCCCAGCACAAATCTTTGCCCCATCCCCCAACAGAAATGTCCCTCCACCAAAAAAGTCACCCCTCCGAGCACAAATCCTCAACCCCTCAAATTACCCCTTAAAGTACACATCCTCTCCCCCACCACTCCAAATCCCCCTTTCTAGCCCAAATCCACCCCCTAAATTTACCCTCCTAGCACAAATCCCTGCTCCCAAACAAAAATTTCCCCTCCTAGCACAATTCTCCTTCCCCTTTCACCACATCACCTCTTCTAGCACAGATCCCCCAAATCCCCCCTCCTAGCACAAATCCTATTCCCCTTCTCCTCTCCCAACACAAAACCCCTCCCCCTCAATCTCTTCTCAGTGCCCCCCCCCAACCTCACTTGAAACCACAGTGCCCAGGGCAGCTTCCCCTCCTGCCCACCCCTTGTTCCAGCCTTGGGAAGAAGGACGGCTGGTGCTCAAAAGTTTTGGGGGGCGCAAACAAAATTTTTGGGAAAAAAACCCCATCAATTGCAGCCACTGTGCCATCAAACGCAGCCACTGTGCCATCAAACGCAGCCACTGTGCCATCAAACGCAGCCACTGTGCCATCAAACGCTGACACTTTGCCATCAAACGCAGCCACTGTGCCCATCAAACGCAGCCACTGTGCCATCAAACGCTGACACTTTGCCATCAAACGCAGCCACTGTGCCATAAAACGCAGCCACTGTGCCCATCAAAGGCAGCCACTGTGTCATCAAACACAGCCACCGTGCCATCAACTGCAGCCACTGTGCTCATCAAACGCTACCATTGTGCCCATCAAATGCAGCCACTGTGCCCATTAATTGCAGCCACTGTGCCATCAAATGCTGCCATTGTGCCCATCAAATGCAGCCACTGTGCCCATCAATTGCAGCCACTGGGCCCATCAATTGCAGCCACTGTGCCATCAAATGCTGCCACTGTGCCCATCAAATGCTGCCACCGTGCCCATCAAATGCAGCCACTGTGCCCATCAATTGCAGCCACTGTGCCATCAAATGCTGCCACTGTGCCCATCAAATGCTGCCAGTGTGCCCATCAAATGCTGCCAGGGTGCCCATCAAATGCTGCCAGTGTGCCCATCATATGCTGCCCTGCCAGGGTGCCCATCAAATGCTGCCAGTGTGCCCATCATATGCTGCCACTGTGCCAAATGCTGCCAGTGTGCCCATCAAATGCTGCCAGTGTGCCCATTAAATGCTGCCAGGGTGCCCATCAAATGCTGCCAGTGTGCCCATCATTTGCTGCCACTGTGCCAAATGCTGCCAGTGTGCCCATCAAATGCTGCCAGTGTGCCCATTAAATGCTGCCAGTTTGACCCCCGGGGTCGTTCATGTCTCCTGCGGGCACTTCTCGACACTGTCCTCATCTCCGACTCCCGTCCTCTCGTCCCGTCAGGCGTCCAATAGCGGCGCCTGTTGTTTCAGCCAATCAGGTGACAGGTAACCCTGATTGGCTAAGAGGCGGGTCAGTATTAGGGAAGCGATGTATTCGCTTCCCTAACACAACACGGAGTAATCAGCGCATGCACAGCATTTCGCCCGCTGTTTACCCTTTTGGAAGCCTATTAGAGCTCACGGCTCTAATCAGGAAGCCTATTAGAGCCTATGGTTCTAATCAGGCTCTTCAAAAAAAAAAAAATGCCGCTGTAATTCATATGCCCGGTGCCCGAAGTGCCCCCTTGCATTTTTGGTCAGTGTAGAAGTGCCCCCTTATATTGGTGGTCAGTTTAGAAGGGCCTCTTTACATTAGGGGTCAGTAGAGAAGTGCCCCCTTACCTTGGTGTCTGTAAAGAAGAGCCCCTTCAACTTGGTGGTCAGTGTAGAAGGGACCCTTTCCATTGGTAAACAGTAGAGAAGACTCCCCTTACATTTGTAGGCAGGTAGTGGTTAATGCTGCACCGTATGGGAAGGTTTGGGTTAATTGTGTTTCCCAGATTTTTCTTGGAGGGTTTTCTTGGGTCCGACCCCCTGATCCTGTGTGCTATCAAAGGAATGGAGGCCCTAGAGAAGAGGATAGCAGTCTTACTAATGGATCTTTCTTGCTGGGGGGGTGATTTTATAAAGGGCCACGCCCGAAACGCATTACCAGGACTACAGCCTGCTGACAGCTTTCCATCTGCTCTACACCTGCATCTTTGTTCCATCCCAAGCCTTGTTGCGGTGAGTCGGTTCGACATCACTCTGTGTTGGTGACGTCACATCCAGCGGGCCACCCGATCCCACCGGCTGTACCATACGGCGGTTTGGAGTCCTATGTCCGGAACATTGGGGGCCTCTCCACATCACTGACCCTTACGGGTTTTACCGTTTTACCAGTGGCCTGTCATCCCTTCCATTGGGTGGATGCCCATGTGATATCTGGCACCTTCACACCTTTTGGTGGCCCCCTGCACTGGTCTTGATATGCCTGAGTCAGCCTACCAAGGTTTGGGTGAGATTGAGGTTCAATATCAAGCATTATGTTTAACATTGATTGTCTGTCAGCCATGATTAACCCTTTCCATTCCTGGAATCCTTTGACATTGATTTTACAATAAATCTTTTTACACAAACCATGGCATAGACATTTGTAGGACTTTTCTGAGGTATGCCTCAAGTGGTTTGTAGCCATCACCCCCCAGTGCTGGAATAAGAGGAATATTTTGTTGTTTGATCTTGCTGGGGGGGGGGGCTGTGCTGGGACGGGAGACCGGGTCTTGCTCACTGTCTTTGCCAGGGCCTGGATTTCCAGTGCCATGTCGAGGTCGGGGATTCCCATTACCTAGGGGGATTGCAGAGACCCGCAGTCTGCCCTGAAGATTCCAATAGTGGATAGTGCTACAATGGACCAGATATGGTATGCTGGGGCAGCCACAAGCCTGAATTTAGGGACTAGGGATATTAGGGAAAAGACTGCACTTATTTCAAGCTGTTATCTGTATATGTCATCATGTTAATTTATTCAAGCTTTTGAAACTTTGCCTTTGCCTGGTCTGAAGTTACTAAATGGGTGTCGTGCAAGTAACTGGCATACATAGCTACAGTTCAGGTCACTAAAGACACATCAGGGTATGAAGATAATGATACAAGAGTTCATACAGTGTGAAGATACAGTGACCCTATCTAAAGTGCCTGGTACCACCCTGGGGTAGACCTCTCATGTGACCCTTCCTTGGCGCCCAACGAGGAGGGGAACATGAAGGAACGTGATGACCACCCCATCACACCACAACCTGTCCACAAATTGGTGTTTAGTAGAGAAAGACCCTCTCAAAATAGTGGTCAGTGGAGAAGTGTCCATTGCATTAGTGGACAATGTAGAAGTGACACATTATATTGGTGGTCCTTGCAGAAGGGCCCTCCTCACATTGTTGGCAAGTAGTGAAGAGCCCCCTCAAATCGGTGGTCAGTGTAGAAGTGCCTCCTTATATTGTTGGTCAGTGTAGAATGCCCCCTTATATTGGTGGTCAGTTTAGAAAATCCCCATTTTAGATTGGTGGTCAGTGTAGAAGTGCCCCCTTATATTGGTGGTCAGTGTAGAAGTGCCCCCTTATATTGGTGGTCAGTGTAAAATGCCCCCTTATATTAGTGGTCAGTGTAAAATGCCCCCTTATATTAGTGGTCAGTGTAGAATGCCCCCTTTATATTAGTGGTCAGTGTAGAATGCCCCCTTTATATTAGTGGTCAGTGTAGAATGCCCCCTTTATATTAGTGGTCAGTGTAGAATGCCCCCTTATATTAGTGGTCAGTGTAGAATGCCCCCTTATATTAGTGGTCAGTGTAGAATGCCCCCTTTATATTAGTGGTCAGTGTAGAATGCCCCCTTATATTGGTGGTCAGTGTAGAATGCCCCTTTATATTGGTGATCGGTGTAGAAGTGCCCCCTTATATTGGTGGTCAGTGTAGAATGCCCCCTTATGTATGTGGTCAGTTTAGAATATCCCCTTATATTGGTGGTCCGTGTAGAAGTGCCCCTTTATATTGGTAGTCAGTTTAGAATGCCCCTTTATATTGGTGATCAGTGTACTGTGTAGAATAATGTCCCCTTATATTGGTGGTTGGTGTAGAATTGCCCCTTTATATTGGTGGTCAGTGTAGAAGTGCCCCTTTATATTGATGATCAGTGTAGAATGCCCCCTTACATTGGTGGTCGGTGTAGAATGACCCCTTATATTGGTGGTCAGTGTAGAATGTCCCCTTACATTGGTGGTCAGTGCAGAATGCCCCCTTATATTGGTGGTCGGTGTAGAATGCCCCTTTATATTGGTGATCGGTGTAGAATGCCCCCTTTATATTGGTGGTCAGTGTAGAATGCCCCCTTATATTGGTGGTCGGTGTAGAAGTGCCCTTTTATATTGGTGGTCAGTGTAGAATGCCCCCTTACATTGGTGGTCACTGGTCAGTGTAGAAGTGCCCCTTTATATTGGTGGTCAGTGTAGAATGCCCCTTTATATTGGTGGTCGGTGTAGAATGCCCCTTTATATTGGTGGTCAGTGTAGAATGCCCCTTTATATTGGTGGTCAGTGTAGAATGCCCCTTTATATTGGTGGTCAGTGTAGAATGCCCCCTTACATTGGTGGTCACTGGTCAGTGTAGAAGTGCCCCTTTATATTGGTGGTCGGTGTAGAATGCCCCTTTATATTGGTGGTCAGTGTAGAATGCCCCTTTATATTGGTGGTCGGTGTAGAATGCCCCTTTATATTGGTGGTCAGTGTAGAATGCCCCTTTATATTGGTGGTCAGTGTAGAATGCCCCTTTATATTGGTGGTCAGTGTAGAATGCCCCCTTACATTGGTGGTCACTGGTCAGTGTAGAAGTGCCCCTTTATATTGGTGGTCGGTGTAGAATGCCCCTTTATATTGGTGGTCAGTGTAGAATGCCCCTTTATATTGGTGGTCAGTGTAGAATGCCCCTTTATATTGGTGGTCGGTGTAGAATGCCCCTTTATATTGGTGGTCAGTGTAGAATGCCCCTTTATATTGGTGGTCAGTGTAGAATGCCCCTTTATATTGGTGGTCAGTGTAGAATGCCCCCTTACATTGGTGGTCACTGGTCAGTGTAGAAGTGCCCCTTTATATTGGTGGTCGGTGTAGAATGCCCCTTTATATTGGTGGTCAGTGTAGAATGCCCCTTTATATTGGTGGTCAGTGTAGAAGTGCCCCTTTATATTGCTGGTCAGTGTAGAAGTGCCCCTTTATATTGGTGGTCAGTGTAGAATGCCCCTTTATATTGGTGGTCAGTGTAGAATACCCCTTTATATTGGCGGTCGGTGTAGAATGCCCCTTTATATTGGTGGTCAGTGTAGAATGCCCCTTTATATTGGTGGTCAGTGTAGAATGCCCCCTTACATTGGTGGTCACTGGTCAGTGTAGAAGTGCCCCTTTATATTGGTGGTCGGTGTAGAATGCCCCTTTATATTGGTGGTCAGTGTAGAATGACCCCTTATATTGGTGGTCAGTGTAGAATGTCCCCTTACATTGGTGGTCGGTGTAGAATGCCCCCTTATATTGGTGGTCGGTGTAGAATGCCCCTTTATATTGGTGATCGGTGTAGAATGCCCCCTTTATATTGGTGGTCAGTGTAGAATGCCCCTTTATATTGGTGGTCAGTGTAGAAGTGCCCCTTTATATTGGTGGTCAGTGTAGAATGCCCCTTTATATTGGTGGTCAGTGTAGAATGCCCCCTTACATTGGTGGTCACTGGTCAGTGTAGAAGTGCCCCTTTATATTGGTGGTCAGTGTAGAATGCCCCTTTATATTGGTGGTCGGTGTAGAATGCCCCTTTATATTGGTGGTCAGTGTAGAATGCCCCTTTATATTGGTGGTCAGTGTAGAATGCCCCCTTACATTGGTGGTCACTGGTCAGTGTAGAAGTGCCCCTTTATATTGGTGGACGGTGTAGAATGCCTCTTTATATTGGTGGTCGGTGTAGAATGCCCCTTTATATTGTTGGTCAGTGTAGAATGCCCCTTTATATTGGTGGTCGGTGTAGAATGCCCCTTTATATTGGTGGTCCGTGTAGAATGCCCCTTTATATTGGTGGTCAGTAGGGATGAGCTTCGTGTTCGAGTCGAACATCGGCTGTTCGATCGTTCGACGAAGATCGAACGATTTGGGCCGTTCGCGCCAAATTCGAGTGACGCGAACGGCCCACAATGCACTACGCCATCGCAGTGTCATCCAGGCGCTGTGATTGGCCAAGCATGCACTGTGACCCCGCATGCTTGGCCAATCACAGCGCCGGCAGCGAGGAGAGCAATGATTGGCCACAGGCAGGATGCCTGTGGCCAATTATTGCTGAGGGGGTTTAGTACACGCCCCACACTATAAAAGGCCGCCAGATCGGCGGCCTTGTGTAGTGTGTTCCGGAGCAGGGAAAGAGAAGCATAGGCAGGGACAGTGTCATTTTTTCCCTTTACTAATCCTGGATTCCTTGTGTTTAGGGACAGAGAAGGATAGGTAGGGAGAGTGTCAGTGTGTTATTCTGTGCTAAACCTTGTTTGTAGGGACAGAGAAGGACAGTGAGGGAAACTGTCAGTGTGCTATTCTGTGCTAAACCTTGTTTGTAGGGACAGAGAAGGACAGTGAGGGAAAGTGTCAGTGTGCTATTCTGTGCTAAACCTTGTTTGTAGGGACAGAGAAGGACAGTGAGGGAAAGTGTCAGTGTGCTATTCTGTGCTAAACCAATCTTGCTGAACCATATTTGAAATCCTTGAGTTTAGGGACAGAGAAGGACACTCGGGGAAACTGTCAGTGTGCTATTCTGTGCTAAACCTTGTTTGTAGGGACAGAGAAGGACAGTGAGGGAAAGTGTCAGTGTGCTATTCTGTGCTAAACCAATCTTGCTGAACCATATTTGAAATCCTTGAGTTTAGGGACAGAGAAGGACAGTGAGGGAAACTGTCAGTGTGCTATTCTGTGCTAAACCAATCTTGCTGAACCATATTTGAAATCCTTGAGTTTAGGGACAGAGAAGGACACTCGGGGAAACTGTCAGTGTGCTATTCTGTGCTAAACCTTGTTTGTAGGGACAGAGAAGGACAGTGAGGGAAAGTGTCAGTGTGCTATTCTGTGCTAAACCAATCTTGCTGAACCATATTTGAAATCCTTGAGTTTAGGGACAGAGAAGGACAGTGAGGGAAACTGTCAGTGTGCTATTCCGTGCTAAACCAATCTTGCTGAACCGTATTTGAAATCCTTGAGTTTAGGGACAGAGAAGGACACTCGTGGAAACTATCAGTGTGCTATTCTGTGCTAAATCTTGTTTGTAGGGACAGAGAAGGACAGTGAGGGAAACTATCAGTGTGCTATTCTGTGCTAAACCTTGTTTGTAGGGACAGAGAAGGACAGTGAGGGAAACTGTCAGTGTGCTATTCTGTGCTAAACCAATCTTGCTGAACCATATTTGAAATCCTTGAGTTTAGGGACAGAGAAGGACACTTGTGGAAACTATCAGTGTGCTATTCTGTGCTAAATCTTGTTTGTAGGGACAGAGAAGGACAGTGAGGGAAACTGTCAGTGTGCTATTCTGTGCTAAACCAATCTTGCTGAACCATATTTGAAATCCTTGAGTTTAGGGACAGAGAAGGACACTCGTGGAAACTATCAATGTGCTATTCTGTGCTAAATCTTGTTTGTAGGGACAGAGAAGGACAGTGAGGGAAACTGTCAGTGTGCTATTCTGTGCTAAACCAATCTTGCTGAACCGTATTTGAAATCCTTGAGTTTAGGGACAGAGAAGGACACTCGGGGAAACTATCAGTGTGCTATTCTGTGCTAAACCTTGTTTGTAGGGACAGAGAAGGACAGTGAGGGAAACTGTCAGTGTGCTATTCTGTGCTAAACCTTGTTTGTAGGGACAGAGAAGGACAGTGAGGGAAACTGTCAGTGTGCTATTCTGTGCTAAACCAATCTTGCTGAACCATATTTGAAATCCTTGAGTTTAGGGACAGAGAAGGACACTCGGGGAAACTGTCAGTGTGCTATTCTGTGCTAAACCAATCTTGCTGAACCGTATTTGAAATCCTTGAGTTTAGGGACAGAGAAGGACACTCGGGGAAACTATCAGTGTGCTATTCTGTGCTAAACCTTGTTTGTAGGGACAGAGAAGGACAGTGAGGGAAACTGTCAGTGTGCTATTCTGTGCTAAACCAATCTTGCTGAAGCATATTGCAAATCCTTGTGTTTAGGGACAGAGAAGGATAGGCAGGGGACAGTGTCAGTGTCATTGTTGCTAAGCCTCCTGCACAGTATACACCTGAAGGTAGCCCTTATTGCTGTTTTTCCCATCTCCCTGCAGGCCATCCATTAAAATGTCTGGAAGGCAAACAAGGAGAGGCAGACAGTCAGGAGGCAAAAAAAGAGGGCAAGCAGGCTCTGTGTCTGGGGGCAACAGTGCTGGTCGTGGACGCGGTGCATTGTCATAAGCACATGGCCATGGGACACGCTTGTCCTTCTTTTCGGCAGCTGGACATGTTGAGGCACATCATGCCGAAGACTTGGTAGAGTGGATGACCAAGCCCACCTCATCCTCCTCATCCTCTCTCACCCAGGCTCAGGGTACTGGCAAGGCAGCTGCCAAAGCGTCCTCTTCTCTGGTATCAATGTCATCATTAGTCACTCCTTCCCTAGACCCACCATGTCCTCCTCCTGAGGAGTCCCCCGAACTGTTTGAGCACAGTGTTGTGTCAACACCACCCCCACCACCACCACCACCACCACCACCAAAGGCCCAATTTTTCAGCCCCTGTTCAATGCATGCAATTATAATTATTGATCTAATAATTCACAGCAGGGCCCATTGCTGCGCCCACCAAGAGTAACTGTCAGGCCTTACAGTGTTGTGGCACCAGCACCACCATCAAAGGCCCAATTTTTACTACCACTGTTCAACAATTATATGTAATTACAATTCCTGATATAATAGTTGACAGCAGGGCGTTCCAGCACCCACCAAGAGTAACTGTGAGTGCTTACAGTGTTGTGCCAACACCAACACCTAAGGGGCCAATTTCTGCAGAGTATATACGGCAGGTCCCTACTTTCAAACATCCAACTTACAAACGACTCCTACTTGCAAACGGAAGAAGACAACAGGAAGTGAGAGGAAATCTACCACTAGGAAGGAAAATTCTCTCCTGTAAGAATTAATATGGGAGAAAGGTGTCTCCTCTCTACTGATGCTTTATCACCAATCCTTGTTTCAATAAAAACACCACATTTCAAAAACAGTTGTCATTGGGACGCAAAGTGAGGTGAAATGTTCTGAACAGGGGCACAGACAGCAAAACAAATGTTACAGGGGTGATAACCCTTCCCTATGTTTTCCAAAAAGCTTAAAAATAGATTTTTTGGCTGGAGCTACACTTCAACAATGTACCTGTTCAAAATTACAAACAGATTCTACTTAAGAACAAACCTACAGTCCCTGTCTTGTTTACACCGCCTGTATACGGCTGTTCAGAGTATATAGGGCCTTTTTTATTTTGTGTTGCGGGGTTCCCCTTAATATCCAAAGAAGACCCAAAGGGGCTGGTAATGGGCTGGGGTGGGGGGGGGGGGGGTGATGGGGTAGCTATGCCATTTTTCTTAAAGATTTTCATCCATATTACCGGGACCAGACATTACATTAAAGCCGCAAGCAGTTTTAAATGGCTTTTTTTTCCTTTAGAAATGTCATTTTGTGCAGGGACAGTTCTAAACACGGGAAACACGTGGCACTTCGCAGGCATACTTTAGACACCCCCCAGGTACGATATTTAAAGGAATATTTGACTTTTTTTTTTCACTTTATGCATCATTAAAATGACTGCTCCCGAAAAACGTCCGTTTTTAAAACTTCTTTTTGCATTGATACTAGTGATGAGCCGAACACCCCCGGGTTCGGTTCGCACCAGAACCCGCGAACGGACCGAAAGTTCGCACGAACATTAGAACCCTATTAAATACAATGGATGCGAACGTTCGGATTCTAAAGTGCTAATTATAACGACTATTATCCATGTTATTGTCCGAAACAGAGTTTGGGAACCCGGCTTCTGCACCAGGGGACATGTATCAATGCAAAAAGAAGTTTTAAAAACGGACGTTTTCCGTGAGCAGTCATTTTAATGATGCATAAAGTGAAAAAAAAAAAGTCAAATATTCCTTTAAATATTGTACCTGGGGGGTGTCTAAAGTATGCCTGTGAAGTGCCACGTGTTTCCCGTGTTTAGAACTGTCCCTGCACAAAATAACATTTCTAAAGGAAAAAAAGCCATTTAAAACTGCTTGCGGCTTTAATGCAATGTCTGGTCCCGGTAATATGGATGAAAATCTTTAGGAAAAATGGCATAGCTACCCCATCAACCCCCCCCCCCTACCCCAGCCCATTACCAGCCCCTTTGGGTCTTGTATGGATATTAAGGGGAACCCCGCACACAAAATAAAAAAGGACCTATATACTCTGAACAGCCGTATACAGGCGGTGCATACAAGACAGGGACTGTAGGTTTGTTCTTATGTAGAATCTGTTTGTAATTTTGAACAGCTGCATTGTTTAAGTGGAGCTCCATGCCAAATTCCTTTTTTTTAGCTTTTTGGAAAACATAGGGAACGGTTATCACCCCTGTCACATTTTTTTTGCTGTCTGTGCCCCTGTTCAGAACATTTCACCTCACTTTGCGTCCCAATGACAACTGTTTTTGAAATGTGGTGTTTTTATTGAAACAAGGATTGGTGATAAAGCATCAGTAGAGAGGAGACACCTTTCTCCCATATTAATTCTTACAGGAGAGAATTTTCCTTCCAAGGGGTAGATTTCCTCTCACTTCCTGTTGTCTTCTTCCGTTTGCAAGTAGTAGTGGTTTGTAAGTTGGATGTTTGAAAGTAGGGACCTTCCGTATATACTCTGCAGAAATTGGCCCCTTAGGTGTTGGTGTTGGCACAACACTGAAAGCACTCACAGTTATTCTTGGTGGGTGCTGGAATGCCCTGCTGTCAACTATTATATCAGGAATTGTAATAACATATAATTGTTGATCAGTGGTAGTAAAAATTGGGCCTTTGATGGTGGTGCTGGTGCCACAACACTGTAAGGCCTGACAGTTACTCTTGGTGGGCGCAGCAATGGGCCCTGCTGTGAATTATTAGATCAATAATTATAATTGCATGCCCCTGTTGAACAGGGGCTTAAAAATTGGGCCTTTGGTGGCGGTGGTGGTGGTGATGGTGGTGCTGGTGCCACAACACTGTAAGGCCTGACAGTTACTCTTGGTGGGCGCAGCAATGGGCCCTGCTGTGAATTATTAGATCAATAATTATAATTGCATGCCCCTGTTGAACAGGGGCTTAAAAATTGGGCCTTTGGTGGTGGTGGTGGTGATGGTGGTGCTGGTGCCACAACACTGTAAGGCCTGACAGTTACTCTTGGTGGGCGCAGCAATGGGCCCTGCTGTGAATTATTAGATCAATAATTATAATTGCATGCCCCTGTTGAACAGGGACTGAAAAATTGGGCCTTAGGCACTGGTGGCACAACACTGCAACCCCTCACAGATACTGTACTTGGAGCACAGCAATGAGGCCTGTTGCAAAGTATTGCATCAAAAATTTTAATTACACGCCCCTGTTAAACAGGGGCTTAAAAATTGGGCCTTAGCCACTGGTGGCGTCACCCATAAACCAAAATGATCTTCCAAGCTATCATCGTTAATCGTATCATTGAGGAGGAGGAGGAGGATAGCCAGTCAACATAACAGCACAGGCACTCAGCATCAGCATCAGTCTTGAAGGGATGTGACATTTTAAAATCAATTAGTCTGTTATATCAGCATCTGGTGTGTGGTAGCTGGTGGTGATCCAAGACTGGTTCATCTTGATGAAAGTCAGTCGATCAACCGAGTCGGTGGACAGGCGCACCCTGTGATCCGTGACAAATCCTCCAGCAGCACTGAATGTGCGTTCTTAAAGAACGCTGGATGCAGGACAGGCCAGTAGCTCAATTGCATACTGTGCAAGCTCTGGCCAGTGATCCATCCTCAAGACCCAGTAAGCCAGAGGATTTTCGGTGGGGAAGGTGTCCAAGTCTGACCTTGCCCCTAGGTATTCCTGGACCATGTATATCAGACGCTGGCGATGGTTGCTGGAACCGATCATACTTTGGGGCTGCGGACTAAAGAATTGTCTGAACGCATCGTCAGACGGCCACCTTCCCCACCGCTCCTTCTTTGACTGCCCGAAGCCTCAGCAACTCGTCGTCCAGGACCAGGAGTTTGTAACCTCCCAGTCTCTGGGAACGCGTTGCACAGACCTTTCTGCAAGGCCTCCCGGAGTTGTCTCATCCTCTGCTCCCTCTGCGACGGTACGATAAGGTCCGCAACCTTACCCTTGTACCGTGGATCAAGGAGAGTGGCCAGCCAGTAATGGTCCCTCTCCTTGATCCGAAGAATACGAGGATCCTTCCGCAGACTTTGCAGGATCAGGGAGGCCATGCAGCGTAGGTTAGCTGAGGCATTCAGTCCGGAGTCCTCTGGGTCACTAAGGACGACATGATCTGCAGCCACCTCCTCCCAGCCACGTACAAGTCCACTGGTTTCTTGGGACTGTAAATCATCCCTAAAAGACTGCTGCTGATGATGCTGAGTGCCAGCCTCCACCTCCATGCTGACACAATCCTCCTCCTCCTCCTCCTCCTCCTCTTCCTGTGCGATGGGTGGGACAGAAGGAACACTGTCTGGGTAAAGGGGGCCTTGAGAGGCAAGGAAGTCCTCCTCTTCCTGCCTCTGTTCTGCCTCAAGTGCCCTGTCCATTATTCCACGCAGCGTGTGCTCCAACAGGTGGACAAGAGGTACAGTGTCACTGATGCATGCACTGTCACTGCTCACCATCCTCGTGGCCTCCTCAAATGGTGCCAGGACAGTGCATGCATCCCTGATCATGCCCCACTGTCGTGGTGAAAAAAACCCGAGCTCCCCTGACCCTGTCCTGGTGCCATAGTCGCACAGGTACTCATTGATGGCCCTCTGCTGCATGTGCAGCCGCTGCAGCATGGCCAACGTTGAGTTCCACCTGGTGGGCATGTCACATATAAGGCGGTTCTTGGGCAGGTTCAACTCCTTTTGAAGCTCAGCCAGGCGAGCACTGGCATTATAAGATCTGCGGAAATGCACACAGACTTTCCTGGCCTGCCTCAGGACATCTTGTAAGCCCGGGTACCTGCCCAAGAACCGCTGCACCACCAGGTTAAGGACGTGAGCCATACAGGGCACATGGGTCAGTTGTCCCTGTCGGAGGGCGGAGAGGAGGTTGGTGCCATTGTCGCAAACCACCATTCCTGGCTTAAGCTGGCGTGGCGTCAACCACCTCTCGGCCTGCCCCTGCAGAGCAGACAGGACCTCTGCCCCAGTGTGGCTCCTGTCCCCCAAACACACCAGCGCAAGCACGGCATGGCATTTTTTTGCCTGCGTACTTGCGTAGCCCCTTGAACGCCTACGGAGCACCGCTGGTTCCGAGGACAAACCACAGGAAGAGGCCATGGAGGAAGAAGAAGAGGAGGGGGTGGAGGAGAGAGGTGTGTCACAACCAGTAGTAGCATTTTGGAGGCGTGGCGGTGGAACAACCTCCAACACTACTGCACCTTGTCCTGCATCCTTCCCAGCTGCCAAAAGAGTGACCCAATGGGCCGTGAAAGAAAGGTAACGTCCCTGTCCATGCCTGCTGGACCATGAGTCAGCGGTAATATGCACCTTACCGCTGACCGCCCTGTCCAGCGAGGCCAAGACATTGCCTTCCACATGCCTGTAGAGAGCCGGAATCGCCTTCCGTGCGAAAAAGTGGCGTTTGGGAACCTGCCACTGAGGAACCGCACATTGCACAAACTCACGGAAGGGGGCCAAGTCTACCAACTGAAAAGGCAGCAGTTGAAGCGCTAGCAATTTAGCCAAGCTAGCATTCAACCGCTGGGCATGTGGATGGCTGGGAGTGAACTTCTTTCGACGGTCCAGCAGCTGGGGCAGGGAAATTTGCCTGCTAAAATCGGACGTTGGTGTACTGCTAGCAGAGTGCCCGCAAGTACTTGCCTGTGACACACCTAATTCTACACCTTCATTCCTCTCAGAGCAGGTTTCAGAGAGGAGTGAAGGTATAGTGGGGTTGGAGATCCCAGCTGATGCGGTGCAAGAAGAGGTCAGCTTTGTTCTTTGGTGTGGGTCTTTAAGGTAGGCTTGCCAACGAGCTGCATGGCAGGTCAACATATGTCTGATCAAGCATGTGGTGCCCAAGCGGCTGATGTTTTGGCCACGCGATATACGCTTGAGACATATGTTGCAAACAGCAGCTGTGCGATCTGATGCACTCGCCTCAAAAAAGGCCCACACCAAAGAACTTTTTGAATGACGGGCAGAGGCAGCGCCCTGCACAGGCGGAGCTCTGCGGTGTGATTCCGTCGGTGTGCTGCCCATACGCTGGCCACTCAAGGGCATCCTGCCTCGTTGGAGATGTGCCTCCTCCTCATCCTCCTCTTCCTCCTCTCTCCTATTAGGCACCCACGTGGAGTCAGTGACCTCATCATCCCCTCCCTCCTCATCACTGGAGCCAATCTGGCAGTATGCTGCAGCTGCTGGAGCATGACTGCCAGATTGGTGTCCTTCTTGAGCATCCCCTCTGGGTATCATCATCAGATCCTTCCAAACGCTGGGCATCCTCCTGGAGCATGTACCCAACACTGTGCTCAAACAGTTCGGGGGACTCCTCAGGAGGAGGACATGGTGGGTCTAGGGAAGGATTGACTAATGAAGATAATGATACCAGAGAAGAGGACGCTTTGGCAGCTGCTTTGCCAGTACCCTGAGCCTGGGTGAGAGAGGATGAGGAGGATGAGGTGGGCTTGGTCATCCACTCTAAAAAGTCTTCGGCATGATGTGGCTCAACATGTCCAGCTGCCGAAAA
Source organism: Rana muscosa (assembly GCA_029206835.1). Taxonomy (NCBI): domain Eukaryota; kingdom Metazoa; phylum Chordata; class Amphibia; order Anura; family Ranidae; genus Rana; species Rana muscosa. The sequence goes on from CM055125.1 coordinate 364,791,671, forward strand.
GAAGGACAAGCGTGTCCCATGGCCATGTGCTGATTACAATGCACCGCGTCCACGACCAGCACTGTTGCCCCCAGACACAGAGCCTGCTTGCCCTCTTTTTTTGCCTCCTGACTGTCTGCCTCTCCTTGTTTGCCTTCCAGACATTTTAATGGATGGCCTGCAGGGAGATGGGAAAAAGAGCAATAAGGGCTACCTTCAGGTGTATACTGTGCAGGAGGCTTAAGCAACAATGACACTGACACTGTCCCCTGCCTATCCTTCTCTGTCCCTAAACTCAAGGATTGAAAATATGGTTCAGCAAAATAGTTTTAGAACAGAATAGCACACTGACACTTTCCCTCACTGTCCTACTCTGTCCCTCCCTACAAACAAGATTTAGCACAGAATAGCACACTGATAATTTCTACGAGTGTCCTTCTCTGTCCCTAAACTCAAGGATTGAAAATATGGAACAGCAAAATTGGTTTAGAACGGAATAGCACACTGTCAGTTTCACTCACTGTACCTCTCTGTCCCTAAACTCAAGGATTGAAAATATGGTTCAGCAAAATAGTTTTAGAACAGAATAGCACACTGACACTTTCCCTCACTGTACCTCTCTGTCCCTAAACTCAAGGATTGAAAATATGGTTCAGCAAGATTGGTTTAGAACAGAATAGCACACTGACACTTTCCCTCACTGTACCTCTCTGTCCCTACAAACAAGGATTAGCAGAGAATAGCACACTGTCACTGACACTCTCCCTACCTATCCTTATTTGTCCCTAAACACAAGGAATCCAGGATTAGTAAAGGAAAAATAATGACACTGTCCCTGCCTATGCTTCTCTTTCCCTGCTCCGGAACACACTACACAAGGCCGCCGCGCTGGCGGCCTTTTATAGTGTGGGGCGTGTACTAAACCCCCTCAGCAATAATTGGCCACAGGCATCCTGCCTGTGGCCAATCATTGCTCTCCTCGCTGCCGGCGCTGTGATTGGCCAAGCATGCGGGGTCACAGTGCATGCTTGGCCAATCACAGCGCCTGGATGACACTGCGATGGCGTAGTGCATTGTGGGCCGTTCGCGTCACTCGAATTTGGCGCGAACGGCCCAAATCGTTCGATCTTCGTTGAACGATCGAACAGCCGATGTTCGAGTCGAACGTATGTTCGACTCGAACACGAAGCTCATCCCTAATTGATACATGTCCCCTGGTGCAGAACCCGGGTTCCCAAACTCTGTTTAGGACAATAACATGGATAATAGTCGTTATAATTAGCACTTTAGAATTCGAACGTTCGCATCCATTGTATTTAATAGGGTTCTAATGTTCGTGCGAACTTTCGGTCCGTTCGCGGGTTCTGGTGCGAACCGAACCCGGGGGTGTTCGGCTCATCACTAGTGGTCAGTGTAGAATGCCCCTTTATATTGGTGGTCCGTGTAGAATGCCCCTTTATATTGGTGGTCAGTGTAGAATGCCCCTTTATATTGTTGGTCGGTGTAGAATGCATCCTTTATATTGGTGGTCGGTGTAGAATGCCCCTTTATATTGGTGGTCAGTGTAGAATGCCCCTTTATATTGGTGGTCAGTGTAGAAGTGCCCCTTTATATTGGTGGTCAGTGTAGAATGCCCCTTTATATTGGTGGTTGGTGTAGAATGCCCCTTTATATTGGTGGTCAGTGTAGAATGCCCCTTTATATTGGTGGTCGGTGTAGAATGCCCCTTTATATTGGTGGTCGGTGTAGAATGCCCCTTTATATTGGTGGTCAGTGTAGAATGCCCCTTTATATTGGTGGTCAGTGTAGAAGTGCCCCTTTATATTGGTGGTCAGTGTAGAATGCCCCTTTATATTGGTGGTCGGTGTAGAATGCCCCTTTATATTGGTGGTCAGTGTAGAATGCCCCTTTATATTGGTTGTCAGTGTAGAATGCCCCCTTACATTGGTGGTCACTGGTCAGTGTAGAAGTGCCCCTTTATATTGGTGGTCGGTGTAGAATGCCCCTTTATATTGGTGGTCAGTGTAGAATGCCCCTTTATATTGGTGGTCAGTGTAGAATGTCCCCTTATATTGGTGGTCAGTGTAGAATGCCCCCTTACATTGGTGGTCACTGGTCAGTGTAGAAGTGCCCCTTTATATTGGTGGTCAGTGTAGAAGTGCCCCTTTATATTGGTGGTCAGTGTAGAATGCCCCCTTATATTGGTGGTCAGTGTAGAATGCCCCTTTACATTGGTGGTCAGTGTAGAATGCCCCTTTATATTGGTGGTCAGTGTAGAATGCCCCCTTACATTGGTGGTCAGTGTAGAATGCCCCTTTATATTGGAAAGACACAGAAATCCATATATTCAAGATACACACTGGAAATGAACTACAAGCGACACATTCATCAATAGGGATGAGCCGAACACCCCCGGGTTCGGTTCGCACCAGAACCTTCGAACGGACCGAAAGTTCGCGTGAATTTTCGAACCCTATTCGTTATAATGGACGCGAACGTTCGAAATCAAAATTGCTAATTACAACGGCCAATATGCATGTTAATGTCATAAAACAGGTTTGGGGACCCGGGTCCTGCCCCAGGGGACATATATCAATGCAAAAAGAAATTTTAAAAACTAACGTTTTTTCGGGAGCAGTCATTTTAATGATGCATAAAGTGAAAAAAAAAGTGAAATTTTCCTTTAAATATGGTACCTGGGGGGTGTCTAAAGTATGCCTGTGAAGTGGCATGTGTTTCCCGTGTTTAGAACTGTCCTTGCACAAAATGACATTTGTAAAGGAAAAAAATAAGCCATTTAAAACCACTTGCGGCTTTAATGTCATGTCTTGTCCTGGCCGCCATATGGCTGAAAATCCTTGAGAAAAATGGCATGGCTACCCCATCACCCCCCCCCCCACCCCAGCCCCTTTGGGTCTTGTATGGATATTAAGGGGGACCCCGCACCCAAAATAAAACCCTATACCTACAACCCTATATACTCTGAACAGCAGTATATAGGTGGTGCAAACAAGACACGGACTGTAGGTTTGTTCTTAAGTAGAATCTGAACAGGTACATTATGAAGTGTAGCTCCATCCCAAAAAAATCTATTTTTAAGCTTTTTGGAGAACATAGGGAGGGGTTATCACCCCTGTAACATTTGCTGTCTTTCCACATCTGTTCAGAACATGTCACCTCACTTTCCGTCCCAATGACAAATGTTTTTGGAAAAGTGGGGTTTTAATTGAAACAAGGATTGGTGATAAAGCATCAGTAGAGAGGAGATACCTTTTTCCCAAATTAAATCTAACAGGATAGAATTTCCCTTCCTAGGGGTAGATTTCCTCTCACTTCCTGTTTTCTCTTGCCGTTTGCAAGTAGGAGTCGTTTGTAAGTTGGATGTTTGAAAGTAGGGGCCTGCCGTATATACTCTGCAGAAATTTGCCCTATTAGATGTTGGTGTAGCCACAAGACTGGTGGGCACAGGAATGGGCCCTGCTGTGAGTTAATAGATCAAGATTTGTACTTGCATGCACCTGTTGAACCGGGCAGAAAAATTGGGCCTTTGGTGGTGGTGGTGGTGGTGGACGGTGTTGCCACAAGACTGTAAGCCCTCACAGTTACTCTTGGTGGGTGCAGGAATGGGCCCTGCTGTGAGTTATTAGATCAAGATTTGTAATTGCATGCACCTGTTGAACAGGGCAGAAAAATTGGGCCTTTGGTGGTAGTGGTGGTGGTGGACGGTGTTGCCACACGACTGTAGGCCCTCATAGTTACTCTTGGTGGGCGCAGGAATGGGCCCTGATGTGAACTATTAGATCAAGATTTGTAATTACACGCCCCTGTTAAACAGGGGCTGAAAAATTGTGCCTTAGGCATTGGTGCTGGTGCCACAACACTGCATCCCCTCACAGATACTGTACTTGGAGCACAGCAGTCACACCTGTTGCGAAGCATCTTTTTAAAAAATTGTAATTACACGCCCCTGTTATACAGGGGCTGAAAAATTGTGCCTTAGGCACTGGTGCTGGTGCCACAACACTGCAACCCCTCACAGATACTGTACTCTGAGCACAGCAATGAGACCTGTTGCAAAGCATTGCCTAAAAATTGTAATTACACGCCCCAACAGGGGCTGAAAAATTGTGCCTTAGGCACTGGTGCTGGTGCCACAACACTGCAACCCCTCACAGATACTGTACTTGGAGCACAGCAGTCACACCTGTTGCGAAGCATCTTTTTAAAAATTTTTAATTACACGCCCCTGTTATACAGGGGCTGAAAAATTGTGCCTTAGGCACTGGTGTGGTGGCATGGATCATTGAGGAGGAGGAAGAGGATAGTAAGTGAACATAACAGGACAGTCACTCAGCATCAGCATAGGCAGTCTTGAAGGGATGTGACATTATAAATTATTCCGTTATATCCGCTTCAGGTGTCTGGTAGCTGGTGGTGATCCAAGACTGATTCATTTTTACGAAGGTCAGTCGATCAACCGATTCGGTGGACAGGCGCACCCTATGATCGGTGACAAATCCTCCAGCAGCACTGAATGTGCGTTCGGAAAGAACGCTGGATGCAGGACAGGCCAGTAGCTCAATTGCATACTGTGCAAGCTCTGGCCAGTGATCCATCCTCAGGACCCAGTAAGCCAGAGGATTTTCGGTGGGAAAGGTGTCCAAGTCTGACCTTGCCCCTAGGTATTCCTGCACCATGTATATCAGACGCTGGCGATGGTTGCTGGAACCGATCATACCTTGGGGCTGCGGACTAAAAAATTGTCTGAACGCATCGGTCAGACGTCCACCTTCCCCACCGCTCCTTCTGCTACTGACCGAAGCCTCAGCAACTCGTCGTCCAGGACCAGGAGTTTGTAACCTCCCAGTTTCTGGGAACGCGTTGCACAGACCTTTCTGCAAGGCCTCCCTGAGATGTCTCATCCTCTGCTCCCTCTGCGACGGCAAGATAAGGTCCGCAACCTTACCCTTGTACCGTGGATCAAGGAGAGTGGCCAGCCAGTAATGGTCACTCTCCTTGATCCGAAGAACACGAGGATCCTTCCGCAGGCTTTGCAGGATCAGGGAGGCCATGCAGCGTAGGTTAGCTGAGGCATTCGGTCCGGAGTCTTCTGGGTCACTGAGGATGACATGATCGCCAGCCACCTCCTCCCAGCCACGTACAAGTCCACTGCTTTGTTGGGACTGTACATCATCCCTAAAAGACTGCTGCTGCTGATGCTGAGTGCCAGGCTCCACCTCCATGCTCACACAATCCTCCTCCTCCTCCTCCTCCTCATCCTCATCCTCTTCCTGTGTGATGGGTGGGACAGAAGGAACATTGTCTGGATAAAGGGGGCCTTGAGAGACAAGGAAGTCCTCCTCTTCCTGCCTCTGTTCTGCCTCAAGTGCCCTGTCCATTATCCCACGCAGCGTATGCTCCAACAGGTGGACAAGAGGTACAGTGTCACTGATGCATGCACTGTCACTGCTCACCATCCTCGTGGCCTCCTCAAATGGTGAGAGGACAGTGCATGCATCCCTGATCATGCTCCACTGGCGTGGGGAAAAAAAGCCAAGCTCCCCTGACCCTGTTCTGGTGCCGTAGTCGCAAAGGTACTCATTGATGGCCCTCTGCTGCGTGTGCAGTCGCTGCAGCATGGCCAACGTTGAGTTCCACCTGGTGGGCATGTCACATATTAGGCGGTTCTTGGGCAGGTTCAGCTCCTTTTGCAGCTCAGTCAGCCGAGCACTGGCATTATAAGATCGGCGGAAATGCACACAGACTTTCCTGGCCTGCCTCAGGACATCCTGTAAGCCTGGGAACCTGCCCAAGAACCGCTGCACCACCAGGTTGAGGACGTGAGCCATACAGGGCACATGGGTGAGCTGCCCCTGTCGAAGGGCGGAGAGGAGGTTGGTGCCATTGTCTGAAACGACCATTCCTGGCTTAAGCTGGCGTGGCGTCAACCACCTCTCGGCCTGCCCCTGCAGAGCTGCCAGAACCTCTGGCCCAGTGTGGCTCCTGTCCCCCAAACACACCAGCGCAAGCACGGCATGGCATCTTTTTGCCTGCGTACTCGCGTAGCCCCTTGTACGCCTACGGAGCACCGCTGGTTCGGAGGACAGAGCACTCGAAGAGGACATGGAGGAAGAAGAAGAGGAGGGGGTGGAGGAGAAAGGTGTGTCACAACCAGTAGTAGCATTTTGGAGGCGTGGTGGCGGAACAACCTCCAACACTACTGCACCTTGTCCTGCATCCCTCCCAGCTGCCAATAGAGTGACCCAATGGGCCGTGAAAGAAAGATAACGTCCCTGTCCATGCCTGCTGGACCATGAGTCAGCGGTAATATGCACCTTACCGCTGACCGCCCTGTCCAGCGAGGCATGGACATTGCCTTCCACATGCCGGTAGAGAGACGGAATCGCCTTCCGTGAGAAAAAGTGGCGTTTGGGAACCTGCCACTGAGGAACCGCACATTGAACAAACTCACGGAAGGGGGCCGAGTCTATCAACTGAAAAGGCAGCAGTTGAAGTGCTAGCAATTTAGCCAAGCTAGCATTCAACCGCTGGGCATGTGGATGGCTGGGAGTATACTTCTTTCGACGGTCCAGCAGCTGGGGCAGGGAAATTTGCCTGCTACAATCGGACGTCGGAGTACTGCAAGTACTTGGTTGTGACACACCTAATTCTACACCTTCAGTCCTCTCAGAGCAGCTTTCAGAGAGGACTGAAGATATAGTGGGGATGGAGATCCCAGCTGATGAGGAGCAAGGAGAGGTCCACTTTGTTCTTTGGTGTGGGTCTTTTATGTGTGCTTGCCAACGAGCTGCATGGCAGGTCGACATATGTCTGCTCATGCTTGTGGTGCCCAAGCGGCTGATGTTTTGGCCACGCGAGATACGCTTGAGACAAATATTGCAAATAGCAGTGGTGCGATCTGATGCACTCGTCTCAAAAAAGGCCCACACCAAAGAACTTTTGTGATAACGTGCAGAGGCAGCGCCCTGCACAGGCGGAGCTCTGTGGTGTGGTACAGTTGCTGTGCTGGCCTCTAGCTGGCCTCCAGGGGGCATCCTGCCTCGTTGGACATGTGACGCTGCATCCTCCTCCTCCTCCTCCTCCTCCTCCTCTCTCCCTTCAGGCACCCACGTGGAGTCAGTGACCTCATCATCCCCTCCCTCTTCACCACTAGAGCAAACCTGGCAGTAAGCTGCAGCTGGTGGAACACTACTGCCAGATTGCTGTCCTTCAGCATCCCCTCTCTCTGCGCGCACACTACTGACTTCCTCAAGCTGGGTATCATCATCCGAGCCTTTGAATCGTTGGGCATCCTCCTGGAGCATGTACCCAACACTGTGCTCAAACAGTTCGGGGGACTCCTCAGGAGGACATGGTGGGTCTAGGGAAGGGGTGGCTGATGATGCCATTGAGTACGCGTTGGCAGCTGCTCTGCCAGTACCCTGAGCCTGGGTGAGAGAGGATGAGGAGGATGAGGAGGGCTTGGTCATCCATTCTACCAAGCCTTCGGCATGATGCGGCTCCACATGTCCAGCTGCCGAAAACAAAGACAAGCGTGTCCCATGGCCACGTGCTGATGACGATGCACGACCACGTCCACGGCCAGCACTGTTGTCTCTAGAAACAGAGCCTGCCTGCCCTGTGTTCTTGCCTCGGCACGCTCTGCCTCTCCTTGGCGGTCTTCCAGCCATTGTAGTCGGTAGTGTATATAGTATAAAAAACAGAACTCCTATGTGTGCTCACAACACACTGTAGGTCCTATGGGTGCTGACACTAACACACTATAGGTACTATGTGTGCTGCTGACAAGAAAATATAGGAGCTCTGTTTGCTGCCACTAACACACTAGAAGTCCTATTGGTGTTTCTGAGAATAAAATATAGGAGCTCTGTGTGATGCCACTAACACACTAGAAGTCCTATGGGTGCTTCTGAGATGAAAATATAGGAGCTCTGTGTGATGCCACTAACACACTAGAAGTCCTATGGGTGCTGCTGAGAAGAAAATATAGGAGCTCTGTTTGCTGCCACTAACACACTAGAAGTCCTATGGGTGCTTCTGAGAAGAAAATATAGGAGCTCTGTTTGCTGCCACTAACACACTAGAAGTCCTATGGGTGCTGCTGAGAAGAAAATATAGGAGCTCTGTGTGATGCCACTAACACACTAGAAGTCCTATGGGTGCTTCTGAGATGAAAATATAGGAGCTCTGTGTGATGCCACTAACACACTAGAAGTCCTATGGGTGCTGCTGAGAAGAAAATATAGGAGCTCTGTTTGCTGCCACTAACACACTAGAAGTCCTATGGGTGCTGCTGAGAAGAAAATATAGGAGCTCTGTTTGCTGCCACTAACACACTAGAAGTCCTATGGGTGCTGCTGAGAAGAAAATATAGGAGCTCTGTGTGATGCCACTAACACACTAGAAGTCCTATGGGTGCTTCTGAGATGAAAATATAGGAGCTCTGTGTGATGCCACTAACACACTAGAAGTCCTATGGGTGCTGCTGAGAAGAAAATATAGGAGCTCTGTTTGCTGCCACTAACACACTAGAAGTCCTATGGGTGCTGCTGAGAATAAAATATAGGAGCTCTGTTTGATGCCACTAACACACTAGAAGTCCTATGGGTGCTGCTGAGAAGAAAATATAGGAGCTCTGTGTGATGCCACTAACACACTAGAAGTCCTATGGGTGCTGCTGAGAAGAAAATATAGGAGCTCTGTTTGCTGCCACTAACACACTAGAAGTCCTATGGGTGCTGCTGAGAATAAAATATAGGAGCTCTGTTTGCTGCCACTAACACACTAGAAGTCCTATGGGTGCTTCTGAGAAGAAAATATAGGAGCTCTGTTTGCTGCCACTAACACACTAGAAGTCCTATGGGTGCTGCTGAGAATAAAATATAGGAGCTCTGTGTGATGCCACTAACACACTAGAAGTCCTATGGGTGCTTCTGAGAAGAAAATATAGGAGCTCTGTTTGCTGCCACTAACACACTAGAAGTCCTATGGGTGCTGCTGAGAAGAAAATATAGGAGCTCTGTTTGCTGCCACTAACACACTAGAAGTCCTATGGGTGCTTCTGAGATGAAAATATAGGAACTCTGTGTGATGCCACTAACACACTAGAAGTCCTATGGGTGCTTCTGAGAAGAAAATATAGGAGCTCTGTTTGCTGCCACTAACACACTAGAAGTCCTATGGGTGCTGCTGAGAAGAAAATATAGGAGCTCTGTGTGATGCCACTAACACACTAGAAGTCCTATGGGTGCTTCTGAGATGAAAATATAGGAGCTCTGTGTGATGCCACTAACACACTAGAAGTAGGGTGCCCACGTGTCCCGGTTTGCCCGGGATCGTCCCTGATTGAATATTTTTGTCCCGTGTCCCGAGCAGCTCATTCCGGGACAATACAGACGTCCCGGAATGAAAAGAAAACAGTGACCAGTCCGCTCCGCCTGTCCGCAGCCCGCCACCACCTTATAAATGTTATCACACTGATCAATAACATAAACACATAGGCTGCGGCTGCCACTGCCAGTCTGGTTGCTAGGCTAGGGGCCGCTCCGCATCTAGCAACCAGTGACGTCAGCTGAGCTGGGGACCTGTCAGTGTGGGCAGTGAGTGCAGTGTGCACCCGCCCGGCGCACACTACGCTGAGTCAGAGCAGCCAGCGTGCGCGCCTCCCTCCCCTCCGCATCCACCAGCCAGTCCAGAGCCAGCACAGAGTGAGTGACCGTGACGCGGAGCCACTCACGCACTCACCTGTGCACAGCGTTAGCCAGCCAGGCCAGCCTGAGAGAGCCTCGTCGTCCAGACTAGTCCACCTCCTCCAGTGACGACCGACCAGAGCTAGCACAGAGAGTGAGTGATGCGGCTGACCTGACGCCAGTGACCAGGCAGAGCCACTCTCCTGTGCAGCCTCCAGCCAGGCTCCTGCTCCTCCCGCCCACGTCGAGGTCCACAAGTTTGCAGTCAGTGCCAGCAGCCAGTCTGACTTCCAGGACCAGGACAGGTTAGTGTACTCACTGTACTGTCTTTGTTACACTCACACTTTGTCCCCCTCCGTTCTGCTGCTGCCCCCCCCCCCTCCGTTCTGCTGCTGCTGTCCCCCCCTCCGTTCTGCTGCTGCTGTCCCCGCCCTCCGTTTTGCTGCTGTCCCCCTCCATTCTGCTGCTGTCCTCCTCCGGTTTTCCTCCGTGTCCCCCTCTGTTCTTCCTCCGTGTCCCCCTCTGTTCTGCTGCTGTCCCCCTCCGTTCTTCCTCCGTGTCCCCCTCTGTTCTGCTGCTGCTGTCCCCCTCTGTTCTTCCTCCGTGTCCACCTCTGTTCTGCTGCTGCTGTCCCCCTCCGTTCTTCCTCCGTGTCCCCCTCTGTTCTGCTGCTGCTGTCCCCCTCCATTCTTCCTCCGTGTCCCCCTCTGTTCTGCTGCTGCTGTCCCCCTCCGTTCTGCTGTCCCCCTCCGTTCTGCTGTCCCCCTCCGTTCTGCTGTCCCCCTCTGTTGTGCTGTCCCCCTCCGTTCTTCCTCCGTGTCCCCCTCTGTTCTGCTGTCCCCCTTTATTCTTCCTCCGTGTCCCCCTCTGTTCTGCTGTCCCCCTTCATTCTTCCTCCATGTCCCCCTCCTTTCTATTGTCCCCCTCCGTTCTTCCCACGGTCCCCCGTCTATCCCACGGTCCCCCTGTCTATCCCACGGTCCCCCTGTCTATCCCACGGTCCCCCTGTCTATCCCACGGTCCCCCTGTCCATCCCACGGTCCCCCTATCCATCCCACGGTCCCCCTGTCCATCCCACTGCCCCTCTGACTACTCTGCGGCCCCTCTGACCACTCTGCAGGCTCTACAGGGCTGTGGCAGGGAGTGAGCAAGCAGTAGTGGAATAGGGCAGCCATGAGGTGGGTGGTGTGCTCTGCTTTTCCTAACATTCACCTGGCATGGATTAATGGCCATCACTCCTCAGGACTCTCTGCAGTGGGGCACTCTGGAGGTACTATCTGTGTGCCTCCAGAGTGCTCCCTTACTTCCTCCCCTTACTTTCTCCAGAGTGCCCCTTTACTTTCTCCAGAGTGCCCCTTAGTACAGTAGTACTAAGGACAGTAGTACTAAGGACAGTACAGTAGTACTAAGGGGGCACTCTGGAGGGGGATGTAAGGGGGCACTCTGGAGGGGGATGTAAGGGGGCACTGTGAAGGGGGATGTAAGGGGGCACTCTGGAGGAGAATGTAAGGTGCACTCCAGAGGATGTTAAGGAGGCACTAAGGGGGCACCCTGGAGGATGTAAGGGGGCTCTGACTAAGTTAGTACCGCCAGACTGCCCCCTTACATCCCCCTTACAACCTCTAGGGTGCCCCCTTAGTGCCTCCAGAGTGCCCCTTTACTTTCTCCAGAGTGCCCCCTTACATCCTTCGGAGTGCCCCACCACCAAAGTGGTATAGCAGTGGCTGACAGACTATCAGGAGGTGGTATTGCACTCCTCTTCCTCCTCTCTCCACTAACTACCCCCCGCCATACACTCCACACTCCTCTCCTGTACATATTACCCCCCGCCATACACTCCGCACTCCTCTCCTGTACATATTACCCCCGCCATACACTCCACACTCCTCTCCTGTACATATTACCCCCCGCCATACACTCCGCACTCCTCTCCTGTACATATTACCCCCGCCATACACTCCGCACTCCTCTCCTGTACATATTACTCCCCCCCGCTATACACTCCGCACTCCTCTCCTGTACATATTACCCCCGCCATACACTCCGCACTCCTCTCCTGTACATATTACCCCCCGCACTCCTCTCCTGTACATATTACCCCCCGCCATTACACTCTGCATTCCCTATTTAACATTACCACATTCTGCACTATACAAGTCATCTCAGACTCTCTTTAACAGCACCCCCTTTAAGCCAATATTTAGCGCAATTTAAGACATGTCCACAGTTCACCGCGACGCGCTTTGCGCGCCATATTGTTGTTCCTGTTGTTGCCTAGGGCCCACTTTTGATCTTGCACACGGGTCCGCTGATTTCATACGCCCCTGCCCCAAAAATCGGCAAAGAAAATGTCAAAAATCATATTTGGGGGGGGGGGGGGTGTCCCTGAATGGCAGTTTTGAGATGTGGTCACCCTAACTAGAAGTCCTATGGGTGCTGCTGAGAAGAAAATGTAGGAGCTCTGTTTGCTGCCACTAACACACTAGAAGTCCTATGGGTGCTGCTGAGAAGAAAATATAGGAGCTCTGTGTGATGCCACTAACACACTAGAAGTCCTATGGGTGCTGCTGAGAAGAAAATATAGGAGCTCTGTGTGATGCCACTAACACACTAGAAGTCCTATGGGTGCTGCTGAGAAGAAAATATAGGAGCTCTGTTTGCTGCCACTAACACACTAGAAGTCCTATGGGTGCTTCTGAGAAGAAAATATAGGAGCTCTGTTTGCTGCCACTAACACACTAGAAGTCCTATGGGTGCTTCTGAGAAGAAAATATAGGAGCTCTGTTTGCTGCCACTAACACACTAGAAGTCCTATGGGTGCTGCTGAGAATAAAATATAGGAGCTCTGTGTGATGCCACTAACACACTAGAAGTCCTATGGGTGCTTCTGAGAAGAAAATATAGGAGCTCTGTTTGCTGCCACTAACACACTAGAAGTCCTATGGGTGCTGCTGAGAAGAAAATATAGGAGCTCTGTTTGCTGCCACTAACACACTAGAAGTCCTATGGGTGCTGCTGAGAAGAAAATATAGGAGCTCTGTGTGATGCCACTAACACACTAGAAGTCCTATGGGTGCTTCTGAGAAGAAAATATAGGAGCTCTGTTTGCTGCCACTAACACACTAGAAGTCCTATGGGTGCTGCTGAGAAGAAAATATAGGAGCTCTGTTTGCTGCCACTAACACACTAGAAGTCCTATGGGTGCTTATGAGAAGAAAATATAGGAGCTCTGTGTGATGCCACTAACACACTAGAAGTTCTATGGGTGCTGCTGAGAAGAAAATATAGGAGCTCTGTTTGCTGCCACTAACACACTAGAAGTCCTATGGGTGCTGCTGAGAAGAAAATATAGGAGCTCTGTTTGCTGCCACTAACACACTAGAAGTCCTATGGGTGCTGCTGAGAAGAAAATATAGGAGCTCTGTGTGATGCCACTAACACACTAGAAGTCCTATGGGTGCTTATGAGAAGAAAATATAGGAGCTCTGTTTGCTGCCACTAACACACTAGAAGTCCTATGGGTGCTGTTGGGGTGCAATGCTGTGCTAACAGCACTGCGGTTGGTACTACTGCAATACTGTACTAACAGTAAGCACGCAGCAGACTAATCCCCAGCAGCAGCTAATAACACACTAACTGTGCAATCAGCAGCAATGAACGATCAATGACTTAGGTAGCAATGGTTTAGCAAAGAAATAGCCAATGGTTTAGCAAAGAAGAGCAAATCTTTCAATATCAAGCAAAGACAGAAACAGCAGACTGATCTCTCCTAAAGCCGGAACTCATGTGACCGGGGCCGATGGCGTGGCGGCCTTTTAAATGGTGGGGCGTGTACTAAAGCCCCTGAGCTGTAATTGGCTACAGGCGTCCTGCCTGTAGCCAATTATTGCTCTCCGAGTTTCGGGCGCTGTGATTGGCCAAGCATGCGGGGTCACAGTGCATGCTTGGCCAATCATCAGCCAGCAATGCACTGCGCCGGCCGCGCCGGCCGCAATGCATTGCGGGGCCGCTCGCATCACACGAATGTGATGCGAACGGCCCGAATAGTTCTGGGCTCGACGAGCGAGCGAACGCCCGGTGCTCGATTCGAACGTGGGTTCGAATCGAGCACCGGGCCCATCCCTATTCATCAATCCATAATATAAAAAATAAATAAATAAATAACTCAATAAATAAACATACCCACAAATACTGTAGGTGCAAACCAATTCCTGCTACATTTATATGTTTAAAGCTGACCTCCAGCCTCCCCGTCAGTCTTGCACAGTTGTACAAGACATCATCTATCATCTATTTTCTCCTTGGCTTGACCCTTTCATTCACTGAATTTCAGTTACTCTTTCGTCCATGGACCGACACAGCTTCTCTATTGACAAAGTGGGTATTATCCGTTAATTAGGAGTGACTAGGCAGAAAAACTTGTAAAAAGTGTTGCATCACACCTTCTACAGTACCGCCCAGGGGGCGGACCCCCTCTGGGTATAACCTCTCAGTCTGCATCTCGCAGATCAGTTTTTTTCTGTCTAGCAAGGAGTAGGACATGGCTCCCTTTGGGCCCATTGGTCCGGGCGAAAAAGATATATATATATTTTTTTTTTGCTACATTTTTGTTTCCTGCGATCTTCGATCAACTGTCGACTGGGTGACAGGCTGGATCCTGGATCCTTGTAGTCTCCCCAGTTTCGGCCATCGAGCGTGTGCCGACCCTAGCTACGCGCTGAGTTTTCCACGACATGCCCGTCGCTCCAGGGCCTGCATCGGACCGCTCAGCTTCGGCTGACCTTACGGCCGAGTCGCAGCAGCCTGGCCGGTGAGCTTACGCTCCAAGGCTTGCATCGGACCGCTCAGCTTCGGCTGACCTTGCGGCCGAGTCGCAGCAGCCTGTCCGGTGAGCGTCATGCTCCAGGGCATACATATGATCGTCCCGTTTGGGTCCAATCACAGCATGCCTGGCCAACAGTCGCCTTCCGTGCGCGGACGATGATCTGTTTGGAATGTCTTCCAGCATAATACATGCAGGATAGGTAAGTAAAACTCCCCTGCCTCGGCTGGGTGATTTAGCTGGACATTTCTGGAGAGATCAAGTAAGTGGTTGTGGCCCCTTTCTTCCCTCTCTCCCTGCCTTTCCCTCCTCCCTGGGCTTCTAGCTAAAGGTTGCTGGGTGCTAGGGGTCACCTAAGGGGTTCCACTGGAGCGGGGCTGGCTGTAACTAACATTTAAAAGAAATGTAATTTCTGCTTACCTGTGTGTGTGTGCTTCCTCCTCCATGCTGTCGGCGGCCATTTTGAGGTGGTCCATGCCGAGTTCGGCCTCTTGTGACTGCCCGGCGGCCATCTTCCTATGGTTCGGCCACACCCACTGACCCCTATCAGCTGATCGGCGGCCATGTTTGTCCACCCTGTATGTATATATTGCCATTCGGCGGCCATCTTTTTGTGGGCTACGGCTGCTTGACCTCTTTCTTTGGCTCGGCGGCCATTTTCTTAGAGCCCACATTATCTTCCATACAGATGTTTTTGGCAGCCTCTAGGGTGCATTACACTGGTGCGAAAATTCGCACAGGAAGTGCTGATAAAAGAAGCAGACTGACACAGCAGCAGTGGGACAGCATCACAGGCGCAGCACACGGCAGCATAGCAGTACCGGTCCAGGGTGATGAGTCCTCTGGGTAACCCAGCATCTCGGCAGCGCAGGAGGGTGGCCTATTGATATCTTGCCTGGAGCCCTGTGAGTGTCAGCGTGTGGTCAGCATGGCATCTGAGCCAGATGTCTTCTCCCCTGAAACACCAGATTTAGCAGCTGGTGCCCCTGAGGTGTCTATGGACGCTACGACGGCAATCCTAGAGGCGTTTGCTGCCAGGGTGGAAGCAGCACACGGGAATACAGGGGGTAGTAAATGCCCCGTCCCCTGCAAGCTTCTGGGGTTAATTCTGATGCAGAACCAGGTCCAGCTACGGCTCCGGGCCCAGATTCTGACGCATCAGAGACTGCAGACCGTGACCGGACAGTGAGGATGACTCCAAGTCCAGGTCAGTACGGGAGACGGCTTGGTATCTGACCTTATTACTGCAGTGCGGGATACGCTAAAGTTAGAAAATACTGCAGAAGCAGCAGAGACTCCGGTCCACTTGGGTTTCATAGACCTGCCTGCGCTGCTAAGGTGTTCCCCTGTGTGTCTTTTGATAAACTCTTATACAAGGAATGGGAGAACCCACTGAGGGTCTTTACAGCCCCAAAGAGGTTTGCGGTACGGTACCCCTTTGAGGAGAGTTTTCTGAAGAGATGGACCTCTCCCCCTATAGTGGACCCTCCGGTGTCCAGACTTAATAGAGCCACCACAATTCCTGTAGAAGGGGCTCCTGTTTTCAAGGACCCTGTGGATAAGAAGGCTGAAGCACTCGCTTGCTACCTATACTCAGTGGTAGGCTCGGCAGTACGCCCGGCATTGGCGGGGGCCCTAGTGTCTCACACACTTACTGAATGGGCAAGATTGCTACTCCAGGGGTTAAGGAGCGAGATGCTCCTCCTGATGAGATAACATTGGCCGACCTGTTGGTCCAGGGCCTTAGGTTGTCTGCGAGTCAGACATGGATACTATTCCCCTGCTGTCTAAAGCTTCGGTTTATGCAGTAGCAATACGCCGCCTGATCTGGCTAAAAGGCTGGTCTGCGGACCAGACTTCCAAGAAAGCCCTGTTGGATCTGCCTTTTAAGGGCGACAGACTTTTTGGGGCTCTCTGGATGACATCATCAAGGATGCCACAGGAGGTAAAGGCACTTTGCTTCCCCAAATTAGCAAGGGTAAGGGGCCACGCCAAGGGCAAGGGCCCTCCTTTACTGCACGCAAGCGTTTTTTTCATCCCCCTAGGGTGACAGGGAAAAGACCCCAGGCCGATAAAGCGCCTGCCCAAGGACAGAAGCGTCCTTGGTCCCGCATACCCAATAAGCTTGCGGACAAATTTGCATCCGCATGAAGGTCCACCCCCACCCAGCTCTCAGGTGGGGGGACGTCTTCGCAAATTCGCGACTCAGTGGACAGCTCTAATCTCAGACAGGTGGGTTTGCGAAGTAATCTCCTCAGGCTACAAGATAGAGTTTCTCTCTTGTCCACCGGACAGATTCAAGACCTCCAATCTCCAGCTGCTACCGACCCGTCGGGAGGCCCTGTATGGGAGTGGTCCAGGGTCTACTGGAAAGCGGGGTAGTTATTCCAGTTCCAGAACTGGAATGGGGTTTTTACTCAAATCTGTTCATTGTGCCGAAGAAAGAGGGGGTTCGTCCAAGCTTGGATCTCAGAGCCCTCAATTGCTTTGTGAAAGTACAAAGATTTCGGATGGAGTCGGTTCGTTCTGTAGTCACGGCTCTCCGTCCGGGGGACTTTCTGGCCTCCTTGGACATCAAGGACGCATACCTACATGTCCCCATATACTCCAGACACCAGAGGTTTCTGCGATTTGCTATTGGGAAGAACCACTACCAGTTTGTGGCCCTCCCGTTTGACCTTGCCTCAGCACCCAGGACATTCACCAAGGTGCTCGCTCCGATTCTGGCACTACTAAGACAGCGGGGTATCGCTATCATGGGCTACTTGGACGACCTTCTACTGAAGGCCCCTTCAAGCTCAGAATTAGAGGTAAGCGTGTCTATTACCTGTCAGACTCTTCGAGACTGTGGTTGGATACCAAACACGCAAAAGTCAGTATTGGTGCCCACTCAACGCCTAGTGTACCTGGGGTTGATTCTGGATTCCTCAGAGGCAAAGGTATTCCTCCCTGTGGAGAAGTTGCAGACCCTCCGGGCTGCAGTACGGCAGCTGACTTCCAGGAATTGGTCGTCACTCCGTTTTTGCATGCGAGTGTTGGGCCTCATGGTAGCCTCCTTCGAGGCGGTCCCATATGCTCAATACCACGCTCGAGTGTTACAGAAGGAAGTTCTGTCCAGATGGAACAGATGCCCTTAATCTCTGGATTATCAAATCCGAGTGAGCCACCTAGTCAGGAGATCCCTGGTATGGTGGCTGACAGCACCGGCTCTAATGGCCGGGAAGTCATTTCTTCCAGTTTACTGGATAGTGATCACGACGGACGCCAGCCTTACAGGTTGGGGGGGGGAGTCTGGGGTGTTCAGTCGGCGCAAGGTCCCTGGACCCCAGAGGAAGCCCTCCTGCCGATCAATGTCCTGGAAATCCGGGCGATCAGGCTGTGCCTCTTTAAATGGTCTCAGGGGCTGCAAGGGCGTCCAGTCAGGATCCAGTCAGACAATGCCACAGCGGTGGCATATGTCAATCATCAAGGAGGAACAAGAAGCTCAGCTGCAGCATCGGAGGTTGCTCGCATCCTGAAGTGGACAGAGAAGAGCGTACCGGCACTGTACATTCCGGGTGTGGAAAACTGGCAGGCGGACTACCTGAGCCGCCAGATGCTGGACCAGGGAGAATGGTCCTTACACCCGGAGGTGTTCCAACTCCTCTGCCAAAGATGGGGCACACCAGACATAGATCTTCTGGCTTCCCGACTCAATCGGAAGGTATTGAGGTTTGTGGCCCGGTCAAGAGACCCATGGGCAGACGCAACGGATGCGTTGGTGGCATCGTGGGGTCAGTATCGGCTAATTTATGCCTTCCCTCCCTTAAGGCTTCTTCCTCTTCTGCTCCGCAGAGTGGAGGCAGAGGGAATTCCAATGATCCTAATCGCTCCAGATTGGCCTCAGCGTCCTTGGTACGCCGATCTAGTATGTCTGGTAGCAGACGTCCCTGGCGCCTACCACTACGGAAGGACCTGCTACCGCAAGGTCCCATACTCCAGAAACCTGCTGTTTTTACAGCATGGGGTGGACCAAAGGCTTGCCCTAAGTACGATTAAGGGACAGATATCTGCCCTGGCTGTCTTTTTTTCAGCGACCCCTGGCGACTCACTCTCTCGTGAGTACATTTGTGCAGGGGGTTCAACATATGGCCCCTCCGGTCCGTCCCCCGCTACCTTAGTGGGACTTGAACCTGGTCCTCTCGGTGCTTCAGAAGGCACCGTTTGAGAATATTAGAGATATTCCCCTGTTGACACTTTCTCAGAAGGTGGTCTTTTTGGTGGCTGTTACGTCAGTTAGACGAGTCTCTGAGCTGGCAGCCCTGTCCTGCAAGGCTCCCTATTTGGTTTTCCACAAGGATAAGGTGGTGCTGCGGTCGCAGCCTTCCTTTCTTCCGAAGGTCGTTTCGGCTTTTCATCTCAACAAATACATTGTACTTCCATCCTTGTGTCCTCATCCGTCGAATCCTAAGGAGTCGGCGTTGCATTCCTTGGACGTTGTCCGAACTTTGAGAGTATACCTACCTGCTACTTCCCTGTTCCGGAAGTCAGACTCACTGTTTGTTTCGGTGGCTGGTCCCAAGAAGGGCCAAGCAGTCTCGTCGGCCACCATCTCTAGTTGGATCCGACAGATAGTTATCCAGGCTTACGCCTTAAAGGGTCAAGCGCCCCCCTTTCCGGTCACGGCGCATTCGACCGGGGCAAGAGGTGCCTCTTGGGCTTTCCGACATCAAGCGTCTGTTTCCCAGTTATGTAAAGCGGCGACTTGGTCGTCCGCACACACTTTCACAAAATTCTACAAAGTTGATGTAGGTGCATCTTCGGATGCCTCTTTCGGCCGCAAGGTTTTGCAAGCGGCTGTTTAGAGTTGCAGCTCCTCCGTTGGAGGAGTGCTGTTTTGTGTTTGGGGTGAAGTTTATTTTTATGCTGTTACCACCCCTCGTTTTTTCTCTGACACTGCTTTGGGACGTCCCACTTTGTCAATAGAGAAGCTGTGTCGGTCCATGGACGAAAGAGTAAATAGGATTTTTTACTCGCTGTAAAATCCTTTTCTCTGAGTCCATGGACCGACACAGCACCCACCCCTCCTTTTAAAGTGGTTGTAAACCCTTTTGTCGTTTTTTTTTTCTTTTCTAACCTGCAAGACAAAGCTATAATGAGCTAGTATGACTAGCATACTAGCTCATTATGTACCACTTACCTTCGATCAGGGCCCCCGAAGTCGTCCGTGTCCCTCCTCTAGCCGCATCCATCGCTGCGGCGATAGCCGAAATGTTACTTCCGGGTATCGCCGCTGCAGCCAATCACAGCTCCGCTCCGGCGCTGTGATTGGCCGGAGCGGCGAAGACGTGACTCTGCGCATGCGCGCGTGAGCTGTCAAATTCGGCTACGTCGTCGAATGTTGCGACCTAGCCGAATTTGTGAATGGGGTGACGTCAGCGTCGCCGCATTTACATACAAATATCTCCTTAACCGTGTAGGTTAAGGAGATATTTCATGCACCTACAGGTAAGCCTTAATCTAGGCTTACCTGTAGGTCTTTGTTTAAAAAGTGGGTTTACAACCACTTTAAGTTTGTACTGCTTTTTGACGAACTGATCTGCGAGATGCAGACTGAGAGGTTATACCCAGAGGGTCCGCCCCCTGGGCGGTACTGTAGAAGGTGTGATGCAACCCTTTTTACAAGTTTTTCTGCCTAGTCACTCCTAATTAACGGATAATACCCACTTTGTCAATAGAGAAGCTGTGTCGGTCCATGGACTCAGAGAAAAGGATTTTACGGTGAGTAAAAAGTCCTATTTTTTCTCCATTATGGAGAGAGACGGGGAAAGGAGAAAAAGCTGACTTGATGAGCTCATCTCTCTGTCACTCTGCTCTCTCCTCCTATCAGCATTTTCTTTGCACTGAAACGCTTCTGATTAGCTCCTTGTGCTGCTTCTCCCTCTCCCAGCCTGAGTTTTGCTGTACAGGGATTGTGAGAGACTGATCTGGTACTTACCCTGCTTGGATTGGAAAAATACATTTAATATTTTTATCAATGATTATAGAGCTGCATTCATCTGTGTCCTTTATATCTGCCTGGAGTTCAGCATTAAACATGCAAAACGGTTTCTGCTATTGTCATACTGACAGGGTGACCTGAGAGAGTCCGGAGTGACCCGGGGAGGAACTCTTCATCATAATAATTATAATACCGCAATATTCCCACACAATACATCTCCTCTGTCTGCTGTATACAGAGGAGTACAATGGCGGCTAATAATAAGAGCCAATGAATGGCTCCACAATGGGAACGCTCAGCAGCTGCCTCTCCTCCCCGCTCATGTTTGTCTATAAATATGAACATTGTACACCCAGATCCTGGGAACCTTCCATCGCCAGATACCTTTCCCTGAATGGCCCCACATTTCCTTCTAAACCTTTTATTATTCTGTTCTTAGATCTCCCTCTCTCTACCTACCTACCTACCGACCTACCTGTCTATTCTATTGCCAACTACATTTGAACTAAAAGGATTCCCTGAATGACCCCACATTTCCATCTGAACCTTTTATTATTCTGTTCTTAGATCGATCTCTCTCTCTCTATCTCTCTCTCTCTCTCTCTCTCTACCTACCTACCTACCTATCTACCTACCTGTCTATTCTATTGACAACTACTTTTGAACTAAAAGGATTCCCTGAATGACCCCACATTTCCATCTAAACCTTTTATTATTCTCTTCTTAGATCGATCTCTCTCTCTCTACCTACCTACCTATCTACCTACCTGTCTATTCTATTGACAACTACTTTTGAACTAAATAGATTTCCTGAATGGCCCCACATTTCCATCTAAGCCTTTTATTATACTGTTCTTAGATCTCTCTCTCTCTCTCTCTCTCTCACACTCTCTCTCTATCTACCGACCTACCTACCTGTCTATTCTATTGCCAACTACTTTTGAACTAAAAGGATTTCCTGAATGACCCCACATTTCCATCTAAGCCTTTTATTATTCTGTTCTCTCTCTCTCTCTCTCTCTCTCTCTCTCTATCTATCTACCTGTCCGTCTGTCCCAGAGCTGGCCCAAGACATTGTGCTGCCTGGGCCCAAGAATGAAATGCTGCCCCCCCCCAAAAAAAATCCTATGCCCATCCAGCAAAGAGACGTTTCCATAAAGCAAAGAGACAGCCCAATATATTCAGCAAGAGACATCCCATATATTCAGCAAAGAGACATGCCCCTTCTAGGGTGACCACGCATTTTGCAGGTCTGTCCCGGGCACATTCATTCCAGGACAATACAGTGTCCCGGAATGAAACTGACACAGCCACCCCCCGTGCCAATCTGATGCCCCCAAAAAAGGCCGCCACATCACCTCTTTACTCACTGACAGTACTTGTCCTGGCCGGGAATGCCTGGAGGAGCACAATCCCCGCCCCCTGCATGTGATTGGAGAAATCATAAATCCCACCTCTTGTGTCCAATCACTGTGCTGTGATTCGTTACAGAACAAGCTGATGTTTGGGAAGGGGGGGGTGTCCCTGAATGAGAGTTTAAAAATGTGGTCACCCTAGCTCCTTCCTGCAAAGAGTATTGTGTAGCACCACGAAAGCTCCCCCCTTTCTCTCCACTGCCACCGACCAGCTACGCTCTGATCCTAGCTCAGTGATGCAAC
Source organism: Rana muscosa (assembly GCA_029206835.1). Classification (NCBI taxonomy): domain Eukaryota; kingdom Metazoa; phylum Chordata; class Amphibia; order Anura; family Ranidae; genus Rana; species Rana muscosa. The sequence goes on from CM055125.1 coordinate 364,813,820, forward strand.
ATGCTGCATGCAACAGCGCTGCATTGACCACATTTCCAAACTGCCATTCAGGGATACCGCCCTTCCTTCCCAAAAAAAGATGGGGGGGTGGGGGGGGGGGCACGGGTGTAGTCTCGCTGACAGGGAATTTGGCAGCGGGTGATTTGTCGGCGAATGGCTGGTGTTAGCACTTAAATCATCCTGACATTATGCTTGATATGGTGTCAGGATGATCAAATCACATTATTTCTATTACTACATTGTAATATATAATGAAATAGTTTAACTCACCATAATGCAGAATCAGTGGGAACCCTGAGCTTGTCATTTGCCACCATTGCTTGCCACCAGATGTAGCTTATTGCTTGCCACCGTTGCCTGCCACCAGATGCAGCTGTGCCACTTGCCACCCATAGCCTGCCACAACATGCAGCCTGTCACTTGTCACCAATGCCTGTCACCAGATGCAGCCTGTCACTTGTCACCAATGCCTGTCACCAGATGCAGCCAGTCACTTGTCACCAATGCCTGTCACCAGGTGCAGCCTGTCACTTGTCACCATTGCCTGCCACCAGATGCAGCTGTGCCACTTGCCACCCATAGCCTGCCACAACATGCAGCGTGTCACTTGTCACCAATGCCTGTCAACAGATGCAGCCTGTCACTTGTCACCGATGCCTGTCACCAGATGCAGCCTGTCACTTGTCACCGATGCCTGTCACCAGATGCAGCCTGTCACTTGTCACCGATGCCTGTCACCAGATGCAGCCTGTCACTTGTCACTGATGCCTGTCACCAGATGCAGCCTGTCACTCAGTCTGGCTCTCTCTCCCTCCCCTTCAGATGGGCATGCTGGGGGCTGAAGTTTCCCCCCTAGAATTGCAATGGGCCAGCCATTTGCACTACACATCCCATAATCCTCTTTTCTCCTTTTAGTTTTTTTCCCTGGCCAATGGGAGAAAAAGGGGGAAGAAACATAGCGGTGGCTGTCCTGGGAACAGCAGCATGAGGAGGAGAAGGAGGGGGGAGAAGAGCCCGCAGCTGCTCTCTCTCCACACACACAGACGCTCCGATCTCATGCTGTTACATACAGGGAGGAGGTGGGTGGAGCTAGCGGAGGAGGAGGAAGTGAAATACTCTCTGCAATGAGTGATGGGCCTCTCTCTCCTTACGTCACTGGTTGCTAGACACAAAGCGGTCCGCAGCTAGCAACCAGTTTGGGCAGTGAAGCAGGGGCCCTGGAGAGACCCTTGAAGTGCGTCTTGCCACTGCGGCCAGTGACAGCGGCGCCGGCGATGCAGTACAGTATGACACTGCACACTAGATGGAGGGAAACCCAGATCCTCAGGCAGTGCGCCCCTGTTGCCGCCCCTCTTAAAGTGCCGCCTGGGACCATGGTCCCATCGGGTCCCATGGTAGGGCCGGCCCTGGTCTGTCCATCCATTCTTCTATCTATCTATCTCATCACCGCTCCTTCACCGCTCCTGCCCATTGAAATGAATGGGCAGCGCCGCGGAACCACCGGCAAAGCGCCGCTATAGCGGCGCTTTTAACCCTTTTTCGGCCGCTACTGGGGGTTTAAGAGCCCCACTAGCGGCCAAAAACCTCTGCAAAAAATAGCGGTGCTTTACCACGACACCTCGGTGTGAAAGCAACCTAATTGTCCCATCTACAGGCTGAATGCAGATCAGTGTCCAAGCTGTATTGCTTAACTGCTATTCAAAAAAGTGGGGTCACTGACTTGGCTCTGCTGTCTGGCTAGCAGTGGCGGCTGGTGCTAAAATTTTTTGGGGGGGCGCAAACAAACTGAAAAAAAAAACATCAATTGCAGCCACTGTGCCCATCAAATGCAGCCACTGTGCCCATCAAATGCAGCCACTGTGCCCATCAAACGCAGTCACTGTGCCCATCAAACGCAGCCACTGTGCCCATCAAACGCAGCCACTGTGCCCATTAAACGCAGCTACTGTACCCATCAATTGCTGCCACTGTGCCCATCAAACGCTGCCACTGTGCCCATAAATTGCCACCACTGTGCCCATCAATTGCTGTCAGTGTGCCCATCAATTGCTGCAACTGTGCCCATCAATTGCCGCTACAGTGCCCATCAAACGCTGCCACTGTGCCCATCAATTGCTGTCAGTGTGCCCATCAATTTCCGCTACTGTGCCCATCAATTGCCGCCACTGTGCCCATCAAATGCGGCCAGTGTGCATCCCCCACCCACCCGGCACTTACCTGTCTCGTGGGGCAGCGGGTCACGGCGGCGGTGTCCTGCACGCTCCTCAATATCTTCTCCTGTCCTCTCTTCCCGTCCTCTGCTATGAGTGGATGCCTGATAGGCGTCCAATCACAGCGCCTGTCGTTTCAGCCAATCAGGTGACAGGTAACAGATCCGAGCACCTGATTGGCGGAGAGGCGGTTTAGTGTTAGGAAAGCGAATATTCATTCGCTTTCCTAACACACAGCTGAGTGAACTGCGAGCGCCCAGCATGGCGCCCGCTGTTCACCTTTTTTGACGCCTATTAGAGCCTATGGCTCTAATCAAGTGCTTCCAAAAAATACCCCGCCGCTGTAATTCAGGTGCCCGGCACCCGAAAAGGGGGCCGGACACCTGAATAGGGGGTGGCAGCGGCGACCATAGATAGATTCATGCAATGCATTTACGGCCGGGGGTGAGGAGGGAGGGACAGATGTGTAGTCGAAAAAGATAGAGCAGCCCCAGCCCCCAGGCCAGCAGCAGACTTAGAAAAAAAAGTCCACAGCTGCCGCGGAGGTGGCCATTGCAACACAGGGGGCAAGTGTCTTCACTCTGACTTCCGATTCCAGGGGGGGGCAACTGACCCCCCTTGCCCTATGGAGCGGACACCCATGCCCCAGAGGAACCCATGATAGGGCCAGCCCTGTGCACCCCTCCCCCCTGCACCAGCTCGCGGTGCACCCGCCCAGGATCGTCCCTGAATCCGGGGACAAAACCAGGGACAGATGGGCTCCGGGGACAGTGTCCTTAATCCAGGGACTGTCCCCGGAAAACCCTATCCTAAGCTGTACCCTGAAAAAAGATATAAAGTCTTGTTAGAGGTGTCTTTAACAATTTTTTTTTTTTTCTAGCTTACTTTTCATTCCTCCAACTCTCAACAGATCTTGATTTGTACAAATGTCTTTTATATTATTACTGTTTTAAAGCGGAGTTCCACCCAGTAATGGAACTTCCGCTTTTCGGAATCCTCCCCCCCTCCGTTGTGCCATTTCAGGGGGGGGGGGAGAGAAACCTGTGTAATCCAGGTACAAGGGGGTCCCTGACTTACGAACGGATTAGGGACTTTCCCCTTGTTTGTAAGCCGGAAATGTTCATATGTCGGGCCGCACATGCGCAGAATGGCAATTACGGACATTTCCGATGTTCCGTCGAATGGCCTCACATGTGCAGAACGGCAGATGGTCCCCACAGCGCCCCGTTCGTAAGTAGGAGTTGTTCATAAGTCGGGCGTTCGTAAGTCTGCGGGGACCCCTGTATTTGCTCCCACTTCCGGCATAGATCGCCGCAGGCTCCGCGGTGATCTATGCCATGTCCTGCCCCTCGTCCGCCCCATCCCCTGCTGTCTTCTGGGAGACACACAGGTCCCAGAAGACAGCAGGGAAGAAGACAGCAGGGACCATTCAGAACGTGCAGCGCGCATCGCGCATGCACAGTAGGGAACCAGGCTGTGAAGCCGCAAGGCTTCACTTCCTGATTCCCTTACCGAAGATGGCGGCGGCAGCATCCGAGGGCCGAGGGACAAGTCGGCTTCAGGTGCCGACATCGCGGGCGCCCTGGACAGGTAAGTGTCCTTATTTTAAAAGTCAACAGCTGCAGTATTTGTAGCAGCTGACTTTTAAAAAAAAACTAAAATTTTGGCAGAACTCCACTTTAAAGCAAATGGAGAATGCAGGGATTGAGCTGCCTACTACCTTTTGCATGCTAAGCAAACACTCTACCATTTGAGCTAATTTCCTTTAGAAGACATTGTGTCCTCAGCCAAGGTGTGCAGTCTAAGCAACCGCTGGTCTTTACCAGAACTGTCGATGGTGGAGGCAGGCCAAGCACCGTAGTGACCTCTGGAGCTCTTTGCTATTGGCTGGTACCAGCAGGGCCGCCATCAGAAATTTTGGGGCCCCTTACACAGCTTCAGGCATGGGCCCCCCTGGAGCAGAGAATCGGGGGAGGGGTGATGAGAAGCGGGGGGGTGCCATGAATTGAGAAGCGCCGCAAATTATTGAGGTCGGGGGGGTTGTCATCCGACCTCAATAATTTTATTTATTTTTTTATAACAAAAGGGGGGGTTGCCATCCGGGCCCCTGGGGACCTTCAGGCTTCTGGGCCCCTTACAAAAAAATATTTTATTTTTTATTTTTTTAAAAGGGGGGTTGCCATCTGGGCCCCTGGGGACCTCCGGGCCTCTAGGGACCTCTGGGCCCCTTACAATAAATAAAAAATAAAAATAAAAAAATAAATAAAAAAAGAATAAAAAATAAATAAAAAAAACATTTTTTTTATATAAAAAAAATAAAAAAAGGGGGTTTGCCATCCGGGGCCCTGGGGACCTCCGGGCCCCTTACAAAAAAAAAAAAAGTAAAAAAAAAAGAAAAAAAAAGGGGGGGGGGGGTTGCCACCCGGTACTGCCTGTACCCCCCTGATGGCGGCCCTGGGTACCAGGTCATGGCCTATATGCATAGAGAGGTCAGAAACACCAGTTTTGCTACACCCTTGAAAGTGTCCTAAAACCAAAGAAATACCAAAGGGTCTCAGGTGGACCTGTAGGATACAAGCATTCCTTGGTGTTTAACCCTTCCCTTTCTGAAAAAAAAAAAGGTTCACAGGTTCCATAGTGTAGCGGTTATCACGTCTGCTTTACACGCAGAAGGTCCTGGGTTCGACCCCCAGTGGAACCATTTTGTAATATGAGATCAGATACCGACTTTCTGAAAGTCAAGCCTCGTACACACGGCCGAGAATCTCGTCGCAAAAAAACCCATTGTTTTTCTCGACGAGATTCTTGTCAAGCTTTCCTTGCATACACACTGTCAATCCAAAATCTCGTTGTTGTAAAGCGCGGTCACGTACAACACGTACAACGGCGGTATAAAGGGGAAGATCGATTTCAATGGCGCCACCCCTTGGGCTGCTTTTGCTGATCTCGTGTTACCGCGTGTTAGTAAAAGTTTAGTGAGAGACGATTCGCGCTTTTCATCCTTCGTGCTTTCAGTTAGTTACAGCGTGACGAATGTGCTATCTCCATTACGAACGCTAGTTTTACAAGAAGGTGCGCTCCCGTCTCATACTTGATTCTGAGCATGCGCGGTTTTTAAAGACTCGGAAAAGCATACACACGACCGGTTTTCTCATCCAAATACAGTCTGATGAGAATCACGATGAGAAAACTGAGACTCCCGACAAGAAAAAAGAAAGCAGGTCTTTTTTTTTTCTCGTCGAGATTCTGGGCAGTTTTCTTGACGAGAAACCTCAAAGCCTCGTACACACGTACGGTTTTCTCGGCAAGAAAGCTCTGCCAGCAGTTTTCTTGTCGTTTCCTGCCGAGAAAACCGGTCGTGTGTACGCGGCCTCAGAGTTTGGAACGTGCCTCACACAACGCAAAGGAAAGTGATAGAGCTTTCAAAGTTGAACGGAACTCAATAAGTGAACATTTTAGCGCACCTCTCAGCCCTGCTCTCGGTACGTAGCGCATATCTAGTTAACAAGGCAGTAATGATGTGTAGATTGCCTATAGTAGCCAATCATATTTTATTTATCACAGTTAGATCAATGAAATATGCTTTATGTTAATATTGTTAAAGGTATTATTAACCACTTGCCGACCAGCCGCCACAGTTTTACTGCAGCATACCAAGACATTTTGGACAATTTCATACTCCCAACTTTGTGGGAACAGTTTGGGGATTGTCTCTTCCTATTCCAACATGACTGCACACCAGTGAACAAAGCAAGGTCCATAAAGACATGGATGACCGAGTTTGGGATGGAGGAACTTGACTGACCTGCACAGAGTCCTGACCTCAACCCGATAGAACACCTTTGGGATTAATTAGAGCGGAGACTGCGAGCCAGGTCTTCTCATCCGACATCAGTGCCTGTCCTCACAAATGCGCTTCTGGAAGAATGATCAAACATTCCCATAGACACTCCTAAACCTTGTGGACAGTCTTCCCAGAAGAGTTGAAGCTGTTATAGCTGTAAAGGGTGGGCCAACTCAATATTGAACCCTACGGACTAAGACTGGGATGCCATTAAATTTCATGTGCGTGTAAAGGCAGGTGTCCCGATACTTTAGGCAATGTAGTGTAGATAGATAGCAGTGGTGGCTAGTGTGTTTTTTTTTCTTTTGGGCAGAGCGGCAAACAACTCACCCACCCCCACCCCCTGTCTGCCGGTTGGTCCAGCACTTACCCCATCTAGCTGGCGGGTGGAAGACTGCGGCTCCGGTGTCCTCTCCGTCTCTTCTCTCCACCTCTCCTTCTGCAGCTCTGGTGTCCTCTAGCATGGAGGATGGTGGCGCCTGTGCGCCCCTAATGGACAGGCCGCCATTGATAGATAGAAAATCAACGCAGGTTTCCCAACAGTGGCTGGTGTTTTTTTGTTTTTTTTGGGGGGAGGGGTGGCAAACAACCAACCACCCCCCCCGATGGCACCCACCCCCCCGAACTGGACCCACCCCTAGCTGTTTGCCGGCACTTACCCCATCGTGGAGGGTGGCAGGCAGCGTGGTGCAGCGGCTCCGAGTCCTCTCCTACATAGCAGCGGCTTCCAGCTCCTCCCCTCCTCCTCCTAGGCGTCCAATAGGATTGCCTGTCCTTTCAGCCAATCGGGTGACCGGTGTCAAAACCTGCTTCCTGATTGGCCGGGAGGAGGATCAGTGTTACAATGGCAAATATTCATTCGCCGTTGTAACAAACCTGGGTGGGCCGAGAGTGCACTCTCTGTGACCACCCTATATTGAAGCCTATTAGATTAGGGTGACCAGACATCCCCGGTTTCAGGGGACAGTCCCCAGATTGTGGACACTGTCCCCGGACCAAGTCTGTCCCCGGTTTTGTCCCCAGATTGGATTTGAACAGGGGCTGGGGCAATTTCAATGACAGTCAGTGCAGAATTAAAAGAAAAAAATCAGAATTACACACCCCCGCTCCACAGCTCCTACTAGCTTAGGGGGGTGTATTTCTTTCCATTTTCTGTGGCCCTTTCTGATGATCATGTGCTGGTCGGAGCCGAGGGAATAATTCTTCAGTTTTGGGTGCCCATCCAGCTCCACTCGCATGTTCTTCTGTCTTGGCTCAAGTCCCGGCCAGCCGCCTGCCTGCTTATCTTCTTGCCTTCCCTGGCGGAGTGATCTTCCTCCGCTCCCCACCCAGTAGTAGCCGGGGCCCGGAGAGTAAGACTTGAGAGGCTGTGAGGCGGCGGCAATGGGCAGAGAGTCACTGATTGCTGCCATTACTAGTAAAAAAAAAAAATATGTCCCCGGATTTCATTTTAAAAATCTGGTCACCTTACTATTAGAGCCTCTGTCTCTAATCGGTGCTTAAAATAAAAATAAAAAACGGGGGGGGGGGGGCGCCCTTAATGGACAGGCTGTCCCTGTTTCCCAATATTGACAATAGTGGACTATGCCTGAGGGCCACTTGTAGTCTCCATCAGAAGCTCCTGAGATAGGGTGACAACACAGGAACACAACTGCAGGGCAGTCTTTAACGCAGGGCAAAAGGGGCAGCTTCCCCGGGCCCAATCATTTTTGTGGGGCCCAAAGCAGCTGCCCATTGAGCCCACACTGCCCGAAAATATTTGATAAGTGAATTCGGGAGGGCCCAAGAAAATGTTTGCCCAGGGTCCAATCAATATTAAAGACGGTCCTGCACAACTGGAAGACAAAGACAGAGCGTTGTCACCTTGTAACAGGAAGTGGTTGCATAAAAACCTTCACGGCTGGATCACCAAGGATTATTTGAAGGATACGGATTTAAAAAAAAAAAAGTATAAATGACTTTTAAAATCAAAATAGCAAGTTTATTTGAGATTTTAGTGCTTGGCTTTCTATATACTTTACCTGTTCTCAAAAGCCTTTGAACACCAACTACAATGTAGAGAGTTGACAAATCTCTATATGTGATTTAGTAGTGGAAATATGGTACAGCATGAATGGAAGAAAATGTGACATCAAACATCACTTCAAGGCGAACATTACAATAATGACTGAAGACGCATGTTCATGTAGAATACGGCGTGCTGTCCTTTGACGTCAGCGGCGTTTTTATGCAGCGCGGTCCCTGGGAAGCGAAGAGGCGTGTTCATCATAAAAGCAATGGCAGATCCGCGTGTGAGTGTGAGCTTTCATCCAATATTCTACAATCCGATCCTCCTGGTGGGACAACGTTACAATGTTACCCGGGAAACAGAATCTCCATCGCCATTCATTGCTGACAAGTGTCACATCTGCCTGCTGGGCATTGTATACAATATTACATTGTCATTGTGATGTTCAGTGGGAGACATCGGTATACGTTCTTTCATAACTCTCTGTAGACATACAATACATTTATTTATTTATTATACGTTAACCTTTATAAAGAGAGGAAGCGAATACATTTTCATTGCCTATGGATTTTAGTGGTACAGGAGTAATTTAAACCAGTGTTTCTCAACAAGGGTACCACGACACGCTGGAATGCTGCAAGCACCAGACCCATGACTTGCAGTGGCGTTGGTAGGGCCAGCCGCCAGCCCCATAACAGCCAATGACACTCTACAGCCAGGGTGCACTGCACCATTCATTGCAATGGTGATGCTATGGCACCATGACACCTAGTGTGACCACATTTCCTAACTACCATTCAGGGACACCCTCCCTTCCCAAAAATCAGCTTGTGCTGTAACGAATCACAGCACAGTGATTGGACACAAGAGGCGGGATTTATGATTTCTCCAATCACAAGTGCTCTTCCAGGCATTCCCAGCCAGAACAAGTACTGTCAGTGAGTAAAGCAGTGATGTGGCGGCCTTTTTTGGGGGCATCAAATTGGCCTGGGGGGTGGCTGTGTCAGTTTCATTCCGGGACACTGTATTGTCCTGGAATGAATGTGCCCGGGACAGACCTGCAAAATGCGGGACTGTCCCGGGCAATCCGGGACACGTGGTCACCCAAATGACACCGCTTGACTCTGATCCAGTGTTGATGGCATGCAAGGTGGCCCCCAGCATTCAGGAGAAGACGGAAGTCCACCTTCTCAGACCACCTGCACCCCCTGCCCTCTGCTGTGCTGTTCAAGCCAAAAAAGTTCAAACCAAAGGACTCTGATGTGAAGAGGAGACTGTGTGATTGGAGGGCTCTGTGATGGGGAGCTGTGTGATTGGACGGCTCTGTAATTGGTGGGCTGTGTGATTGGAGGGCTCTGTGAATGGGGGGCTGTGTGATTGGAGGGCTCTGTGATTGGTGGGCTGTGAGATTGGAGGGCTCTGTGATTGGTGGGCTGTGGGATTGGAGGGCTCTGTGATTGGTGAGCTGTGTGATTGGAGGGCTCTGTAATGGGGAGCTGTGTGATTGGAGGACTCTGTGACTGGTGGGCTGTGAGATTGGAGGGCTCTGTGACTGGTGGGCTGTGTGATTGGAGGGCTCTGTGATGGGGTGCTGTGTGATTGGAGGGCTCTGTGATTGGTGGGCTGTGAGATTGGAGGGCTCTGTGATTGGTGGGCTGTGTGATTGGAGGGCTCTGTGATGGGGGGCTGTGTGATTTTGTGTGATTGGAAGGCTTTGTGATGGGGTGCCTTGTGTGACTAGAGAGCTCTAGGATGAAGTGAAAATGGGATTTGGGGGCTGTGTGACTGGGGGGGCTCTGTGATGGGGACTTTGTGATTGGGGGCCTGTTTGATTTGGTCGGCTCTGTGATGGGGGGCTATGGGACTGGGAGGTTGTGACTGGGGTGCTCTGTGATCGGTCTGTGTGATTGGGGGGACTGTGTGACTAGGAGACTGTGTGATTGGGGGGAGCTCTGTTATTGGGGGGCTGTGTGGCTAGGAGACTGTGCAATTTGGGGGCTCTCTGATTGGGGATACTGTGTGATTGGGGGGCTCTGTGATTGGGGGCACTGTGTGACTTAGGGACTGTGTGATTGGGGGGGGCTCTGTGATTGGGGGCACTGTGTGACTTAGGGACTGTGTGATTGGGGGGCTCTCTGATTGGGGAGACTGTGGGATTGGGGGCACTGTGTGACTTAGGGACTGTGTGATTGGGGGGATTTCTGATTGGGGGGCTCTGTGGTTGGGGGATTGTGTGACTAGGGGACTGTGTGATCGAGGGATCTCTAAGATTGGGGGACTGTGTGACTGAGGGACTGTGTGATTGAGGGGGCTGTATGATTGGGGGGACTGTGTGACTTAGGAACTGTGTGAATGGGGGGGGGGGTTCTGTTTGGGGAGACTGTGATTGGGGGGCTCTGTAATTGGGAAGACTGGGTAGCTATGTGACTGGGGGTTCTGTGATTGGGGGGTCTGTGTAATTGAGGGGGCTCTATGATTGGGGGACTGTGTGACTGAGATATTGTGTGATTGGGGGGCTCTCTGATTGGGGGGACTGTGTGATTGGTGGGCTCTGTGATTGGCAATACTGGGTGGCTGTGTGACTGGGGGGTTCTGTGATTGGGGAGTCTGTGTAACTGTGATATTGTGTGATTGGGGGACTCTGTGATTGGGAATACTGGGTGGCTGTGTGACTGGGGGGTTCTTTGATTGGGGGGGACTGTGTGACTGAGATAATGCGTGATGGGGGGGCTGTGTGACTGGGGGATCAGTGATTTTGGGGACTTTGAATAGGGGAGGGGGGTTCTGTGATTGAGGAACTGTGTGACTGGGGGTCTCTGTGATGGGGGGCTATGGTGTTATAGAGGGACTGCATTATTTGGGAGCTCTGTGAAACTCTAATGTGAGGGGTGGAATCTAATGTAAAGTTGGGTGAATCATGTATAGTTGGACCTCTGATGTATAGGGGGGCTCTAACATGATAGGGAATAGTCTGATCTGACGGAGGACCTCTGATGGGATGGGGGCCTTTGATGTGAAGGAAGGACTTTTGCTGTAATAGGGGCAATCGGATGTAATGGGGAGACCTCAGATGTGAAGGGGGCTTCTGATTAGGGTTGCCACTTTTTCTTCGAGCCAAACCCAAACACTTTAGCGGCGCACAGCAACTTTTTTTTTTTTAGTATACACTATTGGATTGTAACAGACCTGGGACACCTTTGGGCGCTCCAATAAGAATAGTAATGGGGCACACATAGTGCCCCTCACCCTCCTGTTGGGCCCTGTTCTGAGCCACATTCCTGTCTGAATATTGTGTCCGGGTTTCAGGTGGACTGAAACACGGACACGTGACTTAAAACCTGGACTGTCCGGGTGAATCCCGGACAGGCGGCAACCCTACTTTTGATCTGAAGTTAATTTTATAAAGGCAGTTGTGTGCATTTTCCCAGGCTCAAGTTTCCCATTGATGAATAACATTTACGTTTTTTTTAGATTAGAGTGCCTCAGCATTTTTCATACTTTTAAAGGATGACACAACTGGATAAAGTTGAGAAACTTGATTTAACCAATTGTGTTATCAACAACTGTAACACTGTTTCCTGCTAGTTCACTTCTCGCCACTAGATGTCACTGTGGTATTGTGAATCTCTGCCTGGAAGGTGAGTGCAGTAAAAGGCTGAGCTGTTTTATTATGTATTAGTTATTAGGGGGAGAACATAATGATGCTTCCTGATAGGTGGGAGTAATAGCTGAGAGCAGAGAGCCTCTAACCGCTGCATCTTCTTTATATCTTTTTTTCTGATTAGGTCTGAGCTCCAGGTACAGTAGGAGCTGCCAGACTCCGCTTATAACACACCCCAAGCCCTGATTTATGCCAGAGAACAGCAAAAAGGAAGTCAGCTTCCATATTTTTCCTTTTGTCCTTTTTTTATGTTTTTTTTTTCTATTTAGAATGTTAAAATCCGGATGCTTTTTTTTTCTTTTTTAACAAGCTTGAGCATCAGTTTCACAATCTAATCTATAGTAGCACATCCTGCTAAAGACCTCTTGATAAATAAATGTAAAAAATTATTTTGGCTTCCTTTAGAAAGTTATGAAAACTTTTTTTGTTCACACCTGTAGCGGGGCTTTGAAATTTAGGGGGATGTTTGAGTGGTAGTTGTGCTCAAACACATTATTTGATAGGGTTCAGTAAAGCCCAATTTTAGCTGCAGACGGGATACTGGTGTGTAGTTCCCCGTGGCCTGTTGATGGCGCTGCCATCGGAGGCCAGGGTTGAACCGCTGGTACAGTGCTGTGCCTTGGATGTCCCCTGTCGGCGGTGGTATGGATGTCCCCTGTCGGTTGGCCCGCCCTGCATCCCGGGAGGGGATATAAAAGGGGCAGACCCTGTCTGTGAAGGATGAGTTCCCGGGGGTCCGACCCCAGGAGATAGTGAGTTCCCGGGGTCCGACCCCGGGAGAGAGTGAGTTCCCGGGGGTCCGACCCCGGGAGAGAGTGAGTTCCCGGGGGTCCGACCCCGGGAGCGTGTGATTCTGTTCATGGCCACCCCAGGCACCTTTAGCTCTGGGGTGGAGTTCCTGGTTCGGTACACTGGCGTATCAGTCCCAGGCACCTTTAGCTCTGGGGTGGAGTTCCTGGTTCGGTACACTGGCGTATCAGTCCCAGGCACCTTTAGCCCTGGGGCTGCAACTGGAGGCCTTGGGCTCAGCACTTTTTTTTTTTTATTAAATCTTTTTATTGAATTTTTATAAAACATACACACATTTTGCCTACACCTAGGCATAACAGCTGCCCACGCAGGGGCCATTACCCTGTTTCGGCATCAGACCGTCACAGGGCGACAAATAACAAATAACTTAACTTAGTCTATACTACAACCCCAAGCTTGGGGAGAGGGTTCAGTCAATATACGTCATGCTTCAAAGTGGTATTGATAGAGGAAGGTAGCCTGGAAGCATTATTTGGGTTAATAGATCGATATTTCAATGATACAATAGAAGTCTAGACCGTGGTCACTGTATCACTTGCCGTGCTTCTGTCATCTAACCAACAGTTCCATACCTTTTCAAATTTGTGCGGACAACCTCTAGACAAGTACGTGGCTCTATATAGGGGCAAACTGGCATTAATTAAGTTTTTCCAAAATTTAACAGAGGGGGGAGACGATTTTTTCCAATTCATTGTAATGGCTTTGCGTGCATAATACAACAACAGGGATATGAGTGTTTTCCTGGCTCTGAGTATTGGCAGTTGGTCAACCAGTCCTAGCAAACAGTGTATGGGCTCGCATGGGACGCAAGTCCCGGTGGCCTTATTGATCACCCGTAGCACTTCACTCCAGTACTGTACAATTGCTGGGCAAGCCCAGAAAATATGGAAGAAACCCCCTGGCCGGTAGGAGCAGCGCCAGCACTCCGGAGAATGCTCCGGTGACATCTGGTGCAGCCTGTGAGGCGTGTAGTGAGCCCTGTGGACAATTTTAAATTGGACTAATTTATCCCTTGCTGAGATCAGAGGGGAGAAGGGATAATCCCAAACCTCCCTCCAGTCGTCCGCGTCCAGCCCCGGTATGTCCTCCACCCATTTCCTGCGGAGGGAAGACAGCTCGGGGATAGCAGCAACCAGCAGGGATCCATAAATCTGAGACGCGGGTTTTTCCAGGTCTTTTACCCGGATAGTAGATTCCAACTCAGAGTATGCCAATTCGACTGGCCTGCCCAAAAATTGGCACCTGAAGGCATGTGCAATTTGGAGATATCTAAAGTGGGCTCGGTCAGGTACGTTGAATTTAGCACATAAAGTGTGAAAGGGAGTGAGATCTCCGCTGGTGACGATATGTTTGAGGGTCAGTATTTTATACTTGGCCCAGGCCTGCGGATCGGGGATAGTGTGGAATTGTGATAGGTTGGGATTCAGCCACAGGGGGGTGTGAGGAGACCAAGAGTTCGGCTGGGGTGCCCTTAGTGCCTCACCCGCCCTCCATGCCCCCATAGTGGTACGCATGGAAGGGGTGAGATTGTGAGGCGTTTTTGGCCCCCTAAATAGCAGTCCCTCCAGTGCCTCCAGGGACCCCACTATGGCTGCCTCCAGTACCGTCACGGAGTTGGTCAGGTCCGGTCTCAGCCACCAGTGGGCAGTCACAAGCTGAGTAGCCAAATAATACTTGTAACAATCAGGGAGAGCCAAGCCGCCACTGTCCACAGGCCTGGTCAAGGTGGAATATTTGAATCTAGGCGGCCTGCCCCCCCAAATAAAGGAGAGGAAGAGTTGCCTGAGGGAATTAAAGAAGACTTTAGTCAGCCAGTGAGGGGAGTTCCGAAAAATATACGTGAGTTTAGGAAGGACTTTCATTTTAAGCAGGTTAATACGCCCGATGAGAGAAAGGGGGAGGTTGCTCCACGCCTTAAGTTTGGCTTTAATGGTCACCAGGACAGGGTCGAGATTGAGCCGCACAAAATCCCCAGCCTCTCTTGAGATAACAATTCCCAAGTAGGTGAACTGCTCAACCCACTGAAGCGGGAGAGAGGAGGGCGAGGAGGACTGGGCCCCCGCATCCACTGGGAACAATTGCGACTTGTGCCAGTTCACCTTCAGCCCCGTGAAGGCGGCGAAGGCATCCATGATACCAAGTGCGCCCCGCAGAGAGTCACCAGCGTCATTCAGGAACAGGAGCATATCGTCCGCGTATAAAGCCACTCTCTCCTCCAGCCAGCCCACCCGAAGACCACGGACCTCGGCCGAGCTCCTAAGGGCCTCAGCAATAGGCTCCACGGCCAAGGTGAACAGAGCCGGGGAAAGAGGGCATCCCTGTCTGGTGCCCCTCTGCAGGGAGAACGGAGGAGACAAGGAGCCATTCAGCTTAATGCATGCCGTAGGACCAGTGTAAAGTGTGCGTATCCAGCCTATAAATTTTAACGGGAACCCCATTCGTCTAAGCACCTCCCACAGATAGACCCATTCCACTGTGTCGAATGCCTTCTCTATATCCAAGGTGGCAATGGTTCTAGTACCCTGATTAGTATGGGGGGCATGAATATTAGTGAATAATCTGCGTATATTAATGTCTGTAGATCTACCGGGCATGAAGCCCGTTTGGTCGGGGTCAATCAGGGACTTTATCACTACATTGAGTCTAGTGGGCAGTAACTTGGTAAAAATTTTAAGGTCACAGTTGAGAAGTGCAATTGGCCTGTATGAGGCGCAGAGCTTAGGGTCTCTATTAGGCTTAGGAATTAGAACCACATGGGCTTCTCTCATAGAGGGTGGCAAGGAGTCTTGATTCAAGCAAGCTTGAAACATCTGAGCTAGTTTAGGGGCGAACAATTCTGCGTGGGCCCTATAGTATTCAATGGGCAGGCCGTCCGGCCCTGGGGTTTTTCCTGCCGGAAAAGATTTAATGGCCAGTGTGACTTCTTCTGGGGTGATCTCCGAGACAAGGAGTTGCCTCTCCGTGTCAGATGTCAATGTGTCCAGCAGGGAGATCATAGGCGCAGGATCAAACCCGTCAGGAAGTGAAGAGACATAAAGAGAAGTGTAGAAAGTGTTGAATGCAGACAGAATATCCTCCTGAGAGGTGGCTAAAGCGCCATCTGCCGTGAGGATCTCCGATATAACCGCTGAGGGCCTGTCCTGCTGCGCTAGCATCGCCAGCAGTTTGCTATTTTTATCTCCATGTTCAAAGTATGCCTGTCTGCTACCCTGTATACCAAGACTAGTGGCATCTGTAACATAGAGATGTAGTTCTCGCCTAAGCGATGACAGGTGTTCAAAATTGGAAACCGTCGGCGAGGCTGAATACTGATTCATCGCCTCATCCACCCTACGCTGCAGGTCAGATACCCCGTCTCCCAGTTCCGCCTTTACCGCCGCCACAGCCGAGATATACTGACCCCTGCTGTGAGCCTTGGAGGCGTCCCAGGTCATCTCCAGAGAAGCCGACCCCGCATTGTGAGCCCAATACTCCCCCAAGGGGGAAAGAACTCTGTCGTGGACAGCCTCGTTGTTGATCCAATGGGGTTGCAACCTCCAAAGGGCATTGTTCCGCGACCTGGTGGTCCTAATGGTAAATTTAAGGGGGTGATGATCAGAGAGGCCAGAGGGGAGATAACATGCCTCCTGAACGTTAGCCAGCATGGTGGAATTAGCAAAAGCTAGATCAATGCGGGAGGAGGTTCTAAATGTGGCCGAAAAACAAGAGTACGCTCTATCTTGGGGATGAAGCCACCTCCATGCCTCCTGGAACCCCGTGGCCTGAGCCCACGTTCCGAGATCAGAGTTAAAATTGGATTGGGGGGAAGGCCTGTCCAGGTCACGGGACAGCGTAGCATTAAAGTCTCCCATGAACAGAACCTGCGCTGGGCAATGCGGAGCCAGCCTCTCATAGAGAGTGTACAGAGCCTGCACCTGACCAGGGGGAGGCAAATAAACATTTACTATGACATACTTTTGGGTATATACACTCAGAACAACCATAACGAACTTTCCCTGGGGGTCCAAATGAACATCGTGTATCACACACGGTACACGTTTGCTAATCAGGATAGACACCCCACGAGAATATGAAGAGTAGGTCGCATGAAACGCCCTCTGTACCCAGGGCTTCTTCAGAGCCATAACCTTGCTGCCGGTTAAATGTGTCTCCTGCAGTAGCACTATGTGGGGATTATGTATTTTCAAATATTGGAATAAGAGTGACCTCTTAAACTTCGAGTTGAGCCCCCGAACATTCCACGACAGAACGGTCAGGAGCTCAGCATCCGGAGGAGCCATCAAGGAACACCAGGGGGAAATAGAAGCAGGATGAGACCATCAACCCAACACATATAAGTAAACACAGTAGTGGCACACCTATTCAATAAGGTCAGAGACCCATAAGGTAATTGAGCAATACAGTAATTATCTGGACCTTCATAACAATTGAACCCTTCTCCCCATAACATAAAACACCCTACCCAAACACCATACAAACCTAGCGTCAAGGGCCAAAAAAAAAAGGGACCCAAGAGCCATAAAAACTGATGCAGGGTTTTGTCCCTTAACTGAGAGAAACATGTAATCCTTAGGTCACTGCGACCCTAAGAAGTCGGCCCTTAGGACCACAGGTGAGGGAGAAGTTTCCGGGGAAGTCCGCCTCAACTCTGGGTGGAAGTCCAAGGTGTGGAAAGGGGGGAACAACTTGAGTCACCTTGGTTCATGAGCGAGGCAGTTCGTTAGTTGCCATTGGAGCTCCGTAGACAGGAGTGAGTGGAAGTTCAATCAGCCGAAGTGAACATTTGTGTAGAAGGAACAAAGGTGAAAGCCAGCAGGGATAAGCAGGATTAGGGGCATAGAAGGGGGCAGTGCTGGGATTCAGCAGAAGACAGGAAAGATGTTCATTGATGGGATAGTAGAAGCATATCTGTTACCTGCCGGGTGAACTCCACCGTTGGTCCTCGGCTGTCTAAGGTTAACGGGCATCTAGCCACGCCGCTGCCGCCTCCGGGGTATCAAAGAAATGAGTGTCGCCACCGTCAGTGACTCGCAGTCTGCTGGGATACAACAGGCCAAAGCGTAGTCCCTTCTCCCGGAGCCGGCGTCTCACATCAGTGAAGGACTTGCGACGTTGCTGCACCTCCTGGGAGAAGTCCGGGAAGAAAAGTAGTCTGGTGTTTTCATACTTAATGTCAGGCGTGGCTCGTGCCGCCGCAAGAATGCGGTCCCGGTCCCGGTAGTTCAGCATTCGTAGCAGGAAGGGGCGTGGAGGGGCCCCAGGTCTCGGAGGGAGCGGTGGAACCCTGTGGGCTCTTTGAACCACAAAGGTTGATGCCGGGGCACCCAGGTCAAACAGGGTGGTCAGTAATTGCTCAGTGAATTCAGCAGGCCTAGGGCCCTCGGCCCTCTCGGGCAGTCCAATTATACGGATGTTGTTTCGCCTGAGGCGGTTCTCGGTGTCTATCGCGCGCTCCTGCAGCGCTTTCACTTGAATTTGGAGGGCCCGTATCTCCCTGGAGTCTGACCGGACCGTATCCTCCACCACAGAGACCCTGTCCTCCACCTCTGCGATGCGAGAGTGAAATTTATCCATATTTTGACGGAGAAGACCGAATCCACTGTCAAAAAGTCAATTTTAGATGTCAGAGTTTCTTTACAGGATGTGATGGCTGCCAGGATCTCCACTCCCGTGGGTGGCGCCGCCACCCCCGACTCCGCAGCCATCTGCGTATTGGCCGCTATCCCAGCCGAGGATCTCCGTGGAGAAGAAACAACTCCTGACGGGGGTATGTGAGGAGCCTTCGGGCCCTTATTTGTGGAGTAGCGGGTCCTAGGGCGGCCCATCCAAGCCTTACCCCAAAATTAGGGAAAGTTCAGGGGGGGGGGGGGGGAGAGGGGGGGTTCGCGGGCAGAGGGGCCCAGTCCAAAAAAAGGAAGGACGGGTGAGCACAGCAGAGACAGGATGGAGAGGTGCAGGAGTGGGGGAGCCCCCCCCGCAGTATTGTGAGGCAGTCAGTCACCCAAAGGATCCCAGGAGGAGGGGAGGCGTACCTGCGTCCGATGGATGGGGCCGGTCAGGAGGCCGAAAGATGGCTGCGGGCTGCAGACGTGGATGCGTAGGAGCAGCTCTCCGAAAGTCGTCAGACGCGGTGCCGATCCCCCCCCCGGCACGGATGGTGGCTCCGGAGGACGTGCCCGTCCGCCGCGTGTCCCGCGGCACTCAGAAATTGAGGACGGAGGCTTCCGGAATCGCGGTAGGCCGCAAGATGTGCGCAGGCCGCAGGCCCGGGCAATCCACCTCCCGAGGTCCCCAGGCGGCCGCAGCGCCGGTCCGGATCACCTTCCCCACCACTGGTGCCCTCGGTGTGCGTGGATGAGGCACCTCCAGCCCCGCGAACCACGGCAATCGAGCCCAGAGGCTCCGAGAAGGACAGCAGGCCGCAAGATGGCGGCGGGACCCGGGAGCACAGAGCCAGTCGCAAGTCCCGGTAACGGCTCGATCGGGCGACCAGGACCAAAAATACAGGTTGTGTCCGAGGCAGAGGACCTTCAGGGACCCGCCAGGTAAGTTTGAGGGCTCACCCGGGCAGTGGGAAGGCAGGATGGCAGCAGATTTTGTCAGGATGTATGGAGCTCCTCAGCAACACGTCTTCCCTGCTCTACATCTGGACACGCCCCTCCCCGGGCTCAGCACCTTTGACTGGGGCCCACAGAGGATCAAGGAATCCCAGGGTGCTGCCTTGCGAGGAGACCCGTAACTTAGATGAGGAGGCCGGGGGAGGACCATTCCCGAGGGACTGGTGAGGAACTCACAGTGAAGAAAGGGGCCCGGTAACTCTCTGGAGGGATGTCATCTCCCTGAAAGAGGTCTGTGGCAGAGACCCAAGTTCACCAGGTCTATGGCAGAGACTGAAGTTCACCAGGTCTATGGCAGAGACCCAAGTTCACCAGGTCTGTGGCAGAGACTGTGTGTATCTAGTTCGAGCATCATTCCGGCTGCTAGGGCCCACTCCATTGGGAGACTATCCGAATGGGCTGAGTCTACCTGAAGATATGGGTAGTGAATAAAATTAAGTTTGTGCCTGGACCTATTCCCACACCTTTTGCTGTCCTGCTCTTCTTCCAACCTCCTCCTGTCCAGTTATCGTGCATAACAGAGAAAATAAACTCTAAGTTGGAGTTGCAATCGGTGTGGACCTTAAAGTTATTGGGGAATAGAGACTTGTCTTTGTTACAGTGAAGACGGGAGCCATTCTATGGGGGAACCTGATCACAGAGACCCAGGTACATTACACCGCTCAACCTCTTTATACAGGAGGGTACGGGCATGTAGCAGGGTGTGCCCCTTTTTCCTGCTAAGGAGCCAAAAGCAGGAAAGGGGGTTGTGTCGCTACACACCTTTTATTGCTTCTTTGCCACATTGGCTGAAAATAGAATGGTTTAGACATGCTTTGTGTCTTGTATATAAAATTAAGGCAATAAAATATTAAATGTATGCAAACCCTACCAGTGAGCTTCTTATATTTGCTTCCTTTTGGTCTGTTAACTTTACAGTTGAAAATATTTTAATCTATCTGTTCAATAAGTACAAAAAAAAAAAAAAAAACACAAAAAACCTGGTAAGCTGATAACTTTCGATTATTTTTCCCTTTGCTGCACATTTTTTCAAGATCTCTCTGTGAACTACAGAACACCTCCCCCTTATGTTATGGAGATAAGAAAAATGTGAAGTATTATGTAGTCCGTTCCTATGTGTAGTGATATAATATATAGTGCAGTAGATAATTGATATGTAGTTATTATTATGATGATAAAAGTTATGTTTCCGCAGCAACACCCAAGTTCTCCAGAGAGTGCAATTTATTTGACTTCCAACACAAAACAAAGTCCAAAGTCCACAGATGATACAAATCCAACAGAGTACAATATAATTCAAAGTCCCATGTTTCCTAGATCAATTCTAGACCTGTGCCTTCCTTCCGATCCATACAGAGTGACAAGACTGACTGAATGCCAGCTTGAATGTCTCAAATACTGGTCTGACCCTGGAGGGGGAGGGGGAGGTTCTGCCAGGTCAACCAAATGTGTTTCCCATGAATGAATACCCCCTCAAGTCTAATTACCATCAATAAATACTTATTCTTTGCTACTTCCTAAACAAATGCTTATTCTTCTCTACTTCCTAAACAATGTACCCTTTGAAATGTTCAATTAAGTTAACAGGCCACCTCACACACCTTGCATAAGATCAACACATCAAAGGGTCTTCAGCTGTCCCTTTGATATGTGTAAAGCCCTGTACACACGATCGGATTTCCTATGGTTTTTAAACCGATGGATTTTTCCATCGGAAAACCGATGAAGCTGACTTCCATCAGTCTTGCCTACACACCATCAGTCAAAAAAACGACCGTTCCAAACGCCGTGACGTAAAACACTCTGATGAGCCGAGAAAAATGAAGTTCAATGCTTCTGAGCATGCGTCGACTTGATTCTGAGCATGCATGGGTTTTTTATCCGATGGAGTTCCCCACAGACGATAGTAATTTTCTATCAGTTTTTTAACCATCGGATAAATTTAAAACATGTTCTATTTTTAACCACTTCAAACATCCCTTGTAATAGGAATGTGTGTGACAGGTCCTCTTTATTGAGAGATGCAGGGTCAATGAGACCCCACATCTCTCCTCCAGGCTGGAAAGCATGAGATCAGTGAATTTTTTTTCACTGATCTCATACTTGCAGCCGCAATGGCGGCTTTGTTTACAATTGAGGACCCGGGCGTGACGTCATCACATCGCCCCCGGGCCTCTGGTCACCAGTCATCTCTATGCTCGTCATGTGACCCACCAACGGCGCCGGAAGATTCGCTCCGGGTCCCCGATCGCACGGGAGAGCCCGGAGAAGCACCGGATGGCGGCGGGAGGGGGGGGGATGTCCCCTCCCGCCACCTATATGAACGATCAAGCGGCAGAACCGGCCGCTATGATCATTCTTATGGTGCACAGAATCGCCGGCACTTTAAAAGGATATCTGAATGATGCCTCTAGCTGCAGGCATCATTCAGATATCCCCCTACAAAGCCAGGACGTCATATGACGTCCACCCAGGATGGGAGATCCCATCTGTGGACGTCATTTGACTATGGCTGGGTAGGGAAGTGGTTAAACACCGATGGAAAAAAGACCGATGGAGCCCACACACGATCGGTTTGTCCGATGAAAAAAGTCCATCGGACTGTTTTCATCGGTAAAACCTATCGTGTGTACACGGCTTTATTCAGTTGGCTGGGACAACTCAACCATTGTCACTATTATCAACTGAAATCTGGCCTGGTCAATATTGTACTTGTACATATATATAATAATATAATATCCCACATAAATCAGCCAACATATTACAACACTATGGTGATAACAACGCTGCTATTCCAAAGATACAGTATGGTGCTGGTGGATGAGTATTGTCATCCAAGATCAGAGAGTGTTACTAGCAAGATCACAAGGTGAAAATAAAGCAAAAAAGCTTGAAAAATGAAAACGAATGCAGCCACCACATCTAAGGACTAAAATACACATGATAGCTTCCCGTTCTCAATGGCTGTTAAGGATGCCAGGGTGAGTGCAGCTATGGCCGAGTCCTTAACAACCAGAGATATCACCGGCCCCATGTCAGCAGAGGGACAGGAATGATTAAAAATTGCATGCCCCCCCCAATCCATACCAGGCCCTTCAGGTCTGGTATACATTTTAGGGGGACCCCATGCCAATCCCTCACGAAAGAAGCAGCATGAGGTCCCCTCAAATTCCATACCTTTGGGTCTGGTATGAATTTTAAGCAGTTGAGTACAGTGGGCGTGCTTCACATACCCCAAAAAAGTCATCATAGTACACAGGACGTCCTGCCCCTCTGCCAATTCTCACCCCCCCCCCCTCCCAATCATTGGCGATCCTCAGTTCAGAAAATAAAGCCAGGAGTTGCTGTATACATACAGTAGCTCCAGCAGCTGTCAAAAAATAACTGTCTGGCACATTGTTTATAAACATTTATCAGACAGGGGATAGAGAGATACAAAGGAACATTGTTGATAAACATTGATCAGACAGGGGATAGAGAGATACAAAGGAACATTGTTTATAAACATTGATCAGACAAGAGATAGAGAGATACAAAGTAACATTGTTTATAAACATTGATCAGACAGGAGATACAAATTAACATTGTTTATAAACATTGTTCAGACTAGAAATAGAGCGATACAAAGTAACATGATTACTTTTGTATCTGCTCTGTTTCAATTATCTGCAGATCAAAGCGATGAGCTTCCATCTGCAGATGCTGTCAGTAACCTTTTTTTATTATTAAATTTGTCTATTTAACCCACTATTAGCCCTTAGTTTACCATAATTAACTCCTTTTCCCCCCATCAACCATTATTCCTGCTGTTTTTTTAAACTTTTTTTTTTTTTTTTTTTTTCATTTCTAATTGTTTTGTTTGTTTGTTTTTTTGTTTCACATTTAAAAAAGTGCAAAATTGAAAACAGAAACACATTATTTAATTGGTAAATAACTTTACAATGCTTTGTACCAGATTCCGATTTTTTTGTGTCATTTTAGAGTCAAATATATGTTTATTGTTTTTCAATAAGACAAAATAGCACATACAAATGTTAGACGTCCATGACATAAAATGATACATTGTAAATCACATTTTCCATATACGGTATGGAGCGTGTCCAAAGTAAGGCTGGACAAGTCGCCGCCTTTTCCAGAAAGGCAGCGATATGCTAAACAAAAAGCAGTGAAGGCCAATAAATTGATCAGTATGACGTCTGACAATAGATATAAAGAGAAGGGGGGAAAGGAGGTAGAGGGAAGAAGAAGAGGAAGGGGGGAGAGGATAAAGGGAAGGGTGGACCGAGCAGACCACGACACGTCAAACCTGCAAAATGGGTTCAGGGTGAACTTCAGGGTCGGCTCAGTGGTGTCAATAATGTCTTCAGGGAATCTGAGGTACAGTAGTCGATCCACAGGAGCCACAGGGTCCTAAATTTGTCATAAGTGTTATTATCGAGGGCTAGCATCTCCTCCATGCGCATGATGTCATTGACCACAGAGACCCATAAGGACAGGGGAGGGGTAGTAGTAGTCTTCCAAAATTGGGGGATAAGCTGCCTCGCAGCCGACAGGAAGAAGCGTAGTAAGGTGCGTTTCTGTGAGGCTATGGAGCCAGGGAGCATGGACAATAAAGCTATTTCCGGGGAGGGCGCTAGGGGTCGATCGTATAGACTGCTGTATATGGCAAAGACCTGGGACCAAAGGGGCTGAATGGCTTGACACTCCCACCATATATGGAGGTAACTGCCGTCTGCCGAGCCGCATCTCCAACATGAGGGAGGCACAGAAGGAAATATCTTATGAAGATATTGAGGGTCTCTGTACCACCGGGAGAGGAGCTTAAAGATTTTCTCCTGGGAGTAACAGGAGATTGAGGATTTGTGCTTAAAGTGGTACGACTTTTGCCAGTCCACCGAAAGGAGTTCCTTTCCCAGATCCGTGGACCACTTCCTTGTGTAAGAGGGAGGTTGATCATGGAGTAGTGTATGTTGTAGCGTGTACATGGTGGAGAGCAAATGTCTTGGTGTTTCTGAGAGAGAGCACAGCTGTTCGTATTCCGTTAGGGATCTGTGAATTTGGGATGACGAGAAAAGGTCAGAACAAAAGGAGGATATGCGGAGGGCCGTGAGCCAGTTACCTCGGTCACTGGGCACTACGGGAGCGCCTGAGGTGTGGTCTACAAATGAACTCGCTATGGGCCATGTCAGGCGGGAGTATGGCCCCACTGAGTGTGAGCCGCAGCCTTGTGGTAAGGCAGGGTGGTCAAATAGAGATGTGAGTGGAGAATAGGGATGAGCTCGGTGTTCGAGTCGAACATAGGTTCGACTCGAACATCGGCTGT
Source organism: Rana muscosa (assembly GCA_029206835.1). NCBI lineage: Eukaryota > Metazoa > Chordata > Amphibia > Anura > Ranidae > Rana > Rana muscosa. Next base: position 364,838,293 of record CM055125.1, read on the forward strand.
TCGCGCGTTCGGCGAACAACGAACGATTTGGGCCGTTCGCGCCAAATTCGAGTGACGCGAACGGCCCACAATACACTGCGCCATCGCAGTGTAATCCCAGCGCTGTGATTGGCCAAGCATGCACTGTGACCCTGCATGCTTGGCCAATCACAGCGCCGGCAGCGAGGAGAGCAATGATTATTATAGCTGAGGGGGTTTAGTACACGCCCCACACTATAAAAGGCCGCCAGCGCGGCGGCCTTGTGTAGTGTGTTCCGGAGCAGGGAAAGTGAAGGATAGGCAGGGACAGTGTCAAATCTTGTCAAATCTATTCTTTGCTAAACCTTGTGTGTAGGGACAGAGAAGGATAGGCAGGGAGAGTGTCAGTGTCATATTCTTTGCTAAACCTTGTGTGTAGGGAGAGAGAAGGATAGGCAGGGAGAGTGTCAGTGTCATATACTTTGATAAACCTTGTGTGTGCAGGGAGAGAGAAGGATAGGCAGGGACAGTGTCAGTGTCATATTCTTTGCTAAACCTTGTGTGCAGGGAGAGAGAAGGATAGGCAGGGAGAGTGTCAGTGTCATATACTTTGATAAACCTTGTGTGCAGGGAGAGAGAAGGATAGGCAGGGGACAGTGTCAGTGTCATTGTTGCTAAGCCTCCTGCACATTATACACCTGACGTTAGCCCGTATTGCTGCTTTTTCCTGGTGTGTTACACCAACAGGATTTTGCGGCACTTACAGCGGGCGGAGTGTACCTCCTGACCATATTACACCTTAACTTAGCCTGTATTGCTGCTGTTTCCTGGTGTGTTACACAAACAGGATTTTGCGTCACTTACAGCGGGCGGAGTGTGCCTCCTGATAATATTACACCTTAACTTAGCCTGTATTGCTGTTTTTTCCTGGTGTGTTACACCAACAGGATTTTGCGGCACTTACAGCGGGCGGAGTGTACCTCCTGACCATATTACAACTTAACTTAGCCTGTATTGCTGCTTTTTCCTGGTGTGTTACACCAACAGGATTTTGCGGCACTTACAGCGGGCGGAGTGTGCCTCCTGACCATATTACACCTTAACTTAGCCTGTATTGCTGCTTTTTCCTGGTGTGTTACACCAACAGGATTTTGCGGCACTTACAGCGGGCAGAGTGTGCCTCCTGACCATATTACACCTTAACTTAGCCTGTATTGCTGCTTTTTCCTGGTGTGTTACACCAACAGGATTTTGCGGCACTTACAGCGGGCGGAGTTTGCCTCCTGACCATATTACACCTTAACTTAGCCTGTATTGCTGCTTTTCCCATTTCCCTGCAGGCCATTAGAATGTCTGGAAGGCAAACAAGGAGAGGCAGACAGTCAGGAGCCAAAAAAAGAGGGCAAGCAGGCTCTGTGTCTAGAGACAACAGTGCTGGTCGTGGACGCGGTGCATCGCCATCAGCACGTGGCCATGGGACACGCTTGTCCTTCTTTTCGGCAGCTGGACGTGTTGAGCCGCATCATGCCGAAGACTTGGTAGAGTGGATGACCAAGCCCTCCTCATCCTCCTCATCCTCTCTCACCCAGGCTCAGGGTACTGGCAAAGCAGCTGCCAAAGCGTCCTCTTCCCTGGTATCAATGTCATCATCAGTCACTCCTTCCCTAGACCAACCATGTCCTCCTGAGGAGTCCCCCGAACTGTTTGAGCACAGTGTTGGGTACATGCTCCAGGAGGATGCCCAGCGTTTCGAAGGGTCTGATGATGATACCCAGCTAGAGGAAGGCAGTAGCGTGAGAGCAGAGAGAGGGGATGCTCAAGAAGGACACCAATCTGGCAGTCATGTTCCAGCAGCTGCAGCATACTGCCAGATTGGCTCCAGTGATGAGGAGGGAGGGGATGATGAGGTCACTGACTCCACGTGGGTGCCTAATAGGAGAGAGGAGGAGGAGGATGAGGAGGAGGCACATCTCCAACGAGGCAGGATGCCCTCGGGGGGGGCCAGCGTAAGGGCAGCACACCGACGGAATCACACCGCAGAGCTCTGCCTGTGCAGGGCGCTGCCTCTGCCCGTTATTCAAAAAGTTCTTTGGTGTGGGCCTTTTTTGAGTCAAGTGCATCAGATCGCACAGCTGCTGTTTGCAACATATGTCTCAAGCGTATATCGCGTGGCCAAAACATCACCCGCTTGGGCACCACATGCTTGACCAGACATATGTTGACCTGCCATGCAGCTCGTTGGCAAGCCTACCTTAAAGACCCACACCAAAGAACAAAGCTGACCTCTTCTTGCACCACATCAGCTGGGATCTCCAACCCCACTATACCTTCAGTCCTCTCTGAAACCTGCACTGAGAGGAATGAAGGTGTAGAATTAGGCGTGTCACAGCCAAGTACTTGCGGGTACTCTGCTAGCAGTACACCAACATCCGATTCTAGCAGGCAAATTTCCCTGCCCCAGCTGCTGGATCGTCGAAAGAAGTTCACTCCCAGCCATCCACATGCCCAGCGGTTGAATGCTAGCTTGGCTAAATTGCTAGCGCTTCAACTGCTGCCTTTTCAGTTGGTAGACTTGGCCCCCTTCCGTGAGTTTGTGCAATGTGCGGTTCCTCAGTGGCAGGTTCCCAAACGCCACTTTTTTTTTTATGTCTTGGCCTCGCTGGACAGGGCGGTCAGCGGTAAGGTGCATATTACCGCTGACTCATGGTCCAGCAGGCATGGACAGGGACGTTACCTTTCTTTCACGGCCCACTGGGTCATTCTTTTGGCAGCTGGGAAGGATGCAGGACAAGGTGCAGTAGTGTTGGAGGTTGTTCCACTGCCACGCCTCCAAAATGCTACTACTGGTTGTGACACACCTCTGTCCTCCACCCCCTCCTCTTGTTCTTCCTCCGTGGCCTCTTCCTGTGCTTTGTCCTCGGAACCAGCGGTGCTCCGTAGGCGTTCAAGGGGCTACGCAAGTACGCAGGCAAAAAGATGCCCTGCCGTGCTTGCGCTGGTGTGTTTGGGGGACAGGAGCCACACTGGGGCAGAGGTTCTGTCTGCTCTGCAGGGGCAGGCCGAGAGGTGGTTGACGCCACGCCAGCTTAAGCCAGGAATGGTAGTTTGCGACAATGGCACCAACCTCCTCTCCGCTCTCTGACAGGGACAACTGACCCATGTGCCCTGTGTGGCTCACGTCCTTAACCTGGTGGTGCAGCAGTTCTTGGGCAGGTACCCGGGCTTACATGATCTCCTGAGGCAGGCCAGGAAAGTCTGTGTGCATTTCCGCAGATCTTATAATGCCAGTGCTCGCCTGGCTGAGCTGCAAAAGGAGTTGAACCTGCCCAAGAACCGCCTTATATGTGACATGCCCACCAGGTGGAACTCAACGTTGGCCATGCTGCAGCGGCTGCACACGCAGCAGAGGGCCATCAATGAGTACCTGTGCGGCTACGGCACCAGGACAGGGTCAGGGGAGCTCAGGTTTTTTTCACCACGCCAGTGGGGCATGATCAGGGATGCATGCACTGTCCTGGCACCATTTGAGGAGGCCACGAGGATGGTGAGCAGTGACAGTGCATGCATCAGTGACACTGTACCTCTTGTCCACCTGTTGGAACATACGCTGCGTGGAATAATGGACAGGGCACTTGAGGCAGAACAGAGGCAGGAAGAGGAGGACTTCCTTGCCTCTCAAGGCCCCCTTTACCCAGACAGTGTTCCTTCTGTCCCACCCATCGCACAGGAAGAAGAGGAGGAGGAGGAGGAGGAGGATTGTGTCAGCATGGAGGTGGAGCCTGGCACTCAGCATCATCAGCAGCAGTCTTTTAGGGATGATTTACAGTCCCAAGAAACCAGTGGACTTGTACGTGGCTGGGAGGAGGTGGCTGCGGATCATGTCGTCCTTAGTGACCCAGAGGACTCCGGACTGAATGCCTCAGCTAACCTACGCTGCATGGCCTCCCTGATCCTGCAAAGTCTGCGGAAGGATCCTTGTATTCTTCGGATCAAGGAGAGGGACCATTACTGGCTGGCCACTCTCCTTGATCCACGGTACAAGGGTAAGGTTGCGGACCTTATCTTACCATCGCAGAGGGAGCAGAGGATGAGACAACTCCGGGAGGCCTTGCAGAAAGGTCTGTGCAAGGCGTTCCCAGAGACTGGGAGGTTACAAACTCCTGGTCCTGGACAACGAGTTGCTGAGGCTTCGGTCAGTCAAAGAAGGAGCGGTGGGGAAGGTGGCCGTCTGACCGAAGCGTTCAGACAATTCTTTAGTCCGCAGCCCCAAGGTAAGATCGGTTCCAGCAACCATCGCCAGCGTCTGATATACATGGTGCAGGAATACCTAGGGGCAAGGTCAGACTTGGACACCTTCCCCACCGAAAATCCTCTGGCTTACTGGGTCTTGAGGATGGATCACTGGCCAGAGCTTGCACAGTATGCAATTGAGCTACTGGCCTGTCCTGCATCCAGCGTTCTTTCAGAACGCACATTCAGTGCTGCTGGAGTATTTGTCACGGATCACAGGGTGCGCCTGTCCACCGACTCTGTTGATCGATTGACCTTCATAAAGATGAACCAGTCTTGGATCACCACCAGCTACCAAACACTTGAAGCTGATATAACAGACTAATTTATTTTCAAATGTCACATCCCTTCAAGACTGATGCTGAGAGACTGTCCTGTTATGTTGACTGACTATCCTCCTCCTCCTCAATGATCCGATTGACGATGATAGCTTGGAAGAACATTTTTGTTTCTGGGTGCCACCACCAGTGGCTAAGGCCCAATTTTTCAGCCCCTGTTTAACAGGGGTGTGTTATTACAATTTTTTATGCAATGCTTTGCAGCAGGGCTCATTCCTGCACTCCAACTAGAGTATCTGGGAGTGGTTGCAGTGTCGTGGCACCAGCACCAGTGGCTAAGGCCCAATTTTTCAGCCCCTGTTTAACAGGGGCGTGTAATTACAATTTTTGATGCAATACTTTGCAACAGGGCTCATTGCTGTGCTCCAAGTACAGTATCTGTGAGGGGTTGCAGTGTTGTGGCACCAGTGCCTAAGGCTCAATTTTTCTGCCCCTGTTTAACAGGGGCATGTAATTACAATTCTTGATCTAATAATTCACATAAGGGCCCATTCCTGCGCCCACCAAGACTAACTGTGAGGCCTTACAGTGTTGTGTCAACACCACCACCACCACCACCAAAGGCCCAATTTTTCAGCCCCTGTTCAACAGGGGCATGCAATTACAATTCTTGATCTAATAATTCACAGCAGGGCCCATTCATGCGCCCACCAAGAGTAACTGTGAGGGCTCACAGTGTTGTGGCAACACCAACATGTAAGGGGCAAATTTCAGCTGAGTATATACGGCAGGCCCCTACTTTCAAACATCCAACTTACAAATGACTCCTCCTTGCAAACGGAAGGATACAACAGGAAGTGAGAGGAAATCTACCCCTAGGAAGGCAAATTCTCTCCTGTAAGAGTTAATATGGGAAAAAAAGTGTCTCCTCTCCACTGATTCTTTTTCACCTATTCTTGTTTCAATAAAAACCCCAAATTTTCAAAAAACATTTGTCATTAGGACGGAAAGTGAGGTGAACTGTTCTGAACAGGTGCACACTGCACAGACAGCAAAACAAATGTTACAGGGGTGATAACCCTTCCCTATGTTTTCCAAAAAGCTTAAAAATATACCAAAGGGGCTGGTAATGGGCTGGGGTGGGGGGGGGGGGGGGTGTGTGATGGGGTAGCTATGCCATTTTTCTTAAAGATTTTCATCCATATTACCGGGACCAGACATTACATTAAAGCCGCAAGCAGTTTTAAATGGCTTTTTTTCCTTTAGAAATGTAATTTTGTGCAGGGACAGTTCTAAACACGGGAAACACGTGGCACTTCACAGGCATACTTTAGACACCCCCCAGGTACGATATTTAAAGGAATATTTGACTTTTTTTTTTCACTTTATGCATCATTAAAATGACTGCTCCAGAAAAACGGCCGTTTTTAAAACTTCTTTTTGCATTGATACATGTCCCCTGGTGCAGAACCCGGGTTCCCAAACCCTTTTTAGGACAATAACATGCATAATAGTCGTTATAATTAGCACTTTAGATTTCGAACGTTCGCATCCATTGTATTTAATAGGGTTCTAAAGGTCGTGCGAACTTTCGGTCCGTTCGCGGGTTCTGGTGCGAACCGAACCCGGGGGTGTTCGGCTCATCACTAGTGGAGAAGGATCTGTGGATAACAACGAGAGCAGTCCCTTCTTATACCATAGTTGAAGGGCAGCGATTGTCAATGGAGAGGTATCAGAAAGTAAATGCAGGTGTTGCCCGTATCCCCATAGTAGGGCCCGTAGGTCAGGGGCGGACAGGTCCTGTTCCACCATAGTAGATGCTTTGGGGAAGGGGCGAGGAAACCACTCCAATACCCTGGACAGCAGTGCCGCTCTGTGGTAAAGCTCAAAGTCGGGGAGGCCCACCCCCGGGCTTTGGGGTAAGTGAGTAGCGTGTGACGGATACGGGACATGCCTTGGTGCCAAATGAAACGTATGGACATGGAGCGCAGGGAAGTGAAGAAGCGTTTAGGGACAGAGATAGGAACGGTTTGAAACAGATAAAGTAATTTAGGGAAGTTGTCCATCTTCAACGTGTTGATACGACTGAACCAAGGCAATGGGGAGGAGCTCCAAGCGTCCAGGTCCTTCCGGAGCTGGTTCAACAAAGGAAGACAATTGAGAGCATAAAGTTGCGATAGAACGGAGGGAATCGTTATGCCTAAATAGGAAATGCTTTTGGGGTTCCACCGAAAGGGGAAGTTAGCCTGCACTCGAGTGAGGGTCGTGCGGGGAAGGGATATATTGAGGGCCTCAGTTTTGGACATATTCAGTTTAAAGTTACTAAATTCACCAAACCTGCGGGAATTCACTCAATAGGGAAGGGAGGGATGTGTGTGGTTGTTGGACGTAGACCAGCAGGTCGTCCGCGTATAGTGAGAGTTTATGTTCGGTGGAGGGCGTCCGGATCCTCATTATTGCAGCGTTTTGTCTAATGGCCTGGGCCAGGTGTTCTATCTCCAGAACAAAAAGCAGGGGCGATAGGGGGCAACCCTGGCGCGTACCATTAGATATCTGAAAGGATGCTGAAGAAGAGCCATTGACCAGGACAGAGGCAGAGGGGGGAGAATATAGCACCATAGCCTTGGACACAAAAGTAGGGCCCAGACCCATCTGTTCCAGTGAGAGGCGTAGGAACTGCCAGTTGACCCAGTCAAAGGCCTTCTCCACATCAAAGGAAAGTAGACAGGCCTTCAGGTTGTGGCGCTGAATGTAAGATATAAGATGGATGGTTTTGGTGGTGTTGTCTCTGGCCTCACAACCAGGGACAAAACCCAATTGGTCTTTAAGAACAATTGCGGGCAACAAGGGGGAGAGACGGTTAGCCAGGACCTTGGCATAAAGTTTAATGTCTAGGTTAAGGAGCGATATCGGGCGATAGCTACTGCATTGGGAGGGGTCTTTGCCCGGCTTGGGTATGACTGAGATGTTAGCGGCTAGGATATTACTGGAAGGTAGGTGTGTATCATCTATAGAATTAAATGCCGAGGACATTAACGGGGCAAGGGATTGGGCAAAGGACTTAAAAAACCTGGGGGAAAACCCGTCAGGGCCCGGGCACTTGCTGGATTTTAAGCCTTTAACAGCGGAAAGAAATTCCTCAACTGTCAGGGGGTTTGTCCAAGTCAGTGGCCTGTTCGGGAGTTAACTGAGGCAGGGCTGTCTCTGAAACATAGTCTTTCATGGTGGAGAGGTGCGAATCTCCCGTCTGGGCCGGTGAGGTCAGGGGGGGCAAGTTGTATAGGTTGGAATAATAACATCGAAAGGCGTCTGAGATACCCTTCGAATTGCTAATTTTTTGTCGATCAGCAGAGGAAATGTGTTGGATGGGTCGGCGTGGAGGGCGGGGGTGAAGGGCCCTTGCCAAGCGTTGCCCACATTTGTTGGCCAGAGTGTAGTGACGGTTGCGTCCCCTATCCCTGGCTATTAATGAGTTAGCATCCAGAAGGCGGAGCAGTTCCCTGTGAGCGTTGGAAAGGTCAAAGTACGTCACCGGATCTATGTTACGTTTGTGGGCTGTCTCAAGCGTATTTATAGTGGACAAGAGTCGGGCTATGTCCGCAGTCCTAGCCTTCTTTAGGCAGGAGCCATGTTGTATGAGAGTCCCCCTAAGTACGCATTTAAGGGCCTCCCACTTGGTAAGAGGGTTGGTGTCATCCGATCGGTGATCTAGGTTAAAGTTCCGAATTGCTAGTTCAACGTCTGCGACACACACAGTGTCTGTCAATAGGTTGTCGTTCAGGCGCCACGAGAACGATCTGCGCGAGGTCGGGGGTGAGCGAGGCTGAGGTGAGCGGGGGCATGGTCAGACCAGAGTATGTTGTCCAGGGATGCCTTAAGCGGGGTGTCGAGTAGGGATTGGGAGATTAAGAAATAATCAAGACGACTGTAGGAATTGTGGGCCACGGAATAACAGCTGTAGTCTCTCTCAAAAGGGTGCTGCACTCTCCACACATCCACCAATTGTGCGGAATGTAGGAGCGACTTTATATGTGTGAGAGCAGTGTGTGATATGGAGGACTTACCCGAGGAAGTGTCCACGGCCGGAGAGAGGGCCACATTGAAGTCACCACCTAGAATGAGACAGGGACCGCCAAAGGAAAGTAATTTGTTCATAACCACAGACAGGAAGCCCCCTTGGTCCTGGTTCGGTCCATACACATTAGCCACTGTAAAAACAGAAGAGTTAGATTTCAGTTTAAGAAACAAGTACCGGCCTAGTGGATCAACAAGAGAGTCTAAGACTTTGGGGTGGAATGATTTGTGAAAAGCTATGGACACTCCCTTGGACTTAGCCTGTGGGTTTGTGCTGTAATACCATTGATGATAATGGGGATTATTAAGGGCTGGGATAGCCGAGCTCCGAAAATGAGTCTCCTGTAGCAGTAAAATTTTAGTTCGGGCTTTGTGAAAATGGTAGAGGACCTGACTATGCTTCTCTGGAGTATTGAAGCCTCTGCAGTTAAAGGAAGATAGGGTTATGTGATCAAGCGGCACCATTACAGTATTGAGAAGAGGAGACATCAGATCTAATCTGTGTCAACATCGGGGTCTGCCCGGTCCAGAAGAAAATAGAGAGGGAGGAACAGAGAGTGGGGGGGGGGGGAAACAAAGAGGGGGGCGAAAAGAACAAGAGCAGGAAGGATAGAGGATTGTCAGTTCCGAAAAGAGGGAGAGTGTAGAGAAAGTGCCACGGGAGATGGGAACCAACAGGAGAAACATAGGGGGAAAGAGAAGCAATAGGCCACTAGGTGGCAGCATTGAGTCATGAGGTGAAGAACATAACATTTCTAAGCTATAAAACAATCTATAACAAAAAAGGTACAGTGCTTGCTCAAGCACTATCAGTCCTAAGGGGGGGAAACGCAGTAAGCACACGGAGTGTCTCCCGGTCCCGGGGTCCGCGGGGGTACAATAACTATCACTAAATAAAACTGAACCATCAATATAGTACTTCGTATAACCAAGAACGTTCAAAGCACATTCACCCATTGAAGGTGAGCACCCCCACCCCCCCGCACATTGCAAAAGTCACACCATAGAACTCAGGAGGCTCCACGGAGTAGGAGCTAGGGATGAAAGCAAACAAAGGGCGGGGATGTGCGCCAATTCCTGGGAGTGTGGGGGTCACTCGGATGACCTTGAGCGTCCGTCCCTACAAACCGTGGGTGAGGGGGGGTGTGAGTCCTGTAACAAAACAAGGATAGCAAGCCCTGTATCAGGGTGATAGTGCGATCAGCAGAAGGCACAGGGGAGTCAGTCATCTAGTAATCACTTGGATGAGTCTCTGGGACGTTTGCCCTCGCCGGTCTTCTGCCATTGTGGGTGGAAAGGGAGACCCGGGGTGGTGGACGGGAGGGGCCAGTCAGGCAAGGCGACCTGAGGTAGCTCCAGAGTACCCAGGAACCGAGGCAAGTCCCCAAGGGTGCGAAAAAGGGCTGTCTTTCCATCATGATGAACCCGGAGCTGGAAGGGGAACCGCCATTGATATTTGATATTTCGCTCTTGGAGGAGAGATGTGAGAGGTTTAAGAGCGCGCCTCATTGCCAGTGTTTGGTGTGAGAGGTCCGGGAGCAGCATTACAGGGGTGTCATTCAGCCGAATGGAGTCCTGAGTACTGGCGGCTCTCATGATCTCCTCCTTAACCTTTTAAAAGTGCACCCTGCAAAGCGTGTCGCGGGTAAAGGAGGAGTCAGGATTTCTCAGGCCCAAGGTCCTTTGCACTCTGTCTAGTTCAATAGCGGAATCTTTAGGCCGCTGTAGAAGTTGGTTAAAGATGGCGGCGACCGCCCCGGCCAGGTCCTTATGTTCTACCGTTTCCAGAATACCGCGGATCCTGATGTTATTCCTGCGATTTCGGTTCTCGATATCGTCTTGATGATACATTTGTTGCTGTATCACGACGGTGTGGGAGTTTAGGGTCTCTTCATGAAATTGCAGTGTGGTACAAATGCCATCCGTGGTATTTTCCACGTCCTCCATACGGGTCCCCATATCTCTCTTGAGCTCCTTAAAGGAGTAGTAAAGGTAAATGTTTTTTCACCTTAATGCATCCTATGCATTAAGGTGAAAAAACATTTGACAATACCGGCCCCCCCCCGAGCCCCCGTTTTACTTACCTGGCCCCTCGAAAGTCCCGCGCTCGCTCCCGTCATCCTCTGAGTTCCTGTGCCTGGCCGTTGATTGGCTACTGTGGATGGATTGAAAGCAGCGCAGCCATTGGCTGGCGCTGCTGTCAATAACATCCAATGACGTGGCACGTCGGGGGCGGGGCTGAGTGATACAGTCGGCGGCTATGGCCGCCGCTGTATCACGGGAGCGCGCCCACAGTAACTCCACACCATGCGAGCTCGCTCGCATTATGGTGTGGAGTCCTTGCGGGGAGGAGCCGAGACAGCCGCCGAGGGACCCCAGAAGCGGAGGATCGGGGCCACTGTGTGCAAAACGAGCTGCACAGTGGAGGTAAGTATAATATGTTTGTTATTTAAAAAAAAAAAAAACGGGAACCTGTAGTGTTCCTTTAATCTCATTCTTATACGTCTGCTCCATGCGGGAGACATAATGCTCAAAGTCATGTTTAGTGGGCAGGGATCGCAAGTAGGCATGCATGGATCGCATCTGCGACTCCATATCCCATCCATCCCCGGAGCACAGGGATGCCTGTGAAAGATGGTGAGGGCTATGTGGGCTACAGGAGGGAGGCTCAAAGTCTGTGAGGGAGGCCGAGTGGCCCCTGGACTGTACCTTCGTGGCATCTGCAGGTTCAGAGTGGGCCAGGGACGGAGGCACCGCCACCATCTTGGATCTCTCCTGTTCCAGGAAGGCCACAGAGGCACGGGTCACAAACCAGCCCAGATCTCCCTGTGTGCGGTCGCCGACGGGCTTAGAGTGATCCTTGGGCTTGTCCTTTCCCATCGAGGCAATATGGGAGCTGTGTGTGCGGTGATGGAGGAGGTATAACCCCTTAAAGATCAGCGGGACCGGGAGCTGCCGCGATTAGCGTCTAACGGCTCCATGCGCCAAGCCACGCCCCCTTCCTGCTGCTTTTAATTGTTAGGCTTCCATTTTAAAGAGGAGTGATTTAAGAATAAAATGTATATTTTTGTTCCGTATTAACACCATTTTTAAATGAACATGTAAAAATGTAAAAAGTGTTTTTTTTTTTTAGTTTTGTTAGCTTTTTGTAGGCTTGCATAAAAAAAAAAAAATATTTGGCAAGACAATAGAAACAAAAGCATTGTTTGTGCTATATACAATATATATACAGTATGTGTGTATATATATATATATATATATATATATATATATATATATATATATACTGTATATATTGCAAACAGTAGAAAGTGATACCACACAAATAGCAAAATAAATCTACCTAAACATGTGTATATATAGGATGTATGTACAGTATACATTTGTATAGGATAACATACATGAAAAACAACTCAGTAAGCGAACATGCCGTGCTATCAAAGATACAAGTAAATGAATGGAAATTTAAACTGGTGATAAATAGATAAATAAGAGTCTGTACAAATTATTGCAAAAGACATATAAAACACCCATATGTTGAATCCAAACTGTGCCATATGAAATCTCTGTGTGTCCCCAGCTCCACTGATTGAAGAACCACACCACGTGCCCTTGCACCCAGTGATGTCAGCTTATCAGAAGACGTGTAAGTAAACTTTTGCTGGAATCAAGAGTCTTCCTTCGGGCCTCCTCACACAGGTTCTCCACCGCTCAACAAGGCTGGCAATTTCTCAGTGATCGGACTTCAGGTTGGGTAAAATCCAGTGGAGGCCAGTGGTAATTTTTTTTGGGGGGGCGGGCGGTCGGTAGGGTTGCCTCCTGTCCAGGATTCACCCGGACAGTTCGGGTTTTGAATCATGTGTCCGGGTTTCAGGCGGACTGAAACCCGGACACATTTAGGGCTCATTTACACTTGCTTCGGCTTCAACAAGGCTTCGGACAGGCTTTGTTAACGTTCTCTGAAAGCTCCTGTCACTAAATAAAATGGTTAGCTTACAGTCCTGTTTACACCTTGCTTTTGCTTTACTTTGCTTCAGCTTCGCTTCAAAAGTTATACCCCATGTAGCTTCAGTGGTGCTTCAAAGCGTCTTCAAAGCCTCCGTAGAAGTCTATGGCAAAGCTTGCTTGAAGCCCCACTGAAGCTCCACCGAAGCCCCACAAAGCCTCACCGAAGCCCCACCAAAGCCTCACCGAAGCCTCATCGAACCCTTATTGAAGCCTTGTCGAAGCCTCGAGCAAAAGCAGGTGTAAACAGGATTGTAAGCTAACCATTTAGTGACAGGGGCTTTGACTGGCGTTCAGAGAGCTTTAACAAAGCGCGTCCGAAGCAAGTGTAAACTAGACAGGAGCTGTGGCTCCCAAAGTAACCAAGATAGTCACACACAAATCTGTTGCCATCCAGGAGCTGCGGGCAGCTGTCTGGGAGCGGGTTCTGCATCACTGGGGGGGGGGGGGGGGGGGGCAGGGGGATGATGTCAGCAAAAGCAATTTGGCCACACCAACATTTTTCTGCGGCACGCTACGTGCACCGTATTACTACTCTCCTTGCGGCACCAAAGTGTTCGGATTTGGCTTGAAGAAAAGGTGGCAACCCTAGCGGTTGGTCGGTCCGGTCTGATGCACTTATCCCATCTATGGTGGGCAGCGCTTCACCGGCAGCTGCGATGGCGACGGCTTTCCTTTCCCCTCCTCCTCAGCTGCCAATTGGGGCTCTTCTCTTTTCGGCGAATGGCAAAACGGGTCTCAGACCTGCTTCTGATTGGCCAGATTGAGGATCAGTGTTTCAATAGCGAATATTCATGCGCTGTTGTAACATCTGGGTGGGCTCCTGGCACAATGCTCTGAGCCCCGAGCACATCCTATTTTGAAGCCTGTAACGACAGGGGTTAACGTCGTTTAGGATATTCCATTCTCGAACACACGCCAGCTACCAGACACTCCAACCAGCCGAATAAGACCCCATACAAATATTTCTCCCTGCACAAACGAGACAACGCTCTGTGTTGAAGTTCCAAAAACAGGGAATGAATCTTTATTTCAAACACACTTCCCTTCAAAACACTTCCCCCCCATCCTTGGGGAACAGGGCGGGTTAAACTGTCCAATGACAATGGTGATAAAGGTCAGGTGTGTTCAAACTTCTCCTTCAGTAAACAGTCTTAGCAGGAGGGGTTGCTGGAGTGTAGTGATGAGCCGAACACCCCTGGGTTCGGTTCGCACCAGAACCCGCGAACGGACTGAAAGTTCGCACGAACGTTAGAACCCTATTAAATACAATGGATGCGAACGTTCGAAATCCAAAGTGCTAATTATAACGACTATTATGCATGTTATTGTCCTAAAAAGGGTTTGGGAACCCGGGTTCTGCACCAGGGGACATGTATCAATGCAAAAAGAAGTTTTAAAAACGGCCGTTTTTCGGGAGCAGTCATTTTAATGATGCATAAAGTGAAAAAAAAAAAGTCAAATATTCCTTTAACCACTTGCCGCCTGCCCTATAGCGGATTGACGTCGGCAAAGTGGTTGCAGAATCCTGACAGGACGTCATATGACGTCCTCAGGATTTTGAGCCGCTGCGCGCCCCCGGGGGCGCACATCGCGGCGATCGTTGCTCTGCGGGGTGTCAGTCTGACACCCCGCAACACCGATCTAGGTAAAGAGTCTCCGACGGAGACTCTTTACCACATGATCAGCCGTGTCCAATCACGGCTGATCACAGTGTAAACAGGAAAAGCCGGTCATCGGCTTTTCCCCACTCGCGTCTGTCAGACGCGAGTAGAGGAGAGCCGATCGGCTGCTCCTCTGACAGGGGGGGGGTTTGTGCTGATCGATTATCAGCACAACCTCCCCGAGGATGCCCACTGGACCACCAGGGATGCCACTAGACCACCAGGGATGCCACTAGACCACCAGGGAAGCCCACAATAAGGTATGCCACCCTAGACCACCAGGGATAATGGATGCCAATCAGTGCCACAATAGATGCCAATCAGTGCCCACAATGGGCACCACTGATTGGCAGGCATTATTGTTTGGCACTGATTGGCATCCATTAGTACAGTACAGTGCCACCTATCAGTGCCCACCCATGCCACCTATCAGTGCCCACCCATGCCACCTATCAGTGCTCACCCATGCCCACCCGTGCCACCTATCAGTGCCCATCCATGCCGCCTATCCGTGCCTATCTGTGCCCACCCATGCCGCCTATCTGTGCCCACCCGTGCTGCCTATCTGTGCCCACCCGTGCCGCCTATCTGTGCCCACCCGTGCCGCCGATCGTTGCCCATCCGTGCCGACGATCGTTGCCCATCCGTGCCGCCGATCGTTGCCCATCCGTGCCGCCGATCGTTGCCCATCGGTGCCACCTCATCGGTGCCCATCCGTGCCACCTCATCGGTGCCCATCCGTGCCGCCTTATCCGTGCCCGTCAGTGCAGCCCCATCAGTGCCCATCAGTGAAGGAGAAAACTAACTTATTTACAAAGTTTTGTAACTGAAACCAAAAAAAACCTTTTTTTTTTCAAAATTTTCGGTCTTTTTTTTATTTTTTAGCAGAAAATAAAAATCGCAGAGGTGATCAAATGCCACCAAAAAAATTACATTTCTAAAGGAAAAAAAGCCATTTAAAACTGCTTGCGGCTTTAATGTAATGTCTGGTCCCAGTAATATGGATGAAAATCTTTAAGAAAAATGGCATAGCTACCCCCCCCCCCCCCACCCCAGCCCATTACCAGCCCCTTTGGGTCTTGTATGGATATTAAGGGGAACCCCGCACACAAAAGAAAAAAGGCCCTATATACTCTGAACAGCCGTATACAGGCGGTGCATACAAGACAGGGACTGTAGGTTTGTTCTTATGTAGAATCTGTTTGTCATTTTGAACAGGTACATTGTTTAAGTGTAGCTCCTGCCAAAAAATCTATTTTTAAGCTTTTTGGAAAACATAGGTAAGGGTTATCACCCCTGTAACATTTGTTTTGCTGTCTGTGCCCCTGTTCAGAACATTTCACCTCACTTTCCGTCCCAATGACAAATGTTTTTTGAAAATTTGGGGTTTTTATTGAAACAAGAATTGGTGATAAAGCATCAGTGGAGAGGAGACACTTTTTTTCCCATATTAACTCTTAAGCCCTGTACACACGATCGGATATCCTATGGATTTTCGTCCGATGGATTTGTCCATCGGATATCCGATGAAACTGTTTTCCATCAATCCTGCCCACACACCATCAGTCAAAAAACCGGCCGTTCCAAATGCGGTGACGTAAAACACTCCGATGAGCCGAGAAAAATGAAGTTTAATGCTTCTGAGCATGCGTGGGTTTTTGATCCGATGGACTTGCCCATAGACGATCGGAGTTTTCGATCGTTTTTTTATCCATTGGAAAAATGTAAAACATGTTCTATTTTTAAAAACCGATGGAAAAAAGACCGATGGGTCCCATACACGATCGGTTTGTCTGATGAAAAGAATCCATCGGACAAAAATCCATAGGATATCCAATCGTGTGTACATGGCTTTACAGGAGAGAATTTGCCTTCCTGGGGGTAGATTTCCTCTCACTTCCTGTTGTATCCTTTCGTTTGCAAGGAGGAGTCGTTTGTAAGTTGGATGTTTGAAAGTAGGGGCCTGCCGTATATACTCTGCTGAAATTTGCCCCTTACATGTTGGTGTTGCCATAACACTGTGAGCCCTCACAGTTACTCTTGGTGGGCGCATGAATGGGCCCTGCTGTGAATTATTAGATCAAGAATTGTAATTGCATGCCTCTGTTGAACAGGGGCTGAAAAATTGGGCCTTTGGTGGTGGTGGTGGTGGTGTTGACACAACACTGTAAGGCCTCACAGTTACTCTTGGTGGGCGCAGGAATGGGCCCTTATGTGAATTATTAGATCAAGAATTGTAATTACATGCCCCTGTTAAACAGGGGCAGAAAAATTGGGCCTTAGGCACTGGTGCCACGACACTGCAATCTCTCCCAGATACTCTAGTTGGAGTGCAGGAATGAGCCCTGCTGCAAAGCATTGCATAAAAAATTGTAATTACATGCCCCTGTTAAACAGGGGCTGAAAAATTGGGCCTTAGCCACTGGTGGCGGCACCCAGAAACAAAAATGTTCTTCCAAGCTATCATCATCAATCGGATCATTGAGGAGGAGGAGGATAGTCAGTCAACATAACAGGACAGTCTCTCAGCATCAGCATCAGTCTTGAAGGGATGTGACATTTGAAAATAAATTAGTCTGTTATATCAGCTTCAGGTGTTTGGTAGCTGGTGGTGATCCAAGACTGGTTCATCTTTATGAAGGTCAGTCGATCAACCGAGTCGGTGGACAGGCGCACCCTGTGATCCGTGACAAATCCTCCAGCAGCACTGAATGTGCGTTTTGAAAGAACGCTGGATGCAGGACAGGCCAGTAGCTCAATTGCATACTGTGCAAGCTCTGGCCAGTGATCCATCCTCAAGACCCAGTAAGCCAGAGGATTTTCGGTGGGGAAGGTGTCCAAGTCTGATCTTGCCCCTAGGTATTCCTGCACCATGTATATCAGACGCTGGCGATGGTTGCTGGAACCGATCATACCTTGGGGCTGTGGACTAAAGAATTGTCTGAACGCATCGGTCAGACGGCCACCTTCCCCACCGCTCCTTCTTTGACTGACCTCAGCAACTCGTTGTCCAGGACCAGGAGTTTGTAACCTCCCAGTCTCTGGGAACGCGTTGCACAGACCTTTCTGCAAGGCCTCCCGGAGTTGTCTCATCCTCTGCTCCCTCTGCGATGGTAAGATAAGGTCCGCAACCTTACCCTTGTACCGTGGATCAAGGAGAGTGGCCAGCCAGTAATGGTCCCTCTCCTTGATCCGAAGAATACGAGGATTCTTCCGCAGACTTTGCAGGATCAGGGAGGCCATGCAGCGTAGGTTAGCTGAGGCATTCGGTCCGGAGTCCTCTGGTTCACTAAGGACGACATGATCCGCAGCCACCTCCTCCCAGCCACGTACAAGTCCACGGGTTTCTTGGGAATGTAAATCATCCCTAAAAGACTGCTGCTGATGATGCTGAGTGCCAGGCTCCACCTCTATGCTGACACAATCCTCCTCCTCCTCCTCTTCCTGTGCGATGGGTGGGACAGAAGGAACACTGTCTGGGTAAAGGGGGCCTTGAGAGGCAAGGAAGTCCTCCTCTTCCTGCCTCTGTTCTGCCTCAAGTGCCCTGTCCATTATTCCACGCAGCGTATGTTCCAACAGGTGGACAAGAGGTACAGTGTCACTGATGCATGCACTGTCACTGCTCACCATCCTCGTGGCCTCCTCAAATGGTGCCAGGACAGTGCATGCATCCCTGATCATGCCCCACTGGCGTGGTGAAAAAAACCCGAGCTCCCCTGACCCTGTCCTGGTGCCGTAGTCGCACAGGTACTCATTGATGGCCCTCTGCTGCGTGTGCAGCCGCTGCAGCATGGCCAACGTTGAGTTCCACCTGGTGGGCATGTCACATATAAGGCGGTTCTTGGGCAGGTTCAACTCCTTTTGCAGCTCAGCCAGGCGAGCACTGGCATTATAAGATCTGCGGAAATGCACACAGACTTTCCTGGCCTGCCTCAGGACATCCTGTAAGCCCGGGTACCTGCCCAAGAACCGCTGCACCACCAGGTTAAGGACGTGAGCCACACAGGGCACATGGGTCAGTTGTCCCTGTCGGAGGGTGGAGAGGAGGTTGGTGCCATTGTTGCAAACCACCATTCCTGGCTTAAGCTGGCGTGGCGTCAACCACCTCTCGGCCTGTCCCTGCAGAGCAGACAGAACCTCTGCCCCAGTGTGGCTCCTGTCCCCCAAACACACCAGCGCAAGCACGGCATGGCATCTTTTTGCCTGCGTACTTGCGTAGCCCCTTGAACGCCTATGGAGCACCGCTGGTTCCGAGGACAAAGCACAGGAAGAGGCCATGGAGGAAGAAGAAGAGGAGGGGGCGGAGGAGAGAGGTGTGTCACAACCAGTAGTAGCATTTTGGAGGCGTGGCGGCGGAACAACCTCCAACACTACTGCACCTTGTCCTGCATCCTTCCCAGCTGCCAAAAGAGTGACCCAATGGGCCGTGAAAGAAAGGTAACCTCCCTGTCCATGCCTGCTGGACCATGAGTCAGCGGTAATATGCACCTCACCGCTGACCGCCCTGTCCAGCGAGGCCAAGACATTGCCTTCCACATGCCGGTAGAGAGCCGGAATCGCCTTCCGTGAGAAAAAGTGGCGTATGGGAACCTGCCACTGAGGAACCGCACATTGCTCAAACTCACGGAAGGGGGCCGAGTCTACTACCTGAAAAGGCAGCAGTTGAAGCGCTAACAATTTAGCCAAGCTAGCATTCAACCGCTGGGCATGTGGATGGCTGGGAGTGAACTTCTTTCGACAGTCCAGCAGCTGGGGCAGGGAAATTTGCCTGCTAGAATCGGACGTCGGTGTACTGCTAGCAGAGTGCCCGCAAGTACTTGGCTGTGACACACCTAATTCTACACCTTCATTCCTCTCAGTGCAGGTTTCAGAGAGGACTGAAGGTATAGTGGGGTTGGAGATCCCAGCTGATGCGGTGCAAGGAGAGGTCCGCTTTGTTCTTTGGTGTGGGTCTTGAAGGTAGGCTTGCCAACGAGCTGCATGGCAGGTCAACATATGTCTGGTCAAGCATGTGGTGCCCAAGCGGGTGATGTTTTGGCCATGCGATATACGCTTGAGACATATGTTGCAAACAGCAGCTGTGCGATCTGATGCACTCGACTCAACAAAGGTCCCCACCAAAGAACTTTTTGAATAACGGGCAGAGGCAGCGCCCTGCACAGGCGGAGCTCTGCGGTATGATTCCGTCGGTGTGCTGCCCTTACGCTGGCCCCCCGAGGGCATCCTGCCTCGTTGGAGATGTGCCTCCTCCTCATCCTCCTCCTCCTCCTCTCTCCCATTAGGCACCCACGTGGAGTCAGTGACCTCATCATTCCGTCCCTCCTCATCACTGGAGCCAATCTGGCAGTATGCTGCAGCTGCTGGAACATGACTGCCAGATTGGTGTCCTTCTTGAGCATCCCCTCTCTCTGCTCTCACGCTACTGCCTTCCTCTAGCTGGGTATCATCATCAGACCCTTTGAAACGCTGGGCATCCTCCTGGAGCATGTACCCAACACTGTGCTCAAACAGTTCGGGGGACTCCACAGGAGGACATGGTGGGTCTAGGGAAGGAGTGACTGATGATGACATTGATACCAGGGAAGAGGACGCTTTGGCAGCTGCTTTGCCAGTACCCTGAGCCTGGGTGAGAGAGGATGAGGAGGATGAGGAGGGCTTGGTCATCCACTCTACCAAGTCTTCGGCATGATGCGGCTCAACATGTCCAGCTGCCGAAAAGAAGGACAAGCGTGTCCCATGGCCACGTGCTGATGGCGATGCACCGCGTCCACGACCAGCACTGTTGTCTCTAGACACAGAGCCTGCTTGCCCTCTTTTATTGGCTCCTGACTGTCTGCCTCTCCTTGTTTGCCTTCCAGACATTCTAATGGCCTGCAGGGAGATGGGAAAACCAGCAATAAGGCCTAGCTTCAGGAGTATACTTTGCAGGAATCACACTACGCCTGCTGTAAGTGCTGCAAATGCCTGTTGGTGTAACACACTAGGAAAACACAGCAATAAGGCCTAGCTTCAGGAGTATAATGTGCAGGAGGCACACTCCGCCCGCTGTAAGTGCTGCAAATGCCTGTTGGTGTAACACACCAGGAAAACACAGCAATACGGGCTAGCTTCAGGTGTATAATGTGCAGGAGGCACACTCCGCCCGCTGTAAGTGCTGCAAATGCCTGTTGGTGTAACACACTAGGAAAACACAGCAATAAGGCCTAGCTTCAGGAGTATATTTTGCAGGAATCACACTACGCCTGCTGTAAGTGCTGCAAATGCCTGTTGGTGTAACACTCCAGGAAAACACAGCAATAAGGCCTAGCTTCAGGAGTATATTTTGCAGGAATCACACTACGCCTGCTGTAAGTGCTGCAAATGCCTGTTGGTGTAACACACCAGGAAAACACAGCAATACGGGCTAGCTTCAGGTGTATAATGTGCAGGAGGCACACTCCGCACGCTGTAAGTGCTGCAAATGCCTGTTGGTGTAACACACTAGGAAAACACAGCAATAAGGCCTAGCTTCAGGAGTATATTTTGCAGGAATCACACTACGCCTGCTGTAAGTGCTGCAAATGCCTGTTGGTGTAACACACCAGGAAAACACAGCAATACGGGCTAGCTTCAGGTGTATAATGTGCAGGAGGCACACTCCGCACGCTGTAAGTGCTGCAAATGCCTGTTGGTGTAACGCACCAGGAAAACTCAGCAATACGGGCTAGCTTCAGGTGTATAATGTGCAGGAGGCACACTCCGCCTGCTGTAAGTGCTGCAAATGCCTGTTGGTGTAACACACTAGGAAAACACAGCAATAAGGCCTAGCTTCAGGAGTATATTTTGCAGGAATCACACTACGCCTGCTCTAAGTGCTGCAAATGCCTGTTGGTGTAACACACCAGGAAAACACAGCAAAGAGGGCTAGCTTCAGGTGTATACTGTGCAGGAGGCTTAGCAACAATGACACTGACACTGTCCCCTGCCTATCCTTCTCTCTCCCTGCACACAAGGTTTATCAAAGAATATGACACTGACACTCTCCCTGCCTATCCTTCTCTCTCCCTGCACACAAGGTTTAGTAAAGAATATGACACTGACACTGTCCCCTGCCTATCCTTCTCTCTCCCTGCACACAAGGTTTATCAAAGAATATGACACTGACACTCTCCCTGCCTATCCTTCTCTCTCCCTGCACACAAGGTTTAGTAAAGAATATGACACTGACACTGTCCCCTGCCTATCCTTCTCTCTAACTGCACACAAGGTTTCTCAAAGAATATGACACTGACACTCTCCCTGCCTATCCTACTCTCTCCCTGCACACAAGGTTTATCAAAGAATATGACACTGACACTCTCCCTGCCTATCCTTCTCTCTCCCTACACACAAGGTTTATCAAAGAATATGACACTGACACTCTCCCTGCCTATCCTTCTCTCTCCCTGCACACAAGAATAGCACAAAGAATCTCAACACTGTCCCTGCCTATCCTTCTCTTTCCCTGTGCCGGAACACATTACACAAGGCCGCCGTGCTGGCGGCCTTAATAGTGTGGGGCGTGTGCTAAACCTCCATATCTATAATTGGCCACAGGCAACCTGCCTGTGGCCAATTATGGCTCTCCTAGCTGCCGGCGCTGTGATTGGCCAAGCATGCAGGGTCACAGTGCATGCTTGACCAATCACAGCGCCGGGATTGCACTGTGATGGAGCAGTGTATTGTGGGCCGTTCGTGTCACTCGAATTTGGCGCGAACGGCCCAAATCGTTCGATGTTCGCCGAACGATCGAACAGCCGATGTTCGAGTCGAACGTATGTTCGACTCGAACACTGAGCTCATCCCTACTGGAGTGATTCCCCCCCCCCCTTTCCTCACAGCAAGACACTTAACCATCCCATAATAGGCAGCCAGACGGTCTACCAAGCTCCAATCCACATCATCACAAACAACAATGAAAAGGTCTTTGAAAGCTAGTCTGGATTTAATCTACATTACACAGGCAGCCAGATGGTTGAAGTTGAACACATCAGCATCTCTCAATTAACCTGTTGAGTTCAGAATCAAACAACCGGTAAATAGTCCTTTACAGCAGGGTTCCCCAACCCCCGGTCCGCGGCCCACTGCCGGGCCGTGGCCTATTTGCAGATGGGCCGCGAAGGCTGCACTGTGTGAGGTGCGGCAGCGGGCAAGCAGAGAGATGACATCTCTCACCGCCCGCCCGGATCACGGCACTTCCGCCCACACAGCGGGGCTCCTACTGTGGTGAGGCGCGGGAGCAGAGAGATGAGATCATCTCTCGCCGCCCGCCTGGAAAGCGGCACTTCCGCCCACACAACGGGGCTCCTATACTGCGGTGAGGCGCGGGAGCAGAGAGATGAGATCATCTCTCGGCGCCCGCCCATAACGCGGCACTTCCGCCCACACAGTGGGGCTGCTATACTGCAGCGAGGCGTGGGAGCAGAGAGATCATCTCTCACCGCCCGCTCCGCATTACCGCTGTTCTCCCTCACCTGCCTGTGCTGCCACCACGGCAGGTGACAAAAAAATCTACTGGCAGGTGGCAATCCACACCTGGTGGCAGGTGACATGGCAAGTAGCAATCCACACCTGGTGGCAGGTGACGTGGCAATCCACACCTGGTGGCAGGTGACGTGGCAATCCACACCTGGTGGCAGGTGACGTGGCAATCCACACCTGGTGGCAGGTGACGTGGCAGGCGACCTGGCAATCCGCACCTGGTGGCAGGCGACGTGGCAATCCGCACCTGGTGGCAGGCGACGTGGCAATCCGCACCTGGTGGCAGGTGTTGTGGCAAGCGACAATCCACATCTGGTGGCAGGCGAGGTGGCAAGCGACAATCCACATCTGGTGGCAGGCGACGTGGCAATCCACATCTGGTGGCAGGCGACGTGGCAATCCACACCTGGTGGCAGGTGACGTGGCAAGCAACAATCCACACCTGGTGGCAGGTGATGTGGCAAGCAACAATCCACACCTGGTGGCAGGTGATGTGGCAAGCAACAATCCATACCTGGTGGCAGGTGACGTCGCAAGCAACAATCCACACCTGGTGGAAGGCGACGTGGCAAGTGACAAACCGCATCTGGTGGCAGATTCTGCATTATGGTGAGTTTGAACGATTTCATTTTATATTACAATGCAATGACAGAAATAATGCGCTGCAATCATGCCAACACCATATCAGCCATTGTTCTGTGATGATTGAGGCGCTAACACTAGCCATTTCCCCGACAAACTGCCCGCGAAAAGCTACATAACCCAACCCCCCCCCCCTCCCCCGGGCCTTGGCACGATTCTATTACACAACGCCGGTCCTCGGTGCCAAAAAGGTTGGGGACCACTGCTTTACAGATATCCTGGGGAATATTGTGGATTAATATTACAGACCCATTTCAAAGCAATCCAAGACATTTTCTCAATGTCCATTATTTTCTGGCTCATACTTTCTAAGAACTTCTGGGTTCCACGGGCCCTCCCGTTACAAAGCCTATTAGAGCCTATGGCTCTAATCAGGTGCTTCAAAAAAACACCCCCGCCGCTGTAATTCACACGAACAGCATCCTGAAAGGGGCCGGACCCATGATTAGGGGTGGCGGTGTCCTGTCAGAATAGCGGTCGTGGATAGAACATGGGGGTGGCGGCCGTGGATAGAGGGAGCGGCGCTCCGCCGCCCCTAATGGACGGGCCACCACTGGTAAAATCACAGCGATTAGGATCGCCAGCTTCTGTTCTGTAGACCTCCCTGGTTTCCAAAGGTCACCTTTGCCGTTCCAATGTAAATATCCAAGTTTCCTCAGGAGTGGGGGGTTACAAGTACATTCTTGAGGTCCGTATGTTTCCTCTGGATTCTGGTGTTCCCCGATTCTGCATGCAATGCTGTCGGATTTTTCTCCTCTCCCTCCCTCTGGCTACACTGCAGGGTGATTGGCATCTGTGACCCCACCCCCACTCTGATCACCCCCACCCCTGTGCTGTCCGGGCTCCCCTGTGTGCCCTCCTCCCACGCAGTGCTTCTGGCTTCCTTCCTCTCCTCTGCCACCAGTTGCTGGGAGCGCACAGGCAGATTAGTTTCAGGATGGAGAGCAGGGGGTAGGGGGCGGTGAATATGTCATATTTACCGGTCCCTTCCTTTCCTGAATGAACACAGTGAGCAATCAGTACCAATCGCTCCCTTGTCCATTTATCAATGGAGCATAGTAAACGCTATTTATTATGCTTCAGCTTGTGAATGAACAGGAAGCCTCTGAGCGCTTCATATTCATTCACTTGTGCAGCTGAGGCTGCAGAGAAAGGAACTGAGAAATCTATGTCCTCGGTCCCTTTCTCATTCTCAAAAGTGAGACATCAGGGGTTACCCTGTCAGGTAGGCTGTACGGGGCTCCATGAATTCTAACAGCAGCCCTGGACAAGTGTGTGCCGCACCTCCTGAACCATATGAACTAAATAGCTGGTATGGTTGAGGAGGTCTGTTGGTTACCAGCCCCGCACTTATCCCATCTAGGTTGCAGGCAGCGCTTCCTCTTGGCAGCGGGCGGGCGGGTGGCCTCTCCTCTCCTGGTCCATGACAAATTCCCCTGTGTCTCCTCCCTCCTCCTCCTCAGCGGCCAATAGGATCACTTCTCCTATCGGCCAATCAGGTGACGGGTCTCAGGACCGGCTTCCTGATTGGCCGGGAGGAGAATCAGGAAGAAAATAGTGAATATTAATTAAATAATGTCACACAACCGGGTGGGTTTGGGGCGCAGTGCTCGCCCCCCCCCCCCCCCGAGCCCACACTTATTTGAAGCTAATTAGAGCCTCAGGCTCTAATCACGTGCTTCTAAAAAAAAAAAAAAAACCCATTGGAATCCCTGTGTCCGGCACCCTGCATGTAGATTAGGGGGTAAGACTCATGGATTAGGGGGGCGGCACCCGTGCATTCCCGTATGGATGGGCAACCACTGCCCTCAATATGGAGGTTATATTGCCGGGGGGAGGGACTTCTGTGCCAAAGACCCTTGTCCCCATGTTGATAAGGACATGGTCCTCTTCCCCACAACCCTGGCCCGGTGGTTGTGGGGGTTCAGAGACAGATGGCTTACCAGAATCTGGAAGCCCCTTTCAGCATCCAAACTTTAGTCACGCTTAAACCCTGCTTGAGTTGAACCCGGGTGTGTTCGGCTCATCACTACTGCCTCGTACACACGATCAGTTTTCCCAACAAGAAAAGTGCGATGTGAGCTTTTTGTCAGGAATTCCGACCGTGTGTATGCTCCATCACACTTTTTCTGTCATAATTCCTGCCAAGAAAAGATTGAGAGCAGGTTCTCAATTTTCGTGACAGGAAAAATTCCTATCGGGAATCGCGCTTGTCTGTATGCAATTACGACGCGAAAAAAAAAACATGCATGATCAGAATAAAGCAGAAGAGCCGAACTGCCTATTGAACTTCATTTTTCTCGGCTCGTCGTACGTGTTGTACGTCACCGCGTTCTTGACGTTCGGAATTTCAGACAAGATTTGTGTGACCGTGTGTATGCAACACAAGTTTGAGACGTTTTCCTGCTGAAAAAACCCCCCACGGTTTTCCTGTCGGAAAAACTGATTGTGCGTACAAGGCCTCAAGCCCTGTACACACGGCCTGGGAATCCCGTCAGAAAAAAAAACGTCAGTTTTCCTGACAGGATTCCTTGCAAGCTTTTCTTGCTCGCCGAGTGTACACACGGCACATTCAAAAGAACCGCCGTTCTTTTAAATGGCAAGAACGCGGTGATGTCATCGACTACGACGAGCCTGCACTCATCACATTCGATGCTGTCGCCGCCATCTTGCTTCACCCTACACTACCCTTGTAAGCAGGGCCGCCATCAGGGGGGTACAGGCAGTACACCTGTAAGGGCCCCGGAGGTCCCCAGGGGCCCGGATGGCATGCCCTCCTTTTTTGTAAGGGGCCTGGAGGTCCCCAGGGCCCCAGGATGGTAGCCCCCCTTTTCTATTTATTTTTTATAAAAAAAAATTTTTTTTTTTTTTGTAAGGAGCCCAGAGGTCCCCGGGGCCCCGGATGGTAACCTCCTTTTTTATGTATTTTTTATAAAATAAAGAAAATCTTTTTATTTTATTTATTTTTATTTATTTTTTGTAAGGGGCCCAGAGGTGTTGTTCTTTCTTTGTTCATCAGCACCCAAAGCCCCCCCAACCTTAACAATTTGCGGCGGCAGCACCCCCCCCCCCGCTTCTCAATTCGTGGCACTCCCCGGTTCTCAATTTGCGGCGGCAGAGCACCCCCCACGGTTCTCCTCTGCTCCAGGAGGGGGCCCATTCCCTGAAGCTGTGTAAGGGGCCCCAAAATTCATGATGGCTGCCCTGCTTGTAAGCAACCGCGCATGCGTCGAAGACTCATCGAGCATGCGTGGGTTTACCTGGAGACAAAAGTGCCCAGTAGACAAGTGGTTTAAATATACCATTAAAAGGGATTTGTTAGATGTGTTCTGCAAAAAATATTTATTTGTTCTTTTATTGTTGTATTGAATATTTACACGTTATTTGCGAAACGCGTTTATCCCAGACGCCTGATATACTGATGATTACGGTTTTATAAATTCTGTTATATTTTGTAGATAAATAAAAAATAAAATGCAATTTTAACTGATTTGAGTGATTTCTCTGTGGCACATAGAGTCCCATTTTCTTTTTCTTGCCCTTCTGGACAAGCGAGGGTTCTTTTTGGTGTAAATCTTTGATTAGGGATGGTGTCCGCTGAGAAAATAAATAAATACGTTTAGACAGAGTTATTCCATATAATCCTATTCATTTGATATAAGTTTTTTTTTGTGCCCAGGATTCAGCTTTAATGCCATGTACATGGCGACTATGCCTACCAGCGATATACCAAGCATCTCACTATCAGAGCGATCTGATACAGAAAACTTCATCCACCGGTAATGAGAGGCGGTTTCTTTTTTTTTTTTTTTTTAAAGAACTTCCAAAGCTCTGAAACATATCCTGAGGTGCTCGGCGTAATTGGTTTCATTATGGTTATGGGTGCATCATTGGAGCCCGGCCCGTTATAGGCGCCTTCTCTGTGTTTTTATGTTTTTTTTTTTTTTGCTCGTTGTGAATTAATTGTAATACATGACATTTTCAGCCCTTCAGAAGTGCATCTCTGCAGATCAGCGCTGGGAATTATAAACGCTATTGTCGGAGGAGATAAAAATGTACGCTTGTGAATTTTGACATTTGCTTGTCGCTTAATGCATTCACCATGCAAATTAAATATGAGTTTGTACCCGTGCATGGGCTATTAGTATGCAATTTCAGCTAATATGTTTAGAAAAAAAAAAAAAAGTTTCTGTTGTTCCCTTTTTTTTTTTTTTAACCTAAATTCTACCAAAACTTTTTGTCTACTTTTGGATTGAGAGACTAAAGCCTAATGCCGTGTACACACGATCATTATTCACTCACGGTTTTCTCGGCAGGAAACACTTGCCGAGAATCCCAACGAGAAAAACAGAGAGCAGGTTCTCCATTTTTCTCATTGAGATTCCCGGCAGTTTTCCCGACGAGAAACCATACACACGGCCGGTTTTCTTGGCAAAGAGCTCTCCCAGCAGTTTTCTTGCCGAGAAAACCAGCCGTGTGTATGATGCCGCGTACACACGACCACTTTTCTCGACGAGAAAAACGGCATTTTTTTTTTTTTTGCCGAGAAAAACGATCGTCTGTGGGCTTTATGTCAGTTTTCTCGTCTAGAAAAACGGCATAAAAAACGACAAGAAAATTTAGAACATGTTCTAAATTTTCTCATCGTTTTTTCCAGCATTTTTTTCCGCGGCAGTTTTCCCATAGGGAAACACTGCCGCGGAGCCCACAGACGGTCGTTTTTCTCGTCAAGAGAAAAAATGATGGGAAAAACAACCGTGTGTAGGGAACCAAGCGGTTCCCTCGTTTTTCCTGTCATTATTCACGGCGGTTTTTTAACCGCCGTGAATAATGATCGTGTGTACACGGCATTAGGCTTTAGTCTCTCAATCCAAAAGTAGACAAAAAGTTTTGGTAGAATTTAGCTTAAAAAAAAAAAAAAGGAACAACAGAAACTTTTTTTTTTTCTTCTAAACATATTAGCTGAAATTGCATACTAATAGCCCATGCACGGGTACAAACTCATATTTAATTTGCATGGTGAATGCATTAAGCGACAAGCAAATGTCAAAATTCACAAGCGTACATTTTTATCTCCTCCGACAATAGCGTTTATAATTCCCAGCGCTGATCTGCAGAGATGCACTTCTGAAGGGCTGAAAATGTCATGTATTACAATTAATTCACAACGAGCAAAAAAAAAAAAAACATAAAAACACAGAGAAGGCGCCTATAACGGGCCGGGCTCCAATGATGCACCCATAACCATAATGAAACCAATTACGCCGAGCACCTCAGGATATGTTTCAGAGCTTTGGAAGTTCTTTAAAAAAAAAAAAAAAAAGAAACCGCCTCTCATTACCGGTGGATGAAGTTTTCTGTATCAGGAGATCGCTCTGATAGTGAGATGCTTGGTATATCGCTGGTAGGCATAGTCGCCATGTACATGGCATTAAAGCTGAATCCTGGGCACAAAAAAAAACTTATATCAAATGAATAGGATTATATGGAATAACTCTGTCTAAACGTATTTATTTATTTTCTCAGCGGACACCATCCCTAATCAAAGATTTACACCAAAAAGAACCCTCGCTTGTCCAGAAGGGCAAGAAAAAGAAAATGGGACTCTATGTGCCACAGAGAAATCACTCAAATCAGTTAAAATTGCATTTTATTTTTTATTTATCTACAAAATATAACAGAATTTATAAAACCGTAATCATCAGTATATCAGGCGTCTGGGATAAACGCGTTTCGCAAATAACGTGTAAATATTCAATACAACAATAAAAGAACAAATAAATATTTTTTGCAGAACACATCTAACAAATCCCTTTTAATGGTATATTTAAACCACTTGTCTACTGGGCACTTTTACCCCCTTCCTGCCCAGGCCATTTTTCAGCTTTCAGCACTGTTGCACTTTGAATGACAATTGCGCGGTCATGCAACACTGTACGCGTATGAAATTTAGTATTTTCTTTCACACAAATAAAGCTTTCTTTTGGTGGTATTTAATCACTACAGTTTTTTTTTTGCTAAATAAACAAATAAAGACCGAAAATTTTGAAAAAAAAAAACATTTTAATAGTTTCTTATAATTTTTCTCCTTCACTGATGTGCGCTGATCAGGCTGCCCTGATGAGCACTGATAGGCTGCACTGATAGGCACTGATGAGGCTTCACTGATAGGCTGCACTGATAGGAGGCACTGATGGGCACTGATAGACGGCACTTATGAGGTGGCACTGATGGGAGACACTGATGGGAAGGCACTGATATGCACTGACAGACGGCACTGATGGGCACTAATAGGCGGCACTGATAGGCAGCACTGAC
Source organism: Rana muscosa (assembly GCA_029206835.1). Taxonomy (NCBI): domain Eukaryota; kingdom Metazoa; phylum Chordata; class Amphibia; order Anura; family Ranidae; genus Rana; species Rana muscosa. The sequence goes on from CM055125.1 coordinate 364,868,021, forward strand.
GGGCACTGGTAAGCAGGACTAATGAGGAGACACTGATTGGTGACACTGATGAGAAGGCACTGATGGGCACTGATTGACAGCACTAATGGGCACTGTTTGGCAGCACTGATGGGAACTGATTGGCAGCACTGGTGGGCACACATTGACAGCACTGGTGGGCACTGTTGGGACTGCACTGGTAATCAGTGCCCTGAAGCTGGTTATGGTCTCTCTTCTTCTGTCCCTATGCTGTCAGAATGAGGAAAGGAGTGCAGATAACCGGCTTATATTTACCTCCATGATCAGCTGTGTTTGGACACAGCTGATCACATGGTAAAGATTGGCTCTTTACCTCAATCTGTGATCAGAGAGCGCGCCGCCCACGCCCAGCAGCAGGTGCATAGTGGGTGCAATTAGGTCATATGATGGCCTCTCAGAACTAGCTGCCCGCTCTGTAGCCGGCATTCGGTTATAGCATGGTCGGCAAGTGGTTAAACAGACTAAAAGGGAGCAGATAAGGGAAGTTCATTGTTAGGGTTAGCATACCCTTTTTTTGGTAGGTGGTCCTGGCTGGTGCAGCGCTGACGAGATGACATCAGCGTCACTCTCTGCATCAAAAAACAAATACCAGATGCAGCGCAGCCCTCACACACACCACCATCACAACAATAATCAACAAGAAATTTCTTGAAAATGCTTGAATATAATTAAAGAAAGTTCCCTTATTTTAGGCACTGCAGCTCCCTCTTAAATTCACTGGGTGGCGAACTTGCATCTGAAAACATATAGAAAGGGAGAGAGGAGCGCACGCGCCATAGTGTAACACTGTTTATTGTAGAAGTTTGAGATATAAAAATGAGGAATATTGCACTCACAAACAGGAACTTGTACGTTCACATCAACAATTGGCTCTCAGTTCCGACCTCCTCTCCTGGCCTATGCAGGGCGATTGACTTGTGGGGCGACAACAGCGATGTAGGGATATGCCTTCCGGATCAGCTACCCTGTATTCCTCGCCGCGCTCCCCGCTGACATCCACTAACGAACGGACCAGCCGGCCGAGCGTGACGTCAACCGCAGCTATAAGAGGGGGGAGCCAAGCTGTGCGTGCTACTTCCTCTAAGCGTTTTCTGTTGCTATGACAACATGTTTCGGAGTTTCCTCCTTCATCAGGTAACCTGGTGAAGGAGAAAACTCCGAAACATGTTGTCATAGCAACAGAAAACGCTTAGAGGAAGTAGCACGCACAGCTTGGCTCCCCCCTCTTAGCTGCGGTTGACGTCACACTCGGCCGGCTGGTCCGTTCGTTAGTGGATGTCAGCAGGGAGCACGGCGAGGAATACAGGGTAGCTGATCCGGAAGGCATATCCCTACACCGCTGTTGTCGCCCCACAAGTCAATCGCCCTGCATAGGCCAGGAGAGGAGGTCGGAACTGAGAGCCAATTGTTGATGTGAACGTACAAGTTCCTGTTTGTGAGTGCAATATTCCTCATTTTTATATCTCAAACTTCTACAATAAACAGTGTTACACTATGGCGCGTGCGCTCCTCTCTCCCTTTCTATATGTACTCTCTGCATCAAAGACTGTTTAGGGGGTGAGGCAATGACAATGCACTCTCAGTCTTCTGGGTTGGCTGAGGCTGGGTGTCATTCAACTTGAAAAACTGAGGACATCTTGTGGCGGATAATATGTACTGCAGGTAGCAAGACAGGGCTAACGGTAAATATTGCAGCCATAGATTATTTAAAATGAAAAAGCCACCAGGGGGAGGCTGCTATCTCACCTGCAGCACCTGAAAGCCCATTCGCTGATGATCTCCCTGTGTTAGTAAGAACCCTGAACCTTTCCATTTGTTGCTGTCACTTTCCCCCGCCACTCGTCCTTTACCTTCAATGGCAAGCAGAAGAGACATTAGGGGTCCAATAGACCACTGATTTAATATTAAAGAGAACCGGTCTCAGTATATATGCTATCACATATCGGGCTATTGGTCCCCTTTGTGATGGCAATAAAGTTATGTGAAAAAAGTGTAAATAAATAAAATAAAGGTACGCCCAAGTACCAAACCTTCCTCCAATTTTTTTTTACCCCCCCCCCCCCCCGCCCACACATACACACTATACATACATTCTTATGTGCAAAAACATTGTGTTAAACATATTACATCTCCCCGCATACGCCAGAGCGGGAGAAATAATTTGTGGCCCATTAATCACAGTTAACACTAAACTAATGGGCTGAAAAAGCTTTTAAAAATTGAAAATTTTGGAATCCCGAAAGACGTCGCTGTTTCACTGGTGCACGCTATTTTAAGGCTTGACATGTTTGGTATCTATTTACTCAGGGGAACCTAATCTTTTATATTTTATCAAAAACAATTGGGCAATATTTTGCATTTGTGTGCCTCTAAAATGTATTTAGAACAAACAACTAAAAAATTGGAACTACCACTATTTTATTCTCTAGGGTCCCTGCTTTCAGAAAACATATAATGTTTGGATGTTTAACTAATCCTCAGGCCTAAAATGATTATCTTAACCATTTGCCGCCAAATGTACTGGTACATCATGGTAGTTTGAGTGGTTATGCCGGGCCATGGCGGCAGGTGCAGTCATGACCCTGGTAACTTTTTTTAGAGCCGGCGATGTAAAAGCAATCCTAGAGGCTAATTAAGGTAGTTCCTCCCTCCTGTCGCCCTCTTTTTCCTCTCTGGGCTCTCCTGTCCCACAGGGAAGACCAGGACTGGAGACAGTGTTTCTGCCGGCTGATCATAGAGCTGATTAGGAACCAAAATGTCCCTGATCATCTCTATGGTCTAAGACAGGGGTCTCCAAACTTTCTAAACAAAAGACCAGTTTACTGTGTTGTTGGGAGGAATAGTGTCCCATTTTTGTTGTCAGTGGAAGAAATTATGCCCCATCATTGGTGTCAGTGGAAGGAGATATGCCCCATTGTTGGTGTCAGTGGAAGAAATTATGCCCCATCATTGGTGTCAGTGGAAGGAATTATGCCCCATCGTTGGCATTAGTGGAAGGAATTATGCCCCATCGTTGGCATCAGTGGAAGGAATTATGCCCCACCATTGGTGTCAGTGGAAGGAATTTTGCTCCATCGTTGGCGTCAGTGGAAGGAATTATGCCTCATCGTTGGCGTCAGTGGAAGGAATTATGCCCCATCGTTGGCGTCAGTGGAAGGAATTATGCCCCACCGTTGGTGTCAGTGGAAGGAATTATGCCCCACCGTTGGCGTCAGTGGAAGGAATTATGCCCCATCGTTGTTGTCAGTGGAAGGAATTATGCCCCATCTTTAGTGTAAGTGGAAGAAATTATGCCCCATCGTTGGCATTAGTGGAAGGAATTATGCCCCATCGTTGGCGACAGTGGAAGGAATTATGCCCCACCGTTGGTGTCAGTGGAAGGAATTTTGCTCCATCGTTGGCGTCAGTGGAAGGAATTATGCCTCATCGTTGGCATCAGTGGAAGGAATTATGCCCCACCGTTGGTGTCAGTGGAAGGAATTATGCCCCATCGTTGGCGTCAGTGGAAGGAATTATGCCCCACCGTTGGCGTCAGTGGAAGGAATTATGCCCCATCATTGTTGTCAGTGGAAGGAATTATGCCCCATCTTTAGTGTAAGTGGAAGGAATTATGCCCCATCGTTGGTGTCAGTGGAAGGAATTATGCCCCACCGTTGGTGTCAGTGGAAGGAATTATGCCCCATCGTTGGCGTCAGTGGAAGGAATTATGCCCCACCGTTGGCGTCAGTGGAATAAATTGGTGTCAGTGGAAGGAATTATGCCCCATCGTTGGCATTAGTGGAAGGAATTATGCCCCACCGCTGGTGTCAGTGGAAGGAATTGTGCCTCATCGTTGGCGCCAGTGGAAGGAATTATGCCCCACCGTTGGTGTCAGTGGAAGGAATTATGCCCCATCAGTGGTGTCAGTGGAAGGAATTATGCTCCATCGTTGGCGTCAGTGGAAGGAATTATGCCCCATCTTTAGTGTAAGTGGAAGGAATAATGCCCCATCATTGGTGTCAGTGGAAGGAATTATGCTCCATCGTTGGCGTCAGTGGAAGGAATTATGCCCCATCTTTAGTGTAAGTGGAAGGAATTATGCCCCATCGTTGGTGTCAGGAATAATGGATAAAGGTCCGGATAAAGGCAAGCAAAGGGCCCCATCCGTCCCAGGGCTGCAGTTTGGAGACCCCTGGTCTAATGGTCTAATGCCGCGTACACACGATCGGAAATTCCGTCAACAAATGTCCGATGTGAGCTTCTTGTCGGAAATTCCGACCTTGTGTAGGCTTCATCGGACATTTGCTGTCGGAACTTCCGACCACAAAAATTTGAGAGCTGGTTCTCAAATTTTTAGACAAGAAAAGTTCTTGTCGGAAATTCCGATCGTCTGTATGCAATTCCGACGCACAAAAACCCACGCATGCTCAGAATCAAGCAGAAGAGCCGAACTGCCTATTGAACTTCATTGATCTCGGCTCGTCGTACGTCTTGTACATCACCACGTTCTTGACGTTCGGAATTTCCGACAAGATTTGTGTGACCGTGTGTATGCAACACAAGTTTGAGACAAAATTCGGTCGTAAAAAAATCCATGGTTTTGTTGTCTGAGTTTCCGATTGTGTGTACGCGGCATAAGAGACCGGAGGAGACAAGTATTTTGTCACTTCCGGTTTGGGCAGAATGTAAACGGTCCATTTTTAGATTGGGAAAGCATCTGTTCAAACTGATCTTGGTTTAATCAGATGTTTTTAAGGGCAGACTCTTATGCCTTGTACACACGGCCGGAATTTCCGATGAAAAAGGTCAGACGGAATTTTTTCATCGGAAATTCCGACCGTGTGTGTGCCCCATTGGACTTAATTTCGAGGAATTCCGTTGGAGTTTAGATAGAGAACATGTTCTCTTTTACTCTTCCGTCGGAATTCCGATGTGCTTTTGGCCAGACAATAGTCCGACCGTGTGTACGGGGCATTAGTGTCCCAGTAAAGAGGACCTGTCATGCTTTATTGCTATCACAAGAGATATTTACATTAGAAAGCGATTAAAAAAAGAATGAGAAAAATAAAAAGAAATAAAGAAAAATTCCCAAAAAATTAATAAAAAATATAAAAAAAATAATAATAAAAATAATAAAATTAAATAAATGTTTTAAAGCGCTCCCGTCCCACCAAGCAAAGGCGAACCACTCGTCGGTCCCATGTCGCAATGTAAACGGTGATCGCACCACACATATGAGGTATCACCACAAACGTCAGATTGAGAGCAATAATTCTAGCACCAGACCTTCTGTGTAACTCTAAACGAATGACCTGCAAAGGCTTTTAAAGTGTCGCCTATGGAGAATATAATGGCCTGGTCATTAGGGGGGAAAATCTTCCGTTCTGTAATGCCCTGTACACACAATCGGAGTATCCGGTGGTCTAAAATCCGATGGAATTTTTCATCGGAATTCCGTTCAAGCTGTCTTCCATCAGTCTTGCCTACACACTGTCAGACTAAATTCCGACCGTCCAAAAACGCTGTGACGTAAAACACTCAGACGAGCCGAGAAAAATGAAGTTCAATGCTTCTGAGCATGCGTCGACTTGATTCTGAGCATGCGTGTTTTTTTTCTCTGTGTGAGTTCCACACAGACGATCGGAATTTCCTATCGGTTTTTTTTCCCATCGGAAAAATGTAAAACATGTTCTATTTTTTATTTCAATAGTTTTTTATTGAATTTTCGATTATACATGAAGCAACATAACATGAAGTAGGATCAATTAAAATGCAGAACAAAATAAAATGAAGAAGAATAAACATGTTCCGTTGATACAATAGATTGTCCGGTAACATTGTTTTACAATTCTAATATCACTTATCGAAAGAAAAACACTTGTTGGGATAATGGGTGTCTCCCCTATTTGGGTACTAGCTCTGGTCAACTACTTACGATCTCTCTAATTGGTCGCAGTGGTCAACTGTGCATGAGGAAATGTGTATCCCTGAAGCCATATATTCTCATACATTGTCATACATTGTACTCTAAGATATCTTAGGTATCCAAATATCGTAGCAAGGAACAAACATAACAAGTAACTTAAAATAACAGTACAGATACATTAATCTATTCCCTGTTCAGCCAATAGGATTTTCTTTGGTTATCAATAATCAGCTAATCAACTAATCCCCCTCTCTGACCTCCAGTTGTGCCAGTGAGCCCACAGTTTGGAAATTTTCTCAGATTTTCCCATTGCGGACGCATGGAGTATCTCGTATTTACTGTGTCTTTGTACTATATTTATAACTTCTGATATTAATGGAGCACCAATGTCTTTCCAGTGTCTAATGCCATGTACATACGATCGGTTTTACAGATGAAAACAGCCCGATGGACTTTTCTCATCGGACAAACCGATCGTGTATGGGCCCCATCGGTCTTTTTTCCATCGGTGAGAAAAAATAGAACATGTTTTAAATTTATCCGATGGGAAAAAAAACGATAGCAAATTCCGATCGTCTGTGTGGAACTCCATCGGAGAAAAAACCCATGCATGCCCAGAATCAAGTCGACGCATGCTCAGAAGCATTGAACTTCATTTTTCTCGGCTCGCCGGAGTGTTTTACGTCACTGCGTTTGGGACGGTCGGATTTTTGACTGATGGTGTGTAGGCAAGACGGATAGAAGTCAGCTTCATCGGATTTCCGATGGAAAAATCCATCGGATTAGAATCCATAGGAAATCCGATAGTGTGTACAGGGCTTTAGAATAGATAGGCGAGTTGCCATCAATATATGCGAGACTACAGTGGTATAGGGTGAAGGAATGGAATCTAGTTCCAGTGAGAGTATGGCCATACTTGGTTGCAATGGTTGATTGAGAGGTGAGATGTCTGCTAGTAGACTCTCCACTTGGGACCACAAAGGTTTAATCCCCGGGCAATCCCATAGTATGTCGATCAATGTGCCTCTCCCCCCACATAGTCTCCAACACCCTGGTGAGGTGTCCGGGAATATTAGACATGTGCACAACATAAAAATTTGTTTAGTTTGGTTTCGTTTCTGTTAGTTTCCGTTGATTCATAACGATTCGTAATTTCGTAAGACATGAGTTATCGTATTCGGACTCTTTCGTATTCCGTAAGGGTTATTTTTCCGTTAATTAGTTTTTCCGTTAGTCTAATTTTCGTTGATTCAAAATTCATATTTTTCGTTATATTTTATATTCGGCCGCGTTCGTATTTTCGTAAGAACTATATTTTCATTGATTTGCAATGATTCGTATTTCCGTGTCTAATTTCCGTCGATTGGAAAATTGTACTTTTGTAGATTTAATTACATTCGTACTTTCGTTAGAATACATTTTCCATTTATTCGAAACACTACTTGTCGTAATTTTGTAATTCGTACTTTCGTGAGATTGGCCGGCTCATTTATTCGTACTTTCGTATCATTGTTTTCGTAGATTCGTAATCGGAGCATAATTCGTAATATAGAAACTAGATTCTAGACAGAGTATGCCTAAAGCGGAGCTCCGCCGGAAAAAAAAATATTAAAAGCCAGCAGCTACAGCAGCTGTTGGCTTTTAATATATGGACACTTACCTGTCCTGGAGTCCAGCGACGTCCGCAGCAGAGGACGAGCGACCTCTCGTCGCTCTGCTGCTCCCTCCGCCATCCTCGCTGAGGGAACCAGGAAGTGAAGCCCTGCGGCTTCATGCCCGGTTCCCTACGGCGCATGCGCGAGTCACGCTGCGCCGTTCTGATTGGTGCTCCTGTGTTCTGGGAGCCGAGTGTCTCCCAGAACACCAAGGGAAGTCTGCGGGAAGTGACGTAACTCCCGCAGATTCCCAGAGAGAGGACTCCCGGATGTGGGTGAAAATACCTGTCTTAGACAGGTATCTTCACCCCCCTCCCCCCTGAAAGGTGTCAATTGTGACACCGGAGGGGGGGAGGAATCCGATCCGCAGAAGTGAAAAATTAGGGTGGAGCTCCACTTTAAGAAACAAAGAATTTCTCTCTCACAAGTCACAACTTAACTCACAAATCATCCAAAACAGTGCCACCTACCCAACCACACCCTATCTGGACTCTGGATGGAGTCTAACACAGAAAAACACACAAGGGAATAAGAAACAAGCTCATTGGGGGAGGGACAACCTCTTCAGGGGAAGGGACAAGCTTATTGGCCAACATCCAGAAATATTTCAGAACAAATTTGTTGTTTTGATTTCCGTTTTCCGAATATTTGTAATTTTTATTTATTTTTTTGTTCATTTTGATATTTGTTATTTTGAATCTTTGTTCGGTATTTTCGTTGTTTTGATTTCGATTTTCCGAGTATTCATAATTTTGAGTTTTCGTTCATTTTGATTTTCGTTATTTTGAATCTTTGTTCTGGTATTTTCGTTGTTTTTATGTTTTCGTTTTTAACTTTTTCGTATTTTCGCTGTTTCTAATTGAATAATTTAGTATTTTCGTTGTTTTCCATATTCGTTCTTTTCGATAATTAGTTTTTCGTTGGTAATTTTAGTAAACCGTTCGTTCATTCGTAAGTTTACGAATTAACGAATATAACGAATTTTGACGAATAACGAATTCGTAACTAAACGAATTGCACATGTCTAGGGAATATCTTTGAGAGACGATGCGGGGTGAGATACCACCTAAGGAGTATCTTCTAGTGCATTTCCCACAAGTTGGTACTTTTGGTAGAAGCGAGCTGAAGTCTGATTGATTTCTCCCAGTGTGTAACTGCGTACTCTGTCCCTAGTTCTTGTTCCCATGCTAGAATATTTTGAGTTTTAATCAATGTGTCCTTTTCCTGAAGCCCTCTATAGATAATTGATATAAACATGTTCTATTTTTAAACACCGATGGGAAAAAAGTCCGATGGGGCCCACACACGATCGGAACTTCCATCGGACTTGTTTCATCAGAAAATCAGATCGTGTGTACAAGGCATAAAATGGTAAGAATTAATTAAAGTGTATTTTTTTCCTAAAAAAAAAAACCACTGCTCAAATACTGTAAAAAAAAAAAAAAAATGCAAAACCCACACTTTATTCTATATAAAAATTATATAATGTTTGGAGGTTCTAAGTAAATTTCTAGCAAAAAAAAAAAAAAGAAGAGATTTTTACATGCTAGCACTAGACATGTGCACAACATAAAAATTTGTTTCGTTTGGTTTTGTTTCTGTGCGTTTCCGTTGATTCGTAACGATTCGTAATTTCGTAAGACGTGGGTTATCGTATTCGGACTCTTTCGTATTTCCGTAAAGGGTTATTTTTCCGTTGATTCGTTTTTCTGTTAGTCTCATTTTCGTTGATTCGAAATTCGTATTTTTCGTTATATTTTATATTCGGCCGCGTTCTTATTTTCGTAAAAGAACTATATTTTCGCTGATTTGCAATGTTTCGTATTTTCGTGTCTAATTTTCATTGATTGGAAAATCATACTTTTGTAGATTTAATTACATTCGTACTTTCGTTAGAATACATTTTCCGTTTATTCAAAACACTACTCGTCGTCATTTTGTAATTCGTACTTTCGTGAGATTGACCGGCTCATTTATTCGTACTTTCGTAACATTGTTTTCGTAGATTAGTAATCGGAGCATAATTCGAAATTTTACATAATGTGTCAGAATAGGAGAGAACAAAAATGTCAGAAATATTACAAAAATACAAATATAGAAATTAGAATCTAGACAGAGTATGCTTAAGAAACAAAGAATTTCTCTCTCACAACTTTACTCACAAATCCAACAGAACAGTGCAACCTACCCAACCACAACCTATCTGGACTGTGGATGGAATGCACTGCAGTCTAACACAGAAAAACACACAAGGGAATAAGAAACAAGCTCATTGGGGGAAGGGACAACCTCTTCAGGGGAAGGGACAACCTCTTCAGGGGAAGAGACAAGCTTATTGGCCAACGTCCAGAACTAATTCAGAACTAACAAAATAGAATTTACGTTTTTTCGAATTTTCGTTGTTTTGATTTCCGTTTTCTGAAGAATCGTAATTTATTTTTTTTCGTTCATTTTGATTTTCGTTTATATGGATCTTTGTTCGTTATTTTCGTTGTTTTGTTTTACGTTTTCCGAATATTCGTAATTTCGCATTTTCGTTCACTTTGATGTTCGTTATTTTTTGATCTTTGTTCGGTATTTTCGTTGTTTTTATGTTTTCGTTTTTAACTTTTTCGAATTTTGGCTGTTTCAAATTGACTAAATTCGTATTTTCATTGTTTTCCATATTCGTTCTTTTTGATAATTCGTTGTTCGTTTGTAATTTTATCAAACTGTTCGTTTATTCGTATGTTTACGAATCAACGAATATAACGAATTTTGACGAATAACGAATTCGTAACTAAACTAATTGCACATGTCTAGCTAGCACCATGTGTTTGTATTCTTTTATCCTACATACAAAGATTTCATTCAGTTTTTCAGCTGCTGCTTGGCAATCATTTACCGTATATACTCGAGTATAAGCCGACCCGAATATAAGCCGAGGCACCTAATTTTACCACAAAAAACTGGGAAAACGGTATTGACTCGAGTATAAGCCTAGGGTGTCCATCTGCATGCCTCACTGTGCCTCACTGTGCCTCACTTTGTCCATGCCTCACTTTGCCTCACTGTGCCCATGCCTCACTGTGCCCATGCCTCACTGTGCCCATGCCTCACTTTGTCCATGCCTCACTGTGCCCATGCCTCACTGTGTCCATGCCTCACTGTGCCCATGCCTCACTGTGTCCATGCCTCACTGTGCCCATGCCTCACTGTGTCCATGCCTTACTGTACTCATGACTAGACTGATGTTTAACATGGGAGTCTATGGAAGGGGTGCTCCCCGGGCCGTAGGTCCCCCAGACAAAAAACAATTATGCACACTTATAGAGGAGACATGGGGCTACATGTGTGCCAAGTTACGGGTCCAGGGACCAATTACCAGTCGGTACCGGGTTCCCAAATTCACCGGAGAAATTACAGTTTAACATGGGAGTCTATGGAAGGGGTGCCCGGCTTTGAAAAATTGGTGCTCCCCGGCCGTACAGGTAGGTCCCTCGGACAACAAACTTTGCACACTTGTAGAGGAAGAGTGGGACTATATGTGTGCCAAGTTTGGTACCGGGTCTCCAAAGTCCAGGAGATCAGGCACAAAAAGGTGACTCGAGTATAAGCCGAGGGGGGCATTTTCAGCACAAAAAAATGTGCTGAAAAACTCGGCTTATACTCGAGTATATACGGTATGTCTTCTACAAAAACAAAAACAAAAAACAATTAGATTGCTAGTTCTTAGGGCCAGCGTAGTCCTGCACAACACATCAGCCTACCCTCCTAAGCGTATAATATTTTTGTCACCATCAAGCAGTTGTTGGGCTCTGGTGTTTTCATTTTATTTATATGACGGTGGCGGCAGCCACTGGCGTTTGAGAATTACAGAGGAGGCCTAAATCACGTCGGGAAAGCGTAACGCAGAGAATGCGCCACTGCTGAAATACAGCCGAACGCCGCAATAAATACACACGGTATTTACAGAATAAAACATAACTCTGCCCCCTCTCTCTTCTATCTCATAGGCGGTCCAGGTTAGCAGCCAGAAGAAGAATCAATCAGGGCGGTTTTGCTGCTGTTCGGGTAACATTGCTAAACTCAACCTGAAAGTCAACCTGATTTACCTTTATCGGAGTTTAACCGCTTGCCGACCAGCGCACGACGATGTACGTCGGCACAATGGCACGGCTGTGATAATGGGCGTACAGGTAAGTCCCCTTTAAACCACGGCTTAGCCCGCCGCGTACTACGTGACCGTGCCCGCCGGTTCCGTGGACTCGATGTCCGCCGGTGTCCCACGATGGTGACACGGAGCTGCAGAACGGGGAGATGCCTATGTAAACAAGGCATTTCCCTGTTCTGCCTAGTGACATGACAGGGATCTACTGCTCCTTGTCATCGGGAACAGTGATCAATGTCATGTCACTTGTAGCCCAGCCCCCCCCCCCCTACAGTTAGAATCACTCCCTAGGACACACTTAACCCCTTGATCGCCCCCTAGTGTTTAACCCTTCCCTGCCAGTGTCATTTACACAGTAATCAGTGCATTTTTATAGCACTGATCGCTGTATAAATGACAATGGTCCCAAAATAGTGTCAAAAGTTTCCGATGTGTCCGCCGTAATGTCGCAGTCACGATAAAAATCGCAGATCGCCGCCATTACTCATAAAAAAATAATAATAAAAAAAATGCCATAAATCTATCCCCTATTTTGTAGACGTTATAACTTTTGCACAAACCAATCAATATACGCCTATTGCATTTTTTTATACCAATAATATGTAGAAGAATACATATCGGCCTAAACTGAGGAAAAAATATATTTTTTTTATATATTTTTTGGGGATATTTATTATAGCAAAAAGTAAAAAATATTGCCTTTTTTTCAAAATTGTCGCTCTATTTTTGGTTATAGCGCAAAAAATAAAAACCGCAGAGGTGATCAAATACCACCAAAAGAAAGCTCTACTTGTGGGGAAAAAAGGATGTCAAGTTTGTTTGGGTGCCACATCGCACGACCGCGCAATTGTCAGTTAAAGCGACGCAGTGCCAAATCGCAAAAAGTGCTCTGGTCAGGAAGGGGGAAAATTCTTCCGGGACTGAAGTGGTTAATACCTTTGCTGGAAGAATCTGTACAAGGATGGTTCTGCAGCCTCCTGTCACATACTCCTTCTCTGGGTATCTCCCGCCTGTTCTGAAGTAGTAACAGCTGAAGTTTAATCTCTTATTTTAGAGCCCAGTGATGCATCTCTATTAGACATGTGCAATGCGTTTAGTTTCTAATTCCTTCTTTTGACTAAATCCGTTAATTCGGAAATATTCGAATTGACGAAAACCCGTTTAACAAATTTTTCCGAAAATTGGTAAATTCTCAAATTCTTAAATTCGTAAATTCTAAAATTAAAAAATCCGAAAGTCCGAAAAAAATAAATAAAACGAAAATCCGAAAATTCAAAAGAACGAAAATCCAAAAACTAAAGCCTCGTACACACGATCGGATTATCCGACGGGAATTGTGTGATGACAGGCTGTTGTCGGAGATTTCGACCGTTTGTAGGCTCCATTGGACAATTGTTGTCGGATTTTCCGCGGACAAATGTTGGATAGCATGCTTTAAAATTGTCTGCCAACAATTGTGTGTTGTCTGATTTTCCGATCGTGTGTGTACAAGTCCGTCGGACAAAACTCTAAAGTACAAACACGCATGCTCAGAAGCAATGCTCACCATAACACAACATTAGCAGAAGTTGCCCAAAGTGGGGCGCTAAAGAGCTGAAAAACCGCGTCGTTTCGTGTTTGTTGGCCGACAATTCTTTGCCGTTTGTATGCAATACAAGTTCCTGGCCAATGCTCTTCGGACAAAAGTCCTACGCTTTGTCCGCTGAAAATCCAATCGTGTGTACCCGGCTTAAGAACGAAGATTCGAAAACCCGAAAAAAATCTGAAAATAAGAGTGAAAATCCGAAAATTCAAAAGAACGAAAATCTGAAAATTCGAAAACCCGAAAATCCTAAATAATAACTAACTAATAATAATAATAAATATTACTAACTATTAAATTATATATAATATAGGTATTGGAATTTCCTGTCAAATTTGTCTGTTAGTGAACATAACGAATTCATATCTATTCGAAGTTCTAAATTTTCAGAAATAACGAATGCCGTATCCAAACTAATGGAACGTAAGGAATTAATAATAAGAAATAATAATAATAATAATAATAATAATTTTATTTTTTTTATTTTTATTATTATTTATTATTATTAATTTGTTACGTTCCATTCATTTAGATGCGGCATTCGTTATTTTGGATAATTCGCAACTTCGGATAAATTCGTATTCGTTACGTTCACCAACAGCCAAATTTGAAAGGAAATTCCAATACATGTGGAACCTTGGATTGCAAGCATAATCCGTTCCAGGAGAATGCTCGTAATCCAAAGCACCCGCATATCAAAGCGAGTTTCCCCATAGAAGTCAATGGAAACGAAAATAATTAGTTCCAAATTGACTTTTATGGCACGCAATACTGCATGTGGCCAGAGGTGGGGGGCACCGGAGAGACTCAGAAATGCTCGGAGATCATTCGTCTGCCCTCGGAAAGGCTCGGAAACACCCGGGAACAGAGTATTTCCGAGTATTCCTGAACGGCTCCGATCGGCTCTGATTGGCTCCGGGCGCCCCCGCTCCTCTGGCCAAATGCGGTACTGCACACCGCAGAGGCTTGAATCCTGCTCGTTTTGTGGGACAACACTCGCAAACCGAGTCAGGATTTAAAAAAAAAATATTGCTCGTACTGCGAAACGCTCGTTAACCGCATTACTCGCAATCCGAGGTTCCACTGTATATATAATTTGATAGTTATTGAGAGAGTATATCTCAGTAACAGGATGTGGATGTAGCAGCCGTCCCTAGAACTGGTAACCTACCTTTGAATAATAGTTAGTTATTATTAGTTAGTTATTATTTCGGATTTTCGAATTTTCAGCTTTACGAATTTACGAATAATCCATAATCTAAAGGAATGGAACATAACTAATTAAAATTTTTCCAAAGTTACGAATTTATATCATAACGAATGACCCGGAAAAAAACAAACAAAAAAAACAAACAAATGAAACGAAAACAAAAATCTTTATGCAATGCAGGCAGATCATGGTTGGTGGGAGGGGCCAGCAGGGTGCTGCACATATCTTCCTGAAAACATCACAGCACCCGGCCTCAGTACTCCTCTAAGGAGCCCTCAGTACTGATGCAAGTAGTGGGCTGGCTCTTGGGAGGAATTATGGAAATATTAAAATGCCTTGGTGGGTCTGTCTGGAGGAGTGGGCGTTTCAAGCTGACCGAAACGTGTTGAATATATCTTCTGACTTTTTATCCATGAAGTCAGCAATTATTTCACTTTTTGCACACATGTTAACCACTTAAAGACCAGCCGCAGTAGCAGGGGCGGATCCAGAGTCAAGTCTCGGGAGGGGCACTGCCAGAAAATATATATTTTTTTTTTTGGGGCAATTTATCGGGGAAATTACCAATCACTTCAATCATTACGGCACCATGGTTGTTATGGTGTCAGGATGATTGAAGCGCATTATTTCTATTCTTACATTGTAATATAAAATGAAATAGTTCAACTCACCATAATGCAGAATCAGTGGGAGCCCTGAGTTTGTCACTTGCCACCGTCGCCTGCCACACGTTGCAGATTGTCACTTGCCACGTCGCCTGCCACCAAATAAGGATTGTCGCTTGCCACGTCACCTGCCACCAAATAAGGATTGTCGCTTGCCACGTCACCTGCCACCAAATAAGGATTGTCGCTTGCCACGTCACCTGCCACCAAATAAGGATTGTCGCTTGCCACGTCACCTGCCACACGTTGCAGATTGTCACTTGCCACATCGCCTGCCACACGTTGCGGATTGTCGCTTGCCACCAAATAAGGATTGTCGCTTGCCACGTCACCTGCCACACGTTGCAGATTGTCACTTGCCACGTCGCCTGCCACAAGTTGCGGATTGTCACTTGCCACGTCACCTGCCACAAGTTGCGGATTGTCGCTTGCCACGTCACCTGCCACACGTTGCGGATTGTCGCTTGCCACCAAATAAGGATTGTCGCTTGCCACGTCACCTGCCACACGTTGCGGATTGTCACTTGCCACGTCGCCTGCCACACGTTGCGGATTGTCGCTTGCCACGTCACCTGCCACACGTTGCGGATTGTCGCTTGCCACGTCGCCTGCCACACGTTGCGGATTGTCGCTTGCCACGTCGCCTGCCACAAGTTGCGGATTGTCACTTGCCACGTCACCTGCCACAAGTTGCGGATTGTCGCTTGCCACGTCACCTGCCACACGTTGCGGATTGTCGCTTGCCACCAAATAAGGATTGTCGCTTGCCACGTCACCTGCCACACGTTGCGGATTGTCGCTTGCCACGTCGCCTGCCACACGTTGCAGATTGTCGCTTGCCACGTCACCTGCCACACGTTGCGGATTGTCGCTTGCCACGTCGCCTGCCACACGTTGCGGATTGTCGCTTGCCACGTCGCCTGCCACACGTTGCGGATTGTCGCTTGCCACGTCGCCTGCCACACGTTGCGGATTGTCGCTTGCCACGTCACCTGCCACACGTTGCGGATTGTCACTTTCCTGCTAAGGTGCTCTGTCCCAGGGTCAGGCAGCTGCCCACGGCTGCCTGCACAGTGAGGGGCGGAACTGCAAGGATGCAGGGCGGGCACAGGCCTGCCGGCTCCCTGATTGGCCAGCAGCGCTCACACACCGAGCCACCCAGCTATCCCCCTCTCTCACCCGCCCACTCACCGACCGAGCGCCCGCTATCTCGCCCGCGGTGCGGAGCCGCACGCCCGCGGACTCGTGGAGCCGCCCGCGCTGTCACCCGTGGAGCTGCCTGCTCTCACCCGCATTCTCGAAGTGGGCAATTGCCCAGTTGCCCCCCTGGATCTGCCCCTGCACCGTAGTTGTACTGCAGCAGGTTGGCTTCCCTGTGCAAATCGCTGTCATTGTACATCGGCCGCTTTAAATAGAATAAGAGGTGCGCGTGGCCGGCGGCCGTGATGTTCGCCCCTCACCCGCGATCGCTCCACAGAGAGACAGAATGGGGATCTGTCAATGTAAGATCTTCATTCTGTCAGGGGAGTAGAGAGAGAGATCTGCTGTTCCTAGTGATCAGGAACAGCGATCTCTCTCTACTTCCAGGCAGCCCATCCCCCCACAGTTAGAAACACCTCCCAGGGAACACATTTAACCCCTTGATCGCCCCCTAGTGTTAACCTCTTCCCTGCCAGTCACATTTATACCAATCAATATATATCAATATACGTTTATTGCGATTTTTTTACCAAAAATATGTAGAGTAATACATATTGGGCTAAACTAATGAAAAAAAAAAAAATTTTATTTTATTTTGGATATTTATTATAGCAAAAAGTAAAAAAATATAAATTTTTTTTCAAAATTGTCGCTCTTTTATTTGTTTATAGTGCAAAAAAAAAAAAAAAAAAAAAAAAAAACGCAGATGAAATCAAATACCACCAAAAGAAAGCTCTATTTGTGGGGAAAGAAAGGACATCAATTTTGTTTGGGTACAGCGTCGCACGTCCGCACAATTGTCAGTTAAAGCGACGCAGTGCCGTATCACAAGAAATGGCCTGGTCATTAACCACTTAAGGACCTCTTTCTGAGATTTGGTGTTTACAAGTTAAAAACAGTTTTTTTTTTGCTAGAAAATTACATAGAACCCCCAAACATTATGTATTTTTTTTCTAACACCCTAGAGAATAAAATGGCGGTTGTTACAATACTTTTTGTCACACCATATTTACACAGCAGAAAAAAAAAATCACTTTTTTAAAATAAAAAATAAGACAACAGTAAAGTTAGCATATATATTTTTTTGAATTGTGAAAGATGATGTTACGCCGAGTAAATTGATACCCAACATGTCATGCTTCAAAGTTGCGCCCGCTTGTGGAATGGTGACAAACTTTTACCCTTAAAAATCTCCATAGGCGACGTTTAAAAAATTCTACAGGTTGCATGTTTTGAGTTACAGAGGAGTTCTAGGGGTAGAATTATTGCTCTCGCTCGAACGATCGTGGTGATACCTCACATGTGTGGTTTGAACACCGTTTTCAGATGTGGGCGCTGCTCACGTATGCGTTCGCTTCTTGCGCGCGAGCTCGTCGGGACGGGGCGCTTTAAAAATGTTTTTTTATTTGATTTATTTTACCTTATTCTTTTTATTTTGACACTGTTTAATATATAAAAAAATAAAAATTTGGGTCACTTTTATTCCTATTACAAAGAATGTAAAAAAAGGTCCTCTTACAAATGAGATGTGGGGTCAAAAAGACCTCAGATCTCATATTTATACTAAAATGCAATAAAAAAATTGATGTCGTTAAAAAAAAAAATATGTCCCTTTAAGAGCTATGGGCGGAAGTGACGTTTTGACGTCGCTTCCGCCCTGCAATGGTATGGAGAAGGGTGGGGGCCATCTTCCCCTCACTCGTCTCCATACCCAGCCGGCGAGAGGACCGGATCGATGACTCCGGTAAGCGGCAGAGGGCACCGGAGAGCAGCGGGAGGGGGAGCCCTCTACCGCCGCCGATAAAAGTGATCTTGCGGCATATCCGCAGCATAGACCACTTTTATCTTGTAGCGGACCACCCGTGAAGAAGAGGGTACCGGGGTTTTGGTAGTTAGCTGCTACCATAACAACGGTATTCCTCTTCAAAGTAGCGACGTACAACGACGGCGGGTGGTCCGTAAGTGGTTAAGGGGGTAAATCCTTCCGGTGCTGAAGTGGTTAACTGACACACAATAATTTTTTACGCACTTGGCAGCCCTGGCTAGATTATTTTCCACTAGCACACCTACCTACGCGTTTTCTAGAACTGTAATCCAACACTACGAGGCAAATATACCAATAATGAACCTCCTTTTTTTTATTTTTATTCATTCCCTCTTTTCTTCCTTTTCCTATGATGCCGCGTACACACGACCGTTTTTCCCGTCTAGAAAAATGAAATTTTTTCCTTTGGACGAGAAAAACGATCGTCTGTGGGCTTTTTGTTGTTTTTCTCTACGGGAAAAACGGCATTAATCATGACGAGAAAAATTAGAACATGCTCTAATTTTTCTCGTCGTGATTCCCGTCGTTTTTTTCCGCGGCAGTTTTCCCATAGGGAAACACTGCCGCGGAGTCCACACACGGTCGTTTTTTTCGACCAAAAAAAAATGTCATTTAAAACAGCCGTGTGTGGGGGGAACAAGCTGTTCCTCATTTTTCACGTTGATTTTCTCGACGGTGTTTTCACCGTCGAAAAAATCGATCGTGTGTACGCGGCATTACTTTTTTATTTTACTCTTTGAATCCTTTCCGCCCAAGCATTGCCTTTTTTTTTTGTCCTTGAGCAAGGGCGGTGCCCCGTATTTGACTCCATCCATCTTCCCATCAACTCTGACCAGGTTCCTTGTCCCTGCTGAAGAAAAGCATCCCCACATCATGATGCTGCCACCACCATGTTTCACGGTGGGGATGGTGTGTTCGGGGTGATGTGCAGTGTTAGTTTTCCGCCACACATAGCGTTTTGCTTTTAGGCCAAAAAGCAAACCAGAGCACCTTCTTCCACATGCTTGCTGTGTCCCCCACATGGCGTCTCGCAAACTGCAAACGGGACTTCTTATGACTTTCTTTCAACAATGTCTTTCTTCTTGTCACTCTTTCATAAAGGACAGATTTGTGGAGAAGCACGACTAATAGTTGTCCTGTGGACAGATTCTCCAACCTGAGCTGTGGATCTCTGCAGCTCCTCCAGAGTTATCTTGGCTGCTTCTCTGATGAATGCTCTCCTTGGTCAGTTTAGGTGGACGGCCATGTCTTGGTAGGTTTGCAGTTGTGCCATACTCTTTCCATTTTCGGATGATGAATTGAACAGAGCTCCGTGAGATGTTCAAAGCTTGGGATATTTTATTATAACTTAACCCTGCTTTATACTTCTCCACAACTTTATCCCTGACCTGTCTGGTGTGTTCCTTGGCCTTCATGATGCTGTTTGTTCACTAAAGTTCTCTAACAAACCTCTAAGGACTTCATAGAACAGCTGAATTTATACTGAGATGACATTACACACAGGTGGACTCCATTTACTAATTAGGTGACTTCTGAAGGCAATTGGTTCCACTAGATTTTGGTTAGGGGTGTCAGAGTAAAGGGGGCTGAATACAAATGCACGCCACACTTTTCACATATTTATTAGTAAAAAATTGTGAAAACCATTTATCATTTTCCTTCCACTTCACAATTATGTGTCACTTTGTGTTGGTCCATTACATAAAATCCCAATAAAATACATTCACGTTTTTGGTTTTAACATGACAAAATGTGGAAAATTTCAAGGGGTGTGAATACTTTTTCAAGGCACTGTATGTACATTCATCAGCAAGTGGTTAAACATATACAATCCAAAGAGAGCGCCAAACAAACATCCATGAGTCCAAGTTAATACAGTATAATGATAAAATTGATTCATAGTAGAATAGAGCCAGTGCGTTTCGGCTACCGAAGAAGTATAAATATAAAGGTCCTATATCTAATAATAAAAGGTCATAAATATAAAAACGAAATTATTATTTCTATTTTTTTATACTTATGACATTTTTTATATTTACAACCTTTTATTATTAGATATGTGACCGTTGTATTTGTGCTTTGTAGCCCTGATGACGGGGGAGTGTGTTTGAAACACGTTGGTTCTGTTCTGCTATGAATCCGTTTTATTAATAACCGCTTCACCTCTCCCCCCTGTTCACCCCCTATGGAGCAGAGCAATTCTGGGTCTGTTTCTTACTAAAGATAACAAGGTAGTACATATATTGTTTGTTTTTTTTAAGGACAAACAAGGCTTTTCATGATATTGTCTTGCAACAATGATTTTTTTTTTTTTTTGCCATCCTTGGGCAATAAAATGCAACAAAACTAAACAAAGCACACTTTTTCTTCTTTTATTTTTAGCAGTGTTCGTTTACCGGCTTGCCAGGGGTATAACTTACATATATATGGTGGCAAGGCGGCTCTGCTGCGCCAGATCACATACCTAGTACGTGATCCTGCACTTCCTGATCTGGGGCGCGCATACACGCCGCCGGCGACCCCGCTCCCGCTGTGATTATACGCAGCAGGAGCTGATCTGCGCGTACCGCAGACTCGTTGTCCATCGGCACCCACTGATCATTAGGCAGAGAGCCAGAACGGCGATCTGCCTATGTAAAAAAGGCAGATCGCCGTTCTGTCAGTAGGGAAGGCACTGATAGGGTGACCACGTGTCCCGGATTGCGGGTCTGTCCCGGGCAGGAATTTTGGGGCTCCTTACACAGCTTCAGGCATGGGCCCCCTGGAGCAGAAAAGAACCGGGGGGGTGCCTGTCGCCACGCAAATTGAGAAGCGGGGGGGGTGCTGCTGTCGCCGTGAATTGTTGAGGTCGGGGGGGCTTTGGGTGCTGTCGAACAAAAAAAAAGGGGGGTTGCCATCTGGGGCCCTGGGAACCTCCGGGCCTCTGGGGACCTCTGGGCCCCTTACAAAAAAAAAAATGTATTAAAAAAATAAAATAAAAAAAAAATAAATTTTTATAAAAAAAAAAAAGGGGGTTGCCTTCCGGGGCCCTGGGGACCTCTGGGCCCCTTACAAAAAAAGGGGGGTTGCCATCCGGGCCCCTTACAGGTATAATGCCTGTACCCCCCTGATGGCGGCCCTGGTCCCGGGCACATTCATTCCAGGACAATACAGTGTCCCGGAATGAAACTGACACAGCTGCCCCCCGGGCCAATCTGATGCCCCTAAAAAAGGCCGCCACATCACCGCTTTACTCACTGACAGTACTTGTCCTGGCCGGGAATGCCTGGAGGAGCACAATCCCCGCCCCCTGCTTGTGATTGGAGAAATCATAAATCCCACCTCTTGTGTCCAATCACTGTGCTGTGATTCGTTACAGCACAAGCAGATTTTTGGGAAGGGAGGGTGTCCCTGAATGGTAGTTTGGAAATGTGGTCACCCTAGGCACTGATCCTGGGTTCCTGCAAAGCAGGGACACGGACCCATGCCTTCCCCTAGTAAAAGCACCTCCCCCACAGTACACAGGCGCTGGCTAGGCACACATTTAATCCTTTGATCACTCTACATCAGTAATGGCAAACCTTGGCCCTCCAGATGTTTTGGAACCACATGATGTTCATGCACTCTGCAGTGTAGAGTTGAGCATTATAGGAAATGTAGTTCCAAAACATCTGGGGGGCCAAGGTTCTCCATCACTGTCCTAGGTGTTAAACCCTTCCCAGCCAGTGTCATTAGTACAGTAACAGTGCATATTTTTAGCACTTATCTCTGTATTAGAGTCACTGGTCCCCAAAAAGTGTCAAAAGCATCAGTTAGTGTCCGATTTGTCTGCCACAATATCGCAGTCCCGCTATAAGTCACGGATTGCCACCATTACTAGTAAAAAAAAAAAAATCCATAAATATATCCCATAGCTTGTAGATGATATAACTTTTGTGCAAACCGATCAATATACGCATCGGCTGTTGGCGGTTGTTACCGCCCGGTCTGTTGGCCCCTCCCCGCGATTGCAGTGCTAGCGTGACGCTAGTATGGGCCCATTTGCGGGTGGGACTTATATAAGGCACCTCCCCTGTCACAGTCTTTTTAACTGCACACTCATTGACATCATACATTGCAGGAGGTTCTGGTTCACTTGTAGACGCTCTAGGTAACCATCTCGGCATTTTTACATTGCTTTATCTGACATTCTCTTCATCTTTCCCTATTGCTTGTTTGCGGTTTGAGCTATCTAAGATGTTTTCACTTAGGCTGCTTTCACACTGGGGCGGTGAGGGCGTCGGCGGTAAAGCGTCTCTATTTTTAGCGGCGCTTTACCGTTGTTTTTGCGGGGGTATTTGGCCGCTAGCGGTGCGATTTTAACCCCCGCTAGCGGCCGAAAAAGGGTTAAAACCGCCGGCAAAGCGCTGCTGCAGCAGCGCTTTGCCGGAGGTATAGCCGCGCTGCCCCATTGATTTCAATGGGAAGGAGCGGTGGAGGAGCGGCATACACAACGCTCCTTCACCGCTCAAAAGATGCAGCTAGCAGGACTTTTTTTACCCTCCTTCCAGCGCACCGATCCAGTGTGAAAGCCCTCGGGCTTTCACACTGGAGAGACAGGAGCGGCTCCTTCATGGCGCTTTGCAGGTGCTATTTTTAGCGCTGTAGCGCCTGCAAAGCGCCCCAGTGTGAAAGGGGTCTTATGGTCACTTATCACTCTAAAGCCTTGTACACACGACCGGTTTTCTCGGCAAGAAAACTGCTGGGAGAGCTTTTTGCCGAGAAAACCAGTCGTGTGTATGGTTTCTCGTCGGGAAAACTGCCGGGAATTTCGATGAGAAAAATAGAGAACCAGCTCTCTATTTTCTCGTCAAGATTCTCATCGGCCTGTTTCCTGACGAGAAAACTGCGCGTGTGTACGAGGCTACCTATATCTAATAATAAAAGGTCATAAATATAAAAACGAAATAATTATTTATATTTTTTATACTTATGACATTTTTTATATTTACAACCTTTTATTATTAGATATGTGACCGTTGTATTTGTGCTTTGTAGCCCTGATGACGGGGGAGTGTGTTTGAAACACGTTGGTTCTGTTCTGCTATGAATCCGTTTTATTAATAACCGCTTCACCTCTCCCCCCTGTTCACCCCCTATGGAGCAGAGCAATTCTGGACCTGTTTCTTACTAAAGATAACAAGGTAGTACATATATTTTTTATTTTTTTTTAAGGACAAACAAGGCTTTTCATGATATTGTCTTGCAACAATGATTTTCTATTTTTTTGCAATCCTTGGGCAATAAAATGCAACAAAACAAAACAAAGCACACTTTTTCTTCTTTTATTTTTAGCAGTGTTCGTTTAACCACTTGCCAGGTGTATAACTTACATATATGGTGGCAAGGCGGCTCTGCTGCGCCAGATCACATACCTAGTACGTGATCCTGCACTTCCTGATCTGGGGCGCGCATACATGCCGCCGGCGACCCCGACGAGAAAACCGCGCGTGTGTACGAGGCTACATGCTAACCTGTCCCCAGGTAAGCCCGCGCATGCTCGATGAGACTTCGACGCATGCGCGGTAGCTTAGAATGGTAGTGTAGGGTGAAGCAAGATGGCGGCGATGGCATCGAATGTGACGAGCGCATGCTCGTCGTAGTCGATGACGTCACCGCGTTCTTGCCATTCAAAAGAACGGCGGTTCTTTTGAACGTGCCGTGTGTACACTCGGCGAGCGAGAAAAGCTTGCCAGGAATATCGTCCGGAAAACAGACATTTTTTTTCCCAACAAGATTCCCGCCCGTGTGTAGAGGGCTTCACTCCCCACACAGGTTGTGTTTTATAACCACAACCTGGCTTGCACATGTCTTCTCTTCAATTTCTTATCTGGGTATTCATTTTCTATTCACTTTTAATTTCTCTAAATATAATATCTGATGGATATTTTATTTATCCAATACAGAACCTTCTACCAAATTTAAAGTCAGTTAAAGTAACGCAGTGCCATATCGCAAAAATGGCCTGGTCATGAAGGGGGTAAATCTTCCAGAGGTCAAAAATAATTAGTGTTACTCCACATAAAATGTGCACATTTTATTCTGTAATTAGTTCTGTTTAAAATTACAAAAAAAATATGATTCTGGTAGAAAGCATTATACAAATGCAAAGAAAATGATGCACTTAGTGCCACTATACTATACACACTATCATGGGCGTCCGCTGAACTTTTTTCAGGGAGGGGCATCATTTTAAGGTCATCCATGCTCGGTCCCTTTTTGACAATGTCATGAAGGGGAGGGGCTTAGTCATTATGACATAAAGCGCAGGCATGCAAAGGTTTGAGAAACCTGATGCAAAAGCTTAATAGAAGGATCAAGCTTCCATTGTCTGATTAGCAATTTCTATTTTTTTTTAAACCCCCCCCCTCTAGCGGCCGAATAGCGCCACTAAAACTAGCGTCGCTTTACCGATAATGTGGCCAGCTGGCAGTGTGAAATAGCTCTTGAGGATAATTCCGCTTCACTCCATGTCCATATAAATATAGTGTGTCTCCAGGGGGGGGGGCAATTGACCCCCCTTGCCCTATGGAGCGGACGCCCATGCACACTATATTCCGGATATAGGGAAAATGTTAAAGCAAAGGGTCTAAAAGGTGTGCAAAACCAATATCTGTGTGATTTAATGATAAATCAACAAAAAAAAAAAGCAAAAACAAAAAAACAACATATACTGTGTATGAAAAAAAATCAAAAGTGATCATAGCTCGTAATAGAAAAACCTTGCTAGGCAGTCTCTATGTTGGTCTTTGCGTTGTTGATATTTTATCATTTGGAGATCATTACTATTTGATAAGGGAACTGGCACACCTGATTAAGACCACTTTCACACTGAGGCACTTTTCAGGCGCTTTCAGGCTAAAAAAAGCGCCTGAAAACGAATTTCCATTAAAATCAATGAATGCTTTCACACAGTGCGGTAAAAAAACGCCCCTCTCCATTGAAATGAATTGAAAGCGCTTCAAAGGCTCTCAGTGTTTTACTGGCAGTTTTTCAAGCGCCTCAGTGTGAAAGTGGCCTTAATGGTGGTTTGGGACTATTATATATGGGTCTTAATTTTTCTTAAGACTTCACACAAGGATTTTAATATATGGTCTTTAAAGCATGTTTTCCATGTTATGCACAAACTTTAATCATATTTTTTGTGAAATTCCATTACTTATTTTGTACAACACTTGGTTCCTGATGACGCATTAACTGCGAAATGCATTGAGGCTGCGGGACATTTTGCTTGTCATTTCTGGCAATCTAAACAAGATTGGATACGCTATTCAGCACAAGGAGGAAGTTCAAGGGGCACTCGTGCAGACCAGACATATATACCACCTATACATTGCTGGATCAGCTCAGTGCTAGCTCAGAGGCACATATAAATGTGAGTGAATGGCTTTTTCTTTAACTTTAAAAAATAATTTTAAAAACATACTGCACTATGATGGCCCTTTATGTATTTTATGAGCAATCATAGAGTGACATTCACCATCAGCATATTGGGAGGAACTGCTGGATAAAGCCCCGTACACACGGTCTGACTTTTGCCCAACAAACTTCGTTTTAAGCAAGTTAGACCAACAATCCGACCGTGTGTACGCTCCATCGGACAAACTTTTTTTCGTTTGGTTTTGTTTTCATCGGACAAAAGTTGGGTCTGCAAACGGACAAACTTTTGCCCAACAAAAGTCCGATGGAGCAAAGTCCTACAGAAAACCATCGGACTTTTGTCCGATAGACAAAACAACTAATGGTAAAATCAACCAACAATAGCAGAAGTTGACCAAAGGGTGGCGGTAAAGAACAGAAAAGAGCAGAAAAACCACGTGATGTTGCAAAAAGTTTTGGGAAAGTTTGCAGAAAAGTCCTGTGGTGTGTATGCTATGGGTGTTCCCGACCAACTCCATTCGGACAAAAATCCACGGAAAAGTCAGATGGAAGTCCGACCGTGTGTACGGGGCTTTAGTCTGGTGTAAGAAGAGGTTATCCATATGAACCAAAGGCGCACATATTCAGCCTATCTGGTGAGTGGCCAATCTAACTGGTGGAGGTTTAAGCACACATATGGTGAAGGTGAAAGCCTAGCAAGTCACTGTGGATAGAAACTATTGCCGGCACTGGATTATTTGGACATTTATTTTTCTGGAGATATATTCACATAATATTTTAATGAACTATACTCAATTGTATTTAATTTTATTTAAATTATTTTTTTTGGTATATTTTGTGAGTGGAATCCACACCATATGGTATGCACTGTTTGTTGCATATGCACTTTTAAATCACATTCACATTTAATACAGCGATCAGTGCTATAAAAATGCACTGGTTACTGTGTAAATGTGACTGGCAGTGAAGGGGTTAACCAGTAGGGGCACTGAAGGGGTTAAGTGTGTCCTAAGGATGTGTTCTAACTGTCTGGGGGGTGGGCTAGCAGTGACATAACACTGATCGCTCCTGTCACTAGGCAGAACGGGGAGATGCTGTGTTTACACTTGCATCTCCCCGTTCTTCAGCTCCGTGACACGATCGCGGGCACCCGGCGGACATCGAGTCCGCAGGTCCCGCGGGCACGGTCATGGAGCTTGTGGCATGCGCGTGTGCCGCCGCCGGAAAATTCAAAGTGACGTTAATATACGTTACTTTGCCTGCCCGTGCCATTCTGCCAACGTATATCGGCGTGAGCCGGTCCTTAAGTGGTTAAAAATACAATCAGGGCTTTTTTTCAGGGGGAACTTGGGGGAACTCAGTTCCACCACCTCTGGCTCAGACCCTTTGGTGCCTGCTCACCACAATCACTTGTAAATACAGAAGTCCGGTTTCTGTGTTTACAAGTGACAGCTCTGCACTCTGTGTGTAACCCCCTGAATTCTGCATTCTGTATGTAATGCAATTGTGGTATTTAATGCCCCTTTAAGACCCTTCTAATGTTTGTGAAATCTGAATGGGGTCATGGTTGAGTTGTTGCACCTATTTTTTGAGAAAAAAAGCTCTGAATACAATCAAACTGCTTTTTTGACAGCTAGAGCCCCCAACTGTCTCTGAGCAGACCACCCCCTCTCTCCACGCCACCCCCTATATGCAATGGATAGATTCATGCATAGCATGAATCTATCTACGGCCACCGCGGCCACCCCCTATGCATGCGTCCGGGCCCTTTTAGGACGCATGAGTGCATGAATTACAGCAGCCGTTGTTTTTTTTGAAGCACCAATAGGTTTCAAAATAGGGTGGACTCGCGTCGCAGAGAATGCGCTCTGATTCCACCCAGGTGTGTTATTTCTCTGTTGAAACACTGATCCTCAATCTGGCCAATCAGAAGCAGGTGTGAGACCCGTTTTCCGATTGGCCGAAAAGATAAGACTCCCGATTGGCCGCCAAGGAGGAGGGAGGAAACAGAAGGCACCGCCGCCGTTATGACTCGTGGAGAGCAGGAGAACGGGAGGCCGCTGCCGAGCAGAGGAAGCCGCCCGTGAGGGGGTAAGTGCTACCAACCGACCAGGGTGGATGCGGGGTGGCATACTGTTTGCGCCCCCCCAAAAAAATGTTCCACTGACTGCCACTGTCTTTGAGTGTACTGTAAGCTTTGAATAATCACAGCTGAAAATTGTAGTATACTGAGAGGGGGGTTCCAGAAGCAGGGCAGAGAGACTGGATGTGCTACACACGTCCTGTGTACGATGATGGGTTTTTTTTGGGCATGTGTAGCACGTCCAAAGTCTGCAACTAGTTTAATTACCTTGGACTCATGGACGTTTGTTTGGAGCTTTCATTGAATTCTTTGTGTGTGGATTCTCAACTCTGGGTCCTTTCCCTTTTTCCTGAGGGTGGTCCCAGTTTTGTGGAGTGCTATCCAACTGGAGCCAGTGTGTCGCAGTGACAATTTTAGTGACCCTTGGAAAATCCGAATCCAGCACCCCATTTGGTGCTGTGTTTGAGCAAGTGGTTAAAGACATCCCGTATGAAAGAGAGCTGTCTTCAGGCACGAGCAAATATTCTATAAGTGTACCTATCTTGGGGTCCAGCCCTTCAAAAACACATAGGCAGAGTGATAGGCTCACTTTAAATTAACCTTAAATATTTATTTATTTATGTTTTATGAACTCAGCACTAGTCAAAAATGTTGAGCAAATCAATTAACGTTTGTAATGTGTTTTCAGCGAGCGATTAAAGGCGCACTTCATGGCATCAGCACATTAAAGGCTCAGCCTGGAGAGATTCAGACTCAGCCCTGCCAAAGCTAAACTCATCCGTTCTCCCCGGTGCATTTCATGAGCCGCCATTAAATAATGAGAGATAATAATCCATTTGTTATTTATCAGGCGTCTTCACACAACAGCGGACACGATTCATCATCATCATCATCATCATCATCATCATCATCATCATCATCATCATCATCAGGATCATCAGGATCAGGAGAGAAAAAAAAAAGAAAACATCTTGCTTGTGTTGTATTTCAACCAGAAGAGAAGAATCACCCGTTCAGCATGACTGAGATCTCGCCGGAGTCATCTGTGACCACCCGGGTAATTACTGATAGAAAATAGATGAGAGGGACATCTCCGAGCCTTCAGCCATCTGATCAAAGATAATTACACACCCAGATTACCCGGCTGGAAGCTCCTCTGGGGCAGGTTGGTAAAGATCAAATGGCCTGCTAAGCATCTAAATGGGAATTTCAGCCCCCCCCCCCCATTTGATATTTTCTTGGGATCAAGTCAGGAGAGGTTGGAATTTCTGCTTTTGTCGGATATTCCCCCTCACTTTCTGTTCCGAGGACACCTTGTGTGTACGAATGTGACATGGTGTCTCCAGAAAGTGAAGGGAAATCTCATGGGGTCAGTTTCCCATTCCCTTTCTTCCAGAGAAGAGATCATTTAGTACCTTGATTAAGTAAGGGGAAGAGAGAGGGCGAGTGGGAAGAGAAAGAGAGAGAGGGGGGAGAGAGAGGGGGAGAGGGAGAGAGGGGGGGGAGAGGTAAAGAGAGATATGGAGAGAGGGGGGGAGAGAGAGAGAGAGAGGGGGAGAGGGGGAAAATAGCGGGGGAAAGAGGGGGGAAAGCGAGATAGGCATTGATAAGGCCGCATGATGAGATGGGCATTGATCAGGCCACATTGATCAGGCTGCACTCCCCTCGGTAGTGACGAGGGAAGGGGAGGAATAGGGGAGAGAGATAGGGGGGAGAGAGGATGAGGGAGAGGGGAGAGAAAGGGGGAGGGAGTGGGAGAAAAGGGAGGGAGGGAGAGATGGGGGAAAGAGGGGGGAGAGAGAGAGAGGGGGGATGAGGGGGGAGATAGGGTGAAAGAGAGAGAGGGGGAGAGAGAAAGGGGGTGAGAGGGGAGGGAGATAGGGCGAGAGAAAGAGAGAGGTGGTGAGGGGGGGGGGAGGGAGAGGGGAGGGAGATAGGGCGAAAGAGAAAGAGGGGGGGAGAGGGGAAGGAGATAGGGCGAGAGAGGGGGGAAGGAGAGGGGAGGGAGATAGGGCAAAAGAGAGAGAGGGGGGAGAGAGAGGGGGGATATAGGGTGAAAGAGGGAGAGAGAGAGGGGGTGAGAGGGGGTGAGGGAGATAGGGCGAATGAGAGAAAGGGGGGGAGGGGAGGGAGATGGGGGGGGAGAGAGAGAGGGGGGAGAGGGGAGAGAGAGGAGGGAGATAGGGCGAAAGAGAGCGAGGGGGAGAGAGAGAGGGGGGATAGGGCGAGAGAGAGAGAGGAGGAGAGAGAGGGAGAGAGAGAAAAAAGATTATTTAGTACCTTGATTAATTGAGGGGAAATCTCCCAAAGGAAGAGTGGGGGGGGGGGGGGAGAAAGAGGGAGATCATTTACTACCTTGATTTATTAACCTGTAGCCACTTCAAAAAAGTATTTGCATGTGATAAATTCAAAGCCAGAATTTAATCTACTTATATTTGGCCTTTTCTGGTTCCTCTCTCCCCCCTCATCAACATGGTATTAACTTTTTTTTTTTTTTAATAAAATCTTTCTTTTTTTTATTACATACACTTCCCTATTTTAAAGTCAGTGATGTCATCACCAGGTTTCTGTGCTTCTCTAAGCAATGCAGGCACATCACGGCTGGTGGGAGGGGCTGGCGGGCTACTGTACATAGCTAGCTGAAACCTCACAGCCCCCAGCCTCAGAACTCCTCTCAGAGCCCTCATCCCTGATGCAAGCAGTGGGCTGGCTCTTGGGAGGAGTTATGCAAATATCAAAATACCCTGATGGATGGGTGTCAGTCTGGAGGAGTGGGCATTCCAAGCAGACTTCTCTAGATAATGCCCACAGTTTTTGACAATTCCTTTATTAAAAAATAAAAAAAACTGTGTTCCCCAATGTAAATCTTTCGTCAATCACGTTGTCTGCAGCACCCAAAAAAAAACAAAAAACGCTCCGCCTTTATTGACTGTTGACTGCCTCCTCCGCTGTTTGACAGTTCTTATATAGGTAAGGGCGGGGCCACCTGGCGACATCACCTGCTGACACCACCTCCTTGTGACATCACTGACCCAGCATGCACCGGTCTGTGACATCTTGTTGGGATTTTTTTTTTACCAAAAATATGTAGCAGAATACATACTGGCCAAATTTTATGAAGAATTTTTTTTCTTATTGGATATGTTTTATAGCAGAAATGAAAAAAAATATATATTTTTTTAAAATTGTCGGCTTTTTTTGTTTATAGTGCAAAAAATTGTTAGTGATTCTAACTGTGGGGGAGGGGACTGACTGGGGGAGGTGACCGATCGGTGTCCCTATGTACAAGGGACACACCATCTGTCTCCTCTCCCTGACAGGACGTGGATCTCTGTGTTTACACACAGAGATCCACGTCCCTGTCTCTGTAACTGCCAATCGCGGGCACCTGGCGGACATCGCGGCCGCCAGGCACGCGCATCGGCAACCGCATGACACGGCGGGCACAGCTTTTCCCCGATACGCGCCCGCGGCGGCGCGCGGAGAACAAGTAAGCAATTGAGCGTAGTGCTGTAGACGTCTTTCGCCAAGTGGTTAAAAAATAAAAATAAAAGCTATTACCAAAAAAAAAAGGCTATATGAAGCTATTTAAACCAGCCACCCCACACTCACCATTAGGCAAAAGGCGCCAGATGACGCTGGCAATCACTTCCTTCTCTTCTCCACTTTGGGAAGGAGATGGGCGGGCAGTGAAAACAGGCAGGGGAAGCTCCATTAGCATTGCTGGTTGTCTTGTCATACCAACGGCCACCACAAGAGGGCGCCAGATTCCAGAAGGAAGCATAGGATTGCAGACGGCCGCAAAGCCGTGGCCTCAATTACCGGCCTGGCACAGCCCGACACGATCGCATGCCGTGGGGGTGGGGGGGTGTTGTTTGCTCACGGAGACAGGATACCCCAGCTGTGCCGCCCCAGGCGCCAGGTCACTAATTCTAGTCGCAAATGCGACCTGGCACCCGGGGTTTGTCGAGCCCTGCTTTAAAGAACCCTGGAAAAGTGTAAAAAAAAGTCACCTTGTCACGATGTCAAGGCAAAAATGATCACAAGTAGACAAAGCCAATTGTCAAACTTTTTATTTAATAACTAAAACTTTTTAAAACACAGATAGATTCAGTATTCTGCATCAGTTTAATGAGATGGTTTAAAGCAAGAACCATATTTTGAAAGCGGGAAAAAAAATGTAGCGTTATTACAGAAAGAATTTTCTTTATATTTATTCTGAACAGGGAGAGTCTAAATGTTTCAGCGATGAGCTCTTTCCCTTAATTCGATAATAGTCTGTAGAACACGTTCCTTTTGAAGCATAATTGGTTTTACCTGCTCATAACAGAATGCCCACGGGGACCAGAATACAGATAGAAAATCACGTATCTCTCAGGATATTCTTTCCTCTGAGCTCCTAATGTACAGATATGCAATTAGGTACGAAGACTTCTTCTTTATTATATCATTTTATACTTGGGTGCCACATTAATATTCTCCAAGTCTAGAAAGTAGAGACAAGTAGGGAGACTTTTTTCTTTCTTTTCTACAAAAGCAAAAGCTATAATCAGAAAAGAGGTAAGTTGCCAGTTTGGCACAAGTGCGCAGCTTCAAAATTGTTGCTTGGTGAATGAACACCCCCCTCTCTTTCACCCACCCTCACTCTCCCCTCTCTCTCTCACCCCCTTCCTCCCCCCTCACCTCCCCCTCGCTCTCACCCCCCGTCTCTCATCCCCTCATCTCTCTCCCCCCTCTTTCTCTCACACCCCCTGTCTCTCTCTCTCTCTTTCTCTAAACCCCTCCTCTCTCTCACCCCTTCTCTCTCTCTGTCTCATCCCCCCTCTCTCTCCCCCTCTCTCTCTCTTACCCCCCTATCTCCCCCTCTCATCCCTCTTTTTCTCTCACCCCCCCCCCTCTCTCAGTCTCAGCCCACCTCTCTCATCCCCCTCTCTCCCTCCCCCTCTCTCACTCTCACCCCTCTTTTTCTCTTAGCCCCCCTCTCTTAGTCTCAGCCCCCTCTCTCATCCTTCCTTTCTCTCCCCTCCCACCCCTCTTTTACTCTTAGCCCCCCTCTCTCAGTCTTGGGTCCCCTCTCTCATCCCCCCTCTCTCACTCTCACCCCCTTTTTCTCTCACACCCCCTTTCTCTGACCGCTCCTCTCTCTCACCCCTTCTCTCCCCTCTCTTTCTCACCCCCTCTCTTCCCTCTCCCTCACCCCCCTCTCTCTCTCTTACCCCCCTCATACCCCTTTCTCACTCTAACGCCTCTTTTTCTCTCAAACCCCCCTCTCTCTCTCTCTTTCTCTGACCCCTCCCCTCTCTCACCCCCTCACTCCCCCTTCTCTTTCTCACCTCCCTCTCTCTGCCCTCTCACTCTCTCTCTCCTCTCCCTGTCTCTCTCACCCTCCCTCTCTCTCTCCTTCCATCTCACCCCCCCTCTCTCTCCCTCTAGGAGATACATTTCAAAATGTTGTTTAAATTTAGAGTGTGCGTGTGTCTGTGTGTGCGCATATATACATATAAAAATACGTATGTGTTTGTGTCACGTACCTGGTTGAGGACGAGCTGACGGCGGGGCTTTCCCTTACACCTCCTGTCCTGTTTCTCCTAAAGGTGGTGACAGGATATAACAGGGCACGGAGTGGCACAGGGGGGGCCTGATTGGAGATCCTGGACAGAAGGTACTTGCAGCAGGTGCCAAGCAGTGGGCAGGTTTGTGGACTGGCCAATGTGGATACACGCCAACAGGTGCAGGACAGTCGGCAGTAGGGATGAGCTTCGTGTTCGAGTCGAACATACGTTCGACTCGAACATCGGCTGTTCGATCGTTCGACGAAGATCGAACGATTTGGGCCGTTCGCGCCAAATTCGAGTGACGCGAACGGCCCACAATGCACTACGCCATCGCAGTGTCATCCAGGCGCTGTGATTGGCCAAGCATGCACTGTGACCCCGCATGCTTGGCCAATCACAGCGCCGGCAGCGAGGAGAGCAATGATTGGCCACAGGCAGGATGCCTGTGGCCAATTATTGCTGAGGGTGTTTAGTACACGCCCCACACTATAAAAGGCCGCCAGCACGGCGGCCTAGTGTAGTGTGTTCCGGAGCAGGGATAGAGCAGCATAGGCAGGGACAGTGACTGTTATTTCTTTCTTGCTTAACCTGGATTCCTTTAGTTTAGGGAAAGAGAAGGATAGGTAGGGAGAGTGTCAGTGTGTTTTGTGCTTGTGCTATAGTGTGCTTAAAAAAAACATTTATTCTAGGGACAGAAAACTGTAGGTAGGGACAGTGTCAGTTTCTTTCACTCTGCAAGTCCTTGTTTCCAGGGACCTGGAAGGACAGTGAGTGAATTGTCCTTGTGCTATATTGTGCTTAAAAAAACATTTATTCTAGGGACAGAAAACTGTAGGTAGGGAGAGTGTCAGTTTCTTTCACTCTGCAAGTCCTTGTTTCCAGGGACCTGGAAGGACAGTGACTGAATTGTCCTTGTGCTATATTGTGATTAAAAAAAACATTTATTCTAGGGACAGAAAACTGTAGGTAGGGAGAGTGTCAGTTTATTTCACTCTGCAAGTCCTTGTTTCCAGGGACCTGGAAGGACAGTGACTGAATTGTCCTTGTGCTATATTGTGATTAAAAAAAACATTTATTCTAGGGACAGAAAACTGTAGGTAGGGAGAGTGTCAGTTTATTTCACTCTGCAAGTCCTTGTTTCCAGGGACCTGGAAGGACAGTGACTGAATTGTCCTTGTGCTATATTGTGATTAAAAAAAACATTTATTCTAGGGACAGAAAACTGTAGGTAGGGAGAGTGTCAGTTTATTTCACTCTGCAAGTCCTTGTTTCCAGGGACCTGGAAGGACAGTGACTGAATTGTCCTTGTGCTATATTGTGATTAAAAAAAACATTTATTCTAGGGACAGAAAACTGTAGGTAGGGAGAGTGTCAGTTTATTTCACTCTGCAAGTCCTTGTTTCCAGGGACCTGGAAGGACAGTGAGTGAATTGTCCTTGTGCTATATTGTGCTTAAAAAAAACATTTATTCTAGGGACAGAAAACTGTAGGTAGGGAGAGTGTCAGTTTATTTCACTCTGCAAGTCCTTGTTTCCAGGGACCTGGAAGGACAGTGACTGAATTGTCCTTGTGCTATATTGTGATTAAAAAAAACATTTATTCTAGGGACAGAAAACTGTAGGTAGGGAGAGTGTCAGTTTATTTCACTCTGCAAGTCCTTGTTTCCAGGGACCTGGAAGGACAGTGACTGAATTGTCCTTGTGCTATATTGTGATTAAAAAAAACATTTATTCTAGGGACAGAAAACTGTAGGTAGGGAGAGTGTCAGTTTATTTCACTCTGCAAGTCCTTGTTTCCAGGGACCTGGAAGGACAGTGACTGAATTGTCCTTGTGCTATATTGTGATTAAAAAAAACATTTATTCTAGGGACAGAAAACTGTAGGTAGGGAGAGTGTCAGTTTATTTCACTCTGCAAGTCCTTGTTTCCAGGGACCTGGAAGGACAGTGAGTGAATTGTCCTTGTGTTATATTGTGATTAAAAAAAACATTTTTTCTAGGGACAGAAAACTGTAGGTAGGGAGAGTGTTTTTTTTCTTTCACTCTGCAAGTCCTTGTTTCCAGGGACCTGTAAGGACAGTGAGTGAATTGTCCTTGTGCTATATTGTGCTTAAAAAAAAACATTTATTCTAGGGACAGAAAACTGTAGGTAGGGAGAGTGTCAGTTTATTTCACTCTGCAAGTCCTTGTTTCCAGGGACCTGGAAGGACAGTGACTGAATTGTCCTTGTGCTATATTGTGATTAAAAAAAACATTTATTCTAGGGACAGAAAACTGTAGGTAGGGAGAGTGTCAGTTTATTTCACTCTGCAAGTCCTTGTTTCCAGGGACCTGGAAGGACAGTGACTGAATTGTCCTTGTGCTATATTGTGATTAAAAAAAACATTTATTCTAGGGACAGAAAACTGTAGGTAGGGAGAGTGTCAGTTTATTTCACTCTGCAAGTCCTTGTTTCCAGGGACCTGGAAGGACAGTGACTGAATTGTCCTTGTGCTATATTGTGATTAAAAAAAACATTTATTCTAGGGACAGAAAACTGTAGGTAGGGAGAGTGTCAGTTTATTTCACTCTGCAAGTCCTTGTTTCCAGGGACCTGGAAGGACAGTGACTGAATTGTCCTTGTGCTATATTGTGATTAAAAAAAACATTTATTCTAGGGACAGAAAACTGTAGGTAGGGAGAGTGTCAGTTTATTTCACTCTGCAAGTCCTTGTTTCCAGGGACCTGGAAGGACAGTGACTGAATTGTCCTTGTGCTATATTGTGATTAAAAAAAACATTTATTCTAGGGACAGAAAACTGTAGGTAGGGAGAGTGTCAGTTTATTTCACTCTGCAAGTCCTTGTTTCCAGGGACCTGGAAGGACAGTGACTGAATTGTCCTTGTGCTATATTGTGATTAAAAAAAACATTTATTCTAGGGACAGAAAACTGTAGGTAGGGAGAGTGTCAGTTTATTTCACTCTGCAAGTCCTTGTTTCCAGGGACCTGGAAGGACAGTGACTGAATTGTCCTTGTGCTATATTGTGATTAAAAAAAACATTTATTCTAGGGACAGAAAACTGTAGGTAGGGAGAGTGTCAGTTTATTTCACTCTGCAAGTCCTTGTTTCCAGGGACCTGGAAGGACAGTGACTGAATTGTCCTTGTGCTATATTGTGATTAAAAAAAACATTTATTCTAGGGACAGAAAACTGTAGGTAGGGAGAGTGTCAGTTTATTTCACTCTGCAAGTCCTTGTTTCCAGGGACCTGGAAGGACAGTGACTGAATTGTCCTTGTGCTATATTGTGATTAAAAAAAACATTTATTCTAGGGACAGAAAACTGTAGGTAGGGAGAGTGTCAGTTTATTTCACTCTGCAAGTCCTTGTTTCCAGGGACCTGGAAGGACAGTGACTGAATTGTCCTTGTGCTATATTGTGATTAAAAAAAACATTTATTCTAGGGACAGAAAACTGTAGGTAGGGAGAGTGTCAGTTTATTTCACTCTGCAAGTCCTTGTTTCCAGGGACCTGGAAGGACAGTGACTGAATTGTCCTTGTGCTATATTGTGCTTAAAAAAAACATTTATTCTAGGGACAGAAAACTGTAGGTAGGGAGAGTGTCAGTTTATTTCACTCTGCAAGTCCTTGTTTCCAGGGACCTGGAAGGACAGTGACTGAATTGTCCTTGTGCTATATTGTGATTAAAAAAAACATTTATTCTAGGGACAGAAAACTGTAGGTAGGGAGAGTGTCAGTTTATTTCACTCTGCAAGTCCTTGTTTCCAGGGACCTGGAAGGACAGTGAGTGAATTGTCCTTGTGTTATATTGTGATTAAAAAAAACATTTTTTCTAGGGACAGAAAACTGTAGGTAGGGAGAGTGTTTTTTTTCTTTCACTCTGCAAGTCCTTGTTTCCAGGGACCTGTAAGGACAGTGAGTGAATTGTCCTTGTGCTATATTGTGCTTAAAAAAAACATTTATTCTAGGGACAGAAAACTGTAGGTAGGGAGAGTGTCAGTTTATTTCACTCTGCAAGTCCTTGTTTCCAGGGACCTGGAAGGACAGTGACTGAATTGTCCTTGTGCTATATTGTGATTAAAAAAAACATTTATTCTAGGGACAGAAAACTGTAGGTAGGGAGAGTGTCAGTTTATTTCACTCTGCAAGTCCTTGTTTCAAGGGACAGAGAAGGACACCTGAAGGTAGCCCTTATTGCTTTTTTCCCATCTCCCTGCAGGCCATCTATTAGAATGTCTGGAAGGCAAACAAGGAGAGGCAGACAGTCAGGAGGCAATAAAAGAGGGCAAGCAGGCTCTGTGTCTGGGGGCAACAGTGCTGGTCGTGGACGCGGTGCATTGTCATCAGCACATGGCCATGGGACACGCTTGTCCTTCTTTTCGGCAGCTGGACATGTTGAGCCACATCATGCCGAAGACTTGGTAGAGTGGATGACCAAGCCCTCCTCCTCCTCCTCATCCTCTCTCACCCAGGCTCAGGGTACTGGAAAAGCAGCTGCCAAAGCGTCGTCTTCCCTGGTATCAATGTCAGACAAATCATCAGTCACTCCTTCCCTAGACCCACCATGTCCTCCTCCTGAGGAGTCCCCCGAACTGTTTCAGCACAGTGTTGGGTACATGCTCCAGGAGGATGCCCAGCGTTTCGAAGGGTCTGATGATGAAACCCAGCTAGAGGAAGGCAGTAGCGTGAGAGCAGACAGAGGGGATGCTCAAGAAGGACACCAATCTGGCAGTCATGTTCCAGCAGCTGCAGCATACTGCCAGATTGGCTCCAGTGATGAGGAGGGAGGGGATGATGAGGTCACTGACTCCACGTGGGTGCCTAATAGGAGAGAGGAGGAGGAGGAGGATGAGGAGGAGGCACATCTCCAACGAGGCAGGATGCCCTTTGGTGGCCAGCGTAAGGGCAGTACACCGACGGAATCACACCGCAGAGCTCCGCCTGTGCAGGGCGCTGCCTCTGCCCGTCATTCAAAAAGTTCTTTGGTGTGGGCCTTTTTTGAGGCTAGTGCATCAGATCGCACAGCTGCTGTTTGCAACATATGTCTCAAGCGTATATCGCGTGGCCAAAACATCAGCCGCTTGGGTACCACATGCCTGACCAGACATATGTTGACCTGCCATGCAGCTCGTTGGCAAGCCTACCTCAAAGACCCACACCAAAGAACAAAGCGGACCTCTCCTTGCACCGCATCAGCTGGGATCTCCAACCCCACTATAACTTCAGTCCTCTCTGAAACATGCACTGAGAGGAATGAAGGTGTAGAATTAGGTGTGTCACAGCCAAGTACTTGCGCCCACTCTGCTAGCAGTACACCGACGTCCGATTCTAGCAGGCAAATTTCCCTGCCCCAGCTGCTGGACCGTCGAAAGAAGTTCACTCCCAGCCATCCACATGCCCAGCGGTTGAATGCTAGCTTGGCTAAATTGCTAGCGCTTCAACTGCTGCCTTTTCAGTTGGTAGACTCGGCCCCCTTCCGTGAGTTTGTGCAATGTGCAGTTCCTCAGTGGCAGGTTCCCAAACGCCACTTTTTCTCACGGAAGGCTATTCCGGCTCTCTACCGGCATGTGGAAGGCAATGTCTTGGCCTCGCTGGACAGGGCGGTCAGCGGTAAGGTGCATATTACCGCTGACTCATGGTCCAGCAGGCATGGACAGGGACGTTACCTTTCTTTCACGGCCCATTGGGTCACTCTTTTGGCAGCTGGGAAGGATTCAGGACAAGGTGCAGTAGTGTTGGAGGTTGTCCCACCGCCACGCCTCCAAAATGCTACTACTGGTTGTGACACACCTCTCTCCTCCACCCCCTCCTCTTCTTCTTCCTCCATGGCCTCTTCCTGTGGTTTGTCCTATGAACCAGCGGTGCTCCGTAGCCGTTCACGGGGCTACGCAAGTACGCAGGCAAAAAGATGCCATGCCGTGCTTGCGCTGGTGTGTTTGGGGGACAGAAGCCACACTGGGGCAGAGGTCCTGTCTGCTCTGCAGGGCCAGGCCGAGAGGTGGTTGACGCCACGCCAGCTTAAGCCAGGAATGGTGGTTTGCGACAATGGCACCAACCTCCTCTCCGCCCTCCGACAGGGACAACTGACCCATGTGCCCTGTGTGGCTCACGTCCTTAACCTGGTGGTGCAGCGCTTCTTGGGCAGGTACCCGGGCTTACAGGATGTCCTGAGGCAGGCCAGGAAAGTCTGTGTGCATTTCCGCAGATCTTATAATGCCAGTGCTCGCCTGGCTGAGCTGCAAAAGGAGTTGAACCTGCCCAAGAACCGCCTTATATGTGACATGCCCACCAGGTGGAACTCAACGTTGGCCATGCTGCAGCGGCTGCACACGCAGCAGAGGGCCATCAATGAGTACCTGTGCGACTACGGCACCAGGACAGGGTCAGGGGAGCTTGGTTTTTTTTCTCCACGCCAGTGGGGCATGATCAGGGATGCATGCACTGTCCTGGCACCATTTGAGGAGGCCACGAGGATGGTGAGCAGTGACAGTGCATGCATCAGTGACACTGTACCTCTTGTCCACCTGTTGGAGCACACGCTGCGTGGAATAATGGACAGGGCACTTGAGGCAGAACAGAGGCAGGAAGAGGAGGACTTCCTTGCCTCTCAAGGCCCCCTTTACCCAGACAGTGTTCCTTCTGTCCCACCCATCGCACAGGAAGAGGAGGAGGAGGAGGAGGAGGAGGAGGAGGATTGTGTCAGCATGGAGGTGGAGGCTGGCACTCAGCATCATCAGCAGCAGTCTTTTAGGGATGATTTACAGTCCCAAGAAACCAGTGGACTTGTACGTGGCTGGGAGGAGGTGGCTGCGGATCATGTCGTCCTTAGTGACCCAGAGGACTCCGGAGCGAATGCCTCAGCAAACCTACGCTGCATGGCCTCCCTGATCCTGCAAAGTCTGCGGAAGGATCCTCGTATTCTTCGGATCAAGGAGAGGGACCATTACTGGCTGGCCACTCTCCTTGATCCACGGTACAAGGGTAAGGTTGCGGACCTTATGTTACCGTCGCAGAGGGAGCAGAGGATGAGACAACTCCGGGAGGCCTTGCAGAAAGGTCTGTGCAACGCGTTCCCAGAGACTGGGAGGTTGCAAACTCCTGGTCCTGGACAACGAGTTGCTGAGGCTTCGGCCAGTCAAAGAAGGAGCGGTGGGGAAGGTGGCCGTCTGACCGATGCGTTCAGACAATTCTTTAGTCCGCAGCCCCAAAGTATGATCGGTTCCAGCAACCATCGCCAGCGTCTGATAAACATGGTGCAGGAATATCTAGGGGCAAGGTCAGACTTGGACACCTTCCCCACCGAAAATCCTCTGGCTTACTGGGTCTTGAGGATGGATCACTGGCCAGAGCTTGCACAGTATGCAATTGAGCTACTGGCCTGTCCTGCATCCAGCGTTCTTTCGGAACGCACATTCAGTGCTGCTGGAGGATTTGTCACGGATCACAGGGTGCGCCTGTCCACCGACTCGGTTGATCGACTGACTTTCATCAAGATGAACCAGTCTTGGATCACCACCAGCTACCACACACCT
This sequence comes from Rana muscosa, assembly GCA_029206835.1. Taxonomy (NCBI): domain Eukaryota; kingdom Metazoa; phylum Chordata; class Amphibia; order Anura; family Ranidae; genus Rana; species Rana muscosa. The sequence continues at coordinate 364,908,797 of CM055125.1, forward strand.
GATGCTGATATAACAGACTAATTGATTTTAACATGTCACATCCCTTCAAGACTGATGCTGATGCTGAGTGCCTGTGCTGTTATGTTGACTGGCTATCCTCCTCCTCCGAGTCCTCAATGATACGATTGATGATGATAGCTTGTAAGATCATTTTTGTTTATGGGTGCCGCCACCAGTGCCTAACGCCCAATTTTTCAGCCCCTGTTTAACAGGGGCGTGTAATTACAATTTTTGAAGCAATACTTTGCAACAGGGCTCATTGCTGTGCTCCAAGTACAGTATCTGTGAGGAGTTGCAGTGTTGTGCCACCAGTGCCTAACGCCCAATTTTTCAGCCCCTGTTTAACAGGGGCGTGTCATTACAATTTTTGAAGCAATACTTTGCAACAGGGCTCATTGCTGTGCTCCAAGTACAGTATCTGTGAGGAGTTGCAGTGTTGTGCCACCAGTGCCTAAGGCCCAATTTTTCAGCCCCTGTTTAACAGGGGCGTGTCATTACAATTTTTGAAGCAATACTTTGCAACAGGGCTCATTGGTGTGCTCCAAGTACAGTATCTGTGAGGAGTTGCAGTGTTGTGCCACCAGTGCCTAAGGCCCAATTTTTCAGCCCCTGTTTAACAGGGGCGTGTCATTACAATTTTTGAAGCAATACTTTGCAACAGGGCTCATTGCTGTGCTCCAAGTACAGTTGCTGTGAGGGGTTGCAGTGTTGTGCCACCAGTGCCTAAGGCCCAATTTTTCAGCCCCTGTTCAACAGGGGCATGTAATTACAATTCTTGATCTAATAATTCACAGCAGGGCCCATTGCTGCACCCACCAAGAGTAACTGTCAGGGCTTACAGTGTTGTGGCACCAGCACCACCATCAAAGGCCCAATTTTTACTACCACTGTTCAACAATTATATGTAATTAAAATTCCTGATATAATAGTTGACAGCAGGGCGTTCCAGCACCAACCAAGAGTAACTGTGAGTGCTTACAGTGTTGTGCCAACACCAACAACTAAGGGGCCTATTTCTGCAGAGTATATACGGCAGGTCCCTACTTTCAAACATCCAACTTACAAACGACTCCTACTTGCAAACGCAAGAAGACAACAGGAAGTGAGAGGAAATCTACCACTAGGAAGGAAAATTCTCTCCTGTAAGAATAAATATGGGAGAAAGGTGTCTCCTCTGTACTGATGCTTTATCAGCAATCCTTGTTTCAAGAAAAACACCACATTTCAAAAACAGTTGTCATTGGGACGGAAAGTGAGGTGAAATGTTCTGAACAGGGGCACAGACAGCAAAACAAATGTTACAGGGGTGATAACCCTTACCTATGTTTTCCAAAAAGTTTAAAAATAGATTTTTGGTCTGGAGCTACACTTCAACAATGTACCTGTTCAAAATTACAAACAGACTCTACATAAGAACAAACCTTAAGTCCCTGTCTTGTATGCACCGCCTGTATAGGGCTGTTCAGAGTATATAGGGCCTTTTTTATTTTATGTGCGGGGTTCCCCTTAATATCCATACAAGACCCAAAGGGGCTGGTAATGGGCTGGGGTAGGGGGGGGGTCATGGGGTAGCTATGCCATTTTTCTTAAAGAATTTCATCCATATTACCGGGACCAGACATTACATTAAAGCCGCAAGCAGTTTTAAATGGCTTTTTTTTCCTTTAGAAGTGTCATTTTGTGCAGGGACAGTTCTAAACACGGGAAACACGTGGCACTTCACAGGCATACTTTAGACACCCCCCAGGTACGATATTTAAAGGAATATTTGACTTTTTTTTTTTCACTTTATGCATCATTAAAATGACTGCTCCCGAAAAACGACCGTTTTTAAAACTTCTTTTTGCATTGATACATGTCCCCTGGTGCAGAACCCGGGTTCCCAAACCCTTTTTAGGACAATAACATGCATAATAGTTGTTATAATTAGCACTTTAGAATTCGAACGTTCGCATCCATTGTATTTAATAGGGTTCTAATGTTCGTTCGAACTTTCGGTCCGTTCGCGGGTTCTGGTGCGAACCGAACCCGGGGGTGTTCGGCTCATCACTAGTCGGCAGACTGGTGGACTGGCAGGCGGAGGTACATAGCAGCAGTTGCAGGACAGCAGACAGCAACCAAGCTGGAGAGCAGGTGGATGCACTGTCTCGGGTGGTTAGGCAGGCAGAAGTCAGTAACAGCCAAGCAGCAGAGGTACCAAATCAGATCCAGAGAAAAATCAGGGCTAAGCCAGGGTCAGTATCAAGCGAACAGAAAAGGCACAAGAACAGAAGGAAAAAGGCAGAGTCGGGTCACAAGCTGGGTCAGCAATCAGGTATTAGAAGCGAGCAGGGTCAAACAGGCCGGGTATACACAGGAACAAGCACAGGATCAGATCACAGACGGTAGAAGCTGATGACCACTCAGCAATCTTCTGGTCTGTGGAGCCAGTTTAAATAGGCCAGAGGGCGCCAAGTATTCATGCACGCTCAGGCTAATGCACTTGCACAGATACGTTAGCGAGTCAGGAATTCCTAGTCGTCATTTGAGAATTCTTTTCATATAAATGCATAAGCTGCAGCGGCCACATCATGGCACCCCAGCGTACTGCAGTCCTAACTCTAATTTTGAGAGTCCCCCAAATTGGAGCACATATATAATAATGCCTAGAGGGTGCCCTTAAAGGGATAGGGATGCACTGGACACCCAGCAAAAGCACAATGGCAGCTAAGGTATTCAGTGCATCCCCTCACCAATTCACCAACAGTACAAACAAATTACAACCACCCCAACCTATAACTGGCCTTTGCAGCAAGGAGCACATGGAAGGGCGATGCATGTCAAAAAAACAACAAACAAAAATTCCCAGCTCACTTACCAGCCAGCCTGCAACACACTGAATTGTCGTAAAAGTTCACATTAAAAATAAGGGGTTTAGTTTGCACACATTTGCAAATACATGTGTAAGTGTAAGATCCCCTAGAACATCAGAGTTGCCCCTATATTTTAGAAGTTCTTTATATTGTGAGGGGGTTAGCTCGGCAGCGGGTGTGTGTGACCCCCGGGATGGGCTCCCCACACAAAAACAGGCCCAGCAAACGGAGGTTGTGGTTTTCAAAATCAAAAAAAAAGGTGCGGTTTATTTTCTATTTACAGTGACAAAACACAGCAAAGCCAAAAGAAACATATAAACAAAATAAATCCTGGTCAACTTGACCTCTGACTAAACATACAGGTTTCCTAACTAACAACTGGGATCAGCCTAGTGCTGTCCTAGTCCCTAAGTCCCTGGTTTAGTAAAAGTCCAAACAAATAGCCACACAGGCTTTGCCTCACCGCACAGGGGTTCACTCTCCCTAGACAGTCCACACAGGTCTGGTTCCAGGCATGAGCTCACATCTAATGAAGCTGGGAGTTCTTATAGAGGCCTAAATGAGCTGACAAGGTTCAGCTGGTCTCCTCATCTCTGTCTGCACGACGCCCCACACTCTCCCTAGAGGTATGAGTCATCCATGAACCCACTAGCCTTATACAACTCTCCACCTAGTTGTATAAGTCGGCGTAAAGCCTGAATCTGGGCGAAATATATCTACCCCCCTGGATGCAACCAGGTGACTTTACCTTCCTGCTGTCACATACCCCCCCCTCTTGTTTTAACCTCGGGGTTGGAACACCAGCAATCAGGCATTCATGTACTCGAGACAAAGAATCCACATTCCCCATTTGAACGCCAGGGCGATGCTTTACTGTGAAGTTGAATTCTTGGAGGGCCAGGAACCACCTATTCACTCTTCTATTTGTTTCCTTGTTTTGAGCCATCCACTTTAACGGAGCGTGATCCGTAACCATGTCAAAGTGCCTACCTAGCAGGTAGTACCGAAGGGAATCTAGAGCCCACTTCACCGCTAAACACTCCTTTTCAACGGTGGCGTAATTTACCTCATGGGACTTCAACTTCCTGCTGAGGTAAATGACTGGGTGCTCTTCCCCGTTCCAGACCTGGGACAATACTGCTCCTAACCCCACATCTGACGCATCACTTTGTACGACAAAGTCTTTAGAGAAGTCGGGTGAGTACAACACTGGCTGGCTACATAAGGCTTGTTTCAAGAATTGGAATGCTGCCTCAGCCTCGGGGGTCCATTTAATCATGACCGACCCTTTCCCCTTCGTTAGGTTGGTTAGGGGCACAGCCTTAGAAGCAAAGTGGGGAATGAATCGCCGATAATACCCAGCGATTCCCAGAAAGGCTCGTACCTGCTTCTTGCTGTTGGGACGTGGCCAACTCTGGATGGCCTCGACTTTGTTGAGTTGGGGTTTTATTACTCCCCTCCCAATGGTGTACCCAAGATATTTGGCCTCCTCCTGCCCAATGGTACACTTCTTGGGGTTAGCCGTAAACCCCGCTTCCCGAACAGAGTCCAGGACTGCTTGCACTTTTGGCAGATGTGAGGCCCAATCTGTGCTATGGACAATTACGTCATCCAGGTAAGCCGCAGCATACTTCCGATGGGGCCTCAGCATCTGGTCCATTTTCCGCTGGAATGTGGCCGGCGCATTCTGTAACCCGAACGGCATTCTTTTATATTGGAACGCCCCGTCTGGGGTTACAAATGCGGTTTTCTCTTTGGCCAATTTGGCCAGGGGGATTTGCCAATACCCTTTTGTGAGGTCAAGAGTCGTCATGTATCGGGCTGTTCCCAGCCGGTCGATCAACTCATCTATACGTGGCATGGGGTAGGTGTCAAATTTTGTAACTTTGTTCAACTGACGAAAATCGTTACAAAATCTCCAGCTCCCATCCGGTTTAGGCACCAACACAATGGGACTAGACCAATCACTTTGGGACTCCTCTATCACCCCTAAGTTCAGCATTTTCTGTACTTCCTCCCGTATTGCCTCCCGTCGGGCCTCTGGGATCCGATAGGGTTTTAACTTCACCCTTTCACCGGGCGGGGTAATGATGTCATGCTCTACCCCAAATGTTTGTCCCGGCAGCTCAGAGAATACCTCCTTGTTGCGAAGCACAAACTCCTTAACCTCCTGTTGTTGGGGTTGTGACAAGGTGGCTGCTATTCCAACCTCAGGAATCACGCAACCAGTTTGAGCTGGTGACCAAGTGTCTGCGACTAGGGACTCTCTATCCCTCCAGGCTTTCAACAGATTAACGTGATAGATCTGTTCGGGCTTTCGCCTTCCTGGTTGTCTGACCTTGTAATTCACTTCGCTCACTTTTTCCATTATCTCGTAGGGGCCTTGCCATTTGGCAAGGAATTTACTTTCAACCGTAGGGACAAGTACCAGTATCCTATCCCCCGGGGAAAAGGTACGGGTCTTGGCTCCACGGTTGTACACTCTCTGCTGTGCTAACTGCGCTTGGGCCAAATGTTCCTTCACGATGGGCATTACCTGTGCAATTCGGTCTTGCATCAGGGCGACATGCTCAATCACACTCCTGTGGGGAGAACTCTCACTTTCCCAAGTTTCCTTGGCAATATCCAACAGCCCTCTTGGGTGTCTCCCATACAGTAACTCAAAGGGGGAGAATCCCGTAGAGGATTGGGGCACCTCCCTAATAGCAAACATCAGATAAGGAAGTAGACAGTCCCAATCCTTTCCATCTCTATCCACCACTTTCTTCAACATTTGTTTTAGGGTTTTGTTGAATCTTTCAACCAGCCCATCGGTTTGGGGGTGATACACAGATGTACGTAATTGCGTCACTTTGAACAATTTACACAGCTCCTTCATAACCCGGGACATAAAGGGTGTACCTTGGTCCGTAAGCAGTTCTTTACAAATACCCACCCGGCTAAACACAAGAGATAGCTCTTTGGCTATGGTTTTGGCCGAGGTATTTCGGAGAGGGATCGCTTCTGGATAACGGGTGGCATAGTCCATTATAACTAATATGTACTGGTGCCCCCTAGCGGACTTGATTATAGGACCTACCAAATCCATGGCGATCCTCTCAAACGGGACCTCAATGATGGGTAGAGGGACCAGCGGGCTACGGAAATGTGGCATCGGGGCCGACCTCTGACACACAGGGCAGGAGGAACAATAATTTTCTATGTCCTTCATCACCCCCGGCCAATAGAATCTCTGTAATACCCTCTCTCGGGTTTTCTCTGTCCCCAGATGACCTCCAAGAATGTGCCCATGGGCCAACTCCAACACCAACTTCCTGTAAGGTTTGGGCACCACAAGCTGCTCAACGGTTTCTTCTGCCCTTTTTGCCACCCGATACAGTAGGTCCTTCTCTACGCTGAAGTATGGGTAAGTGCAGGTATTATCTGGGTTCACTAACTCGCCATCTATTTTCACTACGTTTTCGCGTGCCTTTATTAGGGCGGGGTCTTTCAACTGTTCTGTGGCAAAGTTTTCCCTGTGAACCTCAAGATCAGAAAACTCCACAGACGGTAGGTTTTCGTCTGAGGAGGTGGGCTCCTCTCCAGTTTCTTGAGTCTCCCCTGCCAATACTGATAAGGGAAATTCCGGAGAGTCCTCACCACTCTCAGGGGAGTTCTGGCTATCACATTCCTGGTACATAGGGGCACCAGTGGGGGGCTCAGGATCATCCCACAGTTCCCAGAACTTCGGAAAATCCCTTCCCACAATGGCGTCATGCGGTAACTGAGATACTAAGCCCACTGGATGAGAGAGGGTACCTTTGGGGGTCTCGAAACACACTGTAGTCACTGGATACTCTCGGGTGTCCCCATGCACACAAATAACAGCTACCTTGCTATTCCCAGAGACCTCTGTTTTAACTAACTCAGCCTTTATCAGGGTCACAAGGCTACCTGAATCCAGCAATACCACAACATTTCTACCATTAACACACATTTTGCATAAATGTTTCTCAATTCCTCGAATGGCAGTGCATGCGACTGTCGCACACAGCGACTGACGTCTGCCCGTCAGAAAGTCACACTGCATGGGTTCCTCCACAACCGGGCAATTGGCTGCAATATGTCCCGCTTGCCGGCAGCGGTAGCAAACGATCCTTCTTGCGGCCTCTTGAGCCGCTGATTTCCCAGACTGTTCTCGCCAAACTTGGGGTAGAGCTCCCACCCTCTCACTCTCTCCACCCTCACCCCTTGGAATCCTCTTATCCGCCCCTGGGGATGGTCTGGTCTTAGGGTGGAAAGTCCGAGTGTCTCTGGAAGAGGCCGTCAGGTTCTCTGTAGCCAAGTATTTCTCCACACGATCCACAAGACCATCGGCCGTCTCTGGGTCTCCATGGCTTACCCACTTTTGGATGGCAGTAGGAAGAGCTCTCAAAAACCGATCCATTACAACACGTTCCACAATCTTTGGTGCGGCCAAAGTGTCTGGCTGTAGCCACTTTCTGCTCAGGTGAATGAGATCATACATTTGAGACCTGGGGGGTTTTCCAAGCTGGAAAGTCCAGTTATGCACACGCTGAGCCCGGACAGCCTGGGTGACACCCAGCCTTGCCAATATCTCAGCTTTTAGCATCACATAGTCTTTTGCTTGGTCAGGCTCTAGGTCATAGTAAGCCTTCTGCGATTCACCAGTTAACAGAGGAGCCACCAGTCCAGCCCACTGCTCCTCAGGCCACTTTTCTCTTTCAGCAGTCCTTTCAAATGTGGTCAAAAATACCTCTGGATCATCCTCTCCAGTCATTTTTGTCAATAAACGACTCACCCCAAAGGACGCGGTATTAGTGGGACGGCTTTCCTCACTGGTCTGCGGACGTTGCTGCATTACTGCTTCCATTTGTTGTAGTCTCTGCTCTTGCTTCTGTAACAGGTCTATGAAGCGGGCCTCAGATTGCTGCTGGGCTTGTTGCTGAGCTTCCAGACTCTGTTGGTGAGCTTGCTGCTGGGCTGCAAGGCTCTGTTGATGAGCTGCAAGGCTCTTTTGCAAACCTGCATTTGTCTGCTGTTGATTGGCATTTGCTAGAGCCAGCTGCTTCAGTATCTCCTCCATGCTGGCTTAAAAAAAACTGCCACTGGTTCTCCACCAACTGTGAGGGGGTTAGCTCGGCAGCGGGTGTGTGTGACCCCCGGGATGGGCTCCCCACACAAAAACAGGCCCAGCAAACGGAGGTTGTGGTTTTCAAAATCAAAAAAAAAGGTGCGGTTTATTTTCTATTTACAGTGACAAAACACAGCAAAGCCAAAAGAAACATATAAACAAAATAAATCCTGGTCAACTTGACCTCTGACTAAACATACAGGTTTCCTAACTAACAACTGGGATCAGCCTAGTGCTGTCCTAGTCCCTAAGTCCCTGGTTTAGTAAAAGTCCAAACAAATAGCCACACAGGCTTTGTCTCACCGCACAGGGGTTCACTCTCCCTAGACAGTCCACACAGGTCTGGTTCCAGGCATGAGCTCACATCTAATGAAGCTGGGAGTTCTTATAGAGGCCTAAATGAGCTGACAAGGTTCAGCTGGTCTCCTCATCTCTGTCTGCACGACGCCCCACACTCTCCCTAGAGGTATGAGTCATCCATGAGCCCACTAGCCTTATACAACTCTCCACCTAGTTGTATAAGTCGGCGTAAAGCCTGAATCTGGGCGAAATATATCTACCCCCCTGGATGCAACCAGGTGACTTTACCTTCCTGCTGTCACAATATATTAGTCCATTTATCACATCAGAGCTTCCCCATCACTTGAGAGTCCCCACTTCATGTCAGAGGCACCCCTTAACATCAGTGCTTCCCCATTACATCAGAGTCCCCTCTTCATGTTAGAGTCACCCCATCATATCCGAGCTGCCGCATCACTACAGAATACCCCATCACATTAGAACCCCCCACCGAAGAGTCACCCCAATCACAGAGCCCCCACACACAGAACTTCCCACTTACGGAACCCCCCAATCACACGGTCCCCTATCAGAGAGCCACCCAAACACACAGCCCACATCATCACGGATGCCTTCAATCACACATTCCCCTCTTCATATCAGAGCAGGGGCGGATCCAGGGTGGGGGCAACGGGGCAATTGCCACCCCCGAGAAATTAGTTGCGGGCGGGTGACAGAGCGGGCGGCTCCACGGGCGGGTGACAGAGTGGGCGGCTCGGCGGACGGATGACAGAGTGGACTGCCGGGTGACTGGGGCGGGTGAGAGAGTGGGCGGTCAGCTGGGTGGCTCTGTGGGTGAGTGGGCGGCTGGCCAATCAATAGCCGATGGGCGGGGGAGCAGAGAGATGACATCATCTCTCAACGCCCCGCGCCCGCCCTGCATCCCTGCAGTAACTTCCACCCTCACTGTGCAGGCAGCAGAGAGATTACATCATCTCTCTGCTGCCTGACTCTGACAAGCAAAACACCACCTTAGCAGGCAAGCGACCATCCGCAAGGTGTGGCAGGTGACTTGGAAAGTGACAATTCCCAAGGTGTGGCAGGTGACATGGCAAGTGACACTCCGCATCTGGTGGCAGGTCACGTGGCAAGTGACAATCCGCAACTTGTGGCAGGTGATGTGTCAAGTGACAATTTTCAACGTGTGGCAGGTGACGTGGCAAGTGACAATCCGCATCTGGTGGCAGATGACGTGACAAGTGACAATCCGCAACGTGTGGCAGGTGACGTGGCAAGTGACAATCCGCAACTTGTGGCAGTGACGGTGGCAAGTGACACACTCCGGGCTCCCACTGATTCAGCATTATGTTGAGTTGAACCATTTCATTTTCTATTACAATGTAAAAATATAAATAATGCGCTTCAATTATCTTAACACCATAACAACCATGGTGCCGGGATGATTGAAGCGCCAACACCAGCCATTTCCCTGATAAATTGCCCGCAAAAAAACATATTTTCTGGCATTGCCCCTCCCAAGACAAGACTCTGGATCCGCCCCAGTATCAGAGCCCTACCTTTTGGCTCCATCAGTACGGCAGAGGGCAGGAGGTGGAGGACGTCTGGCGGGGGCTGACTTCCATCTTCTCTTGAATGCTGGAGAAGGGCCTGCATGCTTCCTGCCGCGGATCAGAGTCATGCATTACCATGGTATGGACGAGCCAGCCCCTATCACCATAGCAAATAATGATGCTGTGTGTCCTAGCTGTATATCACCAGTGCTTGTTATGGTGCTAGCAGCTGGCCCACCCACACCATGGCAACTCATGATGCTGATAAAGGTCGAACTGCTGGGCTAGACCCCTCTCACTTGGCCTAGCAGCCGGGATGATGCATGAACCAGTATGAGAACAGTCTCTGCCACAGACCGTTTGAGAACAATTGTGGATATCCAGGAATCCTCTGCCACAGGATTTCAGCCCCGAACTTCCAGCTGTGCAGTAAAAGAACCTTTAAGCCGATCCGGCGAACTGCTGTACTTTTAAAGTAGTGGATCCCTTCTTAACAAAGTCACCAGGCCTATCCCGAGACATTAGCACTTTGCTGGTCTCCTCCAGGGCAAGTCCTCCCCTGGTTCTCTTCGTTAAGCAGCTTCCTCCCTCTTGGTGGACAGCTTGGGATCCCCTTTAGGATTGTAGGCCCCAGTCATCATAACTGTGCCTACTCGCTAGAGATGCAGCCTCGAGCCAACGTGGCCTTGGGCTGAGAACACACACACATACCTCGCGCCAGGAGGGCCACGAGGCGAACGACCCCGCACAATGGCGTCTGCCCCTTAAGTATCCCTCCCCAGCATGCACAGCGGGGCACCACTCCCACTGAACCGCTGCCGAGAAGGGACACTCAATACACCATGGTCTGCCTGTGTTCCAACATGGGCCTGAGGTGGTGCCACCACCTTTAGGCAACAGGAGACTGAGGTCTATACTGGTCACTGCTGGTCACACTGAGATCTATAGTGGCTAATGCCATTGCCGGGGATGCTTAGATCTGTAGTGGTCACTGCTGAGGTCACTGGAATCTGTACTGCATTGCTGGAGGCACTGAGATCTGTAATGGTCACTGCTGGGCAGTGGTGGCCAGTAGATTTTTTCCGTTCCCCTGCTCTCCACAGGTCATCACAGCACCGGAGGCTTCAGTTTCCTCCCTCTCCCTCAGCAGCCAATCAAGAGTCTTCTCTTTTTGGCCAATCGGAAAACGGGTCTCACACCCGCTTTTGATTGGCTGGATTGAGGATCAGTGTTTCAACAGCGAATATTCATTCGCTGTTGTAATACACCTGGGTGGGATGGGAGTGCATTCTCTGCAACCCAAGCCCACCCTATTCTGAAGCCTATTAGAGCCTCTGGCTCTAATCAGGTGCTTAAAAAAATGAATAGGGGATGGTCACTGCGGCCGTGGATGGATTCATGCTATGCATGAAACTATCCATTGCATATAGGGGGGTGGCGTGAAGAGAGGGGGCGGCACCAGGGCGCCCCTAATGGAAGGGCCGCCACTGCTGCTGGGGACACTAAGAACTGTCCTGGTCACTGCTGGGGGCACTGGGGTCTATACAGGTCACTACTTGGGACACTGAGGTCTATACTAGTCACTGTCAGGAAAGAGAATAGAGCATGTTTTGTCCTTGGCAACTAGTCATATTATTCCTTTGTCAGGCCTCTACTGGGGCACTGAGACCTGTATTGGTATTGGCTGGGGGCACTGAAATATGCCCTGGTCTGTGCTGTGAACACTGAGATCTACACTGGTCACTGCCGGGAATAAAATAGAGCATGTTTTATGCTTGGCAACTATTTATATTATTTCTTCTCAGGGCCTCGGCCCCCCCACCACCCCATCCTTGCCTACTGCACATGTTCTATTGTATATTGTCTTGACCAAAGTGTTCACTGTCTCAAGAGTTGCTGGTTATAATTAAGTTCTTTTTTTTTAAGGTAGGCTGAGAAAAAGTGTTAGTTTTTTGTTAGATCCTTTGTCCTGAGGTTTATGTTTGTCTGTGAGACTGTCACTTGTGGCCCAGTAAATGGCTGTAATTTGTGGGTACAAGGACTGTGGCATATGTGTGCAGTCTATGCAGCGAACAGGCACATGTTCTGTTTAATCATCCCCTTTATGGCACTCCCACTTTTAAGCACAATCTTGCCATACCTACCATTCACCGCGCACAAGGATAAAAGAAAGTGTGTTGATACCTATGCCCCCCCCCGTCTTGTTTTTTTTACTGCACCCCCAGATCTGACAGGCTAGATCTGGCCCAGCTGAGCTGGCTTCCTAAAAGTCACAATCGAAGTCTATGCCGGTACAATGTGCCTTGGCACTGTCCCTTAATAACTAATCTGGGGCAGTAACAATTAGACAGTGTAGAAGCATGGAAGGCAGTTGTCACCCCAAAACAGGAAGTTCCTAATGTAGCACACAGATCTTTTTCCCCCTCTTACCTTCCTTTTATGGGGATCAGACACACCATGCCACGTGCCCGCGTCCTCTTGATAAGAGGTCGGGCGGTGTTATGTATTTGGGTCCCGCAGCGAGTTGCTTCCTTTCAATGGTTCTCCCCTCTAGACTATAGAGGCAAGTCTTTACCTTTCCCAAAGAAGGTCAATGTCCACACAACACTTCAACTCCAACAAGAGTTTATTTTCTCTTTTGCTTCAGTAACCAGAAAGTTGAAGAGAGGAAAGGGGTTAGCAGAATAGGATGGATTCACAGCTCCTGGCAGAACAACTGCATCCGGAGATATCCGAGGGCGCACAGGCTCTGACTGTGGCATAGGCAGCCTCAATGGGGAACTGGCCTCCGGAACAGCAGGCACGGAAGACACCCTGAGCATGCAAAGCGGGCACAGGAACAACTTCTCCAGCAATAACAGGGGCTTCCACTCGGGGTGCAGTCTCCCCAGGATCCATGGGCGATACCTCCCCAACACTACGGGGAGAGGTCCCCAGAATTCCGTCCCATCGCTTCCTTGCGAAAAGTTCATCTACCTCAAAGTCATCACCAATGTCAGAGGAAGAGTCTATGTCCGAGGTGTCACACTTCTCTGCCGGCAGATAGTTCCTGGTCAACACTGACTCTTTTTCTTTTAAAAGTTCCCGCGGGTCAGGCACCCAAGCATCCCATATGGAACAGACACTCAGCCTCTTCCCTTTCCCCGGCAAACTCTTTACTGAAGTGTCCCCAGCCTCCTTACCTTCCCTCTCCGTGGATCGCTTGGAGATCCCTCCAAATGGACGATCCGGTTCAGGCAGGCGCTGGGGTGGGCCTTGACCGCGGCCGCGAGAAGCCTTTACGTATCCCACCTTCCTTTTAGCAGGCAGAAAGGAGGATCTCGTTGCAACAGAAGCAGCATCCGCTGGGTTTTCTGCCTCAAGCTCCTTAATGGCAGGAACTTCAGTTTGTACATCCACTATCTCCGCGGTAGTGCGCGTGGGCATGGCTGTGGCAGCACATATTTCCCCCTCAGGAGCAACAGCACCTGAGATACAGTTCACACGGTAGACTTTCGGCACCTCCATTGGCTGTTCTACCTCATAGAAGAACTCCCCACAGCGGGTACATCTCCTGAAAGGGCGAAGCTGTACGACCAGTCCCTGGCACTTCAGACAGATCATGCCAAGGCCTCTGCATCTCTGCACGTATAGAGGGCAAAACGACCCCGGGGCTTCAGCCGAATCCCTGTATCCATCAGGGAGGCCACAACAGGGGCAACGTCCATGGTTGAGCCGGGCAAAGGAACACGAGATCCCAGTGAAACAGACATTCATGGAGCAGTAGACATGTTGCCTCGTCAATGGTTCAATCAGCACTGTCCATTTGGCGCCAACCGCACCACGTAGAACACACACTTGGCGGGGGCTCCTCCCCTCTTTTCCTTGCTGCACGCAACTCGCTGGCTTTTCCAGACTTTGAGACACGCCCACGAACTACGCAGCTGGAAATACCGCCAGGCCTGTACTTCCCTTTCTCTCACTTGTGGCGCAGTCCAATTTTTTCGAAAAAGGCCGACCTCCAAAGAGCCATACGGGAAAAGTAAAGTCCAGCTCCCAGAAACAGCTGCAGAATCCCGGAATCGAGCCCCCACGTGTGGCACACAGATCTTTTCCCCCTCTTACCTTCCTTTTAGGGGGATCAGACACACCATGCCACATGCCCGCGTCCTCTGGATTAGAGGTCGGGCGGTGTTATGTATTTGGGTCCCGCAGCGAGTTGCTTCCTTTCACTGGTTCTCCCCTCTAGACTATAGAGGCAAGTCTTTACCTTTCCAAAAGAAGGTCAATGTCCACACAACACTTCAACTCCAACGAGAGTTTATTTTCTCTTTTGCTTCAGTAACCAGAAAGTTGAAGAGAGGAAAGGGGTTAGCAGGATAGGATGGATTCAGGCACACTCTTGGCTTTGTCGCCACTCGGTCCTGAGTGGGTACAGCTCATCCAAATAGTCACTCAATAGCACTAGCAGCCGGCATGAAGCTCGAACAGTGACTTAGTTCCCTCCAAGGACAAAGTCAAGGAGATCCCTCCTTAAGTAACGACACTCCGCAAGGGCAGTCTGCGAAGAAAGGAATACTTCCCTCTGACAGGTCACCAGGCCTCTCCCGAGACCGCAATCTTGTATTACTCGTCTCCTCTATGGGACCGATCCTCCCCTGGTTTCCTCTCAGTCAGAGCGGTCGCCCTCACCTGGGCTCCCTGGGTTTCCTTTCTGGTTGTAGACCCAGTTGAAGGTACTGGGCCTACCTGGAACTCCGCAGCTTCAGGCCGAAGGTGCCCGAGAGTCCTTAGTCAAAGTTGGGCACGCCCCCCCCCCTTAGAGAGGCACACACCTCTGGGTACAGGTCCCCTGGTACTACTACTGAACAATGGCGTCTGCCCCTTATATACCCTCTCCCGGCATGCACAGCAGGCTGGAACCACCCACCGCATGGCAGCCGAGAGAGGACATCCATTCGCCATTCCATCACCTGTGGTTCAACCCCAGGTACAAGTGACAGCACCACCTATATGCCTAAAGGGGAACTGCACGCTAGGTGACACAGCAGCAAGGCAGAGTCCAAACAATTAGAAGACCCGAGCCAACTACCGCTCAGGTCACCCCTAAATTTAAGCATAGCGACCCCCCTAGGTAGGGGTCCGCTACACTAAAATAAGGTATTATTTTAAAGAAAGTTGAAGAAAATAGTTAAAATTACTAATAAAATGACATGAACATGTAAAACGTATATATGAGATTTTAGTCACTGAGGTTTTATCTACTTTAAAATTGTAATTTCATCATCAATTAAGAACATTTTGCTGAATTTCAGTTCTAGACATTTAGGGCTTTGATACACTTCAGTACATTAATTAAGACTGGAAGTATAATTTTGAAGTGGTATATATTCAAAAACTGTCCCTGAAAGTCTTTGGGGCTTAGAAGCTTCAAAAGGCAGGTGGATTTTATAGCTGGACCTTTTTTTTTTCTTTTTTTTTTTTTATTGCTTCTTGTTGTTTAACCACTTTCATACCGGGCCAATTCTCGCACTCCTCTCCTACATGTAAAAATCTTTTTTTTGCTGGAAAATTGCACAGAACCCCCCAAACATTATATATGTTTTTTTTTTTTTTAGCATAGACCCTAGGGAATAAAATGGCGGTTGTTGCAACTTTTAATGTCACGAAGGTATTTGCACAGCAATTTTTGAAACGCGCTTTCTTTGGAAGAAATCTGTTACATGAAACAAAACACTAAAGTTAGCCCAATTTTTTTGTATAATGTGAAAGATGATGTTACGCCGAGTAAATAGATGCCTAACTGGTCACGCTTTAACCACTTACGGACCGCCCGCTGTCGTTATACGTCACTACTTTGAAGAGGAATACCGTTGTTATGTAGCAGCTAGCTACCATAACCACAGTATCCTCTTCTTCAGCGGGCGGTCCGCTTTCAGATAAAAGTGGTCTCTGCGGCGGATACACCGCAAGATAACTTTTATCAGCGGCGGGAGAGGGCCCCCCCTCCTGCCGCTCTCCGGTGCCCTCCGCCCCTTACCGGAGCGGTTGGCAGTGGTGGAGGCGATCCTGTCCTGTCCCCTGCCTGGGTATGGAGACGAGTGAGGGGAAGATGGCCCCCATCTGTCTCCATATCACTGCAGGGCGGAAGCGACGTCAAAACGCCACTTCCGCCCAACGGCCTTAAATTGAATTTTTTTTTTTTTTCAGAATTAAATAAAAAAAAATAAAAAAATTTTTTATTGCATTTTAGTCTAAATATGAGATCTGAGGTATTTTTGATGCTTTTTTTTCTATTACAAGGGATGTTTTCATTCTTCGTAATAGAAATAAAAGTGACCCAATTAAAAAAAAAAAACTGTGTCAAAATAAATATAATAAAGTAAAATAAATAATATAATTTTATTTTTTATTTTTTTAAAGCACCCCGTCCCGACGAGCTCGCGCGCAGAAGCGAACGCATACGTGAGCAGCGCCCGCATATGAAAACGGTGTTCAAACCACACATGTGAGGTATCACCGCGATCGTTAGAGCAAGAGCAATAATTTTAGCCCTAGACATCCTCTGTAAATCAAAGCATGCAACCTGTAGAATTTTTTAAACGTCGCCTATGGAGATTTTTAAGGGTAAAAGTTTGTCGCCATTCCACAAGCGGGCGCAACTTTGAAGCGTGACATGTTGGGTATCAATTTACTTGGTGTAACATTATCTTTCACAATATAAAAAAAAAAATTGGGCTAACTTTACTGTTGTCTTATTTTTTAATTAAAAAAAACATTTTTTTCCCAAAAAAGTGCGCTTGTAAGACCGCTGCGCAAATACGGTGTGACAATTTTTTTTGTAATGGCCGCCATTTTATTCTCTAGGGTGTTATATATATATATATATATGTTTTCTATATATATATATATATATATATATATATATATATATATATATATATATATATGTAGCGACCTCACCCTCTCTCTAGCTTTATTGGTTATACGGCTGTTGTCTAGGGGTACCTGGGAGAGAGGGATGAGATACACCATGGCCCATGTCCTCCAAGATGTAGAGGTGAAGGCCAGAACTATTGGGTTTTGTGTATGTGTCCCAGAGTCCAATCCCCTCCTCGGATTGACCCCCTTTTGCTCCTAGTAACCAGAGTTCCACACACTGAAAGGGTCCAACTCGTATTTATTCTTCTCAATAAATAGTTATACAGCACAGACAGGTTGAGACCCATGTAACACTTCAGTATCTGTGGGGAGTAGGCCAAGGCACAATTCTTCTAGATGGAGCTAACCACTGTAGTATCACTAGTGGCGAACAGTCACTGCCACTGACTACATAGAACAGAACATGAATTACCTTCGCTATCGTAGCCCCTATCAGGGGAAGGACATCCGTCCAAGACAGTTACCGCAGGCCTCTCCGTCACCAGCAATGCTGCGCTGGACTCTCCGGAGAAGTTCCGCTCACCGGCCTCCTCGTCTCAGACACGGGCACCCAAGGAGTTAGGGCCCCCTCGGATTCCTCCACCCTCGCGGAACCCAGTCGAAGGTACTGAGCTCTAGGCTTCCGCCATAGTACCTCACCCCAGGCTAAAGGTGCCTGAGATGGACTCCATCTCTCGCTCCGGCCAGGTCAAGGGCACCTGGGCCCGGAACTCCGGAACGCCAGCACCCAAGCTGAAGGTGCCTGGGTGCGGCCACGTCCTCCGACTCTGAACCCCAAGGTCAGGGTGTCGGCCCCTTTTATCCCCTCGCCCTTTGCATCACAGCAGGTTCCCCGCCCCGCTGTACCAGCACCAGGAAAAGACAAAAAGGGAAGCAGTCTTGCGGTGAGTGTTCAACTCCGGCCCATGGTGACAACGCCACCTGCAGGCCGCAGGGAACCTCGCACCACCAGAGTCCTCCAAGAATCACAAAAAGGGCCTCAGATTCCCTGGCAATCAATGCATCTGGGTTACTCTACCACCCAGATGCCTCCCCTAAAATCAAATACCCGCTACATATATATACCAAATATATATATATATATATATATATATATATATATATACACCAATATATATATATATATATATATATATATATATATATATATATATATATACCAAAATTTACAAACGACACCAATTTTTTTCTGGCACTGTTGTGAAATTTACTGGCAATGCCACATTTTTTACTGACACTGCAAAAAAACTACCAAAAATTTTACGTTTTCAGTGATAAACCATGCAAATGTTAATATGTAAACTATAAACATGTAGCTAGTGCTATTAGCACTGCGTTTAAGTTACACAAAAGTCAAAAAACATATTTCTCAAGTTACATGAATGTCAGATTAATATAACCCAGTCAGTACAGAGATCCACCATAGCAGAGTGTGCAGGATTCCCCCTTACAGTGAAAGGAAACTCTGACGTTCAGGGGAATGCTGCAGATCATGATCCAAGGGGGAACTCTGATATAAGGGGGGGCTCTGGTCACCAGAGACATACCTCCCAACCCGCACGGATTCTGCGGGACTTTCCCGCATAGCCACTTACTTCCCGCAGTCCCACGATAGAGGAAATATTCCCGCACAAGAAGAGGAGCCAGTGGAGGCAGCACGGGAGAAGGAGGTAAGCAGATGTCACCCTGCGCTTATCCACTTTAATGTTAAAAAATACATTTCGCCTTCCCGCGGTAGCACCCCCCCGCTCAATCAGACATCAAAGTTGAAGTTGTTGAGCTACTGCAGGAGGGCGATATGTCTTTTTTTTTTACATTAAATCTATGTTCCGCAGTTGCATACTCAAAAGTTGGGAGGCATGCTTTGCATTAAAGTTCCCCCTTGCACTGTAAGCTGGGGATCCTGCAGACTCTGATGTAAAGGGGAATGCCGGGAATTCTGATGTGGGGGGCTCTGGTGACCAGAGACCACCTTCTGCAGAGTGAATACACTAAGGTAAGGGGGGTTACTGATATAAGGGGGGGACCTTTATATTTTTATATTAGTGCCCCCTTACATTATTGCATTCACTCCCCCCTTACATCAATGACCCCCCTCTTCAGACTGCCTGGCGCTGTCACTGACCTTCTCTCAGGTGCACCGTGCAGGGCTCAGTCAGACTCCAGGTTGGTGGCTCTGGTTTTTTCTATAGTCTCCTTTCCACAGTCCACACACGTCTGATTTTTTCCATGATCCCCATCCTGGTGTCACTCTCATTTTTGACTACTCTCCAGATTCCCCCCTCAGAGACTGCAGACATGATAAAAAAACAAGAGATGGTCAGAGATTGCAGACATGATACAAGAGGTGGTCAGATGATGCACACAGGGTACAGGAGGGGGTCAGAAGATGGCGAACAGGAAACAGGAGGTGGTCAGAGGATGGCGGACAAGATACAGGAGGTGGTCAGAGGATGGCGGACAAGATACAGGAGGTGGTCAGAGGATGGCGGACAAGATACAGGAGGTGGTCAGAGGATGGCGGACAAGATACAGGAGGTGGTCAGAGAATGGCGGACAAGATACAGGAGGTGGTCAGAGGATGGCGGACAAGATACAGGAGGTGGTCAGAGGATGGCAGACAAGATACAGGAGTAGGGATGAGCTCCGGCGTGTTCGCACACTCCGTGTGCAGAGCCCGCCAGGAAGTCGGCACAGCGCTGCGCTAATCACAGGCAGGGAGACATGTCCCGATGTGCGGCTGCAGTGATCGGGACATGTTTTTCCTGCCTGTGATTAGCACAGCGCCGTGCCGACTTCCTGGCGGTCTCTGCACATGGAGTGTGCGAACACGCCGGAGCTCATCCCTATACAGGAGGTGCTCAGAGGATGGCGGACAAGATACAGGAGGTGGTCAGAGGATGACGGACAAGATACAGGAGGTGGTCAGAGAATGGTGGACAAGATACAGGAGGTGGTCAGAGGATGGCGGACAGGAAAAAGAAGGTGGTCAGAGGATGGCGGACAAGATACAGGAGGCGGTCAGAGAATGGAGGACAGGATACAGGGGATAGCAAGACAGATTGTAAAAATCTATAATTCTGTACAATCACACCACTACCATTCTTGTCTGATAACTGCAGCCTGTGCCTGCCTGTAGACATCACATAAATGGCATCCATCCCAAGTAATGGATGGATGGATGTTGCAGCCAGGGGTCAAGTTAGTGTGTGTGTGTGTGTGTGTAACTGTGTAAATGCACTCTGCACTCACTCACCAGGCAGGGGGCTGCAGCCAGGGCACTGGTCAGGAGGCCTTGTGTGTCCGTCTGGGGCAGGGGGCGGGTCAGCTCTGTCCACCCATCTCTCTCATGGTGATGGTGCATTGGTGCCGCCAGTCCTCCGGCTCCACTGTACTGTCCACATACTGCAGTGCACACTGCACAGGCTCCTCTACCATTAGCCCGCTGCGCTCGGCTCCTGGCATTTGAAATTTTCTGGCCGGCGCCGTGTAGCGGGAAATGCGGCTTGCGCATGATATCATCAGCAGGCGGGGGCGGGCCGGGCGGCATAGACTCGAGTCTCAGGATTGGATCGTCTCTGGGAATTCCGGGGCTGCGCATGCACAGTTCACACCCGTGACAATCGCAGCCATTTTTACAGGCGCATTTCCCCTCCCACGGACATTTACAGGAGCCGGAAAAGTGCCCTGTTTTTACGGGCTGCCCGTAAATCTAGGGGCGGTTGGCAACACTGTTTTCGGTGGACACAGCAGATCATGGTGCTCGGTACCCGACCACTGGGAATGGCTGAGGTATCATGTGATCGCTGTCACCAATCATACCGATCACATGATTACATGGAAGCCATTCATGACAGCTTGCTTACTATTGTGATGCTGTGATTGACCCACAACTATCACATGATCATAATTTTTAATGACCATTTTAATTTTTTATTTTTTTCTCGTCATTAAAAACGGTCGTGTGTACGCGGTATGAACAATGATCGCTCTCCTCACCCAGTCAGTCCCCTCCCCCCACAGTTAGAACACACCCAGGGAACACAGCTAACCCCTTGATTGCCCCCCCCAGTGTTAACCCCTTCCCTGCCAGTGACATTTATACAGTAATCACTTCATTTTTATAGCACTGATCGCTGTAAAAAAATGCCAATGGTCCCAAAATAGTGTCAAAAGTGTCCGATGTGTCCGCCATAATGTTGCAGTCCCGATAAAAATCGCTGATCGCCGCCATTATTAATAATAATAAAAAAATAATAATAAAAATGCCATAAATCTTTCCCCTATTTTGTAGACACTATAACTTTTGCGCAAACCAATCAATATACGCTTATTGTGTTTTTTTTAACCAAAAATATGTAGAAGAATACGTATCGGCCTAAACTGAGAAATTTTTTTTTTTTTTTTTTTTTTTAAATGTGGGATATTTATTATAGCAAAAAGAACAAAATATTGTGTTTTTTTTTCAAAATTGTCGCTTTTTTTTTGTTTACAGCGCAAAAAATTAAAACCGCAGAGATGATCAAATACCACCAAAATAAAGCTCTATTTGTGGGGAAAAAGGACATCAATTTTGTTGGGGTACAACGTCGCACGACCACGCAATTGTCAGTTAAAGCGATGCAGTGCCGAATCGCAAAAAATGGCCCGGTCATTGAGCAGCCAAATCTTCCGGGGCTGAAGTGGTTAATAAGAGAAATATGTAATTTCCCCATCAGCTTTAGAACCGCTCTACAGTAATGTCCAGTACACACGACCGGTTTTCCTGTCGGAAAAAGTCAGATGAGAGCTTTTCGTCGGGAATCCCGACCGTTTGTATGCTCCATCGGACTTTTTCCCATAGGAAAACTGCCGGGGGAAAAAAAAAAAGAGCAGAATCTCTTTTTTCCTGTCAGGATACAATCCAAGCGGGAAAACCGTTCGTCTGTATGCTTTTCCGCCGGGAAAAAAAACATGCATGCTCGGAAACAATTTGACACATGCTCGGAAGCATAGAACTTAATTTTGTCGACTCGTCGTAGTCTTTTACGTCACCGCGTTCTTGGCAGTCAAAAGTTCACCGGACTTTTGTGTGACCGTGTGTCTGCAAGGCAGGCTTGAGAGGAATTCCGTCGGGAAAACTATGTTTTTTTTTTTCCGACGGGAAAACCGCTCGTGAGTACGGGGCATAAGACTTTGCATTATTGTTCTGTCTGCTGGTTTTATATACATAACCACACTACTCGCTTTTTTGGGGGTATTTTACTGTTATCATTCCACCAGTGATTTATATTTCGTGCTTTTCAGTTTAATTTGAACTGTTAGAGAACACAAATTTTATAGAATTTAATAAATATCCGGACGCGTGCCACTGAGCCGACAAACGTGGGATGTACGTAGCAAGGCTTCTCCCTGTCAGACTTCTCAATCTGGAGTAACGGCCTGTGTCTATTTGACAAATCTGGAGATGATTTTCGATAATGGAGAGCGATAAAAATGTTATTGTTATAATTCTGCGTAAAGTGCGCTGGTTTAATTCTGCAGTATATTATTCACAGAAGAGTGTGAGTAAAAGGACCAGTTTTCAAAACTAAATACAAAATGTTTTGCCGTACAATTTAATGTGGGAAAAGTCGCGCCATTAGCGCTGGATAGGCGATTAACCCTTTCGCTGCCAGACTAGTTTTTGGCCAAAAAATTGGCACACATTTAAAAAATCTTAGACCTGAAGATTAGAACCTGGAGAATGAAATAGTGGTAGTTTCAAATTTTATATGAAACATGCTATTAGCACGGTTTATCGGTGTAACAGTTTATCAGCACCCAAACTTTCAGTAAAGAATACATTAAAGGTCATTTTAGGACACACAATCGCAATATATTACCCAGATTTTTTTATAAAATATAAAGGGTGAGCTTAAACCGAGTAAATAGATACACAACATAGTTACATAGTAGGTGAGGTTGAAAAAAGACAGAAGTACATCAAGTCCAACCTATGTGTGTGATTATATGTCAGTATTACATTGTATATCCCTGTACGTTGTGGTCGTTCAGGTGCTTATCTAATGCCGCGTACACACGATCGTTTTTCACGTAGTTAAAAATGACATTTTTTAACTTGGGCATTAAAAACGATCGTGTGTATGCTCTAGAGCATTTTTAACAACGTGAAAAACGGCCTAAATTTTTTTAGAACCTGCTCTATTTTTTCACATCCTTTTTTTTCCCGTCGTGAAAAACGGTAGTGTGTATGCTTTTACGAGGGGAAAAAAAACGCACATGCTCAGAATCAAGTATGAGACGGGAACGCTTTTTCTGGTAAAACTAGCGTTCGTAATGGAGATAGCACATTCGTCACGCTGTAATGGACTAAAAAGCATGAGGCTGAAAAGCGCGAATCGTCGCTCAACAAAGTTTACTAACATGAAGGGTGGCGCCATTCGAACGGAACTTCCCCTTTATAGTGCCGTTGTACGTGTTGTACGTCACCGCGCTTTACTCAAGCGTTTTTTTCATGATCGTGTGTACGCAAGACAGGGTTGAGAGGAAACAAGAAAAAAAACGACGAGAAAAACGTCGGTTTTAAAAATGACATTAAAAACGGGCGTGTGTACCCGGCATAATAGTTTTTTGAAAGTATTGATGCTCCCCGCTGAGACCACCGCCTGTGGAAGGGAATTCCACATCCTTACCGCTCTTAAGCCCTACACACACGATCGGATTTCCAATGGATTTTAAACCAATGGATTTTTCCATCGGAAATCCGATGAAGCTGACTTCCATCAGTCTTGCCTACACACCATCAGTCAAAAAAACGATCGTCCTAAACGCCATGACGTAAAACACTCAGACGAGCAATGAAAAATGAAGTTCTATGCTTCTGAGCATGCGTCGACTTGATTCTGAGCATGCGTGGGTTTTTTATCCGATAGAGTTCCCCAAAGACGATAGTAATTTGCTATCGTTTTTGTTTCCATCGGATAAATTTAAAACATGGTCTATTTTTTTACACCGATGGAAAAAAGACCGATAGGGCCCATACACGATCGGTTTGTCCGATGAAAAAAGTCCATCGGATTGTTTTCATTGGTAAAACCGATCGCGTGTACAGGGCTTTACAGTAACGAACCTTCTACGTAGTTTAAGGTTTACCCGCTTCTCTTCTAATTTTAGCGAATGGTCGCATGTCTTTTTAAATTTCCCTTTCGCTGAAAAGTTTTATCCCTATTGTGGGGTCACCAGTACGGTATTTGTACATTGAAATCATATCCCCTCTCGAGCGTCTCTTCTCCAGAGAGAATAAGTTCAGTGCTCGCAACCTTTCCTCATAACTAAGATCCTCCAGACCCTTTATTAGCTTTGTTGCCCTTCTCTGTACTCGCTCCATTTCCAGCATATCCTTCCTGAGGACTGGTGCCCAGAACTGGACAGCATACTCCAGGTGCGGCCGGACCAGAGTCTTGTAGAGTGGGAGAATTATCGTTTTACCTCTGGAGTTAATCCCTTTTTTAATGCATGCCAATATCCTGTTTGCTTTGCTTGCAGCAGCTTGGAATTGCATGCCATTGCTGAGCCTGTCATCTACTAGGAACCCTGGGTCCTTTTCCATCCTAGATTCCCCCAGAGGTTCTCCCCCCAGTGTATAGATTGCATTTATATTTTTGCCACCCAAATGCATTATTTTAAATTTTTCTACATTGAACCTCATTTGCCATGTAGTTGCCACCCCATTAATTTGTTCAGATCTTTTTGCAAGGTTTCCACATCCTGCGGAGAAGTTATTGCCCTGCTTAGCTTAGTGTCGTCCGCAAATACAGAGATTGAGCATCCTTCAGGTCGTTTATGAACAAATTAAATAGGATTGGTCCCAGCACAGAACATGCCAAGAGTTAAAATTGTGTGCGCCCATGAAACAATGACAGACTTTCGTACCCTATATTTTTCATAGGTGACACTTCAAAAGATCCTACAGGTTATTAGTTTAGAATTAACCATGAATAATTATAATGAATTAATGCTATCACTCCATTGTGTGCGACAGTATGTAACACATGTAATGCAAGCAACGTTTTCGTATGTAGGTTCCCCCCATCTGTGCATTTACTTGTGTAAATGAGTGTGGGGCCGGAGCGGGCTTAAATAATGTTTTGGGGTTGTTTTAAGTGCTTAGGTGTAACTTTAATTATTTACCGTATTTTTCGCTCCATAAGGCGCACCTGACCATAAGACGCACCTAGGCTTTAGAGGAGGAAAACAAGAAAAAATATATTCTGAACCAAATGGTGTACTAAAATATTTTCCAGTGCCCATGAAATGCAGCCTGACCAGTGCCATAAATGCAGACTTACAAGTGCCATAAATGCAGCCTGACCAGTGCCATAAATGCAGACTTACAAGTGCCATAAATGCAGCCTGACCAGTGCCATAAATGCAGCCTGACCAGTGCCATAAATGCAGAGTGACACGCAGAGTGACCATTGCCATATATGCAGAGTGACCATTGCCATGAATGCAGACTGACCTCATGTTATCTCATCTGCCTGACAGAAGACAGAGCAGCCCGAGTGGCCGAATGCTCTGTCTTCTGTCTCAGGCACAGTGTCATGCCCAGTCAGGAGATCGCCTAGCGCCCACAAGGGGTATAGATGTCTGTCCCCGCGCTCTCCTGCCTCTCTTCTCTTCTTCTCTGATGGCAGGGAACGTTGCCGTTGGTGGCGGGGGGTGGAGCCAGCGGCGGCGGTGGGGTGGAGCCAGCGGATGCGGGGGGCGGAGCCTGTCATATATTCGCACCATAACACGCAGAGACATTTTCCCCTATATTTCAGGGGGGAAAAAGTGCGTCTTAATACCGTACATTTGTTTTCACTAAAACACCAAAAGTCCTCTATGCGATATTAGCTCAGCATGAAAAGATCTTTCCTGGTAGGACAACTGAAGCAAACAATCAACCATGGGTGGGAAGGCACTATCAAAAGATCTCATGAATTAAAAGGAGGCTGGTGGTCAAAATTTTTTGGGGGGGCACAAACAAATGGAAAAAAAACCCTATCAAATGCAGCCACTGTGCCCATCAAATGCAGCCACTGTGCCCATCAAACGCAGCCACTGTGCCCATCAAACGCAGCCACTGTGCCATCAATTGCTGCCACTGTGCCATCAAATGCAGCCACTGTACCCATCAATTGCCGCTACTGTGCCCATCAATTCATGCCAGTGTGCCCATCAATTGTCGCTACTGAGCCCATCAATTGCTGCCAGTGTGCCCATCAATTGTCGCTACTGTGCCCATCAATTGCTGCCAGTGTGTCCATCAATTGCCGCTACTGTGCCCATCAAATGCTGCCAGTGTGCATCCCCCGCCCGCCTGGCACTTATCTGTCTCGGTGGGGCAGTGGGTCACGGCGGCGGCATCCTCCGCACTCCTCAATGTCTTCTCCCGCCCTCTGCTATGATTGGATGTCTGATAGACGTCCAATCACAGCGCCTGTCATTTCAGCCAATCAGGTGACAGGTAACAGACCCGAGCACCTGATTGGCTGAGAGGCGGTTCAGTGTAAGGAAAGTGAATATTCTTTCGCTTTCCTAACACAACGCTGAGTGAACTGCGAGCGCCCAGCATGGCGCCCGCTGTTCACCTTTTTGGACGCCTATTAGAGCTTATGGATCTAATCAGGTGCTTTCAAAAAATACCCCGCCGCTGTAATGCATGAATCTATCTATGGTGATAGAGGGAGTGGCATGACAGAGGGGGCGGCGCCCGTGCGCCCTTTATGGATGCACCGCCACTGTCCGGGATAAAGTTGTGGACAGCCACAAGTCAGGAGATGGATACACATTTTTTACCAATGCCTAGAAGCCCAGTGAAGTCTATTATTAAGAAGTGGAAGGTATTTGGTACAACACAGACCCTCCCTGAATCAAGAGGTCACCCCAAACTGGATGGAAGAGCCAGGAGGGAACTGGTCAGAGAGGCTACCAAGAGGCCTACAGCAACTCTGAAGCAGTTGCAGGAATTTGTGACAAAGAGTGGTCATTGTGTGCATGTGACAACAATATCACGCATTCTCCACAAATGTATGGGAGGGTTGCAAGAAAAAAAACACTCCTCAGGAAAGGCCACATGCCGTCACCACTGAACTTTGCCAAAATGCACCTTGAAGATTCTGAAGTCACATGGAAAAAGGTGTTCTGGTCAGATGAGAATAAAATTGAATTATTTGGTCTCAACACCAAATGCTATGTCTAGCGGAAAGCCAATACAGCTCACCATCCAAATAACACCATTCCTACAGTAAAGCATGGAGGTGGTAATATCCTGGTATGGGAGCGTTTCTCTGCAGCAGGGACTGGAGCACTTGTTAGGATAGAAGAAAATTAGATGGGGCAAAATACCATCAAATTCTAGAGGAAAATCTGCTGCCCTCTGCCAGAAAGTTGTCAATGGGAAGAAGGTTTACCTTCCAACATGACAATGACCCAAAGCACACAGCAAGAATGAGCACACAGTGGTTGAAAGAGAAAAGGGTGAATGTCCTTGCATGGCCTAGTCAGAGCCCAGACTTAAACCCCATCAAAACTCTGTGGAATGACTTGAAGACTGCAGTCCACAGTCACTCTAAAATTTAACTGAACTTGAGCAGTTCGGCAAAGTAGAGTGGGCAAATATTGCAAAGTCTAGATGTGAAAAGTTAGTAGAGACAAATCCCAACTGACTAAAGGCTGTAAATAAAGCAAAGGTGGTTCAACAAAATACTGACACAAGGGGTGATCCTTTTTCCAACTCAGTGATTTTGTTTTTGAATGTTTTACATTTTATTTTTGACATGTTGGTGTTATGTCTTTCACTTGGCTGTTATAAGTAGCACTGAGTAAATAAGGCTGGACAAAAAAAAAAACTGTCTGTCTTCATTTCAGGCCACAAAGCAACACTATTTGATTATTTTAAAGGGGGTGATTCTTTTTTATACCCACTGTATGATATGTCCCAGGCTGGCCGGGCCAAGATGACGTAATTTTCACCTAGGGGAGTATTGTGAAATTTTAGATGTAGCACCCTCCTAACATAGGTTTCTAGAGAGGCTTAGGTAAATCTAGTTTTTTTTTGTTGGATGCTCTGTAAACATTGGGGAGGTGTGTGATTATTTTTGTCTATTCTGGGTCTCAATGGCTGCTGTTTTCGATTACTTCTCCCTGCCTTCTAGTGGATTCTAGAATGCAGTGGCTTGAAAGAGGCAGGCCTCTCACAGTTCCTGTGAGAGAATGCTCTGTAGGTGGCTGAGGAGGATATAAATAGTTGGGGCCTGGAGCAGCAGTAGATGAAGATCCCAGCCTAAAGGGCCGCTGCCATTCTAGGCAGTGTAGCTGAAGTTTGCAGGAGTTCACCAAGGTCCCAGCTTAGTGGAAGCTGGGGAGCTATTTTCTGGAAGCAGTTGGAGCCAAATCAAGGGGGTTCACTCAGAATCTGGGCTGGTGATTTACAGAAGAAGTGTCTGGCCGATATTGGACGGAGATATCCAAGTATCCAGGGACATTGTATATATAGGCCTAGATGTAAGATCCAAGTAACTATTTGCTGCTATAACCCCTTGAGTGGCTGCTCCAGTGTTGCTGAACTGGGACTTGTCCTTGCTTGGAGTCCCAGTGTTGCTTGTGTTCCCAGTATCTGCCAAGAGAGGGATTACCCGGAAGAGAGTACACAAGGCACAGAGTGTCATCTGGTACTTTGTGCATTAAATGTGGTGCATAGAAGTGGGCGAACAGTTCGATCCGATCAAAAGATCGGCCCGAACATCGCCTGTTTGCTAGTTCAAAAAACACCCGAATTTGCGGGGCGCTCGGTGGCATGTGCATCCACTGTGCGCACCACAATGCACTGCGCGCTGCATAGTGCATAGCTGGTTGTTAGGGAACAGTCCGGGAAACCGGAAGCTACGTCATTAACAACGAATGAGTCATCAGCTGTCGACGGGCTTCCCCGCTAACAGCTGAATGAAAAAAAAAAATTGCAGCAGTCAATGGAAAAAAGTGAAAAAAAATTGCAATGGGGTTCCCCAATTCCATACCAGGCCCTTGGTGTGGATCTTAAGGGGAACCTGTGACGGATCTTGGATATCCCGGGTGGGCACCTCCGCCAGACCTGTGTCTCCTGTTCTCCAAACGCACCCGCAGCCGGGAATGAAGAACCAATGGAAACTCGACACTTGTATAATCAAACAACTACAGTGGAAACACACCAAGGGATTATGATAAGCAGGCAGCCCCTCCTTATACATCACCGATGGGATGTGTCTCCACTAGAGTTGAGCGGACACCTGGATGTTCGGGTTCGACGGGTTCGGCCGAACTTCGGAAAAAAGTTCGGGTTCGGGACCGAACTTTAACCCGAACCCGGACCCGAACCCCATTGAAGTCAATGGGGACCCGGACTTCTAAGGACTAAAAAGGCTCTAAAAAGGTAATGGAAAGGGCTAGAGGGCTGCAAATGGCAGCAAAATGTTGTTAAGAGCATGGCAAGTGCTCTGCAAACAAATGTGGATAGGGAAAACACTTAAAATAACCTAAAAAAAAAAAAATCTTGACCTAGGAGGACGAGGTCCATATGGAGTAGGAGGTTGAAGTGGCGGTGGATGTGGCTGTGTAGGTGGAAGCGGCGGTGGAGGAGGACGAGGTAGCCAAAAGTGATTCAAAAATACAACAATGGCTGGGTAAGGCCGGTGATGTGTCGAATTCTGTCCCCCGTCAAATAGTGTCCACCCTGTACTGCGCTTGCTCAGTATGTAGGACAAGGGGATTTCTAAAATCTCCCAAGACGAACGGCGCCTGCGTGGTGAGTTCAGGTGAAGGCCACACCATCCGTGGTTCAAGACGAGCCAAGTGAGGCCGTACCCGAAGCGTGGCGATCGAACCGAGCCCGTGAGGGGCCCTGTTACTATGTGCTACCGTATGTCCACTTGGATGGTGGGGCTTGAACCTGCACTCACAGCGTAGGCGCCGTTCATCTTCGGAGATTTTGTCAATCTCCTTGTCCTCTGTACTGCACAAGCGCTGCGCCATCGCAGTATGGGCCGGACACAATCCGATGGCCGGACAGTTTTTGTCACAACACCGGTATACATGTCTATTCTGCACAAGGTACGGACAAGTCCTGTGGGATCCATGCCTGGTTCATTTTAATGAACGTGAGCTTGTCCACATTGGCTCTGGACAGGCGACTACGCTTGTCTGTGATAACGCCCCCTGCCGTGCTAAATACACGTTCAGATAATACACTGGCTGCAGGGCAGGCCAGCACCTCCAAGGCATAAAGGGCAAGCTCAGGCCATGTGCCCAATTTGGAGACCCAGAAGTTAAAGGGGGCAGACCCGTCATCCAGTACCTGTAGGCCTGTGGACACATACTGCTCAACCATGTTGGTGAAATGCTGCCTCCTGCTAAGACGTTCCATCTCAGCTGGTGGTGCTGGTTGTTGTGGCGTGCTGACAAAGCCTTTCCACATTTCAGCCATGCTAACCCTGCCTTCTGAGGTGCTGCCGGTGCCCTGGCTGCGTTGGCGACCTCTTCCTCCTCCTCTGCCTTCGCCTTGTGCTTCCACCGTACGCCCGCTGTCAGGTGGGAATGCCACCAGCAGCGCGTCTACCAGCGTGCGCTTGTACTCGCGCATCTTACGATCCCGCTCCAGTGAGGGAATTAAGGACGGTACGTTGTCCTTGTAATGGGGATCCAGCAGGGTGGCCACCCAGTAATCAGCACCAGTTAAAATGTGGGCAACTCGGCGGTCATTGCGGAAACACTGCAGCATGTAATCGCTCATGTGTGCCAGGCTGCCCAGAGGCAAAGAAAAGATGTCCTCTGTGGGAGGTGTATCGTCTGTGTCCTCTGTATCCCCCCAGCCACGCACCAGTGATGGCCACGAGCTGGTCTGTGTGCCACCCTGCTGTGAAAATGCCTCCTCCTCCTCCTCCTCCTCCTCCTCCATCTCCTCCTCCACCTCGTCATCCTCCAGAACTGTTCCCTTTCCGCCAGACAATTGTGTACCTGGCGTTTGTTGGTGCAGGAACCCACCCTCGTAGCCACTTGTGAAAGACTGCCCTGAAAGCCTTTGAAATGATCCCGCTTCCTCCTCCTCATCCTCCTGTGCCACATCCTCTTCCATCATCGCCCGAAGCGTTTTTTCAAGGAGGCATAGAACTGGGATAGTAACGCTAAGAACGGCGTCATTGGGACTGGACATGTTGGTGGAGTACTCGAAACAGCGCAACAAGGCACACAGGTCTCGCATGGAGGCCCAGTTATTGGTGGTGAAGTGGTGCTGTTCCGCAGAGCGACTCACGCGTGATTGCTGCAGCTGAAACTCCACTATCGCCTGCTGCTGCTCGCACAGTCTGGCCAGCATGTGCAAGGTGGAGTTCCACCTTGTGGGCACGTCACATATGAGGCGGTGAGCTGGAAGGCCGAAGTTACGCTGCAGCGCTGACAGGCGAGCAGCAGCAGGGTGAGAACGCCGAAAGTGCGCACACACAGCCCGCACTTTCTGCAGCAGCTCTGGCATATTGGGGTAATTTTTAAGGAACCTCTGGACCACCAAGTTCAGCACATGCGCCAGGCAAGGGATGTGCGTCAAACCGGCTAGGCCCAGAGCTGCTACGAGATTTCGCCCATTATTGCACACCACCAGGCCGGGCTTGAGGCTCACTGACAGCAACCACTCATTGGTCTGTTGTTCCATGTCCCTCCACAACTCCTGCGCGGTGTGGGGTTTTTCCCCCAAACAGGAAAGTTTTAAAACTGCCTGCTGTCGTTTACCCCTGGCTGTGCTGAAGTTGGTGGTGAAGGTGTTACGCTGACCGGATGAGGAGGCGGTAGAGGATGAGGAAGCGGAGTAGGAGGAGTTAGCAACAGGAGGCAAACTGAAGCACCCTGCAATCCTCGGTGGTGGAAGGACATGCGCCAAACTGCTATCTGCCTCAGGCCCAGCCGCCACTGCATTTACCCAGTGTGCTGTTAGGGAGATATAACGTCCCTGACCGTGCTTACTGGTCCATGCATCCGTAGTTAGGTGGACCTTGCCACAGATGGCGTTGCGCAGTGCACACCTGATTTTGTCCCCCACTTGGTTGTGCAGGGAAGGGATGGCTCGCCTGGAAAAATAGTGGCGGCTGGGCACGACGTACTGTGGGTAGTGATGAGCCGAACACCCCCGGGTTCGGTTCGCACCAGAAAGTTCGCACGAACATTAGAACCCTATTAAATACAATGGATGCGAACGTTCGGATTCTAAAGTGCTAATTATAACAACTATTATGCATGTTATTGTCCGAAACAGAGTTTGGGAACCCAGGTTCTGCACCAGGGGACATGTATCAATGCGAAAAGAAGTTTTAAAAACGGACGTTTTCCGGGAGCAGTCATTTTAATGATGCATAAAGTGAAAAAAAAAAGTCAAATATTCCTTTAAATATTGTACCTGGGGGGTGTCTAAAGTATGCCTGTGAAGTGCCACGTGTTTCCCGTGTTTAGAACTGTCCCTGCACAAAATAACATTTCTAAAGGAAAAAAAGCCATTTAAAACTGCTTGCGGCTTTAATGCAATGTCTGGTCCCGGTAATATGGATGAAAATCTTTAGGAAAAATGGCATAGCTACCCCATCAACCCCCCCCCCCCCCTACCCCAGCCCATTACCAGCCCCTTTGGGTCTTGTATGGATATTAAGGGGAACCCCGCACACAAAATAAAAAAGGACCTATATACTCTGAACAGCCGTATACAGGCGGTGCATACAAGACAGGGACTGTAGGTTTGTTCTTATGTAGAATCTGTTTGTAATTTTGAACAGCTGCATTGTTTAAGTGTAGCTCCATGCCAAATTCCTTTTTTTTAGCTTTTTGGAAAACATAGGGAACGGTTATCACCCCTGTCACATTTTTTTTGCTGTCTGTGCCCCTGTTCAGAACATTTCACCTCACTTTGCGTCCCAATGACAACTGTTTTTGAAATGTGGTGTTTGTATTGAAACAAGGATTGGTGATAAAGCATCAGTAGAGAGGAGACACCTTTCTCCCATATTAATTCTTACAGGAGAGAATTTTCCTTCCAAGGGGTAGATTTCCTCTCACTTCCTGTTGTCTTCTTCCGTTTGCAAGTAGGAGTCGTTTGTAAGTTGGATGTTTGAAAGTAGGGACCTGCCGTATATACTCTGCAGAAATTGGCCCCTTAGGTGTTGGTGTTGGCACAACACTGAAAGCACTCACAGTTATTCTTGGTGGGTGCTGGAACGCCCTGCTGTCAACTATTATATCAGGAATTGTAATAACATATAATTGTTGATCAGTGGTACTAAAAATTGGGCCTTTGATGGTGGTGCTGGTGCCACAACACTGTAAGGCCTGACAGTTACTCTTGGTGGGCGCAGCAATGGGCCCTGCTGTGAATTATTAGATCAATAATTATAATTGCATGCCCCTGTTGAATAGGGGCTGAAAAATTGGGCCTTTGGTGGTGGTGGTGGTGGTGGTGGTGATGGTGGTGCTGGTGCCACAACACTGTAAGGCCTGACAGTTACTCTTGGTGGGCGCAGCAATGGGCCCTGCTGTGAATTATTAGATCAATAATTATAATTGCATGCCCCTGTTGAACAGGGGCTGAAAAATTGGGCCTTTGGTGGTGGTGGTGGTGGTGATGGTGGTGCTGGTGCCACAACACTGTAAGGCCTGACAGTTACTCTTGGTGGGCGCAGCAATGGGCCCTGCTGTGAATTATTAGATCAATAATTATAATTGCATGCCCCTGTTGAACAGGGGCTGAAAAATTGGGCCTTAGGCACTGGTGGCACAACACTGCAACCCCTCACAGATACTGTACTTGGAGCACAGCAATGAGGCCTGTTGCAAAGTATTGCATCCAAAATTTTAATTACACGCCCCTGTTAAACAGGGGCTGAAAAATTGGGCCTTAGCCACTGGTGGCGTCACCCATAAACCAAAATGATCTTCCAAGCTATCATCATTAATCGTATCATTGAGGAGGAGGAGGAGGATAGCCAGTCACCATAACAGCACAGGCACTCAGCATCAGCATCAGTCTTGAAGGGATGTGACATTTTAAAATCAATTAGTCTGTTATATCAGCATCAGGTGTATGGTAGCTGGTGGTGATCCAAGACTGGTTCATCTTGATGAAAGTCAGTCGATCAACCGAGTCGGTGGACAGGCGCACCCTGTGATCCGTGACAAATCCTCCAGCAGCACTGAATGTGCGTTCTGAAAGAACGCTGGATGCAGGACAGGCCAGTAGCTCAATTGCATACTGTGCAAGCTCTGGCCAGTGATCCATCCTCAAGACCCAGTAAGCCAGAGGATTTTCGGTGGGGAAGGTGTCCAAGTCTGACCTTGCCCCTAGGTATTCCTGGACCATGTATATCAGACGCTGGCGATGGTTGCTGGAACCGATCATACTTTGGGGCTGCGGACTAAAGAATTGTCTGAACGCATCGGTCAGACGGCCACCTTCCCCACCGCTCCTTCTTTGACTGCCCGAAGCCTCAGCAACTCGTTGTCCAGGACCAGGAGTTTGTAACCTCCCAGTCTCTGGGAACGCGTTGCACAGACCTTTCTGCAAGGCCTCCCGGAGTTGTCTCATCCTCTGCTCCCTCTGCGACGGTAAGATAAGGTCCGCAACCTTACCCTTGTACCGTGGATCAAGGAGAGTGGCCAGCCAGTAATGGTCCCTCTCCTTGATCCGAAGAATACGAGGATCCTTCCGCAGACCTTGCAGGATCAGGGAGGCCATGCAGCGTAGGTTAGCTGAGGCATTCAGTCCGGAGTCCTCTGGGTCACTAAGGACGACATGATCCGCAGCCACCTCCTCCCAGCCACGTACAAGTCCACTGGTTTCTTGGGACTGTAAATCATCCCTAAAAGACTGCTGCTGATGATGCTGAGTGCCAGCCTCCACCTCCATGCTGACACAATCCTCCTCCTCCTCCTCCTCCTCCTCTTCCTGTGTGATGGGTGGGACAGAAGGAACACTGTCTGGGTAAAGGGGGCCTTGAGAGGCAAGGAAGTCCTCCTCTTCCTGCCTCTGTTCTGCCTCAAGTGCCCTGTCCATTATTCCACGCAGCGTGTGCTCCAACAGGTGGACAAGAGGTACAATGTCACTGATGCATGCACTGTCACTGCTCACCATCCTCGTGGCCTCCTCAAATGGTGCCAGGACAGTGCATGCATCCCTGATCATGCCCCACTGGCGTGGTGAAAAAAACCCGAGCTCCCCTGACCCTGTCCTGGTGCCGTAGTCGCACAGGTACTCATTGATGGCCCTCTGCTGCGTGTGCAGCCGCTGCAGCATGGCCAACGTTGAGTTCCACCTGGTGGGCATGTCACATATAAGGCGGTTCTTGGGCAGGTTCAACTCCTTTTGCAGCTCAGCCAGGCGAGCACTGGCATTATAAGATCTGCGGAAATGCACACAGACTTTCCTGGCCTGCCTCAGGACATCCTGTAAGCCCGGGTACCTGCCCAAGAACCGCTGCACCACCAGGTTAAGGACGTGAGCCATACAGGGCACATGGGTCAGTTGTCCCTGTCGGAGGGCGGAGAGGAGGTTGGTGCCATTGTCGCAATCCACCTTTCCTGGCTTAAGCTGGCGTGGCGTCAACCACCTCTCGGCCTGCCCCTGCAGAGCAGACAGGACCTCTGCCCCAGTGTGGCTCCTGTCCCCCAAACACACCAGCGCAAGCACGGCATGGCATCTTTTTGCCTGTGTACTTGCGTAGCCCCTTGAATGCCTACGGAGCACCGCTGGTTCCGAGGACAAACCACAGGAAGAGGCCATGGAGAAAGAAGAAGAGGAGGGGGTGGAGGAGAGAGGTGTGTCACAACCAGTAGTAGCATTTTGGAGGCGTGGCGGTGGAACAACCTCCAACACTACTGCACCTTGTCCTGCATCCTTCCCAGCTGCCAAAAGAGTGACCCAATGGGCCGTGAAAGAAAGGTAACGTCCCTGTCCATGCCTGCTGGACCATGAGTCAGCGGTAATATGCACCTTACCGCTGACCGCCCTGTCCAGCGAGGCCAAGACATTGCCTTCCACATGCCTGTAGAGAGCCGGAATCTCCTTCCGTGCGAAAAAGTGGCGTTTGGGAACCTGCCACTGAGGAACCGCACATTGCACAAACTCACGGAAGGGGGCCGAGTCTACCAACTGAAAAGGCAGCAGTTGAAGCGCTAGCAATTTAGCCAAGCTAGCATTCAACCGCTGGGCATGTGGATGGCTGGGAGTGAACTTCTTTCGACGGTCCAGCAGCTGGGGCAGGGAAATTTGCCTGCTAGAATCGGACGTTGGTGTACTGCTAGCAGAGTGCCCGCAAGTACTTGGCTGTGACACACCTAATTCTACACCTTCATTCCTCTCAGAGCAGGTTTCAGAGAGGACTGAAGGTATACTGGGGTTGGAGATCCCAGCTGATGCGGTGCAAGAAGAGGTCAGCTTTGTTCTTTGGTGTGGGTCTTTAAGGTAGGCTTGCCAACGAGCTGCATGGCAGGTCAACATATGTCTGATCAAGAATGTGGTGCCCAAGCGGCTGATGTTTTGGCCACGCGATATACGCTTGAGACATATGTTGCAAACAGCAGCTGTGCGATCTGATGCACTCGCCTCAAAAAAGGCCCACACCAAAGAACTTTTTGAATGACGGGCAGAGGCAGTGCCCTGCACAGGCGGAGCTCTGCGGTGTGATTCCGTCGGTGTGCTGCCCATACGCTGGCCACTCAAGGGCATCCTGCCTCGTTGGAGATGTGCCTCCTCCTCATCCTCCTCCTCCTCCTCTCTCCTATTAGGCACCCACGTGGAGTCAGTGACCTCATCATCCCCTCCCTCCTCATCACTGGAGCCAATCTGGCAGTATGCTGCAGCTGCTGGAGCATGACTGCCAGATTG
Source organism: Rana muscosa (assembly GCA_029206835.1). NCBI lineage: Eukaryota > Metazoa > Chordata > Amphibia > Anura > Ranidae > Rana > Rana muscosa. The sequence goes on from CM055125.1 coordinate 364,945,469, forward strand.
GTGTCCTTCTTGAGCATCCCCTCCCTCTGCTCTCACGCTACTGCCTTCCTCTAGCTGGGTATCATCATCAGATCCTTTGAAATGCTGGGCATCCTCCTGGAGCATGTACCCAACACTGTGCTCAAACAGTTCGGGGGACTCCTCAGGAGGAGGACATGGTGGGTCTAGGGAAGGATTGACTAATGATAATGATACCAGAGAAGAGGACGCTTTGGCAGCTGCTTTGCCAGTACCCTGAGCCTGGGTGAGAGAGGATGAGGAGGATGAGGTGGGCTTGGTCATCCACTCTACCAAGTCTTCGGCATGATGTGGCTCAACATGTCCAGCTGCCGAAAAGAAGGACAAGCGTGTCCCATGGCCATGTGCTGATGACAATGCACCGCGTCCACGACCAGCACTGTTGCCCCCAGACACAGAGCCTGCTTGCCCTCTTTTTTTGCCTCCTGACTGTCTGCCTCTCCTTGTTTGCCTTCCAGACATTTTAATGGATAAACTGCAGGGAGATGGGAAAAAGAGCAATAAGGGCTACCTTCAGGTGTATACTGTGCAGGAGGCTTAGCAACAATGACACTGACACTGTCCCCTGCCTATCCTTCTCTGTCCCTAAACTCAAGGATTTCAAATATGGTTCAGCAAAATTGGTTTAGAACAGAATAGCACACTGTCAGTTTCACTCACTGTACCTCTCTGTCCCTAAACTCAAGGATTGAAAATATGGTTCAGCAAAATTGGTTTAAAACAGAATAGCACACTGACACTTTCCCTCACTGTCCTACTCTGTCCCTCCCTACAAACAAGATTTAGCACAGAATAGAACACTGATAGTTTACACGAGTGTCCTTCTCTGTCCCTAAACTCAAGGATTTCAAATATGGAACAGCAAAATTGGTTTAGAACAGAATAGCACACTGACACTTTCCCTCACTGTCCTACTGTGTCCCTCCCTACAAACAAGATTTAGCACAGAATAGCACACTGATAGTTTCCACGAGTGTCCTTCTCTGTCCCTAAACTCAAGGATTTCAAATATGGAACAGCAAAATTGGTTTAGAACAGAATAGCACCCTGTCAGTTTCACTCACTGTACCTCTCTGTCCCTAAACTCAAGGATTTCAAATATGGTTCAGCAAAATTGGTTTAGAACAGAATAGCACACTGACACTTTCCCTCACTGTCCTACTCTGTCCCTCCCTACAAACAAGATTTAGCACAGAATAGCACACTGATAGTTTCCACGAGTGTCCTTCTCTGTCCCTAAACTCAAGGATTGAAAATATGGAACAGCAAAATTGGTTTAGAACAGAATAGCACACTGACACTTTCCCTCACTGTCCTACTCTGTCCCTCCCTACAAACAAGATTTAGCACAGAATAGCACACTGATAGTTTCCACGAGTGTCCTTCTCTGTCCCTAAACTCAAGGATTTCAAATATGGAACAGCAAAATTGGTTTAGAACAGAATAGCACACTGTCAGTTTCACTCACTGTACCTCTCTGTCCCTAAACTCAAGGATTTCAAATATGGTTCAGCAAAATTGGTTTAGAACAGAATAGCACACTGACACTTTCCCTCACTGTCCTACTCTGTCCCTCCCTACAAACAAGATTTAGCACAGAATAGCACACTGATAGTTTCCACGAGTGTCCTTCTCTGTCCCTAAACTCAAGGATTGAAAATATGGAACAGCAAAATTGGTTTAGAACAGAATAGCACACTGACACTTTCCCTCACTGTCCTACTCTGTCCCTCCCTACAAACAAGATTTAGCACAGAATAGCACACTGATAGTTTCCACGAGTGTCCTTCTCTGTCCCTAAACTCAAGGATTTCAAATATGGTTCAGCAAGATTGGTTTAGAACAGAATAGCACACTGTCAGTTTCACTCACTGTCCTACTCTGTCCCTACAAACAAGATTTAGCACAGAATAGCACACTGACACTTTCCCTCACTGTACCTCTCTATCCCTAAACTCAAGGATTGAAAATATGGTTCAGCAAGATTGGTTTAGAACAGAATAGCACACTGACACTTTCCCTCACTGTACCTCTCTGTCCCTACAAACAAGGATTAGCACATAATAGCACACTGACACTTTCCCTCACTGTACCTCTCTGTCCCTACAAACAAGGTTTAGCACAGAATAACACACTGACACTCTCCCTACCTATCCTTATTTGTCCCTAAACACAAGGAATCCAGGATTAGTAAAGGAAAAAAAATGACACTGTCCCTGCCTATGCTTCTCTTTCCCTGCTCCGGAACACACTACACAAGGCCGCCGCGCTGGCGGCCTTTTATAGTGTGGGGCGTGTACTAAACCCCCTCAGCAATAATTGGCCACAGGCATCCTGCCTATGGCCAATCATTGCTCTCCTCGCTGCCGGCGCTGTGATTGGCCAAGCATGCGGGGTCACAGTGCATGCTTGGCCAATCACAGCGCCTGGATGACACTGCGATGGCGTAGTGCATTGTGGGCCGTTCGCATCACTCGAATTTGGCGCGAACGGCCCAAATTGTTCGATCTTCGTCGAACGATCGAACAGCCGATGTTCGAGTCGAACGTATGTTCGACTCGAACACGAAGCTCATCCCTAACTGTGGGACAGCCAATGCCATCAGGCTTTTAAAACTCTGCGTCTCCACCAGACGGAATGACAGCATTTCAAAGGCCATGAGTTTTGAAATGCTGGCATTCAGGGCCAGGGATCGCGGGTGGCTAGGCGGGTACTTCCTCTTCCGCTCCAATGTTTGGGAGATAGAGAGCTGAACGCTTCCATGGGACATTGTGGAGATGGTTGGTGACCCAGGTGGTAGTGTTGCTGGCAGATGCTCTGTTTGCGAGGTGGCAGGTGCCACTGTCACTACAGAGGTGGATGAAGAGGCCGAGACTGCAGCAGAAGAGGAAGCAGGAGGAGCCAGAGACCTTTCTTGGTTTTTGAGGTGTCTACTCCACTGCAGCTCGTGCTTTGCACTTAGATGCCTGGTCATGCAGCTTGTGCTCAGGTTGAGAACGTTTATGCCTCGCTTCAGGCTCTGATTGCACAGCATGCAAACCACTCGTGTCTTGTCATCAGCACATTGTGTGAAGAACTGCCACGCTGGGGAACTCCTTGGACCTGGCTTTGGTGTGCTCGGTCCCTTGCTGCGTTGGGCAGTAGCAGACATACTGTCTAGCTGACAGACGCTCCGCTTTTGCACCCTGCTCCCTCTTCTGCTGTGCTGGTGGCTCTGTGCGACCACCGCCTCTTCCTCCAAACTACACTGGTCACCTGCATAACGTTGATTCCATGTGGGGTCGAGGACCTCATCGTCCTCCACATCATCTTCCACCCAGTCTTCACCTCTGCCCTCCTTGTCTGTCTGCACAATTGTGAAAGCAGCAGCAGTTGGCACCTGTGTTTCGTCATCATCCGAGACGTACTGCGATGGTCCTCCCATGTACTCATCATGAAACATAAGTGGTTGGGCATCGGTGCACTCAATCTCTTCCACTTCTGGGGCAGGGCTAGGTGGATGGCCCTGGGAAACCCTGCTAACAGAGTCATCGAAAAGCAGAAGAGACTGCTGCATGATTTGGGGCTCAGACTGCTTGGCTGATTTGCAAGGGGGTGAGGTGAAAGACTGATGGACATGGGTTTCAGGTGCCAACTCTGTTCTTTCATCAGAAGAGTGGGTGGGAGACAATGTGAAGGAACCCGAGGCACTGTCAGCAACCCAATCTACTATCGCCTGTACTTGTCCTGGCCTAAACATTCGCACAGCCTCATTAGGCGCGACAAAATACCGCCGCAGGCTCGGTCGCCTACTCGCACCTGAGGAAGGTGTTTCACTTGTGCGTGTATCTGGCACAGATCCACCACGTCCTCTCCCTGCAACAGGAGCCCCACCAGCAGCACCACGACCGGGGCCACCACGTCCCTTTGACCTTCTCCTCATATTTTCAAAATTTAGGATCTTGCCCTAAATGGGTGTTTTTGGAAGAGCAGAACACACCCACAGTACGTAACCGCTGAATCGCACAGCTACAGAAAATGCTAAACTTTTTTTGGTGCCACTAAACGGCGTTTTTTGGAAGAGCAGAACACACCCACAGTATGTAACCGCTGAATCGCACAGCTACAGAACTGCAGAAAATGCTATTCAAAAAAAATGTTGTTTTTTTAGTATAGCACAGTAGGAGAAAACTATATAGAAATTGTTTATTTCACACACCTCAAAATATGTATAACACACTGCAAACTTTCTTTGGTGCCACTAAACGGCGTTTTTTGGAAGAGCAGAACACACCCACAGTACGTAACCGCTGAATCGCACAGCTACAGAACTGCAGAAAATGCTATTAAAAAAAAATGTTGTTTTTTTAGTATAGCAACGTAGGAGAAAACTATAAAGAAATTGTTTATTTCAAACACCTCAAAATATGTATAACACACTGCAAACTTTTTTTGGTGCCACTAAACGGCGTTTTTTGGAAGAGCAGAACACACCCACAGTACGTAACCGCTGAATCGCACAGCTACAGAACTGCAGAAAATGCTATTAAAAAAAAATGTTGTTTTTTTAGTATAGCACAGTAGGAGAAAACTATATAGAAATTGTTTATTTCACACACCTCAAAATATGTATAACACACTGCAAACTTTCTTTGGTGCCACTAAACGGCGTTTTTTGGAAGAGCAGAACACACCCACAGTACGTAACCGCTGAATCGCACAGCTACAGAACTGCAGAAAATGCTATTCAAAAAAAATGTTGTTTTTTTAGTATAGCACAGTAGGAGAAAACTATATAGAAATTGTTTATTTCACACACCTCAAAATATGTATAACACACTGCAAACTTTTTTTTGTGCCCCTAAACGGCATTTTTTGCAAGCGTACATTAAAGTGCAAATTTTTTATTTTTTTGCCCTAAACGGGTCTTTTTTTGCACGAGCAAAATAAAATGCTTTTTTTTTTTTTTTTTTGCCCTATGGGCCTTTTGGAAAAGAGAACAATAAAGTGCCTTTTTTTTTCCCCTAAAAGTTATGCCGCGTACACACGACCGCTTTTCTCGACGAGAAAAACGGTATTTTTTTTTTTCGCCGAGAAAAACGATCGTCTGTGGGCTTTATGTCGTTTTTCTCGTCGAGAAAAACGGCATAAAAAACGACGAGAAAAATTAGAACATGTTCTAAATTTTCTCATCGTTTTTTCTAGCATTTTTTTCCGCGGCAGTTTTCCCATAGGGAGACACTGCCGCGGAGCCCACAGACGGTCGTTTTTCTCGTCAAGAGAAAAAATGACGGGAAAAACGACCGTGTGTAGGGAACCAAGCGGTTCCCTCGTTTTTCCTGTCATTATTCACGGCGTTTTTTTAACCGCCGTGAATAATGATCGTGTGTACGCGGCATTAGATTTTCTCTGACACTGGGCTCATGGCAGTGTAAAAAGACTGCACTGCAACACAAATAGGTAGACCTATGCAGATCGCTGATTTTAATCTCTGAATCTGGACTCCTATATAATATTCTCTCTCCCTGAAAGCAACAACACAGGAACCTGGCCCTACACTACACTATCTCTCTATCTTTTCCCTCAGATTGTAGAATCAGGACTACCTCTTCTATCTTTTTATCTCTCCCTAAAAGCAGCAGCAGCAGACTAGATCCTCTCCCTATCTATTCTGAAGCAGAGTGTCATGTGTGCTGTGTGCCTCTAGCTTATATAGAAGCTGGGTCACATGTTGCACTGACCAATCACAGCCATGCCATTAGTAGGCATGGCTATGATGGCTTCTAAGGGCACACCAGCTAATCAAAAGGTGATTGGCTGGCCCCTGAAGCATTTCTAAATGCGTTATTAGATTGCCGAACCCGGACCCGAACCCGGACTTTTGGGCAAAGTCCGGGTTCGGGTTCAGGAAAAAGCTAAAGTTCGGTACGGACCCGAACTTTACAGTTCGGGTCCGCTCAACACTAGTCTCCACACCTTTTGTCTACATGCCATGACCTAACATAATTAAAGGGGTTGTAAAGGTTCCTTTTTTATTTTTTTTAAATAACAAACATATCATACTTACCTCCAATGTGCAGCTCGTTTTGCACAGAGTGGCCCCGATCCTGGTCTTCTGGGGTCCCTCGGCGGCTGTCTCGGCTCCTCCCCGCAAGAGCTAACCCCCTTCATGGGAGCTCTCTCCCATGGTGGTTAGCTTGCGGGCGCGCTCCCGTGATACAGTTGGCGGCCATAGCCGCCGACTGTACCACTCGACCCCGCCCCCCGGTGCGCCGCGTCATCGATTTGATTGGAGCCAATGGCTGCGCTGCTATCAATCATCCAATGATTGAGCCGAGAAGCCAACCGAGAAGCCTGCACGTTCACGATGCGGGAGTTTTGAGGGCTCAGGTAAGTAAACGGGGGGGCTGGGGGGCCGCTAATCCTCGGATGTTTTTCACCTTAATGCATAAAATGTATTAAGGTGAAAAAACATGTACCTTTACAACCCCTTTAAATACAATAACTGTGGGGGGGGGGGGGGGTTGGAGAAGGGATGCCACTTACATACAGTAGAGACCTCATTACATTGCCATTTTGTCCCCAAATCTCCCGTTCTCTTCTGGGCCATAGTCTGTAGATAGGAGGCCAGCCCACAGCTCCCTCCAAAACACACAGTGACAGTGGGTTCTGTCACAGAACCCCACGTCAAAATAATAAAAAAAATCCATACCAGTCCCTTATTCGAGCATGCAGCCTGGAAAGGGGGGGACGAGCAAGTGCCCCCCCCCAACCATACCAGGCCACATGCCCTCAACATGGGGGGTGCTTTGGAGCAGGGGAGACTCTGCCCCCACCCCAAAGCACCTTGTCACCATGTTGATGGGGAAAAGGGCCTCTTCCCAACAACCCTGGGCAGTGGTTGTGAGGGTCTGCGGGAAGGGGGCTTATCGGAATCTGGAAGCCCCATTTAACAAGTCGGCCCCCAGATACATTGTACCCCTACTCGTTTACCAAAAAAAGTGTCAACAATAAATAGACAGGAGGCGTTTTTTGACAATTCCTTTATTAAAAAATTGAAAAACAATGTTCCCCGATGTAGATCCATCGTCAGTCATGAGGCCTGCTGCACCTAGAAAAAAAAAAAATCCTACACCTGCAATGAAGGCTAACCGCCAAATGCGTGCTCCGCCATTTGACAGTTCTTAAATAAGTAAGGGGTGGGGCTACCTGGTGACATCACCTGGTGGTACAGCCCCCTTGTGACATCACCGACCCAGCATGCAATGGTTGGTGATGTCACAAGGGGGGCAAACCCCCCCAAGCACCCAAAAAAATTTGGAATGAGATTCCCCTTAAAATCCATACCAGACCCAAAGGGCAGGTTCTATATGCAGCACTACCCCCGTAGGAGCTGCTGGTTTAAATTTTGGCCTTGCACGTTACCTCTAAGTTCGTTGTCAGGGGAAAAAGTCTGCAGTAACAGTCCACACAAGATGTAAAACCGTCAACTGTGGTTTTATTTTTTCTGCGGTAAAACTTGTAGAGAAAGTAGCAGGTAGGAAAGATAAGGGGAGGATTCAGGTACGCGGTACAGAGTTCACAAAAATTGTCTAGAGCTCCAATCAGTCTAGAGTTCTGAGCCCAACTATAGGCTCAGACATCCCCTAAATTTACAATAGCGCCCTGATCAATGGGGGCAGGGCGCTACATAAACACATTACAGATGTGCCACTTTACAGGCAGACTAAGGGGGACCCTCCAGGCAGTGGCGTAGCGTGGGGGGTGCAGGGGGTGCCATGGCCCCGGGAGTGACATTTAGGGGGGCGAAATTTCGTGCCAGTAGTGTCACTACTGGCTGCCTCCTCCTAATCTTCATTTACTGTGTCCCCAAACTCCGGCCGCCATGTTGAGTGACCGGCGCCCTGTGATTGGGCATATGGGGGTCATGTGCGGCGTGGGGCTGGCCTGTCCGTGATCGCGGTTGCTCTTAAAGTCCTGCCTCCGCACATGACTCCCATACGCCCAATCACAGTGCGCCAGGAAACACTCAACATGGCGGTGGGAGCGCGAGGGAGACAAGCACTGTGTGAGCCGCCGGAGCCGCTGTCTTCTCCTCCGCCTGTCCCTCTGGAGCGGTGCTGTGTGTGCAGCGGAGCGGAGGGGCGGGGCTCGGTGGAGATGGGAGCATTGGAGGTGCAGCATAAAGTCACGAAGAGCAGAGGTAAGGAGGAGGATGGATCTGCACCGAGCTGTGTGGAGGGAGGGGGTGGTGTGTGTGAGTAGTGCAGGAAGTAGGAGTCAGGTGGGTCTGTGTATGTGTCAGGTAGGTGGGTTGGGTAGGTCAGTGTAGGTGTAAGGTCGGTGGGTCAGTGTATGTGTCAGTGTAATAGTCCGTGTAGGTGTCAGGTAGGTCAGTGTAATGGTCAGGTAGGTCAGTGTAGGGTTCAGGTGGGTCAGTGTAATGTGGGTAGTGCAGGAAGTAGGAGTCAGGTGGATCAGTGCATGTGTTAGGTAGGTGTGTCAGGGGGTCAGTGTAGGGGTCAGATAGGTCACATGTGTTGCAGGGGCAGGGTAAAGTGGAGTCAGGGGCGCAGCCGGGGGGGGGCGGCAAAATTAGGTATCGCCTAGGGTATCAAAGATCCTTGCACCAGCCCTGGTGGTCAGTGTAGTGTGTAGTGGTCAGTGTGCAGTGTAATGGTCAGTGTGGTGAGTATAGTGTAGTGTGCAGTGTAGTGTAGTTGTCAGTGTAGTGGTCAGCGTGGTGTGTAGTGGTCAGTGTAGTGGTCAGTGTGGTGTAGTGGTCAGTGTGGTGTGCAGTGTAGTGGTCAGTGTGCAGTGTAGTGGCCAATGTAAGAATCGGGTAGGTCAGTGCAGTGGACAGGTAGGTAAGTGTAATAGTCATGTAGGTCCGTGTAGAGGTTAGTGTAGTGGTCAGTATAGGAATCAGGCTGGTCAGTACTATTGTAGGAAGGGACGGGACTCAGGGAGTGCTAAAAGTCCGCAGGTTAGGGGGGCGCAAATTTCTTGCCTTGCCCCGGGCGCTGACAACCCACGCTACGCCACTGCCTCCAGGCACTATATTTAAAGGAATTTCTCTTTTTTTTTTTTTCACATTAAGCATCATTAAAATCACTGCTCTTCTAAATACAATCTTTCTATGGCCAATAATTTACATATAAGCCTTCAAAATGGGGACTTTTGATTTTTAAAGTTCGGATCCCATAGACTTTAATAGGGTTCACTGTTTGAGTCCGAACCTTTGCGATGTTCGAGAGCTCTGGCTCCTGGGGGGTGTTTGGCCCATCTCTCATGGCGTATGCCAAAGCCCCCCCTGCACCCCAACCAAGTTCAACTAATATTGGTTATTGCGTTGTGAGGCCTTCCGAGTTGTCATGTGCCTGGCTGCTCGTATACACGAACAGGAAGGGAACCTGGGGCAGATCAGTGGGACCCGACAGGGGTCTATGCTACCATAGAGGAAAGACGAGTAAAGGGATGAGTGGTACTTTCATTTTTAAAGCGGAGTTCTACCCAAAAGTGGAACTTCCGCTTTAAGCACTCCTCGCCCCCTTACATGCCACATTTGGCATGTAATTTTTTTTCGGGGGGGGGAGTGGGGGCTTCGTTAGGAGTGGGACTTCCTGTCCCACTTCCTCCTTCCGTCCAGGGACCGCCTAGGCGACTCCTCCTCTCGCCTTAGGCGGCCCCTCCCTCTAGGCGATCTCCTGGGACACGTGACAGGTCCCAGGAGATCGCCTGTCCGCTCCGGGAGCACAACGTGACTCACGCATGCGCCGTGCGTGCCCGGCCGTGAAGCTGAAAGCTGTCACGGCCGGGTGCCAAGAGTGGCAATGGAGGCGCCGAGGAGAGGAGCAACCCTCTGGGCGACCGCATCCCAGTGGAACAGGTAACTGTCTGTTTATTAAAAGTCAGCAGCTACACTTTTTGTAGCTGCTGACTTTTATTAAACATAAAAAGCCTGGAACTCCACTTTAAGCGAAGGTCCGCTCTAAGTACCCCCTTGTGATGACCTCATCCTGTCCTCCTCTGTTGTACATTTTCACGCTTGTATCTACACACGTGCAATTTGTTTAGTTCCGAATTAGTTTTTTAACAAATTTAGACAAATTCCTTCATTCGGAAATATCGAAAATCCGAAATAAAAAATCTGAAATAATAACTAACTAATCGTAGCACACGGACCCTTTTCTGTTGCCTACCTCCACTTTGCAGAGATAAAGGCACACCGTGCCACATGCCCGGATCCTCCTGGTACAAGAGGTTGATCGGTGTCACTAGCGTTGCTAGCCAGGTGCGGGGGGGGCGGGCCGCACCCGGGTGACACCCACCAGAGGGGTGACACCCGTGGGTAGCGCAGCGGCCACACTGACATCGCCCGCCCGCTGCCCTGTGCCTTAGGCTCACGCTGCGGCTGTGTCCCTCAGCGGAGCGGAAGGAAGCCGCCGCCCCCTCTGCCTCCTCTATGTTTACATCCACAGAGGAGGAGGAGGAGCCCGCGCTCGAGAGACACACCGCTGTGTGTATCTGCCGCTCTGTTCTGAGGTCTGAAAGGTAAGGGGGGCATCTTTACTGATGGGGGGAGGGGGTGTCTGTACTGCTGGGGTCTGCACAAGAGGGAGTTTGCACCAGGGGGGGGGCTGTAACTGAGGGGGGTGTCTGTACTGAGGGGGGTCTGGTACTGAGGGGGGTGTCTGTACTGAGGGGGGTGTCTGGTACTGAGGGGGGTGTCTGTACTGAGGGGGGTGTCTGTACTGAGGGGGGTCTGGTACTGAGGGGGGTGTCTGTACTGAGGGGGGTATCTGTACTGAGGGGGTGTCTGTACTGAGGGGGGTCTGGTACTGAGGGGGGTGTCTGTACTGAGGGGGGGTCTGGTACTGAGGGGGGTGTCTGTACTGAGGGGGGGTCTGGTACTGAGGGGGGGGTCTGGTACTGAGGGGGGTGTCTGTACTGAGGGGGGTCTGGTACTGAGGGGGGGGGTCTGGTACTGAGGGGGGGTCTGTAACTGAGGGGGGATCTGTAACTGAGGGGGATCTGTAACTGAGGGGGTGTCTGTTACTGAGGGGGGTCTGTTACTGAGGGAGGTGTCTGTACTGAGGGGGGTGTCTGTACTGAGGGGGGATTGGTACTGAGGGGGGTGTCTGTACTGAGGGGCGGGGTCTGGTACTGAGGGGGGTGTCTGTACTGAGGGGGGTGTCTGTACTGAGGGGGGGTCTGGTACTGAGGGGGGGTCTGTAACTGAGGGGGGGTCTGTAACTGAGGGGGGATCTGTAACTGAGGGGGTGTCTGTTACTGAGGGGGGTCTGTTACTGAGGGGGGTGTCTGTACTGAGGGGGGTGTCTGTACGAGGGGGGTCTGTAACTGAGGGGGTGTCTGTAACTGAGGGGGTGTCTGTAACTGAGGGGGTCTGCACTGAGGTGGGGGTGTCTGTACTGATGGAGCGGTCTGCACTGAGGTGGGGGTGTCTGTACTTATGGAGCAGTCTGCACTGAGGTGGGGGTGTCTGTACTGAGGGGGAGGTTCATACTGAGGGAGGCGGGTCTATATTGATGGCGGGGAGTCTGTACTTAGTGGAGCGGGTTTGTACTGAGGGAGGGGATCTATACTGTGGGAGGGGGGTCTGTAGTTAGTGGAGGGAGGTCTGTACTGAGGGGGGACTATAGTTGTTGGGGGGTGACACCATTTTTTTTTGCACCGGGTGACACCAACCCTAGTGACGCCACTGATCGGTGTTCTTAATATTTTGGGTCCTGCAGCGAGTTACCTCTCTCCATTGGTTCTCGTCCCCAGAGTATAGGGAAAAGTCTGTTCTTTTCCCCGAAAGAAGGCCAATGTCCAGACAGTGTTTAAACTCCAAACAGACGAGTTTATTTTATCTTGCTTGGAACAGATTTGGGAATAGGTTGAAGATAGAGACAAAAGCAGGTAGGGAAATAGGTTCAGGCACGCGGCACTCAGTTACCCTATTCTTCACTCAAGCCTGAGTGTGAATTGCTCACCCAGGTAGATCCCTCTCACAGCTCTAGCAGCCGGAGTGAAGCACGAACAGTTTCTTTAGGTTAGTCCCCTTCACAGACAAGTCTAAAGCCTCATACACACGGTAGGACTTTTTGCCAACAAACTTCAAAATGAGCAAGTTTGACAAAAAATCCGACCGCGTGTACGCTCCATCGGACAAACTTTTTTGGTTTTCATCGGACAAATGTTCGGTCTGCAAACGGACAAACTTTTAGCCAACAAAAGTCCGATGGAGCAAAGTCCGACCGTGTGTACGGAAATCCATCGGACTTTAGTCCGATGGACGAATAAGCATGCCCAGAACCACTGTTAAAATCAACCAACAATAGCAGAAGTTGACCAAAGGGTGGCGGTAAAGAGCAGAAAAGAGCAGAAAAACCACGTGATGTTGGAAAAGTTTTGGGAAAGTTTGCAGAAAAGTCAGAGCGTGTGTATGCTATGGGTGTGCCCGGCCAACTCCCTTCAGACAAAAATCCACAGAAAAGTTTGTTTGAAGTCCGACCGTGTGTACATGGCTTAAGAGATCCTCTGCCACAGAATCCTTTAGTTACTGAATTAGAACTTTGAAACCCCCATAGATTAATAGAGACCATAGGTGCCAATGGGACACACTACAGGAGCTATACTGCAACTCACGAATCCTTCCCTCTGATAGGTAACCAGGCCTCTCCTTCACAGTGAATTCCTTCACCGATCCCTCCGACAGGTCCTCCCCTGGTTTCCTCTCCTTCAGAGCGGGCCACCCTCACACGGGTTCCCTGGGACTCCAGTGAGTTGATTGTAGACCCAGTTGAAGGTACTGGGCCTACCTGGAACTTCATTGCCTCGGGCTAAAGGTGCCCGAGACTCCTCGACCAGTTAACGCACCCTAGGCCAGCAAGGCCAACGGGGCGCGACTTCACCACCAGGAGTCCTCCCCTGCACTCTCCTCCTCCACTCCTCTCCTCCTCTGGTGTCTGCCCTTTATGTACCCTCTCCCGGCATGCACAGCAGGCCGAACTCCGCCCACCACATGGTAGCCGAGAGAGGACACCCAATAACACCACAATGTGACCAGTGGTTCAACCCGAAACCTGGGCAACAGTGCCACCACAGGCCCAGGGGAACCATACACCAGACAACAACATGGCAGAGCAGAGTCCATAATAACCAGAATTGTAGAGTCTGAGCCATACTATTGCTCGGACTACCCATAAATTTGCAACATAGCGACCCCATTTTTGGGGGTCCCGCTACATAATAATAACTTAACTATTACTAACTATTAAATTATAGGTATTGGAATTTCCTTTCAAATTTGGCTGTTAGTGAACGTAACGAATACGAATTTATCCAAAACAACGAATGCAGTATCTAAACGAATGGAACGTAACGAATTAATAATAATAAATAACAATAACAATAATAAAAACTTATTATTATTATTATTTATTATTATTTTGTTCCGTTCCATTTGTTTAGATTCTTTATTTCGGATAATTCGTAACTTCAGATAAATCCGTATTTTTCACATTAACTAACAGCCAAATTTGAAAGGAAATTCCAATATCTATAATTTAATAGTTAGTTATTATTAGTTAGTTAGTCACCTGCCACACCTTGCGGATTGTCACTTGCCTGCAAGTGTTTTGCTTGTCAGAGTCAGGCAGCAGAGAGATGATGTAATCTCTCTGCTGCCTGCACAGTGAGGGTGGAAGTTACTGCAGGGATGCAGGGCGGGCACGGGGCGGTGAGGGATGATGTCATCTCTCTGCTCCCCCGCCCATCGGCTATTGATTGGCCAGCCACCCACTCACCCACAGAGCCACCCAGCTGACCGCCCACTCTCTCACCCGCCCCAGTCAGCCGGCAGCCCACTCTGTCACCCTCCCGCAGAGCCGCCCACTCTGTCACCCTCCCGCAGAGCCGCCCACTCTGTCACCCTCCCGCAGAGCCGCCCACTCTGTCACCCGTACGCCGAGCCGCCCACTCTGTCACCCGCCCTCTCTGTCACCCGCCCGCAGAGCCGCCCGCTCTGTCACCGGCCCGCAACTAATTTCTCGGGGGTGGCAATTGCCCCGTTGCCCCCACCCTGGATCCGCCCCTGCTTTATAGGCACACGCATTGAATATGTAAAAAATAACTGAAGTTTTTAATTGGATAAAGTTAAAATCATTGTATACAAATACATACTAAAACACATAATATTAAGTGACCCCAAAGACTCTGAGAGAACCTCCAAAACAGGAAAATATATTTTAAACCAAATTGGTGCAATAATAAGGGTAACCATCCATCCAAGTGGAAATAAATTGCATGGAGTAGTCGAGTCACAGTATGAGGTCGCACAGAAAATTCGCTCCACATTGGATCAGTTGAAATGTAAAAAGTCCATGTATGCCTAAAGCATTGGGATCAAATATTTTAAGCTCATTACCATTTTCCTCGTATGAGATCAGAGCGAACAGAAACCTCCATTCGTTGTAGAGAAGACGGTTAAATGTTCCGTTTCACCCATTCTCGTTGATGGAAAGGCAAGAAATATGAGGCCTTGCTCAGCACATAGAACAGAATGTTTTTTTCCAAGGCAAATTACAGATGACAAAGCATTATTAAACCAGGATCACTAAGCAGCCCGAAGAATCCCTTCAGGGTATTTTTATGATAGAAAGCCGGCAGAAATTTTCTAGGTTATTTAATGAAATAGTAAGATACAAGTAGACATGTGCCCTGCCGAAAAATGTTTTCGTTCTCGTTTTCGTTTCATTCGTTTTTTTGTTTTTTGTTTTTCTTTTTTCTTTTTTCGAGTCATTCTTTATAATCGCAATTCATAAATTTGTAAATTCGAAAATAAGAAAGAAAATACGCAAATTCGAAAGAACAACTAACTAACTAACTAACAACTAACTATTAAATTATAGGTATTGGAATTTCCTTTCAAATTTGGCTGTTAGTGAACGAATACAAATTTATCCGTAATAAAAGTTTTGTTATTTATTATTATTAATATGTTTCGGATAATTCGAAAATTCATAAATTCTAAAATTCAAAGATTCGTAAATCTGAGAATTCGGAAGTTCGAAAATTCGGAGATTCGGAAACTCGAGAATTCGGAAGTTCGAAAATTTGTAATTCGTAAATTCCAAAGTTCGTAAATTTGAAAATTCGTAAGTTCGTAATTCGTAAATTCGAAAATTCAGAAATTCGGAAATTCGATTTCTTTTGTTTTTGTTTTTTTTTCAAAAAAATCAAAATTCGTAAATACGTTAATTCGAAAATTCTGAAATTTGGAAATTGGAAAATTGGAATATTCGGAAATGCAAAAATTCGGAAATTCGAAAATCCGAATGTAAAAAAGGAAAATCCGAAAGAACGAAAATGCGAAAATCCAAAAATTCAAAATAATAACTAACTAACTAATAATAACTAACTATTAAATTATAGGTATTGGAATTTCCTTTCAAATTTGTCTGTTAAGCCCTGTACACACGATCGGATTTCCTATGGATTTTTAACCAATGGATTTTTCCATTGGAAATCCAATGAAGCTGACTTCCATTAGTCTTGCCTACACACTATCAGTCCAAAAACCGATCGTCCCAAGCGCCGTGACGTAAAACACTCCGACGAGCCAAGAAAAATGAAGTTCAATGCTTCTGAGCATGCGTCGACTTGATTCTGAGCATGCGTGGGTTTTTTACCCGATGGAGTTCCCCACAGACGATAGTAATTTGCTATCGTTTTTTTTTCCATCGGATAAATTTAAAACATGTTCTATTTTTTTTTACACCGATGGAAAAAAAAACGATGGGGCGCAGCATACACGATCGGTTTGTCCGATGAAAAAAGTCCATCGGACTGTTTTCATTGGTAAAACCGATCGTGTGTACAGGGCTTTAGTGAATGTAACGAATACAAATTTATCTGAAGTTACGAGTTATCCGAAATAAAGAATGCCGCAACTAAACAAATGAAACGGAACAAAATAATAATAATAATTAATAATAATAATACGTTTTTATTATTATTGTTGTTATTTATTATTATTAATTTGTTACGTTCCATTAGTTTAAATACGGCATTCGTTATTACCGATAATTCGTAACTTCGGATAAATTTGTATTCGTTACGCTCACTAACAGCCAAATTTGAAAGGGAATTCCAATACCTATAATTTAATAGTTAATAAAAGTTATTATTAGTTATTTCAGATTTTCGGGTTTTTGAGTTTTCAGCTTTTCGTTATTTTGAATTTTCGATCTTATTTTTGGATTTGCGAATTTTTGAATTTCAAATTTCCGAATATTCTGAAAAATTCGGAAATTCAAAAATTCGGATATTTCCGAATTAACGAATTTGACTAAATTTGTTAAAAAATGAATTTGGAACTAAACGAATTGCATGTGTCTAGTGAAGGGATTTATGGGATGCCCAACTTGAATCAAAGAACAAAAACCAGGACAACTTCCTCCCTATGTATAAGGTCTTGAACTGTCCTTATTTCCGGACACTGACAGTCTCTGAAGAAAAGAATGCAAAAGCTCCTTAAGTCCCTTAGAAAGTAGCACTTGGTGTATAAAGCAACATCCAGAAGTATCACCCACTACTAACTGCAGGAACTACTAGCCCACCCTGCTGCTCCGAAGATCTCCAAGCGCAAGGGAAAGGAAAGATTTAAGCACAACGCTGTCTTCCAGAAAGGCTCGCTACATGTGACAGTCTTTCCCCTTGTAAGTCCCTAAATGTGCTGATGTACTCACACTGTCCTCCTTGCTCCTGCTGTCTCTTAGGTAATATTCCTTTCAAACCGCACTGCTGTCAGGATCCTCCCAAGCCACCTGGGGCAGAGCCCCCTCCCCAGCCAGGGGTCCTCCCTCAAGATCAACCCTCCCGGCCTCCGCCCTCCAGCTTCTAAAAATTTCTCCAAACTTCCAGAACCAGGGGGAGGCACCAGAGACAAGACTGAATGTACTGATGTACTCACACTGTCCTCATTGCTCCTGCTGCCTCTTAGGTAAGATTCCTTTTAAACGGCACTGCTGTCAGGCTCCTCCCAAGCCAGCCCAAGCTCCAGCCTGAGGCAGAGCCCCCTCCCCAGCCAGGGGTCCTCCCTCAAGGCCTACCAACAGTCTCCTCAGCATGCTATCTTCCACCCGACTCCCCTGCCAGCATGACTTCTCCATATTTAAGGTGCTGGCTCAGCCTCCATGCCAGGCCCACTGCCTGGGGATTGGCAAAGCTCCCCTAAGTATGCAGATCAACCCTCCCGGCCTCCGCCCTCCAGCTTCTAAAAATTTCTCTAAACTTCCAGAACCAGGGGGAGGCACCAGAGACAAGACTGAATGTACTGATGTACTTACACTGCCCTCATTGCTCCTGCTGCCTCTTAGGTAAGATTCCTTTTAAACAGCACTGCTGTCAGGCTCCTCCCAAGCCAGCCCAAGCTCCAGCCTGAGGCAGAGCCCCAATGGGAATTGGTAACGCTCCCCTAAGTATGCAGATCAACCCTCCTTGCCTCCATCTTCCAGCTTCTAGAAATTTCTCCAAACTTCCAGAACCAGCAAAAAGTGGGGAATTTCAGGACTTTGAATGAGGTGGGTGGGATTGGCTAAATGATAAGTCGGTTTTGAAAAGGATACCTTTATTGTCAAAAAGCATCACAGCATAACATAAATGCAATGAGTAAATATGCAATCACATGTTAAAAAACATGTATGGTAAAACAGTAAAACAGCATGGCAGGCCCATAGTATGGTAAATGGTAAGATCTTCCATGTGGAAACAAAATAAGATCACAGAAATCTACTACATACAGTATATTGAAATCAATAGATCATCTACAAAATAGGTGCATCCAGTAGGCCTGACATGTTTTGTGTATATAAAATTACACTCTTCAGGGGCAGGTGCACTTGGGTCTACAACAAATCATGAATAAATAAATATGTACCATGGTTGAAACCATATGTGGGAGAAGTACGGTATATACTCGAATATAAGCCGACCCCAATACAAGCCGAGGCACCTAATTTTACCACAAAAAAATGGGAAAACTTATTGACTCGAGTATAAGCCTAGGGTGTCCATCTGCATGCCTCACTGTGCCTCACTTTACCTCACTGTGTCCATGTGCATGCCTCACTGTGCCCATGCCTCACTGTGCCCATGACTCACTGTGTCCATGACTAGACTGACGTTTAACATGGGAGTCTATGGAAGGGGTGCCCGGGTTTGAAAAATCGGTGCTCCCCGGCCGTAGATCTCCTGGACAACAAACTTTGCACACTTGTAGAGGAAGAGTGGGGCTACATGTGTGCCAAGTTTCGGGTCCAGAAGACCTACGGCCCGCCGGTACCAGGTCCCCAAATTCTGGAAGATCAGGCGCAAAAAGGTGACTCGAGTATAAGCTGAGGGGGGCATTTCCAGCACAAAAAAAGTGCTGAAAATCTCGGCTTATACTCGAGTATATACGGTATATACCTATAGGGAGAGAAGGGTAAACTCATCCCTATGGATACTTATGTAGCGCACCCCCAACTAAGAGAGCCGCTGAATTTGGTCTCAGGCCCTGCACACAACACCGCCAACCCCCGGCAATTCACTCGACCCACTCTGGCACAGTTAGTCTAGGGTAATATCTCTTATACTCTATAATAGAATTCAGACACCAATGCAAAGCAATTAAAGAATAACGAGTTTACTCTCTCTTGGTATAATAGATCAACAGTTATAACAGATCACACGTGCTTCTTGCAGAGCCCTGCAGCGAATAACATACTACACATTAGTGAAATACAGTAATGGCATACCACATGTAACGGCCATTAACTAAACACCCTATGACGCAGCAACTAAACTCTAGCGCTTGGTCAGGCCTGACCCAGACTCTAAAACTCAGTCTCTAGGAGATGATTTCTTCGCATGCAAGTCTTTAATGGTGGTGCACATTCAGGAACACATTTGTAATCCACAGATCAAAGTAACAACACGGAACACTTCACTGGAGACCCTTTGACTCAGTTCTGCTATGGATCTCCAGTGGGGTCTCAAATACAAGCTGGTGGGCCACGGCAGTCTGTAGGCCTAGCAACAGTATAAAGTATATGGACTGAGCATGTGCTCGCTCACCCCTCCGGGCGCGATCCCAGTCCGGGACTTCCACCTGCTGTGTCTCCACACACAGCGTCTGCAGCGGTCGGGTCTCCGATCCAACAAAGGTTTAGGAATAACAAAGTCAGATGCCACCCAGGCTCGCAGTAGGGTGGAAGGCTCTTTGGTAGTGATGAGCCGAACACCCCCGGGTTCGGTTCGCACCAGAACCCGCGAACGGACCGAAAGTTCGAACGAACATTAGAACCCTATTAAATACAATGGATGCGAACGTTCGAATTCTAAAGTGCTAATTATAAAAACTATTATGCATGTTATTGTCCTAAAAAGGGTTTGGGAACCCGGGTTCTGCACCAGGGGACATGTATCAATGCAAAAATAAGTTTTAAAAACGGTCGTTTTCCGGGAGCAGTCATTTTAATGATGCATAAAGTGAAAAAAAAAAAGTCAAATATTCCTTTAAATATCGTACCTGGGGGGTGTCTAAAGTATGCCTGTGAAGTGCCACGTGTTTCCCGTGTTTAGAACTGTCCCTGCACAAAATGACACTTCTAAAGGAAAAAAAAGCCATTTAAAACTGCTTGCGGCTTTAATGTAATGTCTGGTCCCGGTAATATGGATGAAAATCTTTAAGAAAAATGGCATAGCTACCCCATGACCCCCCCCCTACCCCAGCCCATTACCAGCCCCTTTGGGTCTTGTATGGATATTAAGGGGAACCCCGCACATAAAATAAAAAAGGCCCTATATACTCTGAACAGCCGTATACAGGCGGTGCATACAAGACAGGGACTGTAGGTTTGTTCTTATGTAGAATCTGTTTGTAATTTTGAACAGGTACATTGTTGAAGTGTAGCTCCAGACCAAAAATCTATTTTTAAACTTTTTGGAAAACATAGGTAAGGGTTATCACCCCTGTAACATTTGTTTTGCTGTCTGTGCCCCTGTTCAGAACATTTCACCTCACTTTCCGTCCTAATGACAACTGTTTTTGAAATGTGGTGTTTTTCTTGAAACAAGGATTGCTGATAAAGCATCAGTACAGAGGAGACACCTTTCTCCCATATTTATTCTTACAGGAGAGAATTTTCCTTCCTAGTGGTAGATTTCCTCTCACTTCCTGTTGTCTTCTTGCGTTTGCAAGTAGGAGTCGTTTGTAAGTTGGATGTTTGAAAGTAGGGACCTGCCGTATATACTCTGCAGAAATAGGCCCCTTAGTTGTTGGTGTTGGCACAACACTGTAAGCACTCACAGTTACTCTTGGTTGGTGCTGGAACGCCCTGCTGTCAACTATTATATCAGGAATTTTAATTACATATAATTGTTGAACAGTGGTAGTAAAAATTGGGCCTTTGATGGTGGTGCTGGTGCCACAACACTGTAAGCCCTGACAGTTACTCTTGGTGGGTGCAGCAATGGGCCCTGCTGTGAATTATTAGATCAAGAATTGTAATTACATGCCCCTGTTGAACAGGGGCTGAAAAATTGGGCCTTAGGCACTGGTGGCACAACACTGCAACCCTTCACAGATACTGTACTTGGAGCACAGCAATGAGCCCTGTTGCAAAGTATTGCTTCAAAAATTGTAATGACACGCCCCTGTTAAACAGGGGCTGAAAAATTGGGCCTTAGGCACTGGTGGCACAACACTGCAACTCCTCACAGATACTGTACTTGGAGCACAGCAATGAGCCCTGTTGCAAAGTATTGCTTCAAAAATTGTAATTACACGCCCCTGTTAAACAGGGGCTGAAAAATTGGGCGTTAGGCACTGGTGGCGGCACCCATAAACAAAAATGATCTTCCAAGCTATCATCATCAATCGTATCATTGAGGACTCGGAGGAGGAGGATAGCCAGTCAACATAACAGCACAGGCACTCAGCATCAGCATCAGTCTTGAAGGGATGTGACATTTTAAAATCAATTAGTCTGTTATATCAGCATCAGGTGTGTGGTAGCTGGTGGTGATCCAAGACTGGTTCATCTTGATGAAAGTCAGTCGATCAACCGAGTCGGTGGACAGGCGCACCCTGTGATCCGTGACAAATCCTCCAGCAGCACTGAATGTGCGTTCCGAAAGAACGCTGGATGCAGGACAGGCCAGTAGCTCAATTGCATACTGTGCAAGCTCTGGCCAGTGATCCATCCTCAAGACCCAGTAAGCCAGAGGATTTTCGGTGGGGAAGGTGTCCAAGTCTGACCTTGCCCCTAGATATTCCTGCACCATGTTTATCAGACGCTGGCGATGGTTGCTGGAACCGATCATACTTTGGGGCTGCGGACTAAAGAATTGTCTGAACGCATCGGTCAGACGGCCACCTTCCCCACCGCTCCTTCTTTGACTGGCCGAAGCCTCAGCAACTCGTTGTCCAGGACCAGGAGTTTGCAACCTCCCAGTCTCTGGGAACGCGTTGCACAGACCTTTCTGCAAGGCCTCCCGGAGTTGTCTCATCCTCTGCTCCCTCTGCGACGGTAACATAAGGTCCGCAACCTTACCCTTGTACCGTGGATCAAGGAGAGTGGCCAGCCAGTAATGGTCCCTCTCCTTGATCCGAAGAATACGAGGATCCTTCCGCAGACTTTGCAGGATCAGGGAGGCCATGCAGCGTAGGTTTGCTGAGGCATTCGCTCCGGAGTCCTCTGGGTCACTAAGGACGACATGATCCGCAGCCACCTCCTCCCAGCCACGTACAAGTCCACTGGTTTCTTGGGACTGTAAATCATCCCTAAAAGACTGCTGCTGATGATGCTGAGTGCCAGCCTCCACCTCCATGCTGACACAATCCTCCTCCTCCTCCTCCTCCTCCTCCTCCTCCTCTTCCTGTGCGATGGGTGGGACAGAAGGAACACTGTCTGGGTAAAGGGGGCCTTGAGAGGCAAGGAAGTCCTCCTCTTCCTGCCTCTGTTCTGCCTCAAGTGCCCTGTCCATTATTCCACGCAGCGTGTGCTCCAACAGGTGGACAAGAGGTACAGTGTCACTGATGCATGCACTGTCACTGCTCACCATCCTCGTGGCCTCCTCAAATGGTGCCAGGACAGTGCATGCATCCCTGATCATGCCCCACTGGCGTGGAGAAAAAAAACCAAGCTCCCCTGACCCTGTCCTGGTGCCGTAGTCGCACAGGTACTCATTGATGGCCCTCTGCTGCGTGTGCAGCCGCTGCAGCATGGCCAACGTTGAGTTCCACCTGGTGGGCATGTCACATATAAGGCGGTTCTTGGGCAGGTTCAACTCCTTTTGCAGCTCAGCCAGGCGAGCACTGGCATTATAAGATCTGCGGAAATGCACACAGACTTTCCTGGCCTGCCTCAGGACATCCTGTAAGCCCGGGTACCTGCCCAAGAAGCGCTGCACCACCAGGTTAAGGACGTGAGCCACACAGGGCACATGGGTCAGTTGTCCCTGTCGGAGGGCGGAGAGGAGGTTGGTGCCATTGTCGCAAACCACCATTCCTGGCTTAAGCTGGCGTGGCGTCAACCACCTCTCGGCCTGGCCCTGCAGAGCAGACAGGACCTCTGCCCCAGTGTGGCTTCTGTCCCCCAAACACACCAGCGCAAGCACGGCATGGCATCTTTTTGCCTGCGTACTTGCGTAGCCCCGTGAACGGCTACGGAGCACCGCTGGTTCATAGGACAAACCACAGGAAGAGGCCATGGAGGAAGAAGAAGAGGAGGGGGTGGAGGAGAGAGGTGTGTCACAACCAGTAGTAGCATTTTGGAGGCGTGGCGGTGGGACAACCTCCAACACTACTGCACCTTGTCCTGAATCCTTCCCAGCTGCCAAAAGAGTGACCCAATGGGCCGTGAAAGAAAGGTAACGTCCCTGTCCATGCCTGCTGGACCATGAGTCAGCGGTAATATGCACCTTACCGCTGACCGCCCTGTCCAGCGAGGCCAAGACATTGCCTTCCACATGCCGGTAGAGAGCCGGAATAGCCTTCCGTGAGAAAAAGTGGCGTTTGGGAACCTGCCACTGAGGAACCGCACATTGCACAAACTCACGGAAGGGGGCCGAGTCTACCAACTGAAAAGGCAGCAGTTGAAGCGCTAGCAATTTAGCCAAGCTAGCATTCAACCGCTGGGCATGTGGATGGCTGGGAGTGAACTTCTTTCGACGGTCCAGCAGCTGGGGCAGGGAAATTTGCCTGCTAGAATCGGACGTCGGTGTACTGCTAGCAGAGTGGGCGCAAGTACTTGGCTGTGACACACCTAATTCTACACCTTCATTCCTCTCAGTGCATGTTTCAGAGAGGACTGAAGTTATAGTGGGGTTGGAGATCCCAGCTGATGCGGTGCAAGGAGAGGTCCGCTTGGTTCTTTGGTGTGGGTCTTTGAGGTAGGCTTGCCAACGAGCTGCATGGCAGGTCAACATATGTCTGGTCAGGCATGTGGTACCCAAGCGGCTGATGTTTTGGCCACGCGATATACGCTTGAGACATATGTTGCAAACAGCAGCTGTGCGATCTGATGCACTAGCCTCAAAAAAGGCCCACACCAAAGAACTTTTTGAATGACGGGCAGAGGCAGCGCCCTGCACAGGCGGAGCTCTGCGGTGTGATTCCGTCGGTGTACTGCCCTTACGCTGGCCACCAAAGGGCATCCTGCCTCGTTGGAGATGTGCCTCCTCCTCATCCTCCTCCTCCTCCTCTCTCCTATTAGGCACCCACGTGGAGTCATTGACCTCATCATCCCCTCCCTCCTCATCACTGGAGCCAATCTGGCAGTATGCTGCAGCTGCTGGAACATGACTGCCAGATTGGTGTCCTTCTTGAGCATCCCCTCTGTCTGCTCTCACGCTACTGCCTTCCTCTAGCTGGGTTTCATCATCAGACCCTTCGAAACGCTGGGCATCCTCCTGGAGCATGTACCCAACACTGTGCTGAAACAGTTCGGGGGACTCCTCAGGAGGAGGACATGGTGGGTCTAGGGAAGGAGTGACTGATGATTTGTCTGACATTGATACCAGGGAAGACGACGCTTTGGCAGCTGCTTTTCCAGTACCCTGAGCCTGGGTGAGAGAGGATGAGGAGGAGGAGGAGGGCTTGGTCATCCACTCTACCAAGTCTTCGGCATGATGTGGCTCAACATGTCCAGCTGCCGAAAAGAAGGACAAGCGTGTCCCATGGCCATGTGCTGATGACAATGCACCGCGTCCACGACCAGCACTGTTGCCCCCAGACACAGAGCCTGCTTGCCCTCTTTTATTGCCTCCTGACTGTCTGCCTCTCCTTGTTTGCCTTCCAGACATTCTAATAGATGGCCTGCAGGGAGATGGGAAAAAAGCAATAAGGGCTACCTTCAGGTGTCCTTCTCTGTCCCTTGAAACAAGGACTTTCACAGTGAAAGAAACTGACACTGTCCCTACCTAGAGTTTTCTGTCCCTAGAATAAATGTTTTTTTTAAGCACAATATAGCACAAGGACAATTAACTCACTGTCCTTACAGGTCCCTGGAAACAAGGACTTGCAGAGTGAAAGAAAAAAAACACTCTCCCTACCTACAGTTTTCTGTCCCTAGAAAAAATGTTTTTTTTAATCACAATATAGCACAAGGAAAATTAACTCACTGTCCTTACAGGTCCCTGGAAACAAGGACTTGCAGAGTGAAAGAAAAAAAACACTCTCCCTACCTACAGTTTTCTGTCCCTAGAAAAAATGTTTTTTTTAATCACAATATAGCACAAGGAAAATTAACTCACTGTCCTTACAGGTCCCTGGAAACAAGGACTTGCAGAGTGAAAGAAACTGACACTGTCCCTACCTAGAGTTTTCTGTCCCTAGAATAAATGTTTTTTTTAAGCACAATATAGCACAAGGACAATTAACTCACTGTCCTTACAGGTCCCTGGAAACAAGGACTTGCAGAGTGAAAGAAAAAAAACACTCTCCCTACCTAGAGTTTTCTGTCCCTAGAAAAAATGTTTTTTTTAATCACAATATAGCACAAGGAAAATTAACTCACTGTCCTTACAGGTCCCTGGAAACAAGGACTTGCAGAGTGAAAGAAAAAAAACACTCTCCCTACCTAGAGTTTTCTGTCCCTAGAAAAAATGTTTTTTTTAATCACAATATAGCACAAGGAAAATTAACTCACTGTCCTTACAGGTCCCTGGAAACAAGGACTTGCAGAGTGAAAGAAACTGACACTGTCCCTACCTAGAGTTTTCTGTCCCTAGAATAAATGTTTTTTTTAATCACAATATAGCACAAGGAAAATTAACTCACTGTCCTTACAGGTCCCTGGAAACAAGGACTTGCAGAGTGAAAGAAACTGACACTGTCCCTACCTAGAGTTTTCTGTCCCTAGAATAAATGTTTTTTTTAATCACAATATAGCACAAGGAAAATTAACTCACTGTCCTTACAGGTCCCTGGAAACAAGGACTTGCAGAGTGAAAGAAACTGACACTGTCCCTACCTAGAGTTTTCTGTCCCTAGAATAAATGTTTTTTTTAATCACAATATAGCACAAGGAAAATTAACTCACTGTCCTTACAGGTCCCTGGAAACAAGGACTTGCAGAGTGAAAGAAACTGACACTGTCCCTACCTAGAGTTTTCTGTCCCTAGAATAAATGTTTTTTTTAAGCACAATATAGCACAAGGACAATTAACTCACTGTCCTTACAGGTCCCTGGAAACAAGGACTTGCAGAGTGAAAGAAAAAAAACACTCTCCCTACCTACAGTTTTCTGTCCCTAGAAAAAATGTTTTTTTTAATCACAATATAGCACAAGGAAAATTAACTCACTGTCCTTACAGGTCCCTGGAAACAAGGACTTGCAGAGTGAAAGAAACTGACACTGTCCCTACCTAGAGTTTTCTGTCCCTAGAATAAATGTTTTTTTTAATCACAATATAGCACAAGGAAAATTAACTCACTGTCCTTACAGGTCCCTGAAAACAAGGACTTGCAGAGTGAAAGAAACTGACACTGTCCCTACCTAGAGTTTTCTGTCCCTAGAATAAATGTTTTTTTTAATCACAATATAGCACAAGGAAAATTAACTCACTGTCCTTACAGGTCCCTGGAAACAAGGACTTGCAGAGTGAAAGAAAAAAAACACTCTCCCTACCTACAGTTTTCTGTCCCTAGAAAAAATGTTTTTTTTAAGCACAATATAGCACAAGTAAAATTAACTCACTGTCCTTACAGGTCCCTGGAAACAAGGACTTGCAGAGTGAAAGAAAAAAAACACTCTCCCTACCTACAGTTTTCTGTCCCTAGAAAAAATGTTTTTTTTAATCACAATATAGCACAAGGAAAATTAACTCACTGTCCTTACAGGTCCCTGGAAACAAGGACTTGCAGAGTGAAAGAAACTGACACTGTCCCTACCTAGAGTTTTCTGTCCCTAGAATAAATGTTTTTTTTAATCACAATATAGCACAAGGAAAATTAACTCACTGTCCTTACAGGTCCCTGGAAACAAGGACTTGCAGAGTGAAAGAAACTGACACTGTCCCTACCTAGAGTTTTCTGTCCCTAGAATAAATGTTTTTTTTAATCACAATATAGCACAAGGAAAATTAACTCACTGTCCTTACAGGTCCCTGGAAACAAGGACTTGCAGAGTGAAAGAAACTGACACTGTCCCTACCTAGAGTTTTCTGTCCCTAGAATAAATGTTTTTTTTAATCACAATATAGCACAAGGAAAATTAACTCACTGTCCTTACAGGTCCCTGGAAACAAGGACTTGCAGAGTGAAAGAAACTGACACTGTCCCTACCTAGAGTTTTCTGTCCCTAGAATAAATGTTTTTTTTAAGCACAATATAGCACAAGGACAATTAACTCACTGTCCTTACAGGTCCCTGGAAACAAGGACTTGCAGAGTGAAAGAAAAAAAACACTCTCCCTACCTACAGTTTTCTGTCCCTAGAAAAAATGTTTTTTTTAATCACAATATAGCACAAGGAAAATTAACTCACTGTCCTTACAGGTCCCTGGAAACAAGGACTTGCAGAGTGAAAGAAACTGACACTGTCCCTACCTAGAGTTTTCTGTCCCTAGAATAAATGTTTTTTTTAATCACAATATAGCACAAGGAAAATTAACTCACTGTCCTTACAGGTCCCTGGAAACAAGGACTTGCAGAGTGAAAGAAAAAAAACACTCTCCCTACCTACAGTTTTCTGTCCCTAGAAAAAATGTTTTTTTTAAGCACAATATAGCACAAGTAAAATTAACTCACTGTCCTTACAGGTCCCTGGAAACAAGGACTTGCAGAGTGAAAGAAAAAAAACACTCTCCCTACCTACAGTTTTCTGTCCCTAGAAAAAATGTTTTTTTTAATCACAATATAGCACAAGGAAAATTAACTCACTGTCCTTACAGGTCCCTGGAAACAAGGACTTGCAGAGTGAAAGAAACTGACACTGTCCCTACCTAGAGTTTTCTGTCCCTAGAATAAATGTTTTTTTTAATCACAATATAGCACAAGGAAAATTAACTCACTGTCCTTACAGGTCCCTGGAAACAAGGACTTGCAGAGTGAAAGAAACTGACACTGTCCCTACCTAGAGTTTTCTGTCCCTAGAATAAATGTTTTTTTTAATCACAATATAGCACAAGGAAAATTAACTCACTGTCCTTACAGGTCCCTGGAAACAAGGACTTGCAGAGTGAAAGAAACTGACACTGTCCCTACCTAGAGTTTTCTGTCCCTAGAATAAATGTTTTTTTTAATCACAATATAGCACAAGGAAAATTAACTCACTGTCCTTACAGGTCCCTGGAAACAAGGACTTGCAGAGTGAAAGAAACTGACACTGTCCCTACCTAGAGTTTTCTGTCCCTAGAATAAATGTTTTTTTTAAGCACAATATAGCACAAGGACAATTAACTCACTGTCCTTACAGGTCCCTGGAAACAAGGACTTGCAGAGTGAAAGAAAAAAAACACTCTCCCTACCTACAGTTTTCTGTCCCTAGAAAAAATGTTTTTTTTAATCACAATATAGCACAAGGAAAATTAACTCACTGTCCTTACAGGTCCCTGGAAACAAGGACTTGCAGAGTGAAAGAAACTGACACTGTCCCTACCTAGAGTTTTCTGTCCCTAGAATAAATGTTTTTTTTAATCACAATATAGCACAAGGAAAATTAACTCACTGTCCTTACAGGTCCCTGGAAACAAGGACTTGCAGAGTGAAAGAAACTGACACTGTCCCTACCTAGAGTTTTCTGTCCCTAGAATAAATGTTTTTTTTAATCACAATATAGCACAAGGAAAATTAACTCACTGTCCTTACAGGTCCCTGGAAACAAGGACTTGCAGAGTGAAAGAAAAAAAACACTCTCCCTACCTACAGTTTTCTGTCCCTAGAAAAAATGTTTTTTTTAAGCACAATATAGCACAAGTAAAATTAACTCACTGTCCTTACAGGTCCCTGGAAACAAGGACTTGCAGAGTGAAAGAAAAAAAACACTCTCCCTACCTACAGTTTTCTGTCCCTAGAAAAAATGTTTTTTTTAATCACAATATAGCACAAGGAAAATTAACTCACTGTCCTTACAGGTCCCTGGAAACAAGGACTTGCAGAGTGAAAGAAACTGACACTGTCCCTACCTAGAGTTTTCTGTCCCTAGAATAAATGTTTTTTTTAATCACAATATAGCACAAGGAAAATTAACTCACTGTCCTTACAGGTCCCTGGAAACAAGGACTTGCAGAGTGAAAGAAACTGACACTGTCCCTACCTAGAGTTTTCTGTCCCTAGAATAAATGTTTTTTTTAAGCACAATATAGCACAAGGACAATTAACTCACTGTCCTTACAGGTCCCTGGAAACAAGGACTTGCAGAGTGAAAGAAAAAAAACACTCTCCCTACCTACAGTTTTCTGTCCCTAGAAAAAATGTTTTTTTTAATCACAATATAGCACAAGGAAAATTAACTCACTGTCCTTACAGGTCCCTGGAAACAAGGACTTGCAGAGTGAAAGAAACTGACACTGTCCCTACCTAGAGTTTTCTGTCCCTAGAATAAATGTTTTTTTTAATCACAATATAGCACAAGGAAAATTAACTCACTGTCCTTACAGGTCCCTGGAAACAAGGACTTGCAGAGTGAAAGAAACTGACACTGTCCCTACCTAGAGTTTTCTGTCCCTAGAATAAATGTTTTTTTTAATCACAATATAGCACAAGGAAAATTAACTCACTGTCCTTACAGGTCCCTGGAAACAAGGACTTGCAGAGTGAAAGAAAAAAAACACTCTCCCTACCTACAGTTTTCTGTCCCTAGAAAAAATGTTTTTTTTAAGCACAATATAGCACAAGTAAAATTAACTCACTGTCCTTACAGGTCCCTGGAAACAAGGACTTGCAGAGTGAAAGAAAAAAAACACTCTCCCTACCTACAGTTTTCTGTCCCTAGAAAAAATGTTTTTTTTAATCACAATATAGCACAAGGAAAATTAACTCACTGTCCTTACAGGTCCCTGGAAACAAGGACTTGCAGAGTGAAAGAAACTGACACTGTCCCTACCTAGAGTTTTCTGTCCCTAGAATAAATGTTTTTTTTAATCACAATATAGCACAAGGAAAATTAACTCACTGTCCTTACAGGTCCCTGGAAACAAGGACTTGCAGAGTGAAAGAAACTGACACTGTCCCTACCTAGAGTTTTCTGTCCCTAGAATAAATGTTTTTTTTAAGCACAATATAGCACAAGGACAATTAACTCACTGTCCTTACAGGTCCCTGGAAACAAGGACTTGCAGAGTGAAAGAAAAAAAACACTCTCCCTACCTACAGTTTTCTGTCCCTAGAAAAAATGTTTTTTTTAATCACAATATAGCACAAGGAAAATTAACTCACTGTCCTTACAAGTCCCTGGAAACAAGGACTTGCAGAGTGAAAGAAACTGACACTGTCCCTACCTAGAGTTTTCTGTCCCTAGAATAAATGTTTTTTTTAATCACAATATAGCACAAGGAAAATTAACTCACTGTCCTTACAGGTCCCTGGAAACAAGGACTTGCAGAGTGAAAGAAACTGACACTGTCCCTACCTAGAGTTTTCTGTCCCTAGAATAAATGTTTTTTTTAATCACAATATAGCACAAGGAAAATTAACTCACTGTCCTTACAGGTCCCTGGAAACAAGGACTTGCAGAGTGAAAGAAAAAAAACACTCTCCCTACCTAGAGTTTTCTGTCCCTAGAAAAAATGTTTTTTTTAAGCACAATATAGCACAAGTAAAATTAACTCACTGTCCTTACAGGTCCCTGGAAACAAGGACTTGCAGAGTGAAAGAAAAAAAACACTCTCCCTACCTACAGTTTTCTGTCCCTAGAAAAAATGTTTTTTTTAATCACAATATAGCACAAGGAAAATTAACTCACTGTCCTTACAGGTCCCTGGAAACAAGGACTTGCAGAGTGAAAGAAACTGACACTGTCCCTACCTAGAGTTTTCTGTCCCTAGAATAAATGTTTTTTTTAATCACAATATAGCACAAGGAAAATTAACTCACTGTCCTTACAGGTCCCTGGAAACAAGGACTTGCAGAGTGAAAGAAACTGACACTGTCCCTACCTAGAGTTTTCTGTCCCTAGAATAAATGTTTTTTTTAAGCACAATATAGCACAAGGACAATTAACTCACTGTCCTTACAGGTCCCTGGAAACAAGGACTTGCAGAGTGAAAGAAAAAAAACACTCTCCCTACCTACAGTTTTCTGTCCCTAGAAAAAATGTTTTTTTTAATCACAATATAGCACAAGGAAAATTAACTCACTGTCCTTACAGGTCCCTGGAAACAAGGACTTGCAGAGTGAAAGAAACTGACACTGTCCCTACCTAGAGTTTTCTGTCCCTAGAATAAATGTTTTTTTTAATCACAATATAGCACAAGGAAAATTAACTCACTGTCCTTACAGGTCCCTGGAAACAAGGACTTGCAGAGTGAAAGAAACTGACACTGTCCCTACCTAGAGTTTTCTGTCCCTAGAATAAATGTTTTTTTTAATCACAATATAGCACAAGGAAAATTAACTCACTGTCCTTACAGGTCCCTGGAAACAAGGACTTGCAGAGTGAAAGAAAAAAAACACTCTCCCTACCTACAGTTTTCTGTCCCTAGAAAAAATGTTTTTTTTAAGCACAATATAGCACAAGTAAAATTAACTCACTGTCCTTACAGGTCCCTGGAAACAAGGACTTGCAGAGTGAAAGAAAAAAAACACTCTCCCTACCTACAGTTTTCTGTCCCTAGAAAAAATGTTTTTTTTAATCACAATATAGCACAAGGAAAATTAACTCACTGTCCTTACAGGTCCCTGGAAACAAGGACTTGCAGAGTGAAAGAAACTGACACTGTCCCTACCTAGAGTTTTCTGTCCCTAGAATAAATGTTTTTTTTAATCACAATATAGCACAAGGAAAATTAACTCACTGTCCTTACAGGTCCCTGGAAACAAGGACTTGCAGAGTGAAAGAAACTGACACTGTCCCTACCTAGAGTTTTCTGTCCCTAGAATAAATGTTTTTTTTAAGCACAATATAGCACAAGGACAATTAACTCACTGTCCTTACAGGTCCCTGGAAACAAGGACTTGCAGAGTGAAAGAAAAAAAACACTCTCCCTACCTACAGTTTTCTGTCCCTAGAAAAAATGTTTTTTTTAATCACAATATAGCACAAGGAAAATTAACTCACTGTCCTTACAGGTCCCTGGAAACAAGGACTTGCAGAGTGAAAGAAACTGACACTGTCCCTAACTAGAGTTTTCTGTCCCTAGAATAAATGTTTTTTTTAATCACAATATAGCACAAGGAAAATTAACTCACTGTCCTTACAGGTCCCTGGAAACAAGGACTTGCAGAGTGAAAGAAACTGACACTGTCCCTACCTAGAGTTTTCTGTCCCTAGAATAAATGTTTTTTTTAATCACAATATAGCACAAGGAAAATTAACTCACTGTCCTTACAGGTCCCTGGAAACAAGGACTTGCAGAGTGAAAGAAAAAAAACACTCTCCCTACCTACAGTTTTCTGTCCCTAGAAAAAATGTTTTTTTTAAGCACAATATAGCACAAGTAAAATTAACTCACTGTCCTTACAGGTCCCTGGAAACAAGGACTTGCAGAGTGAAAGAAAAAAAACACTCTCCCTACCTACAGTTTTCTGTCCCTAGAAAAAATGTTTTTTTTAATCACAATATAGCACAAGGAAAATTAACTCACTGTCCTTACAGGTCCCTGGAAACAAGGACTTGCAGAGTGAAAGAAACTGACACTGTCCCTACCTAGAGTTTTCTGTCCCTAGAATAAATGTTTTTTTTAATCACAATATAGCACAAGGAAAATTAACTCACTGTCCTTACAGGTCCCTGGAAACAAGGACTTGCAGAGTGAAAGAAACTGACACTGTCCCTACCTAGAGTTTTCTGTCCCTAGAATAAATGTTTTTTTTAAGCACAATATAGCACAAGGACAATTAACTCACTGTCCTTACAGGTCCCTGGAAACAAGGACTTGCAGAGTGAAAGAAAAAAAACACTCTCCCTACCTACAGTTTTCTGTCCCTAGAAAAAATGTTTTTTTTAATCACAATATAGCACAAGGAAAATTAACTCACTGTCCTTACAGGTCCCTGGAAACAAGGACTTGCAGAGTGAAAGAAACTGACACTGTCCCTACCTAGAGTTTTCTGTCCCTAGAATAAATGTTTTTTTTAATCACAATATAGCACAAGGAAAATTAACTCACTGTCCTTACAGGTCCCTGGAAACAAGGACTTGCAGAGTGAAAGAAACTGACACTGTCCCTACCTAGAGTTTTCTGTCCCTAGAATAAATGTTTTTTTTAATCACAATATAGCACAAGGAAAATTAACTCACTGTCCTTACAGGTCCCTGGAAACAAGGACTTGCAGAGTGAAAGAAAAAAAACACTCTCCCTACCTACAGTTTTCTGTCCCTAGAAAAAATGTTTTTTTTAAGCACAATATAGCACAAGTAAAATTAACTCACTGTCCTTACAGGTCCCTGGAAACAAGGACTTGCAGAGTGAAAGAAAAAAAACACTCTCCCTACCTACAGTTTTCTGTCCCTAGAAAAAATGTTTTTTTTAATCACAATATAGCACAAGGAAAATTAACTCACTGTCCTTACAGGTCCCTGGAAACAAGGACTTGCAGAGTGAAAGAAACTGACACTGTCCCTACCTAGAGTTTTCTGTCCCTAGAATAAATGTTTTTTTTAATCACAATATAGCACAAGGAAAATTAACTCACTGTCCTTACAGGTCCCTGGAAACAAGGACTTGCAGAGTGAAAGAAACTGACACTGTCCCTACCTAGAGTTTTCTGTCCCTAGAATAAATGTTTTTTTTAAGCACAATATAGCACAAGGACAATTAACTCACTGTCCTTACAGGTCCCTGGAAACAAGGACTTGCAGAGTGAAAGAAAAAAAACACTCTCCCTACCTACAGTTTTCTGTCCCTAGAAAAAATGTTTTTTTTAATCACAATATAGCACAAGGAAAATTAACTCACTGTCCTTACAGGTCCCTGGAAACAAGGACTTGCAGAGTGAAAGAAACTGACACTGTCCCTACCTAGAGTTTTCTGTCCCTAGAATAAATGTTTTTTTTTAATCACAATATAGCACAAGGACAATTAACTCACTGTCCTTACAGGTCCCTGGAAACAAGGACTTGCAGAGTGAAAGAAACTGACACTGTCCCTACCTAGAGTTTTCTGTCCCTAGAATAAATGTTTTTTTTAAGCACAATATAGCACAAGGACAATTAACTCACTGTCCTTACAGGTCCCTGGAAACAAGGACTTGCAGAGTGAAAGAAAAAAAACACTCTCCCTACCTACAGTTTTCTGTCCCTAGAAAAAATGTTTTTTTTAATCACAATATAGCACAAGGAAAATTAACTCACTGTCCTTACAGGTCCCTGGAAACAAGGACTTGCAGAGTGAAAGAAACTGACACTGTCCCTACCTAGAGTTTTCTGTCCCTAGAATAAATGTTTTTTTTAATCACAATATAGCACAAGGACAATTAACTCACTGTCCTTACAGGTCCCTGGAAACAAGGACTTGCAGAGTGAAAGAAACTGACACTGTCCCTACCTAGAGTTTTCTGTCCCTAGAATAAATGTTTTTTTTAAGCACAATATAGCACAAGGACAATTAACTCACTGTCCTTACAGGTCCCTGGAAACAAGGACTTGCAGAGTGAAAGAAAAAAAACACTCTCCCTACCTACAGTTTTCTGTCCCTAGAAAAAATGTTTTTTTTAATCACAATATAGCACAAGGAAAATTAACTCACTGTCCTTACAGGTCCCTGGAAACAAGGACTTGCAGAGTGAAAGAAACTGACACTGTCCCTACCTAGAGTTTTCTGTCCCTAGAATAAATGTTTTTTTTAATCACAATATAGCACAAGGACAATTAACTCACTGTCCTTACAGGTCCCTGGAAACAAGGACTTGCAGAGTGAAAGAAACTGACACTGTCCCTACCTAGAGTTTTCTGTCCCTAGAATAAATGTTTTTTTTAAGCACAATATAGCACAAGGACAATTAACTCACTGTCCTTACAGGTCCCTGGAAACAAGGACTTGCAGAGTGAAAGAAACTGACACTGTCCCTACCTAGAGTTTTCTGTCCCTAGAATAAATGTTTTTTTTAAGCACACTATAGCAGAAGCACAAAACACACTGACACTCTCCCTACCTATCCTTCTCTTTCCCTAAACTAAAGGAATCCAGGTTAAGCAAGAAAGAAATAACAGTCACTGTCCCTGCCTATGCTACTCTATCCCTGCTCCGGAACACACTACACTAGGCCGCCGTGCTGGCGGCCTTTTATAGTGTGGGGCGTGTACTAAACACCCTCAGCAATAATTGGCCACAGGCATCCTGCCTGTGGCCAATCATTGCTCTCCTCGCTGCCGGCGCTGTGATTGGCCAAGCATGCGGGGTCACAGTGCATGCTTGGCCAATCACAGCGCCTGGATGACACTGCGATGGCGTAGTGCATTGTGGGCCGTTCGCGTCACTCGAATTTGGCGCGAACGGCCCAAATCGTTCGATCTTCGTCGAACGATCGAACAGCCAATGTTCGAGTCGAACGTATGTTCGACTCGAACACGAAGCTCATCCCTACTCTTTGGTAGCTGCGCAAGGCCCCAGGCTTCAGGCCTTGCACACCAGCAGATCCGCACAGGAGGACTTGTTCACCAAAGTCTCGTGTCCCAAAGAGGCCGAGCCTAGCCTCGCCCCTTCCTTATATATCTCCACCCATGAGTCTCTGCGGCGGCAACATTGCACCCTGAGTGCCAGATGGGGTTCTGGGTAAGGTAGTCCTGAGAGTCTTAAAGGAGACCCCGCTACACTTACAAGCCTGTAGAGTCTGAGTCTGTGCTTCCAGACAGGGAGGGCTGCCAGAGGTATTATTCCCGGGAGCTGAGGTCGGAACCCGGCATTGAAATAACTAAGCGCATACCATGATCCCAACAAAGATGAAAAACACATAGCCAAAATGGTGGTAGGTGTGGGTTCAAATTCTAGAAATTAATTACAATAGGTGCATTGTAAATACATTTTATAGTGTACCACTGATGAAATATAATATAATAGAAACCCAAAACCACAAATCCATATAAAGGATATGAGTGTGATATAATGAATGGGCTAAAGGGACTATAGCCTCAGTAAGGATGTTGGTTAAAAAAACATCATAAAAGGAAATGGGGGAAAAAAAGAAGAGTGTGAAAAATGACAACTAAATACTTAAGGGGCATGGGTATCAAAAAAGTGAGCAGAACCATGGGGAGGCACCAGAGACCAGCCTGTATGAGTCATCCAGCCTGACATGCAATAAACCCTTGACCCAGATTTAAAACCTCACTTTAACATGAGTCTATGAATTTGCCTGCACTATTCTAGTAGCACACTAGAGGGTGCTACACATACGTCCTAAGAAACTCCAACAAAGTACCTTTGGTGTACATAATATGTCCTGCTCCTTTTTGCTATGACTGATATCGCCAGGCAAATCCTGGCTGTCATATCACATGGAAGGCTTTCTTTAACCACTTGCTGCACGCCGATGTACGTCGGCAGAATGGCACGGGCAGGCATATGGGTATACGTGCCTCGCGAAGTGCAGCCGTGGGTCCCGGGAACTCGATGTTCCCGGGAGTCCCGCGATTGCGGTCGGCAAGAGCGCCTTTGTAAACAAGGCATTCCCCTATTCTGCCTAGTGACACTGTCACTGATGAGCATTCCCCGTGATCGGGAACGGTCATCACTGACGTGTCACGTGTAGCCACGCCCACTAACAGTAACAATCACTCCCTTGGAAACACTTAACCCCTTCACTGCCAGTGTCATTTTTACAGTAATCAGTGCATTTTTATAGCACTGATCGCTGTAAAAATGACAATGGTCCCAAAATGGTGTCAAAAGTGTCTGATGTGTCCGCCATAATGTCACAGTCACGATAAAAATCGCCCTTAACTAGTAAAAAAATAATTATTAATAAAAATGACATAAAACAGTCCTTTATTTTGTAGAAGCTATAACTTTTGCGCAAACCAATCAATAAACGCTTATTGCGATTTTTTTTTTACCAAAAATATGTCGAAGAATACGTATCGGCCTAAACTGAGGAAAAAAAAATGTTTTTTTATATATTTTTTGGGGATATTTATTATAGCAAAAAGTTAAAAATATTGCATTTTTTTCAAAATTGTCACTCTATTTTTGTTTATAGCGCAAAAAATAAAAACGGCAGAGGTGATCAAATACCACCAAAAGAAAGCTCTATTTGTGGGGAAAAAAAGGACGCCAATTTTGTTTGGGAGCCACGTCGCACGACCGCGCAATTGTCAGTTAAAGCGACGCAGTGCTGAATCACAAAAAGAGGCTTGGCCCTTTAGCTACAAAATGGTCCGGGGCTTAAGTGGTTAAATAATAGCATTGTCATTGCTGAACCAATCGGCCTGTAGCCGAAATGGAAGAATGATTCTGGCCAAAACACGCAAGAAATAAAGTTAAAAAATGTGCCCTCCTTACCAGAAATAAGCCCCCCTTTTACAGAGCCCAGATGCATGCTTAGCCCGACCTGACATTTTCGTACACTTATCACAACAGGAGAGAAATTTCAGAGCGCGGGATCATCCCCGGTAAACAGCCCCGGGTAACGACACTTATTCTTTAAAATAACGTCGTTTGGATCGTTCGGCGTAAGTCTGCTTTAAGGAAATCAGCGTTTGCATATTCATCGGAGACAAAGCGGCGGAGTTGAAACACTTCTCGTGTGTTTTATGTGCGCAGAACACCTAGGCGTCACAGAATAGGTCCGCATCCATTTCCCTAATTGTCACAACGGCGCTTTTCTTGTAATATAAGGCCTGGGGCGTATTGTTAGACGCAATGCTGCGACATTAAATACATTGTAAAACCTTTATTACGAAGATCCTTCATGCATCCAGCCCCCCCTTTTTTTTTCTTCTCTCGTGAAGAGCCGTGAAATGCAACTGCGGAGAATATAACTTAAACCGGGAAAGTTGAGGGCTGCAGGATAAAGAGTTGTATGGCCCATTTAGCATGGAAACTGTTATGCAAATAGGGCAGAGCAGGTACATGCGAGCGTTCTTTCGCGTAAAGTTTTAATTCTCTTCTTTTACAACCAGAAGGCACAATTTAGTGTTTAATCCAAGCGGCAATCTCTGCTCAGTGAAAACGTACGCCGCTTACTAGTGGAATTGTAGAGGTATACATTGATTTCAAGGGCAGTTCAAAGGCACACTTCAACCACAACCGAATACAGGTGATATGGAGAGACCACCAAAGGTTTCTATGGTTTTACCCAGGCATGACTGTAGTTAGCCAGATCACAGTGCTGCTTAAAATTGCCTATTGCACACACCAGACCCTGAGCATGCAACCTGGAAGGCCAGGAAAGGGGGGCGGCGAATATGAGGGGGGGGGAGTACCTTGCCAGGGAGGACCTTTTTGTCAAAGCAATTTGTCCCCATGTTACCCACTTGAAGATCAGGCCTTTTCTGGAACTTTTTGTTTATACAGAGCCTTGAAAAAGTATTCCCACCCCTGGAAATTTTCCACATTTTGTCATGTTACAACCAAAAACCGTAAATGTATTTTATTGGGATTTTATGTGATAGACCAACACAAAGTGGAACATAATTGGGAAGTGGAAGGAAAATGATAAATGTTTTTCAATTTTCTTTGCAAATAAATATGTGAAAAGTGTGGCGTGCATTTGTATTCAGCCCCCTTTACTCTGACACCCCTAACTAAAATCTAGTGGAACCAATTACCTTCAGAAGTCACCTAATTAGTAAATAGAGTCACCTGGGTGTAATTGAATCTCAGTATAAATACAGATGTTCTGTGAAGCCCTCAGAGGTTTGTTAGAGAATCTTTGTGAACAAACCGCATCATGAAGGCCAAGGAACACACCAGACAGTTCAGGGATACAGTTGTGGAGAAGTATAAAGCAGGCTTAGGTTATAATAAAATATCCCAAGCTTTGAACATCTCACGGAGCTCTGTTCAATCCATCATCTGAAAATGGAAAGAGTATGGCACAACTGCAAACCTACCAAGACATGGCCGTCCACCTAAACTGACCGGCCGGGCAAGGAGAACATTCATCAGAGAAGCAGCCAAGAGGCCCATGGTAACTCTGGAGGAGCTGCAGAGATCCACAGCTCAGGTGGGAGAATCTGTCCACAGGACAACTATTATGCCGCGTACACACCACCGTTTTTAATGTCATTGAAAAAAACTGACTTTTTCTCGACGTGATTTTTCTCAAGCCTGCCTTGCCGACACACTATCGTGGAAAAAATACCGAAAATACCCAGATCAGGTAGATTTCGCAATGTCCCCCCCACCTCCCTCTTCCAGACTTTTTTTTAGCAGTGCCCTATGGGGCCAACCCTCCCCATCCTCGGCGATCGTCCATCTTCTGTCACAAAAATCTGTAATATGACAATAAATAGAAACATCCCATTCAATTTGCATTTAACTACTTGCCCTCTGACTTCTGTGTCCCCATGATGAGCCCCCACCACACTTCTGTCAGAAGTGTGGTGGGGGCTCATCATGGGGACACAGAAGTGTGGTGGGGGCTCTGATGGGGACACAGAAGTGTGGTGGGGGCTCTGATGGGGTCACAGAAGTGTGGTGGGGGCTCTGATGGCGTCACAGAAGTGTGGAGGGGGCTCTGCTGGGGGCACCTGATGTAAGGAGGGACTCTGCTGGGGAGGCCATCTGGTGGCAGGTGACACGCTTCCACTGATTCAGCATTATGGTGAGTTGAATGATTTCATGTAAAAGCAATCCTAGTGGCTAATTAGCCTCTGGACTGCTTTTACAAGCAGTGGGAGGAAATGTCCCCCCCGGATATAAAAAGCGGCATTGGGAAATTGGGAAAGCATTTTATCACACCGATCTTGGTGTGGTCAGATGCTTTAAGGGCAGAGGAAAGATCTAGGGTCTAATAGACCCCATTTTTTTTTAAAAAAGAGTACCCGTCACTACCTATTGCTGTCATAGGGGATATTTACATTCCCTGAGATAACATTAAAAAATAATAATAAAAAAAAAATATGGAAGGAACAGTTTAAAAATAAAATAAAAAAGGAAAATTAATAAAAAAAAAAAAAAAAAAAAAAGCACCCCTGTCCCACCCTGCTCTTGCGCAATAGCGAACACAAGCGTCGGTGTGGCGTCATATGTAAACAGCAATTGCATCATGCATGTGAGGTATCACCGCGAAGGTCAGATCGAGGTCAGTAATTTTAGCAGTAGACCTCCTCTGTAAATCTAATGTGGTAACCTGTAAAGGCTTTTAAAGGCTTTTAAAAATGTATGTAGTTTGCGCCCTTAGAAATCCTGAAGGCGGTGCTTGGTTTCCGGGGTCCCGTACGCGGCTAGGCTCCTAAAAAGTCCCACACATGTGGTATCCCCGTACTCAGGAGAAGCAGCAGAATGTATTTTGGGGTGCAATTCCGCATATAACCATGGCATGTGTGAGCAATATATCATTTAGTGACAACTTTTTGTATTTTTTTTTTTTTTGTCATTATTCAATCACTTGGGACAAAAAATAAATATTCAATGGGCTCAACATGCCTCTCAGCAATTTCCTTGGGGTGTCTACTTTCCAAAATGGGGTCATTTGGAGGGGTTTTGTACTGCCCTGCCATTTTAGCACCTCAAGAAATGAGATAGGCAGTCATAAATTAAAAGCTGTGTAAATTCCAGAAAATGTACCCTAGTTTGTAGACGCTATAACTTTTGCGCAAACCAATAAATATACGCTTATTGACATTTTTTTACTAAAAGACATGTGGCTAAATACATTTTGTATGACTAAAATTGAGTTTATTAGATTTTTCTTATAACAAAAAGTAGAAAATATCATTTTTTTTTCAAAATTTTCAGTCTTTTTCCGTTTATATCGCAAAAAAAAAAAAAATCGCAGAGGCAATCAAATACCATTAAAAGAAAGCTCTATTTGTGGGAAGAAAAGGATGCAAATTTTGTTTGGGTACAACATTGCATGTCCGCACAATTTCCAGTTAAAGCTGCGCAGTGCCAAATTGTAAAAACACCTCTGGTCATTGTGGTCCGTATTGGTCTGGTCCTTAAGTGGTTAACAATAACGGGCACAAATACATAAAAGCAGGTGCTACTACCTCCCAGTATTGTAATGCGGGTTTATCACCGGTGCTCTGGTAGAGGCAACAGACTCCTCATCCACACGATCTGCATAAGCAAAGAAAAGCCGGCACTTTGGTGTATACTCTGCCATCTTGTGTTTATTGGCGGCCACAAATGTCAACGCGTTTCAGCCAACCTGGCTTTAATCATGAATGCAGTGTATACACCGAAGTGCCAGGTTTTCTTTGCTAATAAAGGGGCACTCTCGTATAAGTGATATGGAGGCGAATTTTTTTTTTTTTAACAATAATTAGCTGCATTTTTATTGACTTTTTAGCTTATTTTTTTTTAAAAGAATTATGCCAGTGGCAGCAAGAAAGGTTAAACAGTCAAAACAAGAGCATAGTCGTTTAAAGAGACAGTATCTGGTATACCTATTCCCAGGCAGTCTCACTTTCAGGTACTAACCAGGCCCACCTGCTTAGCTCCCAAAATCAAGAAACCATAGGATAGTATGACCATAGAAACAAGAAAAATACTCAAAATGCATGAAAATCCATATTAAAACATTCTCAGTGAAAAGTTTGTAAAAAAGTTTAATATCCCACTTAAAATTTAGACCTTGTAATAACATTCCAAAATGAAAATCGAGTTATCTTCTGGGGCTCAAGAGTACCCGATGACTGATATCAGGTTATTTTTTTTATGCAAGCTGCTTGAGAAGAAACCTGGCACTTCATTTTTGGAGCTCAGGACCTCCTCTTTCCTGCTGGTGATCCCTCTAGTGATATAAAGATCTATATAGAGGAAACAGGACCTCCTTCCTCCTGCTGGTAATCTGTCTATTAATATTATTATTATTATTATACAGGATTTATACAGCGCCAACAGTTTACGCAGCGTTTTACAAAATAAAAGGGAGACAATACAGTTGCAATACAATTAAATACAAGAGGATTAAAGCGGAGTTCCACCCTAAAAATTAACTTTCTATTAACAGCTTGCCTTTAATGTAAAAAAAAGAAATAAAAAAGAAAAAAATGTTTTACTCACTTCTATCTGGCTGTTACTAGGCAGATTTCGTAATCTGCCTAGTTTCTGGTCCTAGGTGGTTCAACTTCCTGTCCTAAGAACCCATTGTCTCCTGGGAAATGATAACATTCATTTCCCAGGAGTCTCTGGGCATTACTGGGCCTAAAAATCTCCCAACATGCACCTCTCCCTGAAAACCCAGGAAGAAAAAGGAACTGGGCTTCACATGCCCACACATATGATGGATACGGCCACAACATGAGCTGGAGGATATAAGGCAAGTGTTTGCTATGATTTCTGGAACGATTGGGGAGATATTAATATGTTTTAGGG
Source organism: Rana muscosa (assembly GCA_029206835.1). NCBI lineage: Eukaryota > Metazoa > Chordata > Amphibia > Anura > Ranidae > Rana > Rana muscosa. Next base: position 364,987,603 of record CM055125.1, read on the forward strand.
ACTATTTAATGTGACTAATTTTAGCTTGCAAAAAAAAATTATGCCCGGAACCCCACTTTAAGAGGGCCCTGCTCAGAAGAGCTTACAATCTAATAGGGTGGGGTAGGTGGTACAAAAGTGTCAAGTCTCTGGTGTGAAGCCGGGTTGCTGAGAGGGCGCCCCTTGCGGCTGAGTGCAACGCTCCCCTGGGAGTGATACAGGGGATAAGGTGCCCAAAGGTGCATGGGTTGCCAGTAATGCTGCAGACAGGCTGGTTAGCAGAAGGTGGCTGGGGTGTGCTGGGTAGCGATGTTGGCAGCCGTGCACGGAGAAGTCCTGAGTAGGCGGTAGCAGGGTAAACCAGGAGCAGGGTTCGCAGCCAGGCCAGGGGTCATAAACCGGGAGACAGTCCAAGAAGAATACAGGAACAAGCCGGGTCATAAACAGTGGGCAGTGGATCGAAGAGTAATCAGCCAAGGTCAGAGCGAGGAGATAAACAGGATCAGAGGTCAAGCCAGGGATTTCAAGGTATACAAGACACAGGAACACAGGAAGCTGACGATAATCCAGCAAACTTGAAGTGTCAGTGGCAGGTTTTAATAGACCGGGGGATGCGCCTACAATTGTCACGGCGTGCGTGCGCATCCGGGCACCTCAGCGTGCACGGACTGGCGTGTTCTGACCGTTGCACATCTGCACAGGAACACGTCTGGCGCAACCATGACGGTTACTGGCGGAATTGCCCACACCACGGCTATTTCCCTGACAAAAACGTTGTAACTGTGGGGAATGAGCTGATGAAAGTGGTAAAATATTAGTTGGAGGCGTGATAGGCTTCCCTGAAGAGATGAGTTTTCAGGGATTGCCTGAAGGCAGCCAGAGTAGGAGATTGCCGGGGCAGGTTGAGGTAGTGAGTTCCAGAGGATGGGAGAAATTCTGGAGACAAGCATGGTAGGAGGAGACGAGGGAACTTGAGAGTAGGAGGTCTTGGGAGGAGCGGAGAGGACAGTTTGAGTGATATTTGGAGATACAATTGGTGATGTAGCTCGGGGCAGAGTTGTGAATGGCTTTGTATGTTGTGGTTAGGGAGAGATTAAATATATGAGTGAGGGAGCATAGAATAGAATAAAAGGGTGACTGTGATATAAAGCTCTATATAGAGGAATCAGGACCTCCTTCCTCCTGCTGGTGATCCCTCTAGTGATATAAAGATCTATATAGAGGAATCAGGACCTCCTTCCTCCTGCTGGTGACCCCTCTAGTGATATAAAGATCTATATAGAGGAATCAGGACCTCCTTCCTCCTGCTGGTGACCCCTCTAGTGATATAAATATCTATATAGAGGACTCAGGACCTCCTTCCTCCTGCTGGTGATCCCTCTAGTGATATAAAGATCTATATAGAGGAATCAGGACCTCCTTCCTCCTGCTGGTGATCCCTCTAGTGATAAGTTAAGATCTTTATAGATGAATCAGGACCTCCTTTCTTCTGCTGGCGATCCCTCTAGTGATATAAATATCTATATAGAGGAATCAGGACCTCCTTCCTCCTGCTGGTGATCCCTCTAGTGATAAGTTAAGATCTTTATAGATGAATCAGGACCTCCTTTCTTCTGCTGGCGATCCCTCTAGTGATATAAATATCTATATAGAGGAATCAGGACCTCCTTCCTCCGGCTGGCGATCCCTCTAGCGATAAATAAAGTTCTATACAGAGCAATCAGGACCTCCCCCCTCCTGCTGGTCATCCCTCTAGTGGTAACTAAAGATCTATATATATAACAAAGAGGTAGAATATGGGACTTTGAAGGTGCTTGCAACAATTGAAAAATAAATTTCAAAGAAGGAAGGATATTTATAAAAATAGAAAAATGTTTATTACAATATACATAAAAAAACTGATACATATACACGCCTGTGACCATCACAGGTATACACCTAATACCAATTTCAAGATGGTCATGCAGATATATACAGTTGAAATGAAGCGTCCATAGATTTTTCCACAGTTTCGCCTATTAGGCTTCATCAGGAATAGACGCCCAAACAATTTTAACAAACTTGAAACAGGCTATTAGGTATAAGAAAAGAAAAACATATTAATAAAATACAAAAACAAAATGAACACTTGAAAACATTCAAAATGCATTCCCCAATATAGGTCACATATGGAGCAGACAGCCAGGGGATCCCCACAACCCTTCATACCTATGTTTAGTCAAAGAATGGTCCAGACCACCGTCATGGATTGCCAAAGGGAAGAGCCAACCAATCCCGACTCCAGCAATCACAATCCCATAAGGGAGGACCGATTTTAAAATTTCAAAATATCATGTATTTTCAGTAGGTATCTATAAATATTGAGAGAAAAAATCATACTTTAGTACATGGTATAGACAGTGGTAAGAGTATACCGTGGTCCTATTACCAAAAGGGCCACACTCACCTCACCACTGTCCATTAACCAACTAACCAAACTGCGGAAGCTCATATATGGCGGCAATAGAAGTGACTGGCTCTCAAGAAGACAAGTTTCAAAATAGAGACCAGTCTAAGAGAAAAAAGAGAGCAACTGGTATTATCTACAGGAACCCATAAATTGAAAATAAAAAATAATAAAAATTTGTGTTTTAGAGTATCCAAAATTACTCACCAACAATAAAAGTGAAATTGAATAAGAGTTTCCAAAAATCCAAAACCTCCTAGTTGAACATGGAGGCAGGGTCACCTCTTGCATTAATGTAGAGAAATCTGAAGTGAACATTCCACATTGGTAAAGTATCTTCCAAACAGGAGTAAACCGCCAGAAACTGTATGAATAAAGTAATAACCGTAAGTTCGATGTAGCACCTCTCCTTACATACCATGAATGGCAAGAAAGCCAAAGAATTTACCTTCCATGTCTTATGCCGCCAACCTCGGTATACTCTTACCACTGTCTATACCATGTACTAAAGTATGATTTTTTTCTCTCAATATTTATAGATACCTACTGAAAATACATGATATTTTGAAATTTTAAAATCTGTCCTCCTTTATGGGATTGTGATTGCTGGAGTAGGGATTGGTTGGCTCTTCCCTTTGGCAATCCATGACGGTGGTCTGGACCATTCTTTGACTAAACATAGGTATGAAGGGTTGTGGGGATCCCCTGGCTGTCTGCTCCATATGTGACCTATATTGGGGAATGCATTGGTGTGCCATTTTTGAATGTTTTCAAGTGTTCATTTTGTTTTTGTATTTTATTAATATGTTTTTCTTTTCTTATACCTAATAGCCTGTTTCAAGTTTGTTAAAATTGTTTGGGCGTCTATTCCTGATGAAGCCTAATAGGCGAAACTGTAGAAAATCTATGTACGCTTCATTTCAACTGTATATATCTGCATGACCATCTTGAAATTGGTATTAGGTGTATACCTGTGATGGTCACAGGCGTGTATATGTATCAGTTTTTTTATGTATATTGTAATAAACATTTTTCTATTTTTATAAATATCCTTCCTTCTTTGGAATTTATTTTTCAATTGTTGCAAGCACCTTCAAAGTCCCATATTCTACCTCTTTGTTATATGTTTACACAGGGATGGTGGTGCCTTTAGATTTACATTTTACATGCTGACATCTGCTCATGTTCCATATACTAAAGATCTATATAGAGGAATCAGGACCTCCTGAAGGTGACCCCTCTACGGATATAAAGATCTTTATAGAGGAATCAGGACCTCCTTCCTCCTGCTGGAGACCCCTCTAGAGATATAAATATCTATATAGAGGAATCAGGACCTCCTTCCTCCTGCTGGAGACCCCTCTAGTGATATAAAGATCTATATAGAGGAATCAGGACCTCCTTCCCCCTGCTGGAGATCCCTCTAGTGATATTAAGATCTATATAGAGGAATCAGGACCTCCTTCCTCCTGCTGGAGATCCCTCTAGTGATATTAAGATCTATATAGAGGAATTAGGACCTCCTTCCTCCTAATGGTGATCCCTTAAGTGATATAAAGATCTATATTGGGGAATCAAGACCTCCTTCCTCCTGATGATGACCCCTCTAGTGCACAGGTGTCAAACACAAGGCCCCCGGGCCAAATCCGGCCCTCCAGGCCATTTCATGTGGCCCTCGCACCTCTCCTGTAGCTGCAGGAGAGCTCCAGCCCTCCTCTGGTTCTCCAGACCCTGTACTTTCTGCTTTCAAGGAATGCATTCATCTTCTTCTCAGCAGCAGCATAAGGTAAGGGGGTGCACTGTGATGTAAGGGAGAGTGGGGTACTCAACTTCTGATGGTGGGGTGGCTCTTGACATCTAATGCAAGGGGAGGGGATGTGCTGGACATCTAATCTTACAGTTACAACCGGCTCTTTTGAGGGCAATCATAATGCTGATGCGGCCCACGATGAAATTGTGTTTGACACCCCTGGTCTAGTGAAAACGAAAGATCTGTATAGAGGAATCAAGACCTCCTTCCTCCTGCTGGTGATCCCTCTAGTGATATAAAGATCTCTATAGAGAAATCAGGACCTCCTTCCTCCTGCTGGTGATCCCTCTAGTGATATAAAGATCTATTCAGAGAAATCAGGACCTCCTTCCTCCCGCTGGTGATCCCTCTAGTGATATAAAGATCTATTCAGAGAAATCAGGACCTCCTTCCTCCCGCTGGTGATCCCTCTAGTGATATAAAGATCTATTCAGAGAAATCAGGACCTCCTTCCTCCCGCTGGTGATCCCTCTAGTGATATAAAGATCTATTCAGAGAAATCAGGACCTCCTTCCTCCCGCTGGTGATCCCTCTAGTAATGCACTCCAGAATTGTATCTGCTTTCCCTACTGCCAGGCCACACTGTTTTCTGATTTTGCAATCATCTGAAGTAAGAACCATCATATCTTTTTTCTCTGCATTTCCGACATTTACTTCAATATGTGTAGAGGAACCAAGCAATGAGTTAAAGGGCTTGATGCAATGCAGCCATGTTCTCTCGTAGTCTAAAGAGCACAATTGTTGGTGTTGTCTTCTTCTAGGTCAGGGGTGTCAAACTCAATTTCATCGTGGGCCGCATCAGCATTATGATTGTCCTCAAAAGGGCCAGTTGTATCTGTAAGATTAGATGTCCAGCGCGTCCCCTCCCCTTGCATTAAGGTGACCAGATTTTTACTAGTAATGGCGGCAATCAGCGACTCTCTGCCCGTCGCCGCCGCCACCCGCCTCACAGCCTTTCCAGTCTCACTCTCCGGGCCCCCCGGCTACTACTGGGTGGGGAGCGGAGGAAGATCACTCCGCCAGGGAAGGCAAGGAGATAAGCAGGCAGGCGGTTGGCCGGGACTTGCGCCAAAGCAGAAGAACATGCGAGCGGAGCTGAATGGGCAGCACCCGAAACTGAAGAAATATTCCCTCCACTCCGACCAGCACATGATCATCAGAAAGGGGCACAGATAATGGAAAACGATACAACCCCCTAAGCTAGTAGGAGCGGCAGAGCAGAGGTGTGCAATTCAGAATTTATTTTTTAATTCTGAACCGACTGTCTATGAAATTGCCCCAGCCCCTGTTCAAATCCCATCCGGGGACAAAACCGGGGACAGACTTGGTCCGGGGACAGTGTCCTCAATCCAGGGACTGTCCCCTGAAACCGTAGATGTCTGGTCACCTTACCTTGCATTAGAAGTCAAGAGCCACCCCACCATCAGAAGTTGAGTCCCCCACTCTGCCTTACATCACAGTGCACCCCCCTTTCCTTATGCTGCTGCTGGGAAGAAGCTGGATGCATTGCTCGAAAGCAGAAAGTACAGGAGGAGGACCAGAGGAGGGCTGGAGCTCTCCTGCAGCTGCAGGAGAGGTGCGAGGGCCACATGAAATGGCCTGGAGGGCCGGATTCGGCCGATGGGCCTTGTGTTTAACACCTGTGTTGTAGGTGACATTATGTGTGGGTTTTTTTTTCCTGCTGGTTCAATGCTCCACCATAGGCCGGCTCTGATCCATGCCGCCAATGGATGACTCTGCCCTCCCTCCTGCAGTCTCCTGAAAACATTGTTTTCTAAAAAGAGTTTACACATTTCTTATGTTTGTTTCTTTTCAGAAATACTCCGGGGAACAGACAACCAGGAAAAGATTAAACAGAGAGAAACAGAGACATCGTTTTTAGAGCTCTCAATGTTTGAAAAGAATTCTCACAACATTCTATTCCCACTTGGGGCTTTAGATCCTTTTCATTATACAGCCGGCAACCAGAAGCATCAGCATGGTGTTGTGTCAAATGATAATGCCATTCAGGATAAAAAAGACTTTAAAAAAAGGATACAATATCAGGTGATGGGCGCTAGGTGTTTTGTTGTTATTTGTAATTTGATAAAGCTCTCTTGTTGAAACATTCGTTACTGCGAACACTAATGCCGTGTACACACGACCGTTTTTAATGTCATTGGAAAAAGCGAAGTTTTTCTCGACGTGATTCTCCTCAAGCCTGCCTTGCCTACACACTATCGTGGGAAAAAAACGCTCGAGCAAAGCGCGGTGACGTACGAAATGTACGACGGCACTATTAGGGGAAGTTCCATTTGGATGGCGCCACCCTTTGGACTGCTTTTGCTGATCCTCGTGCTAGTAAAGTTTGGTGAGAGACGATTCGCGCTTTTCAGCCTCGTGCTTTTCAGTCCGTTACAGCGTGACGAATGTGCTATCTCCATTACGAACGCTAGTTTTACCAGAACGAGCGCTCCCGTCTCATTACTTGCTTCTGAGCATGCACGTTTTTTTCACGTCGTTAAAGCCTACACACGGGCGTTTTTCATGACGAGAAAAACGTCAACGTAAAAAACGACGTGAAAAAATAGAGCATGTTCCAAATTTTTAATGCCCATTTTTCACGTCGCGAAAAATGCTCTGGAGCCCACACACCATCGTTTTTAATGACCAAATTAAAAAATTGCATTTTTCTCGTCATGAAAAACGGTCGTGTGTACGCGGCATAAGACTTCCATTCTCTGACGTTTTAACTTTTTTTTTAACCTCTGTCCACTGAAACACAACCCCCACCTACCCTCCTGCAGAAATGACCTTCCACCACTAGAGGCCGCCAGTATCTCAGGTTGAATGACTGCCAGTGTGATTCAACCCACTTCCCGTGAGCCCAGACCAGTGATGGAGAACCTTGGCACCCCAGATGTTTTGGAACTACATTTCCCATGATGCTCAACTACACTGCAGAGTGCATGAGCATCATGGGATATGTATTTCCAAAACATCTGGGGTGCCAAGGTTCACCATCACTGGCCTAGACTATCAGGGACACACCCCCTGTGGCATAGGTGTGCGCAGCCTCTTGCATTAGGGTGTGCACCCCAAAGCTCAAACACACATGAATGCCACCCGCTGTCACAGGTAGGAGGCTCTGATGGTGGGAGAAGGTTGATTGGGAGCATATTAAATACGAGTTTAATGTGTTCCTAAGTTTGAACCTAGCCTTTAATATAATGGGGGCATTTACACTGGCCACTGACATCCCCCAACCACCCACCTGGTGCCGCCCCTGGATAATGCTTATTCACATGGGGTGATTAGGGTGTGCCCAGGAACACCCGGCACACCCTGTGCGCACACCTATGCCCTGTGGGCATGTCACCAAGATGCCTTGACCAACAGCAGAATGCTGCAGAGAGTTTGGCCATGGTATTGTGTGGTTCTGCATTCTGCAACATTTAGAACCCACCACCAAAGGAAGAAGGGGAGTAAGAGAACCCGTCACACCAAGGGACCCCTTGACACCTGGAGAAAAATGATATGTATATTATTGTACTGGTAGTTACAGTAAGAACAGGAAACTGAGGCTACAATCCTCACAGGATCACCTAAATTGGACAATAGAAGACTGGAAAAAACGTTGCCTGGTCTGATGAGTCTGGATTTCAGCTGCGACATTCAGATGGTCGGGTCAGAATTTGGTGTAAACAACATGAAAACATGGATCCATCCTGCCTTGTGTCACCGGTTCAGGCTGGTGGGGGTGTAATGGTGTGGGGGATATTTTCTTGGCACACTTTGGGCGCCTTAATACCAACTGAGCATCTTTTAAATGCCACGACCTACCTGAGTATGTTGCTGATCATGTCCATCCCTTTATGACTACAGTGTCCCCATCTTCTGAAGTCTCCTTCCAGCAGGATAATGTCACCATGTCACAAAGCTCCAATCATCTCACTACTGGACAATGAGGTCACTGAACTCCAATGGCCTCCACACTCACCACATCTCATCTCATCCAATAGAGCACCTTTGGGATGTGGTGGAATGGGAGATTCGTATCATGGATGTGAAGCCGACAAATCTGCAGCAACTGTGTGATGCCATCATGTCACTATGGAGCAAAATCTCTGAGGAATGTTTCCAACACCTTGTTGAATCTATGCCACATAGAAGTAAGGCGTTACTAAACCCACAGCAGTAAAATCAGTCTGTATATGCAGTAAAACATGCTTGTTATACTCACTGTGGAACCTAAGGGGTTAATCCTCTGCATTGTGTAAAAAGGCTGTTTGATCCTGTATGCACAGATCCTCATCTTCTTACATTGCCCCCAAAATCCAAAATATAGGACAGAATAAATGGAGTCAGGCTGCACATGCTCAGTTTGGTGTGCAGTGCTAGAGAGTTTTTGTTTTTTTCTTGGGAGGGTGCATGTGATCAGCACAGGGCCAATCAGCACTGTCCAGACAGAGGGTCAGGGGTCCTGCATCCTGATAAGACAGCCAGTGGAGTATAAATACAAGCTCCTCCTACAAGCTTTCACCAGGCACTGATAAAAGTCACAAGACTGCTATATACTGCAGTCATGATCCGAAAATATATTTATCAGTTTATATTTACTAAAATGATTGCATTTCCATGCTCTGTTTACTGTGGGAGACCACATATAGTGAATGCAGGCTCCTGGGTTTAGTAACACTTTAAGGCAGTTCTGAAGGCAAGGGGGTCCAACCTAGTGTACCTAATAAAGTGGCCTGAGAGTGTAGAATAATTTAACCACTTCCCACCTGGCCACTGTACATATACGGCCGGGTGGGCGCTCTCTCCTTCTGAGTGGACGTTCAAGAACGTCCCTCAGAAGAAGGGGGATCGCGCGCGTGTGCCCACGCAGCGGCGCGATCCCGATGCGCTCGTGTCACCCGGACACAGCGCATCTCCGATCGGCAGGAGAGCTCTGTGATTGGCCCTCCTGATCACATGACGGCCGTGTCCAATCACAGCTGTCATGTGATGTAAATAGAGAGCCGGTTACTAGGCGATCGGCTCTCCTCTCCTCACACAGAAGTAGTCAGTGAGGAGAGGAGAGCGGATTGCGGCAGCCGGCCGGTGATCAGTGAGTATGAGCTGTTTTTTACAGCTTTTCACACACTGATCACCGGCCTATTGTCCCCACACAATGTAAAACACACATGTTCCCACACAATGTCCCCACACACATGTAAACACACAAAGTCCCCACACAATGTCCCCACACATGTCCCCACACAATGTCCCCACACAATGTCCCCACACAATGTCCCCACACATGTCCCCACACAGTAAAAACACCTGTCCCCCACATATGTAACAGTAAAATCACATGTCCCAATGATTATCTGCACACATATGTCCGTGATCACCTGCGCACATCTGTACATGATCATCTGCGTACATCTGTCTGTGATCACACAAACCAATTATCATACACTTAATGGGATTTTTTTTTACCAAAGACGTGTAGCAGAATACATTTTGGCCTAAATTTATGACAAAATTAGATTTTATTGGATTTCTTTTAAAATAGAAAGAAGAAAATATTGTTTTTTTTTCAAAATGTCCGCTCTTTTTTCGCTTATATCGCAAAAAATAAAAAACAGAGTCGTGAATAAATACCACCAAAAGAAAGCTCTATTTGTGCAAACAAATTTATAAAAATTTAATTTGGGTACAGCGCAGCATGACCGCACAATTGCCATTGAAAGTGCGAGAGCGCTGAAAGCTGAAAATTGGTCTGGGAAGGAAGGGGGTGTCCGGTATTGATGTGGTTAAACAGTTTTTTTTTTTGTTATTGTAAAAACAAACAAAACAAAACAAATGAAAAAACAAAAAAATTGGCCCCATCTCCCATCAATATCTCCCATCAATGCATAAACACACCTGGCTCTTAAAGTGGAAGTAAACCCTCCTATCGTTTTCAGCCAAGGAAGCTGCCATCTTTGCCTCTGTTTAATCTACAACTGCCATGATGCTGCACATGTGATCAGTTCCGACACAAGCCATTGGATGGTTTGACAGTTTTGGTTGAGAGCACAACCAATGGGAATGTTACATTTCCGGCATGTGCCGGAAATGAAACTTTTTTGAAACTGGTAAATGGATGGGTTTACTTCCGCTTTAAAGAGGAAGTAAATCCTCTGACACTTTACCTTAAAAAAAAACCCCTGCAAGAAAAAGGCATAATGAGCTGGTATGCTATGCAATTTTGGGGCCCCTTACACAGCTTCAGGCATGGGCCCCCTGGAGCAGAGGAGAACGGGGGGGGGGGGTGCTGCCGCCGCGAATTAAGAGGCAGGGGGGGCTGCCACGAATTGAGAAGCGGGGGGGGTGCTGCCGAACTGGGGGGCTTTGGGTGCAAAAACAAAAGAACAAAAAAAAGGGGGGATTGCCGTCCGGGGCCCTGGGGACCTCCGGGCCTCTGAGGACCTCTGGTCCCCTTCCAAAAAAAAAAAGAAATAATAATAAAAAAAAAATTTATAAAAAAACAACAAATTTATAAAAAAAGGGGGGGTTGCCATTCGGTGCCCTAGGGACCTCATGGCCCCTGGGGGGGGGGTGCTGACGCTGCAAATTGAGAAGTGGGGGGGGCTTCCGCGAATTGAGATGCGGAGCTGCCACGAATTGAGAAGCGGAGGGGGTGCTGCTGAACTGGGGGGCTTTGGGTGCTGACGAACAAAAAAGAACCAAAAAAAGGGGGGGTTGCCATCCGGGGCCCTGGGGACCTCTGGGCCCCTTACAAAAAAAAAGAAATAAAAGAAAGATAATTTTTTTTTAATTAAAAAAGAAAGGGGGGTTGCCATCTGGGGCCCTGGGGACCTCCGGTCCTCTGAGGACCTCTGGTCCCCTTACAAACAAAAAAAAATTATAAAAAAAAAAGGGGGGTTGCCATCCGTGGCCCTGGGGACCTCCAGGGCCCCTTACAGGTGTACTGCCTTTACCCCCTGATGGCGGCCCTGTCTAAGCTTACCTGTAGGTGCAAGTTGCCCAAGTGGGTTTACAACCACTTTAATGCACCACAATGTACAGGAACAGACACATGTACCATATTGTGGTGATTTGGTAAAAGAAAAAAGACAGGTATGCTTTTTTGGTTCTCATAGGAAATAAATAGGTAGATGCAATGCAATGGACCTTGACATATACTACAAAAATCTGCATGGTGTCAATGGGTACTGAAGTCAATCTAGATTAAAGCTTGATTATTCAGCTCTAGAGCAGACTGAAGCAGACCACAGCAAATGGTTTTGTTTTGCCATTGCCGAGCAACCAGCAATGGAGTCAATGAGCATTACGTATTTAATATGTGTTCCTGACATTACACCTGATAGGTTCATGATGGAGTTGGGCGCTCCTGACACCTCTTCATGTCTGGAGATAAAATATTCACATTGGTAGAATGCTGCATTTCTTAGCACATTACACAATGAATCAACACTGATGGATCTAGCAGAGGCATGGAGCTTAATCTCATTAGGGAACTAACTGCACGTCCAAGTGCCCTTTTCTTGGTGACAGATTATCTTTAAGTGTTTTATTGGTAATTGCTGTTAGTTTCCCTGGGCCGATTTTAAGGACGTTGGAATTAGACGCTTCAAGTGGCTGTTAATAAGTATTCTGCATTTTACCTTGTTTGCTCCATTTGCTTATTGATTCAATGTGGGTTCCATTTGCAGGACGGCTCACGTGTGTTTGCCATGGTCAGTATTTTATGAAGTAGTAACAGATATTTATCATCTGAATGTTATAAAATAAGTCGATGTCTTGTCACCCTCTAGGATCAGGCTCGGAGGCCAGTGACTAAAGCAGTAGAGAGGTTCACGCAATAATCAGCTGGATAAATACACAAGCAGATCTGTGGGGTCTGAGCACTAACCGGTCTTCACCAGAGCTCCTAATGGTGGAGATGGGTTTTGCTGCATGCTAATGTCAGGTTGCGGTCCTTTGGATAGCCCCACCAAGACGAGGACAAGTGTGGGCCAGGTAGAGGATGTAGCAGATCGGGAACAAGCATAAGCGTGGTCGATGAACAGGCCAAGGGTCAGTAACGAGTAGTAGCTGGCCGGGAACAGGCATGTCAGGAGCACTTAGCGCTCTTCTTCTTCATTCCAGCATCCGGGGTTTGGCTATGGCACTTTCCTTGTCTGTCTGTCCACCTGCAGGCTCATTAATTTATTCAGTCTCTGGGTTGAAACCAAGCCTGTTATAAGCCAGCTCAAACCTCATTTGGGTGCTTGTGATAGTGAGCGATACGTGTGTTGTTCCTGATCAAGCTCCCTGTCTGTCTGCCCTACTTTGCTAGTTTGGATTTCCCTGTGTATGACTTTGGACCAGATTATTGAACTATTCTTTGAACTCAGCCTGCCTTTTACCTGGACTGTCATAGAACAATGTTATCTGTCTGCTAACCGCAAGTATCATTTGCTTTGATCAGTTCCCATCTGCCCTGGTGTGGTGCCCAGGCACTATAGCATTGTGTATACGTCCTGGGGGCAAACGAGTACCGGTAGACCTGCTAGCCTTATGGGAAAGGGGCCTGCTATAGGTGAAGAACACAGTAGCGAGCTATAGTGTCTGACCACCTGAGTTGGGGTAGACGTGACAAGGCAGAAGCGTAGTCGATGAGTAATTCAAGGGTCAGTAACAAGTGGTAGCAAAGATAAGGGCAGCATCAGGAATGCAAGGAGCAAGATGTCGGCTGGAGAGAGCACAATAATCTGGCAAACAGGAAGTTTATGGGGGGAAGTTCATGGGGGGAGCAAATAGTTCAAGGTTCAACAGAGACAAGGTGTAAAGCAGGAAGGTCCAAGGGATTCACAGCCAGACACCACAGAGGTCCCGGGTTCAGATCTGGATCCTGACATACTTACTAGTAAATTATTCAGTTGTATTTTTTTACAATGGTATTATTTAGCATTATTTAGTTCTAATATGGTTATGTGTATATGTGTATATATATATATATATATATATATATATGTAGCGGGTACTTGAATTTAAGGGAGGCATCTGGGTGGCAGTGTTGCGCAACGATTGTTTTTTTTTTTTTACATTATGCAGCACTTATTGGAGTTAATGGGTTTCTTCTCGGATAGACTCATTCATTCCAAGCAAACACACATATGTTGGTAGGATGTATGTTTCTTTTCTTTCCCTCTGCAGGAGACTCGTCTATCAAGGCTGCTGAGAATGGGTGGTCCTTAGATAGCCAGGGTGAGGGAAGAATGTAAATGTGTGAGATATTTACAGTGTTTTATTGAAAAAGTTTTTATATTGTTTTAAGTTTCCCTTTCCCATTCAGGTCTTGGCACAATTCAGGGCTAAATTGTGTAGTTTGGTTTCTGGGCTGAACTTATGTCACCACCCTTGTGGGATGTGAGTTTATACCAGACACTGGGGACCAGTGTCAAATCACCAGGGGGAGAGTGTAGCGGGTACTTGAATTTAAGGGAGGCATCTGGGTGGTAGTGTAACCCAGATGCACAGATAGCTACGGTATTCCGAGACCTTTTTCTGGTTCTTGGAGGACTCTGGTGGTGTGAGGTTCCTTGCGGCCCACAGGTGGCACTGTTGCCCTGGGCCGGGGCTGAACTCACACCGCAAGACTGTACCTTTTTGTCCTCCCCTGGAGCTGGTACAGCGGGGCGGGGAACCCGCTGTGGCGCAAAGGGAGAGGGGATAAAAGGGGCGGACGCCCTTACCACAGGGTTTTTCAGAGTTCAGAGTCCAGAGTTGGAGGACGCGGCCGCGCCCAGGCACCTTCGGCCTGGGTGCTGGCGTTCCAGGGTTCTGGGCCTAGGTGCCCTTGACCTGGCCGGAGCGAGGACGGAGTCCATCCCAGGCACCTTTAGCCTGGGGTGAGGTACTATGGCGGATGCCTGGGGCTCAGTACCTTCGACTGAGTTCCGCGAGGGTGGAGGAATCCGAGGGGGCCCTAAATCCTTGGGTGCCCGTGTCTGAGTTCATGAGGACTGGTGTGAGGAACTTCTCTGGAGAGTCCGGCGCAGCATCGCTGGTGACAGAGAGGCCTCCTGCTTCTCCCTTGGACGGATCTCCTTCCCCTGACAGGGGCTGTGCTAGCGAAGGTAATTCACGTTCTACCTCACATAGTCAGTGGCAGTGACTATCCGCCACTGGTGATATCACAGTGGTTAGCATTAGAAGGGAAAGGATTGTGCCTCGATCTATTCCCCATTATAACTTAATAGAAGAAACTGTTTATTGTTTGGAAAGAAGAATAAAACCGAGTTGGACCTATTCACTGTGTGGAACTCTGGTTACTAGGAGCAAAGGAGTCAGGAACGAAATACTGGACTTGACTCTAGGACACCTGCACAGGACCCACATGGGCCATGGTGTATCTCATCTCTCCCTCCCAGGGACCCCTAGACAACAGCCACATAATCAATAAAGCAAGAGGGAGAGAGAGGGTCGCTACATATATATATATATTTGGCCCCGGAAGACGTCTTTTGATGACGAAACACGTCGGGAAAAACTGCGTGCTGTCGTCATTGCCCTCCTGGAACTGTTGGTCTATGGCAGCTTGGTGATTTCTAATCTACGCGCATTTGTTTTATGTGGATGTGAGTGCACTTTTGTGTTAAATTAACACGGTAAAGTTTGGAGAGGCATGTTTCTGCTTTTATTTTTACATGAATACCCTTGCTGGAGTCCTGGTATGTTTGTTTTATTGGCGATATCCAAGATGAGGAGAGAGTGGTTTGGGAAGTGCAGTGGCGGCTTTCAGTGACCTTATATGCCTTATATGACTCCTCTTGCAAAAAGAGGGTCATGGCAATTTGGCAACCAACACTTATCACACTCCGGGTGACTGTGGTTGCTGGTGACAATTTTGGTGTGAAATCTACAGAGGAACACTATATCACAATCCGATTGGTCCCAATTACTTTCCGTGGTCTTTTTTTATTTATTTATTCTAAATTCCTTATTAATTACACGTGCATTATATGGAATTTTTTTGTTACTTATCACTGATACTTTTGTTAGTTTTAGTGCAACATCTTTATTTTATATATATATATATATATATATATATATATATATATATATATATATATATACACACAGTACATATTCTGTATATGTGTGTGTAGGTGTATATATATTTTTATGAATACTATGTTTTGCAATATTTATCATTTCATTTTGCGTTATTTTTCGGTTGTTTTTCTCACCATTTTTTTTTACATGCTGCACCAGAGGAAGATAGTTCAGTAAATAAATGCGCACACAAATGTTATGAAAACTGTGAAAACATTTGAGTGCTTTTCATTCATAGAACAATCTCTCTCTAGTGAAATGTTACAATTGATTTGCATTCCTGAGCTGAGGGCAGAACATTTTCATGCTGATACATTGTATACTTTTAACTTACTGGCCCATGCAGAGTTCCCCTCATTGTTATTTTGCACATTGCTAAAATACCGATTGCCTACTGCCAGGTGATAAATAATGAATCTATTGTTTAGTAAATTGACTTTGTGTATCTCATTTATTTTTTTCGGTATTTACCTCACATTCGATATCTTACTTTGATGAATTGACTATCTCATGCAATATTTCCGTAAAAATTAGTCACTTGGCATTCACATGCGGAATCCTTTAGTAAGTTGACCCCATTTTGTCTTCTAGATCCTTCAATAAACAATACAACTGTATAAAAGCTGTTGTGGTGTAGACCATGGGTCTAACCTATGGCCCCCCAGATGTTGCAGAACTACAAGTCCCACGAGGCATTGCAAGGCTGACGGTTACAAGCATGACTCCCAAAGGCAGAGGCATGATGGGACTTGTAGTTCTACAACAGCTGGAGGGCCCCAGGTTGAGCACTCATGGTGTAGACCAGGGCTTGAAAAATGCACTGGCCCGCTCGCCAAATGCGAGCATAAATAGAGTGCTCAGGTGTTACACAATGGGGGGTGTCAGGCCGGCGCCCCCCTCGCGCCCTCCGTAACTGAAAGAAGACAGCGCCGCCGCCGCGGGTTTAACAGCAGATCGCGCGGTGACAGAACATGTCTGCTCTGTCACCGCGTGATGCTGCTGTTAAACCCGCGGTGCAGTCTCCTTTCAGTCACGGAGGGGGGGGGGGGGGGCGAGCAGGTAGTGGCTTTGCAGGGGGGGTGCGAGCACATCTGGGACCGGCGCTATGATCCCCTTCTCTCACTGCTCTGATAAGTCTCGGCAGCGGCTGTTAGTCGAGCAGTATGAAGCCGCCTCCCCCTCCTCCTTTATATCTATACAGTGCTGTGCATGCAGGAGGAGGGGGAGAGGGGGAGGCGGCTTCATACTTGTCGGCTGACAGCCGCTGCCGAGACTGATCACAGTTCTGAATGGGGTGCTGCCGCTGGTGTCCGCTGAACACGAGGGGGGGGGGTGCCGCGGGAGGCCGTCGATCGCGAGGGGGGGGGGGCGTCTTACCTGCCTCCGGTGTGCTTCATCAACTTCCTACAATTCCTGTTGTGTGCAGAATCCGTGCATGTTGGGAGGTATGGGTCTGTGCACTGTAGGGGGGTATGCACTGTAGGGGGGTCTGTAGGGTGGTCTGCACTGTAGCTGGGGTCTTAACTGTAGGGGGGGTCTGCACTGTAGGGGGGTCTGCATTGTAGGGGGGCCTGTACTGTAGCGGGGGTCTGCACTGTAGGGGGGTCTGCATTGTAGGGGGGCCTGTACTGTAGCAGGGGTCTGCACTGTAGGGGGGTCTGCACTGTAGCGGGGCCTGTACTGTAGGGGGGTCTGCATTGTAGGGGGGCCTGTACTGTAGCGGGGGTCTGCACTGTAGGGGGGTCTGTGTAACATGCAGGGGGTCCAGAACTGTTGAGGGGGGTGTCTGTGTAACATACAGGCATCTAGAGGTGCAGGGTACTGTGTAATGTAAAGGGGTCCAGAGCTGTGGGGGGCTGTGTAATGTAAAGGGGTCTAGAGGTGCAGGGTGCCGTGTAATGTAAAGAGGTCCAGAGTTACAAGGGCTGTGTAATGTAAAGGGGTGCAGGGTGCTGTGTAATGTAAAGGGGTGCAGAGGTACAAGGGCTGTGTAATGTGAAGGGATCCAGAGGTGCAGGGTGCAGTGTAATGTAAAGGAGTCCAGAGGTACAAGGGTTGTTAAATGTAAAGGGGTCCAGAGGTGCAAGGTGCAGTGTAATGTAAAGGGGTCCAGAGGTGCAGTTGTGGAGAGGGGGTACACAGTAGTGACAAAAAGATATTGAAGGATGCAGAGGTATGCAGGGGGCACAGTGGGGTGTTTTTACATTTTAAGGTGGGGGGGAGGTGCCAGATATAGGATCCGCCCTGGGTGCCAAATGCTCTACTGTAGGTACGCCCCTGGCAGTAAGAGCGCAATGTGATCGCCAGGCCCCGGGGATCGATTTGCTGTGCACCTGCGCTCCAAGCCTCATTTTGAAGCCGACTTTCGGTTTGCGGCTTCTTCTTCGGCAGCGCCATTACAGGGGACAGGTGCAGGAGAGTTCTGCTCTCCACCGCTGAGGGAGAAACAAGGAGAGGTCCGCTCTCCACCGCCGCGGGGCGCACGAGGTGAGGTCCGCTCTCCACCGCCGTGGGGGACATGAGAAGAGGCCGCCTGCCAACGGTGCACATCCCTACACCCACCAGCTAAAGGTAAGATGGGGAGCCATCTGAGGACACTTATTTAGGGGGAGGCCCTCTGGGGGACACTAATGTATGGGGGGGGCTCTCTGGGGACACTGATGTAAGCGGGGGCTCTCTGGGGGACACTGATGTAAGGGGGGGCTCTCTGGGGGACACTGATGTATGGGGGGGCTCTCTGGGGACACTGATGTATGGGGGGGCTCTCTGGGGACACTGATGTATGGGGGGGCTCTCTGGGGGACACTGATGTAAGAGGAGGCTCTCTGGGGGACACTGATGTAAGAGGGGGCTCTCTGGGGACACTGAGGTAAGGGGAGGCGCTCTCTGGGGACACTGATGTATGGGGGTGCTCTCTGGGGTCACTGATGTAAAGGGGGGCTCTCTGGGGACCCTGATGTAAGGGGAGGCTCTCTGGGGACACTGATGTATGGGGGTGCTCTCTGGGGACACTAATGTAAAGGGGGGATCTCTGGGGACCCTGATATTAACGCTATTGCTATTATGTTTAAATTGAATAAAGCTATGTTATAATTGCATTTTTTTATATTTTGGATTCTTTATTCTTAAGAAAATTTTAATTTCATAAGCTTTAAGGGGGGCGGGGCTTTAAGGGGGGCGGGGTTGGGGGACGGACCTGGGAAAGGTTTGGTGGGGCAACTGGTGGAGAGTAAGGTTTTTGCCTGGCTAGTAGGTCTAGACTTGAAATTTTAAGCCCTGGTGTAGACCATTGCTATTGTTGATGTAGGCACTACGCCTCTTGATGGGGAACACTCACATTCCTTTTTGTATCATCTCATGTGGGACACTGTGATAACGCTACATCTGCCCTTCTCCTCAGCGTTCTATGGAACCACGGGTTTGCTTCAAAAGTTGGTAGGGGTTCCTTGAGCTGTGGTGGATTGCCCACTTGTCTGATGTACCTCAAAAGTGCTGGGGCCAATGTCATTTTACCAAACCAAATGCATGATATCAGTGGAGCCTCTCCTCTTATCCAAGGTATGTTATCACTCATAGTAAGGAATTAATTCTTCCCATTGGCTTGCAATGTAAGGGACAATCTTAATTTTGACCATCAATGTAAAGGGGCTCCAAATGTCTCCACAGACCACCTATGTAAGGCAACACTATGCTGACCACCAGAGTAAGGAGGTCTGTCCTAATTTACTTCCTGAACATTATTATTATTTGTTTCATTTTAATTTCATGATTATTACAAAAAATTATTTTATTGGATAGAGATTGAAGATGTAGGTGGAGCCAAGCAAACATAGGGGCAACAAACTTGTTTCACCGGCACCTCTAGTGGGGTTCGGGCCTCCATCACACCAGTGTGGATCTACACTCTCAGAGGGAGCTAACTTACCCCTTGTCCTTGTACACACCCGACTCCCAGAACAGTGAAGTCAGGCTCCATTGGTTCCACACACTTCTTCCCTCTCCACCTCTGGATGATTCAGGGACCTACTACCTACAGTTCCCCAGGTATAGGCCACCACTTATGCCGCGTACACACGATCATTATTCACGGCGGTTAAAAAACCACCGTGAATAATGACAGGAAAAACGAGGGAACCGCTTGGTTCCCTACACACAGTCGTTTTTCCCGTCATTTTTTCTCTTGACGAGAAAAACGACCGTCTGCGGGCTCCGCGGCAGTGTCTCCCTATGGGAAAACTGCCGCGAAAAAAAATGCTGGAAAAAACGATGAGAAAATTTAGAAAATGTTCTAATTTTTCTCGTCATTTTTTATGCCGTTTTTCTCAACGAGAAAAACGACATAAAGCCCACAGACGATCGTTTTTCTCGGCGAAAAAAAAAAATGCCGTTTTTCTCGGCGAAAAAAAAAAATGCAGTTTTTCTCGTCGAGAAAAGCGGTCGTGTGTACGCGGCATTACACAATGAAACAAATCCAGTCCAGAAGGTCTTTCTTAAGTTCTTTACTAAGCAACAAGGAATGTCAATCATCTTTTTTGCAAATAACATCTTCAAAGCAATTCACTGACAGCCAAGTTCCAACACACAGTTCTGGTGATGTCCCCTCTTGCCCTGCTTTAGGGGTGCCTCACATCTCCCTCGCTGAGTGCACATAGGAGAAAGATCTTCAGGGTGATCCCCTAGCTGGGGGAAGCCTATATCTGGAAGGCTACTGTACATCTTCCCCAAAGGTCGCAGAGGCCAACTCTCCTCTTCTTACTCTGGTACCTGACTCCACCAACACTCTCTCCACGGCTGTATATACTGTACACTCACCCGCCACTTTATTAGGTACACCTCGCTAGTACCAGGTTGGACCCCATTTTGCCTTCAGAACTGCCTTCATTCTTTGTGGCATAGATTCAACAAGGTGTTGGAAACCTTTCTCAGAGATTTTGGTCCATAGTGACATGATAGCATCACGTAGTTGCTGCAGATTTGTGGGCTGCACATCCATAATGCCAATATCCCGTTCCAACACATCCCAAAGGTGCTCTATTGGATGAGATGTGGTGACTGTGGAGGACATTAGAGTACAGTGAACGCATTGTCATGTTCAAAATGTGGCAAGGAAATATCCCCCACACCATTACTCCACCAGACCACCACCACCAGCCTGAACCGGTGATACAAGGCAGGATGGATCCGCTTTCATGTTGTTTACACCAAATTCTGACCCTACCATGAATGTTGCAACTGAAATCGAGACTCATCAGACCCGGCAACGTTTTTCCAATCTTCTATTGTTCAATTTTGGTGAGTCTGTGCGAATTGTAGCCTCAGTTTACTGTTCTTACTGTAACACCAATACAATAATATACATATTATTTTTTCTAGGTGTCAAGGGATCCCTTTGGTGTGATGGGTTCTCTCACTCCCCTTCTTCCTTTGGTGGTGGGTTCTGAATGTTGCTGAACGCAGAACCATACAATACCATGGCCAAACCTGACAGGAGTGGCACCCGGTGTGGTCTTCTGCTGCTGTAGCCCATCTGCTTCAAGGTTCGATGTGTTCTGAATTCAGAGATGGTATTCTGCATACCTTACATAGTTACATAGTTAGTCAGGTTGAAAAAAGACAAAGTCCATCCAGTTCAACCATAAAAAAAAAAAAATAAATAAATAAAAAATAAAAAAAAAAAATAAAAAAAAAAATAAAAAAAAATAAAAAAAAAATAAAAAAAATATATCGTGCACTCCCATATACCCACTTCTATACCCACAGTTGATCCAGAGGAAGGCAAAAAACCCCAGCAGAGCATGATACAATTTGCTACAGCAGGGGAAAAAATTCCTTCCTGATCCCCCGAGAGGCAATCGGATTTACCCCGGATCAACTTTACCAAGAACTGTTAGTACTCAGTTATATTATGTACATTTAGGAAAGTATCCAGGCCTTTCTTAAAGCAATCTACTGAGCTGGCCAGAACCACCTCTGCAGGGAGTCTGTTCCACATTTTCACAGCTCTTACTGTGAAGAAACCTTTCCGCATTTGGAGATGAAATCTTTTTTCTTCTAGACGTAAAGAGTGCCCCCTTGTTCTCTGTGTTGACCGTAAAGTGAATAACTCATCACCAAGTTCACTATATGGACCCCTTATATATTTGTACATGTTAATCATATCCCCCCTTATTCTCCTCTTCTCAAGAGTGAATAAATTCAGTTCCTCTAATCTTTCTTCATAGCTGAGCTCCTCCATGCCTCTTATCAGTTTGGTTGCCCTTCTCTGCACTTTTTCCAGTTCCCCGATATGCTTTTTGAGAACTGGTGCCCAAAACTGAACTGCGTATTCCAGATGAGGCCTTACTAATGATTTGTACAGGGGGGCAAAATGATGTCTCTCTCTCTGGAGTCCATACCTCTCTTAATACAAGAAAGGACATTGCTCGCTTTGGAAACCACAGCTTGGCATTGCATGCCATTATTGAGCTTATGATCTACCAAAACCCCCAGATCCTTTTCCACTACGGATCCCCCCAGTTGTATTCCCCCTAGTATGTATGATGCATTCATATTCTTAGCCCCCAAGTGCATAACTTTACATTTATCAACATTAAACCTCATCTGCCACATAGTCGCCCAATTAGACAGGGCATCGAGGTCGGCTTGTAAATTGGAGACATCTTGTAAGGACGTTATTCCACTGCATAGCTTGGTGTCATCTGCAAAGACAGAAATGTTACTTTTGATCTCAGACCCAATATCATTTATAAAGATATTAAAAAGTAAGGGTCCCAGCACTGAACCTTGGGGTACACCACTGATAACCTTAGACCATTCAGAGTAAGAATCATTAACTACTACTCTCTGAATTCTGTCTTTTAGCCAGTTTTCTATCCATTTACAAATTGATATTTCCAATCCTGTAGACTTTACCTTACACATGAGCCGTGTGTGGGGAACTGTATCAAACGCTTTTGCAAAATCCAAGTATACCACGTCCACTGCCACACCTCTGTCCAAGGTCTTACTTACCTCTTCATAAAAAGAAATCAGGTTTGTCTGACAACTTCTGTCTTTCATGAATCCATGCTGTCTGTTGCTTAAATAGTTTTTTTCCAGCAAGAACTCATCTATGTGGTCTTTTATTAATCTCTCCAGTATCTTCCCAACTATGGAAGTTAAACTAACAGGTCTATAGTTACTTGGTAAAGACTTTGTTCCCTTTTTAAATATAGGCACCACATTGGCCCTGCGCCAATCCAGTGGTACTATTCCTGTCATTAATGAGTCCCTAAAAATTAGATACAATGGCTTTGAAATTACAGAGCTCAATTCTTTTAGGATCCGTGGGTGTATGCCATCTGGTCCAGGTGCTTTATCCACCTTTATTCTGTCTAAATATTTCTGGACCATATCACTTTTGAGCCATTGTGGATTTGAGGCTGTGTCACTACCACCCCCATTATGGACATGAGCTCCCCCATGCTCCATTGTATACACAGAGCTGAAGAAAGTATTTAATAAATTAGCCTTCTCTTTGTCCCCAGTCACCCACTCTAGATTATTTTGTAAAGGGCCTACATGCTCAGACTTGACCTTTTTACTATTAATATATTTGAAGAATTTTTTGGGGCTTGTCCTACTATCTTTTGCAATCTGTCGTTCGTTTTGAATTTTTGCATCCTTGATTTCCTTTTTACATATCCTGTTATATTCTTTGTAACATTTAAACAACACTAGTGTTCCTTCATTTTTATATTTTTTAAAAGCGCTTTTCTTATTGTTTATAGCTTTTTTAACTTTAACTGTGAGCCACATAGGTTTTATTTTTAGCCTTTTAAACTTATTGCCCATGGGAATATACTTTGCAGTGAGTTCACAAACAGTCTTTTTGAAGAATTCCCATTTCTGTTCTGTGCCCATTGATGCCAATATTCTCTCCCAGTCTAAGTCCTGGAGAGCAGCCCTCATCCTTGGAAAATTTGCTTTATTGAAATTAAGTGTTTTTATCCTTCCTGCATGTATTTCTTGCTTACAGCTAACATCAAATGAAATCATGTTATGGTCACTGCTACCCAGGTGTTCCTTTATCTGAACATTAGTAATATGCTCTGCATGGTTTGAGATTACCAGGTCCAACAGAGCATCATTCCTAGTTGGGGCCTCAATAAACTGGACCATAAAATTGTCCTGCAATAGGCTTATAAATTTTTGCCCTTTAACTGTCCCAGCAGTGCCATTACTCCAGTCAATTTCTGGGTAGTTAAAATCCCCCATTATTACCACCGTCCCAGCCCTTGCAGCCCTTTCCATCTGTGCAAGGAGCTGAGTCTCCACCTCCTCATTAACATTGGGTGGTCTATAACAAACTCCAATGATTAACTTTGAACTACGCACATCTGTATGCAGTTCCACCCATAATGCTTCAGCCTCATCACACTCTCCATCAACCAGGTCCTCTTTCACACTCGCTTTGAGATCACTTCTCACATAGAGACAGACCCCGCCACCTTTCCTTTTTGCCCTGTCTCTCCGAAAGAGTGCATAGCCAGGAATATTAATAATCCAGTCATGTGAGGATTGAAGCCACGTTTCAGCAATACCGATTACGTCATAGCTCTCCTCATGCACCAGAGCTTCCAACTCACCTATTTTGCTTGGCAGACTTCTGGCATTGGTGAACAAACACTTTAATGTATTACATTTTTCTCTGGTATTTTTCATATAATTTTTAGTAGTACAAATGGCACTATAGTTTCCAATGGCTGTTTGCAACATGGGAACTTTCTTGTCACCTGCCATAACCCTCCCCCCATCTATCCCCATTCCACTCTCCATTAATGTCTGACCACTAACTGACCTGTGTGCCCGATGTAATTCTAGTTCACCCTCCCCTCTCAAACCTAGTTTAAATACTCCTCCAGCCTTCCCATAAACCTCTCCCCCAGCACAGCAGACCCCCTTCCATTCAAGTGCAAACCGTCTTTAGCATATAGGTTGCACCCCAATGAAAAGTCAGCCCAGTGCTCTAGAAACCCAAATCCCTCCTCCCTACACCAGGTCTTTAGCCATGCATTCAGCTCTCTAATCTCCCCCTGCCTTTCCTGTGTTGCGCATGGCACAGGCAATATTTCAGAGAATATCACCTTGGAGGTCCTTGCCTTCATCTTGCAGCCTAGTTCTTTAAATTGATTCTTAAGGAGCCTCCACCTTCCATGTATACTGTCATTGGTTCCAACGTGGACCAAGACAGCTGGGTCATGCCCAGCCCCTCCCAGTAATTTATCCACCCGGTCCACCACATGCCGAACCCTGGCACCAGGGAGACAGCAAACCATTCGGTTGAGGCGATCCTGGCGACAAATTATTCTATCAGTCCTTCTGATTATAGAATCCCCTATAACCACCAACTGTCTTGGCCTACCTGCACTCCCCTCACCACCTCTACTAGATGGGTTGCTGTCCCGGCTGTTAGGGGTAGCAGTGACATCTAGGGCTGCCACCTCTGTGTTTGCCACCTCCACATCTTCACCCAACGTGGAAAATTTGTTTTGATGCACAAATACAGGACTGGCCTTCCTTTTCTGCAAGCCCCTTCCACTCCCTCTAACTACATTAACCCATCTTCCTATCTGATAATCCTGACTTGCCACTCCACCCTCCACATCAGCCCTACTGACCACCTGCTCAGCGAGCAGAGGACCCCTTTCAAGGTTGTCCTTTCCGCCCAGTGTTGCAACTTGCTCTTCCAGATCTCTAATGTGAGCTTCCAGAAGGGCAACCTGCTCACATCTGTCACAGCGGTATCCATCCTGGAGCTGTTGCACCAATTTTGCATACATGTGGCACACTGTGCACTGAGCAAAACCTTCAACCCTGCTAGCACTCATTTCCCAGTTGCAATATAATTACTTGTAGGAAGTTTATATTGTTACTCACAGTTTAGAAGACTCCTGTTTTAAACTCCTGGTTTTTAACTCTCCACTGTAGTTCAAAATTCCACTGATGTTCACAAAATCCACATGCAAGCCACCATCAGCAGGGAGCCAGCTCCTAAGGGAGTTTGTACAGACACTTATATACTCACCTGTGAACAATTAACCACTCCCCTTAATTAGCAGAAAGAAAAAAAGCTGTTTAAAAAGTGTCAGAGAAAGGAGTGGGGGGGGGGAAGTATTTTTAAAACTGATAAACGTATCAAATAAAGGACAAAAAAAAAGAAATAAATCAACACTTGCAAGCAGAAGCAGTTAAAAGCAAAAGTCCTGGTTTTTAACTCTCCACTGTAGTTCAAAATTCCACTGATGTTCACAAAATCCACATGCAAGCCACCATCAGCAGGGAGCCAGCCTTGGTTGTAACGAGTGGTTATCTCAATCCAGTCTGCCCATTCTCCACAGACCTCAACAAGGTATTTTTCTTCCACACAAATGCAGCTTACTGGATATTTTCTCTTTTTCGAACTATTCTCTGTAAACCCGAGAGATGGTTGTTTGTGAAAATTCCAGTAGATCAGCAGTTTTTGAAATACTCAGAACAGCCCGTCTGGCACCAACAACCATGCCACGTTCAAAGTCCCTTAAAGTGATTGTAAGGTTTTGTACACAATGCCATAAAATTACACTCTATTGTACCCTATAATATATAGCCATTGCATAAATGTATTAATGTGTATTTGTATGTCCCTTTATTAACTAATATCAAAGAGTATGGTAGACCTAAGGCTATTATGCTAGCTATAAAGACAGACACATTTGCTTAGTAAGCAGTTACATTTATTTCCTTTAAAAGTAGGAATGTCATATACTAACAACAGATATCTATAAAGTCTATAACAACAATATTAATAATGGAAGCTACTGATCCACTCCTCTAGGTAAACCCTCACTGGCTGTGCTCAGATGTAAAAGAGCTAGGCCTCTGTAGGCCTTTGTAGGCCTCTGTAGGCTGCATGTCTGAAGCCCAAAGATGGCAGTCAGAGAAAAGTCCCAGCAAGAGACATAGACACAACCTCATGGCAGGCTTGCTTCAAAGAGAGAGGCTGAGCTTCCTCCAACAGCCCTTTTTACAAAACAGTCACCATTCAAACTCCCCCCATTGCCAACCCATTTGCCTCTGGCCCGTTCATCGTTCACAGGGCAGTCTTTCTCCAGCTGGCTTGTAGGGTATTGTCTTACACATATGAGGCAGGCCCCCTGCTATGCAGATTCTGCCTGGGGCCAAATTCCTCTGTGCCTTTTAAAACCACGGGATTGCAGGTGTTAGTTTGTCGTAAAACAGATGTGTGGAAACTTTAGGAATATCCCATGTTGTCATCCAACATATGCCGCTTTGCGCCTAAAGAGCGCATATCATCCTTCTTCAGACATGGCTCCCATTGAACAGTCCATATGGTCTTAACGCCCAACATGTGTTTCTGAACAGTCCTTAACTGTCTTAATGTGTTGCGTTTTTCAACATGCGCCTCAGAAACAGCTCCTATAGGACAGTCCATAACTGTCTTCCAACATGTGCTTCAGAACCAGTACCTCTGGAACAGTCCATAACTGTCTTCCAACATGTGCTTCAGAAACAGCTCCTATGGAACAGCCCATAATGGTTTTACCGTGTTGCGCCTCTCAACATAGGCTTCCGAACCAGCTCCTATGGAACAGTCCATAACGGTCTTAACGTGCTGTGCTTCCCAATACGTGCCGCTTTGCTACTGGGTGACACACCAACATCATTCTTCTGTGACAGCTTCCATGTCACCAGTCTGTGTCTTCTGTATCTTCTTCTTTCCGATATCTTCAGGACAGGGTGCAGTACAGGCAAGGGGTGTCCATTCACTCACCATTCACCAGCACACACTCAGAGCAGCATATCAACCAGCTCTCAGATACAGAGTCTTGAGGAGGGCTTTTCTTGCCTATATTACTAACCTAAAATACACCTTTATCACACTATACCATGACATAAATCAACCCATTATCATAATATATGCATATATATATGATCCATCCAATTACGCCTCCCGCTCCCAACCTTCTATAACTCTTTATTGTAGATACGGGTCGAGATTAGGCAGGCTTGCTCACAGTGGTCTTTCCTACCGCAACTTGGCCTGTCTGCGGTACCTCAGGAATCTAAATTGGCAACAAAGTCTCTAATTTGTACGAAGAGACCCTACCTTCAGTTTGTCCCTCAACTTGCATAGATAAGTGGGAGAGCTTCCTATATAAATTTTGAGTCTAACAACACATATAAATCTGCAACAATGACAACCCACAAAATTCAATCCCTGTGCCTGGATTTCAGTGACCATGCCCAGGGTATATCATGCACCCCTACCTACTGTTAGGTTCAAGAAGCACCCTAGTTCCATGACTAACGTTACAGCGGTATCCTTTAGGACAAAGAAAAAACTTGTTTATGTCCTAAATAATACCCAGGTGCTTCCTTCCCAACAATGATCTCTCCATCCAGAACACAGAGTACTGTGTATTGACCTGGTATCCCAAGGACATCGTGGTCATGCTTCCGACAGAGAGAAATATCATCCTGCCCCCAGCTTCCGTACTCTCTTATCACATGTGGGTCACTTGGCCACAAATGCAACAAGATAGAACCCCCAGTCAGCAAGCCCATTGATGCCACCAAATATACAGACCGAGTCTGCACTTCTGTATATGGGATCATACAGCACAACACCTTTCACAATCCAAATTAGTACAGCCCATACAGGCATTCGACCACCACTTTGGATTAGTGTAAGCGCCGTGTTTTGGCAAAGCCTTACTGAATGGTGATGCTACCTCATCAGGCCACTGCCCCTCATATAGAGATTTGTACAATCAGCTTGATATTGGTTGACAACTCCGCCTGCCCCTGCGTGCACGCCAGAGCCAATGACATATTTCTGTCCTATGCCATCTCACACTCTCTACCAACCTCTCCCCATAGTTGACAAAATCTTGAGCCACTTTACACTGGGTATTTATGTGACTCTGTTGAATGTTATCAAAGGGGGGCACCAATCCCTCTGAGTAACAAAGCCCCGCTTATTGTCTAAGAGTTTGTTCCTCAGGAGACCGATGTCCACTCCTCCAACACCCATCCCAGCTCCTATTCCCCCAATATAGTGCTGAATACCTCCCTCCTCTTTCGGGTTACTCCTCAGAGATAAGCGTCCTGCATGAACCTCATTGTGTGTCCGCACATCTCTGGGAGTAAGCCACTGGTACAATGATCGCACTTGATTCAGTGTATACTCAGCACATATAGGGCAATAGGTTTTTATCAACCACTGTGAGACTTTGAAGCACCATGTGGTGAAGGCATACTGTACCCTGGTAGCCAGTGTTTATTCCCTTTATTTACCGGAGCATGCTACTGTGTGTAGTCACTGGCATTACCTGTGCAGGGTTTCAAACTCTCAGGTGAGACATCAACCAGGTGTATCTCTCACATGTCCAGTTCTGGTGTCCCACATGTCCACTAACCCAGAGCTTCTCTATAGGACTGCTAGAATTTAGACACCGCCCCTACGAGGAAGTTTTCACCCCATTGATGTGTCACCTGGTACCCTCTAGTCTGGCCAAACACCTTATTATTAGACATGTGCAATTCATTTAGTTACGAATTCGTTATTCGTCAAAATTCATTATGTTCGTTGATTCGTAAACATACAAATAAACAAACGGTTTGATAAAATTACAAACAAACAACAAATTATCGAAAAGAACGAATATGGAAAACAACGAAAATACGAATTTAGTAAATTTGAAACAGCCAAAATACGAAAAAGTAAAAAACGAAAACATAAAAACAACGAAAATACCTAACAAAGATCAAAAAATAACGAAAATCAAAATAAACGAAAACGCGAAATTACAAATATTCGTAAAACGTAAAACAAAACAACGAAAATAACGAACAAAGATCCATATTAACGAAAAACAAAATGAATGAAAAATAAATTACGAATCTTCGGAAAACGGAAATCAAAACAACGAAAATTAGAAAAAACTTAAATTCTATTTCGTTAGTTCTGAATTCGTTCTGGACGTTACACAATGGCCAATAAGCTTGTCCCTTCCCCTGAAGAGGTTGTCTCTTCCCCCAATGAGCTTGTTTCTTATTCCCTTGTGTGTTTTTCTGTGTTAGACTGCAGTGCATTCCATCCAGAGTCCAGATAGGTTGTGGTTGGGTAGGTTGCACTGTTCTGTTGGATTTGTGAATAAAGTTGTGACTTGTGAGAGAGAAATCCTTTGTTTCTTAAGCATACTCTGTCTAGATTCTAATTTCTATATTTGTATTTTGTAATATCTCTGACATATTTTTGTTTTCTCCTTTTCTGACACATTATGTAAAATTACGAATTATGCCCCGATTACTAATCTACGAAAACAATGTTACGAAAGTACGAATAAATGAGCCAGACAATCTCACCAAGGTACGAATTACAAAATTACGACGAGTAGTGTTTTGAATAAACGGAAAATGTATTCTAACGAAAGTACAAATGTAATTAAATCTACAAAAGTACAATTTTCCAATCACCGGAAATTAGACACGGAAATACGAATCATTGCAAATCAAGGAAAATATAGTTCTTACGAAAATACGAACGCGGCCGAATATAAAATATAACGTAAATACGAATTTCGAATCAATGAAAATTAGACTAACGGAAAAACGAATCAACAGAAAAATAACCCTTGCGGAAATACGAAAGAGTCCGAATACGATAACCCACGTCTTACGAAAATACGAATCATTACGAATCAATGGAAAAGCACAGAAACGAAACCAAACTAAACAAATTTTTATGTTGTGCACATGTCTACTTATTATGCATAAGTGCCAGCCTCCTAGGTAAACACCATATTCAGTTATGTCAATACATGTCACACATTAAAAACATTTCCTTCTTTCAATTCCTCCTCCCGTTAAAAAAATATATATTACATCTCTTGTTCTGAAGGATTGGATAGGTTATATTCATTCCCCAACCTCCAACTCATTGCATTTGTATTCATAGTCCGTTTGCATTCATAAATGACAGGGGAGACTTTGGCAAAATGTTTCACAAGTCTCGTTGTTAGGCAAAGTCTTTCAGATTCAGTATCAGCGCAAAAATTGTCCATAAGAAAAAGAAACCTTATATTTCAAGTATTAATCTGAATCTTTTCTCTCCTGAACGTTTATCAGAACCAATTTTCGGTGTGGTATGGCACAGACGAACTGCCAATCAGATGAACATCTTTCATCTCTGTTCCAGAATCCTCTCCAATCTCGCTCCACAAAGATTCTGGAAGTTAAAAACAAGAGCAGAATCAAATTCTTATCTATAATATCTACAAACACAGGAATTTAGTATTCCTGACTTCTGAACAAATTGCCAAAACAACCATGATTCCTTTAGGATGAACCCACTCTAAAATGGATCCCCACGGTACAAGCAAAAATCTCAAATAAAAATGAACGTGAACGTTGCTTCTCAAAAATTCTAAATTTTAAGCATTTAAAAAAAACAATGCATTATCTGTACTAAAAGTGGTTGTAAACCCACTTTTTCAACTTGCACCTACAGGTAAGCCTAGATTAAGGCTTACCTGTAGGTGCAAGAAATATCTCCTAAACCTACACGGTTTAGGAGATATTTACTAAAAATGACAGGCGCCGCTGTCTACGGCGCATGCGCGCCGTAGATAATGGCGCATTCATGGGGTTAATCCCATTCACAAAATCGGCTACTTCCCAGCAATCGATGGGCGTAGCCGAATGTGACGGCTCCCGCGCGCATGCGCGGAATCACGTCTTCGCCGCTCCGGCCAATCACAGCGCCGGAGCGGCGCTGTGATTGGCTGGTGCGGCGATACCCGGAAGTAACATTCCGGCTATTGCCGCAGTGATGGCTGCGTCTGCAGTGAGGGACGCGGACTGCTTCGGGGGCCCCGATCTAAGGTAAGTGGTACATAATGAGCTAGTATGCTACGAAATATAAAGATTGCAATGGCCCTCAGGTGGCAATCTACACCAATTAATAAAGAATGTGCCACATCCTATAAGTACTGTGAAAGGGATTGGGGAAAAAAATTGACTTTATAGGCACATATGGATTTTAGAAAAATGTAAATTTTTTAATACAACATGGATACGTCACAACAATGTCATAAACGTGCATACACATACATTCCTAGTAATATGCAAAAGATTTTTACATATGCATATATTGCAACAACACCGTTGATATGGACACTTCCAAGGTAGTACCCTACAATGTTGCAGTGGTTCCTTGCATTGGAGTTCACAACGTGTTGATGAATTAAAAACTTGGAGCTCTACATGTTTCGCGATCTAATCGCTTCCTCAGGAGCTTCTAAATATACAAAGAAAAATTAATAATTTGGTACATAAAACATTTATCATGTTGTTGCATAAAATGTTCATAATCAACATACACATTAACAAACCACTCACCCCTAAATGTGATGTGGGTGGTGAGTGTGGTTTGATTGTTGCGGCCCTCTATGTTCTGCGGAATATACCCATGGGAATGGGAGTGGATGGAATGACCAACTCCCAAAGAAAAGTGAACACTGCAACCCACCGACCCACCGCAACTCACGGCATGGAGCAGTATGGAGGTGCTTACAAGGACTGAAAAATAACGATTGTAGGCGTTATACATGACCTAAGAGTCATTCCTTGTTAATATACATGTGTGTGGATAAACTACACACATGTATAATTACTGAAACAATTAATTATACATGAAAAAAATATAATAATAATAATGAGGCAACCTACTTTTAAGAGGGGTAACCTGTAAAAGCAGGTAACTTATGCCAGAGCTGGACGGGATGTATAGAGCTTGGAGAAGGCACCCGAGAGGCAACTACAGAGAAAACTATTTAATGATGTTAGTGTTAGATTTGCTACTAGTGTATATAGAGAAAGTAGTTAGGCTGTAATACATCCTTAATAGGGGGAAAAGGATGGGGAAGGGGAGGGGACTTGGGGGTTGGAGGAAAAGGGAGAAATAAGAAGGATAAAATGATAATGAAACATAAGAAAATAAATTTAGCTATTAGCGAATGGTGAGGTTGTAAAGAACATCAGGCGTTAAATAATTAATTAAAGTTTACCTTGGGGAATTAGCACCAATACACGTTGGTCTTGATGATCAGACTCTTTCAATAACAGAGATTCATAGATCATTGATAATATCAGCTGGTGTAATACTTCAGATATGGACCCTGTAAATATATATATTTAATGAATAGTGGGTAAATAAAAACTTATATACCTCCCTTGACTCGGGGGGGTATGTGTGGCCAATTTGTTCAGACACTGGCACCAGCCCTACTAGACAACCATGTAACATGCATATATATACCTGAAGGCAGGATATCAGGGGGCGAACAACAAACCAACGTCCTGATAACAGATAAACCAGGACCAGACTAGTGGAGACAATTCCCCCGTGCCACAGCCTGATATAGCACTAAAAAAGCCAAACAAAGAAGAAGGATGTAAGAGCTGTCTACAAAAGTGCCTGTTAACCAAGGAGATTATGTATATTTTAGGCCTCAAAAAGCCTGCAGTGTAACCTACCAGTATGCCGCTCCAAGATCCCACCACATCCAGGTCCGTTCAGGTAAACCTCACCGCGAGGGCCACCACACGCTTCAGCAGCCTGTTGTATGGTGGCGATGTATCCCCTCACGTTATAAGCACCTCGCTCATGATGACGCCAAACGAGCGTATGGCGTCATCTGAGCCGGCCGACAAGCGTGCACCCGCACCGTCCTAATGACTGCGCATGCGCAGTAAAACGAAGGAGACTGCACGAGCGAAGACCAATGTCCTACGCCACGCGCTGACGCAACCTCGTCGGTATGTCTGAGTGGGCGAATACTATTGTAAAGCGCATGTGTGCCGGGACGTTGGAAGCCCGGCGGTCAAGGGCGGAAGTGCTGCTAGGAGACCCCAATGGGTTTGGCGTCTCATTTGCCATTGATCATCGTATCGCTTGGTATGTGATGTCCAACCGATACTAGCAACGGCTTGGGTGGCCACATACTGTCCCGTTACCAGAGGACCATTTTTCTAAAATCCATATGTGCCTATAAAGTCCATTTTTTTCCCCAATCCCTTTCACAGAGCTAGTATGCTAGTCATACTAGCTCATTATGCCTTTCTCTTGCAGGTTGGCTAAAAAAAAAAAAACGATTAGTGGGTTTACAACCACTTTAAGATCTATGCACTAATCCCCCCTTCAGGTGGATAAATCCTAAACCTTTGGAACTTTTTCCACCTGAATGAAAAGAAAACAAACAAAAGAGAAGAAAAGGAGAAAAAACAAAACACAATTCCAGCAGCTAAAATGGCTTCCTACCAACTCTTGTCCTAGACAAAATGTAGTCAGCTGCTAATTGAGGACATAGTCAATGACCACCTAGTCAGTTGCTAATGACCCCCTTTTCAGGTGTACTAAACCTAACAATTTTTCCACCTGAACGAAACAAAAATAAAATAGATGATAACAATAATTAAAAAAAAATTACAAAATTACAAAATTAAAAAAATAATACAAAAATTTATTACCAAAAAAATAAAAAATAAAGAAAGAAAAACTACAGAAAGAAAAAAAAATGAAAAAATAAAATAAAAATTAATAATAAAAAAAATTAAAAAAAAATTAAAAGTTAAAAAAAATTCTAATAAACAAAAAAAAAAAAAAAAATTATAAAAAAAGAATTGATAAATCCCCTTTCTTTCCCATTCTGATGCCCAGTTTGAACTTCAGCAAGTCACCTTCACCACATCTAGGTGCCTAAGTGCATTGAGTTGCTGCCATGTGATTAACAATTTGTGT
This sequence comes from Rana muscosa, assembly GCA_029206835.1. Taxonomy (NCBI): domain Eukaryota; kingdom Metazoa; phylum Chordata; class Amphibia; order Anura; family Ranidae; genus Rana; species Rana muscosa. Next base: position 365,021,758 of record CM055125.1, read on the forward strand.
TATCAAGCAATTGAACAGGTGTACCTAATAACAGGGGAGGGCTGGTAGCCTTAGGCCTGGGGGGCAAGTCCAGTCATGTGGCCCACTGAACCGCCGAATCAGCTCACCATCCATGGCCCACCTGGTTTTTCAATGCAGCCTCACCAGTGCTTATCAGTGCTTATCAGTGCAGCCAACTCCAGTGCCCATCAATGCAGCCTGATCACTGGGGCAGGTTACATGGGGTGTATGGTGGGGGAGATGGGGGGTCAGCTAGGGGTGTCAGGGTCTCTCACCTCAGCGATCTCAGCTCAGCAGGTCCTTGCACGCCACGGTCTCCTGGGGGGTAACGCTCCTGATCCTGGGGTCAAGTTGCAGCCAGCGCCCAGCCCTGCATCCCGACTCCCTGGCACGCCCTGCCTCTGTCTGCTTACAAGAATCCGGTCCCAGGGAGTTGTAGTTTCCTCTGTGCTGCTGTGTTTTCCACCCACCGGAAGCTTGAGCGCAGACTACAACTCCCGCAATGCAACAGCTAGTGGTCGGCCGCCATGGCCGTTCCCCCTGCCCGACTTCCTAGACCAGAATAAAAAAGAAAATGGTAGCGGGCAGCGCCTGATGGGGAATTTGTAGATAGTCTAGGGGTGAGTTTGAATCTTGATAATATTTCTGATAAGATGTGACTTACAATCCCCCCAGGCCTGTGAGATTAGTCCTTTGAGACAATGACACAAAACAGCAAGGTCTCTCCGAGCAAATCTAATCTTTATTCCTTGGTGTGAATATTTAAAGGGGCTTTCAGAAAGTACCGCCCTTTGACAAATTATCCAATCATATACAGAGACATTTCATGACAAAAATGAAACTAATTATTTCTAAGAAATCACGTGCTTAATAAGAAACAAAACTCCAAAGAGAAGATAACAAGAACATGAGAAACTAAACTAGTTTACCAGTACGCACCTAGTAATATGTGAAATACAGTACAAGTAGAAACACAAAATGGAAACTGCTTATAACAACAAAAGAAGCGGTTAAGCTAAAAATCCCTTCAATCCCCTCTTAGATCATATAAGATGATCTCTACATTCTTTGTTATGTTTTAATACTTCTTTGGGATTGTGGCATAGATTGCCTGATGATTCTTCATGTATGTCATGTAGGATAGAACCTTATCATCAGGAGATTGAAGGCGTGCAATTATGCAAGTACAACACTTAAAACAGAGGTAAAGAATCAGAGCAAGGATAAATACCATAACAATAACAAGGACAATGTCTTTTAACCATGAAAATATACCTCCAAGCCCAAATCCTGCATTGGCAAATGGGCTCCATGTTCTAGCAATGTCCCTAGCTTCCTGCTGGAGCTGGCCTACCTCTTTTCGGTGTTGTGCAATGATATCATAGTAGTCAGGCACCTTGGCACTTGTGTTATGAATCCAAGTACAACACTCATAGTCCTCAGTTACTTCACACAGGCCTGTGAGCGCTGCACTCATACTTTCTATGGCAAGATCATGTAACTCTAACTGTTTTCTAATTGCTCTAGTTTCTATGTTTAACATGGCAATGTCATCTGAATTCCTCTCCATTATCTCATCCAATATACTTGAATAATTATTCAACCTTTTCATTGTATCTATACCCCATCCTGTCCAAGAAGGGAACCATGCCCAACCCATATCTTGTTTATAGAACAATTGCCTTTTGTCTCTGTGTTTAAGGGGGTATCTGGGGTGTATACTGGCCTCTAGGGGATGTCGCCTTTTATCATCCCCTACCACTCCCATGACAGGTACCAAGGATGCAAGGTAACACCATCCCTTAACATGGAGGGGCACCCAGGGATAACACACTTCCCCACAACATACATAGATACTTTTTCCCAGTGCAAAAGGTCTCTTAGCAACAATCTCATGAGTGTACTTGTCCTGTGTTGCGATTATAAATTGGTGCAATATTTCACCTACATTATCAGAGAAAGATGAAAAGTTATGCAAAGTGCGGTTTAGCCCTGGGTCAGATACTTGAAACAGTGAGCAGGCAGGGGCAGAGTCTCTGGATTCGCACATGGAGATGTTAAATATTGACCTGCTACAGGAAAAAGGGTTAATCTGTGTCTCATTCCCTAAATTAAAACACCAATCAGGGGAATGACTCCTACCTGCTATTGGAAAGGTAACAGTGTTGTTTATGTACAGAGCGGATATGTTAGTCAAGAATACAGGAGGAGTCTCGTTGAGAAAGGAGGAGATATTTAAAGGTACAGCCAAAAGGGGAATTCGGGCAGTGCTAGGATGTAATTTACTACATATCCAACATTCTTCATACCCTGATTTTTTTAGCATAAGCATACTTAAATTTTAGCAAAAGCATCTTATCAGTAAAACTATCTCCAATCTCTCTCTTGGTTCTAGCTTGTGTCATTATAATGTTCTCTTGTGTGTGTGTGTGTTCCCACTAGGGATGAGCTTCGTGTTCGAGTCGAACATACGTTCGACTCGAACATCGGCTGTTCGATCGTTCGACGAAGATCGAACGATTTGGGCCGTTCGCGCCAAATTCGAGTGACGCGAACGGCCCACAATGCACTACGCCATCGCAGTGTCATCCAGGCGCTGTGATTGGCCAAGCATGCACTGTGACCCCGCATGCTTGGCCAATCACAGCGCCGGCAGCGAGGAGAGCAATGATTGGCCACAGGCAGGATGCCTGTGGCCAATTATTGCTGAGGGTGTTTAGTACACGCCCCACACTATAAAAGGCCGCCAGCACGGCGGCCTAGTGTAGTGTGTTCCGGAGCAGGGATAGAGCAGCATAGGCAGGGACAGTGACTTTTATTTCTTTCTTGCTTAACCTGGATTCCTTTAGTTTAGGGAAAGAGAAGGATAGGTAGGGAGAGTGTCAGTGTGTTTTGTGCTTGTGCTATAGTGTGCTTAAAAAAAACATTTTTTCTAGGGACAGAAAACTGTAGGTAGGGAGAGTGTCAGTTTCTTTCACTGTGCAAGTCCTTGTTTCTAGGGACCTGGAAGGACAGTGAGTGAATTCTCCTTGTGCTATATTGTGCTTAAAAAAAAATTTTTTTCTAGGGACAGAAAACTGTAGGTAGGGAGAGTGTCAGTTTCTTTCACTGTGCAAGTCCTTGTTTCCAGGGACCTGGAAGGACAGTGAGTGAATTCTCCTTGTGCTATATTGTGCTTAAAAAAAACATTTTTTCTAGGGACAGAAAACTGTAGGTAGGGAGAGTGTCAGTTTCTTTCACTGTGCAAGTCCTTGTTTCCAGGGACCTGGAAGGACAGTGAGTGAATTCTCCTTGTGCTATATTGTGCTTAAAAAAACATTTTTTCTAGGGACAGAAAACTGTAGGTAGGGAGAGTGTCAGTTTCTTTCACTGTGCAAGTCCTTGTTTCCAGGGACCTGGAAGGACAGTGAGTGAATTCTCCTTGTGCTATATTGTGCTTAAAAAAAACATTTTTTCTAGGGACAGAAAACTGTAGGTAGGGAGAGTGTCAGTTTCTTTCACTGTGCAAGTCCTTGTTTCCAGGGACCTGGAAGGACAGTGAGTGAATGCTCCTTGTGCTATAGTGTGCTTAAAAAAAACATTTTTTCTAGGGACAGAAAACTGTAGGTAGGGAGAGTGTCAGTTTCTTTCACTGTGCAAGTCCTTGTTTCTAGGGACTGGAAAGGACAGTGAGTGAATTCTCCTTGTGCTATAGTGTGCTTAAAAAAAACATTTTTTCTAGGGACAGAAAACTGTAGGTAGGGAGAGTGTCAGTTTCTTTCACTGTGCAAGTCCTTGTTTCTAGGGACCTGGAAGGACAGTGAGTGAATTCTCCTTGTGCTATATTGTGCTTAAAAAAAACATTTTTTCTAGGGACAGAAAACTGTAGGTAGGGAGAGTGTCAGTTTCTTTCACTGTGCAAGTCCTTGTTTCCAGGGACCTGGAAGGACAGTGAGTGAATTCTCCTTGTGCTATATTGTGCTTAAAAAAAACTTTTTTTCTAGGGACAGAAAACTGTAGGTAGGGAGAGTGTCAGTTTCTTTCACTGTGCAAGTCCTTGTTTCTAGGGACTGGGAAGGACAGTGAGTGAATTCTCCTTGTGCTATAGTGTGCTTAAAAAAAACATTTTTTCTAGGGACAGAAAACTGTAGGTAGGGAGAGTGTCAGTTTCTTTCACTGTGCAAGTCCTTGTTTCTAGGGACTGGGAAGGACAGTGAGTGAATTCTCCTTGTGCTATAGTGTGCTTAAAAAAAACATTTTTTCTAGGGACAGAAAACTGTAGGTAGGGAGAGTGTCAGTTTCTTTCACTGTGCAAGTCCTTGTTTCTAGGGACTGGGAAGGACAGTGAGTGAATTCTCCTTGTGCTATAGTGTGCTTAAAAAAAACATTTTTTCTAGGGACAGAAAACTGTAGGTAGGGAGAGTGTCAGTTTCTTTCACTGTGCAAGTCATTGTTTCTAGGGACCTGGAAGAACAGTGAGTGAATTCTCCTTGTGCTATATTGTGCTTAAAAAAAACATTTTTTCTAGGGACAGAAAACTGTAGGTAGGGAGAGTGTCAGTTTCTTTCACTGTGCAAGTCCTTGTTTCCAGGGACCTGGAAGGACAGTGAGTGAATTCTCCTTGTGCTATATTGTGCTTAAAAAAAACATTTTTTCTAGGGACAGAAAACTGTAGGTAGGGAGAGTGTCAGTTTCTTTCACTGTGCAAGTCCTTGTTTCTAGGGACCTGGAAGGACAGTGAGTGAATTCTCCTTGTGCTATATTGTGCTTAAAAAAAACATTTTTTCTAGGGACAGAAAACTGTAGGTAGGGAGAGTGTCAGTTTCTTTCACTGTGCAAGTCCTTGTTTCCAGGGACCTGGAAGGACAGTGAGTGAATTCTCCTTGTGCTATATTGTGCTTAAAAAAAACATTTTTTCTAGGGACAGAAAACTGTAGGTAGGGAGAGTGTCAGTTTCTTTCACTGTGCAAGTCCTTGTTTCCAGGGACCTGGAAGGACAGTGAGTGAATTCTCCTTGTGCTATATTGTGCTTAAAAAAAACATTTTTTCTAGGGACAGAAAACTGTAGGTAGGGAGAGTGTCAGTTTCTTTCACTGTGCAAGTCCTTGTTTCCAGGGACCTGGAAGGACAGTGAGTGAATGCTCCTTGTGCTATAGTGTGCTTAAAAAAAACATTTTTTCTAGGGACAGAAAACTGTAGGTAGGGAGAGTGTCAGTTTCTTTCACTGTGCAAGTCCTTGTTTCTAGGGACTGGGAAGGACAGTGAGTGAATTCTCCTTGTGCTATAGTGTGCTTAAAAAAAACATTTTTTCTAGGGACAGAAAACTGTAGGTAGGGAGAGTGTCAGTTTCTTTCACTGTGCAAGTCCTTGTTTCTAGGGACCTGGAAGGACAGTGAGTGAATTCTCCTTGTGCTATATTGTGCTTAAAAAAAACATTTTTTCTAGGGACAGAAAACTGTAGGTAGGGAGAGTGTCAGTTTCTTTCACTGTGCAAGTCCTTGTTTCCAGGGACCTGGAAGGACAGTGAGTGAATTCTCCTTGTGCTATATTGTGCTTAAAAAAAACATTTTTTCTAGGGACAGAAAACTGTAGGTAGGGAGAGTGTCAGTTTCTTTCACTGTGCAAGTCCTTGTTTCTAGGGACTGGGAAGGACAGTGAGTGAATTCTCCTTGTGCTATAGTGTGCTTAAAAAAAACATTTTTTCTAGGGACAGAAAACTGTAGGTAGGGAGAGTGTCAGTTTCTTTCACTGTGCAAGTCCTTGTTTCTAGGGACCTGGAAGGACAGTGAGTGAATTCTCCTTGTGCTATATTGTGCTTAAAAAAAACATTTTTTCTAGGGACAGAAAACTGTAGGTAGGGAGAGTGTCAGTTTCTTTCACTGTGCAAGTCCTTGTTTCCAGGGACCTGGAAGGACAGTGAGTGAATTCTCCTTGTGCTATATTGTGCTTAAAAAAAACATTTTTTCTAGGGACAGAAAACTGTAGGTCGGGAGAGTGTCAGTTTCTTTCACTGTGCAAGTCCTTGTTTCTAGGGACTGGGAAGGACAGTGAGTGAATTCTCCTTGTGCTATAGTGTGCTTAAAAAAAACATTTTTTCTAGGGACAGAAAACTGTAGGTAGGGAGAGTGTCAGTTTCTTTCACTGTGCAAGTCCTTGTTTCTAGGGACTGGGAAGGACAGTGAGTGAATTCTCCTTGTGCTATAGTGTGCTTAAAAAAAACATTTTTTCTAGGGACAGAAAACTGTAGGTAGGGAGAGTGTCAGTTTCTTTCACTGTGCAAGTCCTTGTTTCTAGGGACTGGGAAGGACAGTGAGTGAATTCTCCTTGTGCTATAGTGTGCTTAAAAAAAACATTTTTTCTAGGGACAGAAAACTGTAGGTAGGGAGAGTGTCAGTTTCTTTCACTGTGCAAGTCCTTGTTTCTAGGGACCTGGAAGGACAGTGAGTGAATTCTCCTTGTGCTATATTGTGCTTAAAAAAAACATTTTTTCTAGGGACAGAAAACTGTAGGTAGGGAGAGTGTCAGTTTCTTTCACTGTGCAAGTCCTTGTTTCCAGGGACCTGGAAGGACAGTGAGTGAATTCTCCTTGTGCTATATTGTGCTTAAAAAAAACATTTTTTCTAGGGACAGAAAACTGTAGGTAGGGAGAGTGTCAGTTTCTTTCACTGTGCAAGTCCTTGTTTCTAGGGACCTGGAAGGACAGTGAGTGAATTCTCCTTGTGCTATATTGTGCTTAAAAAAAACATTTTTTCTAGGGACAGAAAACTGTAGGTAGGGAGAGTGTCAGTTTCTTTCACTGTGCAAGTCCTTGTTTCCAGGGACCTGGAAGGACAGTGAGTGAATTCTCCTTGTGCTATATTGTGCTTAAAAAAAACATTTTTTCTAGGGACAGAAAACTGTAGGTAGGGAGAGTGTCAGTTTCTTTCACTGTGCAAGTCCTTGTTTCCAGGGACCTGGAAGGACAGTGAGTGAATTCTCCTTGTGCTATATTGTGCTTAAAAAAAACATTTTTTCTAGGGACAGAAAACTGTAGGTAGGGAGAGTGTCAGTTTCTTTCACTGTGCAAGTCCTTGTTTCCAGGGACCTGGAAGGACAGTGAGTGAATGCTCCTTGTGCTATAGTGTGCTTAAAAAAAACATTTTTTCTAGGGACAGAAAACTGTAGGTAGGGAGAGTGTCAGTTTCTTTCACTGTGCAAGTCCTTGTTTCTAGGGACTGGGAAGGACAGTGAGTGAATTCTCCTTGTGCTATAGTGTGCTTAAAAAAAACATTTTTTCTAGGGACAGAAAACTGTAGGTAGGGAGAGTGTCAGTTTCTTTCACTGTGCAAGTCCTTGTTTCTAGGGACCTGGAAGGACAGTGAGTGAATTCTCCTTGTGCTATATTGTGCTTAAAAAAAACATTTTTTCTAGGGACAGAAAACTGTAGGTAGGGAGAGTGTCAGTTTCTTTCACTGTGCAAGTCCTTGTTTCCAGGGACCTGGAAGGACAGTGAGTGAATTCTCCTTGTGCTATATTGTGCTTAAAAAAAACATTTTTTCTAGGGACAGAAAACTGTAGGTAGGGAGAGTGTCAGTTTCTTTCACTGTGCAAGTCCTTGTTTCTAGGGACTGGGAAGGACAGTGAGTGAATTCTCCTTGTGCTATAGTGTGCTTAAAAAAAACATTTTTTCTAGGGACAGAAAACTGTAGGTAGGGAGAGTGTCAGTTTCTTTCACTGTGCAAGTCCTTGTTTCTAGGGACTGGGAAGGACAGTGAGTGAATTCTCCTTGTGCTATAGTGTGCTTAAAAAAAACATTTTTTCTAGGGACAGAAAACTGTAGGTAGGGAGAGTGTCAGTTTCTTTCACTGTGCAAGTCCTTGTTTCTAGGGACCTGGAAGGACAGTGAGTGAATTCTCCTTGTGCTATATTGTGCTTAAAAAAAACATTTTTTCTAGGGACAGAAAACTGTAGGTAGGGAGAGTGTCAGTTTCTTTCACTGTGCAAGTCCTTGTTTCTAGGGACCTGGAAGGACAGTGAGTGAATTCTCCTTGTGCTATATTGTGCTTAAAAATAACATTTTTTCTAGGGACAGAAAACTGTAGGTAGGGAGAGTGTCAGTTTCTTTCACTGTGCAAGTCCTTGTTTCTAGGGACCTGGAAGGACAGTGAGTGAATTCTCCTTGTGCTATATTGTGCTTAAAAAAAACATTTTTTCTAGGGACAGAAAACTGTAGGTAGGGAGAGTGTCAGTTTCTTTCACTGTGCAAGTCCTTGTTTCAAGGGACAGAGAAGGACACCTGAAGGTAGCCCTTATTGCTTTTTTCCCATCTCCCTGCAGGCCATCTATTAGAATGTCTGGAAGGCAAACAAGGAGAGGCAGACAGTCAGGAGGCAATAAAAGAGGGCAAGCAGGCTCTGTGTCTGGGGGCAACAGTGCTGGTCGTGGACGCGGTGCATTGTCATCAGCACATGGCCATGGGACACGCTTGTCCTTCTTTTCCGCAGCTGGACATGTTGAGCCACATCATGCCGAAGACTTGGTAGAGTGGATGACCAAGCCCTCCTCCTCCTCCTCATCCTCTCTCACCCAGGCTCAGGGTACTGGCAAAGCAGCTGCCAAAGCGTCCTCTTCCCTGGTATCAATGTCAGACTCATCATCAGTCACTCCTTCCCTAGACCCACCATGTCCTCCTCCTGAGGAGTCCCCCGAACTGTTTGAGCACAGTGTTGGGTACATGCTCCAGGAGGATGCCCAGCGTTTCGAAGGGTCTGATGATGAAACCCAGCTACAGGAAGGCAGTAGGGTGAGAGCAGACAGAGGGGATGCTCAAGAAGGACACCAATCTGGCAGTCATGTTCCAGCAGCTGCAGCATACTGCCAGATTGGCTCCAGTGATGAGGAGGGAGGGGATGATGAGGTCACTGACTCCATGTGGGTGCCTAATAGGAGAGAGGAGGAGGAGGAGGAGGATGAGGAGGAGGCACATCTCCAACGAGACAGGATGCCCTTTGGTGGCCAGCGTAAGGGCAGTACACCGACGGAATCACACCGCAGAGCTCCGCCTGTGCAGGGCGCTGCCTCTGCCCGTCATTCAAAAAGTTCCTTGGTGTGGGCCTTTTTTGAGGCTAGTGCATCAGATCGCACAGCTGCTGTTTGCAACATATGTCTCAAGCGTATATCGCGTGGCCAAAACATCAGCCGCTTGGGTACCACATGCCTGACCAGACATATGTTGACCTGCCATGCAGCTCGTTGGCAAGCCTACCTCAAAGACCCACACCAAAGAACAAAGCGGACCTCTCCTTGCACCGCATCAGCTGGGATCTCCAACCCCACTATAACTTCAGTCCTCTCTGAAACATGCACTGAGAGGAATGAAGGTGTAGAATTAGGTGTGTCTCAGCCAAGTACTTGCGGCCACTCTGCTAGCAGTACACCGACGTCCGATTCTAGCAGGCAAATTTCCCTGCCCCAGCTGCTGGACCGTTGAAAGAAGTTCACTCCCAGCCATCCACATGCCCAGCGGTTGAATGCTAGCTTGGCTAAATTGCTAGCGCTTCAACTGCTGCCTTTTCAGTTGGTAGACTCGGCCCGCTTCCGTGAGTTTGTGCAATGTGCGGTTCCTCAGTGGCAGGTTCCCAAACGCCACTTTTTCTCACGGAAGGCTATTCCGGCTCTCTACCGGCATGTGGAAGGCAATGTCTTGGCCTCGCTGGACAGGGCGGTCAGCGGTAAGGTGCATATTACCGCTGACTCATGGTCCAGCAGGCATGGACAGGGACGTTACCTTTCTTTCACGGCCCATTGGGTCACTCTTTTGGCAGCTGGGAAGGATGCAGGACAAGGTGCAGTAGTGTTGGAGGTTGTCCCACCGCCACGCCTCCAAAATGCTACTACTGGTTGTGACACACCTCTCTCCTCCACCCCCTCCTCTTCTTCTTCCTCCATGGCCTCTTCCTGTGGTTTGTCCTATGAACCAGCGGTGCTCCGTAGCCGTTCACGGGGCTACGCAAGTACGCAGGCAAAAAGATGCCATGCCGTGCTTGCGCTGGTGTGTTTGGGGGACAGAAGCCACACTGGGGCAGAGGTCCTGTCTGCTCTGCAGGGCCAGGCCGAGAGGTGGTTGACGCCACGCCAGCTTAAGCCAGGAATGGTGGTTTGCGACAATGGCACCAACCTCCTCTCCGCCCTCCGACAGGGACAACGGACCCATGTGCCCTGTGTGGCTCACGTCCTTAACCTGGTGGTGCAGCGGTTCTTGGGCAGGTACCCGGGCTTACAGGATGTCCTGAGGCAGGCCAGGAAAGTCTGTGTGCATTTCCGCAGATCTTATAATGCCAGTGCTCGCCTGGCTGAGCTGCAAAAGGAGTTGAACCTGCCCAAGAACCGCCTTATATGTGACATGCCCACCAGGTGGAACTCAACGTTGGCCATGCTGCAGCGGCTGCACACGCAGCAGAGGGCCATCAATGAGTACCTGTGCGACTACGGCACCAGGACAGGGTCAGGGGAGCTTGGTTTTTTTTCTCCACGCCAGTGGGGCATGATCAGGGATGCATGCACTGTCCTGGCACCATTTGAGGAGGCCACGAGGATGGTGAGCAGTGACAGTGCATGCATCAGTGACACTGTACCTCTTGTCCACCTGTTGGAGCACACGCTGCGTGGAATAATGGACAGGGCACTTGAGGCAGAACAGAGGCAGGAAGAGGAGGACTTCCTTGCCTCTCAAGGCCCCCTTTACCCAGACAGTGTTCCTTCTGTCCCACCCATCGCACAGGAAGAGGAAGAGGAGGAGGAGGAGGAGGAGGAGGATTGTGTCAGCATGGAGGTGGAGGCTGGCACTCAGCATCATCAGCAGCAGTCTTTTAGGGATGATTTACAGTCCCAAGAAACCAGTGGACTTGTACGTGGCTGGGAGGAGGTGACTGCGGATCATGTCGTCCTTAGTGACCCAGAGGACTCCGGAGCGAATGCCTCAGCAAACCTACGCTGCATGGCCTCCCTGATCCTGCAAAGTCTGCGGAAGGATCCTCGTATTCTTCGGATCAAGGAGAGGGACCATTACTGGCTGGCCACTCTCCTTGATCCACGGTACAAGGGTAAGGTTGCGGACCTTATGTTACCGTCGCAGAGGGAGCAGAGGATGAGACAACTCCGGGAGGCCTTGCAGAAAGGTCTGTGCAACGCGTTCCCAGAGACTGGGAGGTTACAAACTCCTGGTCCAGGACAACGAGTTGCTGAGGCTTCGGCCAGTCAAAGAAGGAGCGGTGGGGAAGGTGGCCGTCTGACCGATGCGTTCAGACAATTCTTTAGTCCGCAGCCCCAAAGTATGATTGGTTCCAGCAACCATCGCCAGCGTCTGATAAACATGGTGCAGGAATATCTAGGGGCAAGGTCAGACTTGGACACCTTCCCCACCGAAAATCCTCTGGCTTACTGGGTCTTGAGGATGGATCACTGGCCAGAGCTTGCACAGTATGCAATTGAGCTACTGGCCTGTCCTGCATCCAGCGTTCTTTCGGAACGCACATTCAGTGCTGCTGGAGGATTTGTCACGGATCACAGGGTGCGCCTGTCCACCGACTCGGTTGATCGACTGACTTTCATCAAGATGAACCAGTCTTGGATCACCACCAGCTACCACACACCTGATGCTGATATAACAGACTAATTGATTTTAACATGTCACGTCCCTTCAAGACTGATGCTGATGCTGAGTGCCTGTGCTGTTATGTTGACTGGCTATCCTCCTCCTCCGAGTCCTCAATGATACGATTGATGATGATAGCTTGGAAGATCATTTTTGTTTATGGGTGCCGCCACCAGTGGCTAAGGCCCAATTTTTCAGCCCCTGTTTTACAGGGGCGTGTACTTACAATTTTTTTAGCAATAATTTGCAAGGGGCTCATTGCTGTGCTCCAAGTACAGTATCTGTGAGGGGTTGTAGTGTTGTGCCACCAGTGCCTAAGGCCCAATTTTTCAGCCCCTGTTTAACAGGGGCGTGTCATTACAATTTTTGAAGCAATACTTTGCAACAGGGCTCATTGCTGTGCTCCAAGTACAGTATCTGTGAGGGGTTGTAGTGTTGTGCCACCAGTGCCTAAGGCCCAATTTTTCAGCCCCTGTTCAACAGGGGCATGCAATTACAATTCTTGATGTAATAATTCACAGCAGGGCCCATTCCTGCACCCACCAAGAGTAAGTCTGAGGGCTTACAGTGTTGTGGCAACGCCACCACCACCACCACCACGAAAGGCCCAATTTTTCAGCCACTGTTCAAAAGGGGCATGTAATTACAATTCTTGATCTAATAATTCACAGCAGGGCCCATTCCTGCACCCACCAAGAGTAACTCTGAGGGCTTACAGTGTTGTGGCAACACCACCACCACCACCACCACCACGAAAAGCCCAATTTTTCAGCCCCTGTTCAACAGGGGCATGCAATTACAATTCTTGATCTAATAATTCACAGCAGGGCCCATTGCTGCACCCACCAAGAGTAACTGTCAGGGCTTACAGTGTTGTGGCACCAGCACCACCATCAAAGCCCCAATTTTTACTACCACTGTTCAACAATTATATGTAATTAAAATTCCTGATATAATAGTTGACAGCAGGGCGTTCCAGCACCAACCAAGAGTAACTGTGAGTGCTTACAGTGTTGTGCCAACACCAACAACTAAGGGGCCTATTTCTGCAGAGTATATACGGCAGGTCCCTACTTTCAAACATCCAACTTACAAACGACTCCTACTTGCAAACGAAAGAAGACAACAGGAAGTGAGAGGAAATCTACCCCTAGGAAGGAAAATTCTCTCCTGTAAGAATAAATATGGGAGAAAGGTGTCTCCTCTGTACTGATGCTTTATCAGCAATCCTTGTTTCAAGAAAAACACCACATTTCAAAAACAGTTGTCATTGGGACGGAAAGTGAGGTGAAATGTTCTGAACAGGGGCACAGACAGCAAAACAAATGTTACAGGGGTGATAACCCTTACCTATGTTTCCCAAAAAGTTTAAAAATAGATTTTTGGGCTGGAGCTACAGTTCAACAATGTACCTGTTCAAAATTACAAACACATTCTACATAAGAACAAACCTACAGTCCCTGTCTTGTATGCACCGCCTGTATACGGCTGTTCAGAGTATATAGGGCCTTTTTTATTTTATGTGCGGGGTTCCCCTTAATATCCATACAAGACCCAAAGGGGCTGGTAATGGGCTGGGGTAGGGGGGGGGGGGGGGGGTCATGGGGTAGCTATGCCATTTTTCTTAAAGATTTTCATCCATATTACCGGGACCAGACATTACATTAAAGCCGCAAGAAGTTTTAAATGGCTTTTTTTTCCTTTAGAAGTGTCATTTTGTGCAGGGACAGTTCTAAACACGGGAAACACGTGGCACTTCACAGGCATACTTTAGACACCCCCCAGGTACGATATTTAAAGGAATATTTGACTTTTTTTTTTCACTTTATGCATCATTAAAATGACTGCTCCCGAAAAACGACCGTTTTTAAAACTTCTTTTTGCATTGATACATGTCCCCTGGTGCAGAACCCGGGTTCCCAAACCCTTTTTAGGACAATAACATGCATAATAGTTGTTATAATTAGCACTTTAGAATTCGAACGTTCGCATCTATTGTATTTAATAGGGTTCTAATGTTCGTACGAACTTTCGGTCCGTTCGCGGGTTCTGGTGCGAACCGAACCCGGGGGTGTTCGGCTCATCACTAGTTCCCACAGATACTTTTAATTGAGCCCAAAACTTCAGGGTGGTAGATACAGTTAGTGATGATCCAGGTGGGTAGGAACACTGTCAGAGAGATCAGGATCAGTAGGTAGAGTGCCTTCCCAGAAGTCTGTGGTGAAATAAGCGAGGTCATCTTCTCTGGCCGGACCTGCTTTCCCAGGAACTCCTCCTTCGTCTGCTTGGCCTTCTGCTTGAGGGCCTCCTGTATCCAGGATCTCCTTCCTGCTCTTGGGGCTTTGGGCGACCTTTTTTACTCTGTTGGCATGGATCCAGGACTGGCAATTTTCCACTAGGATGGCTGTTCTGGTCACTGCAACCACTCTGGTAGGAGGTCCAAAGGCATACCCTTGCGTCTTATTTCTGTTCAGCTGTTGGACCACCATGGTGTCTCCCACCTTTAAGGGGTGAGCAGCTTCCTGTGAAGAAAAAGGAGAGGTGTGAGCAACATTTCTCTCAACTGTATCCAATGTTTCAACCAATTCCCTTACATATTCTTCCTGTATTAAGTCTAAATCTCCCTTTTCTATCATTTAAAGGTGTTCTGGCCCATAGGGTGGGGAAAGGTCTACCCATCAAGACTTCAAAAGGTGAATACCCTGTTGTCTTGGAAGGGGTCATTCTTATTTCTGCCAGGACTGCTGGGAGGACCTTTTTCCAGTTGGCAAAGGTTCCTCCTGTGGCCTTTCTTATTTTGTCTTTTATTGTTCTGTTCATTCTTTCTACTATCCCTGAACTTTGAGGGTGGTATGGACTGTGAAATTTCCATTCTATCTTGAGAGTTTTTACCAGGTCTTGGCAGACCCTGGCCATGAAAGCGGGACCATTGTCTGAGTTTATTTGAAGTGGGCATCCCCATCGAGGAATGATTTCCTAAATGAGGATCTTCACCACTGTTTGTGCATCTTCCTCTGTGGTCACGAAAAGTTCAACTCATCTTGAGAACATGTCTACAATTACCCAAAGATATTCCTGTCTTTTGCCTAGTTTGGGCATATGTGTGAAGTCAATCTGCAAATGTGTAAAAGGAGTTGCTGGATATATCAGGTGTTCATGTTTGGCCTTGTGTGGGTTGTTTGGATTGTTCCTGATACATGTGATGCATCTTGATACATAATCTTTAATCAGCCAGGAAAGTTCTGAAATGTAAAAGTCTTTCTTCAATAGTTCACAAGTGGCTTTCCAGCCTCTGTGGCCTATTCCATGGTACTAGGAAATAAAAAGTGATGCACTAGCTACTGCCCCTGCCTGCTCACTGTTTCAAGTATCTGACCCAGGGCTAAACCGCACTTTGCATAACTTTTCTTCTTTCTCTGATAATGTAGGTGAAATATTGCACCAATTTATAATCGCAACACAGGACAAGTACACTCATGAGATTGTCGCTAAGAGACCTTTTGCACTGGGAAAAAGTATCTATGTATGTTGTGGGGAAGTGTGTTATTCCTGGGTGCCCCTCCATCTTAAGGGATGGTGTTACCTTGCATCCTTGGTACCTGTCATGGGAGTGGTAGGGGATGATAAAAGGCGACATCCCCTAGAGGCCAGTATACACCCCAGATACCCCCTTAAACACAAAGACAAAAGGCAATTGTTCTATAAACAAGATATGGGTTGGGCATGGTTCCCTTCTTGGACAGGATGGGGTATAGATACAATGAAAAGGTTGAATAATTATTAAAGTATATTGGATGAGATAATGGAGAGGAATTCAGATGACATTGCCATGTTAAACATAGAAACTAGAGCAATTAGAAAACAGTTAAGCCCCGTACACACGATCGGATAACCTATGGATTTTTGTCCGATGAATTTGTCCCTCGGAAATCCGATGAAACTGTTTTTCATCAGTCTTGGCCACACACCATCAGTCAAAAAACCGACCGTTCCAAACACGGTGACGTAAAACACTCCGATGAGCCGAGAAAAATTAATTTTAATGCTTCTGAGCATGCGTCGACTTGATTCTGAGCATGCGTGGGTTTTTTAACCGATGGACTTGCCCATTGACGATCGGAAATTCCCATCGGTTTTTTATCCATCGGAAAATTTTAAAACAAGTTCTATTTTTTACAACCGATGGAAAAAAGACCGATGGGTACCATACACGATCGGTTGGTCTGATGAAAACCATCCATCGGACGGTTTTCATCAGTCAAACCGATCGTGTGTACGGGGCTTTAGAGTTACATGATCTTGCCATAGAAAGTATGAGTGCAGCGCTCACAGGCCTGTGTGAAGTAACTGAGGACTATGAGTGTTGTACTTGGATTCATAACACAAGTGCCAAGGTGCCTGACTACTATGATATCATTGCACAACACCGAAAAGAGGTAGGCCAGCTCCAGCAGGAAGCTAGGGACATTGCTAAAACATGGAGCCCATTTGCCAATGCAGGATTTGGGCTTGGAGGTATATTTTCATGGTTAAAAGACATTGTCCTTGTTATTGTTATGGTATTTATCCTTGCTCTGATTCTTTACCTCTGTTTTAAGTGTTGTACTTGCATAATTGCACACCTTCATTCTCCTGATGATAAGGTTCTATCCTACATGACATACATGAAGAATCATCAGGCAATCTATGCCACAATCCCAAAGAAGTATTAAAACATAACAAAGAATGTAGAGATCATCTTATATGATCTAAGAGGGGAGCACCTTGCCATAAGGCAAAAGTAATAACTAAGTGGCTTGGGAACTAAACATCTGAATTTTGGGTCCATGGCCAGGAAACTCCCCAGATCTTAATCCTATTGAGAACTTGTGGTCAATCCTCAAGAGGCGGATGAAAAAAAAAAAACCTCACAAATTCTGACAAACTCCAAGTATTGATTATGCAAGAATGGGGGGCGGCCATCAGTCAGGATGTGGCCCAGAAGTTGATTGACAACATGCCGGGGCGAATTGCAGAGGTCTTGAAAAAGAAGGGTCAACACTGCAAATATGGACTCTTTGCATAAACTTCATGTCACTGTCAATAAAAGCCTTTGACACTTATGAAATGCTTGTAATTATACTTCAGTGTCCCATAGTAACATCTGACAAAAAGATCTAAAAACACTGAGGCAGCCAACTTTGTGAAAATCAATATTTGTGTCATTCTCAAAACTTTTGACCACGGCTGTAGGTATGTTGCACATGGCTACTCCCTAATTAAGCACGTGATTTCTTAGAAATAATTCGTTTCATTTTTGTCATGAAATGTCTCTGTATATGATTGGATAATTTGTCAAAGGGCGGTACTTTCTAAAAGCCCCTTTAAATATTCACACCAAGGAATAAAGATTAGATTTGCTCGGAGAGACCTTGCTGTTTTGTGTCATTGTCTCAAAGGGCTAATCTCACAGGCCTGGGGGGATTGTAAGTCACATTTTATCAGAAATATTATCAAGATTCAAACTCACCCCTAGACTATCTACAAATTCCCCATCAGCGCCTGCCAGCCATTTTGAACATAAGTTAGGGGGCCACCCTGCCCCCTGGCCCAGCCCTCCCCTGCCTAATAAAGTGTCCGGTGAGTGTATATATATCTGCTCTCTTTAGGGGAAAGGGAGCACTCTAATGGCCATATGAAGAATTACATCAGGAGGCACTTAACCCCTTCCTGCAGGAAGGTTAAAAAAATGATTCACTTTGGGGGTATGCCACATATATTATTCTTTTGTCTATTTTTGTTATATCTAATTCTTACAGATCATGTCGAGCTCTATATATGCTGCTGTTTCCTGAGATGTGAAAAATATTTCAAGGGTTCCTTTGGAGATAAAAAGGTTAAGAAAAGCTCCTGTTCTTGTCAGGGGTCAGACTCAGAGACCAGAAGCTATAGCAGTAGAGAAGCTCCCACTGACCAGCTGGATAAGTGAACAAGCAGATCAAACAGGCCACCCTGGCAGATGACGTGGGCTGCCACGAGGTGCGGGGCTAAGTACTAACTGGTGTTTACCAGAGCTCCTGGTGGTGGAGATGGGTTTTGCTGCCTGTAAGGAAGATGTCCAATAGCAGATATCGCAGGAAGGTATCAAGCAGAAGCGTAGTCAGTGAGGAAGCCAAAAGTCGGCAACAAGTGGTTGTAGGTTGGGATCAATCGGAAGTGTAGTCGAGGAAAAAATACAAAGGTTGGTAATGAGTGGTAGCAAAGATATGGCTGGCAGCAGGAGTGACAAGACCAAGACATTGTTTAGAAAGAGCACAATAATCGGGCAAACAAGAGCAGAGACATGGCTTAAATCAGGAAGTTCATGAGAGGAGCAAAGGGTTCAAAGTACACGAGAAACAAGGTTCAAGGCAGGATTATTCTAGGAACTGCCCAAGGAGCTGTCTAGTAGACATGTGCAATTTGTTTAGTTCCGAATTTGTTTTTTAACAAATTTTGACAAATTTGTTAATTCCGAAATTTCCGAATTTCCGAAATTTTTCATTTCCGGAAATTCGGAATTTTGGAAATATTAAAATTTTGGAAATTTGGACATTCGACAATTCGAAATTAGGCAATTCTAAATTTCGGAAATTCACAACATTTCAGAAAATTCGAAAATCCGTAAATAAAAATGAAAATCTAAAAATTCTAAAGAATGAAAATCAGAAAACCCAAAAATCTGAAATAATACCTAACTAATAATAACTTAACTAACTATTAAATTATATTATTACCTATTAAATTATAGGTATTGGAATTTCCTTTCAAATTTGGCTGTTAGTGAACGTAGCGAAATATGAATTCATCCAAAGTTACGAATTATCCAAAATAAAGAATGCCGCATCTAAATTAATGGAATTTAACGATCTAATAATAATAAATAATAATAATAATAAAAACTTTTTATTTTTATTATTATTATATATTATTAATTTGTTCCATTCCATTTGTTTAGATGCAGCATTCTTTATTTTGGATAATTCGTAACTTCAGATGAATCTGTATTCGTTACATTCACTAACAGCCAAGTTTGAAAGGAAATTTCAACACTTAGAATTTATTAGTTAGTTATTATTTCGAATATTACTGATTTTCTTTCTTTTTTTTTTAAATTTTCGAATTTTTGGATTTTCGAAAATTCGAAATTCGAAAATTCGAAAATTCAAAATTCCAAAATTCCAAAATTCCAAAATCAGAAATTCCAAAATCCGAAATTCCAAAATTCCAAATTCCGGAAATTCGTAAATTCGAAAATCGTAAATTCCGAAATTCGGAAATTTGAAAATCGGAAATTCCAAAATTCGAAAATTCCGAATTCAAAAATTCTGAAATTCGAAAATCTGAAAATTTGGATTTTTGAATTTCCCAATTTTTGAATTTTTGAATTCACGAAATTACGAATTACGAATATTCGAATTTCCGAATTACCGAATTTCAGAATTTCCGAATTCCGAATTTTCAAATTTAGTGAATTTCCGAAAAAAAGAAAAAAAACTAATGTAACAAACAATTTTTTCGGCAGTGCACATGTCTACTGTCTAGTATCTCAGGTGGCTCAGCGAGAAGAGTTATTGCCAGGCTCAGTAGAGGTCCTAGGTCCAGGTCCCGACAGCTGCTCTACTTTGTCAAGAGAGCCGCCTACTATTTCTACTAAATACAGACTATAGCCAGTACCCATGAGCACCTAATTTCTCCCAAAGTATTTGATAAAGAGCAGTTTTGGATCTATTAAGACCAGACCTGGAAGATCACATTATTTACAGCCGTGGCCAAAAGTTTTGAGAATGACACAAATATAAAATTTCACAAAGTCTGCTGCTTTAGTTTTTATGATGGCAAATTGCATATACTAAAGAATGTTATGAAGAGGGATCAGATAAGTTGCATTTAATTGCAAAGTCCCTCTTTGCCATGAAAATAAACTTAATCCCATAAAAAAAAACATTTCCATTGCATTTGTGAAGAAGTCTTCAGGGCGCCCAAGAAAGTCTAGCAAGTGCCAGGACCGTCTCCTAAGGTTGATTCAGCTGCGGGATGGGGGCACCACCAGTACAGAGCTTTCTCAGGAATGGCAGCAGACAGGTGTGAGGACATCGGCATGCACAGTGAGGAGAAGACTTTTGGAGGATGGCCTGGTGTCAAGAAGGGCAGCAAAGAGCCACTTCTCTCCAGGAAAATCATCAGGGACAGACTGATATTCTACAAAAGGTGCAGAGATTGAACTGCGGAGGACTGGGGGAAAGCCATTTTCTCTGATGAATCCCCTTTCTTGATTGTTTGGGGCATCCAGAAAAAAACCTTGTCCAGAGAAGAAAAGGTGAGCGCTACCATCAGTCCTGTGTCATGCCAACAGTAAAGCATCCTGAGACCGTTCATGTGTGGGGGGGCTCCTCAACCAAAGCAGTGGGGGGCTCACTCACAATTTTGCCCAAGAACACAGCCCAGAATAAAGAATGGTACAAAAAGATCCCCTGAGAGCAATTTCTCCCAATCATCCAAGAACAGTTTGGTGAGGAACAATGCCTTTTCCAGCATGGTGGAGCTCCTTGTCATAAGGCAAAAGTAATAACTAAGTGGCTTGGGGAACTAAACATCTGAATTTTGGGTCCATGGCCAGGAAACTCCCCAGATCTTAATCCTATTGAGAACTTGTGGTCAATCCTCAAGAGGCGGATGAAAAAAAAAAAACCTCACAAATTCTGACGAACTCCAAGTATTGATTATGCAAGAATGGGGGGCGGCCATCAGTCAGGATGTGGTCCAGAAGTTGATCGACAACATGCCGGGGCGAATTGCAGAGGTCTTGAAAAAGAAGGGTCAACACTGCAAATATGGACTCTTTGCATAAACTTCATGTAATTGTCAAAAAAAGCCTTTGACACTTATGAAATGCTTGTAATTATACTTCAGTGTCCCATAGTAACATCTGACAAAAAGATCTAAAAACACTGAGGCAGCCAACTTTGTGAAAATCAATATTTGTGTCATTCTCAAAACTTTTGACCACGGCTGTAGGTATGTTGCACATGGCTACTCCCTAAATCTCAATAATCACCCCTTATGTTCGGTTACAGTGAGCCTGGTATGAAAGAAAAATGGCTGCCATTTCTGACTTCCTTTCGAAAGTGCTATTTGTCTGGTTGTCATTGTTACCTACTACTGGAGTGAATAAGCAAGTATATCATTGTCAATGGAAATTCCAAAGCCTTATCAGCATAGGTGTTCTAGCTTAGTGACCCATGGTATTAAAGGAAAAGCTTCAGGATGAGAGTCTGCTTTGTATGAGTTGAATGTTCTTCATTGGTTTACGGTGGAAAATGTGGCATTTGGCCACTAGATGGTGCTAAGTATTATGCAAAATTCCTTTGATACTTAGTGCCATCTAGTGGCCAACTGCAATCTTTTTTGTTTTAAATCAATGACAAAAATGTTTGCAGCAGAAAATAGCTAAATAACAATAAAGTGGAACCTCGGATTACGAGCATAATCCGTTCCAGGAGAATTCTCGTAATCCAAAGTACTCGCATATCAAAGCGAGTTTCCCCATTGAAGTCAATGGAAACTAAAATAATTTGTTCCACATTGACTTCAATAGCATGCAATACCGCATACGGCCAGAGGCGGGGGGGGGGGGCACCAGAGAGCCTTTGGAAATGGCAGAGCTGTCCTCGGACCTTTCTGTGTATTTCCGAACGGCACAGATCGGTGATGTTCGGCTCGGCTCCCCCACCTCAGGTCAAACGCTGTACTGCACACCGCTTTGGCCTGAATCGTCCTCGTTTTGCGAGACAACATTTGCAAACCGAGTCACGATTTTTAAAAATAACGTGCTCGTATTGCGAAACGCTTGTTAACCACGTTACTCGCAATCCCAGGTTCCAGTGTCATTTTTTTTTATTTGCCTCATTGATATAGAACGAATGTACATGGATTATTTTTTTCAATTCATAAATACACCCTATAGTGTTGAGGTTGGCTTTGTTTATCAACAAAAAACATTTATTGCCTTTTCAGTGCTGTTGACACATTTGGCCTGTAGATGGCACTAAGTAGCATACAAAATTCCTCTGATACTTAGTGCCATCTAGTGGCCAAAAGAGTGTTTTTTTGTTTTGTTTTTGTTTTAAATCAATGAAAAAACATTAGTCCAGCTCAAGAAATATCCTATTAACCACTTCAGCCCTGGTTTTACCCCCTTATTGACCAGGCCATTTTTTGCGATACTGCACTGCGTTGCTTTACGGTTGCTTTACCTGACAATTGTGTGGTCGTACGACGCTGTACCCAAACAAAATGTATGTCTTTTTTTCCCCCCACGAATAAAGCTTTCTTTTGGTGGTACTTGATCACCTCTGCGGTTTTTATTTTTTGTGCTATCAACAAAAAAATAGCGATACTTTTGAAAAAAATATATATATTTTTTACTTCATGCTATAAAACATATCCAATAAAAAAATCTAATTTCTTCAATAATTTAGGCCAATATGTATTCTGCTACATATTTTTTTGGTAAAAAGAATTCCAGTAAGCGTTTATTAATTGGTTTGCGCACATTGGTTATCACGTCTACAAACTATGGGATAGATTTATGGCATTTTTTAAATTTTTTTTAGTAGTAGTGGAGGCGATCAGCAATTTTTAGTGGGACTGCGACATTGCAGCGGACAAATTGGACACTAGGGGGTTGATTTACTAAAGGCAAATTGACTGTGCACTTTGCTGATTTTCATCATCCAATCATGTGCAAAACAAAAATGCTGTTTTTTTTTCCATTTTCCCATGATTGGGTATTCTTTGCAAGTGCAGTTGCTCCAAAGCCTAGTAAATGAAGTAAAGCTTTACGTTGCAGAGTGCACAGTCTATTTACCTTTAGTAAATCAACCCCTAAGTGACACTTTTTGGGGACCAGTGACACTAATACAGCGATCAGTGCTAAGAAAATGCACTGTCACTGTATAAATGACACTGGCTGGGAAGGCCTTAACACCAGGGGCAGTCAAAGGTGTGCCCCTAAGTAGTGATTTCTAACTGTGTGGGGGATGGACTGACTGGAGGGGGAGAAACATCTGTGTTCCCGTTTAGCAGGAACACAAGATCTCTCTCTTCCTGTCTGACAGAATGACGATCTGCCTTATTTACATAGGCAGACCGCCGTTCTGCCTCTCCTACGAATGATCGCGGGTGGCCCGGCAACGCCCCAGAACCAACAACAGGAATCACGCACAGGTAAGTGATTATGCGCTTGAGGGCTGCCCTGCCGCAGTAAATGTACGTCGGGCGATCAATGGCAAAAATGTTTTTCACCAGAAAATAGCCAAATAATAATATATATTTTTTTATTATTTGCCTCATTTGTACAGAACGAATGTACATGGATTTAAAAAAAACAACATAAATACACCCTATAGCAGTGATGGCGAACCTTGGCACCCGAGATGTTTTGGAACTACATTTCCCATGATGCTCTTGCATACTGCAGTGTGGCTGAGCATTATGGGAAATGTAGTTCCAAAACATTCGGGGTGCCAATGTTCACCATCACTGCCTGTTGAGGTTGGCTTTATCAACAAAAAAAACATTCATTACAGTGGAACCCTGGTTTACGAGTAACGCGGTTAACGAGCATTTTGAATAACGAGCAACTTTTTTTTATAAATTCTGACTCGGTTCTCCTGGAACGGATTATGCTCATAATTCAAGGTTCCACTGTACCTTTTAAGTGCTGCTGTCACATTTGGCCTGTAGATGGCACTAAGTAGCATACAAAATTCCTCTGATACTTAGTGCCATCTAGTGGCCAAAGGTGTGTTTTTTTGTGTTTTAAATCAATGAAAAAAACATAAGTCCAGCTCAAGAAATATCCTTTTAAAGTTAACGTTGTTGCCCCATTCACACAGAATGTATGTCCATTCAGTTTCATTGCGTAAATTGCTATTTAGTATTTTTTTTAAATATATATGTGTTAGGTGTATTGGGTATTCCTTTCCCAGAAGTGGCTCAGGGGGTGTGGTCAACCCGCTGTGCATTCTGGGAGGGGGTACTTAAGAGACAGAGTCCGCTCTATCGGGGTTCGTTGCCAGATCCTGACCTGAGGGCCCTCCTGGCCTCAGGGATGTGCGAGCCATTTTCGGCCTCGGGGCCTGCTGGCTCGAGGCTCTGCAACTGAGAAGTAGGCCCAGGAGTTGCTGGGGCCTACTAGTCCAGGGATGGTCCTACATGGTCTTGCTTACGGGAAGAAGCGGAACAATTGGGGACTCAATTGAAGGACGCATCCTGGCCAGTTTGCCTCACGGTGCTGCCGGCTGGCTGAAAGATTCTGGCACCGTGAGCTGTGTACTTTTGAAGGAACTTTTTGCAAAGTGTCAGTGTGGTTACACGATCTTGTGGCGGAAAATTGTGGAACGACGCGACGGCACTCATCAAGTCTGTGGCAGAGACTTTGAGCGAGCTTCGCACCGGTTGCTAGGCCAGTGACAGTAGGCCTATCCGGTGGTTGCTGAATCCAGTGTGGAACTGATTTGTCCTCTGGATCTAAGATTGTGCCCGTGATCAGCAAAGCAAGGTACCTGAACCTCCCCTATCCCTCTACCCCTCTGTTGAAACTGGTATAATAAAGCTCTTGAAGAAAAAGTAACCAAGCGTTGGTGTGAACATTCATGAAAGCTCTTCAAGAGGGATCACTGACACGAGTGTGGTGAACAGAAAGGTAACGGTAGGCCCAAAACTGTAAACCAGCAGCTCCTACGGGGGTAGCGCTACACGTATATTGACAACAGCAGTAGCAATGTCCCCTCAGATTGTCTCAAGCCTGTAAGTAGAATGATCTTACTAGATACTGTTTACTTTGAGCAGTATTGAGTGGGCTCCTTGCTGATTAAAATGTGGCGTGTGCACTTCCCCCCCCTTCCCTTCCTGTGAGTCCCATCCCCTTTACTGTTTGTCACTTCCTGTGATGTCATGTTGTATTGAGGAATCGATTGGCTATTGTGGTGATCACTTCCTGTTTGTCAGAGCGTTTGTCTTTTACGAATAAAAGAGCCAAACACACTGTTCCCAGGGCAGTGATAATGAGATGAGGACGTAAGGATGGTCATGTCTGTTTACTTTGATTGCTGGGTTTTAGATATACGGGAAATAGAGTGCTAGGTAAGATGCATTATATTATTAGACAAAATGTGTGCTTATTAGCACAGGCATGGGCGTCCGCTGAACTTTTTTCAGGGGGGGGGGGGGGCATCATTTTAAGGTCATCCATGCTCGGTCCCTTTTTAAAAATGTCATGAAGGGTAGGGGCTTAGTCATTATCACATAAAGCGCAGGCATGTAAAGGTTTGAGAAACCTGATGCAACCATCAGGCAACTAGCAACTTTGAATAACGATATCATAAAAAATGAAGTCCCCCCCCCCCAAGGAAATAACAACCCCCAAGATCAGTGCCAGTTTCTGCAATAACAATCCCCAGCTTTGCTGTCAGTTTCTGCAATAAAAATCGCCAGCATTTGTGTCAGTAGCAACAATAATAACCCCCCACATCGGTGCAGATTTCTAGAATAAAAACTTCAGCATCTGTACCAGTGTACATAATAATGACCCTAAGCACTGGTGTTAGTTTCCACACTAAAAACTCCCAGCATTTGGTGTCATTTTCTGCAATAATTGCCCCCGGCATAGATGGGAGGATATCAGGTTGGACACTTCCTAATGGCTCAGTCCCTAGAAACAGTAATGGATAATGGCCAACAAGCCCTCTTACCAGACCTGGTGAAACCGCAACAGTGATCCCTCTGGCTGGACGTTCGCTCACTCTGGGTTGCCCGGGGTGACTCTAGTCAGTAGTGTAGCATGCCTGTACCCTGGCAGTGGCTCGGTCTTTCCCCCTCTCTGGTGGTGCGGGTACAGCGTGGCTCCCTCTCTGGTGGTGCGGGTACAGCGTGGCTCCCTCTCTGGTGGTGCGTGTACAGAGTGGCTCCCTCTCTGGTGGTGCGTGTACAGCGTGGCTCTCTGGTTGGTGTGGGTACAGCGTGGCTCCCTCTCTGGCTTCCCCCAGCACAGTATTCTCTTTTCTCCTCATGTACCATCCCCCCAGCAGAGTGCTTGCATGCTGGGGGCTGTAGCATGGTGTCTGTGGACACGCTGGGGCCGCCACTCTTCAGGGACTACATTTCCCATGATGCACCCAGTCCCCAGAGTCTTCTAATTGAATTTGCTGCGCCGCCGCCTTGCTTCCTCCCCACGGTTTTCCTTTCAGAGAATCACGGCACGAGATTCCAGGGGGGGGGCAAACGCCCTCCTTTGCCCTATGGAGCGGACGCCCATGAGCACAGGAGATTTGTTGTGCGCATGGCGTACAGCCAAATTTCCGTGACACCTTTAGTTTTGAAGTTGGCTTTGTTTATCAACAGAAACCATTCATTGCCATTTCAATGCTGTTGCAAGCAGTCCACATGGTGGAATCAGGTAGTTTCGCTGTCAAATCAGGATCAGCGTTATCACTCTGCTCTTCCCTATCAGAGAGGATAACGCTGACATGTTACTTGGCCTTACAAATATCTTTTTATATATCAAAAAATGCTTAGTTTTTCTTTTCCCTGGATCCCTTGCATTAGTTGCATTTACACAGACATTTAAATAATAATTACAAAGTGCAATATACTGACACAACTGAAAGCGGGGAAGAAGTGATCACATTTCCTCTTGGTAACGACATGATAAAAGGCCGTGATTTGTGTTTGTGTTATAGGGCAGACACGGAGGGGGCTCTGGAGGGGCCTGTAAAAACTGACAGAACCGGGAAAATCTGACATTTACATAAATTAATTGAAATGCCCAGGCCAGGACGAGTAGCCGGAGAGTTTTATTGGAGAGATGATATATGGGCAAGGCTGGATAAAAAGGTCTTAATGTCAGAATTTATTTAGGAGTTAGCCCAAACCATAAAACTGCACAGTAAATCACAAATACAACATAATGTCACCCATTGTTTTTCTTCTGACCGAGATAAAAGCAAATAATAGATTTTTACAGTTGATTATCCTCTTCTACAGTATAGCTGTACACATCATAAGTGACAGTGAGGCGAATGTTTAAAAGCTACCGCTGCCAGCGAATGTTACAATGTCACAACAAAGTCAAAGGAAAAGGTCCATAAGCTGCACATCCTGAAGCAGACCCGTGTGCATGAAGTGAGATGAATGGCAGCCTCAGACTCCAGCCAGGCCGTGCCTCCAACGCATTTCACTCCACCCCTTGGAACTTGGGGATGCAATGTTACAGCAAAACTTCTTGCAGGAAATTTAACACAGAAATGGCAAAACTTCCGGTTGTCAGGTCACCTGAGTCCAGGTGACAGATGCACCCCGTTGGGGTCTGGAGTGCACCGCAAGGTAGTGGAGCCTACGGCTGACTGCTGCGGATGGAGCTCTAGGTGATACAGGAGAGCAGGTACTCTGTAGTACCAACAAGGATGACACTGGGAGCTAGAGCATGAGATTTCCCAGGGCATGGAATCTAAGAGCCAACGGGTGTTCACCAGAGGCCCCTAGTGGTGGGGATGGATTTAGCTGCAGTCTGGCTCCAGGTCGCGACCCCTAGGGCCTCCCAGCTCACGCTCTTGGTAGACTACAGGAAGGTAGAGAGGAAGCAGCAGACTGCGAACAACAAAGGAGAGCCAAAGGTTGGGGTAACAAGCAGGTAAGAATAGTCAAGAACAAGTCAGAATCAGTAACTGGAATTAGACGTAGAACACAGAGCAAGTAGCACATGGAAGCCAAAAACACAATATTGATCTGCAGGGATGGCTTGCAGTGCACAGGTTAATATAGAGTTCCCTGATAGGGCCTGGGGTGGAGCCATGCTTCGAGGAGAGATTACTTAAGCAGCCAGGTAAGAGTGGCTGTCCTCTAAAGCTGAACACATGGAGAGGTAAGCTGACAGACAAACATTACTGCGTATCCATGACACCGGTGCAAGCATATGTAACTGTAGCGGGGTCTCCTTTAAGGCCCCGGGACTATGTTACCCAGAACCGCGTTCGGCACCCAGAGTGCAATTGGCCACCGCAGAGACTCATGGGAGGGGCTATTTAAGAAGGAGGCGAGGCGGAGCTCGGCCTCTTTGGACACCGCGCTGCAAGCAACAGTTCTTCCGGTGCAGATCTGCTGCAGTGCAAGGCCTGAAGCCTGGGGCCTTGCGCAACTTCCGAAGAGCCTTCCACCCACTGGGGAGCTTGAGTGGTATCTGACTTGTCAAGTGAGGACATCGGTTGGATCGGGGACCCGATCGTGGTGGACGCTGTGTGCGGAGACACAGCGAGTGGAAGTCCCGGACTGGGATCGCGTCCGGAGTGGTGAGCGAGCACTTGCTCAATCCAATAGACTGTACCGTGTTTAGGCCTATAGACTGCCTTGGCCCACCGATCGTTTGTTTTGTTGTTCCACTGGAGACCAGTAGCGGGACAGACTTAAAGGGTCCCCAGTATAGTGTTCCTTGTGTCTGCCTACTTTATGGATTACAAAATACTGTTTCATCGAGTGCACCACCGAAAGTTTGCATGCGAAGAAATCCTTAATGAAAAGACTGAGATTTATTCTGTGTCAGGCCTGACCAGGGAGGGGAGATAGACTATTGTTTTAGTGCACCACAGGGCGCGTATACAATAATAGCTGCGCGTGGTGGATTACCGTGCTGCGCCATTATTGCGTGCTATGCCTATTGCTGCAGGGCTCTGATAGCAAATTGTATGTGTTATGTTCTGCCTACGCTTTTAAAAACTAAAGTAAAACCGTTATACTTGATCTCTTGCATCAGTGTGTTGTCTTATTGCAAAGAGGTTGCAATACTGTTTGATTGTGATACAAGTATAATCCCTAGACTAGCTGTGCCAGAGTGGGTCGAGTAAGATTGCCGGGGGTTGGCGGTGCTGTACACAGGGCCCGAAACAAAAATCCAGCGGCTCTCTTAACTGGGGGTAGCGCTACATAACTTTTTAACAGCCAATGTTAATTTTGGCAGCAAATGTTGATTTTGTTTTGGTCTTAGTCTTTTGACTAAAATGCCATTTTAGTTTTAGTCCCATTTTAGTCATCGGCAATTTTCTGTACATTTTAGTCAACTAAAATCTAATGGGTTTAGTTAAATTGTAGTGCATTATTCAAGCATTTCTAAAGAATTTCCAAACTTATATATTCCTGGACTAAAAAATTCTAATATGTTCTTATTTTTGGCATTAAGGTTTGAACAAACTCACAGATACACATTTAGCTGCTCTGGATGGTCTGAGGCCTGTAATGCACACAGTGCTCTGGATGGTGGTCAGAGGAGGCCTGTAATACACACAGTGCTCTGGATGGTGGTCAGAGGAGGCCTGTAATACACACAGTGCTCTGGGTGGTGGTCAGAGGAGGCCTGTAATACACAGTGCTCTGGATGGTGGTCAGAGGAGGCCTGTAATATGCACAGTGCTCTGGACTGTGGTCAGAGGAGGCCTGTAATACACAGTGCTCTGGATGGTGGTCAGAGGAGGCCTGTAATACACACAGTGCTCTGGATGGTGGTCAGAGGAGATCTGTAATACGCACAGTGCTCTGGGTGGTGGTATGAGAGGCCTGTAATACACACAGTGCTCTGGATGGTGGTCAGAGGAGGCCTGTAATACACAGTGCTCTGGATGGTGGTCAGAGGAGGCCTGTAATACACAGTGCTCTGGATGGTGGTCAGAGGAGGCCTGTAATACACACAGTGCTTTGGATGGTGGTCAGAGGAGGCCTGTAATACACACAGTGCTCTGGACTGTGGTCAGAGGAGGCCTGTAATACACAGTGCTCTGGATGGTGGTCAGAGGAGGCCTGTAATACACACAGTGCTCTGGATGGTGGTCAGAGGAGGCCTGTAATACACACAGTGCTCTGGGTGGTGGTCAGAGGAGGCCTGTAATACACAGTGCTCTGAATGGTGGTCAGAGGAGGCCTGTAATACACACAGTGCTCTGGACTGTGGTCAGAGGAGGCCTGTAATACACAGTGCTCTGGATGGTGGTCAGAGGAGGCCTTTTATACACACAGTGCTCTGGATGGTGGTCAGAGGAGGCCTGTAATACACACAGTGCTCTGGGTGGTGGTCAGAGGAGGCCTGTAATACACAGTGCACTGAATGGTGGTCAGAGGAGGCCTGTAATACACACAGTGCTCTGGACTGTGGTCAGAGGAGGCCTGTAATACACACAGTGCTTTGGATGGTGGTCAGAGGAGGCCTGTAATACACACAGTGCTCTGGACTGTGGTCAGAGGAGGCCTGTAATACACACAGTGCTCTGGGTGGTGGTCAGAGGAGGCCTGTAATACACAGTGCTCTGGATGGTGGTCAGAGGAGGCCTGTAATACACACAGTGCTCTGGATGGTGGTCAGAGGAGGCCTGTAATACACACAGTGCTCTGGGTGGTGGTCAGAGGAGGCCTGTAATACACAGTGCTCTGAATGGTGGTCAGAGGAGGCCTGTAATACACACAGTGCTCTGGACTGTGGTCAGAGGAGGCCTGTAATACACAGTGCTCTGGATGGTGGTCAGAGGAGGCCTTTTATACACACAGTGCTCTGGATGGTGGTCAGAGGAGGCCTGTAATACACACAGTGCTCTGGGTGGTGGTCAGAGGAGGCCTGTAATACACAGTGCACTGAATGGTGGTCAGAGGAGGCCTGTAATACACACAGTGCTCTGGACTGTGGTCAGAGGAGGCCTGTAATACACAGTGCTCTGGATGGTGGTCAGAGGAGGCATGTAATACACAATGCTCTGGATGGTGATCAGAGGAGGCCTGTAATACACACAGTGCTCTGGATGGTGGTCAGAGGAGGCCTGTAATACACACAGTGCTCTGGATGGTGGTCAGAGGAGGCCTGTAATACACACAGTGCTCTGGGTGGTGGTCAGAGGAGGCCTGTAATACACAGTGCTCTGGATGGTGGTCAGAGGAGGCCTGTAATATGCACAGTGCTCTGGATGGTGGTCAGAGGAGGCCTGTAATACACACAGTGCTCTGGGTGGTGGTCAGAGGAGGCCTGTAATACACAGTGCTCTGGATGGTGGTCAGAGGAGGACTGTAATACACACAGTGCTCTGGATGGTGGTCAGAGGAGGCCTGTAATACGCAGAGTGCTCTGGACTGTGGTCAGAGGAGGCCTGTAATACACAGTGCTCTGGATGGTGGTCAGAGGAGGCCTGTAATACACACAGTGCTCTGGATGGTGGTCAGAGGAGATCTGTAATACGCACAGTGCTCTGGGTGGTGGTATGAGAGGCCTGTAATACACACAGTGCTCTGGATGGTGGTCAGAGGAGGCCTGTAATATGCACAGTGCTCTGGATGGTGGTCAGAGGAGGCCTGTAATACACACAGTGCTCTGGGTGGTGGTCAGAGGAGGCCTGTAATACACAGTGCTCTGGATGGTGGTCAGAGGAGGACTGTAATACACACAGTGCTCTGGATGGTGGTCAGAGGAGGCCTGTAATACGCAGAGTGCTCTGGACTGTGGTCAGAGGAGGCCTGTAATACACAGTGCTCTGGATGGTGGTCAGAGGAGGCCTGTAATACACACAGTGCTCTGGATGGTGGTCAGAGGAGATCTGTAATACACACAGTGCTCTGGATGGTGGTCAGAGGAGGCCTGTAATACACAGTGCTCTGGATGGTGGTCAGAGGAGGCCTGTAATACACACAGTGCTTTGGATGGTGGTCAGAGGAGGCCTGTAATACACACAGTGCTCTGGACTGTGGTCAGAGGAGGCCTGTAATACACAGTGCTCTGGATGGTGGTCAGAGGAGGCCTGTAATACACACAGTGCTCTGGATGGTGGTCAGAGGAGGCCTGTAATACACACAGTGCTCTGGGTGGTGGTCAGAGGAGGCCTGTAATACACAGTGCTCTGAATGGTGGTCAGAGGAGGCCTGTAATACACACAGTGCTCTGGACTGTGGTCAGAGGAGGCCTGTAATACACAGTGCTCTGGATGGTGGTCAGAGGAGGCCTGTAATACACACAGTGCTCTGGATGGTGGTCAGAGGAGGCCTGTAATACACACAGTGCTCTGGGTGGTGGTCAGAGGAGGCCTGTAATACACAGTGCACTGAATGGTGGTCAGAGGAGGCCTGTAATACACACAGTGCTCTGGACTGTGGTCAGAGGAGGCCTGTAATACACAGTGCTCTGGATGGTGGTCAGAGGAGGCATGTAATACACAATGCTCTGGATGGTGATCAGAGGAGGCCTGTAATACACAGTGCTCTGGATGGTCGTCAGAGGAGGCCTGTAATACACACAGTGCTCTGGACTGTGGTCAGAGGAGGCCTGTAATACACAGTGCTCTGGATGGTGGTCAGAGGAGGCCTGTAATACACACAGTGCTCTGGATGGTGGTCAGAGGAGGCCTGTAATACACACAGTGCTCTGGACTGTGGTCAGAGGAGGCCTGTAATACACAGTGCTCTGGATGGTGATCAGAGGAGGCCTGTAATACACACAGTGCTCTGGATGGTGGTCAGAGGAGGCCTGTAATACACACAGTGCTCTGGATGGTGGTCAGAGGAGGCCTGTAATACACACAGTGCTCTGGGTGGTGGTCAGAGGAGGCCTGTAATACACAGTGCTCTGGATGGTGGTCAGAGGAGGCCTGTAATATGCACAGTGCTCTGGATGGTGGTCAGAGGAGGCCTGTAATACACACAGTGCTCTGGGTGGTGGTCAGAGGAGGCCTGTAATACACAGTGCTCTGGATGGTGGTCAGAGGAGGACTGTAATACACACAGTGCTCTGGATGGTGGTCAGAGGAGGCCTGTAATACGCAGAGTGCTCTGGACTGTGGTCAGAGGAGGCCTGTAATACACAGTGCTCTGGATGGTGGTCAGAGGAGGCCTGTAATACACACAGTGCTCTGGATGGTGGTCAGAGGAGATCTGTAATACGCACAGTGCTCTGGGTGGTGGTATGAGAGGCCTGTAATACACACAGTGCTCTGGATGGTGGTCAGAGGAGGCCTGTAATATGCACAGTGCTCTGGATGGTGGTCAGAGGAGGCCTGTAATACACACAGTGCTCTGGGTGGTGGTCAGAGGAGGCCTGTAATACACAGTGCTCTGGATGGTGGTCAGAGGAGGACTGTAATACACACAGTGCTCTGGATGGTGGTCAGAGGAGGCCTGTAATACGCAGAGTGCTCTGGACTGTGGTCAGAGGAGGCCTGTAATACACAGTGCTCTGGATGGTGGTCAGAGGAGGCCTGTAATACACACAGTGCTCTGGATGGTGGTCAGAGGAGATCTGTAATACACACAGTGCTCTGGATGGTGGTCAGAGGAGGCCTGTAATACACAGTGCTCTGGATGGTGGTCAGAGGAGGCCTGTAATACACACAGTGCTTTGGATGGTGGTCAGAGGAGGCCTGTAATACACACAGTGCTCTGGACTGTGGTCAGAGGAGGCCTGTAATACACAGTGCTCTGGATGGTGGTCAGAGGAGGCCTGTAATACACACAGTGCTCTGGATGGTGGTCAGAG
Source organism: Rana muscosa (assembly GCA_029206835.1). NCBI lineage: Eukaryota > Metazoa > Chordata > Amphibia > Anura > Ranidae > Rana > Rana muscosa. Next base: position 365,054,937 of record CM055125.1, read on the forward strand.
GAGGCCTGTAATACACACAGTGCTCTGGGTGGTGGTCAGAGGAGGCCTGTAATACACAGTGCTCTGAATGGTGGTCAGAGGAGGCCTGTAATACACACAGTGCTCTGGACTGTGGTCAGAGGAGGCCTGTAATACACAGTGCTCTGGATGGTGGTCAGAGGAGGCCTGTAATACACACAGTGCTCTGGATGGTGGTCAGAGGAGGCCTGTAATACACACAGTGCTCTGGGTGGTGGTCAGAGGAGGCCTGTAATACACAGTGCACTGAATGGTGGTCAGAGGAGGCCTGTAATACACACAGTGCTCTGGACTGTGGTCAGAGGAGGCCTGTAATACACAGTGCTCTGGATGGTGGTCAGAGGAGGCATGTAATACACAATGCTCTGGATGGTGATCAGAGGAGGCCTGTAATACACAGTGCTCTGGATGGTGGTCAGAGGAGGCCTGTAATACACACAGTGCTCTGGACTGTGGTCAGAGGAGGCCTGTAATACACAGTGCTCTGGATGGTGGTCAGAGGAGGCCTGTAATACACACAGTGCTCTGGATGGTGGTCAGAGGAGGCCTGTAATACACACAGTGCTCTGGACTGTGGTCAGAGGAGGCCTGTAATACACAGTGCTCTGGATGGTGGTCAGAGGAGGCCTGTAATACACACAGTGCTCTGGATGGTGGTCAGAGGAGGCCTGTAATACACAGTGCTCTGGATGGTGGTCAGAGGAGACCTGTAATACACAGTGCTCTGGATGGTGGTCAGAGGAGACCTGTAATACACAGTGCTCTGGATGGTGGTATGAGAGGCCTGTAATGCACACATTGCCAGCAAATGTAACATTGTAACTTGCAGTGCCAGCGAATGTAACATGGTAACTTCCGGTGCCAGAAAATGTAACATTGTAACTTTCAGTGCCAGCAAATGTCAGATTTTCATGGTAAAACTTCTCTCTCCCTCATTGGCTGTATTACAAAAAAAATTGGATTTTTTTTTTGAAACTGGATTTCCCATTGATGAATGACATGTAATCCTGAAGCTGGACAAGTGTCAGGGAAGGTAAGTCAATCTGCCCGCTGTGTGGATGAATTTGGATGGTGAATGTGATTTATATATGTAGCGGGGTCCTCAAATTGATGGGATACACCTGGGCAATAGTGTGACCCAGGTGTATAATTGTGTTAGGATTCAGACCCCTTTTTGTTTCGTGGAGGATTGGAGGATGTAATATTCTCCTTTGCCTGTGGGTGGCGGGGTACCCACAGGCTTCAGGTAGAATCATCTTCGCAGTGCTCCCTGTTTTGTCCCTGCTCGGAGATGGTATGGCTGGGGCGGGGAACCCGCCGGGCCGTTGATGGGAGGAGATAAAAGGGGGAGACGCCCTTACCACGAGGTCTTGCGGAGAAGGAGGTCCTCGGAGGAGGAGGGTTGCGGTCCGCACCCAGGGCCCTTAGGCCTGGGTGCGGGAGATCCAGGAGTCTGGTCCAGGTGCCCATGGCCTGGTCCGGAGTCATGTTGGCGTCCATCCCAGGCACCTTTAGCCTGGGGTGAGGTACTATCGAGGAGGCCTGGGGCCCAGTACCTTCGACTGGGTCCCGCTAGGGTGGACTGTCCGAGGGTCCCTGAGCGGAGGGACTCGTACCTGAGGTGAGGAGGCCGGGGAGGTTACCCACTGGAGACCCGGAGCAGCACCAACCCGGTGACAGTGGGCCCCTGGGAACTCTCTTGGGAGGACACATCCCCCTGATAGGGGCCACAGCGTATCGAAGAGGGCTCCATTGCTGTTCATAGGGGTTGCTGGAAGAGACCCCATCTTTCCTGTTCTGCAACAGCCGGATTGGCTTAGGCGCCGCTGGTCATAGTACAGTGGCATAGAACTTAAACGTTAGGAAGTGCCTTGATCTGCTCATCCCACCGTTGGCAAGGTTATAGGTCCCAACCAGTTTGCTGCAAAAGAACTGTTTATCGTGCTTTGCTATTGGAGTGCCAAATAAACAAGTGTTGGACCTTTCTCCGGTGTGTGAACTCCAGTTACTGGAAGCAAAGGGGAGGCTGGTGAGCTTGCAAATACAGACTCAGTGCATTCACAGAACACACCGGCCCGAGGAAACATCAGGAAGTGGCCTTCACCTCCCTACTGCAATGGGGAGGACATGGGCCGTGGCGCATCTCACTCTCACAACCCAGGAACCCCTAGACATGAGTTGGTGTGTAACCGATAAAGATGGAGAGAGGGTGAGGCCGCTACACGTGGGGGCTCGTCCGGGATAGAGTGTGTTCTAAAGATGGACTTGAGAATGTCTACATTTGAACTTTGCTGCCCAGAGGAGTTCCGAGCAGATCGGCCATATTACTGGCCAAAGTGCGTCCCTGCTCGGAGTTGTGGAAATGACCCTAACACGGGAAAGGCCCATGCGGAGGAGCGGAAAAAGGGAGAGGTCCAGCCGTGTGACGTACTGCACATGGGGACTGTTAACACACTGCGCCACGAGGCACCCCATGGCGACATCGTTCGTGGGCGGAGTCAAGAGGAAGCCCGCGAAAATGTACAGCTCATGGGAGGAGTCTGGCCAAGTGTGGGGATACACGTGGAGACTCCGGCGCGGGGTCAGTGCATGATGGAGCAGCAGATAGTCGGGATGACCTCAAGTGCCCCGTGGATTATGGTTCCTCACCCCACGAGAATGACTTCCTTTGCTGCCCCCATCACAGACACGGGGATAAGACTTAGGCCCCGAGGGCGGTTGGCTCTGTACACTTGCAGAGACACGGAGGCCCTCGGTGTGATCTGTCCCGGCTGCTCGGGACTGGTGGTCACCCTGAAGCCATTCGGGCGATGTGAGGAGTGCAGGGAATTCCTTTTTGAGGTCGAGTCGTCCACAGCAAGGCCCCGGGCCCTTCGCCTCAACCACCTCACGGGTACTGCTACTCCGGAAGGGGAGATCAAGGCCTTTGTCGAGGTTCCCGTGCGCGCTGACCAGGGCGATGGACTGCCCAACAGAGAAAAATCCGAGGATGCTGCCTCGGTCGCCACAAGTTCTCTGCTCCCACCACCGAAGAGGAAAGTTGGCCTAGTACAGGCATCCTATGGACGTGGTCGAGCTTCACCCCGCTGCTTGCCTGGCCTGGATGGCGCCGGTCGAGAAGGAAGTCCCGGACATCCCAGTCCTCTACAAGGGTCAGGTGAGCCAGGGGCTGGGACTGTGGTGGTGGTTGGAGGTGTCGGGGGCCCATTGGAGGTGGAGCCCCCCAGGGAGGATGATTCTGTGTCCACCGGAAGATATCTGCCTGCGGAGATGTATGACACCTCCGACCTAGAGTCGCTGTCTGATTGCGGAGATGATGGCGAGATAGACGAACTGTTCAGCCGCAAGGGCTGGGATAGAGTGCCACTTCTTGCTTCCCGTGCGGTACGGGATTCACCTATGTACACAGGAGACAGCACGCCTCGGGTGGAAGACCCGCAGCTTACGAGGGAACCTACCCCTCCACCTGTGTCCTCATCTACTGTTACCTCACCTACTTTGGTTGTGGGGACACCCCGCGCTTCTCTGAGAGCGCCGAAAGTAATTTCCAGGGAGCTGGTAAAGGCACCTCGGCATCCGGAAGCTATTGTGCTGCCTGGAACTGGAGAGAAAGCCACTATTCCACCTTTGGCCCGCTTGCAGAGACTGTTTTGCCACAAAGTAGCTCGGGAATATGGGTGGGAGTACCCGTATCTGCCCCGGGACTTGCTGTTTGAGGTGGAAGTCTGGAGAGCAAGATGGTATGACGAGTTTGTGTGGGACAAGTTGAAGGTGCCCCATGCTCGCAGGTACCTGGAATGTGTGCCGGCAGTGTCTAAGAGGTTTGAGGACTGCAAAGCTGAATGGAAATTGGGGCGCCATATCCATGCTGACAAGATAGTCATTTGCAGAAGAGAAGGAGAAGATGTTGAGTATTCGATAGAGGCATTTGACAAACACCTGAAACCCCTGTACCTGCCGGATCCAAAGTTTTACTTATAGGAGAAAAGAACTCCTGTTTATTTCCTTTGTGCACTTGAACTTTCTGGAAGAGCCATTCCCAGACACCCAGGACTGTGCCCTGCTTTTGTTTTTGTTTGGGCTTTTCTTTTTTTTCTCGTTGGAGACTTGGGGACTGTTGTGTTTTTGTGTTTCCCCTTTTCTTCATGTGCCAAAGGCAAGGACATTTGGGAATAGTGGCAGAGTAGGGAAAAGCTGGAAGAACGAAGACTCGTTGAGTGTCATGACCGCGGCGTTGTCACCAGGTGGCAGTGTTGCGCAACAAATGTTTGAAAATGTTTCACACACACATCACCTTGCTTGTTGGAGTGAGTGGGTCTCTCGGCTGACGGGCCCACTCATCCCAAATGACACGAAATTATGGTAGGATGTTGTTTTTTTTTTCTTTCCCCTGCAGGAGAATCGTCAATCAAGACCATTGAGAGTGGGTGGCTCTTAGACAGTGTGGGAGAGGGGTTGTGGTTATGCAGATGTTTAAAGTGTTTTATGACATAAGTTGTTTTATATGTTCCCCATTCCCTGAGCAGGTCTTGGCACTTGGGAAATTTAGAGGAACTGCCTCAGGGGTTTCACTCCATGTCACCACTTTATGGGAGGCATGGGTGTGCACCTGACGCTGGGGACCAGCGTCCAATTACAGGGGGGAGTGTGTAGCGGGGTCCTCAAATTGATGGGATACACCTGGGCAATAGTGTGACCCAGGTGTATAATTGTGTTAGGATTCAGACCCCTTTTTGTTTTGTGGAGGATTGGAGGATGTAATATTCTCCTTTGCCTGTGGGTGGCGGGGTACCCACAGGCTTCAGGTAGAATCATCTTCGCAGTGCTCCCTGTTTTGTCCCTGCTCGGAGATGGTATGGCTGGGGCGGGGAACCCGCCGGGCCGTTGATGGGAGGAGATAAAAGGGGAGACGCCCTTACCACGAGGTCTTGCGGAGAAGGAGGTCCTCGGAGGAGGAGGGTTGCGGTCCACACCCAGGGCCCTTAGGCCTGGGTGCGGGAGATCCAGGAGTCTGGTCCAGGTGCCCATGGCCTGGTCCGGAGTCATGTTGGCGTCCATCCCAGGCACCTTTAGCCTGGGGTGAGGTACTATCGAGGAGGCCTGGGGCCCAGTACCTTCGACTGGGTCCCGCTAGGGTGGACTGTCCGAGGGTCCCTGAGCGGAGGGACTCGTACCTGAGGTGAGGAGGCCGGGGAGGTTACCCACTGGAGACCCGGAGCAGCACCAACCCGGTGACAGTGGGCCCCTGGGAACTCTCTTGGGAGGACACATCCCCCTGATAGGGGCCACAGCGTATCGAAGAGGGCTCCATTGCTGTTCATAGGGGTTGCTGGAAGAGACCCCATCTTTCCTGTTCTGCAACAGCCGGATTGGCTAAGGCGCCGCTGGTCATAGTACAGTGGCATAGAACTTAAACGTTAGGAAGTGCCTTGATCTGCTCATCCCACCGTTGGCAAGGTTATAGGTCCCAACCAGTTTGCTGCAAAAGAACTGTTTATCGTGCTTTGCTATTGGAGTGCCAAATAAACAAGTGTTGGACCTTTCTCCGGTGTGTGAACTCCAGTTACTGGAAGCAAAGGGGAGGCTGGTGAGCTTGCAAATACAGACTCAGTGCATTCACAGAACACACCGGCCCGAGGAAACATCAGGAAGTGGCCTTCACCTCCCTACTGCAATGGGGAGGACATGGGCCGTGGCGCATCTCACTCTCACAACCCAGGAACCCCTAGACATGAGTTGGTGTGTAACCGATAAAGATGGAGAGAGGGTGAGGCCGCTACATATACAATATATATGGCAAAGCTTTTATCCGGTGTACAATATCAAAAAAGCATCAGATGGATCATTTGCCACTTTATAAAAGTGCCCCTTGGTACCCAGTGTGCACAGTGATGGGAAGACAAATGGATTGCAGTTTGTTGGTGACAGTGTGACAGATTGTCAGTGTACAGCATGACTGTCTACTTCTTGTATTTATCTCAGGAATTGGGAGTCATTTTTTCAATGCACACACATGTTTAATGCCAATAATGCCTCATTATGAGGGCCCTCTGCTTCCTCCTGTATTGAATTGTATTGTAATTGTAATGTCTGCCCTCATGTTGTAAAGTGCTGTGCAAACTGCTGGCGCTATATAAATCCTGTATAATAATAATAATTTTGGAAGCAACAGCTGCAGCTGCGCCGCAAGTTTAGAGATTACAGAGGACGAGGAAGGGATCTCAGAAACATTCACTCACAAAGACCAATGAAAAGAGTCCAAAAATGGGCTCTCAAATTCACCATTGTTCAAACAAGACACGTTACACTCACAGTGATCTTGGATTATTGTAGTTTCAACATCTGCATTCTATATGATAAATGTTATAATAATAATTGTCCCATCGTACCGACTATAACAACCAGTGTGAATGGAGTTTTTCTATTATATTTGTACCATATTTGTCAGTGTGAATGAAGAGCTTCAGTGTCCTGGCCACTGCCATCTTGTGGTCATATATGACACTGCAGTCACATTTGGTCCAAGTCTGAAAGTCCATAATATGTGCTATGACTTCACATATATATCACAAGGTCCATAAAAACATGGATGAGCGAGTTTGGGGTGGAGGAACTTGACTGGTCTGCACAGAGTCCTGACCTCAACCCGATAGAACACCTTTGGGATGAATTAGAGCGGAGACTGCGAGCCAGCCCTTCTCCTTCAACATCAGTGCCTGACCTCACAAATGTGCTTCTGGAAGAATGGTCAAACATTCCCATAGACACACTCCTAAACCTTGTGGACAGCCTTCCCAGAAGAGTTGAAGCTGTTATAGCTGCAAAGGGTGGGCCAACTCAACATTGAACCCTGCGAACTAAAGCCCCGTACACACGGTCGGACTTCCATAGGACTTTTCCGTGGATTTTTGTCCGAACGGAGTTGGCCGGCAACACCCAAAGCATACACACCACAGGACTTTTCTGCAAACTTTCCCAAAACTTTTTGCAACATCACATGGTTTTTCTGCTCTTTTCTGCTCTTTACCGCCACCCTTTGGTCAACTTCTGCTATTTTTGGTTGATTTTAACATTATTTGTTTTGTCCATCGGACAAAAGTCTGATGGTTTTCTGTACACACGGTCGGACTTTGCTCCATCTGACTTTTGTTGGCCAAAAGTTTGTTCGTTTGCAGACCGAACTTTTGTCCGATGAAAACCCAAAAAGTTTGTCCGATGGAGCGTACACACGGTCAGATTTTTTGGCAAAATTGCTCAAAATGAAGTTTGTTGGCAAAAAGTCAGACCGTGTGTACGGGGCTTAAGACTGGGATGCCATTAACCACTTAAGCCCCGGACCATTTTGGCTGGTTAAAGACCAGGCCCCTTTTTGCGATTTGGCACTGCGTCGCTTTAACTGACAATTGCGTGGTCGTGCAACGTGGCTCACAAACAAAATTTACGTCCTTTTTATTCCACAAATAGAGCTTTCTTTTGGTGGTATTTGATTACCTCTGCGGTTTTTATTTTTTGCGCTATAAACAAAAATAGAGTGGCAATTTTGAAAAAAAATCAATATTTTTTACTTTTTGCTATAATAAATATCCCCAAAAATATATAAAAAAACATAGTTTTTCCTCAGTTTAGGCCGATATGTATTCTTCTACATATTTTTGGTAAAAAAAATCACAATCGGCGTTTATTGATTGGTTTGCGCAAAAGTTATAGCGTTTACAAAATAGGGGATAGTTTTATGGCATTTTTATAATTTTTTTTTTTTTTTACTAGTAATGGCGGCGATCAGCGTTTTTTTTTCATGACTGCGACATTATGGCGGACCCATCGGACACTTTTGACACATTTTTGGGACCATTGTCATTTTTACAGCGATCAGTGATTTAAAAAATGCACTGGTTACTGTAAAAATGACACTGGCAGTGAAGGGGTTAACCAGGAGGGGGCGCTGTATGGGGTTAAGTGTGCCTAAGAAAAAGATTCTCACTGTTAGGGGGCGTGGCTACGAGTGACACGTCACCGATCTCCGCTCTGATTACACAGAGCGGAGATCGGTGACAGTGTTAGTAGGCGAGCCGGGAGATGTTGTGTTTACACTAACATCTCCCCGCTCCATCCCTCCGTGACACAATCGCGGGGATCACCGCGGCGATCGAGTCCGCGGGACCCGCGGTCCGACTCACAGGAAAGGTAGCGGGGTCGCGAGCGCGCCGGCGGTGGCGCACGAACCCCACGTCGGGCAGTTAAAGGCGACGTACAGGTACGTTAATGTGCCTGTACGTGCCATTCTGCCGATGTATATCTACTGGAGGGGGGGGGGGGGTCCTTAAGTGGTTAAAGTTCATGTGTGTAAAGGCAGGTGTCCCAATACTTTTGGTAATATAGTGTGTATTCAGTTTCATACTCATATCACTTAGCATAAGGAAACTCATTTATACTGTCTATCTATAAGTATTTATATACAGTCCTTTCAATGGTTACCCATTGAAAGGATTGTTGCTTAGCTTGCACGCCGAACACGCGAGTGTGAGGCATATTTTTTTGGTGAGTGTTTTATCTGAAGGGAGAGGTCTCACTGAACACTTGGGTGTGGTGGAAGAAATGAAGATTGAAGACACTGATTATTAATTTATGAACTTTAAACACTATTGTCACTTTATGCACGGGTTCTTGCTGATTTATAGTGACTGGATTAATATATATTTTTTTCAGCCATAATCTGATTTATATTTATTGGAGTAGTTTATGTATTTAGTTACATGTTTTTGCGCCACTTATAATAATATGTTTTCAGTTTAGATTATCATCATTATTATATTGTACACAGTTTGATTATTTAAGGTGGCAGCATTATAGATTCACTTTTCATTTGGATGTATATGTTGGCACCAGTGTGCCTAAGTGTACGAAGTTATCCAACATATTCATCACTTGATATATATTTTTATTTATATATATATTTTTTTTAATTTTTATCCTGAAGCGCAGTGGGGATATCAATAGGGCGCATTTTTTGATTTCCACTTATTCATATTTACATACAGTATCTATATTTTAACCACTTGACCTTCGGAAGATTTTCCCCATTCATGACCAGGCCATTTTTTTGCTATACAGCACTGCGTTATTTTTTCTGAAAATTGCGCAGTCATGCAACACTGTACCCAAATAATATTGACGTCCTTTTTTCCGAACAAATAGAGCTTTCTTTTAGTGGTTTTTGATCACCTCTGTGGTTTTTATTTTTTTTCGCTATAAATTAAAAAAAAAGAAAAAAAAAGAAAAGAAAAATATTTTTTACCTTCCGCTATAAAATATATCCAATAAAAAAAAAAAAAAATCTTCATAAATTTAGACCAATATGTATTCTCCTACATATTTTTGGAAAAAACAATCCCAAAAAGTGTATATTGATTGGTTTACGCAAAAGTTATAGCATCTACAAACAATGGTGTAAATACTGTTTTTTTTTTAACCGCCGCACGCCGATGTACGTCGGCAGAATTGCACGGGTGCGCAAAAGGGCGTACCTGTACATCCCTTCGTAATCCCGGGATAGCGGGCGCGTGCACGCGTGTCCTGCGGACTCGATGTCCGCCGGTGGCCCGCGATCGTGACGAGGAGAGGCAGAACAGGGAAATGTAAACACGCCCCCGTTCTGCCTAGTGACATGACAGGGAGCTACTGCTCCCTGCCATCGGGAACAGTGATCTCTGTCATGTCCTAGGTAGCCCACCCCTCCTACAGTTAGAACACACTAAAGCCCTGTACACACGATCAGTTTGACTGATGAAAACCGTCTGATGGATTGTTTTCATCAGACAAACCAATCGTGTGTGGGACCCATCAGTCTTTTTTCCATCGGTTTTAAAAAATAGAACATGTTTTAAAATTATCTGATGGATAAAAAACTGATGGCAATTTCCGATCGTCTGTGGGGAAATCCATCAGATAAAAAACCCAAGCATGCTCAGAATCAAGTTGACGCATGCTCAGTAGCATTGAATTTCATTTTTCTCAGCTCATCGGAGTGTTTTACATCACCACGTTTGGAACGGTCGGTTTTTTGACTGATGGTGTGTGGGCAAGACTGATGGAAAACAGTTTCATCAGATTTCTGATGGACAAATCCATCAGACGAAAATCCATAGGATATCTGATCATGTGTACAGGGCTTTAGGGAACACATTTAACCCCTTGATCGTCCCCTAGTGTTAACCCCTTCTCTGCCAGTGACATTAACACAGTAATCTGTGGCTATTTTTAGCTCTGATCGCTGTATAAATGTCACTGGTCCCAAAATAGTGTCAAAAGTGTCCGATCTGTCCGCCGCAATGTCACAGTCCCAATAAAAATCGCAGATCACCATTATTAATAATAATAATAATAAAACAAAATTATAATAAAAATGCCATAAATCTTTCCCCTATTTTGTAGACGCTATAACTTTTGCGCAAACCAATCAATATGCGCTTATTGCGATTTTTTTTTTACCAAAAATATGTAGAAGAATACGTTTCGGCCTAAACTGAGGAAAAAATTGTTTTTATATATTTTTTGGGGATATTTATTATAGCAAAAAGTAAAATATATTGCTTTTTTTTCGAAATTGTTGTTTTTTTTGTTTATAGCGCAAAAAATAAAAACCACAGAGGTGATCAAATACCACCAAAAGAAAGCTGTTTTTGTGGGGAAAAAAAAGACGTAAATTTTGTTTGTGTACAACGTCGCATGACCGCACAATTGTCAGTTAAAGCGACGCAGTGCCGCATCGCAAAAAATGGCCTGGTCATTGAGCAGCCGAATCTTCCGGGGCTGAAGTGGTTAAAAATGTGGGGTATTTATTATAGCAAAAAGTAAAAAAAATATTGTGTTTTTTTTTTTTTTTTTTTAATTGTCGCTCTTTTTTTGTTTATATCACAAAAAATAAAAAACCGCAGAGGTGATCAAATACCACCAAAAGAAAGCTCTATTTGTAAGGGGAAAAAAGGACGGCAATTTTGTTTGGGTACAGCGTCACGCGACCGCGCAATTGTCAGTTAAAGCGACGCAGTGCCGAATCGCAAAAAAATGGCCTGGTCAGGAAGGGGGTAAATCCTTCCGGGGGTGAAGTGGTTAATCACAGTTCATTCATGATGATTTAGCAAGGGGGGGGGGGATTACTTTTTCACATAGTGCTAGGCAGCTTTTTTCCCCTTAATAAATGAAATGCTAATTTTGTATTTACTTGGGTTATCTTGATATTAATATTAATATTAATTAATTATTAATTATTATTATTAATATTATTAATGTTATTAATAATTGTCTGATGATCTGAATCATTTAAGTGTGACAAATATGCACACAAAAAAAATATAAAAAAAAAATCAGGAAGGGGGCAAATACTTTTTCACAGCACTGTATCTGATTTACTGTATATAAATAATATGTGCTGCTTACGGTCTATCCAGCTATCGATGACGTATTTTCGGTCTCCTCCTCGTGTCACTTAGCACATTGGAAACTCATTTTAAACTTTTAAATATACGGCCTGACATTTCCGAGGTGCGAGAAGTGAATATCAATTTTGGAAATATGAGTGAGAATTGGATAAGGAGTCACATCTGAAAGGGGAGCCACCAGAGGATGAAGCGGCAGATTCATCGCTTTCCATTAGCGCACACCGCACTCCGCGCTCAGACAGCTGTGATGTGGAATCTGTGAGCGTGAAACGTCCGTGCCGGCTTCCTCTGATGGCAGACACCTTTCTGCAGGGGAGACGCTGACAGCAATCCGTGTCTCACAATTTACATTGGAGATCTGAGAGCTCAAAAATGCATCGAGGCCGAGAGATGAAATAATGATTATAATCATTTATTTCTTATTCATTTCCTTGTATTGCAGCCTTTATAGATATCCATCCGGCATCCCTCACAATCTTCCCATTAACACCACCAACAGCCCAAAAAACATTTTTTATATACTGTACAAATACATAAGGGGGGATATGATCTCCATGTATAAATACATAAGGGGGGATATGATCTCCATGTACAAATACATAAGGGGGGATATGATCTCCATGTATAAATACATAAGGGGGGATATGATCTCCATGTATAAATACATAAGGGGGGGATATGATCTCCATGTATAAATACATAAGGGGGGGATATGATCACCATGTATAAATACATAAGGGGGGATATGATCTCCATGTATAAATACATAAGGGGGGATATGATCTCCATGTATAAATACATAAGGGGGGATATGATCTCCATGTATAAATACATAAGGGGGGGATATGATCTCCATGTACAAATACATAAGGGGGGATATGATCACCATGTATAAATACATAAGGGGGATATGATCTCCATGTATAAATACATAAGGGGGGGATATGATCTCCATGTATAAATACATAAGGGGGGATATGATCTCCATGTATAAATACATAAGGGGGGATATGATCTCCATGTATAAATACATAAGGGGGGATATGATCTCTATGTACAAATACATAAGGGGGGATATGATCAACATGTATAAATACATAAGGGGGATATGATCTCCATGTATAAATACATAAGGGGGGATATGATCTCTATGTACAAATACATAAGGGGGGATATGATCACCATGTATAAATGCATAAGGGGGATATGATCTCCATGTATAAATACATAAAGGGGAGGGATATGATCTCCATGTATAAATACATAAGGGGGGATATGATCTCCATGTATAAATACATAAAGGGGAGGGATATGATCTCCATGTATAAATACATAAGGGGGGATATGATCTCCATGTATAAATACATAAGGGGGGATATGATCTCCATGTATAAATACATAAGGGGGGATATGATCTCCATGTATAAATACATAAGGGGGGATATGATCTCTATGTATAAATACATAAGGGGGATATGATCTATATGTATAAATACATAAGGGGGGATATGATCTCCATGTATAAATACATAAGGGGGGATATGATCTCCATGTATAAATACATAAGGGGGGATATGATCTCCATGTATAAATACATAAGGGGGGGATATGATCTCCATGTATAAATACATAAGGGGGGATATGATCACCATGTATAAATACATAAGGGGGGATATGATCTCCATGTATAAATACATAAGGGGGGATATGATCTCCATGTATAAATACATAAGGGGGGATATGATCTCCATGTATAAATACATAAGGGGGGGATATGATCTCCATGTATAAATACATAAGGGGGGATATGATCACCATGTATAAATACATAAGGGGGATATGATCTCCATGTATAAATACATAAGGGGGGGATATGATCTCCATGTATAAATACATAAGGGGGATATGATCTCCATGTATAAATACATAAGGGGGGATATGATCTCCATGTATAAATACATAAGCGGGGATATGATCTCTATGTACAAATACATAAGGGGGGATATGATCAACATGTATAAATACATAAGGGGGATATGATCTCCATGTATAAATACATAAGGGGGGATATGATCTCTATGTACAAATACATAAGGGGGGATATGATCACCATGTATAAATACATAAGGGGGATATGATCTCCATGTATAAATACATAAGGGGGGATATGATCTCCATGTATAAATACATAAGGGGGGATATGATCTCCATGTATAAATACATAAGGGGGGATATGATCTCCATGTATAAATACATAAGGGGGGATATGATCTCTATGTATAAATACATAAGGGGGATATGATCTATATGTATAAATACATAAGGGGGGATATGATCTCCATGTATAAATACATAAGGGGGGATATGATCTCCATGTATAAATACATAAGGGGGGATATGATCTCCATGTATAAATACATAAGGGGGGATATGATCTCTATGTATAAATACATAAGGGGGGATATGATCTCTATGTATAAATACATAAGGGGGGATATGATCTCTATGTATAAATACATAAGGGGGATATGATCTCCATGTATAAACACATAAGGGGGATATGATCACCATGTATAAATACATAAGGGGGTGATATGATCTCTATGTATAAATACATAAGGGGGGGATATGATCTCTATGTATAAATACAAAAGGGGGATATGATCTCCATGTATAAATACATAAGGGGGATATGATCACCATGTATAAATACATAAGGGGGGATATGATCTCCATGTATAAATACATAAGGGGGGATATGATCTCCATGTATAAATACATAAGGGGGGGATATGATCACCATGTATAAATACATAAGGGGGGATATGATCTCCATGTATAAATACATAAGGGGGGGATATGATCTCCATGTATAAATACATAAGGGGGGATATGATCTCCATGTATAAATACATAAGGGGGGATATGATCTCCATGTATAAATACATAAGGGGGGATATGATCTCCATGTATAAATACATAAGGGGGGATATGATCTCCATGTATAAATACATAAGGGGGGATATGATCTCTATGTATAAATACATAAGGGGGATATGATCTCTATGTATAAATACATAAGGGGGATATGATCTCCATGTATAAATACATAAGGGGGGGATATGATCTCCATGTATAAATACATAAGGGGGGATATGATCTCTATGTATAAATACATAAGGGGGGATATGATCTCCATGTATAAATACATAAGGGGGATATGATCTCCATGTATAAATACATAAGGGGGGGATATGATCTCTATGTATAAATACATAAGGGGGATATGATCTCCATGTATAAATACATAAGGGGGGATATGATCTCTATGTATAAATACATAAGGTGGGTTATGATCACCATGTATAAATACATAAGGGGGTGATATGATCTCTATGTATAAATACATAAGGGGGATATGATCTCTATGTATAAATACATAAGGGGATATGATCTCCATGTATAAATACATAAGGGGGGGATATGATCTCTATGTATAAATACATAAGGGGATATGATCTCCATGTATAAATACATAAGGGGGGATATGATCTCTATGTATAAATACATAAGGGGGGATATGATCTCTGTGTATAAATACATAAGGGGGGATGTGATCTCTATGTATAAATACATAAGGTGGGTTATGATCACCATGTATAAATACATAAGGGGGTGATATGATCTCTATGTATAAATACATAAGGGGGGATATGATCTCTATGTATAAATACATAAGGGGATATGATCTCCATGTATAAATACATAAGGGGTGGATATGATCTCTATGTATAAATACATAAGGGGGGATATGATCTCTATGTATAAATACATAAGGGGGGATATGATCTCTATGTATAAATACATAAGGTGGGTTATGATCACCATGTATAAATACATAAGGGGGTGATATGATCTCCATGTATAAATACATAAGGGGGGATATGATCTCCATGTATAAATACATAAGGGGGGATATGATCTCTATGTATAAATACATAAGGGGGGATATGATCTCTATGTATAAATACATAAGGGGGGGATATGATCTCTATGTATAAATACAAAAGGGGGATATGATCTCCATGTATAAATATATAAGAGGGATATGATCACCATGTATAAATACATAAGGGGGGATATGATCTCCATGTATAAATACATAAGGGGGGATATGATCTCCATGTATAAATACATAAGGGGGGGATATGATCACCATGTATAAATACATAAGGGGGGAAAAGGATCTCGATGTATAAATACATAAGGGGGATATGATCTCCATGTATAAATACATAAGGGGGATATGATCACCATGTATAAATACATAAGGGGGGATATGATCTCCATGTATAAATACATAAGGGGGGATATGATCTCTATGTATAAATACATAAGGGGGGATATGATCACCATGTATAAATACATAAGGGGGTGATATGATCTCTATGTATAAATACATAAGGGGGGATATGATCTCTATGTATAAATACATAAGGGGGATATGATCTCCATGTATAAATACATAAGGGGGGATATGGTCTCCATGTATAAATACATAAGGGGGGGATATGATCACCATGTATAAATACATAAGGGGGGATATGATCTCCATGTATAAATACATAAGGGGGGGATATGATCTCCATGTATAAATACATAAGGGGGGGGGGTATGATCACCATGTATAAATACATAAAGGGGAGGGATATGATCTCCATGTATAAATACATAAGGGGGGGATATGATCACCATGTATAAATACATAAGGGGGGATATGATCACCATGTATAAATACATAAGGGGGGGATATGATCACCTTGTATAAATACATAAGGGGGGATATGATCACCATGTATAAATACATAAGAAGGGGATATGATCATCATGTATGAATACATAAGGGGGGGGATATGATCACCATGTATAAATACATAAGGGGGGGTCATGATCTCCATGTATAAATACATAAGGGGGGGGATATGATCACTATGTATAAATACATAAGGGGAGATATGATCTCCATGTATAAATACATAAGGGGGGTCATGATCTCCATGTATAAATACATAAGGGGGGGATATGATCTCCATGTATAAATACATAAGGGGGGATATGATCACCATGTATAAATACATAAGGGGGGTCATGATCTCCATGTATAAATACATAAGGGGGGGATATGATCACCATGTATAAATACATAAGGGGGGATATGATCTCCATGTATAAAGAACACATACAGAACACATCCCAGTATTGGACCCGCATTCTGTCTATCACAGGCGCAGGATTAGGAGGAGGCGGGGCTGTGCGAGACAGCGAGCAGAGCGGAGGCAATTTCAATGTAAGCTGTTACAGCGCGCTATACCGCTCGGTGATCCCGTGGCTTTCCTCTTCCTCCACGCTCTCTTCCACCGGGCCGATCGCTGGGAGAATGGCTTCCGATCAACCCCACCCACCGGCAAAGCTCGTTCCCCCCGCTCCCAGGCAGCCCAGCTCGCAAGCCCTCATTTTCCATGCGAGTGGGCGAGTGGAAAATTTGAGGGCTGCAAGTAATACTATAAACATTATTTGTAGTCGTGGACTTTATGTGGACATATATTGAGGAACTATTTTATTTTATTCCACAATAGTGATGAGCCGAACACCCCCGGGTTCGGTTCGCACCAGAACCCGCGAACGGACCGAAAGTTCGAACGAACATTAGAACCCTATTAAATACAATGGATGCGAACGTTCGAATTCTAAAGTGCTAATTATAACAACTATTATGCATGTTATTGTCCTAAAAAGGGTTTGGGAACCCGGGTTCTGCACCAGGGGACATGTATCAATGCAAAAAGAAGTTTTAAAAACGGTCGTTTTTCGGGAGCAGTCATTTTAATGATGCATAAAGTGAAAAAAAAAAGTCAAATATTCCTTTAAATATCGTACCTGGGGGGTGTCTAAAGTATGCCTGTGAAGTGCCACGTGTTTCCCGTGTTTAGAACTGTCCCTGCACAAAATGACACTTCTAAAGGAAAAAAAAGCCATTTAAAACTGCTTGCGGCTTTAATGTAATGTCTGGTCCCGGTAATATGGATGAAATTCTTTAAGAAAAATGGCATAGCTACCCCATGACCCCCCCCCTACCCCAGCCCATTACCAGCCCCTTTGGGTCTTGTATGGATATTAAGGGGAACCCCGCACATAAAATAAAAAAGGCCCTATATACTCTGAACAGCCCTATACAGGCGGTGCATACAAGACAGGGACTGTAGGTTTGTTCTTATGTAGAGTCTGTTTGTAATTTTGAACAGGTACATTGTTGAAGTGTAGCTCCAGACCAAAAATCTATTTTTAAACTTTTTGGAAAACATAGGTAAGGGTTATCACCCCTGTAACATTTGTTTTGCTGTCTGTGCCCCTGTTCAGAACATTTCACCTCACTTTCCGTCCCAATGACAACTGTTTTTGAAATGTGGTGTTTTTCTTGAAACAAGGATTGCTGATAAAGCATCAGTACAGAGGAGACACCTTTCTCCCATATTTATTCTTACAGGAGAGAATTTTCCTTCCTAGTGGTAGATTTCCTCTCACTTCCTGTTGTCTTCTTGCGTTTGCAAGTAGGAGTCGTTTGTAAGTTGGATGTTTGAAAGTAGGGACCTGCCGTATATACTCTGCAGAAATAGGCCCCTTAGTTGTTGGTGTTGGCACAACACTGTAAGCACTCACAGTTACTCTTGGTTGGTGCTGGAACGCCCTGCTGTCAACTATTATATCAGGAATTTTAATTACATATAATTGTTGAACAGTGGTAGTAAAAATTGGGCCTTTGATGGTGGTGCTGGTGCCACAACACTGTAAGCCCTGACAGTTACTCTTGGTGGGTGCAGCAATGGGCCCTGCTGTGAATTATTAGATCAAGAATTGTAATTACATGCCCCTGTTGAACAGGGGCTGAAAAATTGGGCCTTAGGCACTGGTGGCACAACACTGCAACCCCTCACAGATACTGTACTTGGAGCACAGCAATGAGCCCTGTTGCAAAGTATTGCTTCAAAAATTGTAATGACACGCCCCTGTTAAACAGGGGCTGAAAAATTGGGCCTTAGGCACTGGTGGCACAACACTGCAACTCCTCACAGATACTGTACTTGGAGCACAGCAATGAGCCCTGTTGCAAAGTATTGCTTCAAAAATTGTAATTACACGCCCCTGTTAAACAGGGGCTGAAAAATTGGGCGTTAGGCACTGGTGGCAGCACCCATAAACAAAAATGATCTTACAAGCTATCATCATCAATCGTATCATTGAGGACTCGGAGGAGGAGGATAGCCAGTCAACATAACAGCACAGGCACTCAGCATCAGCATCAGTCTTGAAGGGATGTGACATGTTAAAATCAATTAGTCTGTTATATCAGCATCAGGTGTGTGGTAGCTGGTGGTGATCCAAGACTGGTTCATCTTGATGAAAGTCAGTCGATCAACCGAGTCGGTGGACAGGCGCACCCTGTGATCCGTGACAAATCCTCCAGCAGCACTGAATGTGCGTTCCGAAAGAACGCTGGATGCAGGACAGGCCAGTAGCTCAATTGCATACTGTGCAAGCTCTGGCCAGTGATCCATCCTCAAGACCCAGTAAGCCAGAGGATTTTCGGTGGGGAAGGTGTCCAAGTCTGACCTTGCCCCTAGATATTCCTGCACCATGTTTATCAGACGCTGGCGATGGTTGCTGGAACCGATCATACTTTGGGGCTGCGGACTAAAGAATTGTCTGAACGCATCGGTCAGACGGCCACCTTCCCCACCGCTCCTTCTTTGACTGGCCGAAGCCTCAGCAACTCGTTGTCCAGGACCAGGAGTTTGCAACCTCCCAGTCTCTGGGAACGCGTTGCACAGACCTTTCTGCAAGGCCTCCCGGAGTTGTCTCATCCTCTGCTCCCTCTGCGACGGTAACATAAGGTCCGCAACCTTACCCTTGTACCGTGGATCAAGGAGAGTGGCCAGCCAGTAATGGTCCCTCTCCTTGATCCGAAGAATACGAGGATCCTTCCGCAGACTTTGCAGGATCAGGGAGGCCATGCAGCGTAGGTTTGCTGAGGCATTCGCTCCGGAGTCCTCTGGGTCACTAAGGACGACATGATCCGCAGCCACCTCCTCCCAGCCACGTACAAGTCCACTGGTTTCTTGGGACTGTAAATCATCCCTAAAAGACTGCTGCTGATGATGCTGAGTGCCAGCCTCCACCTCCATGCTGACACAATCCTCCTCCTCCTCCTCCTCCTCCTCCTCCTCCTCCTCTTCCTGTGCGATGGGTGGGACAGAAGGAACACTGTCTGGGTAAAGGGGGCCTTGAGAGGCAAGGAAGTCCTCCTCTTCCTGCCTCTGTTCTGCCTCAAGTGCCCTGTCCATTATTCCACGCAGCGTGTGCTCCAACAGGTGGACAAGAGGTACAGTGTCACTGATGCATGCACTGTCACTGCTCACCATCCTCGTGGCCTCCTCAAATGGTGCCAGGACAGTGCATGCATCCCTGATCATGCCCCACTGGCGTGGAGAAAAAAAACCAAGCTCCCCTGACCCTGTCCTGGTGCCGTAGTCGCACAGGTACTCATTGATGGCCCTCTGCTGCGTGTGCAGCCGCTGCAGCATGGCCAACGTTGAGTTCCACCTGGTGGGCATGTCACATATAAGGCGGTTCTTGGGCAGGTTCAACTCCTTTTGCAGCTCAGCCAGGCGAGCACTGGCATTATAAGATCTGCGGAAATGCACACAGACTTTCCTGGCCTGCCTCAGGACATCCTGTAAGCCCGGGTACCTGCCCAAGAAGCGCTGCACCACCAGGTTAAGGACGTGAGCCACACAGGGCACATGGGTCAGTTGTCCCTGTCGGAGGGCGGAGAGGAGGTTGGTGCCATTGTCGCAAACCACCATTCCTGGCTTAAGCTGGCGTGGCGTCAACCACCTCTCGGCCTGGCCCTGCAGAGCAGACAGGACCTCTGCCCCAGTGTGGCTTCTGTCCCCCAAACACACCAGCGCAAGCACGGCATGGCATCTTTTTGCCTGCGTACTTGCGTAGCCCCGTGAACGGCTACGGAGCACCGCTGGTTCATAGGACAAACCACAGGAAGAGGCCATGGAGGAAGAAGAAGAGGAGGGGGTGGAGGAGAGAGGTGTGTCACAACCAGTAGTAGCATTTTGGAGGCGTGGCGGTGGGACAACCTCCAACACTACTGCACCTTGTCCTGAATCCTTCCCAGCTGCCAAAAGAGTGACCCAATGGGCCGTGAAAGAAAGGTAACGTCCCTGTCCATGCCTGCTGGACCATGAGTCAGCGGTAATATGCACCTTACCGCTGACCGCCCTGTCCAGCGAGGCCAAGACATTGCCTTCCACATGCCGGTAGAGAGCCGGAATAGCCTTCCGTGAGAAAAAGTGGCGTTTGGGAACCTGCCACTGAGGAACTGCACATTGCACAAACTCACGGAAGGGGGCCGAGTCTACCAACTGAAAAGGCAGCAGTTGAAGCGCTAGCAATTTAGCCAAGCTAGCATTCAACCGCTGGGCATGTGGATGGCTGGGAGTGAACTTCTTTCGACGGTCCAGCAGCTGGGGCAGGGAAATTTGCCTGCTAGAATCGGACGTCGGTGTACTGCTAGCAGAGTGGGCGCAAGTACTTGGCTGTGACACACCTAATTCTACACCTTCATTCCTCTCAGTGCATGTTTCAGAGAGGACTGAAGTTATAGTGGGGTTGGAGATCCCAGCTGATGCGGTGCAAGGAGAGGTCCGCTTTGTTCTTTGGTGTGGGTCTTTGAGGTAGGCTTGCCAACGAGCTGCATGGCAGGTCAACATATGTCTGGTCAGGCATGTGGTACCCAAGCGGCTGATGTTTTGGCCACGCGATATACGCTTGAGACATATGTTGCAAACAGCAGCTGTGCGATCTGATGCACTAGCCTCAAAAAAGGCCCACACCAAAGAACTTTTTGAATGACGGGCAGAGGCAGCGCCCTGCACAGGCGGAGCTCTGCGGTGTGATTCCGTCGGTGTACTGCCCTTACGCTGGCCACCAAAGGGCATCCTGCCTCGTTGGAGATGTGCCTCCTCCTCATCCTCCTCCTCCTCCTCTCTCCTATTAGGCACCCACGTGGAGTCAGTGACCTCATCATCCCCTCCCTCCTCTTCACTGGAGCCAATCTGGCAGTATGCTGCAGCTGCTGGAACATGACTGCCAGATTGGTGTCCTTCTTGAGCATCCCCTCTGTCTGCTCTCACGCTACTGCCTTCCTCTAGCTGGGTTTCATCATCAGACCCTTCGAAACGCTGGGCATCCTCCTGGAGCATGTACCCAACACTGTGCTGAAACAGTTCGGGGGACTCCTCAGGAGGAGGACATGGTGGGTCTAGGGAAGGAGTGACTGATGATTTGTCTGACATTGATACCAGGGAAGACGACGCTTTGGCAGCTGCTTTTCCAGTACCCTGAGCCTGGGTGAGAGAGGATGAGGAGGAGGAGGAGGGCTTGGTCATCCACTCTACCAAGTCTTCGGCATGATGTGGCTCAACATGTCCAGCTGCCGAAAAGAAGGACAAGCGTGTCCCATGGCCATGTGCTGATGACAATGCACCGCGTCCACGACCAGCACTGTTGCCCCCAGACACAGAGCCTGCTTGCCCTCTTTTATTGCCTCCTGACTGTCTGCCTCTCCTTGTTTGCCTTCCAGACATTCTAATAGATGGCCTGCAGGGAGATGGGAAAAAAGCAATAAGGGCTACCTTCAGGTGTCCTTCTCTGTCCCTTGAAACAAGGACTTTCACAGTGAAAGAAACTGACACTCTCCCTACCTACAGTTTTCTGTCCCTAGAAAAAATGTTTTTTTTAATCACAATATAGCACAAGGACAATTCACTCACTGTCCTTACAGGTCCCTGGAAACAAGGACTTGCAGAGTGAAAGAAAAAAAACACTCTCCCTACCTACAGTTTTCTGTCCCTAGAAAAAATGTTTTTTTTAATCACAATATAGCACAAGGACAATTCACTCACTGTCCTTCCAGGTCCCTGGAAACGAGGACTTGCAGAGTGAAATAAACTGACACTCTCCCTACCTACAGTTTTCTGTCCCTAGAATAAATGTTTTTTTTAAGCACAATATAGCACAAGGACAATTCACTCACTGTCCTTACAGGTCCCTGGAAACAAGGACTTGCAGAGTGAAAGAAAAAAAACACTCTCCCTACCTACAGTTTTCTGTCCCTAGAAAAAATGTTTTTTTTTAATCACAATATAACACAAGGACAATTCACTCACTGTCCTTCCAGGTCCCTGGAAACAAGGACTTGCAGAGTGAAATAAACTGACACTCTCCCTACCTACAGTTTTCTGTCCCTAGAATAAATGTTTTTTTTAAGCACAATATAGCACAAGGACAATTCACTCACTGTCCTTACAGGTCCCTGGAAACAAGGACTTGCAGAGTGAAAGAAAAAAAACACTCTCCCTACCTACAGTTTTCTGTCCCTAGAAAAAATGTTTTTTTTAATCACAATATAGCACAAGGACAATTCACTCACTGTCCTTCCAGGTCCCTGGAAACAAGGACTTGCAGAGTGAAATAAACTGACACTCTCCCTACCTACAGTTTTCTGTCCCTAGAATAAATGTTTTTTTTAAGCACAATATAGCACAAGGACAATTCACTCACTGTCCTTACAGGTCCCTGGAAACAAGGACTTGCAGAGTGAAAGAAAAAAAACACTCTCCCTACCTACAGTTTTCTGTCCCTAGAAAAAATGTTTTTTTTAATCACAATATAGCACAAGGACAATTCACTCACTGTCCTTACAGGTCCCTGGAAACAAGGACTTGCAGAGTGAAAGAAAAAAAACACTCTCCCTACCTACAGTTTTCTGTCCCTAGAAAAAATGTTTTTTTTAATCACAATATAGCACAAGGACAATTCACTCACTGTCCTTACAGGTCCCTGGAAACAAGGACTTGCAGAGTGAAATAAACTGACACTCTCCCTACCTACAGTTTTCTGTCCCTAGAATAAATGTTTTTTTTAAGCACAATATAGCACAAGGAGAATTCACTCACTGTCCTTCCAGGTCCCTGGAAACAAGGACTTGCAGAGTGAAAGAAAAAAAACACTCTCCCTACCTACAGTTTTCTGTCCCTAGAAAAAATGTTTTTTTTAATCACAATATAACACAAGGACAATTCACTCACTGTCCTTCCAGGTCCCTGGAAACAAGGACTTGCAGAGTGAAATAAACTGACACTCTCCCTACCTACAGTTTTCTGTCCCTAGAATAAATGTTTTTTTTAAGCACAATATAGCACAAGGACAATTCACTCACTGTCCTTACAGGTCCCTGGAAACAAGGACTTGCAGAGTGAAATAAACTGACACTCTCCCTACCTACAGTTTTCTGTCCCTAGAATAAATGTTTTTTTTAAGCACAATATAGCACAAGGAGAATTCACTCACTGTCCTTCCAGGTCCCTGGAAACAAGGACTTGCAGAGTGAAAGAAAAAAAACACTCTCCCTACCTACAGTTTTCTGTCCCTAGAAAAAATGTTTTTTTTAATCACAATATAACACAAGGACAATTCACTCACTGTCCTTCCAGGTCCCTGGAAACAAGGACTTGCAGAGTGAAATAAACTGACACTCTCCCTACCTACAGTTTTCTGTCCCTAGAATAAATGTTTTTTTTAAGCACAATATAGCACAAGGACAATTCACTCACTGTCCTTACAGGTCCCTGGAAACAAGGACTTGCAAAGTGAAAGAAAAAAAACACTCTCCCTACCTACAGTTTTCTGTCCCTAGAAAAAATGTTTTTTTTAATCACAATATAGCACAAGGACAATTCACTCACTGTCCTTACAGGTCCCTGGAAACAAGGACTTGCAGAGTGAAAGAAACTGACACTGTCCCTACCTACAGTTTTCTGTCCCTAGAATAAATGATTTTTTTAAGCACAATATAGCACAAGGAGAATTCACTCACTGTCCTTCCAGGTCCCTGGAAACAAGGACTTGCAGAGTGAAATAAACTGACACTCTCCCTACCTACAGTTTTCTGTCCCTAGAATAAATGTTTTTTTTAAGCAAAATATAGCACAAGGACAATTCACTCACTGTCCTTACAGGTCCCTGGAAACAAGGACTTGCAGAGTGAAAGAAACTGACACTCTCCCTACCTACAGTTTTCTGTCCCTAGAATAAATGTTTTTTTAAGCACAATATAGCACAAGGAGAATTCACTCACTGTCCTTCCAGGTCCCTGGAAACAAGGACTTGCAGAGTGAAAGAAACTGACACTGTCCCTACCTACAGTTTTCTGTCCCTAGAATAAATGTTTTTTTTAAGCACAATATAGCACAAGGACAATTCACTCACTGTCCTTCCAGGTCCCTGGAAACAAGGACTTGCAGAGTGAAAGAAACTGACACTGTCCCTACCTACAGTTTTCTGTCCCTAGAATAAATGTTTTTTTTAAGCACACTATAGCACAAGCACAAAACACACTGACACTCTCCCTACCTATCCTTCTCTTTCCCTAAACTAAAGGAATCCAGGTTAAGCAAGAAAGAAATAACAGTCACTGTCCCTGCCTATGCTGCTCTATCCCTGCTCCGGAACACACTACACTAGGCCGCCGTGCTGGCGGCCTTTTATAGTGTGGGGCGTGTACTAAACACCCTCAGCAATAATTGGCCACAGGCATCCTGCCTGTGGCCAATCATTGCTCTCCTCGCTGCCGGCGCTGTGATTGGCCAAGCATGCGGGGTCACAGTGCATGCTTGGCCAATCACAGCGCCTGGATGACACTGCGATGGCGTAGTGCATTGTGGGCCGTTCGCGTCACTCGAATTTGGCGCGAACGGCCCAAATCGTTCGATCTTCGTCGAACGATCGAACAGCCGATGTTCGAGTCGAACGTATGTTCGACTCGAACACGAAGCTCATCCCTATTCCACAACATGCATAGATTCCAAACACTATTCACAAGTAGATTCAACGCGTTTCAGAAATCCTTCCTCAGCAGCACATCTGAGAGAATCAATACATTGGAACCCATGTTTGATCTTTGTAGAAAGGTACCAATTTACAACATGTATACGTTTCCCATGGAAACATGCTGGAATGGAGTGAATGATGCAGGACCTAGAGATCTGTCCCTTTGATGGACCAGGGGCTCCTGTTGTTTTTGGAACATACAAACATTGACTACCTTCCTGTTATACTTGTGACCGTTTTATATTGTGATATTACAGCTATACCATTCAGGGTTTGATCTCCTCATTGAAGACTGTGCTTGCGAGATCTTTGGTTGTTTCTTGGCCATATGCGGTCTCCAGCTTGGTTCATTAAGATGCACCTCCATGGGAAACATATACATGTTGTAAATTACAGTTAATTATATAACTTTGTACCTGTCTACAAAGATTCAGTGTGAGTTCCAATGTACCGATTCTCTCACTCCTGAAAAAAAAATAATCTGAAACGCGTCGAGTCTTCATGTTAATTGTGTTTGGAATCTATACATGTTGTGAACCTTTAGATGGAGAGTATTTTAACATGTTTTGTAAATGTTTTTTAATGGAATAAAATTTTTTTTTTTTATGATACTCAGTTCCTCTATATCAGTGATGGCGAACCTTGGCACCCCAGATGTTTTGGAACTACATTTCCCATGATGCTCATGCACTCTGCAGTGTAGCTGAGCATCATGGGAAATGTAGTTCCAAAACATCTGGGGTGCCAAGGTTCGCCATCACTGCTCTATATATATCTATCAACATAAAACCCATGACTACAAATAATGTTTATAGTATTATATAACGTATAGGGACGCGAACATTTCGAACACATGGTCTGGGTCTTCAACTGTTTATAGAATGATTAGAAAATATAGAGCTGGGCTAAATTCCACCAAAATGAAAAAGAGAATGAACCAACAATAAACATTGACAATGTCAGATTGTGACGAAACGTGTCACCCCCCCCCCCCACCATTGGAATCCATGCATCCGGCATCCTGCAAGGACACATGGATAGGGGTGGGCGGTTCCCATGTACCCTTAATGGATGAGCCACCCCAGCTCAGATCTCACTATGTAACTATGTAACATTTACAGGTAAAAAGCAAAAAAATAAATAATATGTTTTGCTTTTGACCGAGGCAGCTTCCATATATCTATCGTTACAGTTTCACATAGCAAAATGCAACTTCTGAAATGACCACTAGATGGCACCATAGGACTGCATTGAAACCAACAAAATGCAATTCCAGTTTTCTCCAAGCAGAATTCAATTTGGCAGAGCTGCTGTCAGATGATAACTGCAATTGCCCTTACTAAATGGATAACTATTCTCTTTAAATAAGGTTTTTGTGCAGTTAAAATTAAGAGGGGTGAAAAATTATCTGCGGCGTTTGAACTCGTGACATGGAGAGAGTGAAATACATGAATCCCAAAAAATAAATAAAAAAACCTGGGCTGACTCCTGCTAATAAACTCCCGGTGAGCCGGTAGAGAAATGAAATGAATATTCACTCATTTTATTATGTGAACATTTCCAAACCGTTTAGTGAATCAGCCTCATAATCTCAAATGATGTTATGCGTATGGCCAACTCAACATTTGATACAGTAAGGGTTGTATTATATTTCTGCCTAGCAATTCACCCAGTGAAAGTGGGTGTACAGTACATTCCTTCTATGCAAATGGGGGGGGGGGGGGGGGGAGAGGGATGCTATTAGGCTAATTCTTGTGCTGTTCAATTATTTTTCATTTTTGTTGTAAATGTGAAATACCATGTTTGGCCACTAGGTGGTGCTAAGTATCAGGGATTTTCATAATGACAGCACATGTTCCTTATAATTCATGCAAATAATTCATCAGTAAATGTACTTACAAATTACACTTCATCCATTATAATAAACGCTTGGTATTTTAAAAGCTGTATTAAACCCAAAAGGCAAACATGTATTATATTGCAGCTTAACAATTCTTAGATGTGATGGCTGCATTCGTTTTCTTTTTAGGCTTCCTTTCTTTCAAGTCTGTTTGCTTTTCAAAGCTCAAGCTCTCCAGCAAAATGTATCTGTTTACAGAGATGAAGCAAACCACTTAACACTGCCAGGGGTCAGGGCCATCTTTAATATTGATTGGACCCTGGGCAAACATTTTCCTGCCCCCCCCCCTCCCGAACTACTGTTACCCTAAGAAATAACGAAGAGCGCCGCTCCAAGCACAAACATGCAATAACCTGGGGGCTTCACTGTTGCTGAGTGCCAGCATCCAACAGGGCTTGTCCAGCCTGCCAAAAATGAGTATCCATTAGGAATATGGAGCCGTACACCAGTTGCCAGCACAATCAGTGTAGTAACAAAACGGTTTTAGCTTGTCACCTCTCATGTCATGCCTCCCTGGTGCGTTTCACCCTCCCACTTGCTTAGTCATACAGTTACGGTAAGGGCCCAGACCCTGAAGTAGCAAAGAAAACTCTAAACCATAACACTTCCACCACCATGATTCACAGTTGGTATAATGTTCTTCTGAAATGCTGTCTTTGGTTAGCATCAAACATGTCTACTGTGACCCTGAAAAATAATGAAGAGCGGCGCTCCAGGCACAAACATGCATCAACCCGGTGACTTCAATGCTGCTTAGTGCCTGCATCCAACAGGGCTTGTCCAGTCTGCCAAAAATGAGTATCCAAAAGAATATGGAGCCGCACACCAGTTGCCAGCACAATCGATGTCTGTAGAAAAATGGTTTCAGCTTGTCTCCTCCCAAGCCAAGTCGCTCTGATGCGTTTGACCCTCCCACGGGCTTAATCATAGAGTTATGGTAAGGCCCAGACCCTGAAGTAGCAAAGCAAACCCCAAACCATAACACTTCCACCATCATGATTCACAGTTGGTATGATGTTCTTCTGAAATGCTGTCTTCGGTTTGCATCAAACATGTCTACTGTGACCCTAAGAAATAATGAAGAGCGGCACTCAAAGCACAAACATGCATCAACCCGGTGACTTCAATGCTGCTTAGTGCCTGCATCCAACAGGGCTTGGCCAGCCTGCCAAAAATTAGTATCCAAAAGAATATGGAGCCGCACACCAGTTGCCAGCACAATCAATGTGTGTAGAAAAATGGTTTCAGCTTGTCTCTTCCCAAGCCAAGCCGCTCACCCTCCTAAGGCTTAGTCATAGAGATCAAACAAACGGCAACTGCCCCCACCTATAACTGGCCTTAACAGCAAGGAGCACATGGAAGGGCGACATCAAACAACAACAAAGAAAAATTCCCGGCTCAACTTCCCAGGCAGCCTGCAACAAACTGAATTGTCCTGTCTAACAGTTCACATTAAAAACAGGGGTTTAGTTTACACACATTTGCAAATACATGCGTAAGCTGCAGAGGCCGCGACAAGGCACCCCAGTATTATCTGCAGTTCTTAACTCTATACATTTTGAGAGCCTCCATAGTAGGAGCATAGAGTTACCCCAAGGCCCAGACCCTGAAGCAGTAAACAATCCCCAAACCATAACACTTTCACCACCATGCTTCACAGTTGGTATGAGGTCCTTCTGAAATGCTGCCTTTGGTTTGCATCAAACATGTCCACCGCTTCTGTGACCATATAACCCGATCTTTGATTCATCAGTTAGCAGCTCATTGTTCAGAAGGCCTGGTCTTTGCCTTTATGTTCGTGGGCAAGCTGTAATCTTCAATGGCAAACTGTAGACTTCTGTTAACGTTCTTTTTGGACAGCAAATACTTTTTCCTTGCATACCTTCCATGTGGGTTAGATTGGTGCAATCTCTTTTTGATTGTAGGTGCATGCACTTTGACACCAACTTTGGAAGAGTAAACTGCAAATTCTGCAATAGAATTTCGTGGGTTCCTGGGGACTTCTTTTAGCATCAGATGGTCAGTTCTTGGGTTGGGATTGCTAGGCCCGGGCAAGTTCTGGACAAATTAGGAATTGCTTGAAATTTATGTCTCTTTTGGATTATTTTCCTTACAGTGGATTGATCAATTTCAGATACTTTGACAACCTTTTTAAATCCCGTGTCAGACTTATAGGCATCCATAACCACCTTTATAAGGGCTTTATTGACCTCCATTGATCTAGTCATGATGACACCACTAACAATAATAGCAAAGAGAACACCAGACCCTCGATAGCTAAGCTTTAAATATTGGAACTCCCTTGATTAGAAACTACCTATGGATGTTCCAATAATTCGACCCTCATCTGGAATATCTCATTTCAATGGCATGGATTTTAAGTGGAAAGGAGTTACCGCTCCGATGTGACTAATGAACCTTTCACTGGATTCAAAGCCGTGAGTGCAGGCAATGCATATAACAATGTGGAAATTGAAGAAAGTTTTGGACAGCCGCACTTCAAAAATAGTTCCTTTTATTGTAAAATCAAATCACCAAAATACATGCCACAGCAAAAAAACAGATGCAAGCTGACGCGTTTCACACTGTAGTTCAGTGATTATTTATAGCTTTTCTCTTTTTGTTTATGTCATTAGAGTCTGGCCCTGATCTACACCCACCGGCCACTTTATTAGGTACACCTTGCTAGTAGCGGGTTGGACCCCCTTTTACCTTCATTCTTCGTGGCATAGATACAACAAGGTGTTGGAAACATTCCTCACAGATTTTGGTCTATAGTGACATGATAGCATCACGCAGTTGCTACAGATTTGTCGGCTGCACATCCATAATGCCAATCTCCGGTTCCACCACATCCCAAAGATGCTCTATTTGGATTGAGATCTGGTGAGTGTGGAGTCCATTGGAGGACAGGGACCTCATTGTCCAGTGATGAGATGATTGGAGCTTTGTGACATGGTGACATTATCCTGCTGGAAGGAGCCATCAGAAGATGGGGACACTGTAGTCATAAAGGGATGGACACGGTCAGCGACAATACTCAGGTAGGCCGTGGTGTGTATACAATTCTCTATTGGTACTAAGGGGCCCAAAGTGTGCCAAGAAAATATCCCCCCCACCATTACACCACCACCAGCCTGAACTGTTTATACAAGGCAGGATGGATCCATGTTTTCATGTTGTTTACACCAAATTCTGACCCGACCATCTGAATGTTGCAGCTGAAATAGAGACTCATCAGACCAGGGAACGTTTTTCCAATCTTCTATTGTCCAATTTTGGTGATCCTGTGCCAATTGTAGCCTCAGTTTTCTGTTCTTAGCTGACAGGAGTGGCACCCGGTGTGGTCTTCTGCTGCTGTAGCCCATCTGCTTCAATGTACGCTGTGTTGTGCGTCCAGAGATGATATTCTGCATACCTTGGGTGTAACGAGTGGTTATTTGAGTTACTGTTGTCTTTATATCATCTCCAACCAGTCTGCCCATTCTCCTCTGACATCAACAAGGAATTTTCCTCCACACAACTGCCACTCACTGGATATTTTCTCTTTTTCTGACCATCCTCTGTAAACCCGAGAGATGGTTGTGCGTGAAAATCCCAGTACATCAGCAGTTTTTGAAATACTCAAAAACTGGCACCAACAACCACGCCACGTTCAAAGTCACGTAAATCCCATTTCTTCCCCATTTTGATGCTCGGTTTGAACTTTAGCATGTCGTCTTCACCACGTCCAGATGCCTTGAGTTGCTGCCATGTGATTGGCTGATTAGCAATTTGTGTTACCAAGCAACTGAACAGGTTTACCCAATAAAGTGGCCGGTGAGTGTATGTACCTTGGTGCTTATGCGGAGCGGGATGTGCTCCTTCTGAGACCAGCCCTTAGCATGGACATTGAGCTGAAAAGAGATACACAAGACGTCTGGAGCGGCATCACATCGTCTTGTTCTTCTGTAGGATGGAAGATTAACATGCAAGTTACACTTACCTTCGAGTCATCCTTTGTAGATATGTCACTGTGAATCCTCGTAGTCTTAAGCCTCGTACACACGACCAGTTTTCTCGCCAAGAAGCGACAAGAAAACTGTTGGGAGAGTTTTCTTGCTGAGAAAACCGTTGGTGTGTATGGTTTCTCGTCAAGAAAACTGCCGGGAATCTTGACGAGAAAAATAGAGAACCCGCTCTCTATTTTCTCGTCAGGATTCTCGTTTTTCTCGTCGGGATTCTAGTCGGCCTGTTTTGCGATGAGAAAACCGCTCGTGTGTATGCTTTTCCGAGTCTTAAAAAATCGCGCATGCTCAGAATCAAGTATGAGACGGGAGCGCACCTTCTTGTAAAACTAGCGTTCGTAATGGAGATAGCACATTCGTCACGCTAAAACGAACTGAAAGCACGAAGACTGAAAATCGCGAATCGTCTCTCCCCAAACTTTTACCAACACGCGGTAACACAAGATCAGCAAAAGCAGCCCAAGGGGTGGCGCCATTGGAATGGAACTTCCCCTTTATACTGCCGTCGTACATGCTGTACGTGACCGCGCTTTCCAACGAAGAGATTTTGGATTAACAGTGTGTATGCAAGGAAAGCTTGACAAGAATCTCGTCGAGAAAAACGACGGGTTTTTTACGACGAGATTCTCGGTCGTGTGTACGAGGCTTAACCCTAGTCTACAGAAATTTGAAAGGCCAATTACTCCAAATATTTCAGAGCTGAGTACCAGGACTGGAATCTATGGGCAATAGTAGGACCACCCAGAATTTACCCACAAGGGGGCTTTTGACTAGACATGTGCAATTAGTTTCCTTCCAAATTCATTTTTTAACGAATTTCGACAAATTCGTTAATTCGAGAAAAATCTGAATTAACGAAAACCCGTTTAACGAACTTCTCCGAAGATTCGAAAATTCGTCAATTTAAAAAAAAAATTAAATTTGAAAAAATGCGTAAATTTGAAAAAAATAAATACATTTGTAAATTCGAAAAAAATCGTAGATTTTTAAATTCGAAAAAAATCGTAAATTTGTAAATTCGAAAAAAAACGTAAATTCAAAAAAATTCGTAAATTCGAAAAAAAAAAACGTAAATTCGTAAACTTGGAAAAATTTGTACATTCGAAAAAAGTCGTAAATTCGTAAACTCAAAAAAATTTGTAAATTCGAAAATCCGAAAACCCGAAATAACTATTACTAACTATTTAATTTTAGGTATTGGAATTTCCTTTCAAATTTGGCTGTTAGTGAACGTAACGAATACGAATTTATCCAAAGTTACGAATTATCCGAAGTAACGAAATGCCGCATCTAAACAAATGGAACGGAACAAATTAATAATAAATAATAATAAAAAGTTTTCATTATTATTATTGTTATTTATTATTATTAATTTGTTCTGTTCCATTTGTTTAGATGCAACGTTCACTAACAGATAAATTTGAAAGGAAATTCCAATACCTATAATTTAATAGTTTGTAATAGTTAAGTTATTATTAGTTAGTTATTATTTCAGATTTTTCGCATTTTTGGGTTTTCGGATTTTCGATTTTTTGAGTTTACGAATTTACGATTTTTTTTCGAATCCACGAATTTACGTATTTTTTCCAGTTTGCGAATTTATGATTTTTTTTCAATTTTTTTCGAATTTACGATTTTTTGAATTTACAAATTGCGATCATAACGAATGACCCAAAAAACAAAAAAAAAAATGAAAAAAAAAACCCAATGAAGCGAAAATGAAAACAAACAAATTTTTCAGCAGTGCACATGTCTACTTCTGACTACATTTTCATGGAGCTCCTCATCAAACAAACCACCCAAGCATAGTAACCTTGGTTCAGTTGGCTGGGTTGGCACACTGATAAATACTTGGGATGTCAAATGGTCCATTTACATTATTGGGTTGTATCTTTAAAAAAAAAACATGTAAAACAATTCCTTCAGTGAAAATGCACGACATTGCAAAATAAAAAAATAAAATAAAATAAAAATGTAATAAGGCTATTTCCTGGATGAATGCGACATTTGTCCACTAGATAAATATCATAGGAGCTTTTTCTGACAGTCAGCGCCATCTAGTGGCCAAGAACAGTATTTCTCAATAGTATATTTCAAATGAAAAACATTCGCCCAGCATAGGAAATATCCTAATAACATTTTTTTCCCCCCCATTTGCACAAAATGAAAGTAGATGCACTTTCACTAACAAAGTCATTCTCTCCCCCATTCCATCCAGGCAAGCAAGGACACCGCAAGTTTCTCTGCACCGTTTCTAAGCGGACCCTGCACTGCGGATGCTATTACCAACTCAATTTAATCTCCGAGCCCTGCCATCGACCAGGGGATGCTGCTGTTGCTGCTTCTCTAGATTGTTATATACAGTATGTACTCTTGAATGATCTTTAATATTTGATGTGCTGGTCGAATATTTTTCATTGATTTAAAATAGAAAATACTGTATTTGACCACTAGATGGTGCCAAGTATAACTGGAAAATCCTATGATTCTTAGTACCATCTAGTGGCCAAATATGCTATTTACTGTTTTAAATCAATGAAAAACATTTGTCAAGCACAGGAAATAGCCTATTTTTTTGGCCCCATTTGCACAAAATGAAAGTAGATGCACTTTCGCTGAATGCACTTTCGCCAGCAATGTTTCCAGAAGTAATTCTTTCCCTATTCCATCCAGGCAACCAACAACACCACCACAAGTTGCCACCTCTAAACGGGCCATGCACTGTGGATGCTATTACCAACTCATTTCCATCTCCGAGCCCTGCCACCGACCAGGGACTGCTGAGCTGGATGCTGCTGTTGCTGCTTCTGTAGATTGTTATATACAGCAGTGTTTCTCAACTCTGGTCCTCAAGGCGCCCCAACAGGTCATGTTTTCAGGATTTCCCCTTAGATGAAATGGCTGTGGTAATTACTAAGGCAGTGAAACTGATCAAATCACCCGTGCAAAATAATGGAAAGCCTGAAAACATGAGCTGTTGGGGCGCCTTGAGGACTGGAGTTGAGAAACACTGATATACAGTATGTACTCTTGAATGATCCTGAATTTTTGAGGTGCTGGTTGAATATTTTTCATTGATTTAAAATAGAAAATACTGTATTTGGCCACTAGATGGTGCTATACCTAGAAAATCCTATAATTCTTAGTGGTCAAATGTGGTATTTACTATTTTAAATCAATGAAAAACATTTGTCAACACAGGAAACAGCCTAATAGCATTCATTTTTTTGCTGCATTTGCACAAAATGAAAAGTAGACGCACTTTCGCTGGAGTAATTGCTATGAACATTTTTTCATAAATACACCCCATAGTGTTTACAACAGTATTAAAAAAAATGCACAATAACATGCTTTTTGGCCCCTCCTAGAATCTTGTCTGTGATAAAAGGTGTCACTATTAGATTTTCTCTCACCTGTTCTGATGACACATTTAACGTTTTGAATTGACATTACTTTCTGTCCTGCTGAGTGGTGACAATGGTCACCGGCACCAATAGGGAGGGATAATCACACCAGCGGGGACACAGACAGCAATGACAGAATAATTGGGTAAATTGTTTCAAATCTGATCTTTATTAAATGATTTTGTTTCCATTTTATTTTATTTAATGACACTTTTTACTTAAATATGATCGCTACAGTTCTGCTAACAATGAAACATATAATCACCGAGGTTTTTATCGTCCTATTTCATTATTTTTGTTTATATGATTGGATCCTTTTAGCAATAATAGAGTCATTGAGCGTTATAATAGTTTGAGAATTACTTTTTATATGGTAATTTTACAATATTAATTATTTTTAAACCTGATGTTTCTGTTTTTTTTTTTTTTTCTTTCCTGCATAATAGATGTTTTACAACAGGCATTTTATATTCCACATAAGAGAAAGGGCTCCAATCGCATGCATTAAAAGAGGACATCTGTTGCAATCTGGGGATGTGGCAGCATTCAGTCCAACGGTTCCTGGCCAGCGGAGGGGCTTGGAGGTGGAAGTGACAGCTGGCGACAGTGTCCACGTCGCAGGGTCCGCTGAGAGGTGGAAATGTGTTGTCTGGAGGGCCTGGGGAAAGAATTGGGGCTTGAGGTGGAACATGTTGCCTGGATGACCTGGGGAGAGAATTGAGGCTTGTGGAAACAGGTTGCATGGATGGCCTGGGGAGAGAATTGAGGCTTGCTGTGGAAACGCATTGCCTGGATGGCCTGGGGAGAGAATTGAGGATTGAGGTGGAAACACACTGCTTGGATGGCCTGGGGAAAGAATTAAGGCTTGAGGTGGAACATGTTGCCTGGATGACCTGGGAAGAGAATTGTGGCTTGAGGTGGACATGTGTTGCCTGGATGGCCTGGGGAGAGAATCGAAGCTTGTGGAACACGTTGCTTGGATGGCCTGGGGAGAGAATCGCACATTAAGGTGGAAACACGTTGCTTGGATGGCCTGGGGAGAGAATCGAACATTGAGGTGGAAACACATTGCTTGGATGGCCTGGGGAGAGAATCAAACATTGAGATGGAAACACGTTGCTTGGATGGCCTGGGGGGAGAATCGAAGCTTGAGGCGGACACGCGTTGCCTGGATGGCCTGGGGAGAGAATCGAAGCTTGTGGAACACGTTGCTTGGATGGCCTGGAGAGAGAATCGAACATTGACGTGGAAACACGTTGCTTGGATGGCCTGGGGAGAGAATCGAACATTGAGGTGGAAACACATTGCTTGGATGGCCTGGGAAGAGAATCGAATACTGAGGTGGAAACACATTGCTTGGATGGCCTGGGGAGAGAATCGAACATTGAGGTGGAAACACATTGCTTGGATGGCCTGGGAAGAGAATCGAATACTGAGGTGGAAACACATTGCTTGGATGGCCTGGGGAGAGAATCGAACATTGAGGTGGAAACACATTGCTTGGATGGCCTGTGGAGAGAATCGAAGCTTGAGGTGGACACGCGTTGCCTGGATGGCCTGGGGAGAGAATCGAGGCTTGTGGAAAGAGGTTGCTTGGATGGCCTGGGGAGAGGATTGAGGCTTGCTGTGGAAACGCATTGCCTGGATGGCCTGGGGAGAGAATTGAGGATTGAGGTGGAAACACACTGCTTGGATGGCCTGGGGAAAGAATTAAGGCTTGAGGTGGAACATGTTGCCTGGATGACCTGGGAAGAGAATTGTGGCTTGAGGTGGACATGTGTTGCCTGGATGGCCTGGGGAGAGAATCGAAGCTTGTGGAACACATTGCTTGGATGGCCTGGGGAGAGAATCGAACGTTGAGGTGGAAACATGTTGCTTGGATGGCCTGGGGAGAGAATCGAAGCTTGAGGTGGACATGCGTTGCCTGGATGACCTGGGAAGAGAATTGTGGCTTGAGGTGGACATGTGTTGCCTGGATGGCCTGGGGAGAGAATCGAAGCTTGTGGAACACGTTGCTTGGATGGCCTGGGGAGAGAATCGAACGTTGAGGTGGAAACATGTTGCTTGGATGGCCTGGGGAGAGAATCTAAGCTTGAGGTGGACACGCGTTGCCTGGATGACCTGGGAAGAGAATTGTGGCTTGAGGTGGACATGTGTTACCTGGATGGCCTGGGGAGAGAATCAAACGTTGAGGTGGACATGTGTTGCCTGGATGGCCTGGAGAGAGAATCGAAGCTTGAGGTGGACACGCGTTGTCTGGATGACCTGGGAAGAGAATTGTGGCTTGAGGTGGACATGTGTTGCCTGGATGGCCTGGGGAGAGAATCGAAGCTTGTGGAACACGTTGCTTGGATGGCCTGGGGAGAGAATCGAACATTGAGGTGGACACGCGTTGCCTGGATGGCCTGGGAAGAGAATCGAAGCTTGAGGCGGACACGCGTTGCCTGGATGGCCTGGGGAGAGAATCGAAGCTTGTGGAAACACGTTGCTTGGATGGCCTGGGGAAAGAATTGAGGCTTGAGGTGGAAACGTGTTGCCTGGGTGGCCTAGGGAAAGAATTGAGGATTGTAGTGGAAACGCTTTGCCTGGATGGCCTTGGGGAAAGAATAGAGGATTGAGGTAAAAAGGTGTTGCCTGGATGGCTTGGGGAGAGAATTGAGGCTTGCTGTGGAAACGTATTGCCTGGATGGCCTGGGCAAAGAATTGAGGCTCGAGATGGAAACACGTTGATTGGATGGCCTGGGGAGAGAATGAAGGCTTGAGGTGGAAACGTGTTCCCTGAATGGCCTGGGGAAACAAATTGAGGCTTGCAGTGAAATTCACACTGGATTCCGTGGACTTTTATGAACTCACCATCTTTTGCCTGCAAATACAATATTGTGCACTCTTTATGGACTATATTCTATTTTGACCCTCCCGAAACGCATTGGCTTTCCTTCCATTGATCTCTTCATAAAATATTACACTGTCATAAGTGTAGAGTTCTTACTGCTTCTTGTGTAGGGGAGCAATAAAATCTGCCAAACCAAATCTAGAACATGGCATCTGTCACATAACACAATTTATCAATCAAAATACAAAATTAGACCCTGCATATCAAAACGAGCCCACTCTACACCCCAACCCTACATTCTACACCCTACACCCTACACCCTACACTCTATACCCTACACTCTACACCCTACACTCTACACCCTACACTCTACACCCTACACCCTACACCCTACACTCTACACCCTACACCCTACACTCTACACCCTACACTCTACACTCTACACCCTACACTCTACACCCTACACTCTACACTCTACACCCTACACTCTACACCCTACACTCTACACCCCAACCCTACATTCTACACCCTACACCCTACACCCTACACTCTACACCCTACACTCTACACCCTACACCCTACACCCTACACTCTACACCCTATACCCTACACCCTACACTCTACACCCTACACCCTACACTCTACACCCTACACTCTACACCCTACACTCTACACCCTACACTCTACACTCTACACCCTACACTCTACACTCTACACCCTACACTCTACACCCTACACCCTACACCCTACACTCTACACCCTACACCCTACACCCTACACCCTACACCCTACACTCTACACCCTACACCCTACACTCTACACTCTACACCCTACACCCTACACTCTACACCCTACACCCTACACTCTACACCCTACACCCTACACTCTACACTCTACACCCTACACCCTACACCCTACACCCTACACTCTACACCCTACACTCTACACCCTACACTCTACACCCTACACTCTACACCCTACACCCTACACCCTACACTCTACACCCTACACCCTACACCCTACACTCTACACCCTACACCCTACACCCTACACTCTACACTCTACACTCTACACCCTACACTCTACACCCTACACTCTACACCCTACACTCTACACCCTACACTCTACACCCTACACTCTACACTCTACACCCTACACTCTACACCCTACACTCTACACCCCAACCCTACATTCTACACCCTACACCCTACACCCTACACTCTACACCCTACACTCTACACCCTACACCCTACACTCTACACCCTACACCCTACACCCTACACTCTACACCCTACACCCTACACTCTACACCCTACACTCTACACCCTACACTCTACACCCTACACTCTACACTCTACACCCTACACTCTACACCCTACACTCTACACCCTACACCCTACACCCTACACTCTACACCCTACACTCTACACCCTACACCCTACACTCTACACCCTACACTCTACACTCTACACCCTACACCCTACACCCTACACCCTACACTCTACACCCTACACTCTACACCCTACACTCTACACCCTACACCCTACACTCTACACCCTACACCCTACACTCTACACCCTACACTCTACACCCTACACTCTACACCCTACACTCTACACCCTACACCCTACACTCTACACCCTACACCCTACACCCTACACCCTACACTCTACACCCTACACTCTACACCCTACACCCTACACCCTACACCCTACACTCTACACCCTACACCCTACACTCTACACTCTACACCCTACACCCTACACCCTACACTCTACACCCTACACTCTACACCCTACACTCTACACCCTACACTCTACACCCTACACCCTACACTCTACACCCTACACTCTACACCCTACACTCTACACCCTACACTCTACACTCTACACCCTACACTCTACACCCTACACTCTACACCCTACACCCTACACTCTACACCCTACACTCTACACCCTACACCCTACACCCTACACCCTACACTCTACACTCTACACCCTACACCCTACACCCTACACTCTACACCCTACACTCTACACCCTACACTCTACACCCTACACTCTACACCCTACACCCTACACTCTACACCCTACACCCTACACTCTACACCCTACACCCTACACCCTACACTCTACACCCTACACCCTACACCCTACACTCTACACGCTACACTATACACTCTACACACTACACTCTACACCAGGGGTAGGCAACCTTGGCCCTCCAGCTGTGGTGAAACTACAAGTCCCATGAGACATTGCAAGACCTCGACCATCACAGGCATGACTCCTAGAGGCAGAGGCATGATGAGATTTGTAGTTTCACCACAGCTAGAGTGCCGAGGTTGCCTCCCCCTGGACTACACTCTCTACGCCCTACAATCCACATTCTACACCCTAACCCTACACTCTACACCCTACACTCTACAGTTATAAAAAAAAAAGACTATAAATATTTTTTTAAAGCTGAATTCCAGCCATCCCTTCAGTCTTGCACAGTTGTACCGGCTCCTCTCCTGGAAAGAAACGGCTTCCTCTTATTTCACTGCACACTGTGAGCTTCTCACCATGTGCATTAGAAGCTTCAGCCAGTCAGACAGAGCCATTTCCTGGCTGGAGGACATCCAACAACATCCAACTCTTTCTTCCCAATTGATTGTACCTGGCCCGCCCCTTTCATTCGCTGGATTTCAGTTCTTTTAATCATGGAGGTTCAGCATCACATGTGGGGTGGTCTGCTATGTACAGCCCCTCCCACTACCTATGATACACCCTCATTACATAGAGAGCTCAGAGATTCAGTGATCATCTCACAATAAGGTATGTAATGAAAACGGAAAGCTTTTATTTAAAAATGTAATTAGTGTGATGATGAAGGGACAAAGAATGACTCAGGGAAGGCAAAACCTAATACTGTAAATAATATAAAAATGTGTTAATACATTTATATAAATAATATCAAAATATAATAACATAATAATATACATAATATTAAAATGTATCAATATATTAATATAAATAATATAAAAATATATTATTATAAATAATAGAAATAAAAAAATATATATAATAACATATTAATATAAATAATAAAACATATAATAATATATTGATATAAATATGAAAATATAATAACATAATAATAAAAATAATAGAAAAGTAAAATATATTAATATAAATAATACAGTATACAAATATAAAAATAATATAAACATATCATAAAATACTAATAGAAGTAATAGAAATCAACAAAAAATACTAATACAAACAATTAAAACATATAATACAAATAATAAAAAAAATTATAATATATTAATATAAATAACATAAGAATATACTAATATATAAATAATATAAAAATATCACATTATTTTAATATAAATAATCTAAAAATATAATAACATATTAATATAAATAATATAATAATATATTAATATACATACATTTTGTTAATAATAACATATTAATATAAATAATAAAAAATATAATATATTATTATAAATAATATATTAAAAAATACTAATTTAAATAATATAAAAATAAAATAATATATTAATATAAATAATACAGTATAAAAAAATAAAAAATATATTATTATAAAT
The DNA here is from genome assembly GCA_029206835.1 of Rana muscosa. NCBI lineage: Eukaryota > Metazoa > Chordata > Amphibia > Anura > Ranidae > Rana > Rana muscosa. Next base: position 365,096,160 of record CM055125.1, read on the forward strand.
AAAATAAAAATATAATAACATAATAATATAAATAATATAAAAATAAAATAATATAGTAATATAAACATATCATTAAATATTAATATAAATAATATAAAATGACAATAAAATGTTAATATAAACAATTAAAAAATATAATAATACAAAGAATATAACAATATAACAATATATTAATATAAATAACATAAAAATATAAGAACACTATAATATAAATAATATATTAATATAAATAAAAAATATATATTAACATATTAATATAAATAATACAAAATATAATAATATATTATTATAAATAATATACAAATATAATAGCAAACTAATATAAATAATATAGAAATAAAATATATTAATATCAATAATACAGTATACAAATATAATAATACAAAAATATAACATATTAATATAAAATGATAATACAATTTTAATATAAACAATATAAAAGTATAATAATACAAATAATATAAAAATATAATATATCAATACAAATACCGTAACAATATACTAATATAAATAATATAAAAATAAAATAATATAGTAATCTAAATAATACAGTATATAAATATAAAACTATCATAAAATATAAATAGTATAAAATATATAAAAATATCATAAAATATTAATATAAATAATATAAATTGACTATAAAATATTAATATAAACAATTAAAAAATATAATAATGCAACGAATATAAAAATATAACAATACATTAATATAAATAACATAAAAATATAAGAACATAATAATATAAATAATAAAATAATATATTAATATAAATAAAAAATATATATTAACATATTAATATAAATAATACAAAATATAATAATATATTATTATAAATAATATAAAAATATAATAACATACTAATATAAATAATATAAAAATAAAATATTATATTAATATAAATAATACAGTATACAAATATAACAATATATTAATATAAAAATATAACATATTAATATAAAATGATAATACACTTTTAATATAAACAATATAAAAGTATAATAATACAAATAATATAAAAATATAATATATCAATACAAATACCGTAACAATATACTAATATAAATAATATAAAATGATAATACAATTTTAATATAAACAATATAAAAATATAATAATACAAATAATATAAAAATATAATATATCAATACAAATACTGTAACAATATATTAATATAAATAATATAAAAATATAACAATATTAATATAAATAACATAATAATATGGGCAGAATAAACCTCAGCTTCAAGAGAATATCTAAGCAAAGCTAAAGGGTAGTTAGGGGTCAAAACGTCTGTCCTTGACAGTTTATTTTTATTTTTGTGGCAGAGACACAACAGGAAGTGAAAAAAAAAATCTCTCCAAATTAAGAGGAAATCCCGTCTTTGACAGTTGTCACCAGAATAGGTGTCCCTATGGGGAGTTCCTTTAATTTCCTATTCCTATCAGAGGTGTACATTTCGATTTTTTCACTTTATATTATAAATGGGCCTCTACGTCCCAGAGGGCCCCTATGCAGCTGCACAGTCTGCCCAGATGTCAGCTCCGGATGTCCTCGATTTTTTCGAGCTCCGTAGATGTTGGAATAGTATATCAAAAACGATCCTAATAATTAATATTCAATCTGAGCCGTATGGGATCTGTGGAGAGGACAGCCTCCATGCTAGGTACAGTACCTGCGAATTTAATTTTCAGGATTTCAAATCGCTCTTTATTTTAGGACTAGCTGTCTAATGGGCTTTGCATAAAATATCAACTTCATTTGACTGGAGCTGGTTTTTTTTCCTCCACTGTGTTAGATCAGAGGATGAATTTAAGCTAACTGCTGTCTAATTATGAAAGGCCAGACTTCTTGACCTTCAGTGCAATGTCTACCTTTAACGCTTGTCCTCATTATAATCAGCGAGGCACAGCCAATATGTCTCTTAATGGTACAAACTATCTGTAGAGAAGACCAGCCGTGTGTGTCCTGAAATTATTAGCTGTGTTCTGCTGCAGCGCTAATGAAAAATGCTGATTTTTTTTTTGCTTGAATCTCCTTTAGAAACGTAGCGCTATCACCGAGTATTTTGTGAGACTCTTGGAATTTGAAGTCCGGGCAAAGTACAAAAGGCGTTAATTAACATTAGAGAAGAGTGATGAATAATGATCTACTTCAACACGCAACCGAATTCAGCTTCCAGATCCATCTCATGGTGGCCATGCACTCTTTGATAAATGATCGATTTATTTTACCATCAATCGCTTCCAATGGGATTAATCCATCGATAGTTGACAACACATTTGATTGATATGTAGGCAGGTGTGGCCTGCAGTTTAGCCACCAACCTAAAGGTGGCACTGTGCTGTTTCTTCCAGCAGGAGACCATTGAGGAGTAAATGTCCTCTGCTTCAGGCAGTCAACTTGGGGAGGAGGGCAATGCTATTGGATACTAAAATACCACAAGATTGGGCAATGAATATTGTTTTTTTTTAGCTTCATGGTGCGTTGCCCATTAAACAAAAAAGGGAACTGTGAAATCAGAGCACACAAAAAAAGGTGCACAAGGGCACAGTAGTAGACCAACCTCTGAAAAGGAAGGGTCTTAATCTCTGAACCCTCCAAGGTGCAAGGCTAATGGCAGGGGCAAAGCACTCAATGGTCTACCTAGGACGAAACCAGGTGGACACTGCTTCTTAGGTAGGGTGACCCGACATCCCCGGTTTCAGGGGACAGCCCCCGGATTGAGGACACTGTCCCCAGACCAAGTCTGTTCCCAGTTTTGTCCCCGGATTGGAATTGAACAGGGGCTGGGGCAATTTCAAAGACAGTCAGTGCAGAATTAAAAAATAATAGTTCTGAATTACACATCCCCGCTCCTACTAGCTTAGGGGGGTGTATTTTTTCCATTATCTGTGCCCCTTTCTGATGATCATGTGCTGGTCGGAGCGGAGGGAATATTTCTTCAGTTTCAGGTGCATGACCATTCAGCTCCGCTCGCATGTTCTTCTGCCTTGGCTCAAGTCCAGGCCAGCCGCCTGCCTGCTTATCTCCTTGACTTCCCTGGTGGAGTGATCTTCCTCCGCTCCCCACCCAATAGTAGCCGGCAGACATGGGAGTAAGTCACACATGTGCAAGTCACAAGCAAGTCTCAAGTCTTAACCTTCAAGTCTCAAGCAAGTCCCAAGTTACTGTGACGAAAAGTAAGCAAGTCGAGTCCCTGCTAGAAGTCAAGCAAGTCAAGTCAAGTCATTTATTTTGGTCAAGTCACAAATCAAGTCAAAATACTGATCTACCCCATACTGTATAAAAATAATAGGAGGGATAACAATAAATAATATTGGTTATGTGCCCATGCCTCACTGTGCCCGTGTCTCACTGTGCCCAATGCCTCACTGTGCCCAATGCCTCACTGTGCCCAATGCCTCACTGTGCCCAATGCCTCACTGTGCCCGTGTCTCACTGTGCCCGTCAGCCGTGTACCTGATCGGCGGCATCCCGGCGGCCATTCCAGTATTCAAAAGCCATGCCTCCTCCTCGTCTGTGAAAGGGGGAACACTCAATTTCCCAGCATTCAGTGTTCTGCCTATCACGGACATCCGCTCATCCTCATAACACAGACGAGGATAAGAGGATGTCCGTGATAGGCTGAACACTGCCTGCTGTGAAATTGAGTGTTCCGCCTATCACAGACGGGGAGGCGCGGCTTTTGAACACTGCAATGGCCGCCGTCTGTCTGCATGACACGCTGATCAGGTAGGCAGACGGCGGCTTGCGGTTAGTGTTAGTGGTGCCAAGTCATTGCAAGTCAAATAGCCCAAGTCAAAGTCAAGTCGCAAGTCATTAGTGACAAGTCAAAGTCAAGTTGAGTAATTTATTGAATTCTGTCAAGCAAGTCGCAAGTCCTCAAACAGGTGACTCAAGTCTGACTTAAGTCAAGTCATGTGACTCAAGTTCCCCACCTCTGGTAGCCGGGGCCCGGACAGTAAGACTTGACAGGCTGTGAGGCGGGTGGTGATGGGCAGAGAGTCGCTGATTGCCGCCATTACTAGTAAAAAAAAAAAAGAAATGTCCCCGGATTTCATTTTATAAATCTGGTCACCTCATTCTTAGGGACATGCCAAAACTGGTCCTCCAAGCACTTGGTAGGAGCTCTCATGAAGAGAGACCCCCAATTGGGAAAAGGGAAAAAACCAGACGACCATAGATCCTCTCTACGACATCAGGGCGGAGAGAGAAGGAGTAGCATTAGGGAGAGGTACCTGTCAAGGAGGAAAAGAGTAGGTTTCACTTTAAAGGGTGTCAGCTTCCTGGATCAGTCCCCCCACTGGCAGCCAGATAACTGCAGGGACATTTGGGGATCGCATGTGTGCCCAAGAAATATCATAGCCTCCTCCAAGGGAAGTGCTCTTTTGGCATTCTGTGGTCTGTAAGCTCCTGATATATAGTGCCTTGTGGATAAACAGCACCCCCTCTTCTGCATGTATGAATGGCAACATACATCTATATTATCAAAAGTATTTGAACACCTGCCTTTACACCAGGGGTGCCCAACCAGGGGCCACATGTGGCCAGCGGAGCCCTCTAATGTGGCCCGCGACCTCCTGCTCTGGGATGGAATAGAATAGAATACTGTTATTAAAGGTCAGTTTATTACTAAAATCAGTGTATATATGGGAATATCTGTTCTGCAGTGGTTACTGGGCTGCTTTCAAACTGATCCGCAGGTGCAGAGCAGTTTACATGCGGGTTACCTGCACTGAGCCATAGATTTCTGTTATTACCTGCGAGTTTAGGGAGCTTTCTGAAAGTGCACCAAACCTGCAGAATATAATATAAGTCTATTGCAAAGTGCAGGAAAGCCAAAGGTACACTGCGTTGCACCCGCAGTGCGGGTAAACCGCAGCGCATCAGTGTGAAAGCAGCCTTGGGCCCCTTTCACACGGTCGGTCCGACAGTCCGACCAATTGGACCCTCCATTCACCTCTAAGTAGTGGCAGACATAAACCAACTTGTGTCCTGCCTCCAATACGATCCGCTAAAAAAGTATAGTGGGCTGTGTCAGTGTCGGCTCTGCATATGCTGAGCAGACACGGACATGCCATCCACCCACTCCGCTCATTGTGGCCCGCGACCGGTTACCAAGTGTCTTAAGTGGCCCTCGCTCTTCAAAAGGTTGCTTTACACGCACATGAACTTTATTAGTCTGTAGGGTTCAATATTGAGTTGGCCCACCCTTTGCAGCTATAACAGCTTCAACTCTTCTGGGAAGGCTGTCCACAAGGTTTAGGAGTGTGTCTATGGGAATGTTTGACCATTCTTCCAGAAGAGCATTTGTGAGGTCAGGCACTGATGTTGGATGAGAAGGCCTGGCTCGTAGTCTCCGCTCTAATTCATCCCAAAGGTGTTCTATCAGGTTAAGGTCAGGCCAGTCAAGTTCCTCCACCCCAAACTCGCTCATCCATGTCTTTATGGACCTTACTTTGTGCACTAGGAGGGCAGTCATGTTGGAACAGGAAGGGGCCATCCCCAAACTGTTCCTACAAAGTTGGGAGCATGAAATTGTCCAAAATGTCTTGGTATGCTGATGCCTTAAGAGTTCCCTTCACTGGAACTAAGGGGCCAAGCCCAACCCCTGAAAAACCTTGTGGATAGCCTTCCCAGAAGAGGTGAAGCTGTTATAGCTGCAAAGTGTGGGCCAACTCAATATTGGACCCTACGGACTAAGACTGAGATGCCAGGCGTACCAATACTTTTGACAATATAGTGTATGTCGTGCCGTTGCTGTAAATCGCCTTATTTCTGCGAACATTCAATTTCTACAATATAAACAAAGGTTTATTATCCATATTTGTTTACTCAATTCTCGGGTACACTGGTTAGGCTCCACCCCGGTGAAAAAGAATTGCTGTGAGGACAGCCCTCTTGATAGAATGTGAATATTGCTGCTAAAGCATTTTTTTTAATATCTGAAGTTTTGCTTTAACCGCTTAACCACTTTCATACAGGGCACTTAAACACCTTCCTGCCCAGACCAATTTTCAGCTTTCTGCGCTGTTGCACTTTGAATGACAATTGCGCGGTCATGGTACACTGTACCCAAACAAAATTTTTATCATTTTGTTCCCACAAATAGAGCTTTCTTTTGGTGGTATTTGATCACCTCTGCGATTTTTATTTTCTGCTAAAAAATAAAAAAAAGACCGAAAATTTTGTAAAAAAAAAGTTTTTTTTGGGTTTCAGTTACAAAACTTTGTAAATAAGTTCGTTTTCTCCTTCACTGATGGGCACTGATGGGGCTGCACTGATGGGCATGGATAAGGCGGCACAGATGGGCACCGATGAGGCGGCACGGATGGGCAACGATCGGCGGCACGGATGGGCAACGATCGGCGGCACGGATGGGCAACGATCGGCGGCACGGGTGGGCACAGATCGGCGGCACGGGTGGGCACAGATAGGCGACACGGGTGGGCACAGATAGGCGGCACGGGTGGGCACACGCGAGTGAGGAAAAGCCGATGACCGGCTTTTCCTGTTTACACTGTGATCAGCCGTGATTGGACACGGCTGATCACGTGGTAAAGAGACTCGGTACCTAGATCGGTGTTGCGGGGTGTCAGACTTTGCAACCACTTTGCTGACGTCAATCCGCTATAGGGCGCCGCACGAGTATTTACGTTGACAGAATGGCACGGCTGGGCAAATGGGCGTATATATACGTCCCCTTTAATTTGCCGGCTGTGTGGTCGAGCTCTGTGACCGTGCCCGCGGGACCCGCGGACTTGATGTCCACCGGTGTCCCGCAATCGGGTCACAGAGCTGAAGAACGGGGAGAGGTTAGTGTAAACACAACATCTCCCCGTTCTTCCTAGTGAGAGTGTCACTGATCGTCTGTCCCCTGTCATTGGGAACAGCCAGGGCCGATCCTAGATATGGTGCAGGGGGTGCAGTTCACCCAGGTGCCACAGAGGTGGGGGCGCTGAAGCGCCAGAGTGCTCCCCTCTATTCTCCACCTCCTCTCCTTGTCCGTGCCAGTCGCCGCCGCTGATGTGTTTTTCAAACCTAAGCCCGGCGTCCCCCCCTCCCTCCTCCCTCCTCCTGTCAGAGGAGGAGAGTGAAGCAGAGCTCAGAGCGGCTCTCTCTGTGTGGAGAGAGACAAGCCGCGCAATGCCGTCGCTGAGGGGGCGGTCCGTGCCTTCTCCTCCTCTCTGTGTCTTAGCTAGGGTTGCCACCTCATCCCTTTAAACCCGAACACATATTAATTACACAAGTTCTCTGGCTGATTAAGGTGGTAATTATAATTAAACTCACTTGGTGCCGTATGTGCAATAAATTAGCCTCAGAACCTGTGTAATTCATATGTGTTCGGGTTTAAAGGGATGAGGTGGCAACCCTAGTCTTAGCTCCTGCCTGCTGCTGCTGTGATCTGTGCTCCACCTGGGCGGCGCGGCTGCACATTGTCCTCTCCTCTTCAGCTGCCGCCGGGTGTTTTTATGTATGTAATGGGGGGGGACTTATGGAGGGGGCCGGAGGGGGGGTTTGTCCTGGGGGGAGTCTGTACTAATGGGGGGGTTTGTCCTGGGGGGATTTGTCTTGGAGGGGTCTGGACTAATGGGGGGGTTCTTCCTGGGGGGTCTGTATTAATGGAGGGGGGTGTGTCCTGGGGGGAGTCTGTACTAATGGAGGCGGGGTTTGTCCTGGGGGAGTCTGTACTAATGGGGGGGTTGTCCTGGAGGGGTCTGTACTAATGGAGGCAGGGTTTGTCTTGGGGGGAGTCTGTACTAATGGGGGGGTTGTCCTGGGGGGTCTGTACTAATAGAGAGGGGGGTTTGTCCTGGGGGGAGTCTGTACTAATGGAGAGGGGGGTTTGTCCTGGTCGGGGGTCTGTACTAATGGAGGGGGGGTTTGTCCTGGGGGGAGTCTGTACTAATGGGGGGGTTGTCCTGGGGGGTCTGTACTAATGGAGGGGGTTTGTCCTGGGGGGAGTCTTTACTAATGGGGGGAGTCTGTACTAATGGGGGGTTGTCCTGGAGGGGTCTGGGCTAAGGGGGGGGTTTGTCCTGGGGGGTCTGTATTAATGGAGGGGGGGTTGTCCTGGGGGAGTCTGTACTAATGGGGGGGGTTGTCCTGGAGGGGTCTGTACTAATGGAGGCAGGGTTTGTCCTGGGGAGAGTCTGTACTAATGGGGGGTTGTCCTGGAGGGGTCTGTACTAAAGTTGGGGGGTGGTTTGTCCTGGGGCAGTCTGTACTAATGGAGGGGTGGGTTTCTCCTGGGGGAGTCTGTACTAATGGGGGGGTTTGTCCTGGGGGGAGTCTGTACTATGGGGGGGTTGTCCTGAAGGGAGTCTGTACTATGGGGGGTTGTCCTGAAGGGAGTCTGTACTATGGGGGGTTGTCCTGGAGGGGTCTGTACTAATGGAGGGGGGGTTTGTCTTGGGGGGGAGTCTTTACTAATGGGAGAGTTTGTCCTGGGGGTCTGTGCTAATGGGGGGGTTTGTCCTGGGGAGTCTGTACTAATGGAGATGGATTGGTTTGTCCTGGGGGAGTCTGTACTAATGGAGGGGGTGGTTTGTCCTTGGGGGTCTGTACTGAGGGAGGGGTTTATACTTAGTGGGGAGTCTGCACTGACGGAGGGGGTCTATACTTAGTGGAGGGGGTCTTTACTGAGGGGCGACTATAGGTGGTGGAGGGGGGTGACACCATATTTTACCACACCGGGTGACACCAACCCTAGTGACGCCACTGCAGCTGCGGGCTCTTCTTTCCCCCCTCCCTCTCCTCCTCGCACGCAATGCTGTACTAGTGAGCGGCGCTTGCCAGCACAGCCGCCCACTATGTTTCTTCCCCCCACCTTCATATCGGCCAGGGAAGAAATAGAATAGAAAAAGGAGCAGAGAAGAGGATTGCGGGACATGTAGTTCGAGGACTGGCAGCCCCACTGTAACAAAGAAACTGCAGCCCACACAGCATGCCCAGCTGAATGGGAGAGAGAGAGAGAGCCAGGAGCCCAGGAAAGCTTTCAGGGAAGTGCACCCAGGACTCCAGAGGGAGTGAATAGGGATGAGCTTCGAGTTCGAGTCGAACTCATGTTCGACTCGAACATTGCCTGTTCGCCCGTTCGCCGAACAGCGAACAAATTGGGGTGTTCGCGGCAAATTCGAAAAATCTATGGGAGAAATCTAAAGTGCTAATTATAAAGGCTTATATGCAAGTTATTGTCCTAAAAAGTGTTTGGGGACCCGAGTCCTGCCCCAGGGGACATGTATCAATGCAAAAAGAAGTTTTAAAAACGGCCGTTTTTTCGGGAGCAGTGATTTTAATAATGCTTAAGATGAAAAAATAAAAGTGAAATATTCCTTTAAATTTCGTACCTGGGGGGTGTGTATGATATGCATGTAAAGTGGTGCATGTTTCCCGTGCTTAGAACTGTCCCTGCACAAAATGTCATTTTTGAAAGAAAAAAAGTCATTTAAAACTGACTCGCGGCTATTAATGAATTGTCGGCTCCCGGCAATACATACAAAAGTCATTGATAAAAAAAAAAAAAAAAAGCGTGGGGGTTCCCCAGAATTCAATTACCAGGCCCTTCAGGTCTGGAATGGATATTAAGGGGAACCCCGCCGCAAATTCAAAAAAAAATTGACGTGGGGTTCCCCCAAATATTCATTCCAGGCCCTTCAGATCTGGCATGGATTTTAAGGGGAACTCCACCCCAAATGTAAAAAAAAAAATGGCGTGGAGTCCCCCTAAAAATCCATACCAGAGCACGCAACCTGGCCGGCCGCAGGGGAAGAGGGGGGACGAGAGAGCGGCCCCCCCTCCCTCCTGAACCGTACCAAGCCACATGCCCTCAACATGGGGAGGATGTCCCCATGTTGATGGGGACAAGGGCCTCATCCCCACAACCCTTGCCCGGTGGTTGTGGGGGTCTGCGGGCAGGGGGCTTATCGGAATCTGGAAGACCCCTTTAACAAAGGGGACCCCCAGATCCCTGCCCCCCCCTATGTGAATTGGTAAGTGGTACATTGTACCCCTACCATTTCACGAAGAAAACGTAAAAAAATGTTTAAAAAAACACACAAACACCTTGAAAAAGTCCTTTATTTAAAAAAAAAAAAAAAAACAGCGGTGAAATCCAGTGTCCCGCGGCGATCCCGATGTCCAGCGCTGTCCTTCATTGGTTGTGCCTGAGCGGACCTGATGGGGAACTCCCTCTCAGTATTTTAAATGTATAGACCCGCCCCTTCTAAAGTTCCCCATCAGGTCCGCTCAGCGGACCAGATGCGGAACATGAGAAGGGGCGGGTCTATACATGTATTACCACAGTGAGAGAAGTTCCCCATAAGGTCCGCCTCCTCGGTATGTCGGACCCGCCTACGTCATTGGCTTGAGCGGGGAACTTCCTTCACTGTGTAATTTAAATTTACATAGTGAAGGAAGTTCCCCGCTCAAGCCAATGACGTAGGCGGGTCCGACATACCGAGGAGGCGGACCTGATGGGGAACTGCTCTCACTTTGGTAATACATGTATAGACCCGCCCCTTCTCATATTCCGCATCTGGGGAACTTTAGAAGGAGTTCCCCATCAGGTCCGCTCAGGCACAACCAATGAAGGACAGCGCTGGACATCGGGATCGCCGCGGGACACTGGATTTCACCGCTGGAATGTTTTTTTTTTATTTTTTTATTTTTTTTAATAAAGGACTTTTTCAAGGTGTTTGTGTGTTTTTTTTAAACATTTTTTTACGCTTTCTTCGTGAAATGGTAGGGGTACAATGTACCCCTTACCAATTCACATAGGGGGGGCCGGGATCTGGGGGTCCCCTTTGTTAAAGGGGTCTTCCAGATTCCGATAAGCCCCCCGCCCGCAGACCCCCACAACCACCGGGCAAGGGTTGTGGGGATGAGGCCCTTGTCCCCATCAACATGGGGACATCCTCCCCATGTTGAGGGCATGTGGCCTGGTACGGTTCAGGAGGGAGGGGGGGCCGCTCTCTCGTCCCCCCCTTTTCCCCTGCGGCCGGCCAGGTTGCGTGCTCGGATAAGGGGTCTGGTATGGATTTTTAGGGGGACTCCACGACATTTTTTTTTTAATTTGGGGTGGAGTTCCCCTTAAAATCCATGCCAGATCTGAAGGGCCTGGAATGGATATTTGGGGGAACCCCTCGTCAATTTTTTTTTAAATTTGCGGCGGGGTTCCCCTTAATATCCATTCCAGACCTGAAGGGCCTGGTAATTGAATTCTGGGGAACCCTCACGCTTTTTTTTTTTTTTTATCAATGACTTTTGTATGTATTGCCGGGAGCCGACAATTCATTAATAGCCGCAAGTCAGTTTTAAATGCATTTTTTTCTTTCAAAAATGACATTTTTTGCAGGGACAGTTCTAAGCACGGGAAACATGCGCCACTTTACATGCATATCATACACACCCCCAGATACGAAATTTAAAGGAATATTTCACTTTTATTTTTTCATTTTAAGCATTATTAAAATCACTGCTCCCGAAAAAACGGCCGTTTTTAAAACTTCTTTTTGCATTGATACATGTCCCCTGGGGCAGGACCCGGGTCCCCAAACACTTTTTAGGACAATAACTTGCATATTAGCCTTTATAATTAACACTTTAGATTTCGAACGTTCGAGTCCATTGTATTTAATAGGGTTCTAAAGTTTACACGAACATTTTGTCTGTTCGCAGGTTCTGGTGCGAACCGAACAGGGGGGTGTTCGGCTCATCCCTGGGAGTGAACAGTGCTGAGAGAACACCATCAGAGAGAGAACCCCGCTGCCCTGCGCCACCAGAGTGAAAGCCACACAGCCTGGCGCCATCCCTGGTGTAAAAAAGAATGGAGTCATTGCCAGAATACAGACCTGGGCTCTACCCAGCGGAGTCGGGGCAATTCAGAGTGAGCTGACTCCTGATCAGAGGAACCGTTGTTGCTGTATCGCTGGGTCAGGTGAGAGGGCCGATCGGCCATTATCTACTAGCGTCCATAGGAACTGCAGTCTCTGACCATCTCCTGTATTATATCTGCAGTCTCTGACCATCTCCTGTATTATATCTCCAGTCTCTGACCATTTCCTGTAGTATGTCTGCAGTCTCTGACCGTATCCTGTAATATGTCTGCACTCTCTGACCGTATCCTGTAATATGTCTGCACTCTCTGACCATCTCCTGTACTATGATTGCAGTCTCTGACCGTCTCTTGTATCATGTCTGCAGTCTCTGACCATCTTCTGTATTATACCTGCAGTCTCTGACCGTCTCCTGTATTATATTTCCAGTCTCTGACCGTCTCCTGTAGTATGTCTGCAGTCTCTGACCATCTCCTGTAATATGTCTGCACTCTCTGACCGTATCCTTTAATATGTCTACACTCTCTGACTGTCTCCTGTAATATGTCTGCACTCTCTGACCATCTCCTGTACTATGATTGCAGTCTCTGACCGTCTCTTGTATCATGTCTACAGTCTCTGAGCATCTCCTGTAGTATGTCTTGGGGCACTCTCTAACAGAAGCCCTCTCTGTGTTCATCAGAGAGACTCCCCTCCAGGTCTCATTAGTGTACTCTCTTCCAGTATTTTCTTAATTGTTAAAAGATCATGGGAGGATCCTAGGGTAACGAAGACTTCTTAGGGGAGCATCTCTGTGTTTGAGTCGTTGCCCTAGAAACATTTGTAAAGGGGAGGAGTTGGTAAGATGGTGACCACGCCCATGTGGGGGCGCCAGAAATATTTCTGCACCCAGGCGTCTGTGACCCTAGGATCGGCCCTGGGAACAGCGATCAGTGACGTGTCACGGCAAGCTACGCCCCCTAACAGTTAAAAGCACTCCCTAGGTCACACTTAACCCCTTCAGCGCCCCCTACAGGTTAACCCCTTCACTGCCAGTGTCATTTTTACAGCAATCAGTGCATTTTTATAGCACTGATCACTGTAAAAATTACAATGGTCCCAAAATGGTGTCAAAAGTGTCCGATGTGTCCGCCATAATGTCGCAGTCACGATAAAAATTGCTGATCGCTGCCATTACTAGTAAAAAAAAAAATATAAAAAAAAATGCCATAAAACTATCCCTTATTTTGTAGATGCTATAACGTTTGCACAAACCAATCAATAAACACTTTATTTTTTACCAAAAATATGTAGAAGAATACATATCGGCCTAAACTGAGTAAAAAAAATGTTTTTTTATATATTTTTTGGGGATATTTATTATAGCCAAAAGTAAAAAATATAGATTTTTTTTCAAAATTGTCGCTCTATTTTTGTTTATAGCACAAAAAATAAAAACCGCAGAGGTGATCAAATGCCACCAACAGAAAGCTCTATTTGTGGGAAAAAAAGGACTTCAATTTTGTTTGGGAGCCACGTCGCACGACCGCGCAATTGTCAGTTAAAGCGACGCAGTGCCGAATCGCAAAAAGGGGCCTGGTCTTTGGCTAGCCAAATGGTTCGGGGCTGAAGTGGTTAACCACTTAACGACCGCCCACCGCCGATTTACGTCGGCAGAATGGCACGGACAGGCAGAATCACGTAGATCTACGTGATCGCCTTTGTGCAGTTGGGGGGTCCATCCGGACCCCCCTTCACTGCAGTGAGCGGCCGTTAAGTGTTCGGGAGCGATCAGGCATGAGGGGGCGGCCGCTCGATTCCGCCCCCCCCCTCGCGATCGCTCCCGGCCAATGAAATTGCTTCCTCCGCCATGTGATGTAAACACAGGCTGGAGGAAGTGATGTCATCTCCCTCGCCGCGGTCTTTTCGTTCCCGGCGCCGAGGAGTGAAGACAGAGGTTAGTGCTCCAACAGTCCACTGACACGTAGGTACACATAGGCACACAAATCACCCCCCAGTCACCCCCAGATCACCCCCCAGGTCACCCCAAAGCCCCCAATCACAGTGTCACTGATTGCAGTGATCATTTATTTTACTGATCACTGCATTTAGTGTCATCTGTGATTGTAAAAAGTTGCAAGGCAGTTAGGATTAGGCCCCTTTAGGTCCAGGGTAGCCCCCTAACCCCCCCTAATAAAGGTTTAACCCCTTGATCACCCCCCAGGTAACCCTTTCACCCCCTAACTTCAGCGTCACTAAGCGATTGTTTTTCCGATCGCTGTATTCGTGTCGCTGGTGTTTTAGATAGGCAGTTATTTTTTTTTTAGGTTCGCCGCAGGTTTTTATTGGTGTCAGGTACCCCCATATTTAACCTAATAAAGGTTTTAACCCCCTGATTGCCCCTAGTTAACCCTTTCACCAGTGATCACCATATAAAGGTTACGGGTGACGCTGGTTGATTAGTTTGCTTTTTATAGCATCAGGGCACCCGCCGTATATAACCCAATAAAGGTTTAACCCCCCTGATCGCCCGGCGGGTGAGATCAATTAGGTTTTAGCGCCAGAGAGGGTCTGCGTCGCCCCAGGCAGTGTTAGGTTAGTGCCAGTAACGCTAACACCCACGCGCAAAGCATACACCCCCCTTAGTGGTATAGTATCTGATCAGATCTATACTAGCATCCCCAGCGGTTTAGGGTTCCCAAAAACGCAGTGTTAGCGGGATCAGCCCAGATACCTGCTAGTACCTGCGTTTAGCCCCTCCGCCCAGCCCAGCCCAGCCCACCCAAGTGCAGTATCGATCGATCACTGTCACTTACCAAACACAACACACATAACTGCAGCGTTCGCAGAGACAGGCCTGATCCCTGCGATCGCTAACAGTTTTTTTGTAGCGTTTGATATATTTGCTGACGACAGTCAGGTGCTTTTTTTCCTGTGAATCTTACTAGTGTACCCCTAAATTTAGAGCCCAAAATGGCAAGTCGAAGGTACACTAGTAAAGAGGCCTACGAGATTCTGAGCATGACAGATAGTGAAGAGGAGGTCACGTATCTGTCAGATTCAGGCTCAGAATATCTTCCCGTAGAAGACAGTGACGTCAGCGGCCCCACGTCAGATAGCTCTGACGACGAAGTTGAGGTCCCTGCTAAGGTCAGGCGTACCCGATCCCGATCTTCTGAGGTTGTTGAGGAGCAAGAACCGCAGGTCTCTCGTATCATGGAGCAGAGTAGTACTAGCGCCGCTATTCCTTCTGGTGAACTGGCAAGCACCAGCGGCCTAGTACAGCCTGGACGTACATCCAGCACTGCAGTAACACTTGGTGACGTGGCGAGTCCCATAAGTGCAGTTCAAGCTGGCGAGGTGGCAAGCACAAGTAGTGTCCCGCTGCCACCAAGAAGACAAAGGCAGGCCCGTCGTGCCCATACTGCCCTTCCTGCAGAATTCGCCTATCCTGATTGGGTCCCCACCACTTCTACAGAACCCGTACTTCCCCCATTCACTGCCCAACCCTGTATTCAGGTGGAAACAGCTGATTTTATGCCAATCGATTTTTATTCGCTGTTTTTCACGGAAGATCTCTATAGATCTATTGTGGACCAGAGTAATTTATATGCTGGTCAATTTATCGCCGCTAACCCCCAGTTGCCTAAAATTGCCAGAAATTGGAAACCAATTACGGTTTCCGAATTTAAGACCTTTCTGGGCCTTTCCCTCAACATGGGCACACATAAATTTCCGTCATTGCGTGCTTATTGGTCCACGCACCCAATTGACCACATGCCCGTGTTCTCTGCCTCCATGTCCAGGGCACGATACGAGCAGATTTTGCGGTTCATGCACTTCAACGACAATGAACTTTGTCGTCCACGTGGGGACCCTGAATACGACCGGCTCTATAAAATTCGGCCCCTCATAAACCACTTCAACGAACGTTTTGCAGCCTTGTTTACTCCCGATCAAGTTGTCTGCGTTGATGAGTCCCTGATTAAATTTTCTGGCCGCTTGTCTTTCAAGCAGTACCTTCCCAGCAAGCGTGCCAGATACGGGGTCAAGCTCTACAAGTTCTGTGACAGGGCAACAGGCTATGTAGTGAACTTTACGGTTTATGAGGGAAAAGACAGTCAGATTGAGTCGGTCAACTGCCCGGATTACATAGGGAGCGCTGGCAAGATAGTGTGGAACTTGGTGTCACCCTTATTCGGAAAGGGGTACCACTTGTATGTGGACAATTATTACACGAGCGTGCCACTGTTTAGTCACTTGTTTGATCATAAGATTGGAGCATGTGGCACCGTGCGACCTAATCGCCGGGGCTTTCCCCAGCGGCTTGTAGATGCCCGTCTTAGGCTGGGGGAGAGAGCCTGCTTGAAGTGTAATAACTTGCTCGCTATGAAGTGGAGGGACAATAAGAATGTTTTCCTTCTTACCTCCCTTCATGCAGACACGACAGTCCAAATTCCTACGGCGACTGGTGTTGTGGAGAAACCCCTCTGTGTCCACGAATATAACCAAAATATGGGAGGGGTGGACCTCAACGACCAGTTGATGGCGCCGTATCTAATTGACCGTAAGGCGAGACGCTGGTACAAAAAAGTGTCTCTATCATTATTCCAATTGGCTTTGCTGAACGCTCATGTGCTATACAGAGCTTCAGGCGGGACGTTATCTCTTCTAAAATTCCAGAATGAGATAGTCACAGAACTCCTGTATCCAGGCGGTTCTGCACCTCACCATCCCCAACCAAATGCAGTAAGCCGGCTGCATGAGAGGCATTATTCGTATGTCCTCCCGAGTACCCCTACCCAAAGCCACCCCCAAAAAAGATGTCGTGTCTGTAGCAAGCGCGGATTTAGGCGTGACACCCGTAGTTTTTGTCCACGCTGTCCTGACAAGCCTGGTCTTTGCCAAGGTGAATGTTTTGAACGCTACCACTCAAAAGTGAAGTTTTAGCGTAGGGTACAGCATTTCACAGACTAGGACACACTTACACAGGGTCTCCCAAGATGCCATTACATTTTGAGAGACCCGAACCATTACAGTTGTAAAGTTACAAAAAAAAGTGTAAAAAAGAAAAAAAAAACGTAAAAAACAAAACACAAAAAAAATATAAAATAAAAAAACCAAAAATAGTTGTCGTTTTATTGTTCTCTCTCTCTCTATTTTCTCTCTATTGTTCTGCTCTTTTTTACTGTATTCTATTCTGCAATGTTTTATCATGCTTGCTTTTCAGGTATGTAATTTTTTGTTTTCAGGTGCGCCATTCAACTGCAGCGCGGAATTATTTATCTTGACAGCAACAGCGTTTGCTCCCACGATACATAAAGCCGTGACTCCAGTGCTGTAGGAGGTGATTTCACCACCACAGTTAAAAAAAAGAGCATATATGCCGAAGCATGGGGGCAGCAGGGGCGGAGGAGCGATTTTGCTCCTAATGCCGCGTACATACGGTCGAAATTCCGACCGTGTGTACGCGGCATAACTTTTTTGCGGGAGGATGCCCCCATGCTTCGGCATATATATATTTTAGGCACAGGTTGCGTTAAAACATTTTTTTATTTTTTACTAGGTTTTGTTTTGGTATTTGCTTTGCAGGTATGGCATGGTAAGGTCTTACTGTTGTACTGTAATGTTACTTTGTTTTAATGTTAACCACCATTTGCTTAGCAGGTACGCCATTCAGTTGCAGCGCGGATCTATTTATCTTGACAGCAACAGCGTTTGCTCCCACGATACATAAAGCCGTGACTCCAACGCTGTAGGAGGTGATTTCACCACCACAGTTAAAAAAAAGAGCATATATGCCGAAGCATGGGGGCAGCAGGGGCGGAGGAGCGATTTTGCTCCTAATGCCGCGTATATACGGTCGAAATTCCAACGGAGGCTTATCCGTGGAAAAGTCCGACCGTGTGTACGCGGCATAACCTTTTATGCCGCGTACATACGGTCGAAATTCCGACGAAGGCTTGACCGTGTGTACGCGGCATAACTTTTTTGCGGGAGGATGCCCCCATGCTTCGGCATATATGCCCATCATTAGAAGTGGGTGGATGAAGGGAGGTATTCTAATGGTGGGCATACCCACCAATCAATCTCTTTTTTTCGTTCAGCCAATAGGCTGTATGAAAAAAAAGATTACAATACATGTCCAACAAGGACCAGCAACGTACTGGTATGTTGCTGGACTTTGAATGTTTATACCAGAATGATGCCTGCGGGTTTAGGTATCATCTTGGTATCATTCTTTTCAGCCAGCAGCCAGCTTTCATGTAAAAGCAATTCTAGCAGATAATTAGCCTCTAGACTGCTTTTACAAGCAGTGGGAGGGAATGTCCCCCCCCGGATATAAAAAGCGCCATTGGGAAATTGGGAAAGCATTTTATCACACCGATCTTGGTGTGGTCAGATGCTTTGAGGGCAGAGGAAAGATCTAGGGTCTAACCCCCCAATTTTTTTCAAAAAAAGAGTACCTGTCACTACCTATTGCTATCATAGGGGATATTTACATTCCCTGAGATAACGATAAAAATGGTAAAAAAATAAAATATGGAAGGCACAGTTTAAAAATAAAATAAAAAAGCCAAATAAATAATAAAAAAAAAAAAAAAAAAAAAAAAAGCACCGCTGTCCCCCCCTGCTATTGCGCAAAGGTGAACGCAAGCGTCGGTCTAGCGTCATATGTAAACAGCAATTGCATCATGCATGTGAGGTATCACCGCGAAGGTCAGATCGAGGGCAGTCATTTTAGCAGTAGACCTCCTCTGTAAATCTAACGTGGTAACCTGTAAAGGCTTTTAAATGCTTTTAAAAATGAATGTAGTTTTGTCGCCGCTGCGCGTTTGTGCGCAATTTTAAAGCATGTCGTGTTTGGTATCCATGTACTCGGCCTATGATCATCTTTTTTATTTCATCAAACATTTGGGCAATATAGTGTTTTTTAGTGCATTAAAAATAAAAAAAGTGTGTTTTTCCCCCAAAAAATGCGTTTGAAAAATCGCTGCGCAAATACTGTGTGGAAAAAAAAATGCAACACCCACTATTTTAATCTGTAGGGCCTTTGCTTTAAAAAAATAT
This sequence comes from Rana muscosa, assembly GCA_029206835.1. Lineage (NCBI taxonomy): Eukaryota > Metazoa > Chordata > Amphibia > Anura > Ranidae > Rana > Rana muscosa. The sequence goes on from CM055125.1 coordinate 365,115,051, forward strand.
ATAATGTTTGGGGGTTCAACATAATTTTCTTGCAAAAAAAAATTTTCTTTCATGTAAACAAAAAGTGTCAGAAAGGGCTTTGTCTTCAAGTGGTTAGAAGAGTGGATGATGTGTGACATAAGCTTCCTAATGTTGTGCATAAAATGCCAGGACAGTTCAAAACCCCCCCAAATGACCCCATTTTGTAAAGTAGACACCTCAAGCTATTTGCTGAGAGGCATGTTGAGCCCATTGAATATTTTTTTTTTTGTCCCAAGTGATTGAATAATGACCAAAAAAAAAAAAAAAAAAAATGTACAAAAAGTTGTCACTAAATTATATATTGCTCAAACATACCATGGGCATATGTGGAATTACACCCCAAAATACATTCTGTTGCTTCTCCTGAGTACGGGGATACCACATGTGTGGGACTTTTTGGGAGCCTAGTCGCGTACGGGACCCCAAAAACCAAGCACCGCCTTCAGGATTTCTATGGGTGTAAATTTTTGATTTCACTCCTCACTGCCTATCACAGTTTCGGAGGCCATGGAATGCCCAGATGGCACAAACCCCCCCCAAATGACCCCATTTTGGAAAGTAGACACCCCAAGCTATTTGCTGAGAGGTATGTTGAGTATTTTGCAGATCTCGCTTTTTGTCACAAAGTTTTGAAAATGTAAAAAAAGAAAAAAAAAAAGAAAAAAAAATGTCTTTCTTAATTTTCAAAAACAAATGAGAGCTGTAAAATACTCACCATGCCTCTCAGCAAATAGCTTGGGGTGTCTACTTTCCAAAATGGGGTCATTTGTGGGGGTTTTGGGCTATTTTGACATTTTATGGCCTTCAAAACTGTGATAGGTAGTGAGGAGTGAAATCAAAAATTTATGCCCTTAGAAACCTTGAAGGCGGTGCTTGGTTTTTGGGGTCCCGTACGCGGCTAGGCTCCCAAAAAGTCCCACACATGTGGTATCCCCGTACTCAGGAGAAGCAGCAGAATGTATTTTGGGGTGTAATTTCACATATAACCATGGCATGTGTGAGCAATATATCATTTAGTGACAACTTTTTGTACATTTTTTTTTTTCTTTTTGTCATTATTCAATCATTTGGGACAAAAAAAAAAAAATATTCAATGGGCTCAACATGCCTCTCAGCAAATAGCTTGGGGTGTCTACTTTCCAAAATGGGGTCATTTGGGGGGGTTTTGTGCCATCTTGGCATTTTATGGCCTTCAAAACTGTGATAGGTAGTGAGGAGCGAAATCAAAAATGTATGCCCTTAGAAACCTTGAAGGCGGTGCTTGGTTTTTGGGGTCCCGTACGCGGCTAGGCTCCCAAAAAGTCCCACACATGTGGTATCCCCGTACTCAGGAGAAGCAGCAGAATGTATTTTGGGGTGTAATTTCACATATGCCCATGGCATGTGTGAGCAATATATCATTTAGTGACAACTTTGTGCAAAAAAAAACAGTTTGTCATATTCCCGCAACCTGTGGCAAAATATAAAATATTCCATGGACTCAACATGCCTCTCAGCAAATAGCTTGGGGTGTCTACTTTCCAAAATGGGGTAATTTGGGGGGGTTTTGTGCTATTTTGGCATTTTATGGCCTTCAAAACTGTGATAGGTAGTGAGGAGTGAAATCAAAAATTTACGCCCTTAGAAATCCTGAAGGCGGTGCTTGGTTTTTGGGGCCCTGTACGCGGCTAGGCTCCCAAAAAGTCCCACACATGTGGTATCCCCGTACTCAGGAAAAGCAGCAGAATGTATTTTGGGGTGCAATTCCACATATAACCATGGCATGTGTGAGCAATATATCATTTAGTGACAACTTTTTGTACATTTTTTTTTTTTCTTTTTGTCATTATTCAATCATTTGGGACAAAAAAAAAAATATTCAATGGGGTCAACATGCCTCTCAGCAAATAGCTTGGGGTGTCTACTTTCCAAAATGGGGTCATTTGGGGGGGTTTTGTGCCATCTTGGCATTTTATGGCCTTCAAAACTGTGATAGGTAGTGAGGAGTGAAATCAAAAATTTATGCCCTTAGAAACCTTGAAGGCGGTGCTTGGTTTTTGGGGTCCCGTACGCGGCTAGGCTCCCAAAAAGTCCCACACATGTGGTATCCCCGTACTCAGGAGAAGCAGCAGAATGTATTTTGGGGTGTAATTTCACATATGCCCATGGCATGTGTGAGCAATATATCATTTAGTGACAACTTTGTGCAAAAAAAAAAAAGTTTGTCATATTCCCGCAACTTGTGGCAAAATATAAAATATTCCATGGACTGAACATGCCTCTCAGTAAATAGCTTGGGGTGTCTACTTTCCAAAATGGGGTCATTTGGGGGGGTTTTGTGCTATTTTGGCATTTTATGGCCTTCAAAACTGTGATAGGTAGTGAGGAGTGAAATCAAAAATTTGCGCCCTTAGAAATCCTGAAGGCGGTGCTTGGTTTCCGGGGTCCCGTACGTGGCTAGGCTCCTAAAAAGTCCCACACATGTGGTATCCCCGTACTCAGGAGAAGCAGCAGAATGTATTTTGGGGTGCAATTCCACATATAACCATGGCATGTGTGAGCAATATATCATTTAGTGACAACTTTTTGTAATTTTTTTTTTTTATTTTTTTTTTTGTCATTATTCAATCACTTGGGACGAAAAAAATAAATATTCAATGGGCTCAACATGCCTCTCAGCAATTTCCTTGGGGTGTCTACTTTCCAAAATGGGGTCATTTGGGGGGGTTTTGTACTGCCCTGCCATTTTAGCACCTCAAGAAATGAGATAGGCAGTCATAAATTTAAAGCTGTGTAAATTTCAGAAAATGTACCCTAGTTTGTAAACGCTATAACTTTTGCGCAAACCAATAAATATACGCTTATTGACATTTTTTTTACTAAAGACATGTGGCTGAATACATTTTGGCCTAAATGTATGACTAAAATTGAGTTTATTCGATTTTTCTTATAACAAAAAGTAGAAAATATCATTTTTTTTCAAAATTTTCGGTCTTTTTCTGTTTATATCGCAAAAAATAAAAATCGCAGAGGCAATCAAATACCATTAAAAGAAAGCTCTATTTGTGGGAAGAAAAGGACGCAAATTTCATTTGGGTACAACATTGCATGTCCGCACAATTTACAGTTAAAGCAGCGCAGTGCCGAATCCCAAAAACAGGCTTGGTCCTAATGGCCCGAAATGGTCCGGGGCTTAAGTGGTTAAAGTGATTTTAAAGTCAAATTTTTTTAAAGTTAAAAATAATAAACATGTTATACTTACTTGTCCTGTGCAGTGTTTTTTTTTTCTCAGAGCAGCTCAGATCCTCCTCTTCTCAGGCCCCTCTTCGGTGCTTCTGGCCCCTCCCTCCTTTTGAGTTCCCCCACAGCAAGTAGCTTGCTATGGGGGCACTTTAGCCGAGCCACAGCTTCCTGTGTCCATTCAGACATGGAGCCGCGACCCAGTCCCGCCCCCTTTTTTCTCCTCTTTGGCTGACTGACTTTGACTGACAGCAGCGGGAGCCAATGGCGCCACGCTGCTGTCTCAGCCAATGAGGAGGAGAGTCCCGGGCAGCCAAGACACTGCTGCAACATCGCTGGATCGAGCTGGGCTCAGGCAAGTGTTAGGGGGGGCTACTGTACACAGAAGGTTTTTTATCTTAATGCATAGAATGTATTAAGATAAATAACCTTCTGCCTTTACAACCTCTTTAACAGCACTCTATGAAATAGTCAAAAAATAAAAACGTGAGACATAAGTATATCAATTTGAGACATGGTCAGGTACACGCGATATGCACATATGAGTTTGGGTGGCTACAGACTCACATTGCCCTCAGTCACTGCCCCAAACATCTGCCTTTATTTGCACTTAGGGCCTCAAGATGGCCTATTGCCCTTCACTTCTGACATCTGGTATCCCAGTCTTAGTCTGTAGGGTTCAATATTGAGTTGGCCCACCCTTTGCAGCTATAACAGCATCAACTCTTCTGGGAAGGCTGTCCACAAGGTTTAGAAGTGTGTCTATGGGAATGTTTGACCATTCTTCTAGAAGCGCATTTCTGAGGTCAGGCACTGATGTCGGACGAAAAGGCCTGGCTCGCAGTCTCCGCTCGAATTCATCCCAAAGGTGTTCTATTGGGTTGAGGTCAGGACTCTGTGCAGACCCATTTATGTTCCTCCACCCCAAATTCGCTCATCCATGCCTTTATGGACCTTGCTTTGTGCACTGGTCCAAATCATTTGGTGAAGGGGGGATTATGGTGTGGGGCTGTTTTTCCAGGGGATAGGCTTGGCCACTTAGTTCCAGTGATGTGAACTAAGGCGTCAGCATACCAAGACATTTTGGACAATTTCATTCTCCCAACTTTTGTGGGAAGAGTTTGGGGTTGGCACCTTCCTGTTCCAACATGAACACCACTGAACAAAGCAAGGTCCATAAAGACATGGATAAGCAAGTTTGGGGTAGAGGAACTTGACTGGCCTTAACAGAGTCCTGACCTCAACCTGATAGGACACCTTTGGAATGAATTAGAGCACAGACTGCGAGCCAGGCCTTCTCATCCAACATCAGTGCCTGACCTCACAAATGTTCTTCTGGAAGAATGGTCAAACATTCCCATAGACACACTCCTAAACATTGTGGACAGCCTTCCCAGAGGAGTTGAAGCTGTTATAGCTGCAAAGGGTGGGCCAACTCAATATTGAACCCTACGGACTAAGACTGGGATGCCATTAAAGTTCATATGTGCGTAAAGGCAGGCGTCCCAATACATTTGGTAATATAGTATATTGTTTTTCTGCCTATCTAAGGCCAAATTTAAAGAATAAGTGTCCCTATGTGATGACACTTGTTGAATTTAGGAGCCATAAAATGATGATTTGCAAAAACCATGATTTGTTGAGTATATAGGAAGATAGCATGCGTTCACATTTATGAACATACACAAGCGGTTAAAGACAAGTAGTGGTTAAAGACAAGTTGCCTTCTGTATGCCCAATAATTACACTGCTCATCCTTATCTGTACCAAAACAGGACCTCTTTTGGGGTGGGAACAAGAATGCTGAAACTTCAGAAGGTTTATGTTGTGCCTACTGCCTACTGTGTGAGACATCTCAAGATAAGGATGTTACAATCTGTACACTGTAGAAGTCATCTCCAGACAGATAAGGGCCATTTGAAAAAGGAGATAACTGTCTGTGAACAATTCCTGCAAAGAATCATTACTAATTTGTTAATGCAGTCTCAATCAGCCATGATGATGCTGCTATATTTAGGTGACCTAGAATTGTAGCAATGGGAAGTTAGTTTATTATGTTATTGCCTAATTGTAATATAGAGGGCGAGTATGGTATGTAGATTATTCAGGTATTCAATATGTGCAGGAATGCCCTGTGAAGGATTTGCTATCAGGGCCGGGACAAGGGGTGGGCAGGAGGGATGGCTGCCCTGGGCACTGTGGTATCATGTGAGGTGGGGGACAAAGAGATTGGGGGGAGAGGATTTGTGTTGGAACGGGGAAGTTGAGGGGCAACGGGGGGGTAAGTATTGTTTTAGGAGGAGAAATTTTTTGGGGGGGGGTGCTAAGAGTGGTTATTTAGGTGGATTTGTGTTGGGAGGGGGAATGGGGGAAGTTGCCCCTGGTTTTGATTGTTGGACATTTTCAAGTTGGGTATCCCATAAACCCTACCCCATTCAAGTCGTCCCCTAATAAAACAACAAAAACAAGCCAAAAGGCTGATCACTGTGTCTGAATGCAAGAACAAAATGCGTGACTGGCTGTGCAGCAGTGGGGAACCCTGACATCCTATGGGGGTAGTGCTACATCAAATAAAATTAAAGCCCAGGTTGTATAAACCATCAAGGTGCCGCTCCTGATGATGTCATTGTGACGAAACGTGTTGGCCGGGGCTTGCTGGCATCACTTCCGATGACCACTTACGCTCTTTGGAATGCAGATGACTGTTACTAGCTAGAGACACCATTGCATGTGATCGTTGCTTGTGTAATGCGAGCATTTGTAGAATGTGAGTCGTTTTTTATGTTTTTAAATTTAAACGGGATTATGCTATGGAGGATTGCTTGTTTTTTTTCTCCACATACATGCATGATGGAGCAATAGAGGGAAGGATCCATCCATTCATTCCAAAGGAGGATAGTAAGGATAGCACAAGAAAGACCATTGGTTTTGCATATAAAGCGCTTGCACCATCATGTTCTGGTGAGTGTGGAAACGAAGGAGGGGAGCACAGTTTTCACAAAGATCACTCAATATTGTGAAGTTTGGAGCACTGAGCACCTTTTAATACATCACAGACTCTTCATATTTACGGACTTTATAATGTTAGTGTTGTAATTGATTTATTGACAAGCACAGAGCACTTGTATTTATGGACTTTATCATTTAGAATTTATTAATACGCACAAAGCATTTTTTGCATTTTATGGATTTTGACATATGAGTTTAATGGGTTGTCTCTTTATTATGAATTGATTAGTAGCATATACACACATTTAAGTTTAAAGAGTAGCGCCGCATTTTACGAGATTTTCTTCAACAGTTGGTCAAGCCAGCCAGGTGGGTATATCTCCAGCCCTAAGAGACCTGGCAAAGGCTGCCAGTGATTGTCAGCAGAAATATTAGGTATGTAGGCACCAAGCTTTTCTAAAATCTTCTCACATTTGCACCTCTGATCAGGATGCCTTCCTACTTAGACAGGTCAATTCAGTTTGCTGCTAGCTGGCTGGTAAGTGAGCTGGGAATTTTGGTTTGTTGTTTTTTTTACATGAATTTTTTATGTGCTCTTTGCTGCAAAGGCCGGTTATAGGTTGGGGTGGTTGCCATTTGTTTGTACTGTTGGGGAACTGGTGAGGGGGATGCACTGGATACCTTTGCTGCCATTGTGCTATTGCTGGATGTCCAGTGCGTCCCTAGACCTTAAGGAGGGGTGGGCTCCCTCCAGGCATACCTGCCTTTAATTTTTCCATTATTATATTTATGCTCCAACTCAGGAGACTCTCCTTTTATGCATTAAGATAAAAAGCCTTCTGTGTCCAGCAGACCCCTAATACTTACCTGAGCCCCATCCCTGTCTAGTGCAATACCTCATTAAATGGAAAGGATATCCTGGAGACACCACAGGATACTGAAGTACACTGGGGTGGCTGTGATGTGACCGCTGCAGCTCACGTAAGTATTTGCAAATGTTTGTAAACTAAACTGTGATCAGAATGCCTTCCCACTTTGACAGGGTTAATTTGGTTTGTTGCATGCTGACTAGTAAGTGGGCTGGGCTTATTTGTTTGTTGTTTTTTTAACATGGGTCACCCTCCCATGTACTCCTTGCTGCAAAGGCCAGTTATAGGTTGAGGTGGTCGCCATTTATTTGTACTGCCTCCTTACTTAAACTGAATTATAGGTATTTTCTACACAAGTTTGGCGAGCCAGCCAGGAGGGTATACTGTATCTCTGGACCCCAGTGACCTGGAACAGGCTGCCAGTGTTTGAAAGTACCAATGTAAGATAAGCAGACACCAAGCTTTTCCAAAGTCTGGCCACACTTGCACTGTGATAAGGATGCCTTCCTACTTAGACTGACCTACAGATCTATTCTTTAAAATAAGCATAGTCTATCCTATGTGACTCTGGACAGCCAATTCTGAGCAAGGTTTTTTAACCATGTGAATCCAATGTGATTCTGCAGAAATGCCAGGCTTGATCTAACCACAAAGCAGATGCCAGATGTCTTATAAAGCCATCAGAGACAAATTATACCTTCAGGTCCCTTGATGACAGCTCTCAAGAAAAGAAAGGAAAAAGTTATATTTGAAAACCTACTACATTTTACTGGATATTAAAGAAATCCATTTATTGTAAAAGTGCATTTATTCTTTTTAATTCTCTTCCTACTTAGACTGACTTGCTATGGTAACCAGACAACAAGATTTTCTAATGTCTGCCCACACTTGCACTGTGATCAGGATGCCTTCCTACTTAGAGTGACTTATAGGTATTTTCTACAACAGTTTGGCGAGCCAGCCAGGATGGTATATTTCCGAACCCAAGTAACCTGGGACATGCTACCTGTGTTAGACAGTACCAATATAAGGTAAGCAGACACCAAGCTTTTCCAAAGCCTGTCCACACTTGCACTGTGATCAGGATGCCTTCCTACTTAGAGTGACTTATAGGTATTTTCTACAACAGTTTGGCGAGCCAGCCAGGATGGTATATTTCCGAACCCAAGTAACCTGGGACATGCTACCTGTGTTAGACAGTACCAATATAAGGTAAGCAGACACCAAGCTTTTCCAAAGCCTGTCCACACTTGCACTGTGATCAGGATGCCTTCCTACTTAGACTGACTTATAGGTCTATTGTTTAACATAAGCATAGTCTATACTATGTGACTCTAGACCAGTGTTTCTCAACTCCAGTCCTCAAGGCACCCCAACAGGTCTTGTTATCAGGCTTTCCATTATTTTGCACAGGTGATTTAATCAGTTTCACTGCCTTAGTAATTAACACAGCTGTTTCATTTGAGGGAAATCCTGAAAACATGACCTGTTGGAACGCCTTGATGAATGGAGTTGAGAAACACTGCTCTAGACCAGGGTTTCTCAACTCCAGTCCTCAAGGCGCCCCAAAAGGTCATGTTTTCAGGATTTCCATTATTTTGCACAGGTGCTTTGATCAGTTTCACTGCCTTTAGTAATTACCACAGCCCTTTCATCTGAGGGAAATCCTGAAAACATGACCTGTTGGGGCGCCTTGAGGACTGGAGTTGAGAAACACTGCTCTAGACAGCCAATTCTGAGCAAGCTTGTTCAACCATGTGAATCCAATGTGATTCTGCATAAATGCCAGGCTTGATATAACCACAAAGCAGATGTCAGATGTTTTAAAGCCATCAGAGACAAATTATACCTTCTGGTCTCTTGATGACAGCTCTCAAGAAAAGAAAAAGTAAAAAATTATATTTTAAAACCTACTACAATTTTCTGGATATTGAAGAAACAAATATATTGTAAAAGTGCATTTATTCGTTTTATTTTCTTCCTACTTAGACTGACTGGCAAAGGTAAGCAGACACCAAGCTTTTCTAATGTCTGCACTGTGATCAGGATGCCTTCCTACTTAGACTGACTTACAGACATTTTCTACCTCAGTTTGGCAAGCCAGCCAGGAGGGTATATCTCCAGACCCAAGCAACCTGGCAAAGGCTGCCAGTATTTGACAGCAGAAATATAGGGTAAGCAGATACCAAGATTTTCTAAAGCCTGCTTACACTTGCACTGTAATCAGGGTGCCTTCCTACTTAGACTGACTTATAGGTATTTTCTACCACAGTTTGGCGAGCCAGCCAGGAGAGTACATCTCCCAACCCCAGTGACCTGGGACAGGCTGCCAGTGTTCGAAAGTACCAATATAAAGGTAAGCAGACACCAAGCTTTTCTAAAGTCTGCCTACGCTTGCACTGTGATCCAGATGCCTTCCTACTTAGACTGACTTATAAGTATTTTCTACAACAGCTTGGCAAGCCAGCCAGGAGAGTATATCTCCAGACCCAAGTGACCCGGAACAGGCTGCCAGTGTTTGACAGTGCCAATATAAGGCAAGCAGACACCAAGCTTTTCTAAAGTCTGTCCACAATTGCACTGTCATCAGGATGCTTTCCTACTTAGACTGACTTACAGGTCTATTCTTTAACATAAGCATAGTCTATCCTATGTGAGTATAAGGGAATTTCATTACGGCAACTGGCACATAGCAATGCTCATAGAAATGAGCATAGGCACATTGCCCATAGAAATGTGTGGACGCATTGCTCGTAGGAATGTGCATGCTTGGACACATGTGCACGCATACAGGAGTATGCCCACAGGTTCTTGCCGCAGACAGGCTATTTAAGGAATGCTCTTGCCCACTGTCAGTGCTGACTGATCTTCAGCTTTCCCTGTGTCCTGAGTTTATCCTGTATCTGACTTCTGTTGATGACCCAGATTGTTACTGACCTGATCCTGGATTCTGCTTGTACCTCTGCCCACCTGTTCCTGACCTTGGCTTTGTTCCTGACCATGCTTCTGCCTACGCTTCTTTACTTCGTTGCCCATCTGCTACTGACCTCGACTACCTCTGTGACTTCGCTCCTCCTGATTTGGCTTCAAACTATTTCTGAATGTCTGCTTATGCTGTCCTTTATAACTGCTCCAGCCATTGCAGTGTGTTCCTGCCTAAAGCCTGTTGAGGGATTTGACAATCCACGCTTCCAGAACCTGCAGTACATGGGGAGAACCTTGGCTGGTCCAGTGTGCATCATATCTGCTTCTGGCCTGATTACCTGCTGGACTTCTCAAGCCTGCATCTCCTGCTGCGAGTTCTGCTATTAACACCTTCCGACACTCGTGTTCCTCCTGTCCCTCGGCACCATCTGCTCCACATGCAGTGGGGCCTGGGCCGGAGATACAAGAGAGGCCAACCTTGTCAATTCAGTCTCCTACCAGGTACGTGGCAGTGAGTTTGGACAGCCAATTCCAAGCAAGCTTTTCCAACCATGTGAATACAATGTGATTCTACAGATATGCCGGGCTTGATATAACCACAAAGCAGATGTCTTAAAGCCAACAGAGGGCAAATTATACCTTCAGGGCCCTTGATGACAGCTCTCAAGAAAAGAAAGGTAAAAAGTTATATTTGCAAACCTTCCTAATTTTACTGGATATTAAAGAAACAAATGTATTGTAAAAGTGCGCTCATTCTTTAAGGTGCTAGTGAAGAGTTTTCAGTGTTGTAAATTAAGCAGGAATTATTTTTCAGCTGCGTTGTTTGACAATTAGCCAAGCCAAAACACTAATTATCCTTACAGACCGGCTTCATCCATCCTCTGCGAACGGACGAGAACAGTTTTGCCAATTTCGAAGCTGATTTATGATAATTCCGTGAATGGCCATTGTAATGCTGAGCTGATTAACTGATAAGCAATGGCAATGCTTTGAACATTACTTTAATAATCATGAAGCTGTAGAAAGGTAATTATAGATCATCCTTTGACAATGCTTTTTGAAGGCAAACATCGGTTCTGTTTTTTTAGAAATTACATAACATAGAACTGGGACTCAATTCATAATGTGTTAAAATAATACCTTGCTATTTCAAAATATGAATTCTTATCCCCCTGCTCCGGTATTCAGCTCAGAGGTCCTCACAGGGCTCAAGATGAAGATTCAGGCTTCCCTACCATTGTGTGTGGTTTTCTTGATCTAAACACAAATCAAGCAAAACGATGAGAAGAATGTCAACGATGTCATGTGATCTAGATCAGGGGTCTCCAAACTTTTTAAACAAAGGGCCAGTTTACTGTCTTTCAGACTTTAGAGAGGCCAGACTGGTCAGTGGGAGTAAAAAAAATAAATCATAGCGCTTGTGGTCAGTAGGAGGAGGAATTGTGCCCTATAATGGGTATTAGTGATAGGTATAATGCCTTATGGTTGGTGTCAGTGGAAGTAATAGTGCCCCATTGTTGATATATGTGGGAGGAATAGTGCCCCATCATTGGTGTCAGTGGGAGGAATAGGGCCCCATCAATGGTATCAGTGGGAGGGATAGTGCCCCATCATTGGTGTTAGTGAGAGGATTAGTGCCCCATCATCATTGGTGTTAGTGAGAGGAATGGTGTCCATGGAAGGGCTAGTCCCCCATCATTGGTGTCAGTGGGAGGAATGGTGCCTCATCATTGGTGTTAGTGAGAGGGATAGTGTCCCATCATTGGTGTCCATGGAAAGAATAGTGCCCCATCATTGGTATCAGTGGGAGGAATGGTGCCCCATCAATGGTGTTAGTGGGAGGAATAGTGCCCCATCTTTGGTATCAGTGGCCCCGCTCCTTAATGTGAAGTTCCACCCAAAAATTGAACTTCCACTTTTTGGAATCCTCCCCCCCCCCCTCCGGTGTCACAATTGGCACCTTTCGGGGGGAGGAGGGGAGCGGATACCTGTGTAATACAAGTATTTGCTCCCACTTCCTGGCATAGATCACCGCAGTGATCGCAGTGACCTACGCCACTTCCTGCACCTACACTGTCCTCCCCCGCTGTCTTCTGGGAGACACACAGGTCCCAGGAGACAGCAGGGACCAGTGAGGATGCACAGCACGATTCGCGCATGCGCAGTAGGGAACCAGGCTGTGACTTAGGGTGGGGCGAACGAAAGTTAATTTTCCCAATGTGTTAAATGTCTTATAAGTGTTTACCATACAGTTCCAGATATGTATGTATTCATATATTGGTTACATACCGTATTTATCGGCGTATAACACGCACAGGCGTATAACACGCACAGGCGTATAACACGCACTCTAACTTTAAGAGGGAAGTTTCAGGAAAAAAACTTTCCACAGCCCCCTTCGTATAACACCCAGGCACAGTTTACGCTCTATTTTCAGGGTAAAAAGGTGAGTGTTATACGCCAATAAATACAGTAAATATGCACTATATTAACCACTTAAGCCCCGGACCATTTTGCTGGTCAAAGACCAGGCCACTTTTTGCAATTCGGCACTGCGTCGCTTTAACTGACAATTGCGCGGTCGTGCGACGTGGCTCCCAAACAAAACTGACGTCCTTTTTTTACCCACAATTAGAGCTTTCTTTTGGTGGTATTTGATCACCTCTGCGGTTTTTATTTGTTGCACTATAAACAAAAATAGAGCGACAATTAAATATATAAAAAAAAAAAATTCCCCTCAGTTTAGGCCGATACGTATTCTTCTACATATTTTTGGTAAAAAAAAAATCACAGTAAGTGTTTATTGATTGGTTTGCGCAAAAGTTATAGCGTCTACAAAATAGGGGATAGTGTTATGGCATTTTTATTAATATTTTTATTTTTACTAGTAATGGTGGCGATTAGCGATTTTTATCGTGACTGCGACATTATGGCGGACACAACGGACAATTTTGACCCATTTTTGGGACCATTGTTATTTTTACAGCAATCAGCGCTATAACAATGCACTGATTACTGTGAAAATTACACTGGCAGTGAAGGGGTTAACCACTAGGTGGCGCTGAAGGGGTTAAGTCAGTACTAGGGAGTGATTCTTATTGTTAGGGGGCGTAGCTACACGTGACACGTCACTAATGACCGTTCCCGATCACGGGGGGAACAGCCATCAGTGACATGTCACTAGGCAAAATAGGTAAATGCCTTGTTTACAAAGGCATCCCCCTGTTCTGCCTTTGCCGACCGCAATTGCGGGCTGCCCGGGAACATCGAGTTCCCGGGACCCGCGAACACGCTCACGATGCATGCGGCGGGTGCGCACGCCTTAACCCTCTTGGGCATGGAGTTCACCAAAACTTCCCAGGTTGAAACTGGATTCCTCTTCCACTCCTCCATGATGACATCACGGAGCTGGTGGATGTTAGAAACCTTGCGCTCCTCCACCTTCCATTTGAGGATGCCCAACAGATGCTCAATAGGGTTTAGGTCAGGAGACATGCTTGACCAGTCCATCTCCTTTACCCTTAGCTTCTTTAGCAAGGCAGTGGTCATCTTGGAGGTGTGTTTGGGGTCGTTATCATGTTGGAATACTGCCCTGCGGCCCATTCTCCGAAGGGAGGGGATTATGCTCTGCTTCAGTATGTCACAGTACATTAAGGAGCAACAGAGAAGAGACGGGACTATAACGGTGCTTATTAAATTAAGAGTTGAACACAATGGAGGACCCATGCATCTTTTGGTAAAAAAGTATACAAAGATTTTATTAATTCATTATACAAAAGTTAATAAAAAAAGAACATCGTCACTAGGTCGGTTTTTACAACAGGATGATTCCAATATGGTGGTTGCATCAAATGAGGGCCGAGAATGTCATACAGGTCCCAACATGTTTCGCCCTTGGGTCTTCATCAGGGGAGGTATGTCTCGGCCGTTAAATGTGGTAGCCAACTAATAAATATAGAAAAAATCAAAAGGATTACCATTTAGGCCCCTTTCACACTGGGGCGTTTTTCATGCGGTTTAGCGCTAATATTAGCGCTATTATACCGCATGAAAAATTTGTGCCTGGAGCCTTCAATGTGAAAGCCCGAAGGCTTTCATACTGAAGCGGTGCGCTAGCAGGACCGCTCCAAAAGTCCTGCTAGCCGCTTCTTTACAGCGGTGAAGGAGCAGTGTGTTCACCGCTCCTTTACCGCGGCTGCCCATTGAAATCAATGGGACACCGCGGTAATACCGCCTGCAAACCGCGGCAATAGCCACGGTTTGCGGGCGGTATTAACCCTTTTTTGGCCGCTAGCGGGGGTTAAATTCACCCCCCTAGCGGCCGAATACCGCGGTAAGAACGACGGTATAGCAGTGCTGAAAATCGCGCTGCTATACCGCCACCGCACCTGCCCGCCCCAGTGTGAAAGGGGCCTTAGAGGCAACAATCATAATAATTTGTTTTGAGATTGGAGGCCCACCTGTTGGCAGGTCCACAGATGAAAGAAAGAAGCAACTCACCACCAGAGAATCTAAAGTCCCTAAATGGAATTAAGAGAAGAGGAAGGGGGACCACAGCAAGAGGCACCCCACAGGACTGGGGTGGAGGGAACCACCTTGACAGCAGCAGGAATCAAATCCCAAGCACCCAATCACCTATAGTGACTGCTTAGAAGACCTGGCCAAAAGAAAAAATTCCCATCAAAATAACACAACCAACAGAATATTTTATAAAGACATATATAAAGACAGGTTTAATATTAAAACCAACACAAGATAACCCTTCTAAAAAGAGAAGGGAAGGAAACTGCTGGTGCAATATTAGCATGACATTTTTTCATAAAGTAGCAAAGTTAGACGGGAAGACCATCAAGGTACTTACTTAAAAGCAAATGCTTTTAAGCACTCATGCCGCCCCAGACCATGACACTCCAATCACCATTTTTCTTGGTTATCTTTAATTGCTTTGCTGAAAAAGGCAGTTTTTACATAAATAAATGGTTACAAATTGCTTTTATTTGGGTCACCAAATGAAATGTACAGTTGTGTTGTGTTGTACAGTATCTCACAAAAGTGAGTACACCCCTCACAGTTTTGTAAATATTTTATTCTATCTTTTCATGTGACAACACTGAAGAAATGACACTTTGCTACAATGTAAAGTAGTGAATGTACAACTTGTATAACGGTGTAAATTTGCTGTCCCCTCAAAATAACTCAACACGCAGCCATTATTGTCTAAACGGCTGGCAACAAAAGTGAGTACACCCCTAAGTGAAAATGTCCAAATTGGCCACAAAGTGTCAATATTTTGTGTGGCCACCGTTATTTTCCAGCACTGCCTTAACCCTCTTGGGCATGGAGTGCACCAGAACTTCACAGGTTGAAACTGGAGTCCTCTTCCACTCCTTCATGATGACATAACGGAGCTGGTGAATGTTAGAGACCTCCTCCACCTTCCGTTTGAGGATGCCCCACAGATGCTCAATAGGGTTTAGGTCTGGAGAAATGCTTGGCCAGTCCATCACCTTTACCTTCAGCTTCTTTAGCAAGGTAGTGGTCGTCAAAAGTGAGTACATCTCTAAGTGAAAATGTCCAAATTTTGCCCATTTAGCCATTTTCCCTCCCCAGTGTCATGTGACTTGTTAGTGTTATAAGGTCTCAGGTGTGAATGGGGAGCAGGTATGTTAAATTTGGTTTTATTGCTCTCACTCTTTCATACTGGTCATTGGAAGTTCACCATGGCACCTCATGGCAAAGAACTCTCTGAGGATCTAAAAAAAAGAGTTGTTGCTCTACATAAAGATGGCCGAGGCTATAAGAAGATTGCCAAGACCCTGAAACTGAGCTGCAGCCCGGTGGCCAAGACCAAACAGCGGTATAACTGGACAGGTTCCACTCAGAACAGGCTCCCAAAGAAGTTGAGTGCACGTGCTCAGCGTCATATCCAGAGGTTGTCTTTGGGAAATAGACGTATGAGTGCTGCCAGCATTGCTGCAGATGTTAAAGGGGTGGGGGGTCAGCCTGTCAGTGCTTAGACCATACGCCTGCATGGCTGTTATCCCAGAAGGAAGCCTCTTCTAAAGATGATGCTCAAGAAAGCTGCAAACAGTTTGGTGAAGACAAGCAGACTAAGGACATGGATTACTGGAACCATGTCCTGTGGTCCGATGAGACCAAGATAAACTTATTTTGTTCAAATGGTGTCAAGCGTTAGTGGCGGCAACCAGGTGAGGAGTACAAAGACAAGTGTGTATTGCCTACAGTCAAGCATGGTGGTGGGAGTGTCATGGTTTGGGGCTGCATGAGTGCTTCCATCACTAGGGGACCTACAGTTCATTGGGGGAACCATGAATCCCAACATGTACTGTGACATACTGAAGCAGAGCACGATCTTCCCCCTTCGGAGACTGGGCCGCAGGGCAGAATTCCTACATGATAATGACCCCAAACACACCTCCAAGATGACCACTGCCTTGCTAAAGAAGCTGAGAGTAAAGGTGATGGACTGGCCAAGCATGTCTCCAGACCTGAACCCTATTGAGCATCTGTGGGGAATCCTCAAACGGAAGGTGGAGGAGCGCAAGGTCTTTAACATCCACCAGCTCTGTGATTTCATCATGGGGGAGTGGAAGAGGACTCCAGTGAGAACCTGTGAAGCTCTGGTGAACTCCATGCCCAAGAGAGTTAAGGTAGTGCTGGAAAATAATGGTGGCCACACAAAATATTGACACTTTGTTCCCAAATTGGACATTTTCACTTAGAGGTGTACTCACTTTTGTTGCCAGCGGTGTAGACATTAATGGATGTGTGTTGAGTTATTTTGAGGGAACAGCAAATTTACACTGTTATACAAGCTGTACACTCACTACTTTACATTGTAGCAAAGTGTCATTTCTTCAGTGTTGTGAGATAATATACATACACATATATATATATATATGTAGCGACCTCACCCCTCTCACCCCTTCTCATTCTCGGCTTGTCTGTCTTTGTCTAGAGGTGTCAGTAACGGGGGGAGGGATGAGATACACCACGGCCAGTGCCGGCCCAAGACATTGTGCTGCCTGGTACCAAGAATGAAATGCTGCCCCCCCCCCCCAAAAGAAAAATCACGCCCACCAAAATGCCCCCATATTCATTATTTTATATCATGATAACCAAAATGGACCTGTCATGGCTCTATACATGTATATAGGAGTATAAAAGGACCTGTGCATGGCCGTTGGCCGAGATGTCAGCTGGCCACCCGCGATCGCTCCATAGAGCCAGAACGGGGATCTGTCAATGTAAACAGACAGATCCCCATTCTGACAGGGGAGGAGAGACAGATCTGCTGTTCCTAGTGATTAGGAACAGAGATCTCTCTCCTCCTCCAGTCAGTCCCCATCCCCCCAGTTAGAAACACCTCCCAGGGAACACATTTAACCCCTTTCCTGAAAGTGACATTTACACAGTAATCAGTGCATTTTTATAGCACAGATCGCTGTATAAATGTCACTGGTCCCAAAAAAGTGTCAAGTGTCAAGTGTCCAATCTGTCCACCGCAATGTCACAGTTTCGCTAAAAATCGCAGATCACCGCCATTACTAGTAAAAAAATATATAATAATAATAAAAATGCCATAAATCTATCCTCTATTTGGTAGACGCAATAACTTTTGTGCAAACTAATCAATATACACTTATTGCGTTTTTTTTTTTTTACCAAACATATGTAGAAGAATACATATCGACCTAAACTGATGAAGAAATTTTTATTTTTTTGGATGTTTATTATAGCAAAAGTTAAAATAAAAAACAATTTTCAAAGTTGTCGCTATTTTTGTTTATAGCACAAAAAATAAAAACCGCAGAAGTTATCAAATACCACCAAAAGAAAGCTCTATTTGTTTAGGTACAACGTCACACGACCGCGCAATTGTCAGTTAAATCGATGCCGTGCCGAATCGGAAAAAAATGATTGAAGTGCATTATTTCTATTGTTATATAAAATAAAATAGTTCAACTCACCATAATGCAGAATAAGTGGGAGCCCCGAGTGTGTCACTTCCCGCGTCACCTGCCACCAGATGCAGATTGTCACTTGTTGCGAATTGTCACTTGCCACAATGCCATCTGCCACAAATTGCGGCTGGTCACTTGCCACGATGCCACACATTGCAGATTGTCACTTGCCACGACATCACCTGCCACACGTAGCGGATTGTCCCTTGCCATGACGTCACCTGCCACACGTCTGACAGAGAGGAGGAGGGGGGTCTGACAGAGAGGAGGAGGGGGGTCTGACAGAGAGGAGGAGGGGGGTCTGACAGAGAGGAGGAGGGGGGCGGCTGATAGAGAGGAAGAGGGGGGCGGCTGATAGAGAGGAAGAGGGGGGCGGCTGATAGAGAGGAAGAGGGGGGCGGCTGATAGAGAGGAAAGGGGGCTGATAGAGAGGAGGGGGGCGGCTGACAGAGCAGATGAGAGAGACGGACCTCAGGAGGGGGGGCGAGGAGGGGGGTGGCTGATAGAGAGGAGGGGGGCCGCGGGTGGCTGACAGGGCAGATGAGAGAGACGGACCTCAGGAGGGTGGCGGCTGATAGAGAGGAGGGGGGTGGCTGATAGAGAGGAAGGGGGCGGCTGACAGAGCAGATGAGAGAGACAGACCTCAGAAGAGGGGGTGGCTGATAGAGAGGAGGGGGGGCCATTGGCAGCTGACAGGGAGATGAGAGAGACAGACCTAAGGAGGGGGGGCGGCTGATAGAGAGGAGGTGGGGCAGTGGGCGGCTGACAGGGAGATGAGAGAGACAGACCTCAAAAGGGGGGGCGGCTGATAGAGAGAGGGGGGCCGCGGGCAGCTGACAGGGAGATGAGAGAGACAGACCTCAGGAGGGGGGGGCGGCTGATAGAGAGGGGGGTCCGCGGGCAGCTGACAGGGAGATGAGAGAGACAGACCTCAGGGGGGTGGCGGCTGATAGAGAGAGGGGGGGTCGCGGGCAGCTGACAGGGAGATGAGAGAGACAGACCTCAGGAGGGGGGGGTGGCTGATAGAGAGAGGGGGGGCCGCGGGCAGCTGACAGGGAGATGAGAGAGACAGACCTCAGGAGGGGGGGCTGATAGAGAGAGGGGGGCCGCGGGCAGCTGACAGGGAGATGAGAGACAGACCTAAGGAGGGGGGGCGGCTGATAGCTGCCCGCGGCCCCCTCTCTCTATCAGCCGCCCCCCCCCCTCCTTAGGTCTGTCTCTCTCATCTCCCTGTCAGCTGCCCGCGGCCCCCCCTCTCTCTGACAGGGAGATGAGAGAGACAGACCTAAGGAGGGGGGGCGGCTGATAGAGAGAGGGGGGCCGCGGGCAGCTGACAGGGAGATGAGAGAGACAGACCTAAGGAGGGGGGGGCGGCTGATAGAGAGCGGGGGGGCCACAGGCAGCTGACAGGGAGATGAGAGAGACAGACCTCAGGAGGGGGGGGCGGCTGATAGAGAGAGGGGGGGCCGTGGGCAGCTGACAGGGAGATAAGAGACAGACCTCAGGAGGGGGGGGCAGCTGATAGAGAGAGGGGGGGCCGCGGGCAGCTGACAGGGAGATGAGAGAGACAGACCTCAGGAGGGGGCGGGCGGCTGATAGAGAGAGGGGGGGCCACGGGCAGCTGACAGGGAGATGAGAGAGACAGACCTCAGGAGGGGGGGGCGGCTGATAGAGAGAGGGGGGGCCGCGGGCAGCTGACAGGGAGATGAGAGAGACAGACCTAAGGAGGGGGGGCTGATAGAGAGGGGGGGGCCGGGCAGCTGACAGGGAGATGAGAGACAGACCTCAGGAGGGGGGGCGGCTGATAGAGAGAGGGGGGGCCGCGGGCAGCTGACAGGGAGATGAGAGACAGGCCTCAGGAGGGGGGGGGGCGGCTGATAGAGAGAGGGGGGGCCGCGGGCAGCTGACAGGGAGATGAGAGACAGACCTCAGGTCTCCTGTGACACACAGCGCTAGTTAGGACTCCGGGAGCATGCAGGGCTGGCGCGATTACCCACAGTCCAGCTCCTCCGCTCCTCCAGGCGAATCACAAGCCTCATGTCTGCTGTCCGTCCCTCCCACATAACCTGCTCGGCCAATCACAGGACACCCGCCGCTGCCCATTGCTGAGCTTGGCTCAAAACACAGAGAGATTTTTAGGCAGCAGTTTGAACACTGATTTGCCGCTCCCCTGAAAGTGCCGCCTGGGACCGTGGTACCATCGGGTCCCATGGTAGGGCCGGCCCTGACCACGGCCCATGTCCTCCATAGTGAAGAGGTGAAGGCCAGAAAGATCGGGCTTTGTGTAGGTGTCCCAGAGTCAAATCCTCTCCTCGGATTCACTCCCCTTTGCTCCTAATAACCAGAGTTCCACACACTGAATATGTCCAACACAGTTTTATTCTTCTCAGCGAATAAACGTACAGCACAGTCAAGTTGGGACCCTTGCAACAGTTCAGTATTAATGGGAGTAGGTCGAGGCACAATCCTTTAAAGTATCGCTAACCACTGTGGTGTCACCAATGGCGAATAGTCACTGCCACTGACTATATGAGGTAGAACATGAATTACCTTCGCTAGCACAGCCCCTGTTAGGGCAAGGATATCCGTCCAAGGGAGTCACCGGAGGCCTCTCTGTCACCAGCAATGCTGCGCCGGACTCTCCAGAGAAGTTCCGCTCACCAGTCTCCTCGACCTCAGACACCGGCACCCAAGGAGTTAGGGCCCTCTCAGATTCCTCCACCCTCGCGGAACTCAGTCGAAAGGTACTGAGCCCCAGGCATCCGCCATAGTACCTCACCCCAGGCTAAAGGTGCCTGAGATGGACTCCATCTCTCGCTCCGGCCAGGTCAAGGGCACCTGGGCCCGGAACTCCGGAATGCCAGCACCCAAGCTTAAGGTGCCTGGGTGTGGCTGCGTCCTCCGACTCTGAACCCCAAGGTCAGGGCGTCCGCCCCTTTTATCCCCTCGCCTTTTGCGTCACAGCAGGTTCCCCGCCCCACTGTACCAGCGCCAGGAAATGACAAAAAGGAAGCAGTCTTGCGGTGTGGGTTCAACTCCGGCCAGGGCGACAATGCCACCTGCAGGCCGCAGGGAACCTCACACCACCAGAGTCTTCCAAGAACCATAAAAAGGGTCTCGGATTCCCTAGCAATCAGTGCATCTGGGTTACACTACCACCCAGATGCTTCCCTTAAATTCAAATACCCGCTACACTCTCCCCCTGGTGATTTGACACTGGTCCCCAGTGTCTGGGGCAAACCCATGTTTCCCAAAGAGTGGCAACATAAGTTCAACCCAGAGACAACATTCACATAATCCAAACTCAACAATTTCAATCAGGAATTGTGCCAGGACCTAAAACAGGAAAGGGAAACAGTAATATAAAACCATAAACTTTTGTAATAAAATACTTTAAATATCTCACATATTCACAGTTCTCCCCCTCCCTGCTGGCTATCTAAGGACCACCCCATTCTCAGCAGCCTTGATAGACGAGTCTCCTGCAGAGGGAAGAAAAGAAAAAGAAACACACATCCTAACATAATATATGTGTTTGTTTGAAACGAATGGGTCTATCCGAGAAGAAACCCATTCACTCCAATGAGTGTTGCATAATGTACAAAAAAACAAACAATTGTTGCACAACACTGCCACCTGGTGGCAATGCTGCGGTAAAGACACTTATCAAATCCAGATGAACTTTTCTCTCTTGCTCTTTTTTTTTTCTCTGTGGCCCTACACTGACTAAAAACCCCAAAGTCACTGATTTCTCTTGATGAGGGATGAAAAGAAACAAACGGCAACAGTTCCCATTCTTCCAAGAACAAACACCCAGAAAAATAGAGGGCACAGTCTCTGTGTTCCAGCACTTGCTTCAGGAAAACTCAGCAGCAACAACAGAAAAGAGTCTCTTTTTCCTACAAATAAAACTTTGGATGCGGCAGGAACACAGGCTTCAAATGCTTGTCAAAAGCCTCCATGTTATATTCAACATTTCCTCCATCCTTGCGACAAATTACTACTCTGTCCACATGGATGTGCCTTCCCAGCATCCACTTAGCCTTACAGTCCCGAAACTTTTTAGTAACCGTTGGTGAACATGAAAGGTATCGGCGTGCTTGAGGTACCTTGAGTTTGTCCCAAACAAAAATATCGTACCACCTCTGGCGAAAAACTTCCACCTCGTATAGCAATTCTCAAGGTAGGTATGGGTACTCCCACCCATACTCTTGGGCAACCTTCTGGCCAAAGAGATGCTGCAGCCTTGATAAAGGTGGCATCGTAACATGGTCTCCTTCTCCAGGCAAAACAATAGCTTCCGGATGGCGAGGTGCGTTCACCACCTCGGCAGACTTGGGCATAGGGGCCCGCAGTGACTGGCGTTGCACTCCCGCAACAGGAGCAGGTGAAATGGAAGTTGAATCCAGAAGAGGGATTGCAGACAGTGGACCAGATTCTTCCCTAGGCTCCGAGGCTTCCACCCGGGGTGTACTATCCCCAATGGACATAGGTGGGTCCCTTCTGACATGGGACGAGGGTAACTTCATCTTGTCCCATCCCTTCCGGTGGAAGATCTCGTCTATCTCCTCATCATCGCCATTGTCAGACAATGAATCCAGGTCGGAGGTGTCATAACACTCAGCGGGCAGATAATTCCCAGTCATGGAATCATCCCCCTTGACGGCCTTCACCGACAGTGGGCTGCCGACACCTCCAACCACACACACAGTCGCAGCCCCTGGCTCACCTGGGCCTTCAGAAGAACAGGGATGTCCAGGGCTCTTCCCTCCAGATCCATCCAGGCCAGGCAAGCGACGGGGCGAAGCTCTTCCACGACCACAGGAGGCCTGTACCAGGCCGACTGTCCTCTTCGGCGGTCGGAGCAGGGAGCTGCTGGTGACCGAGGCAGCATCCTCTGATTTTTCTCTCTTAATCTCCGCTTGGGCAGTCACTTCGCCCTGGTCAGCGCGTGCAGGAATGCCCGCCATGGCATTGATCTCTTCCTCCGGAGTGGCAGTACCTGTGAGGTAGTTGAGATGGAAGGCGCAAGGCCTTTCTGTCGATGGTTACACCTCGAAGAGAAACTCCTTGCAGACCTCACATCGCCCGAATGGCTTCAATTGGACCACCAGTCTCGAACAGCCGGGACAGATCACTCCGAGGGCCTCCATGTCTCTGCAGGTGTACAGAGCCAATCGCCCCTGGGGCCGTAGTCTGATTCCTGTGTCCATGATTGGAGCAGCTAAAGAAGTCATGTCCGTGAAGGAAGAAGCAGAAATCCACGGGGTACTTGAAGTCATCTTCCCTGTTTGCTGCTCCAGTGCGCACTGACCCACACGCGCCGGAATCTCCACGTGTGTCCATCCACATGGCCAGACTCCTCCCACACTCTGCACTTGTTCGCAGGCTTTTCCTTCTCCCTGCCCACGAACTGCGCAGCTATGGTTTGCCTCGTGGCGCGTTGGCCAATATGGCCGACCTACTCGGAACTCCTCCGGGCAGCAAAGTTTAAATTCAGACACCATACACATCCCGGACACGATGCCCCCACGTGTAGCGACCTCACCCCTCTCACCCCTTCTCATTCTCGGCTTGTCTGTCTTTGTCTAGGGGTGTCAGTAACGGGGGGAGGGATGAGATACACCACAGCCCATGTCCTCCATAGTGAAGAGGTGAAGGCCAGAAAGATCGGGCTTTGTGTAGGTGTCCCAGAGTCAAATCTTCTCCTCGGATTCACTCCCCTTTGCTCCTAGTAACCAGAGTTCCATACACTGAATAGGTCCAATACAGTTTTATTCTTCTCAGCGAATAAACGTACAGCACAGTCAAGTTGGGACCCTTGCAACAGTTCAGTATTAATGGGAGTAGGTCGAGGCACAATCCTTTAAAGTATCGCTAACCACTGTGGTGTCACCAATGGCGAATAGTCACTGCCACTGACTATATGAGGTAGAACATGAATTACCTTCGCTAGCACAGCCCCTGTCAGGCGAAGGATCTCCATCCAAGGGAGTCACCGAAGGCCTCTCTGTCACCAGCAATGCTGCGCCGGACTATCCAGAGAAGCTCCGCTCACCAGTCTCCTCGACCTCAGACATGGGCACCCAAGGAGTTAGGGCCCCCTCAGATTCCTCCACCCTCGCGGAACTCAGTCGAAGGTACTGAGCCCCAGGCATCCGCCATAGTACCTCACCCCAGGCTAAAGGTGCCTGAGATGGACTCCATCTCTCGCTCCGGCGAGGTCAAGGACACCTGGGCCCGGAACTCCAGAACGCCAGCACCAAAGCTAAAGGTGCCTGGGTGCGGCTGCGTCCTCCGACTCTGAACCCCAAGGTCGGGGCGTCCGCCCCTTTTATCCCCTCGCCTTTTGCGTCACAGCAGGTTCCCTGCCCCGCTGTACCAGCGCCAGGAAAGGACAAAAATGAAGCAGTCTTGCGGTGTGGGTTCAACTCCGGCCAGGGCGACAATGCCACCTGCAGGCCGCAGGGAACCTCACACCACCAGAGTCCTCTAAGAACCATAAAAAAGGGTCTCGGATTCCCTAGCAATCAGTGCATCTGGGTTACACTACCACCGAGATGCTTCCCTTAAATTCAAATACCCGCTACATATATATATATATATATATATATATATATATATATATATATATATATATATATTTATATATATATATATATACTCACGGATGCAAAGTTAATTGTTGTATTTAATATTGTGAAACTATGAATATATGTAGCACACAAACCTTTTTCTCGCCTGGCTCACTTGCGAGTCAAGGCACACCATGCTATATGCCCGTACCCTCCTGTGTGAAGAGGTTAAGCGGTGTTCACAAATTTTGGGTCTTTCAGCGAGTTACCCTCTTCCACTGGTTCTCTCCCCCAGAGTATGGGGTCAAGTCTCTATTTCTTCCCCCAAAGAAAACAATGTCCAGAAGTACTTTAACTCCAACAGAGAGTTTATTTTCTATTTGCTGCGTAGTAGATAGAGACAGGTGGATGAAAGAAGGAAAAGTGTGAAGAATAGATCCAGGCACAACCAGCAATCTCATCGCCACTCGATCCTGAGTAGGTGTAGCTCACCCGGATAGTTCCCTCTCACAGTCCTAGCAGCCGGTGTGGAGCTCGAACAGTTCTGCCACCCTATCCCCTCTATAAATCCTCCCTGCCACCCTATTATAAATCCTCTAACCTCTGTAGACTTTAAGAACAGGACAATGCCAATGGGTACTCTACAGGTTAGCTTCCCCGAATAACGAATCCTTCCCTATGACAGGTCATCAGGCCTCTCCCGAGACAGCAATCTTCCATTACTCATCTCCTCAATGGGACCGATCCTCCCCTGGCTTCATCTTGGTCAGAGCGGGTACCCTCCCCCCGGGCACCCTGGGACTCTTCTTTCAGGGGTAGGCCCTAGCTAAAGGTGCTAGGCCCACTAGTAGAGTTGCAGGCCCCAGGCTAAAGGTGCCTTGGCCTGATCGCACCCACACATACCCCTGGCCATGAGGGCCACCGGAGGTGGGGTACGTATCTCAATCCTACTCCTCCGACTCTGATGGGGACGAGGACCTCGACCAATGGCGTCTGCCCCTTAAGTACCCTCTCCCGGCATGCACATCAGGTTGACCACGCCCACTGTACCGTTGCCGAGAGAGGACACACCACCTACAGGCCACAGGGAACCATACAGCAGGCAGCATCACATAGGCAGAAGCAATACCTAGCAATGAAAATGGTCTGAGCCTGGCTAATAGCTCAGACCAGCCCCTAAATTTAGGCACATAACACCCCTAAAAGCAAAGGGGCGCTACACACACATATAAATATATATATATATATATATATATATATATATATATATATATATATATATAGTGTTTTCCTATTCAAGTATATTTCAAAGTATTTTGCTGCGTACACACGATCGATTTTCTCGACGGTGAAAACACCGTCGAGAAAATCTACGGGAAAAACGAGGAACGGCTTGTTCCCCTACACACGGCCGTTTTTCCCGTCATTTTTTCTCTTAGTCGAGAAAAACGAACATGTGTAGGCTCCCCGGCAGTGTTTCCCTATGGGAAAACTGCCACGGAAAAAAATGCAGTGAATCACGACGAGAAAAATTGGAGCATGTTCTAATTTTTCTCGTCGTGATTAATGCCCACACACGTTCGTTTTTCTCGTCAAAGAGAAAAAATTTAATTTTTCCCCGACGAGAAAAATGGTCTTGTGTACGCGGCATTTGTTACGACATAAACAAACCCTTATCTATGAACCTGTCAACTTAATTAATGTACAAAGTTTTCCCATGTAATACAAGCAGACAGTATGAGGTGTTATTTCATTTCTTGTCAAGGTTGTTTTTTTTGGTAGTGGTCAACAGTTCAACTTTAAATTTAGATTTTCTATATTTTAAAATAGTATAGCATAAATATCTAGAGCCTAATAACTTTTGCTTAATATTGAATTAATAATAATAATAATAATAATAATAATAATAATAATAATAATACTAATATGAATATAAATAATAATAATATGAATATGAATATGAATAATAATAATAATATGAATAATAATAATTATATTATTAACATATACAAATTAATACAGTTGAACCTCGGATTGCGAGTAACGCGGTTAACGAGCGCTTCGCAATATGAGCACTATTTTTTAAAATCCTGACTCGGTTTGCGAGTGTTGTCTCGCAAAACGAGCAGGATTCAAACCACAGCTGTGCGCCCCCACCTCTGGCCACATGCAGTATTGATAACGTCCAATTAGTGACGAAACGCGTATGGGAGCGACGTGCTGACGTCACCACACTGTTCTGAGGGAAGGGTGATCGTTCGTTTGCCGGCCGGCAGATCCTTATGCTTTTAAAATTGCTTCTTCGATGTAAGTGTTTTATTCCTTATAAATAAATTTGTACCGTACGTTACTACTCTATGGTCTGTGTCCTCTCCTTTACAACGGCTCTGGGTGTCGGAATACCTACATTTAGAAGGATCGGGTGAAAGAGTGGGGCTACTGTCTTCAGATCCTGGTGGTTCACATATTAAAGGCCGCGGCTGGGTCACAGCCGATTGTGTATCGTGGGCTTATCTCTGGTAAGCTGCCAATCTGTGTGGTGGAGGGCACTGTCAGTCTGTGAGAGCACTGGGTGTTGCTGGCTTTTCCATTTGTGTATTCTATCCTTGGAGATCCACTTGCCATACACAAGACTGTCAATCTACCAGGTCTGGGTCTGACCTACAGCTAAACCACAGACTACAACTTCACTTTCCAAGGCTGAAAATCAGAGTGTGCTGTTTGGGTGTTGTACACCAACCAGCCCCTGGACAATATATTGGTTTAATAATTTGAACATTGACGAATATATTTTTTATATATTTTTTTGTTGATTGCACAATATTATCATCTGTGTGGCTAACCCCAACATTGATTAATATTTAGCCATATATATGTTCTCTGTACTTGACAATTAGTTTGGGTCCGGTGGGGTTTGGTCATCACCGGAATACACTCTCTGTGTCCTATCCAAGTTGGCTAGGGCTGGTAATTTGTGGATTGTGATTGCTTTACACAACCCAGCCCCTGGACATTTTTTCAGAAATTTTTTCATATATTTGTCCATCCTCTTATATTGGGGCAAATTTTTTTTCTGTTTATGCAGTATTGCATGCCATTGAAGTAAATGCGGAACAAATTATTTTCGTTTCCATTGACTTCAATGGGGAAACTCGCTTTGATATGCGAGTACTTTGGATTACGAGCATTCTCCTGGAACGGATTATGCTCGTAATCCGAGGTTCCACTTGTAGCGACCTCACCTCTCACTCCCTCTTTCTCTTCTCGGTCAATGGCTCTCGTCTAGGGGATCAGGGAGGAGAGTGTGGCGCACCACCAGCTCGTATCCTCTTGTGTGCAGAGGTGTGAGCTATAACTTTTTACCTTCGGGCCTGTGTCCCTGTCCAGAGCCAGAACTTCCCTTGAGGATGACTACCACCCTCCACGCAGGTGGAGGTAGGACCCTTTAGCTCCCAGAAAGTCAAGTTCCACACCACTGAAAGTCCAACACTTATTTATTCTTCAGAGTAATAAAAAGTCCTTTGAGAGCGACTGGTCAGACACAGAACACTTCAGAACAAAGTGGGGAGGAGGTCCAGGCACAATCCTATCAATGAAACTAAACTGTTAGGATTTCCCAACAGTTATGTCGCAAAGTCGCTGCCACCGACCGTGAGGTTGGTCCCTGCCACGGACCGGGTGAAATAAGGTCCCTGCCACAGACCATAATTGTTGGGTCTCTGCCACCAACCTGATTCACGTTGGGTCCCTGCCAGAGACCAATGAGAACGTGGACTACCTTCAAAAAGTTGCGACCCCTGTCAGGGAGAAGACGTCCATCCGGACGGTCGCCAGAGGCCCCACCGTCACCAAATTGCTGCAATTGATCTTCGGAAAGGGTAACCTCTCTGGCTCCCCTCGTCCTAGATTCGGGTTCCCTCACTCAGTGGACTCCTAGGATTCCTCGATCCCTCGCGGGACCCAATCGAAGGTACTGGGCCCCAGGCCTTCTCAAGCAGTACCTCACCCCAGGTCGGAGGTGCCTGGGATGGCATTCAATTTCCTACACCCAGGCCAAGGGCACCTGGGCGCAGGCGAACCGGAAGAGCAGCCCCAGGCTGAAGGTGCCTGAGACTCGGACCCCGTGTGGAAGATGGCTGCCCCTTTTTATACCTCCTCCCAGCAGGCACAGCGGGTTCCCTGCCCCGCTGCACCACCGTCCAGAGGGGACACAAAAAGGCACAACCATACAACGTTGGTTCAACCCCAGTCCATGGCGACAGCGCCACCTATAGACTGCGGGGAACTAGGCACCATTGATCTCCTCCACAGGAAAATATAGTCCATAGACCCTAGCAATAGTGCATCTGAGCCTGATTACACTCAGACACCTGTCTCCCCTAAATGTAACACCCCGCTACACACTGTATAAATAATATGAAATACGTGGCTTAATATGAAATCCTACTATAATGTCTTTCCACATGTGTTGAGATGGGCACAAAGTGAACAGGAAACATGATAGCAACAGTGTTACAGTACTTAACCACAGCAGAGAAAAATCAAGTCCCCTTCCCCTGCCAACCAGCACTGTGCTGTGTGGCAGAGCTTTGTAAATTTCAGAACCGGATGGACTGAAATTCAACTTCTATTAGTGGGTAATGCAGCTTTCATATATGTAATTCTTCTGTGTATTTAGCTGTTTGCCTGCATTTCAGCTTTAAACACAGAGAGAAAAAAAAAAACTATTCTCCCTCTTCTACCGACTCTTAATAACTGAATCTTTTTATTTTGTCCATCGTCATAGATTGGCCACTTGTAGATTCTTAAAACATCTTAAAACAAGTTCTATACCTTTCAAAAAACTTCCAAGCAGACATATTTGTCAATATTACTGCGCAGACAGCAGAGCGCACAATCTGGTGCGATCTGCTAACAAGTAATTTTTTGGCGTTTTTTTTTTTTTTTTTCGTTTTTTTTTTGATCCCGTGCAGTCAAAACAGTCATTTGGGAGAATTATGAAATTTTAATGAAGATTGATTCTGAAACAACTTCAAAGTCCTTCTGCTTCTAAAACATTTTGAAATATATGTACATAAGACAGAATATTATGTGCTATGAAAGTTGTCTATAGTTATAAAAAAAAAAGAAGCAGAATCCTTTACACAACAAAAAGATAAGTGTTGGGTCTGCTGCCAGCAGATGGAATAATAGAATATACAGTAGGTTATTTTTTTATACAGCCTCTGAATGATCATAACATTTTCTTTCCATAAAGGAAAATTCTTAAAATTCTAAATATTAACCAATTCATTGAGATGTACAAGAGGTTTGGTGATGTACTTCTTCCGGAGTTGCTCCACACGATTATGGATGCACACAATCACGACTCCTTGCCAGATTCCATGTATGAGGCAATAGTTGTGGTTGTTTTGAAACCTGGCAAGGACCCGGCCCACCCGGAGTCGTACAGGCCAATATCTCTCCTGAACAACGACTTAGAGGAACTAAACCAGGTATTTTTTTTTTTTTTAAAACCCTGCAAACGAAAGGCATAATGAGCTAGTATGCATAGCATACTAGCTCATTATGAATGACTTAACCTGAGATCAAAGCCCCTGAACTGCTCCTTGTTCCCCTCCGCCGCCGCCGCCGCCGCCATCTTGCCTCGATGTCCCTTCGCTGTGATTGGCCGGAGCGGCGATGACGTCACACGCATGCGTGCGGGGCCGGCATTCTATCATTCAGAAAACCGGCATTGTTCAGTGCGCCTTCGCCGTTCATGTGCCGTAGACATTGGTGCAGGGTTTTCTGCAAATATCTCCTTAACCGTTGTGAGGGACTAGCATCAAAAGGTAGAGCTTGAAGGACACCACCACTTGCTGGTTCTTCTTTTTAAGGGCTTTGTTTGCCCATTTTTATTAAAAGAAGTTCAAAACAAAATCAAAGGTTTCCCTCGCATGGGTTTCAACACTCCTTTTCATCAATAACATGACATGTTGTCTGTCTCCTACAGACTATTCCATTGGCAACACCATTTAGATAGCAGCCCCTCGCTGCTCTGAGCCTCAGACCTGGGTCTCTGGCTTCTCCAGTGCACACAAGCACTCTCTGGCTTCTCCAGTGCACACAAGCACTCTCTGGCTTCCACAGTGCACACAAGCACTCTCTGACTTCTCCAGTGCACACAAGCCCTCTCTGGCTTCTCCAGTGCACACAAGCACTCTCTGGCTTCCACAGTGCACACAAGCACTCTCTGACTTCTCCAGTGCACACAAGCCCTCTCTGGCTTCCACAGTGCACACAAGCACTCTCTGGCTTCCACAGTGCACACAAGCACTCTCTGACTTCTCCAGTGCACACAAGCACTCTCTGGCTTCTCCAGGGCACACAAGCCCTCTCTGGCTTCTCCAGTGCACACAAGCACTCTCTGGCTTCTCCAGGGCACACAAGCCCTCTCTGGCTTCTCCAGTGCACACAAGCACTCTCTGGCTTCTCCAGGGCACACAAGCCCTCTCTGGCTTCTCCAGTGCACACAAGCACTCTCTGGCTTCTCCAGTGCACACAAGCACTCTCTGGCTTCTCCAGTGCACACAAGCACTCTCTGGCTTCCACAGTGCACACAAGCACTCTCTGACTTCTCCAGTGCACACAAGCCCTCTCTGGCTTCCACAGTGCACACAAGCACTCTCTGGCTTCCACAGTGCACACAAGCACTCTCTGACTTCTCCAGTGCACACAAGCACTCTCTGGCTTCTCCAGGGCACACAAGCCCTCTCTGGCTTCTCCAGTGCACACAAGCACTCTCTGGCTTCTCCAGGGCACACAAGCCCTCTCTGGCTTCTCCAGTGCACACAAGCACTCTCTGGCTTCTCCAGGGCACACAAGCCCTCTCTGGCTTCTCCAGTGCACACAAGCACTCTCTGGCTTCTCCAGTGCACACAAGCACTCTCTGGCTTCTCCAGGGCACACAAGCCCTCTCTGGCTTCTCCAGTGCACACAAGCACTCTCTGGCTTCTCCAGTGCACACAAGCACTTTCTGGCTTCTCCAGTGCACACAAGCACTCTCTGGCTTCTCCAGTGCACACAAGCACTCTGTGGCTTCTCCAGTGCACACAAGCACTCTCTGGCTTCTCCAGTGCACACAAGCACTCTCTGGCTTCTCCAGTGCACACAAGAACTCTCTGGCTTCTCCAGTGCACACAAGCACTCTCTGGCTTCTCCAGTGCACACAAGCACTCTCTGGCTTCTCCAGTGCACACAAGCACTCTCTGGCTTCCACAGTGCACACAAGCACTCTCTGGCTTCCACAGTGCACACAAGCACTCTCTGGCTTCTCCAGTGCACACAAGCACTCTCTGGCTTCCACAGTGCACACAAGCACTCTCTGGCTTCCACAGTGCACACAAGCACTCTCTGGCTTCCACAGTGCACACAAGCGCTCTCTGGCTTCCACAGTGCACACAAGCACTCTCTGGCTTCTCCAGTGCACACAAGCACTCTCTGGCTTCCACAGTGCACACAAGCACTCTCTGGCTTCTCCAGTGCACACAAGCACTCTCTGGCTTCCACAGTGCACACAAGCACTCTCTGGCTTCCACAGTGCACACAAGCACTCTCTGGCTTCCACAGTGCACACAAGCACTCTCTGGCTTCCACAGTGCACACAAGCGCTCTCTGGCTTCCACAGTGCACACAAGCACTCTCTGGCTTCCACAGTGCACACAAGCACTCTCTGGCTTCTCCAGTGCACACAAGCACTCTGTGGCTTCTCCAGTGCACACAAGCACTCTGTGGCTTCTCCAGTGCACACAAGCACTCTCTGGCTTCTCCAGTGCACACCTGCACTCGTCGGGAGGGTGGAGCCCAGAATGCTGGTCCTGACTCTACTATCAGGCCCACACACACCTGAACAATCAGTGTGCCGTTGAGTCTCAAAACCCGGATCCAGGACTAGGGATTTCATCCCACCCGGATCTCTAAGAAATCCCCAGGCTCCAGGTCCCAAAGTGGACTTTAGTAAATCATGAGGAAACTGAAAAGCCAGTTTCCTCCCAAACAAGCAAATACCCTGGAGCCCCTCAACCTGCCTAGTTGAGAATCCTGTATTAATAAACTGGTGGGGTACCACACTGTGTAGATTAAGGAGATATTTCTTGCACCTACAGGTAAGCCTTAATCTAGTCTTACCTGTAGGTGCAAGTTGTGTGGTTGAGTTTACAACCACTTTAAAGTTGCTCACCAAAGTTCTTGCCATGAGGTTGTCCAAAGTAGTAACTAAAATTGTGCACCCAGATCAGTCTGGGTTTATACCTGACAGGTCCACAGCCCATAATCTTCGCAGATTATACCTAAACATGCAGATCCCCACAGATGATCCAGGACATAGAGCCATACTCTCACTAGACACCGCTAAGGCATTTGATAGTGTAGAATGGAAATATTTGTGGAGGGTGCTGGAAAAATTTAACCTGGGTGAGACCTTTATTTCCTGGATTAAAATGTTGTACAGGGCACCGAAAGCTTGCATCGGAATTAATAATACCTTATCTCCCTTTTTTATTCTGCACCGGGGTACGCGACAGGGCTGCCCACTATCCCCACTGCTCTTTGCTCTGGCAATAGAGACCCTGGCGGCTGCCATTAGAGGAAACACGGATATAGGCGGTTTTAAACGGGGAGACAGAAGATAAACTTGCCTTGTATGCGGGTGACGCACTCCTTTTTTTGGGAGACACGTCCACCTCTTTGTCGACTCTTATGGAGTTGATTCACAGGTTTGGAACTTTCTCAGGGTTCACAATAAACTGGGACAAGTCCACTCTGCTCCCTCTAGACCCTCTTACGACACCTCTTCCCCCAGTAGCGGAACAATTTAGGGCGGTGGACAAGTTTCGGTATTTACATACATCCCAATCTGGACCAGTATGTTTGACTTAATATAGATCCAATGATTCATAAATTACAAGAAAAGACAGCGAGCTGGATTAAATTACCCCTATCAGTGGTGGGTCACTGTAACCTTGTAAAGATGATTTGGAGCTCACAGCTACTGTATGCAC
This sequence comes from Rana muscosa, assembly GCA_029206835.1. Lineage (NCBI taxonomy): Eukaryota > Metazoa > Chordata > Amphibia > Anura > Ranidae > Rana > Rana muscosa. The sequence goes on from CM055125.1 coordinate 365,148,635, forward strand.
TTCACAATGCGCCCATCTGGATCCCCATTCATGTATTCAAAAAGTTTAACACTATCTTTCGCTCCCTGATATGGAAGAAACAAGTACCTCGCATTAAGCTGGAAACACTACAGGAGGCAAAGGACTCGGGTGGGCTGGCAGTGCCGATCCCATACTTCTATTTTATAGCAGCTCAATTGCAGCATTTAACGGGCTGGCAGCGCCCGGGTCCTCTAATCCTATTAGGAATATTGTATGTACAGTGTTAACGGGGGAGGATGTTGTGGAGTGCATAGAGACGGGGGGGGGGGGGGTTTAGAGCATTACCTGACTGTCCCACAATGGTGCTCATGGATAGGATATGGATTAAGGCCAAACTACATTTCCGGTAGGCTTGTGCAATCCGTTTCGTAACGAATCGAAATTCGTCCGAATTTAGCAACTTTCGGACATTCGGAAGCATTCGAATTTCCGAACAAAGCAATTACGAATAGAACCGAATCCGAAATAAATTATATCGCAAATAGCGAATGCCTTCGGCATAATTCGTTATGAAAAAAGTTACGAATGTACGAATCCATTGGAAGCACAATAACACTCTGCTCTGCTCTCTGCTTCTCCCTCACCGTGCTGAACTCCCTCTCAAAATGGTGTACAGGGGCAGAGGCTATAGCCGCATGTAAAAAACAAAAGTAAAATACGAGATTTTGAATCCTTACAAATAACCGCTATGTATTTAGAAAAGTAGAAATCCATTCGAAGCACATTAGGCATAATAGACAGCGTCGTTGTGAGAGAGACACGGAAAATTACGAATCAACAAGCCCAAAAAAAGTTACGAAAGTAGGAGTTGTGTCCAGAATCAACAAAAAACAATGTACTCTACCGAAAGTACGAATTATAAATCAACAAAAAATAAGGCTTACATTAATACGAATCATTCCGATTCAACGAAAAATGTCGCTTGCGAAAATACGAATTAGTCCGAACACGAAAAGTCCTGTCTAGCAAAATTACGAAAGATTACGAATCATCAGGACCGAAAAGAAACGAACCGAAACTAAACAAATTTTTCCGTTGTGCACAAGTCTAATTTCCGGTATGAAGAGTACTCTGAGTGGTCATGTATCTGGAACAATAGGAATTTTCTTGAACTGCATAAACTACAGGGCTTCTCCACCTGGTCTAGATGTGGTGTGCGTCGCATTACACAGCTATATCATGGTAACCTACAGAGAGATTTTCAATCCCTGCGAGGGGAATATAATCTATCAAATACCTTTTTTTTCCAGTACTTGCAACTCAGACATGCGCTTTCTGCACAGGCTACACTGACCACATGGGAATTGACTAGGCCCACAATACTTACAAGACTGGTGACGTCTTCGTCCCGGAAGGGACAGATTTCCTCCCTATATGGCTCCTTAATATCACAGGTATCCAAAGCTATGTCATTGAATTGCAGAACCCAATGGGGGGAGGATATAGGTCATATAACAGATGAGGAATGGTCGAACATACTGGAAAATGTGCCCAAGGTATCCCTTTCTTCTTCCCAAAAGCTTACACAATTGTTCATTGTACACCGATCTTACCGTACCCCACATAAATTACACAAATGGCATAGAAGAGATGACCCACACTGTCCCTGCTGTTTGGTGGACAATGGTACACTTGTACATATGCTTTGGAAATGCCCAAAACTGCAGAGATACTGGTCGGAAGTGATTGCTTCCATTAATAGCATATGGAAGCTCACACTTACGATGGACCCTAAGCTATGCCTACTGGGATGGTTAGACGAGGAATTATATACACCTTATATTATCTACATGGCCATTCTCAGGGTCCTGTTTATTGCCAGGAAACTTATTGCCAGAAAATGGCTCTCTGCGCTTCCACCTACACATGCAGAATGGGTTGGTGCCATCAATGACACCTTGTTAAGAGAAAAGCTAACATATAAACACAGGGGAAGCACAAACAAATTTGAAAATATTTGGGATCCGTGGTTGAGGGTCCCTGGTTTGGCCCCCTTACAGCTGGTCCAGAATGGAGTATTGGGTGGCAGGACCTAGTCAATAGCTCCCCCAAGGAGGTGACTGACTAACTGACGGAAGGGGTCAAGAAGTGTACAATGTATGTGTAGCGCACCAACCCCAGACTTTACCTGCTTTTCTTCTGCTTGGCTCCTCCGCAGGAAAGAATGAGGCACACCGCACCACAAGCCCGTACCCTCCTGGATGGGGGGGTTGAGCAGTGTTAGTTTCTCGGGCCTGCTTGGAGCCAGTGTTTAAAAACCTCCAGTGCTGACCTCGTTTCTGTGGTAGTCAGAAACAAGCCTTTAGTTCTCCCCAGTAAGCAACTGTCCACACCAACTGAAAGGTCCAACACTTATTTATTTTTCTCAGCACAATAAATAGTCTCTTTGAGAGCAGACAGGTTGGGACAAGACACAGGTCAGATAAGGTGGGAGGAGGTCCAGGCACAAACTTGAATTGGGTTTTCTCCTGTTCTGATTAGCATGAACAGGCTTGGCGCACGGTCCCTGCCACAGTCCACAGACCAAGAGGTTGGTCACTGCCACTGACCGGGTGGAAAAGATGAAAGCCACTGCCACTGACCTTGTGTGCGTAGTGTCACTGCCACTGTGACATACAGAACACGCTCTTCCTTCCTTTAGTAACTTGGCCCCTTTTTTAGGACAAGAACATCCCTCCGGAGAGTTACCAGAGGCCCCATCTGTCACCACGACTCTGCGCTGGGTCTTCAGAAAGGGTCACCTCCCTGGCCTCCTCAATCCTGGACACGGGTCCCCTTGCAAGGCAGATCCCTGGGAGCCTCGGTCCCTGGCGGATCCCAGCCGAAGGTCGCTGGGCTCCAGACCTTTCTTCAAAGTACCTCACCCCAGACTGAAGGTGTCTGGGATAGAACAGCAGCTCCGTCTCCGGGCCTAGGGCACCCGGAGACAACCCGACCAGGCCTCCGGGCCTAGGGCATCCGGAGGCGACACACACGCACCCAGGCTTAAGGTGCCTGAGCACGGAACCGACGACCCCACTGGAAGATGGCCGCCCCATTTAATATCCTCTCCCGACAGGCACAGCAGGTTCCCCGCCCCGCCATATTGCTGCCAAGAGGGGACAAAAAAAGGCACAACCTTTTACTGCGGCTCAACCCGGGCCTATAGCAACAGCGCCACCTATGGGCCCCAGGGAACTACACACCAGTACCATCTCCCAGGGATAGAAATGGTCCATGAAACCTAACAATTAGTGCATCTGAGCCTAGTTACCACTCAGATGCTTCCCCTAAATGTAACCACCCGCTACATATGTAAGGCTCAGCTTGTGGAACGGTTCAGAACAATATTGTTGATGCTGTGTTGTCTTGCTCTATAGTGACGTGCTATATGTTTTAGTATTGTGTGAAGGTTAATATATAGACGCTGGGAATCCCGACCCACTGTTTACGGTTGGGAGGCACCCCGGCCCAGACCGATATCCCATTTTAATTTTTTTTTGGGGCCGGAACGGAGTCGGGGACCAGAATAATAATATGAGGATACGGTCAAAATACAATACAATCCAAGAGACAGACGCAGATATAGACTCTTCAGGATTTGTCACTTTAATTTTTATGTCACTTCTTGTAACATCCTGCTGTAGTTAAGATATGGCTACTGAATTTCGTTACAGGAAAACGTATGTCCTCCACAACCACCTTTTGTTATCTGCTTTGTTTTTGATGTTTTGTTTGTTTTTTGTTCATGAAAATGTATTTTTCTTTTAATAAAAAGAATCTCATTTAAAAAAATATATATATTAACTAATTCGAAAAGCACTGTGTGGATTTAAAAAAGCGGAGTTGCTGCTGAAATCAATATAGTGAATAATCAGTTTAACCACTTAAGGACCGAGCCTCGTTTTGAGATTTGGTGTTTACAGGATAAAATCAGTTTTTTTTTTGCTAGAAAATTACTTAGAACCCCCAAACATTATATATATGTAGCGGGGTCTCCTTTAAGACCCCAGGACTACATTACCCAGAACCCCGTTCGGCACCCAGAGTGCAGTTAGCCACCGCAGAGACTCATGGGAGGGGTATTTAAGGAGGAGGCGAGGCGGAGCTCGTCCTCTTTGGACACCGCGCTGCAAGCAAGAGTTTCTTCCTGTGCGGATCTGCTGCAGTGCAAGGCCTGAAGCCTGGGCCTTGCGCAACTTCCAAAGAGCCTTCCACCCCACTGCGGAGCCTGGGTGGCACCGGACTTGTCGAGTGAGGACATCAGTTAGATCGGGGACCCGATCGTTGCAGACGCTGTGTGTGGAGACACAGCAGGTGGAAGTCCCGGACTGGGATTGCGTCCGGAGTGGTGAGCGAGCACTTGCTCAAGCCAATAGACTGTACCGTGTTAGGCCTATAGACTGCCTTGGCCCACCTATCATTGTTTGTTGTTCTATTAGGAGACCCGTAGCAGGACAGAGTTGAAGGGTCTCCAGTTTAGTGTTCCTTGAGACTGCCTACTTGTGGATTACAAATATTATTTCATCAAGTGCACCACCGAGAGTTTGCATGCAAAGAAATCCTAGAGTGAAAAGACTGAGATTTATTTTATGTCAGGCCTGACTAGGGGGGAGATAAAATATTGTTTATTGCGCCACAGGGCGCGCACACCATAATAGCTGCGCGCGGTGGGTTACCTCGCTGGGCCATTGTTGTGTGCTACACCTATTGATACAGGGCTCTGTAAGAAATTTGCATGTGTTCTGTTCTGCCTATGCTTTAGATTTAAAAGTAAAGCCGTTGCATTTGATCTCTTGCCTCAGTGTGTTGTCTTACTGTATAAGAGATTACCCCTTACAATATCTCTGAATGTGATATAAGTTTAACCCTAGACTAACTGTGCCAGAGTGGGTCGAGTAAGATTGCCGGGGGTTGGCGGTGCTGTATGCAGGGCCCGAAATCAAACCAGCGGCTCTCTTAACTGGGGGTAGCGCTACACGTGGGGGCTCTCGAGTCCGGAATCCTGTTGCAGCAAGTAACGTGCCAAAAGTACCAGCATGGACCCACTAGAAGTAGGACAGTGGTGCAAACTGGTCGGCACAGATCCAGCAGGGGTAGTAGTCATAGAACTCCCAGGGATCTGGCAAGAAGAAGCGGTGAAGCAGCTAGTGATGTCACTGTCACCTTATCAGAAAGCATGGGTGGTGGATGTCAGGACGAATTCCTCACTGACCCACGCATTAATAGAGTGGAAGGACGGAGTCCCAGAACATTTCAAGAATCCAAGTGTAGAAGCTATAGATGATCAGACTTATAGCCTAATACACGCACTGCCGCTCAAGCCAGGAGGATGGTTTCAGACACCGAAACTATCTCCATCACCCACCCCAAAAGCAGAAAAACAGCAGAAAAGGGAGAGTCCCGGGTCGCCATCTGCCACCCTCAGCTCAGAGTTGTGCGCGGTCCTAGGGGAGATTGTAGCCCAGTGTAAGAAAGATCCTACAGATTACCAAATGTCAGGATACAGAAAACATAGAATATTCTCAGAAAGGAAACCTGTACCTTCGGGTGAAGAGGGGTTTGAGGAGTGGTTAGACGGTGCCACTCAGGCCCTACAAGAATGGGAAGTCCCAGATCATAGGAAAAAGCAGAGAATTGCTGAAAGCCTGAAGGGGCCTGCTCTAGAGGCTATACGCAACCTCAAGATGAGTAAGACAGACTGTGATGCACAGGACGATCAGGACATTCTGCAGAATGTGTTCGGTGGAATAGAGAAAATCACTGAGCTCACTTATCAGCTGGAGCACTGCTACCAAAAGACAGGAGAGAAACTGTCAGAGTTCATGAGGCGCCTGGATAAGATCCTGCATAAGATGATTCTTAAGAAGGGGATTGACCCGCGGAAGGTGGATGAGGCCCGTGTTCAACAGGTGATGAGAGGATCTCAGCCCCTGGACCCCATCGCATTGGCGCTACGCACAAGACAGGACAGGAAGAGCCTGGAGTACCCGGACTTGATCCAAGTGGTCAGAGAGGAAAAAGCTATGCTGGAGGACAAGAAGAGGAGCCTACCAGTTGAGTCGGTAAATCCTCCTCCGGTGATTGTCAGGACGGCCATGACCCTGAAAAGAGACTCAGAGGTGGATACCTTGAAGTCCCAGATGTCCCAAGTATTGGGAATGTTGACCTCCCTGATGGAAAATAAGTCAAGGGAACCAGAGAGGGAAAGTCCGAGGAAGGAGCTGTTCCCCAACACCTTAGGACCCGCATCCCTGGAAGATTGGGGGGGTGTGATTTGCTTCAATTGTGGAGGAGCTGGCCACTTTGCCAAAGTGTGTTCCAGTCCAAAGAAAAAAAAGATGAATAACCGCAAGCCGCCAGAAAACTTCAGCAGGCCCATCCAGAAGATTGAAGAGCTGGAGATATGGGGAATTGGGACAGAGAGTTTCCCTTATGATGGCTATCTGCCTATAAAACTGACTTTTGACCCGTCCATAGCCGGGAAGGCTGAAGTGTTTGATACCTTAGCTGTGGTATGCCCTCAACCGCCTGGAGCCAACAAGAGTTCCTTAATAATAGGGACCAATACAGATTTGGTCCGAAGACTTCTGGCCCCTCTGACAAGAAGGAAAGACCCCACAGTCACTGAGATCCACCCACTTGGGAGCAGCCTGGCCCTTTTGTCATGTTGGAACCCGACCCAAGGGAAGAACATTCGGGCTTAGAAGTAGTCCCAGAAGTGGTCCTGGTGATGGCCCTGAAGAAGGCTCACTGTAAAGTGCCTGTGAGCATCAGAAATACCACGGATGGTCCCATGGAAATCCCAGCCAGGCTGTTGCTGGGCCGGGTGAGCCCAGCTACCCCAGTTGCTTCATCAGGTGTGGAGAAGACAGATGGAGAAAGTACTGTGTGGGAGAAACTTTCCATGGAGAATCCAAACCTGCCCAGGGCTTGGAAAGAGAGAGCCAAGGCCGAGTTGACCAGGTGGGAAAGGATCTTTTCCCAAGATGAATTCGATGTGGGGTGTGCTAGGAGTGCCACCCATCGAATCCGCCTCCAGGAAGACAAGCCCTTTAGGGAGAGGGTTAGGCGGGTTCCGTTAGCAGACCTCGAAGACTTGAGGGAGCAGCTCGCCGAGCTCAAATGAACAGGGGTGATTCGAGAATCTAGAAGTCCCTATGCCTCCCCTATAGTGGTGGTCCGGAAGAAGAATGGGTCATTGAGGCTGTGCAAAGACTATAGGACCCTCAACAGGAGAACCATACCGGACCAGTATACCACTCTGAGGATAGAGGATGCCCTACAGAGCTTGTCTGGAGCCAAGTGGTTCGGTGTTATGGACCTAAAGAGCGGGTACTATCAAATCCCGATGCATCCAGAAGACAAAGAGAAGACGGCTTTCATAACCCCAGTAGGGTTCTTTGAATTTGATCGGATGCCTCAAGGTCTGTCTGGAGCCCCAGCTACCTTCCAACGTCTTATGGAAAAGACTGTAAGAGACATGAACCTCATCGAAGTCTTAGTATACTTGGATGACATCATTGTCTTCGGAAGAACCTTGGAGGAACATGAAGAGAGGCTGGAGAAAGTTTTGAAGAGACTGAGTGAGGAAGGACTCAAGCTCTCACCTGAAAAATGCCAATTCTATCAGTCATCAGTCAACTATCTGGGGCACATAGTGTCTGAAAATGGGGTAGCCACAGACCCCGAAAAATTGGAGGCAGTCACCTCCTGGCCCAGGCCCACCACTGTGACAGAGCTCAGATCCTTTCTGGGGTTCTGTTCCTATTACAGGAGGTTTGTGGAGGGGTTTGCTCGGATAGCCAGGCCTCTGAATGAGCTGCTTAAGACGGAGGGGGAAGAGGATGACACAGGCCCCAGAAAGCCAGGGGAGTCAGTCAAGGACCAGTGGAACGAGAAGTGTGAGAATGCCTTCCAGATGTTGAAGAAGACATTAACCACTGCCCCTGTCCTGGCCTACGCAGACCCTAAGAAGCCTTATGAACTTCATGTAGATGCCAGTCATGATGGTTTGGGAGGAGTGCTGTACCAGGAGCATGAAGAGTAACTGAGGCCTGTTGCGTATGTGAGCAGAAGTCTGACTCCCTCCGAGAAGAACTACCCCACCCATAAGTTGGAGTTCCTGGCCCTTAAGTGGGCGGTAGTTGACAAACTCAGAGACTATTTGTATGGGGCGGAATTCACAGTGAAAACCGACAACAACCCCCTCATCTATCTTTTCACCACAGCAAAGTTGGATGCCACAGGACATAGGTGGTTGGCGGCTCTGTCTGCCTTCAATTTCAGCTTAAAGTACAGACCTGGGGCTGGAAACCGAGATGCAGACGCCCTGTCTAGAAGATCTCATGTTTCCACCTTCAATACAGAAGAGTGGACCCAAGTGGCACCTGACGGGGTGCGGGCCCTCTGTCAAGGGGCTGAACTCCAAGCCAGTGGCGGCTCAAGAGCAGAAGAGATAGGGGTTACCATAGTCGGAGTCCCCAAGCAGTACTGTGGGGTAACCCAACTGGGGGAAGATAACTTGCCAAAATTGTCAAAAAAAGAGTTGAGATCTGACCAATTGGAAGACCCCATGGGGAGATTCGTCTTGGAGGCCCTAGAGAAGCAGGATCCGAATAGACTCTTACGCCACCCTTCAAAGGAGGCTCGCCTATTGAGGAAGGAGTGGGACAAGTTGCAGGTGCATCAGGAAGTGGTCTACCGAAGGGGCCCCTGCGATGACCTGGAAGACAAATGGCAATTGTTCCTGCCCGAGAAGCACCGAGAGACAGTCCTGGTTGCTTTGCACGACAACCATGGCCACCTAGGGGAGGAAAGGACCTTCCAACTCGTTAGGGACCGTTTCTATTGGCCCTGCATGAGGGCTGAAGTTGAAGAATACTGCCACTCATGTGCACGATGCATCCAGAGAAAAACTTTACCTCATCAGGCTGCCCCAATGGGCCATCTGCAAAGTCAAGGCCCACTTGATCTGGTATGCATTGATTTTCTCTGCCTCGAACCCGACCTGAGTGGACTAGGAAATGTTCTAGTAGTAACCGACCATTTCACCCGGTATGCCCAGGCCTTCCTAACCAAGGACTAGAAGGCTTCCACCGTGGCCAAAGTGCTGATGGAGAAATACTTCGTACACTATGGGCTACCACAACGGCTCCATTCAGATCAGGGAAGGGATTTTGAAAGTCGATTGATCCGGAAACTCCTGGATTCTTTGGGGATCAAGAAGACAAGAACTACCCCCTATCATCCACAAGGTGATGCTCAGCCGGAGAGGTTCAACCGAACCCTGCTCAACATGCTGGGGACCCTAAGCAGTGAAAAGAAGCAGCATTGGAGCAACCACATAGCGGCAGTTGTGCATGCATACAACAGCACTACCAGTGATGCTACAGGGTACTCACCCTATCGACTTATGTTCGGGAGAGAAGCAAGACTACCCGTAGATCTGGCCTTTGGCACTTCCATAGACCATTGTTCTGCTGCCTCCCACAAGGGATATGTCGATAGACTCAGACGCAATTTGAAATTGGCCTATGAACAGGCCCAGGCGGCCTCGGAGCAAAGGGGGGCCCGCAACAAGAGAAATTTTGACCTGAAAGTTAGGATTCAGGATTTGCAACCAGGAGACAGAGTGCTGCTAAGGAACTTAGTTGTCCCTGGAAAACACAAGCTTGCAGACAGGTGGAGACCTGAACCTTATGTTGTTTGCAAAAGGCTACCGGGCCTGCCCGTTTACAGACTTAAACCAGAAGGGAAGGTGGGACCTTTGAAGACCTGGCATCGGAACCACCTACTCCCACTAGCGGAGGCAGTTCGGAAACCCCCTGTGACGGACTCCCCTGAGCCAACTTCCATCCTGGATACTCCCAGACCGAAGGTCCCAGACCCCTCAGATTGGGGATACAGAGACCTCAGAGACAAGTGAAGATGAGGGAGAAGAACTTGACTGGCTTTGACCTTCACAGGCCCCAGGAACCTCTGCTATTGATCTTCCGCCTGAAGACGACACCATAGATCAGACGCTGAATGCGGAAGCTACTGAGTTCATTCCGTCCAGTCCTTGGTCAGATTCTTGGGAGAGTGCTTGTGATTTACTCCCAGAAGAAGATCCAAGGGAGTCTCTGTACCTCCCTGCTCCAGAGTCCAGTGCTCCTGAACCAGAGGAAATCCCTAGGTCAGTTCCAGAGGAAGAGCCCGTTTTAACAGAAAGCCCAAGAGGACAGAGGAAGCGAAGAGCCATAAAACCTCCCAGAAGATTAACTTACCCACAGATGGGGAAGAGTGCGGAGGACACTGTGGTTACTGCTAGGAGGAGTATGGGAGACCCTGATCCTCCCACTGTTCATTTAGTGGGGGGCAACCCCAACTCACTCTCTGGCACAGTTAGGCAGGACACTGATGATAGTGTGACCTGTGGGCAGGGAAGCTCACTGCCTCGTTTTTGGTGGGAATTTCCTCTGCCAACATTATACGAAACTTTGATTGATGTTGTACGTTCTGTGATGTAGTGTTATGTTATCTTTGGGGACCAAAGAGTTTAAGTGGGGGGAGTGTGTAGCGGGGTCTCCTTTAAGGCCCCGGGATTACGTTACCCAGAACCCCGTTCGGCACCCAGAGTGCAGTTAGCCACCGCAGAGACTCATGGGAGGGGTATTTAAGGAGGAGGCGAGGCGGAGCTCGGCCTCTTTGGACACCGCGCTGCAAGCAAGAGTTTCTTCCTGTGCGGATCTGCTGCAGTGCAAGGCCTGAAGCCTGGGTCTTGCGCAACTTCCAAAGAGCCTTCCACCCCACTGCGGAGCCTGGGTGGCACCAGACTTGTCGAGTGAGGACATCAGTTAGACACAGCAGGTGGAAGTCCCGGACTGGGATCGCGTCCGGAGTGGTGAGCGAGCACTTGCTCAAGCCAATAGACTGTACCGTGTTAGGCCTATAGACTGCCTTGGCCCACCTATCATTGTTTGTTGTTCTATTAGGAGACCCGTAGCAGGACAGAGTTGAAGGGTCTCCAGTTTAGTGTTCCTTGAGACTGCCTACTTGTGGATTACAAATATTATTTCATCAAGTGCACCACCGAGAGTTTGCATGCAAAGAAATCCTAGAGTGAAAAGACTGAGATTTCTTTTATGTCAGGCCTGACTAGGGGGGAGATAGAATATTGTTTAGTGCGCCACAGGGCGCGCACACCATAATAGCTGCGCGCGGTGGGTTACCGCGCTGGGCCATTGTTGTGTGCTACACCTATTGATACAGGGCTTTGTAAGAAATTTGCATGTGTTCTGTTCTGCCTATGCTTTAGATTTAAAAGTAAAGCCGTTGCATTTGATCTCTCGCCTCAGTGTGTTGTCTTACTGTATAAGAGATTGCCCCTTACAATATCTCTGAATGTGATATAAGTTTAACCCTAGACTAACTGTGCCAGAGTGGGTAGAGTAAGATTGCTGGGCGTTGGCGGTGCTGTATGCAGGGCCCGAAATCAAACCAGCGGCTCTCTTAACTAGAGGTAGCGCTACATATATATTTTTTATAACACCCTAGAGAATAAAATGGTGGTCGTTGCAATACTTTCTGTCACACCGTATTTGCGCAACGGTCTTACAAGCGCACTGTTAAAGATGATTATTCCTGCGCTACCAAGAAGGGGAAAGTGGAAGAGCTAATGGAAACTATCGCAGACACCGAAAGGGTTAATCCTAACCCAATTAGGTATAGAGATGAAGAGGGGGGGTGGTGTTGCGCTGTTTCTGGTATGAACATGTATTGGTGAAGATATATAAGGTGCACAGTGGCTAACTTGAACCAATAAATAGAATACAATATAATAAAAAATATGAATAAAATCAATACACAATCTAAAATGATAATGATGGATTAAGGTAATGAATATGTACTAGAACCATAAAACAATCAAATAAATAAATTAAAAGTGCAAAGTGCATGAAGAATACATAAAAACTTCAATAAATATGACAGTGAACACTGCTGTGCAAATATGCTAAAAAGTGCATAAACTAAGAAATCTGCAAATAGCAGTACAATGAACTGTGCACAAGTGAGACGGCTAATTGCAAAGTGCAATAAAGTGCTAAAGTGAATTGCAAAAAATATATATAACGTCCAATAAGCAATGGAACAGAAATAAAGATGTTGAACTCCAAAAGTTCATATGTGAAGAAGTGGCAAGTGGTGCCAGTGGAAAAATTTATAAATGATTTCTTCAAAGTGACAGTCCTGGAACTTTGCGTCTACAAGTGATTCTATGGTGAAAAGATGTGTGGATTTTGACTTCCGGTGTCACACACTAGGGTAATAGATGGCCTCTTACCTTGCGGTAATGAGGTAACCACATGTGTTAATTAGGGTCAATAGTTCCTCTGTTATGGTCCTATCATCAGTAGAGAGACCTTATGCCAACCGCTGTGGTTCCTCAGATATAAGGTGGACCTATATTGTATCCAGGGGATTGCTTTCACCTCCCAGTGATAGCGGGATTAAAGGAAAAAGAATAGGGTCTCGATCGTGAAGTACGTTTTAAAAAACCAAATGGTATGTTTATTTGTCTAGCAGTGGATTGCTTGCATAAAAAACTCACATGAACTCACATAAAATAACATAAAGATGAACTTATCTCCTATACGAGCGGCGAGCTCGTTTGCTTCCGTCTGTCTGATTGCCTCTCGGTCCCTACGCGTGGCGTCACGATCTAAAGAACAGTACAACAATAGCATGAAGGAAATGCTGGAAGACACAAACACATACAGCAAATTGCTCAGCAATCCCGTTTTTAAATGCAGAAAAGCATTAGAACAAGTTGCCGACTTAGGTCTTAAAAGGAATATCCTGAATAAGAAAGAAGCCAGATACCTAGTACCTGACTCCTGGCGCACCCCCATTATCTATACAATCCCCAAAATACACAAAGACAAAACAAATCCACCACCAAGGCCAATAGTCAATGGGATAGATTCACTTACGGCCAGGATGGGCCAATATAGATCATTATCTCCAACAGGTAGTACAGGATACAAAAGCATATCTAAGAGATACTAAACAGATGATACAAACCATAACGAATATTTCCAGAGAAGAAGGACCATGGATCATGGCCACTGCAGATGTATCCTCTTTATACACAATAATTCTCCATCATCAAGCTTGCGAAGCTGCCAAATGGGGTTTGAGAACATACACCAAATTACCCTGTGTGCAAAGAAAGTTCATAATTAAATGTCTCGACTTCTGCCTTAAAAATAACTATTTCTGGTATAATAAGAATTATTACCATCAGCGAACTGGTGTAGCTATGGGGGCCAAGTTTGCCCCAAGTATGGCCGGTATTTTTATGGCCCAATGGGAGGAGGAAACTGTTTTTAATGACAAACCCGTTGAACTTAAAATATATAAACGCTACATTGATGATGTTTTTAGGAGAGCCTAATCAACTTAAATTATATCTAGAAAACCTGAATGTAAACGACAGGAATATCAAGTTAACGTGGGAAATCAGTGAGAAAAGTGTCACATTTCTAGATCTTGATATCATACAGGATAATTCAGGTTTTAAATCGCAGACCCACTTCAAGAATGTGGACAGGAATAGCTACCTGCCGATAGAAAGCTGCCACCATAAAAATTGGCTCTTCAACGTCCCCAAGGGTCAGCTTGTGCGTTTAAGAAGAAATTGCACCAACCTAGACACCCGTAAAGAACAAGCAGAAGCAATGGGACAAAGATTTGTTAAGAAAGGATATAGCAATACATTAATCGAAGAGAAAATAGCCGAAGTGACAGAGATGAACTGGGACGAATTGATTAGAGATAAAATTAAACAAACATCCACAAAACCATTAACATCAATTATTCTGGATTATAATGTACAACACAAAAAAATTGAAAGAATCATAAAGCGACATTGGCATATACTACTGGCAGACAGACAATTACAAGATTCATTACCGACAAACCCTAGATTCATCTACAAAAGGGCACCAACTATACGGGATAAAATAGTGAAGAACGTACCTGATCCACCGAATAAACCATTCTCCTTCTTCACAATGAAAGGCTTCTACCCCTGCAAACGATGCTTTGCATGCAAGAGAACAAAGAGACCCAATGAGAAGAAAGCCAACTTCACATCTACCAGTACAGGCGATACCTATGAGGTTAAAGATTTTGTGTGTTGCAATACGGAAGGGGCAGTATACGCCCTGGAGTGCAGCTGCGGCCTTCAGTACATAGGGCGCACAAAAAGACTCCTTAGGATTCGCATTAAAGAGCACGTTCAAAATATACTGAAAGGATTTGATAAACACAATGTATCTAAACATTTCTTGTTACACCATAATAAAGACCCCTCAGAGCTCAAATTTTGGGGCATTGAGCCATATACTAAACACTGGCGGGGGGGACATAAGGTGAGGACCTAAAGTCAACTAGAGTCCAAATGGATATTCACCCTTGATACTTTTGTACCAAGAGGACTCAACGTTGAGTTCGATCTCAACTGTTTCCTCAGTGACTTTTAGTACACCTATTAATTCACCAAATACCCACTCACCTTGTAGTGTTTATGTCCTTTCCTACTCAAATTTATATTTATACAGTTTTGTTAAATAATGACTACATCTCCTATTTTTATATCGTCAATTTTATATTTTACTCTGCAAATCTCTATTTTTTTGTATTTTAATATTTATGTCTCATATGTATCTGTGAAGCAAGTATCTGACAAGCTCATATTGCAGACGTCTATCTGATGTTCACCAGACCTAGGTTCTATCATTTAGGGGGTTTGGTGTATATATGAATCCCCGATAATTATGAGAACCCACCCCTTATTCATTTCGGGAATATATCTATTTAATTTACTTTTTAATCATTGTTACACATAAAGACAAATTTATTTGTAATATACATATTTAATTTTTTATATGTTTTTTATTTTATAAACTCATGTGCAATTGTATTTATATATACTTTTTAGTTTTATCATTTATTATTATGAATCACAATTGCATGCCCCTCGTTCTTACAGACCTGTTTCATATGTCCTGCAAGGTATTATGTAGATATTAAAGATCACTATATACCGATGCATGGACTTCAAAAACATGGCCGCCAACCAAACTATCAAAAACCCTAAAGAAAATGGCGGCGCACTTGTTGTCGTTGTTATCATTATATTGTTTTTTAACCACCATAAAGATGGCCACCCCTATTACCAAGACAGGATCCTAGGGAAAATGGCCACCAATGGAGATTAACATTGAACTCCGAGAAAATGGCCGCCGCATTCATTCTAATGGAAAAACTATTTAAAGACCATCTCATTGCCTTCCCATCATCCCCTGATGAAGTCACGTGATCGTGACGCCACGCGTAGGGACAGAGAGGCAATCAGACAGACGGAAGCAAACGAGCTCGCCGCTCGTATAGGAGATAAGTTCATCTTTATGTTATTTTATGTGAGTTCATGTGAGTTTTTTATGCAAGCAATCCACTGCTAGACAAATAAACATACCATTTGGTTTTTTAAAACGTACTTCACGATCGAGACCCTATTCTTTTTCCTTTAATCCCGCTATCACTGGGAGGTGAAAGCAATCCCCTGGATACAATATAGGTCCACCTTATATCTGAGGAACCACAGCGGTTGGCATAAGGTCTCTCTACTGATGATAGGACCATAACAGAGGAACTATTGACCCTAATTAACACATGTGGTTACCTCATTACCGCAAGGTAAGAGGCCATCTATTACCCTAGTGTGTGACACCGGAAGTCAAAATCCACACATCTTTTCACCATAGAATCAGTTGTAGACGCAAAGTTCCAGGACCGTCACTTTGAAGAAATCATTTATTAATTTTTCCACTGGCACCACTTGCCACTTCTTCACATATGAACTTTTGGAGTTCAACATCTTTATTTCTGTTCCATTGCTTATTGGACGTTATATATATTTTTTGCAATTCACTTTAGCACTTTATTGCACTTTGCAATTAGCCGTCTCACTTGTGCACAGTTCATTGTACTGCTATTTGCAGATTTCTTAGTTTATGCACTTTTTAGCATATTTGCACAGCAGTGTTCACTGTCATATTTATTGAAGTTTTTATGTATTCTTCATGCACTTTGCACTTTTAATTTATTTATTTGATTGTTTTATGGTTCTAGTACATATTCATTACCTTAATCCATCATTATCATTTTAGATTGTGTATTGATTTTATTCATATTTTTTATTATATTGTATTCTATTTATTGGTTCAAGTTAGCCACTGTGCACCTTATATATCTTCACCAACACATGTTCATACCAGAAACAGCGCAACACCACCCCCCCTCTTCAGGTCTTACAAGCGCACTTTTTTTTAAAACAAAAAATACACTTTTTTGAATTAGACAATAAGACAACAGTAAAGTTAGCCCAATTTTTTTTATATTGTGAAAGATAATGTTATGCTGAGTAAATTGATACCCAACATGTCACGCTTCAAAATTGCGCCCGCTCGTGGAATGGCGACAAACTTTTACCCTTCAAAATCTCCATAGGCAATGTTTAAAATATTCTACAGATTGCATGTTTTGAGTTACAGAGAAGGTCCAGGGCTAGAATTATTTCTCTCGCTCTAACGATCGCGCAGATACCTCACATGTGTGGTTTGAACACCGTTTTTATATTCAGGCACTACTCACGTATGTGTTCACTTTTGCATGCGAGATCGGGGGGGACGGGGAGAATTAAAACAATTTTTTTTATTTTTTTATTTATTTACATTTTTATTTTTTACTTTTACACTGTTCTTTTAAAAAAAAAAAGTGTCACTTTTATTCCTATTACAAGGAATGTAAACATCCCTTGTAATAGAAAAAAACATGACAGGACCTCTTAAATATGAGGCCTGGGATCAAAAAGACCTCAGATCTCATATTTACACAAAAATGCAATAAAAAAGTAGTTGGAAGCTCAGGCTGCATTGCTTACCTTCAATCCAAAGATTTCCCCTGCAATACTTATTTTTGCCACAAGATGTCCTCAGTGCAGTTTTTCAAACTGCATGACACCTAGTGGATATAATATGAATAAAGGGTGTCATTGCTCTGGGGCAATCGCTATGGTGCCCTTCATACATAGGGGTGTATTTAACCACATCCTGCCCAGCCTATAGCAAAATGATGGCCAGGCAGTGGTTCTCCCATTCTGATTGGACATCATATGACGTCCTTAACAGGGATGAGCCGAACACCCCCCTGTTCGGTTCGCACCAGAACCTGCGAACAGACAAAATGTTCGTGTGAACTTTATAACCCTATTAAATACAATGGACTCGAACGTTCGAAATCTAAAGTGTTAATTATAAAGGCTAATATGCAAGTTATTGTCCTAAAAAGTGTTTGGGGACCTGGGTCCTGCCCCAGGGGACATGTATCAATGCAAAAAGAAGTTTTAAAAACGGCCGTTTTTTCGGGAGCAGTGATTTTAATAATGCTTAAAGTGAAAAAATAAAAGTGAAATATTCCTTTAAATTTCGTACCTGGGGGGTGTGTATGATATGCATGTGAAGTGGCGCATGTTTCCCGTGCTTAGAACTGTCCCTGCAAAAAATGTCATTTTTGAAAGAAAAAAATGCATTTAAAACTGACTCGCGGCTATTAATGAATTGTCGGCTCCCGGCAATACATACAAAAGTCATTGATAAAAAAAAAAAAAAAGCGTGGGGGTTCCCCACAGTTCAATTACCAGGCCCTTCAGGTCTGGAATGGATATTAAGGGGAACCCCGTCGCAAATTTAAAAAAAAATTGACGCGGGGTTCCCCCAAATATCCATTCCAGGCCCTTCAGATCTGGCATGGATTTTAAGGGGAACTCCACCCCAAATTTAAAAAAAAAATGGCGTGGAGTCCCCCTAAAAATCCATACTAGACCCCTTATCCGAGCACGCAACCTGGCCGGCCGCAGGGGAAAAGGGGGGGACGAGAGAGCGCCCCCCCTCCCTCCTGAACCGTACCAGGCCACATGCCCTCAACATGGGGAGGATGTCCCCATGTTGATGGGGACAAGGGCCTCATCCCCACAACCCTTGCCCGGTGGTTGTGGGGGTCTGCGGGCGGGGGGCTTATCGGAATCTGGAAGACCCCTTTAACAAAGGGGACCCCCAGATCCCGGCCCCCCCCCTATGTGAATTGGTAAGGGGTACATTGTACCCCTACCATTTCACGAAGAAAGCGTATTTTTTTTTTAAAAAAATACACACAAACACCTTGAAACAGTCCTTTATTAAAAAACCAAAAACAAAAAAAAAAAACATTCCAGCGGTGAAATCCAGTGTCCCGCGGCGATCCCGATGTCCAGCGCTGTCCTTCATTGGTTGTGCCTGAGCGGACCTGATGGGGAACTCCCTCTCAGTATTTTAAATGTATAGACCCGCCCCTTCTAAAGTTCCCCATCAGGTCCGCTCAGCGGACCAGATGCGGAACATGAGAAGGGGCGGGTCTATACATGTATTACCAAAGTGAGAGCAGTTCCCCATCAGGTCCGCCCCCTCGGTATGTCGGACCCGCCTACATCATTGGCTTGAGCGGGGAACTTCCTTCACTGTGTAATTTAAATTTACATAGTGAAGGAAGTTCCCCGCTCAAGCCAATGACGTAGGCGGGTCGACATACCGAGGGGGCGGACCTGATGGGGAACTTCTCTCACTGTGGTAATACATGTATAGACCCGCCCCTTCTCATGTTCCGCATCTGGTCCGCTGAGCGGACCTGATGGGGAACTTTAGAAGGGGCGGGTCTATACATTTAAAATACTGAGAGGGAGTTCCCCATCAGGTCCGCTCAGGCACAACCAATGAAGGACAGCGCTGGACATTGGGATCGCCGCGGGACACTGGATTTCACCGCTGGAATGTTTTTTTTTTAAATAAAGGACTTTTTCAAGGTGTTTGTGTGTTTTTTTAAACATTTTTTTACGCTTTCTTCGTGAAATGGTAGGGGTACAATGTACCCCTTACCAATTCACATAGGGGGGGCCGGGATCTGGGGGTCCCCTTTGTTAAAGGGGTCTTCCAGATTCCGATAAGCCCCCCGCCCGCAGACCCCCACAACCACCGGGCAAGGGTTGTGGGGATGAGGCCCTTGTCCCCATCAACATGGGGACATCCTCCCCATGTTGAGGGCATGTGGCTTGGTACGGTTCAGGAGGGAGGGGGGCCGCTCTCTCGTCCCCCCTTTTCCCCTGCGGCCGGCCAGGTTGCGTGCTCGGATAAGGGGTCTGGTATGGATTTTTAGGGGGACTCCACGCCATTTTTTTTTTAAATTTGGGGTGGAGTTCCCCTTAAAATCCATGCCAGACCTGAAGGGCCTGGTAATTGAATTCTGGGGAACCCCCACGCTTTTTTTTATTTTTTTATCAATGACTTTTGAATGTATTGCCGGGAGCCGACAATTCATTAATAGCCGCGAGTCAGTTTTAAATGCATTTTTTTCTTTCAAAAATGACATTTTTTGCAGGGACAGTTCTAAGCACGGGAAACATGCGCCACTTCACATGCATATCATACACACCCCCCAGGTACGAAATTTAAAGGAATATTTCACTTTTATTTTTTCATTTTAAGCATTATTAAAATCACTGCTCCCGAAAAAACGGCCGTTTTTAAAACTTCTTTTTGCATTGATACATGTCCCCTGGGGCAGGACCCAGGTCCCCAAACACTTTTTAGGACAATAACTTGCATATAAGCCTTTATAATTAGCACTTTAGATTTCTCCCATAGATTTTTCGAATTTGCCGCGAACACCCCAATTTGTTCGCTGTTCGGCGAACGGGCGAATAGGCAATGTTCGAGTCGAACATGAGTTTGACTCGAACTCGAAGCTTATCCCTAGTCCTTAAGAACAAGCCTCTCGCGCGTGACCCCGGGGGCGTGCAGCGCGACGATCGGTAGTGTGGTGTGTTGCTCCAACACACTGCATCTCCGATCACGATTAAGAGCCTATGACGTAGGCTCTTTACCATGTGATCAGCTGTGTCCAATCAGCTTGTGAGTAGAGGAGAGCCGATAAGCGGCTCTCCTGACAGAGGGGATCTGTGCTGATAATCAGTGCAGTGATTATCACTGCAGCCCCATCAGCAATGCCAACCAGTGATGCCAATCAGTGCCCATCAGTGATGCTTTTTCAGTGCTCATCAGTGATGCCTTTCAGTGCCTCCTTATCAGTGCCCATCATTGCCCATTAATGCTTCCCATCAGTGCCGCCTATCAGTGCCCATCAATACTGCCTCTCATAGGTGTGCACATTAGGGTGTGAACCTCAAAGCTCAAACATATATGTGTGTGTGTGTGTGCATGTGTATATATACTGACGTTGTCAGTAGAGCAGTGGCCGGTATCAGTAGGGAAGAGATTGATGTCAGTAGGGCAGTGAATGATACCAGTACTTTTTATTTTTATTATTTTATTTATTATTTTTTACAATTTTTTTATTATTTTTTTAGGATCCTCGTTAGGGGGCTTTGGTGAAATATCAGCGGTTTAAACAGTGGGAATCTGCACCACACAGGGTGATTAGGGTGTTCCCAGGCACACCTGCCACCGTACGCACGCCTATGCTGCCTATCAGTGCTCATCAGTGCCCATCATTGCCCATTAATGCTGCCCATCAGTGCCCATCAGTGCCACCCATCAGTGCCCATCATTGCCCATCAATGCAGCCTATCAGTGCCCATCAGTGCTGTATATCAGTGCCGCCTATCAGGGCCCATCAGTGTTGCATATTAGTGCCTCCTCATTAGTGCCGCCTCATCAGTGTCCATCAGTGAAGGAGAAAACGTACTTATTTACAAAACTTTAGAACAGAAACAAAGAAAAACTTTATTTTTTTTTCATTTTCGGTCTTTTTTCATTTGTTTAGCAAAAAATAAAAACCCCAGTGGTGATTAAATACCACCAAAAGAAAGCTCTATCTGTTAATAAAAAATGGTAAACATTTGATATGTGTACAGTGTTGCATGACCACGCAATTGTCATGTAAAGTGTGACAGCGCTGAAAGCTGAAAATTGGGCTGAGCAGGAAGGGGGTGAAAGTGCCATGTATTGAAGTGGTTAAAAAAATTAATTGCATAGATGTTCGTGTATCAAATAATGTAAATTTGTTTTGTTCCACTGGAGCAAAATGGAACGTTATCAGCTAAATTACCTACAATTTGAATCTGTGAATTCTGTAAATACTGGGCTATGGCCATTAGATGGTGCTGAGGAGCATACTTATTCCATTTGCTACTCAACACCCTCTAGTGGCCATGTTGCAGTAGAAGGAGCTGACTATCAAAGGAAATTAGTTAGCTCCTCATTGCCATCTAGTTGCCATAATGCAGAATTTTCTGCTTTAGACACAATGAAATTGCAGAGAATAAAGCCAGAGACCATTTGATTTAGCCCCATTCACATAGAACAAATTTACATGGAGTTTTGATGGTCAGACAGCTATGCAAATTTTTAAAAAATGCACCCAGTGTATATTCGCAGAGAGCAATGCTGATGTCATCATGTCAGCACCACTCTCTGCACTCAAAATAAATAAAAATAAAAGACTATCCTGCAGTGATGTGAAATCTTGGCAGGAGGAACCAATGAGATGCAGAGGTCAGGACCATGGTGAGCGACACTCACAAAGGCGGCATTAGAGGTAAATATTCAGTCTCCTATTTATAGGCACGTGCTTCATTGAAATGTTTTTTTTTTTATATGACGGGGTGACAGCAAGACAGCTTTGCTGTAATTATCACCTCCGGGAATCTGAGCCCAGGAATGTGCAGAAAGGGTTACAAACCTTTGGAAGCCGGCAATGCCAGAAAAAGACAACCGAGTTGCTTGGTGCTGTTTACATCATGCCAGGTCTACTGTTTAAAGCTGAAGTTTATTTTCTGCTTATATTTCGTCTTTGCTGGTTAAGTTAAAAAAAATTATAAAACATTTCCATTTTCATTACATCCATTTTTTAGACCCAGTGATATCATCACAGGGTCTCTGTGCTTCTCTATGCAATTCAGGTAGATCGTGGCTGGTGGGAGGGACCAGCAGTGTGCTTGTACATAGGTTTGTGAAAACAAGAATCTGTAGTAATGCCCATAGGTGATGCTAAACCTCCATGAACTGAAATCCCCAAAAAATGTAAGGGGTGGCCCAGGGAGAGTAAGGCTGGGGAGGAAAGCACTAAATGATGCTGGATGTCAGAAAAAGAGTAAGGCTATATGTGGTTTTTGGTATCTTCTAATGCACCCTTTGGGTTGCCACATGTCCGGGTTTTGAATGATGTATCCCTGTTTCTGTTTGCCTGAGACCTGGACTGTGCTGGGAGTGACAAGTCCGCTTTGCATCTCAGTGTCCCACTCGGCCATCTCATGTACGTCTCTTCTCCCTGCCGACAGCCTGGCTCACTCACAGCAGAAGCTGCCTCCTCCTCCTCCTCAGGTCTGTTTACACACAAAGGAGGAGGGGTTCGGGTTTTGAATGATGTGTCCTGGTTTCTGTTTGCCTGAGACCCAGACACATTTTTCAGAATGTACTGTTCTGGGAGTGACAAGTCCGCTCTGCATCTCAGTGTCTGCTCGGCCACCCCATGTATGTCTTCCCTCCCAGCTGGCAGCCTGGCTCACTCACAGCAGAGTGAACCGAAGCTGCCTCTTCCTCCTCCTCAGGTCTGTTTACACACAAATAAGGAGGAGGAGTGGGTCCGGGTTTTGAATTATGTGTCCTGGTTTCTGTTTGACTGAGAACCAGACACATTTTTCAGAACGGACTGTGCTGAGAGTGACAAGTCTGCTCTGCATCTCAGTGTCTGCTCGGCCACCCCATGTATGTCTTCCCTCCCAGCTGGCAGCCTGTCTCACTCACAGCAGAGTGGACCGAAGCTGCCTCCTCCTCCTGCTCAGGTCTGTTTACACACAAAGGAGGAGGAGGGGTGGGTCCGGGTTTTGAATGATGTGTCCTGGTTTCTGTTTGCCTGAGACCCGGACACATTTTTCAGAACGGACTGTGCTGGGAGTGAAAAGTTCGCTCTGCATCTCAGTGTCCCATTCGGCCACCTTATGTATGTCTTCCCTCCCCGCCGGCAGCCTGGCTCACTCACAGTAGAGTGGACCGAAGGTACCTTCTCCTTCTCCTCAGGTCTGTTTATACACAAAGGAGGAGGAGGGGTGGGGGGGTTGGGGTTTGGGACACGAGCTGATCCGAGGTCTGTAGGAAGTTTATACTCTGTAGATGGACAGAAGAGGGGGCAGAGTGACTAGGAAGGGGAACAAGTTGGTGAATTGGGGGGGTTAAGAGGATATGTGCTTGGGGGGGGGGCGTTTTGGGCAGGCAAAAAAGGACTAGAGACTAGAGAGGACTTTTTTTTTCATGCTGTCACCAGTCAGTCTCCCTGATCACCACCACACCAGTTATATAGTGACACTGTACTGCACTGGTGACAGTATGTAAAAAAAATAGGGCTGTTACTGATTAAAATTTTCGTGATCGATTAATCGTCTTTTTTTTTAATCGATTAATCGACTAATTTCGATTAACTATAACGCACATACAGATCCAACTACTTTTAGCTGATCTCCTTGCAGGCCGATTCCCAGTGCAGCTACCAACCACTGGAAAAATGGATAGCAGGATACAAAAAACACACAAAGGCAACGCTCGAGGGGAATAGCATTAAAACTTTTATAGTCTTCAAGTAGGTAACAAAATAAATATTGCACTGGAGATAAAATCAATGTAGCTACATAAACTGTAAAAATGGTGCGAGTAATTCCAAACGGTAGCAAAAGCAGTCATAAAAATATGTAGCTAAGTATGATACTGGTATAAAAATGTGTACAACGATACCACTGCTGAATCCAGATGAGGAGGGGCTAACATCAGTCCGTCGGCATGTAGATGTCCCGTGAAGGGAACGATCACAACTCCCAGTGGATGGCTGTAGAATCCCAGGTTGATAGAGGGAAGTGATAGAGGGAAGTGTAACAGCCCTTGCGTGTGGCAGATAGTAAGGTCCCGCCGGCATGCAGATATGAAGGCACAGCAAAGGAGCCCTTCAGATGGACACAGCAAGCCCAAATAATTTTGATCGATCAAAAGAATTTTGATCGATCAAAAGAATTAATCGATTAATTGAGGAGTTAATAGTTAATTTCCACAGCCCTGAAAAAAAAAAAAAAAAAAAAAAAAACTGAATTTTTTATTTTTTATTTCTTTATTTTCCCCAAAATTTTGAGAAAAAATTACAACTTCAAAAAACTCGCCATGCCTCTTACTAAATACCTTGGGCTGTCTAATTTCCAAAAAGGGGGTAATTTGGGAATTATTTGTATGGTCCTGGCATTTTTGAGCGTCAAGAAATGAGATCGATGACATCAGGATTGATCAATTTTCAGATATATAACATAGTTATATAACTTTCCTACAGACTAAACAATATACACTGATTTGGGTTATTTGCACCAAAGAAATGTAGCAGAATACACTTTGGTCTAAATCTATGAAAAACAATTATTTATTTTCAAAATTTCTTATCAGAAATGAACAAAACTCTTTATTTTTCAACATTTTCAGACTTTTCTAGTTTATTTAGAAAAAAATAAAAACCTGAGTGGAGGATTAACGTGGAGTTCCAGGCAAAATTTTTACTCCGTTCAAAACAAAAGCACACCCCACCCCCCTCGTTCTTGGAAATTTTTCCATACCTTTTTGGTATGTTATCTTCAGGGACTTACGTCCCATGGAGTGTGGCGAGGTTCATCACTCCTGCATTATTTTTGTGTTCTCCTCCTTCCCTACGTCGCCCTCTGGGACCTGTGTGTGTCCCAGAAGACAATGGGACCATTCAGAAAGTGCTGCGTGACTCGAAGCCGATGGACGAATCGGCTTCCAGTGCCGACATCGCTGGCTCCCAGGACAGGTTAGTGTCCTTATATTAAAGTGGAGTTCCACCCAAAAATGGAACTTCCGTTTTCGGATCCTTCCCCCCCTCCGGTGTCACATTTGGCACCTTTCAGGGGGGAGGGGGGGAGCTGATACCTGTCTAATACAGGTATTTTGCTCCCACTTCCGGGGATAGATACCCGAGCCACCCGCGGGTATCTACGCCACTTCCGGCGCCTTCTCCGTCCCCCCTGCTGTCTTCTGGGAGACACACAGGTCCCAGAAGACAGCAGGGACCAGTGGGATCGCGCAGCTTGAGTCGTGCATGCGCAGTAGGGAACCAGGAAGTGAAGCTGCAAGACTTCACTTCCTGATTCCCTTACTGAAGATGGCGGCGGCAGCACCCGAGAGCTGAGGGGTACATCAGCTTTGGGTGCCGACATTGCGGGCGCCCAGGACAGGTAAGTGTCCTTATTTTAAAAGTCAGCAGCTGCTGACTTAAAAAAAAAAAATTTGGGCGGAACTCCGCTTTAAGTCAGCAGCTACAGTATTTGTATCTGCTGACTTTTACGGGTTTTTTTTTTCACCCAGGTGGAACGCCACTTTAATACCACCAAAAGAAAGCTCTATTTGTGTGAAAAAAATAAAATAAAAATGTCATATGGGTAGAGCATTGCATGACCGCGCAATTGTCATTGAAAGTACAACAGCGCTGAAAGCTGAAAATTGGCCTGGGCAGGAAAGGGGGTGAAAGTGCCCGGTATTTAAGTGGTTAAAAAACATTATTTATTTATTTTTTGCAAAATTTAAGAAAACAGGAAGGTCCACTTTAGGTTTCATGAAAAGACCTTCCTTGCCGAAGTGGTACTGAAACGGTTAAAATGGTCCATTTTTTACATTTGATAAGTTTTCTATTTTGATTTTTGAATTGTGAGAGTTTATGCAAATCATTGCATTCTGTTATGTCATTTTTACACAGTGCCCCCAACTTTTTGGGAATTGGGGTTCTAATTTTCTAGCAAAAAATGCTGGTTTTGACACGTGTGTCAAATTTTCTTTTTTCAACCCTTTCATGCCAAAGCCTATTTCTGACGTTTGTTGTTTACAAGTTAAAATCTGTATTTTTTGCTAGAAAATTACTTAGAACCCCCAAACATTATATATATATATATATATATATATATATGTAGCGCTACCCACAGTTAAGAGAGCCGCTGGTTTGATTTCGGGCCCTGTGTACAGCACCGCCAACCCCCGGCAATCTTACTTGACCCACTCTGGCACAGTTAGTCTAGGGTTAAACTTATATCATAAGCGATGGTATTGCACTGGTTAATCCCCTTACAGTAAGGCAACACACTGAAGCGAAAGATTAAATATAACAGTTTTTACTTTCAACAATTTGGCATAGGAAGAACAGAACACATACCCCTTGCTCTCAGAGCCCTGCAGCAATAAATGTAGCACACAACAATGGCCCCACGCGGTAACCCACCGCGTGCAGCTATTATGGTGTGCGCGCCCTGTGGCATACCTCCCAAGTCCCACCGCGGGACATTCTGATCTCCCCTCTTCCCTGCCAACGAAAGTTGTTGAGCGGGGGGGGGGGGTTACCTGCTTCCACCGCGCTGGCTGCTTCGCTCATTGTTCCTCCACTTCCTGCTCTGCGGGAATTAAGCGACTCTCGCAGGAATGCGGGAAGGAGGGTGCTATGCCTGTTGGGAGGTATGCCCTATGGCGCATTAAAAAATACTCTAACACCCCTGGTGTCAGGGAAATAGCCGAAGAAGGACTGGCAATTCTGCCCAAGACAATCATGGCTGCCATGGTGCACAGCATGACTAAGGTGGGCGGTACTTCCTCCTTGTAACCTGAACAGATCACATGACTAACTTCCTGGTCTATTTAAGCCTGCTGCTGGAGCTGCTCATTGCTGGATTATCTCTTCAGTCTCCGGTGTACCTTGACCTTGTCTCCTGATCCGTGCTTATCCGTTGTGACCCGGCTTGCCTTAACCTCGCTTCCTGTTCTCCTGTGTTTGACCCTCGGCCTGCTTCTGGACTCTGCTTCTGCTTCCTGACCACCCGGCTTGACCCTCGGCTCGTACCTGGACCCTGCACTTGTATGACCCCGGCTCGCCCCTGTATATGCTCTGGACTGATCTCCTGTGTTTGACCCCCGGCCTGGCTTCCGATATCTCTGTTCATCTGAATATAACAAGCTCAGTTCTGCCTGCCTCCGCCATCCCTCAGTGGCTGAGCTCATCAGACTGCAAGCAAGCACCTGGCCAACCGTGCTTCTGTGGGCACCGCGCTCCCTGTTCCCAACTCCAGGGGCGCGCTGCACTCAGCCGCAAGGGGAGCCCTCTTAGCATCTCGATCTCCATACTCGTTCCTGACAGTATAATCCAGCCATGTCAGAGATCGACAGAGGCGCTTCCCCTATAGAGGCTATGTGCCAGCAGATCACCGCACTTACCCAAACAGTGCAAAGACTACAAGACGCCCATGAGCAATTAGAGGGTCACCTGCATCACTTGTCTTCCAATCCTATATCTCCTGATCCAAGACCTACCTCCAGTTGTACTCCCTCTGCTGCAATGTCTCAGGAGGTTCCTCTCACCGTGCCGATCCCGCTTCCTGAACCACGTGTGCCGACCCCTGAACGGTTCTCGGGGGACCGAAGAAAGTTTAGGACTTTTAAAAATTCCTGCCTACTATACCTGGCTCTTCAACCAAGAACTTTCTCCTTGGAGAATATTAAAGTTGGTTTCATTATCTCCTTACTCTTGGACGACCCCCAGGTGTGGGCCCACGGGCTACTGGAACAGAAGAGCCCCATTACTGACTCTGTTGACACTTTCTTCACAGCTATGGCCCAGTTGTACGATGATCCCCATCGTATGACTACGGCCAAGAATGCCCTGCACACCCTGCAGCAGGGGCAACTTCCCGCAGAGGATTACACTGTGGACTTCCGCACATGGGCCGCAGACACATGTTAGAATCAAGCTGCCCTGAAGTACCAATATCGTCTGGGCCTATCGGAGTCCCTCAAGGACGAGCTGGCCAGGGTAGCAATCCCGGATACCTTGGAGGGCCTCATCCAGTTAGCCATACAACTGGACAGACGCCTAAGTGAACGTCTATTCGAGAAGTCTCAGACTCTCCAATCAGCTCAAGGACTGCCAGAATCCTCTTTTTCTCTCGCCTCCAATCCACCCATACCTGAAGTCAAGCCCAGACAGATGGGCCTGTTTCGGCCTGCTCTATCACCTGAGGAAAGACACTACCGTCGAAAGGCGAACCTTTGCTTTTACTGTGGAGACAATGGCCATTTCTTACAAAATTGCCACCTCAGGGCGAAGAAACCATTCTTCAAACCCCCAGTACATTGTCAAGTGTCAGGACTTACCTCATCTCACCCTGTCCTCGCTATCTCCCTATCGGTGGCCAGGGAAGAGATCCGTCTTTCAGCCATCATCGACTCTGGGGCCTGCAGCTGCTTCCTAGACATCAACTTGGCCAAAGGACTTGGAATTCCCCTTGTTACCAAGAAGCAGCAGTTAACAGTTCATTTGGCTGATGGATCTCTACCCAGTTCTGGACTGATAACCCATGAGACCCTGCCAATCCCTATGACAACCAGCTCTGGCCACAAGGAACTGGTACGTTTCGATGTTTTGTGCTCTCCTCTGTTTCCGGTCATTCTGGGAGTCCCCTGGTTACGAGCACACAACCCTCACATTGACTGGCTGAAGAATGAAGTGCTGTTTTCATCTGCTTACTGTCAGCAGAATTGTCTGCCCCCTGGCCCTAAGGACTTTACCAGCTGCCTGACCATACAACCTGTTTCTAGTTCCAATCCTCATGTACCCTCTGCCTACCTAGAATTTCTGGATGTATTCGACAAGAAGGGAGCAGACTCCCTTCCACCTCATCGTCCCTATGACTGCCCTATTGACTTGCTCCCAGGCTCCGAAATTCCCTTTGATCGTATCTTCCCTTTATCAGAGACTGAACTCGAAACATTACGACTCTATGTCGATGAAAACCTGGCAAAGGGATTCATTCGTCCCTCTTCTTCCCCTGCAGGTGCTGGCATATTTTTTGTCGAAAAAAAGGATAAAACGCTTAGGCCTTGTATAGACTACCGAGATCTGAATAAGATCACTATCAAAAATCGCTATCCACTCCCTCTCATCCCGGAACTCTTCCAACGATTCCGTTCTGCTCGTGTTTTCTCCAAACTGGACTTACGAGGTGCTTATAATCTGGTTCGCATTCGAGAGGGGGATGAGTGGAAAACAGCTTTCCGAACTCGTTTCGGACATTTCGAATATTTGGTGATGCCTTTTGGCCTCTGCAATGCTCCAGCCACGTTCCAGCACTTTGTGAACGACATTTTCCGAGACCATCTTGACAACTTCCTCATTGTATACCTGGATGACATCCTTGTCTTCTCGGCCACGCTGGAGATTCATCGAGTGCACATGAAAAAGGTACTAACTATTCTAAGAACGCATGGACTATATGTAAAAGCCGAAAAATGTGACTTTGAGAAAGAATCTATCCAGTTTTTGGGTCTTGTCATATCTACGAAAGGAGTGGCCATGGATCCCCAGAAAGTAAAAGCGATCCTGGAGTGGCCTGTCCCCTCCGACAAGAAGGGTGTTCAAAGGTTTATTGGCTTTTCAAACTTTTACAGACGATTTATTAAGAACTTTTCAGCCATTATATCACCCATTACCCAACTAACCCGTTTACATTCCAGATTCCAGTGGTCCCCGGAGGCTCAGGCAGCTTTCGACAGACTTAAAACAGTGTTTGTTTCAGCGCCAGTTCTTCAGCATCCTGACCCTGCATTGCCCTACATTTTGGAAGTCGATGCCTCCGAAGTGGCCACAGGAGCTATCCTTTCTCAACGACAGGGCCCCAAATCATTGTTACATCCTGTAGCCTTTTCCTCTCGAAAAATGACACAACCGGAAAGAAATTACGACGTCGGAGATCGGGAGCTTTTGGCCATCAAAACAGCCCTGGAAGAGTGGAGATATTTACTTGAAGGTGCAGCACATCCCATTATGATCTTTACCGATCATAAAAATTTAGAATATCTGAGGACTGCAAAACGTTTGAGACCGCGTCAAGCTCGGTGGGCGTTATTCTTTTCGAGATTCAATTTTCACATCTCGTTTCGTCCCGGATCTTAAAATGGAAAGGCGGATGCTCTGTCTCGGATGTTCCCAGACACCCCTGAAGAAACCACTCCCGGTACAATCCGGTCCACACAAAATGTCCTTCTGATTCAGCCAGACCTAAAAGCATCCATTGTACAAGCCTCTCTTCACTGCCCAGAGTCGGAAATTTCTACCTTAAGGAGTCACGAGGGATTTCTGTGGCATCAGGACAAAATCTTTGTCCCCCAGGAAGTCAGACTGCAGGCCTTGAAAAGATTTCATGATCACCAGCTGGCCGGGCATTTCGGGATCCGGAAGACGATCGACCTTGTCCAACGTTACCTATGGTGGCCTTCCCTAAGATCAGACTGTAAAAAATATGTTGAGTCCTGTTTGGTTTGCCAGCGTAACAAGGGTCCCAAGACCAGGTCTTGGGGTCTATTAAGACCCTTACCAGTTCCGGAGCAGCCTTGGAAAAACATCTCTATGGACTTCATAGTCGATCTCCCTCCATCAGAGAACTTTACAACAATCTTGGTAGTAGTGGACCGACTATCAAAGATGGCCCACTTCCTGCCCATGCTTGGCACCCCCTCCGCCATGGACACTGCAAAAGTTTTCATTAAGGAGATAGTCAGACTTCATGGGTTACCCGACAATATAGTCTCCGATAGAGGGGTTCAATTCACCTCTGGTTTCTGGAAGAATCTTTGTAAGATCTTGTCAATTGACTTATGTCTTTCTTCTGCTTACCACCCTCAAAGTAATGGCCAAACAGAAAGAACGAACCAGACCTTAGAGCAATACCTGCGGTGCTTCTGCTCTTTCTCCCAAGATGACTGGGTCTCCTTGCTACCTTGTGCGGAATTTTCATACAATAATACCATACACACGGCCACCAATCAGTCGCCCTTTTGGGCAAACTATGGCTTTCACCCATCCTTTCTTCCCAACACCATTCCTGAATCTCCGGTACCAGCCGTTCAGGATAGGATAAACTTCTTCCAAACCAATTACCGAATCCTTCAGGAGACCATGCGAAAGGCTCAGGAAGACTTCAAGAAACAACATGACAGGAGAAAGAGAGGGAATCCCATCTACAAGGTGGGTGACAAGGTATGGCTGTCCTCTATTAACCTCAGACTTTCTTGCCCTTCCAGGAAGCTTGGTCCAAGGTTTGTGGGTCCATTCGAGATCAAGAAGGAAGTGAACCCTGTGGCTTTTAAACTCGCTTTACCGGCCTCCTACAAGATCCATCCGGTGTTCCACGTCTCCCTTCTGAAACCAGCTGTGCCAAGTCCATTTCCAGGAAGAGAGGAGTTGCCACCTCCACCAGTTATCATAGGTAACGATACCGAATATGAAGTTGAAGCCATCCTAGATTGCCGGAAAAGAGGTAGGCAGACTCAATTTCTTGTTAAATGGAAGGGGTATTCTTCAGAGGAAAATTCTTGGGAACCAATGGATAATTTACATGCTCCAAGACTTTTGCAAAATTTCCGCAACAGGTACCCAGAAAGATGGTCTAGGTTGGGCATCCAGAGGCTGCCCCTCGGGGGGGGCACTGTCAGGGAAATAGCCGAAGAAGGACTGGCAATTCTGCCCAAGACAATCATGGCTGCCATGGTGCACAGCATGACTAAGGTGGGCGGTACTTCCTCCTTGTAACCTGAACAGATCACATGACTAACTTCCTGGTCTATTTAAGCCTGCTGCTGGAGCTGCTCATTGCTGGATTATCTCTTCAGTCTCCGGTGTACCTTGACCTTGTCTCCTGATCCGTGCTTATCCGTTGTGACCCGGCTTGCCTTAACCTCGCTTCCTGTTCTCCTGTGTTTGACCCTCGGCCTGCTTCTGGACTCTGCTTCTGCTTCCTGACCACCCGGCTTGACCCTCGGCTCGTACCTGGACCCTGCACGTGTATGACCCCGGCTCGCCCCTGTATATGCTCTGGACTGATCTCCTGTGTTTGACCCCCGGCCTGGCTTCCGATATCTCCGTTCATCTGAATATAACAAGCTCAGTTCTGCCTGCCTCCGCCATCCCTCAGTGGCTGAGCTCATCAGACTGCAAGCAAGCACCTGGCCAACTGTGCTTCTGTGGGCACCGCGCTCCCTGTTCCCAACTCCAGGGGCGCGCTGCACTCAGCCGCAAGGGGAGCCCTCTTAGCATCTCGATCTCCATACTCGTTCCTGACACCTGGCTAGTCAGGCCTGACTTAAAATAAATCTCAGTCTGTTCCCCTAGGACTTCTTCGCATGCAACTTTCGGTGGTGCACTTGATGAAATAATATTTGTAATCCACAGGTAGGTAGTCTCAATTAAACTCTATCCTGGAGACCCTTCAACTCTGTCCTGCTACTGGTCTCCTAATGGAACAACAAACTAACGATAGGAGAAATTGAAAATAATACCTGTCACCTGTATCTCATAGGCACCACATCCCTTCATTACGAAGCTATATAGAAATATGAAGGTATTGGGACTTTTAAGGTGCAACAACTACACAATATTCAATATAAAAAATATAATTTTATTACAAAAAAATATATGAAAATTCATATGTACAAATATACATGAACTATCAAAATAAACATAATAGAGTTTCCAAAGTGCATACAGACAAAATTCTCTACATGTTTCGCCATTTTGTAGGCTTCCTCAGGAGTTTGTCATGCAAATACTGGAAACAAAAAAAGAAAAATAATAAATACATAATATTAATTACTCAAATTTCAAACTCAAAATTACAAAACAGAATATTATTAAGAAAAAAAGGATAACTGAAAACCATAACCAGCCCAATGGTTGCTCAAAAGTTCATCTCAAATTTAGATCTATTTATTCAAGGTATATGACCTTATTAATATCAGTTGTAAGTACATTACCTGTAAATTTTGATGGTACAATCTAAAATGAAGAATGACCAGATAGCCAATGAGCTATCCCACACGGGGGCGCCCGTAAGGAGGGGATCATATGGTGTATCATAGAGGGGGAGAAATACTGGCACAAATAACCACCCGGATATTACTAGCACAGGAACAGAGGGCCATCTGGGGGAAATTACAAAGAAAATTCGAATGAAGTCAAATAACAATCTATGTATAAGAGTAAAGGCGTCTAATCTAGTTATACGGCACATACCCCATCAGTATTTACCTGTTTATGGCTGTTGATAGTAAAAAATATAAATTAGAATAGGCAAAAAAGGGGGCAGTATCTCCAAAGTACCCCAATCAGTGTCCACTCTAAAGGAAACAGAAATAGTGGAAATTACTATAAATATATATAATAATCCCCTCTAGTTGGTAATCAGAATTTTAATTTTTAGCCATATACTTGCTAGCTGATATATACCTGGTTAATCCAATTGGATAAAGTATGTCCACATTAGGGCATCTCTGCCGAAAAACTTGTTTTACAAAACTGATCAATCAGTTTACTGAAAAAATATAAAATATAAAAACCATTTGGGATTAAAGACCAAAGTAAACCAGACAACAGGATAAAAACCAATGTTGCCCACAAAGAGATCTAGTGCCTAAGTAATTTACCTTTGACTGATATCTAAGAACGTCTTCTCCCCAGAGTGTTGGTCATGCTACTGATTTACAAGGCTGCGATCCGGACTATATACCCCCCCTCCCCCTTCCCATTGGACGCACAATGGCGCCAAATCAATGGGCGGAGCGGGCACGTCAGTTCCGACATCCGCCCATCGTCAGATCCGACCCGGAAGTGACAATTCCACCACTGAAAAAATGGAAATCCGCCGGAAGCACCACCCCGCTCATCAGGAGAAAACATCCTGACGAGCTGGACGCACCATACGACGGATCCGGAAGGGGAAAAAAAAATGCCTAAAGTATAGAAAAGGGCAGACTTCCTTTTAAAATCACGGCAGAAAGGGCACATTGGATGTTAAAAAAGGGGGCCAGGATATCCGGTGGGCTTAGTCAGATGGCGCTCAGATTGTCTCCCAAAGGAGAACAAAGAGAAACGCCCTGGGCGCCCATATGATCACCAAATCCCCCCCAAAAAAGAAAAGGGAAACGCCACCCTAAAAAATGTGGTAAACTCAATTGAAATCAATTACATATAATGCAGATTTATCAATGATTAAAGAGAGCCCCTATGGAATATAGAAATGGTACATTCAGTCACCTGTACATAAAGACAAATTTAATAAACAAAAATAAAAATAACAAAACAAAATTTAATTTGTTTTAAACAGAGTCTACATATACAGCATAACGATTTTTTTCCTACAAAAAGGGTTTGAAACTGATGGACTCATTTAACCCGGGATACATAGTGGCTCTCAAGGTATGTATCCATCTGGTTTCTCGTTGTAGGA
This sequence comes from Rana muscosa, assembly GCA_029206835.1. Classification (NCBI taxonomy): domain Eukaryota; kingdom Metazoa; phylum Chordata; class Amphibia; order Anura; family Ranidae; genus Rana; species Rana muscosa. Next base: position 365,183,091 of record CM055125.1, read on the forward strand.
GATTTTTGTCCACATCCCCACCTCTTTCATTAAGAGGTATATATTCTAAAGCAAAGAATTTAATCTTTGACAGATCGAAGGAGTGGAAAAGACCACTATGTCTACTAATAGGAGTCTCCATTTTTTTCTTTTGTGTTTCAATCTTTTTATTCAAGTTTTGTCATACAAAATGTATAAAAGTCGCCACATAACATTGTACAGTCACAATCAACATTTGGGGTAACACAATGAAGATCACCAAGTGTAGGGGTCCTTGGAGTAGTCCGAAGCTCCGTAAAGCCGTTAACCCCTATTAGCATCGCAGATCATATCTGAACCGTCCACCCAGATGAGCCGCCCCCCCATCCATCTATCGGGGGGGGCGCAACTCAGCCGGCTGTGTGGGCAGCCCAGAGGTCTGATCAGACTGACAATGGTCCCGTAGGAGCTGAGAAAACAGGGAGCAGCACAAACCTCTAAGGTCTGGATCTGACTCCAAAAATAAACAATAAACAAATTTCAAAAGAGAGGAAAGAGGACAGTGACAAAGAATAGAAGGAAGGAGACAGAGTAAGGAAAGGACAGTTGAGGAGGGGGGAATGGGGGGAGGGAGGGGGGGGAGGAGCCCCGATTCAGCATCCAGACATCTCAACCTAATCCCCTAGGCTATGCTGTAAACATCCCCGGGTCATTAGTTAGGTAACGAAGCCATGGGTCCCAAACTCCATGAAACAGTTTCATTTTATCTTGGGCCAGAGCGGTCAAGCGTTCGTTTAGCATCAACCAAGACAATTTGCCTTTAAGCTGATCGAATGGTAGAGCTGCCGATTTCCAGTTCCTAGCAATAGTGATTTTGGCTGAAATAAAAATAAATGTCATTTTTTTCTTTTGAATGAGAGATACATGGTCTCTCATTCTGTGAAAGAAAGGCCTCTTCGTTTTACCAACATAGAAGGCCTTACAATCACAGATCATCAAATAAATAACGCCAATTGACTGGCAATTGCTAAAGAAATTTGGTCTATACGTAACTCCATTAGGGAGAACTATTTCAGTAGAATCATATATAAACCTGCAAAATTCACAATGACCACATGGGGCCGAACCCTTTCTACTCTCAACCCTCTTGATTTGGAGATGGCTATGAACTAGTTGATCTTTTAAAGACCTAGATTTTCTATAGGTAATTTGGGGAAATGGCTTAATATATTTGGAGATAATCTCATCTGTTGCTAGCAAAGGCCAGAATTTTTCAATAATTTTTCTTACTTTCTGATGTTCACCAGAGAACCTGGTAATTAATCGTACCGTTTGGTCAGTAGTTTGAGGTTTCTTAGGATGTATTAGATCTTTCCTGTTTTTATTTTTTGCTCGTTTATAAGCTTTTTTGAGGGTTGAACGACTATACCCTCTAGCAATTAGTCGAGATTGGAGGGCAGAGGCCTCCGTCTCGAAATCTACTTCCTTACTACAATTTCTTCGAATTCATAAATACTGACTGTATGGGATACTTTGTACCAGAGTCCTGGGATGAGAACTTGTGGCATGCAAGATGGTATTGCCTGAAGAGGGCTTTCTATATAATGAAGAGCCCAAGGTGCCATCAGAGTTTAAGTAAATAGAAATATCCAGAAAATTTATCACATTCTGGTCACAAATCATCGTAAATTTGAGATTAAAGGAATTTACAGCTAATGAAGACATAAAAGATGTCAATTCCTCTAAGGAGCCAGTCCACACAACAAAAATGTCATCGATAAAGCGTCGCCATATCAAGACTTTATCAAAAAACATTTCAAATGATTCTAAAGAAAAAATCTCCCGTTCCCACCCCCCCAGGTACAGGTTGGCGTACGACGGGGCACACTTGGTCCCCATCGCAACACCCTGCACCTGGAGGTAGTGGGAACGGTCGAAAACAAAAATATTGTTGGTAAGTATGAACAGCAACAATTCCAAAATGAAATTGTTGTAGGGCCTGGCTCCAGGTCCTCTCTCAGAGAGGAAGCCGTCCATAACTCTAATACCCCTAGTGTGGGGGATAGAGTTATAGAGGGCTTCAACGTCTATAGCTACTAGCCATGACCCCGGTGGTACACATAGACCATCCAAAGATCTCAGTAGATCGGCGGTGTCTTGAATGTAGGAACTTAAAGAACCTACATGGGGCCTCAAATAGTCGTCTACCAGCTTACTAGCTGGTTCTGTAAGGCAACCAATCCCTGACACAATCGGACGGCCAGGGGGATTTTCCAAATTTTTGTGCACCTTTGGCAGAGCATAAAACGTGGGAAGTCTCGGCTTATCAATAACCAAGAATTCACACGTCTTTTTGTCTATAAGGTTATCACAAAATGCCCGATTAATGAGAATACGGTATTTTGTCTCCGCATATTTTACCTGTGCAAAAGGAATAGAGCGATACCAACTTTTATTTGAAAGGAGGTTCATGACCATCTGCTTATATTTGTTTAAATCCATTACCACTATGTTACCTCCTTTATCCGAGGGTTTTATCACTAATTGTTCGTTCTGTTTTAAAGATAACACGGCTTTTTGTTGGGATGGCTTAAGGTTGGTATTTCTTCTAAACCTTTTCCAATTGGTACTCTGTAGTTCCTTTGTAACTTGTTGGGTGAATGCCCAAATGTTGGGGTTTCCTTGGAGGGTAGGAAAGGTCCTGGATTTCGGTTTATATAGATTAGGTGGAGGAAAAATTCTCTCCGTGGAAATCTCATCTACGAGGCCAGACTGGGGTTCCTCAAGGGGGTCATCTAGTGGATTACCTTCTTCCCATAATTCCATTAATTCATTTATTGCCTGAATCTCCTTAATTGTTTTATTTTGCCAAAGATCTTCCCCCATGGAATCCATGGGAGAACGTTGATAATCCCTGTCAAACATAATCTTAAAAGTAAGTTTTCTCGCAAAGAGGTTGACGTCCTTTATAATTTCAAAGGCATCAACCTCCTGATCAGGACAAAAAGTCAGGCCAAGGCCCAAAACCTCCGTCTGATCCGGTGTAAGTAAATGTGAAGACAAATTAATTACTTGGAAATTACTTTGGAAGTTGCTTTGAGTGCCTGTGAAGGAATGGGTGTCTTTTTGTTGTCCACAATTGGGGGTGGTGAAAAGATTGGCGCAGTGCGAAGATCCCCTATATTGGGGATTTGAAAGTCCCCCGAAGGGGTAACTATTGATTGATTTAACTTCGGTGCATTAAGAATATTAGAAAAACTGGGTGTGGATAAATTAAGGTGACCATCACCTGTGGGATGAGTGGGAGGGGGTACATTTTTGGACTGTGAACGTAAACCCTGACGATTCATGTCCTGTTGAGTACGTTTAGAAAGCGCTGACATCGAAGGTGCTCGATCAGTCTTTCTTTTATTAGAACTAGCTGACATGTTTGAGGCATTACCTGGTAGGGACGAGGAAGATAAAGATGATTCATCGGAATCAGTGGCTTCCTGATTTTTATTTGTTTGCTTACGAGCTGAGGATTTGGATTTCCTCCATTGGTTTTCAGTAGTCCACCGATAGGCTGTGTTTGATTCATATGCCAGACGATCCCTATAGTATTTTTTATCCTTAGTTTTAAGGATATTGGAGACAAAAGACTCCAAATGTTTTTCTAAGAGAGCCTCTCTATTAGAGAAGGTTTCCTCCGTAGTCAAGTTGGAATTTTCAACATACAATTTTTCTATGTCGTTATTGACTATCTCTAAATCTTTAGCATAGTTTTGGCAAAGAGCCTCCATCATCTTAAATGAACATGACTGTAAATTTGATTCCCAGTCTAATTTGAATTCTGTCTCCACTTTAAATATATTAGGAAAAATCTGTATACGTAATCCCCACGGTACAATTTTATCCTCTAAATATTTCAAGAAATACCTGCGATTCCAAAAAACTAACGATAGGTGGGCCAAGGCAGTCTATAGGCCTAAACGGTAAAGTCTACTTGATTGAGCAAGTGCTCGCTCACCACTCCGGACGCGATCCCAGTCCGGGACTTCCACCTGCTGTGTCTCCGCACACAGCGTCTGCACTGATCGGGTCCCCGATCTAACTGATGTCCTCACTCGACCAGTCTGGTGCCACCCAGGCTCCGCAGTGGGGTGGAAGGCTCTTCGGAAGTAGCGCAAGGCCCCAGGCTTCAGGCCTTGCACTGCAGCAGATCCGCACGGGAAGAAACTGTTGCTTGCAGCGCGGTGTCCCAAAGAGGCCGAGCTCCCCCTTTGCCTTCTTCTTAAATAACCCCTCCCATGAGTCTCTGCGGTGGCCAACTGCACTCTGGGTGCCGAACGGGGTTCTGGGTAACGTAGTCCCGGGGCCTCAAAGGAGACCCCGCTACACACACATATATATATATATATATACTGTATATATATATATTTTTTAAGCAGAGACCCTAGAGAATAAAATGGCGATTTTTGGAAAATTTTTATTTCACATGGTATTTGCGCAGCGGTCTTTCAAACGCAATTTTTGGGGAAAAAAGACACTTTCATGAATTAAAGAAAAACGAAACAGTAAAGTTAGCCCAATATTTTTTTTGCATAATGTGAAAGATGAGGTTATGCCGACTAAATAGATATCTAACATGTCATGCTTTGAAATTGCGCACACTCGTGGAATGACAAACTACGGTACCTAAAAATCTCAATAGGCGACACTTTAAAAACAACAACGGCTACCAGGTTAGAGTTACAGAGGAGGTATTTTGCTAGAATTATTGCTCTCACTCTGATGATCGTGGCGATACCGCACATGTGTGGTTTGAACACCGTTTACATTTGCGGGCGCGACTTACAAATGTGTTTTCTTTGCTGCGCGAGACGCAGTGACGAAGGCACTTGAAAAAATTTTTTTCTCTTTTTTATTTTTATTTATTTCTTGTTTTACATTGTCCCTTTAAGCAAAAAAAAAATTCTGATCACTTTTATTGCTGTAACAGTAATAGGTGGTGACAGGCAAGGCTGCATCCTGGCCTAGGCCAACAAGGCCCAGGCCTAGGGCAGCACTTTGCAGGGGGGCAGCACGGAAAGAGTCCCCGCCGGCTTGCAATACACTGTTAGTGTGGTGCCTGTCTTATGGGGTGGACTGGGCTGAGAAACAAATTAGTCTAGCGCCCCCATAAAGCGGCTGCACTGCTTCCGATATGCGGGCGGCTGGCATTCCGTAACTGTTGGGGGGGGGGGGCGCTGCTTCTAATTTTGACTGTCCTATCATTCTGGACCACAAATCTTCCTCACTGTGCTATATGTTTTCCGCTGCACCATTGGCATGGTTATATCTTCTTGGTCCTCTCCATAAAATTATCAGAAATTTGTGCTTAAAGTAGAACTATAGGCAACACTTTTTTTTTTGAATAGAGTAAGGGAGGGTTAGAGCCCCTGTCAGTTTATTTTTTTACCATCCCTGTCCCATTGCAGAGATTTCCCTTCACTTCCTGCCCCATAGCCAAACAGGAAGTGAGAGGAAATCTCTGCAAATTAGGGGAATTCCGCCCCCAGGCCCTCAGCCCCCACCCGAAATTTTCAGGGCGGGTCTTAAACAGCAAGGGGTGTGGTCTTGACAGAAATGGGTGGGTCTTATTTAAATTAGGGGGTGCACAAGTTTAATCAGGCCTAGGGCAGCACAAAACCTAAATACACCACTGGTGACAGGTACTCTTTATGGAGGGATCAGAGCTCTAAAAGAAACGCGAATCCCTTCTTTGCACTTCAAAGTACTGTGGAACCTTGGATTACGAGCATAATCCGTTCCAGGAGAATTCTCGTAATCCAAAGTACTAACATATCAAAGCGAGTTTCCCCATTGAAGTCAATGGAAACGAAAATAATTCATTCCACATTGACTTCAATAGCATGCAATACTGCATGTGGCCAGAGGCGGGGGGCGCCAGAGAGCCTCGGAAATGGCTGGAAAGGCCCGAGGACAGTTCGGGTGACCTCGGCAAACCTCGAAAAGACTCTGTTCACGAGCCTTTCCGAGGTTTGCCGAGGTCAGCCTAACTGTCTTTGGGCCTTTCCGTGTATTTCCGAACGGCGATGATCGGCAGCGATCGGCACAGTTCGGCATCCCCCACCTCACGCCAAAAGCGGTACTGCACATCGCTTTGGCCTGAATCCAAAGACAACACTCGCAAACCGAGTTAGGATTTTTAGAAATACAGTGCTCGTACTGCAAACGCTCGTTAACCGCGTTACTCGCTGTCAGGGAAATCCGTCCAACAGTGCCAATCAGCGCCCAATGCGCACGCGCGGCGGAATGATGCTTCCGCGCATGCGCGTGCGCGGGACGGCGCTTCTACGTTCTCGGGTGCGCGCGCCGACGCAGCGGCGCGCGCGCATGCACGGCGGCGCACCAATAGGAATCCAGGCGGGCCTATTTAAAGAGACCCAGTTGCACTGACAAGTTGCTGGTTTGTCAGCTTTCCTGTATTCCCAAGACTCTGGAAAACTATCCTGAAAATCTCCTTGTGACCCGGACTGGCTTGACTCCTCTGATCTCTCTCCCGGACCTGACCCTCGGCTTGTGATACGGACTTCTGCCTTCTCCTGTGTTTGACCCTCGGCCTGTGACTCGGATCTGCTGCCTGTCTCCAATCCTTGACCTCTGGCCTGTACCTTTTGGACTTCCGCGTTTCCTTTGAACCCCTGCCGGGTTCCCGGTACTCTCTGGACTTGTTACCTTTTACTGTGTTTGACCCCCAGCCGGGACCGTTACCTAGCCATTACAACCCGGACTCAACCTGCACCGGCTTCCATTATCTCCTGCTGTTTGAACTTTACCAATCCGGCTAGTTCCTGCTTGAAGCCTGTTCTTCAGTCTACTCAGCTCTGCCGGACCGTCTACAAATACCCACCACCTGCCGGTAGCCGGTGCCGCTTCTCGCCATCCACTCCCTGTCTCAACTCCAGGGGGTGGAGTGCGTCAAGTCGCAAAGGTGAACCACTCTCGGCATCTCGGCCTCGGTAAGTACATACCCTTACAGTACAAACCAGCCAGATGTCTGAGGCCGACAGGGTGCGTTCACCGTTCGAGACCCTATGTCAGCAAGTCACCGCACTAACCGACGCGGTTCAGAAATTACAAGAAGGTTATGTCCAAATGGATGGCCGCTTTCAGCTACTTACTGGAGCTACAGGACCAGCATCACCAGCTGATACCATTGCCAATGTTGCCTCCACGTCTCAAAATCAGGCAAATCCCACCGTAGTAATGGCTACCCCTGAACCCAGGGTCCCCCTGCCTGAGCGATTTTCTGGCGTCCGTAAGAAATATCGGGCTTTCAAAAACGCATGTTCTCTTTATTTCGTCCTTCAACCCAGGACTTTCTCTTCAGAAGTGGTAAAGGTGGGGTTCGTCATCTCCCTTCTAACCGACGAACCTCAGGCCTGGGCCCATGGCCTGATGGAGCAAAGCAGCCCCATACTAGATTCCGTGGACACCTTCTTCGAGAGTATGGCGCAGCTGTATGACGATCCTCAGCGATCAGCTACAGCTGAGTCTGTTCTCCACAGTTTAACCCAGGGGAGAAGGCCGGTGGAGGACTACACGGCAGAATTCCGGAAATGGTCAGCTGACACTGGCTGGAATGAGACGGCCCTTAAATACCAATATCGCCAAGGACTGTCTGAGGCTCTTAAGGACGAGCTGGCCAGGATTGGTGTTCCAACTACTCTGGAAGATCTGATCCAGTCTGTCACTCAGCTTGACAGATGCCTCCGGGAGCGGCGTTCTGAGCGTTTCCAGACTACCCGTCCAAACTGGACTTTGCCCCGATCAGCTTCTGCCTATCCACCCATCCAAGTTCCTACAGCATCTTCTCCCCCCGAGCCTGAACCCATGCAGCTTGGTCTAGTTCGTCCTCCCCTTTCTCCTGAGGAAAAGCAGCGCAGGCGTCAGGCCAATCTGTGTCTTTACTGCGGGGGTACTGGCCATTTCCTTCGGAGCTGCCCAGTGAGACCTAGTAAGTGTACCCTCAAAGACACTTTGAACTACCCAGTTTCTGGCTTACCACAGACTTATGTTGTTCTTTCTATTTCTCTACAGCTACCAACAGGAGCAACCCGCCTACCGGCGATTATTGATTCAGGAGCCTGCAGCTGCTTTCTGGACTCTTCACTTGCTTCCCAACTTCACTTTCCTCTGCAAACCAAGGACCGTTATCTTCAGGTTCGTCTGGCGGATGGATCCCTGCCTCGTTCAGGGGTAATTACGCAAGAAACAAGACCCGTCCTTGCTATCACGGATTCAGGCCACCAAGAATACCTTCGATTTGACCTCATCTCATCTCCCATGTTTCCCATCATCCTGGGCCTTCCCTGGTTACAAGCACATGAGCCTCATATAAACTGGGCCAAGAGGGAAGTTAACTTCACTTCTTCATATTGTTCTCAACACTGTCTTTCCGCACTTCCAACTGCCTGTGCTACTTTAACCCCTCAACCGGATAACCTACCACATGTTCCATCAGCATACTTAGGATTCCAGGACGTCTTCGACAAACGGCAGGCCGACCGCCTACCTCCACATCGTCCCTACGATTGTCCCATCGACCTGCTGCCTGGCTCCAAAATTCCATTCGGCCGCATCTTCCCCTTGTCCGAATCTGAGTTGAAGACCCTCAAGTCTTACATTGAGGAAAATCTGGAAAAGAAATTCATTCGACCCTCTTCTTCCCCAGCCGGTGCCGGAATCTTTTTCGTTGAAAAGAAAGACGGGACTCTGAGGCCCTGCATCGACTATAGGGAATTAAATAAAATTACTATTAAAAATAGATACCCGCTTCCTCTCATCCCGGAGTTGTTCCAACGATTCCGATCAGCTCGGATCTTCTCTAAACTGGACCTTCGAGGGGCCTACAACCTCATCCGGATCAGGGCTGGAGACGAATGGAAGACGGCTTTTAGATCTAGATTCGGTCATTTCGAATACTTGGTCATGCCATTCGGGCTTTGCAACGCCCCAGCTACTTTCCAGCACCTGGTCAATGACATTTTCCGTGAACACCTGGACGATTTCCTAGTAGTCTACTTAGACGATATTCTTATTTTTTCGTCCTCCCTTGAACTGCACCGAATCCATGTCATCAAGGTCCTCACTATTCTCCGAGAACATAGACTTTACCTCAAGGCCGAGAAATGTGACTTTGAGATAACCACGGTGCAATTTTTGGGATTTATTATTTCTACCAATGGGGTCGCAATGGACCCGCAGAAAGTCAAAGCTATCCAGGAATGGCCAGCCCCAACAGACAAGAAAGGGGTACAACGATTTATAGGTTTCGCCAATTTCTACAGGAGGTTCATTGTGGGGTTCTCCTCTATTGTGGCGCCTATAACCCAATTGACACGCCAGGGCTACCGCTTTCACTGATCACCGGAAGCTCAAGATGCCTTCGATAAACTAAAAAATGCATTCACATCGGCACCTGTATTGAAGCATCCAGATCCGCTACTGCCGTTTACGCTGGAAGTAGATGCTTCAGAGTCAGCCACTGGGGCCATCCTCTCTCAAAGGCAGGGCCCCAAATCCCTTCTTCATCCAGTAGCCTTTGCCTCTCGTAAACTAACTTCTCCGGAACGTAATTATGACGTCGGTGACCGGGAACTATTAGCTATCAAATTCGCCCTGGAAGAATGGCGATACCTTCTGGAGGGAGCTCCTCACCCCGTCATGATATTCACGGATCATAGGAATCTAGAATATCTGAGAACAGCAAAACGTCTTCGACCCAGACAAGCCCGATGGGCCCTCTTCTTCACTAGGTTTAACTTTCATATCTCTTATAGGCCCGGTTCCAAGAACGTGAAGGCGGATGCCCTCTCTAGGATGTTTCCCGAGACCCCTCAAGCAGAGGAACCAAGTACCATCCTATCAGCACAAAACTTTCTGCTCATCCCACAGGCTGATCTACTAACCTCCATAAGAGCCGCCTCTAAGCATTGTCCTGACCAAGTAACCTCTTCCTTGGAGAAGCGTAATGACTTGTTCTGGTCCCAAGGTAAAGTCTTCGTCCCTCTGGAAACAAGGCAACTGACTCTGAAAACTTTCCACGACCACAAACTAGCTGGTCACTTTGGAACCAAAAAGACCATGGAACTAATCTCTCGCTCCTTCTGGTGGCCTGGTTGGAGACAAGATTGCAAGTCCTATGTTGCCTCCTGTACCCGTTGCCAACGGTATAAGGGACCCAAAACCAAGAGTTGGGGACTACTCAAACCTTTGCCTATCCCTGAACGTCCGTGGGCAGATGTGTCCATGGACTTCATTGTAGATCTACCGCCCTCTGGAGGTTTTACCACGATTCTGGTCGTAATTGACCACCTCTCCAAAATGGCACACTTCGTGCCCATGATTGGTACTCCCTCTGCTGCAGATACAGCCAAAGCCTTCTTTCAGGAGATAATCAGGCTCCATGGAGTGCCTAAAAGCATCACCTCTGACAGAGGCGTTCAATTCACGGCGAAATTCTGGAAGGAACTTTGCAAATCTTTAGAAATCAAAATTTGCCTATCATCGGCATATCACCCCCAGAGCAACGGACAGACAGAGAGAACCAATCAAACCCTAGAACAATATCTCCGTTGTTTTTGCTCAGCCTCACAAGATGATTGGTCCTCCCTATTATCCTACGCTGAATTTGCATATAATAACTCGGTGCATTCAGCCACCAGTCAAACTCCTTTTTGGGCCAACTTTGGCTTCCATCCTTCCTTCCTCCCTGATGACATTTCGGAGAGCTCTGTTCCTGCTGTTCAAGATCGGATAGCCTTTGTTCAATCTAATTTTCTGAGACTCCAGGAAATGATGCAAAACGCCCAGGAGTCTTACAAGAGATACTATGACAAGGGTAGGAAGGAAAATCCAGTCTTCAAAGTTGGGGAGGAAGTATGGCTCTCCGCCACCAACCTCAAATTGCCGATCCCTTCACGGAAATTGGGACCAAGATTTATAGGCCCTTTCAAAATCAAGCGAGTAATCAACCCTGTGGCCTTTGAATTGGCACTGCCCGACTCCTACAGGATACACCCGGTCTTCCACACATCTCTGTTGAAACCGGTAGTCTCCAGCTCCTTCCCGGGAAGGGATGAGCCACCTCCTCCACCTGTGGAGGTTGATGGTGATAACGAGTACGTGGTGGAATCTATCCTGGGCTGCAGGAAAAGAGGCAGGCAGCTACAGTATTTAATCAAATGGAAGGGGTATCCCCCGGAGGACAACTCTTGGGAACCATCTAGGAACCTACATGCTCCCCGCCTAATCAGAGTCTTTCACCAGGAACATCCCGAGTTGATGTCTAGTCTGGGCGTCCGGAGTCCGCCCCTAGGAGGGGGGCACTGTCAGGGAAATCCGTCCAACAGTGCCAATCAGCGCCCAATGCGCACGCGCGGCGGAATGATGCTTCCGCGCATGCGCGTGCGCGGGACGGCGCTTCTACGTTCTCGGGTGCGCGCGCCGACGCAGCGGCGCGCGCGCATGCGCGGCGGCGCGCGCGCATGCGCGGCGGCGCACCAATAGGAATCCAGGCGGGCCTATTTAAAGAGACCCAGTTGCACTGACAAGTTGCTGGTTTGTCAGCTTTCCTGTATTCCCAAGACTCTGGAAAACTATCCTGAAAATCTCCTTGTGACCCGGACTGGCTTGACTCCTCTGATCTCTCTCCCGGACCTGACCCTCGGCTTGTGATACGGACTTCTGCCTTCTCCTGTGTTTGACCCTCGGCCTGTGACTCGGATCTGCTGCCTGTCTCCAATCCTTGACCTCTGGCCTGTACCTTTTGGACTTCCGCGTTTCCTTTGAACCCCTGCCGGGTTCCCGGTACTCTCTGGACTTGTTACCTTTTACTGTGTTTGACCCCCAGCCGGGACCGTTACCTAGCCATTACAACCCGGACTCAACCTGCACCGGCTTCCATTATCTCCTGCTGTTTGAACTTTACCAATCCGGCTAGTTCCTGCTTGAAGCCTGTTCTTCAGTCTACTCAGCTCTGCCGGACCGTCTACAAATACCCACCACCTGCCGGTAGCCGGTGCCGCTTCTCGCCATCCACTCCCTGTCTCAACTCCAGGGGGTGGAGTGCGTCAAGTCGCAAAGGTGAACCACTCTCGGCATCTCGGCCTCGGTAAGTACATACCCTTACACTCGCAATCCGAGGTTCCACTGTATTCAAATCCCCAAAATCTGCGATTCTGAATACTGTATTTTTTTAAAAATCTGTGCCATTGACAGCCGAGTAAACCTGAAGTGACGTTGTGACGACGCTTCCGGGATTTTACATCGGAGACCCGATCAAACCTGATTCCGGCTTTATTCAGGTCTCAGCCTAGGCGGCTGGTGGCTCAGGTCTCCCGGTGGGACAGGAGGCCCGGGAAGAGTGCAGGGGGGGGGGGGGGGGTACAGTGCTGCATGACCGCAATTGTCATTTAATCACTTCCTGCCTGGCCTATAGCAGAATGACAGCCGGGAAGTGGTTCAGTTATCCTGACTGGACGTCATAAGACATCCAGGAGGCTAAGCCGCGATTGGTGGTGTCAGTCTGACACACCGCATCTCCGATCTAGGTAAAGGGCCTCTGACAGAATCACCACACGATTAGCTGTATCCAATCACAGCTGATCACAGTGTAAACAGGAAGAGCCGTTGATCGGCTTTTCCTCTACTCATGCTGACAGACACGAGTAGAGGAGAGCCGATCGGCTGCTCTCCTGACAGGGGGTCTGCGCTGATTGATTATCAGTGCAGCTCCCCCTGAGGATGCCCACCCAGGACCACCAGGGATGCCCACCCATGGCCAGCAAGGATGCCCACCCATGGCCACCAGGGTTGCCAATCCATGACCACCAGGTGAGCTCACTAGAGCCCACCAGGGATGGCAATCATTGCCCATTAGGGATGGCACTCTGTGCCCATCAGTGATGCCTGCTAGGGCCTCTGATCAATGCTGCCTATCAGTGCCACCCATCAGTGCCCACCAGTGCCTATCAGTGTTGCCTATACGTGCCCTCCAGTGCCACCTTTCAGTGCCCATCAGTCCTGCCTATGAGTGCCCATCAGTGCCACCTATCAGTGCCCATCAGTCCTGCCTATGAGTGCCCTTCAGTGCCACCTATCAGTGCCCATCAGTCCTGCCTATGAGTGCCCAACAGTGCCACCTATCAGTACTGTATATCAGTGCCACCTATCAGCGCTGCATATAAGTGCCACCTCATCAGTGCCAATAAGGGATGAGCTTCGAGTTCGAGTCGGACTCATGTTCAACTCGAACATTGCCTGTTCGCCGAACAGCGAACAATTTGGGGTGTTCGCGGCAAATTAGAAAAGCCGCAGAACACCCTGTAAAAGTCTATGGGAAAAATCTAAAGTGCTAATTATAAAGGCTTATATGCAAGTTATTGTCATAAAAAGTGTTTGGGGACCCCGGTCCTGCCCCAGGGGACATGTATCAATGCAAAAAAAAGTTTTCCCGTTTTTTCGGGAGCAGTTATTTTAAAAATGCTTAAAGTGAAACAATAAAAGTGAAATATTCCTTTAAATTTCGTACCTGGGGGGTGTGTATAGTATGCCTGTAAAGTAGCGCTTGTTTCCCGTGCTTAGAACTGTCCCTGCACAAAGTGTCATTTCTGAAGGAAAAAAAGTCATTTAAAAGCACTCGCGGCTATAATGAATTGTCAGCACCCGGCAATACAGAGAAAAGTCATTGATAAAAAAATAAAAATAAAATGCGTGGGGGTCCCCCCAAATTCAATTACCAGGCCCTTCAGGTCTGGTATGGATATTAAGGGGCACCCTGCGTCAAATTAAAAAAAAACTGACGTGGGGTTCCCCCCAAATATCCATACCAGACCGTTTATCCGAGCACGCAACCTGGTAGGCCGCAGGAAAAGAGGGGGGATGAGAGAGCGCCCCCCCTCCTGAACCGTACCAGGCCACATGCCCTCAACATGGGAAGGATGCTTTGGGGGTCTGTGACCCCTCAAAGCACCATGTCCCCATGTTGATGAGGACAAGGGCCTCATCCCCACAACCCTTGCCCGGTGGTTGTGGGGGTCTGCGGGCGGGGGGCTTATCGGAATCTGGAAGACCCCTTTAACAAAGGGGACCCCCAGATCCCGCACCCCCCATGTGAATTGGTAAGGGGTACATTGTACCCCTACCATTTGACAAAGAAAGTGTAAAAAAAAAAAAAAAAAACACACACAGACACCGTTGGGAAAAGTCCTTTATTAAAAATAAAAAAAAGATTCCAGCGGTGGTAATCCACTCTCGGTATCCTGCGATGGGTGATCTCCTCTCCAGGGTCCAGCGGTGAATGATCCCTCCTCTCCAGGTCCAGGCTCCAACGATGATGTCCAGCGCAGCGAGGAACAGCAAGCATCCTGTCTCCACTGGAGACACCCCGGGAATCCCGGCAGCCTGACAGGTCTCTTATGTAGCTGAGGACGGGGCCTGTCCCCCTCTGATGCAAGGGGAAACCCGGGCTTCCCCAGTGACGTGCGGGTGACCCCGCCCCCTCTGATGTAACGCATGTTTCCGTTGCATCAGAGGGGGGCGGGGTCACCCGCGCGTCACTGGTGAAGCCCAGGTTTTCCCTTGCATCAGAGGGTGTGACGGGTGGCCCCACCCTCAGCTACATAAGAGACCTGTCAGGCTGCCGGGATTCCCGGGGTGTCTCCGGTGGAGACAGGATGCTTGCTGTTCCTCTCTGCGCTGGACATCATCTTTGGAGCCTGGACCCCGGAGAGGAGAGATCACCCATCGCTGTTTCCCGGAGAGGAGATCACCCATCGCAGGATACCGAGAGTGGATTACCACCGCTGGAATCTTTTTTTTATTTTTAATAAAGGACTTTTCCCAACGGTGTCTGTGTGTGTTTTTTTTTTTTTTTTACACTTTCTTTGTCAAATGGTAGGGGTACAATGTACCCCTTACCAATTCACATGGTCTGGGATGGGATCTGGGGGTCCCCTTTGTTAAAGGGGTCTTCCAGATTCCGATAAGCCCCCCGCCCGCAGACCCGCACAACCACCGGGCAAGGGTTGTGGGGATGAGGCCCTTGTCCCAATCAACATGGGGACATGGTGCTTTGAGGGGTCACAGACCCCCAAAGCATCCTTCCCATGTTGAGGGCATGTGGCCTGGTACGATAGGGACATGGTGCTTTGAGGGGGTCACAGACCCCCAAAGCATCCTCCCCATGTTGAGGGCATGTGGCCTGGTACGGTTCAGGAGGGGGGGAGCTCTCTCGACTCCCCCCTCTTTTCCTGCGGCCTGCCAGGTTGCGTGCTCGGATAAAGGGTCTGGTATGGATTTTTGGGGGGAACTCCATGCCATTTTTTTTTTAATTTGGCGTGGAGTGCCCCTTAAAATCCATACCAGACCTGACCTTTTTTTATCAATGACTTTTCTCTGTATTGCCGGGAGCCGACAATTCATTATAGCCATGAGTGCTTTTAAATGACTTTTTTTCCTTCAGAAATTACACTTTGTGCAGGGACAGTTCTAAGCACGGGAAAGAAGCGTTACTTTACAGGCATACTATACACACCCCCCAGGTACGAAATTTAAAGGAATATTTCACTTTTATTGTTTCACTTTAAGCATTATTAAAATCACTGCTCCCGAAAAAACTTCAGTTTTTAAAGCTTTTTTTTGCATTGATACATGTCCCCTGGGGCAGGACCCGGGTCCCCAAACACTTTTTATGACAATAACTTGCATATAAGCCTTTATAATTAGCACTTTAGATTTTTAATGTTCGAGTCCCATAGACTTTAACGGTGTTCGGATGTTCGAACAAATTTATTGCCTGTTCGCAAGTTCTGGTGCGAACCAAACTGGGGGGTGTTCAGCTCATCCCTAGTGCCAATCAGTGCTGCCTCATCAGTGCCCGTCAGTGAAGGAGAAAACATACTTATTTACAGTTTTGTGACAGAAACTAAGAAAAACTTTTTTTGACAAAATTTTCCTTTTTTTATTTGTAGTGCAAAAAATAAAAACCCCAGAGGTGATCAAATACCACCAAAAGAAATCTCAATTTGTGGGGAAAAAAAGACATACATTTTGTATGGGTACAGCGTCGCAGGACTGCGCAATTGTCATTCAAAGTGTGACAGCGCTGAAAGCTGAAAATTGGCCTGGGCAGGAAGTGTGTGAAAATGCCCAGTATTAAGGTGGTTAAAAAACTTTTTTTTTTTGCAACAACATTTAAAAAATCAGGGAAGGTCCACTTTAAATTTCATGAAAAGACTTTCCCCAGCGCCGGAATGGTATTTAAATTTTTTTTTATTTAAACATTTTTTTTTTTTTTGCATTGTTACATGCCCCCCTATGGCCGTGCTTGGCTCCCTTTGATCCTTTTTTTTTACAATAACATGTCTATCAGCCTGAGAATGGGCAAAAAGTAACCCTAAAAATTCTATAGGTAACGGGGTTCACTGCTAAGTTTTGTGGGTTTGCAGACATCCTGTGAACCTCGCTCACACTGAACCCTGGAGAGATCCGCTCCCCTCCGCTTATTTCCAGCAGCGGACGTTCATTCTTCCCCCTCCTTTTGTCTCCAGTCTGGCGTTCGCTTTAACTAAAATCACACAGGAACGGCTCCCTGATTCTCTCTTGTCATTTTAATCCTTTAAACCAGAAGAGGCGTCGTACTGCATTTCGTGTCGGTGGAAATCCTTTAAAAAAAGCACACGGCGCCGAGGCGATCGATAGGTTTTGACAGTTATTCCCTGGGCAGCGCTCCGCCGATGAGACCTATTGGGCCTCTTCAGAAAAGCTGCTTAAGACAGCTATATTTCAAGGCTGACACTTTATGGGCGTTTTTTTTTTTTTTTTTTTTTTATGTTTCGGAGGGGAGAATCGATCAGGAATTAGTTATTCTAACTTTTCTTTATGTAAAAAATCTTTAAACTAAGGAATAAAACTTTCCCCGGACAGATTGGAGAGATCAAAAAGGTTTTTATTTATTTATTCTCCTCTTTGTTATTTTACTGCTCCAGATGTTGGGTGTACTTTATAGCGGGCGTTTCTACTGTCAGATCTGGAGTTAGAGCTGAAACTCCACTTATTGCAATATATACCTTAACATCTACATTGTGTGCAACAGATGCCTTTGCAAACTCAGATATTTTCTTGTAAAAGTAGAAGTGACATCATCAATATTTTGTTGTACAGAGCCTGTGCAGAGAGCAGAGCTGTGGGAGGGGTCCAGCAGGCCCCACCTACTACAGGCTTCCTGCAGAAAACTACAGGAGGGGGAGGAGACAAGACCAGTCACCCTGTACAGGGAGAGAGAGAGAGAGAGAGAGAAGAGCTGTGGGAGGGGTCCAGTAGGCTCCACCCACTACTATCTGCCTGCAGAGAGCTACAGGAGGGGGCGGAGACCAGACCAGTCACCCTGCACAAGGAAAGAGAGCAGAGATGTGGGAGGGGTACAGCAGGCTCCACCCACTACAGGCTGCCTGCAGAAAACCACAGGAGGGGGCGGAGACCAGACCAGTCACCCTGCACAAGGAAAGAGAGCAGAGATGTGGGAGGGGTACAGCAGGCTCCACCCACTACAGGATGCCTGCAAAAAAACACAGGAGGGGCGGAGACCAAACCAGTCACCCTGTACAAGGGGAGAGAGAGAGAGCTGGGGAAGGGGTCCAGTAGGCCCCACCTACTACAGACTGCCTGCAGAGAACTACAGGAGGGGGCGGGGACCTGACCAGTCACCCTGCACAAGGAGAGAGAGAGAGAGAAAGTTGGGGGAGGGGTCCAGTAGGCCCCACCCACTACTGTCTGCCTGCAGAGAACTAGAGGAGAGGGTGGAGACAAGACCAGTCACCCTGCACAAGTAGAGAGTGCAGATATGTGGGAGGGGTCCAGCAGCCTCCATCCACTACAGGCCGCCTGCAGAAAACTACAGGAGGGGGCGGAGACCAGACCAGTCACCCTGCACACAGGGAGAGCGAGCAGAGCTGTGGAAGGGGTCCAGTAGGCCCCATCAGGATAAGGTGCCAATCACAGCAGCTCTCTACCATGTGACCAGCGGTGTCCAATCACAGCTAATCCCATTGTAAACAGGATTTTGCTGGTTATCGTCAGTCCTCTCATGCTGACAGCGGTAAGCGGCAATCCACACAGGGCAGTGCAGCCCCAACAGTGCTCATCAGGGCTGCCTATCATTGCCTGCCTGTTAGTGCCCACCAGTGCTGTCAATCAGTGCCCGTCAGTGCCACCTATCAGCACACATTAGTGAAGGAGGAAAATAACTTATTTACAAAATTTTATAACAGAAACTACGAAAAAAAAATCAAAATCGTCAGTCTTTTTTCGTTTGTTTAGCAAAAAATAAAAAAACACCAGTGGTGATTAAACACCACCAAAAGAAAGCTCTATCTGTCTAAAAAAATGATAAAAACGTAGCTTAGGTACAGCATTGTATGACCGTGCAATTGTCATTCAAAGTGCGACAGCCCTGAAAGCTGAAAATTGGCCTGGGCAGGAAGGGGGTACAAGTGCCTGGTAGGCAAGTGGTTAAGGGGTTAAAGTAGGCAGTGAGGAGGCGATGCAATGCCCCCTCACCGCCTGTTAAATGCTCTCTGAAGAGAAATCTGCATGCAGATCACTCTTCAGAGGCCAAAGCAAGTGTGAATGAGCCCTTAGTATATGGTAGAAATGATACAACGGCGGTGGGGCCGTGGCACAGAATCTGAAGAATTGCCAGCCCAGAAAAACCATTGTCAGCCCAGTTCATTATAGCAGGACAGGGATTGGCACAGGACAAGAGAAAATTAATTTTACAAGTCATCCCTACGTACGCATTTCGACTGTGCAGTTATTTATTTGGCTGCCGTTGTCCTTTAAGCGGATCGCGTACCCGTGTAGCTTAAAAAAAAAAAAAAAGTATACAAATAACATTCAAAAGAACTATAGATCTTCTTTATAATAGTAGAAATCCATTTTTCTCCTTTTCTTTTCATATTTAAATCCCCTCCCGTGTTGTTGTCAAGCAGAACACTTTTCTTTGAACTCCGCGGCGCTCCCTGGCTCATCGAGAAAAATGGAGTCCCTTAAGCATGAAAAGAAGTGGAATGAAAAATAAAACGGAGATGTTTGTTAGCGCCATACAAGTCACTATAATGGGAATAAAGTTCCTACTTAAGAGTCAAGTCAAGTGAGCCTATTTATTATTTGTGTAGTAGCTCAGAGCAACAAATTACTCTTCTTAGGGGGGAAAAGAACTATTTAGAGTTAATGGAATTTCACTTCCTATATAAGTATTATGTTGGCTATTGGCTCTTTCCCCCCTCTGGGACACAATCATCGATCCCGTTTTTGTAAATAAATCTTCATTATCACAATGTGGACGAAATGGCTTTTTAGGAGTCCATCACCGGCGTTTGCTGTTGTCCTTGGTGGGAACAAGACAAGTCAAAGTCCCCACATGGCTGTCAGCTATTCACTGCTACAATTTTACAACCTTGTCCTTGGTTCACCAAATGGAATGTACAGTTGTGCTGTATAGATTTTTCCTTTTACTATGGTTTGTACTTATAAGGGTGTTTTCTTTTTTCTTTCAGATAAATTTAAAATACTGCATACCAATATTTTGTGTTCTCATTTTCATCCAGTAGGTGGAGCTCTGAGCTCCTTTTCACATTTTCTTTGGCTATCTTTACAGGTGCATCTCAAATAATTTGAATATCATCAAAAAATGTATTTATTCCAGTAATTAAATTCAAAAATTAAAACGCATACCATATATACTCGAGTATAAGCCAACCCGAATATAAGCTGAGGCACCTAATTTTACCACAAAAAAACGGGAACATTTATTGACTCGAGTATAAACCTAGGGTGGGAAATGCAGCAGCTACTGTAAGTGGAAAAGAGGGTCAGCAATGCTCATCTGCAGCATCACTGTGCCCATTTGCAGCCTCACTGTGCCTATCTGCAGCCTCAATGTCTCTATTTGCAGCCTCACTGTGTCCATTTGCAGCCTCACTGTGTCCATTTGTAGCTTCACTGTGCCCATTTGCAGCCTCACTGTGCCCATCTGCATGCCTCAATGTGCCCATCTGCATGCCTCAATGTGGTCATCTGCATGCCTCACTGTGCCCATCTGCATGCCTCACTGTGCCCATCTCCCTGCCTCACTGTGTCCATCTGCATGCCTCACTGGGTCCATCTGCAGCCTCATGTACCTGATCTCCAGAACACCGGCGCTGTGACATGCAGCCTCACTGTGCCCATCTGCAGCCTCACTGTGCCCATCTTCAGCCTCACTGTGTCCATTTGCAGCCTCACTGTGCCCATGCTAAGGTTGCCACCTGTACGGGATTCACCCGGACAGTCCGGGTTCTGAATCATCTGTCCAGTTTTCAGACTGCCTGAAACCCGGACAAACCATTTTGGCATGGGGGGGGGGGCTTTGTTAGCATACTTGCCACTGTGGAGACATTTACAGCAGCAGTGTCATTTCTTCTCACTAAATACACACTGTGCTGGTGTGTGTGTTGACAATCTGAAGCTCCTTTCTGTCTCCCCCCTCCAGGCTCATGCCGTCTCTGTTAGCTCTGACCCCCCCCCCCATCTCCAGTCACTAGTGCCGTTGTTCTGCCGAGCTGGTTCGGCCTATCCATATGGTTCCGAGCTGGACTGCGCAGGCGCAATCCGAGGCAACGGAATTCTCCGAGCGTGAACAGCTGTTCGGCAGCTGTAGACGCGCTCGCTCCCGATGCTAGGGGAACCAGCTCGACAAGAAAGCGGCGGGGGCGGAGACTGGGACATGCCGCTCTATAGGGCAGCATTAAACAAGTTGATGGCCGGGTGACACGCCGCTCTGTACAGCAAGGGGAGGATGAGTGAGTGTGCGCTCCCTGCAATGTTAGACGGCAAGCGTAGAGATTTATATGTACAACATTTGCGCCCGCTCATGAACATTTAAAAAAATATAGAGCGGCGTGTCACCCGGCCATCATCTTGTTTAATGCCGCCCTAGAGAGCGGCGTGTCCCAGTCTCCGCCCCCGCCGCTTTCTGCGCGGCGTGTATCCTCGGGAGCGAGCGCGTCTACAGCTGACGAACAGCTGTAGATGTTCGTAGATTTCCGTGTGTTCCGAGTGCGCATGCGCAGTCGAGCTCGGAACCATATCGATAGGGGAACTAGGTCGACAAGACACCGTGTTCCGAAAGAAGGGGGAGGCGGAGCTGAGGAAATCACTGTAGCTGCGTCGGGGAGGGTGACCACATTTCCAAACTACCATTCAGGGACACCCTCCCTTCCCCAAAATCAGCTTGTGCTGTAACGAATCACAGCACAGTGATTGGACACAAGAGGCGGGATTTATGATTTCTCCAATCACAAGCAGGGGGCGGGGATTGTGCTCCTCCAGGCATTCCTGGCCAGGACAAGTACTGTCAGTGAGTAAAGCAGTGATGTGGCGGCCTTTTTTGGGGGCATCAGATTGGCCCGGGGGATGGCTGTGTCAGTTTCATTCCGGGACACTGTATTGTCCTAGAATTAATGTGCAAAATGCGGGACTGTCCCGGGCAATCCGGGACACGTGGTCACCCTAGCGTCGGGCTCGCCGCTGCTCACTAGGAGGTGAGCTGACTTTTTTTAGTAAGGAACGTTTCCTAAGGTGCAAAGTTCCAGGAGGATTTCTTGTGCATTGAAGAGTCAAGATAAGCAGAATCGGAAGAGACAGCGAGTGTGTGGGGGGCAGGGGAGTCTGCAGCCCGATGATCACAGCCCAGCCAACTCACAGTATCTCCCAAGCAGCACACTTATCTATGTATACAAACTTCCCCCATCCTCTGTCCAGATTATGTGAAGTCATTTATAACCATTCACTTAACCCTGTGTGTATGTGATGAGTGTACACCTTGGCTTGAAGAAAAGGTGGCAACCCAATGCCCATCTGCAGCCTCACTGTGCCCACCTGTCTCATCAGAGTCCATCTGCAGCCTCATTGTGCCCACCTGTCTCATCAGTGCCCATCTGCAGCCTCACTGTGCCCACCTGTCTCATCAGTACAACTGCAGTCGGCGGTGTTCTGTCAAAAGTTCCAACTTATCAAATTCTCCAAACGGGTGTACTGCGCATGCGCGAGCGCGTCCACAAGAACGTCTTTCTGCTGCACGTCATCAACCCAGCAAATACACCAACTCCACTAAGGCTGGTTTCACACTGGGGCGGTGGGTGCGGTTGCGGTATAGCGCCGCAATTTTTAGCGGCGCTATACCGTCAGAATTGCGGCGGTATTCGACCGCTAGCAGTGCGGTTTTAACCCCCGCTAGCGTCCGAAAAAGGGTTAATACCGCCGGCAATGCGCCTCTGCAGAGGCGCATTGCGGGCGGTATTACCGCGGTTTCCCATTGCTTTCAATGGGAAGGAGCGGTGTAGGAGCGGTAAACACACCGCTCCAGTGTGAAAGCCCCGGGCTTTCACACTGGAGAAACAGCAGCCGCTGTTTAGGGTCGGTTTGCAGGTGCTATTTTTAGCGCAATAGCGCCTGCAAACCGCCCCAGTGTGAAAGGGGCCTAACTGCCGCACCGTGCCTCTGCGGCCTTCGTTTAATGCAAGATAATCCATTATCACACACCAAGAAGGACGTTCTTGTGGACACGCTCGCGCATGCGCAGTACACCTGGTTGGAGGATTTGATAAGTACACCCGGTTGGACAGCATGACACAGCGGGAGACTCGAGTATAAGCCGAGGGGGGCTTTTTCAGCATAAAAAAATGGGCTGAAACTCAAGTATATACGGTATATTATATAGATTTATTACACACAGAGTGATATCTGGAAAGTATTCATAGTGCTTCACTTTTTTTCACATTTTGTTATACAGTGGAACCTCGGATTGCGAGTAATGCGGTTTATGAGCGTTTTGCAATATGAGCTATTTAAAAAAAAAAAAACTGACTCGCTTTGCTCGTTTTGTCTCGCAAGACGAGCAGGATTCAAACCGCTGGGGTGTGCAGTACCACATTTGGCCAGAGGTGCGGGGGCGCCGGTCACGCTTGGAGACACTCAAACACTTGGAAAGACTCGGAAACATTCCATTCTCGAGTGTCTCCGAGCATCTCTGTGTGTCTCTGAGCATCTCTGAGGGTCACCGAGCATTTTCAAGTGGTCTCCGAACATCTCCGAGTGATCTCCGAGTATCTCCGGTGCCACTGCACCTCTGGCCACATGCGGTACTGCATACACCAGCGCCCTCGAACCTCTGGTCACAAACAGTACTGCAGTGGCTGTGGAACGGATTATCTGAGTTTCCATTATTTCCTATGGGGAAACTCGCTTTGATATACCAGTGCTTTGGATTACAAGCATGTTTCTGGAACGAATTATACTCTTAATCCAAGGTATTACTGTAGTTACATAGTTAGTCGGGTTGATAAAAAGACACAAATCCATCTAGTTCAACCATTAATAAAAAAAAACAAAAAAAAACATACAATCCCATATACACAATCCTTCACCCACAGTTGATCCAGAGGAAGGCGAAAAACCCCAGCAAGGCACTAGCCAATTTGCTACAACAGGGAAATAAAATCCTTCCTGATCCCCCGAGAGGCAATCGGATTTTCCCATTACCTATAAGGCTCCATGCACACTGGAGCTCAAAAACAGCCGTTTTGAACGCCGGATTGCTGGCAGGGAAACGCGGCATTTAGCGGCGTTAGCTTTTAACCGCGTTTCTCTGGCTCTATTCAAAATCAATGGTTCCCTATGGGGGCCCATTGATTTAAATAGAAGTCGCATCGCAAGTCGGATCATCATAATCCGACTTGCGGTGCGACCTGCGTGCTGAGGATGAAGGGGAACCCCGCCCAAAAAAATAAATAATAATTTGGCGTGGGGTTCCCCCTCGGACGATACCAGGCCCTTCGGTCTGGTATGGATTTTAAGGCGAACCCCCTACGCCAAAAAAACGGCGTGGGGGTCCCCCCAAAATCCATACCAGACCCTTATCCGAGCAAGCAGCCTGGTCGGTCAGGAAAGGGGGTGGGGACGAGCGAGCGCCTCCCCCTTCCTGAACCATACCAGGCCGCATGCCCTCAACATGGGGGGTAGGTGTTTTGGGGCAGGGTGGCCCTGCGCCCCCCACCCCAAAGCACCTTGTCCCCATGTTGATGAGGACAAGGGCCTCTTCCTGACAACCCTGGCCGTTGGTTGTCGGGGTCTGCGGGCGGGGGGGCTTATCGGAACCTGGGAGCTCCCTTTAATAAGGGGGCCCCCAGATCCCGGCCCCCACCCTATGTGAATGAGTATGGGGTACATCGTACCCCTACCCATTCACCTGGAGGAAGTGTCAATAAAAAACCACACTAGACAGGTTTTTAAAGTAATTTATTAGGCAGCTCCGGGGGTCTTTGTCCGACTTCGGGGGTCTTCTTCCGACTTCGGGGGTCTCTTCCGACTCTCCGGCCTCTTCTCCCGCTCTCCAGTGCCTTCTCCGCGATGTCCGGTTCTCCTCCCGCTCTCTGGTGCTTTCTGCCTTCTGCCGGGCTCCTCCGCTATCCTCTGCCAGCTCTTTTGCTAGCAGTGGCCCGGTCTTCTCCGCCATCTTCTTCCCTCTTCTCTTCTTGAGATGTTGACACGACGATCTCTCCCGCTGTAATGCAGCGTGCGCGGTGCGCAATGATTCATATAGGCATGGGGCATGGTCACCGGGTGATGTCACCTGGTGACCCCACCCCCTTATGACATCAAAGTCCCAGCATGCCCCGGGACAGTGACGTCATATGGGGGCGGGGTCATCAGGTGACATCACCCGGTGACCACGCCCCGTTCCTATATAAGTCGTTGCGCACCGCACACACGGCATTACAGGGGGAGGCAGCGTTGTGTCAACATCCAAGAAGAGAAGAGGGAAGAAGACTATGGAGAAGACCGGGCTGGCGCTAGCAAAAGAGCTGGAAGAAGATAGCGGAGGCGCCCGGCAGAAAGAAGAAGACACCGGAGAGTGGGAGAAGAACTAGAGAGCGTGGAGATGACACCGGAGAGCGTGAGAAAAGACCAGAGAGAGCGGAGAAGTCGGAAGAGACCCCCGGAGCTGTCTAATAAATTACTTTAAAAACTTTTGTAGTGTGTTTTATTTTTGACACTTTTTTCCCCAGGTGAATGGGTAGGGGTACGATGTACCCCATACTCATTCACATAGGGTGGGGGGCCGGGATCTGGGGGCCCCCTTATTAAAGGGGGGCTCCCAGATTCCGATAAGCCCCCGCCCACAGACCCCGACAACCAACGGCCAGGGTTGTCAGGAAGAGGCCCTTGCTCTCATCAACATGGGGACAAGGTGCTTTGGGGTGGGGGGCGCAG
This sequence comes from Rana muscosa, assembly GCA_029206835.1. Lineage (NCBI taxonomy): Eukaryota > Metazoa > Chordata > Amphibia > Anura > Ranidae > Rana > Rana muscosa. The sequence goes on from CM055125.1 coordinate 365,208,408, forward strand.
GGCCCCCCTGCCCCAAAGAACCTACCCCCCATGTTGAGGGCATGCGACCTGGTTCAGGAGGGGGGCGCTCGCTTGTCCCCACCCCTTTTCCTGACCGACCAGGCTGCGTGCTCGGATAAGTTTTATAGGCGTAGGGGGTTCGCCTTAAAATCCATACCAGACCGAAGGGCCTGGTATCGTCTGAGGGGGAACCCCACGCCAATTTTTATTTTATTTTTTTGGCGGGGTTCCCCTTCATCCTCAGGGCGCAAGTCGCACTGCAAGTTGGATCATGATGATCTGACTTGCGGTGCGACTTCTATTCAAATCAATGGGCTCCCATAGGGAACCATTGATTTTGAATAGAGCCAGAGAAACGCCTAACGTTTATTCGCGTTTATCAGCGTTTGGCTTTTTTGGGCGTTTTTTTCCCGCCGAAAAACTGCACTTTGAATGCAAATTTCTTGCGTTCAGAAAAAAGGCCATTAACTCCACTGCTCATTAACGCTAAAAAACGTCCATGTGTGCATGGATACATACTGTAGGTTAACATAGAGTGCAGTTTATGGCCTTTTTAAAAAAAAGCCCAAACGCCAATAAATTGCAGTTTATCAGCTTCAGTGTGTATGGAGCCTAAATGTCAGTACCCAGTTATATTATGTACATTAAGGAAAGAATCCAGGCCATTTTTAAAGCAATCTACTGAGCTGGCCAGAACCACCTCTGGAGGGGGTCTATTCCACATTTTCACAGCTCTAACTGTGAAGAACCCTTTCCATATTTGGAGATTATTTTTTTTTCCTCTAGACGTAAAGAGTGCCCCCTTGTCCTCTGTGATGACCTTAAAGTGAATAACTTAACACTAGACTTGTGCACAACGGAAAAATTCGTTCCGTTTCGGTTCGTTTCTTTCCGGTCCTGTTGATTCGTAATCATTCGTAATTTTGCTAGACGGGATTTTTCGTGTTCGGACTCATTCGTATTTTTGCAAGCGACATTTTTCGTTGAATTTTTTGTTGCTTTATAATTCGTACTTTCGGTAGAGTACGTTGTTTTTCGTTGATTCTGGACACAACTCCTACTTTCGTAACTTTTTTGGGGTTCGTTGATTCGTAATTTTCCGTGTCTCTCTCACAACGACGCTGCCTATTATGCCTAATGTGCTTCGAATGGATTTGTACTTTTCTAAATACATAGCGGTTATTTGTAACGATTCGAAATCTCGTATTTTACTTTCGTTTTTTACATGCGGCTATAGGCTCCGCCCCTGTACACCATTTTGAGAGGGTTCAGCACGGTGAGGGAGAAGCAGAGAGCAGAGCAGAGTGAGTGTTATTGTGCTTCGAATGGATTTGAAATCTCGTATTTTACTTTCGTTTTTTCATGCGGCTATAGCCTCCGCCCCTGTACACCATTTTGAGAGGGAGTTCAGCATGGTGAGGGAGAAGCAGAGAGCAGAGTGAGTGTTATTGTGCTTCGAATGGATTCGTACATTCGTAACTTTTTTCATAACGAATTATGCCGAAGACCTTCGGGCATTCGCTATTTTGCGGTATAATTTATTTTGGATTCGGTTTTATTCGTAATTGCTTTGTTCGGAAATTCGAATGCTTCCGAATGTCCGAAAGTTGCTAAATTCGGACGAATTTTGATTCGTTACGAAACGAATTGCACAAGCCTACTTAACACCAAGTTCACTATATGGACCTTTTGTATTTATACATATTGATCATATCCCCCCTTAATCTCCTCTTCTCAAGAGAATATAAATGCAGTTCCTTTAATCTTTCCTCATAGCTGAGCTCCTCCATGCCTCTTATCAGTTTGGTTGCCCTTCTCTGCACTTTCTCCAGTTCCCTGATATCCTTTTTGAGAACTGGTGCCTAAAACTGAACTGCATATTCCAGATGAGGTTATGTTACAGCCTTATTCCATTCATTATTTTTCTCAAAATCCTATTTTAGTTCAAGTTTATTTGTAATCTTTGCAAATTTATTAAAAATATGAAATGAAAAAAAAAATCGCATGTTTACAGCCTTTGCTCAATACTTTGTTGAAGCACCTTTGGCACCAATTACAGCCTCAAGTCTATTTGAGTATGATGCTACAAGCTTGGCACACTAATTTTTGGGCAGTTTCTCACATTCTTCTTCGCAGGACCTCTCAAGCTCCATCAGGTTGGATGGGGAGCGTCGGTGTACAGCTATTTTCAGGTCTCTCCAGAGATGTTCAAGTCTGGGCTCTGGCTGGGTCACTCAAGGACATTCACGGAGTTGTAGCCACTCCTTTGTTATCTTGGCTGTGTGCTTAGGGTCGTTGTTCTGTTGGAAGATGAACCTTCGCCCCAGTTTGAGGTCCGGTGGGCTCTGGAGCAGGTTTTTTTTATCAAGGATGTCTCTGTACATTGCTGCATTCATCTTTCCCACAATCCTGACTAGTTACTGCAGTATCCTCCACAGTAATACTTGTTGGGGATCTTTTATATGCAGATTGGGGATTTCTAAATCAACGTATGGCCCCTGTATAAATTTAAGATTAATATAACATTATTTATTGTCATTTGACCCACCAAGATTTTTGGCACTAACCAGTATGTACCATCACTATAGTGCATGCCACTACCTCATGCCTTTATTACAGTCCATTAACCGTTGGATCATGGCGGGTCTGTGCTGCCCCTGTCCCCCCCTGGGGGGTCAGACCCTGGTCCTTTTGTGCTTCACGGCAGGGTAAGGGGATGTGGAATTTTCCGCTTTCCCCGCTATGCTCTGGTCGGCGGAGGGGCGCTCTCGTCCCGTCCACAACCTGGGCTTTACCCTGCTGTTGGCGTCCTGCGACCATCTCCGGGTCGCTCGTGGTGCGGTGCGCATGTGCGAGGAATCTTGACATGCGCGCTGTCCCGTGACGCCTTGCGTTTTGTAGTGGAGATGACAGCAGTAGCCGAGGCAATAGTAGAATTTTTTATTTATTTATTCGCCTTCCGGGACGCCGAGGAAGCCACACTATGGGCCGTCATCAATACGGCCACCACGCCACAGCTCTGAGGGGAGGGGGAGGGAGATCACACCGGTGCACACCTACCCTAATTGCCTTGAGGCATATATTAATGACTGACTGTTTGTGGATGATTCCACTCTGGCAAAGACGGACGACACTGCACACATCTTGTCTGGGCTCCTGAGCTTTTACTTTTTTATAGCCAGGTTCCAACTATATTCAACCTTCCATCCATACAAGCCACTATAGGCTGTATAAGGTAAACTATAACATTAGATCTACCATTCATAATCATTCTTGAATCATCCTCATCTCACACCTTTTTCACCAGCCTCAGCACACTGCTGATTAGGGATTAGCTCGGTGTTCGAGTCGAACATAGGTTCGACTCGAACATCGGCTGTTCGCGCGTTCGGCGAACAACGAACGATTTGGGCCGATCGCGCCAAATTCGAGTGATGCGAACAGCCCACAATACACTGCGCCATCGCAGTGTAATCCCGGCGCTGTGATTGGCCAAGCATGCACTGTGACCCTGCATGCTTGGCCAATCACAGCGCCGGCAGCGAGGAGAGCAATGATTGGCCACAGGCAGGATGCCTTTGGCCAATTATAGCTGAGGGGGTTTAGTACACGCCCCACACTATAAAAGGCCGCCAGCGCGGCGGCCTCGTGTAGTGTGTTCCGGAGCAGGGAAAGTGAAGGATAGGCAGGGACAGTGTCAAATCTTGTCAAATCTATTCTTTGCTAAACCTTGTGTGTAGGGACAGAGAAGGATAGGCAGGGAGAGTGTCAGTGTCATATTCTTTGCTAAACCTTGTGTGTAGGGAGAGAGAAGGATAGGCAGGGAGAGTGTCAGTGTCATATACTTTGATAAACCTTGTGTGCAGGGAGAGAGAAGGATAGGCAGGGGACAGTGTCAGTGTCATTGTTGCTAAGCCTCCTGCACATTATACACCTTAACTTAGCCTGTATTGCTGCTTTTTCCTGGTGTGTTACACCAACAGGATTTTGCGGCACTTACAGCGGGCGGAGTGTACCTCCTGACCATATTACACCTTAACTTAGCCTGTATTGCTGCTTTTTCCTGGTGTGTTACACCAACAGGATTTTGCGGCACTTACAGCGGGCGGAGTGTACCTCCTGACCATATTACACCTTAACTTAGCCTGTATTGCTGCTTTTCCCATTTCCCTGCAGGCCATTAGAATGTCTGGAAGGCAAACAAGGAGAGGCAGACAGTCAGGAGCCAATAAAAGAGGGCAAGCAGGCTCTGTGTCTAGAGACAACAGTGCTGGTCGTGGACGCGGTGCATCGCCATCAGCACGTGGCCATGGGACACGCTTGTCCTTCTTTTTGGCAGCTGGACGTGTTGAGCCGCGTCATGCCGAAGACTTGGTAGAGTGGATGACCAAGCCCTCCTCATCCTCCTCATCCTCTCTCACCCAGGCTCAGGGTACTGGCAAAGCAGCTGCCAAAGCGTCCTCTTCCCTGTTATCAATGTCATCATCAGTCACTCCTTCCCTAGACCAACCATGTCCTCCTGAGGAGTCCCCCGAACTGTTTGAGCACAGTGTTGGGTACATGCTCCAGGAGGATGCCCAGCGTTTTGAAGGGTCTGATGATGATACCCAGCTAGAGGAAGGCAGTAGCGTGAGAGCAGAGAGAGGGGATGCTCAAGAAGGACAGCAATCTGGCAGTCATGTTCCAGCAGCTGCAGCATACTGCCAGATTGGCTCCAGTGATGAGGAGGGAGGGGATGATGAGGTCACTGACTCCACGTGGGTGCCTAATAGGAGAGAGGAGGAGGATGAGGAGGAGGATGAGGAGGAGGCACATCTCCAACCAGGCAGGATGCCCTCGGGGGGCCAGCGTAAGGGCAGCACACCGACGGAATCACACTGCAGAGCTCCGCCTGTGCAGGGCGCTGCCTCTGCCCGTTATTCAAAAAGTTCTTTGGTGTGGGCCTTTTTTGAGTCGAGTGCATCAGATCGCACAGCTGCTGTTTGCAACAAATGTCTCAAGCGTATATCGCGTGGCCAAAACATCACCCGCTTGGGCACCACATGCTTGACCAGACATATGTTGACCTGCCATGCAGCTCGTTGGCAAGCCTACATTAAAGACCCACACCAAAGAACAAAGCTGACCTCTTCTTGCACCGCATCAGCTGGGATCTCCAACCCCACTATACCTTCAGTCCTCTCTGAAACCTGCTCTGAGAGGAATGAAGGTGTAGAATTAGGTGTGTCACAGCCAAGTACTTGCGGGCACTCTGCTAGCAGTACACCGACGTCCGATTCTAGCAGGCAAATTTCCCTGCCCCAGCTGCTGGACCGTCAAAAGAAGTTCACTCCCAGCCATCCACATGCCCAGCGGTTGAATGCTAGCTTGGCTAAATTGCTAGCGCTTCAACTGCTGCCTTTTCAGTTGGTAGACTCGGCCCCCTTCCGTGAGTTTGTGCAATGTGCGGTTCCTCAGTGGCAGGTTCCCAAACGCCACTTTTTCTCACGGAAGGCGATTCCGGCTCTCTACCGGCATGTGGAAGGCAATGTCTTGGCCTCGCTGGACAGGGCGGTCAGCGGTAAGGTGCATATTACCGCTGACTCATGGTCCAGCAGGCATGAACAGGGACGTTACCTGTCTTTCACGGCCCATTGGGTCACTCTTTTGGCAGCTGGGAAGGATGCAGGACAAGGTGCAGTAGTGTTGGAGGTTGTTCCACCGCCACGCCTCCAAAATGCTACTACTGGTTGTGACACACCTCTGTCCTCCACCCCCTCCTCTTCTTCTTCCTCCGTGGCCTCTTCCTGTGCTTTGTCCTTGGAACCAGCGGTGCTCCGTAGGCGTTCAAGGGGCTACGCAAGTACGCAGGCAAAAAGATGCCATACCGTGCTTGCGCTGGTGTGTTTGGGGGACAGGAGCCACACTGGGGCAGAGGTTCTGTCTGCTCTGCAGGGGCAGGCCGAGAGGTGGTTGACGCCACGCCAGCTTAAGCCAGGAATGGTAGTTTGCGACAATGGCACCAACCTCCTCTCCGCTCTCCGACAGGGACAACTGACCCATGTGCCCTGTGTGGCTCACGTCCTTAACCTGGTGGTGCAGCGGTTCTTGGGCAGGTACCCGGGCTTACAGGATGTCCTGAGGCAGGCCAGGAAAGTCTGTGTGCATTTCCGCAGATCTTATAATGCCAGTGCTTGCCTGGCTGAGCTGCAAAAGGAGTTGAACCTGCCCAAGAACCGCCTTATATGTGACATGCCCACCAGGTGGAACTCAACGTTGGCTATGCTGCAGCGGCTGCACACGCAGCAGAGGGCCATCAATGAGTACCTGTGCGACTACGGCACCAGGACAGGGTCAGGGGAGCTCAGGTTTTTTCACCATGCCAGTGGGGCATGATCAGGGATGCATGCACTGTCCTGGCATCATTTGAGGAGGCCACGAGGATGTTGAGCAGTGACAGTGCATGCATCAGTGACACTGTACCTCTTGTCCACCTGTTGGAACATACGCTGCGTGGAATAATGGACAGGGCACTTGAGGCAGAACAGAGGCAGGAAGAGGAGGACTTCCTTGCGTCTCAAGGCCCCCTTTACCCAGACAGTGTTCCTTCTGTCCCACCCATCGCACAGGAAGAAGAGGAGGAGGAGGAGGATTGTGTCAGCATGGAGGTGGAGCCTGGCACTCAGCATCATCAGCAGCAGTCTTTTAGGGATGATTTACAGTCCCAAGAAACCAGTGGACTTGTACGTGGCTGGGAGGAGGTGGCTGCGGATCATGTCGTCCTTAGTGACCCAGAGGACTCCGGACCGAATGCCTCAGCTAACCTACGCTGCATGGCCTCCCTGATCCTGCAAAGTCTGCGGAAGGATCCTCGTATTCTTCGGATCAAGGAGAGGGACCATTACTGGCTGGCCACTCTCCTTGATCCACGGTACAAGGGTAAGGTTGCGGACCTTATCTTATTGTCGCAGAGGGAGCAGAGGATGAGACAACTCCGGGAGGCCTTGCAGAAAGGTCTGTGCAACGCGTTCCCAGAGACTGGGAGGTTACAAACTCCTGGTCCTGGACAACGAGTTGCTGAGGCTTCGGTCAGTCAAAGAAGGAGCGGTGGGGAAGGTGGCCGTCTGACCGAAGCGTTCAGACAATTCTTTAGTCCGCAGCCCCAAGGTATGATCGGTTCCAGCAACCATCACCAGCGTCTGATATACATGGTGCAGGAATACCTAGGGGCAAGGTCAGACTTGGACACCTTCCCCACCGAAAATCCTCTGGCTTACTGGGTCTTGAGGATGGATCACTGGCCAGAGCTTGCACAGTATGCAATTGAGCTACTGGCCTGTCCTGCATCCAGCGTTCTTTCAGAACGCACATTCAGTGCTGCTGGAGGATTTGTCACGGATCACAGGGTGCGCCTGTCCACCGACTCTGTTGATCGACTGACCTTCATAAAGATGAACCAGTCTTGGATCACCACCAGCTACCAAACACCTGAAGCTGATATAACAGACTAATTTATTTTCAAATGTCACCTCCCTTCAAGACTGATGCTGATGCTGAGAGACTGTCCTGTTATGTTGACTGACTATCCTCCTCCTCCTCAATGATCCGATTGACGATGATAGCTTGGAAGAACATTTTTGTTTCTGGGTGCCGCCACCAGTGGCTAAGGCCCAATTTTTCAGCCCCTGTTTAACAGGGGTGTGTTATTACAATTTTTTATGCAATACTTTGCAGCAGGGCTCATTCCTGCACTCCAACTAGAGTATCTGGGAGTGGTTGCAGTGTCGTGGCACCAGCACCAGTGGCTAAGGCCCAATTTTTCAGCCCCTGTTTAACAGGGGCGTGTAATTACAATTTTTGATGCAATGCTTTGCAACAGGGCTCATTGCTGTGCTCCAAGTACAGTATCTGTGAGGGGTTGCAGTGTTGTGGCACCAGTGGCTAAGGCCCAATTTTTCAGCCCCTGTTTAACAGGGGCATGTAATTACAATTTTTTATGTAATGCTTTGCAGCAGGGCTCATTCCTGCACTCCAACTAGAGTATCTGGGAGAGGTTGCAGTGTCGTGGCACCAGCACCAGTGGCTAAGGCCCAATTTTTCAGCCCCTGTTTAACAGGGGCGTGTAATTACAATTTTCGATGCAATACTTTGCAACAGGGCTCACTGCTGTGCTCCAAGTACAGTATCTGTGAGGGGTTGCAGTGTTGTGGCACCAGTGCCTAAGGCCCAATTTTTCTGCCCCTGTTTAACAGGGGCATGTAATTACAATTCTTGATCTAATAATTCACAGCAGGGCCCATTCCTGCGCCCACCAAGACTAACTGTGAGGCCTTACAGTGTTGTGTCAACACCACCACCACCACCACCACCACCAAAGGCCCAATTTTTCAGCCCCTGTTCAACAGGGGCATGCAATTACAATTCTTGATCTAATAATTCACAGCAGGGCCCATTCATGCGCCCACCAAGAGTAACTGTGAGGGCTCACAGTGTTGTGGCAACACCAACATGTAAGGGGCAAATTTCAGCTGAGTATATACGGCAGGCCCCTACTTTCAAACATCCAACTTACAAACGACTCCTCCTTGCAAACGGAAGGATACAACAGGAAGTGAGAGGAAATCTACCCCTAGGAAGGCAAATTCTCTCCTGTAAGAGTTAATATGGGAAAAAAAGTGTCTCCTCTCCACTGATGCTTTATCACCAATTCTTGTTTCAATAAAAACCTCAAATTTTCAAAAAAACATTTGTCATTAGGACGGAAAGTGAGGTGAACTGTTCTGAACAGGTGCACACTGCACAGACAGCAAAACAAATGTTACAGGGGTGATAACCCTTCCCTATGTTTTCCAAAAAGCTTAAAAATAGATTTTTTGCCTGGAGCTACACTTAAACAATGTACCTGTTCAAAATTACAAACAGATTCGACATAAGAACAAACCTACAGTCCCTGTCTTGTATGCACCGCCTGTATACGGCTGTTCAGAGTATATAGGGCCTTTTTTATTTTGTGTGCGGGGTTCCCCTTAATATCCATACAAGACCCAAAGGGGCTGGTAATGGGCTGGGGTAGGGGGGGGGGGTCATGGGGTAGCTATGCCATTTTTCTTAAAGATTTTCATCCATATTACCGGGACCAGACATTACATTAAAGCCGCAAGCAGTTTTAAATGGCTTTTTTTCCTTTAGAAATGTAATTTTGTGCAGGGACAGTTCTAAACACGGGAAACACGTGGCACTTCACAGGCATACTTTAGACACACCCCAGGTATGATATTTAAAGGAATATTTGACTTTTTTTTTTCACTTTATGCATCATTAAAATGACTGCTCCAGAAAAACGGCCGTTTTTAAAACTTATTTTTGCATTGATACATGTCCCCTGGTGCAGAACCCGGGTTCCCAAACCCTTTTTAGGACAATAACATGCATAATAGTCGTTATAATTAGCACTTTAGATTTCGAACGTTCGCATCCATTGTATTTAATAGGGTTCTAAAGTTCGTGCAAACTTTCGGTCCGTTCGCGGGTTCTGGTGCGAACCGAACCCGGGGGTGTTCGGCTCATCACTACTGCTGATCTCCCTTCACATTTCTACACAATTTTCACCCTTCTCTTATATGTTTTATTAGCTGTTGACATGCATTTCATTCATTCACTGTATATACTCACATCACCAACACTTTTTACCTTCTTACATCCCTCTATGGGCAGTTATACCTATCACCAGGCAGTTCGTGCGATTTTTACTTTTCTCTCACATGCTTCATTAGCTGTTGACATGCATTTCATATATTCACAGCATATACTCACATTACCAACACTTTCTACTATCCTACAGCCCCTTATGGGCAGCTTGACCTACCACCATGCAGTTTGTGCGATTTTATATATTGTGACAGCAGGAAGGTAAAGTCACCTGGTTGCATCCAGGGGGGTAGATATATTTCGCCCAGATTCAGGCTTTACGCCGACTTATACAACTAGGTGGAGAGTTGTATAAGGCTAGTGGGCTCATGGATGACTCATACCTCTAGGGAGAGTGTGGGGCGTCGTACAGACAGGGAGTTGATGAGGCCAGCTGAAGCTTGTCAGCTCATTTAGGCCTCTATAAAAACTCCCAGATTCATTAGGTGTTTGCTCATGCCTGGAACCAGACCTGTGTGGACTGTCTAGGGAGAGTGAACCCCTGTGCGGTGAGACAAAGCCTGTGTGGCTATTTGCTTGGACATTTAAAACCAGGGACTTAGGGACTAGGACAGCACTAGGCTGATCCCAGTTGTTAGTTAGGAAACCTGTATGTTTAGTCAGAGGTCAACTTGACCAGGATTTATTTTGTTTATGTTTCTTTTGCTTTGCTGTGTTTTGTCACTGTAAATAGAAAATAAACCGCACCTTTTTGATTTTGAAAACCACAACCTCCGTTTGCTGGGCCTGTTTTGTGTGGGGAGCCCATCCCGGGGGTCACACACACCCGCTGCCGAGCTAACCCCCTCACAATATATATATATATTTTTCCATCACTTCACTGACGCTCACTCAATAATAATTTTTTACTTTTAGTCCATTCACTTCCCATTCTTTCACACATGATTCAAGTATCATTATCATTTAATTTACATTGACCTACCATATTATTGTTACCCTAGGACATCTTGATGCATATACATTTATAGATAAGATCGCAGCCAGTCCATATACTTAATATATATAGTTCGCATTCAGTACTCTTGTAATACAGCCAAGAGCTAACTTACTCTACCTCCTCATTCAATATATGGTCATTAATTTGGGAACTTGTTGCAGGTGTTTCTCCTGTCCTCTCCTGCCTTCTGGCAGGCGTCACCGGTGTGGCTTCTTGTAAGCCCAAAGGATCGGGCTCCTTCCCCCTGTGTGTGGGGGGGTGGCGGGCGACTACATGACCCTCCAGATTGCTCCACGGTTTTCTGACATTTCTGGCCATGCAACTGTCTACTCCATTTTTAAGCGGTAACTATATCGCCATACCATACTTGTACTGTGATGTATGATTATATATTTTTCCAATATTTGAAGTTATTTTATATGTCTCTTAGAGTCAACGATCCCCCTGAAGATGACCAGAGAATGGTCGAAACGCGTCCGGGATTTACACCCACATACATTTGTTATGCAATCTTGTTTCACACTTTGCATGTATGGTAATATTGGATTATGCAGGAATTTATCTGGCCAGACGGTTTTACGTGTTTTATTTATTGTAACCCAATTGTGTCTTTTGACAACTTTCAAATAAATATGTTTTATACTTTCAATTTGACATACTACATTGCAGTCCAAAGCCCCATTGGGGAAAACGTCCATTATCATATATACCGGGGTTTGCAGCGCTCACATCTCTCTCATGTGTGTTTCCATTTTTCTTACAATCCTGACTAGTATCCCAATTCCTGCCGTTTAAAAACATCCCCCCAGCATGATGCTGCCACCACCATGCTTCACTGTGGTATTGGCCAAGTGATGAGCAGTGCCTGGTTTCCTCCAGACATGATGCTTGCCATAGAGGCCAAAGAGTTCAATCTTTGTTTTCTCAGACCAGAGAATTTTGTTTCTCATGGTCTGAGAGTCCTTCGGGTGCCTTTTGGAAAACTCCAGGTGGGCTGTCATGTGCCTTTTACTGAGGAGTGACTTTCGTCTGGCCACTCCATACAGGCCTAATTGGTGGAGTGCTGCAGAGATGGTTGTTCTTCTGGAAGGTTCTCCTCTCTCCACAGAGAAACGCTGGAGCTCTGTCACAGTGACCATCTGATTTTTGGTCATCTCCCTGACTAAGGCCCTTTTCCGATCGCTCAGTTTGGCCGGGGGGCCTGCTCTAGGAAGAGTCCTGTGGTTCCAAACTTCTTCCATTTACGGATGATGGAGGCCACTGTGCCCATTTGGACCTTCAATGCTGCAAAACTTTTTCTGTACCCTTCACTAGATCTGTGCATCCAGACAATCCTGTCTCGGAGGTCTACAGACAATTCCTTGGACTTCATGACTTGGTTTGTGCTCTGACATGCACTGTTAACTGTGGGACCTTATATAGACAGGTGTGCGCCTTTCCAAATCATGTCCAATCAACCGAATTTACCACAGGTGGACTCCAATCAAGTTGTAGAAACCTCTCAAGGATGATCAGTGGAAACAGGATGCACCTGAGCTCAATTTTGAGTGTCATGGCAATGGCTGTGAATACTTCTGTACATGGGATTTTTTTTGTTTTGTATTTTTAAGACATTTGCAAAGATTTCAAACAACTATGTGCCACTTTGTGTCGGTCTATCACATAAAATCCCAATAAAATACATTTAAGTTTTTGGTTGTAACATGACAACGTGTGGAAAATTTGAAGGGGTATGAATTATTTTTCAAGGCACTGTATATTTTTTTTATTATGGTTTGAACTTAAAAGGATATTTCCTTTTTTTTTCTTTCAGATAAATATGAAATATTGCATACCAATATTTTGTATTCTCATTACCATCCAGTAGGTGGAGCTTTGGGCTCCTTTTCACATTTTCTTTGGTCATCTTTATTGACTGAAAAAAGGTCTTTGTTTACAGAGATAAATAGTAATAAACCTTCACTCGGCGCTTTCATTTGGTTCATCACTATTTTGTGTTCTCTTTTTTATCCAGTAGGTGGAGCTCTGGCCTTCTTTTTAAATTTTCCATAGCTATCTTTATCTGCTTTGCTGAAAAAAGGCCATTGTTTACATAGACAAACAGTAACAAATATTTACTCAGCACTTTCATTGTGTTTATCAAATGGAATGTACTGTTGTGTTTTTTATATTTTCCTTTCTTAAAAGTATAACTAAAGCAAAACTTTTTTCTTAGTTTTGGATAGCGTGTAGAGGGATTAGAGCACCTGCCAGATTTTATTGCTGTCTGTATCCCCGTTAGGGAGATTCACCCTCTTTATTTGTCCTGTTTACTATTATCATTGAAAGTGAAAGTAAAAGAAAATCCCAAATGTTGGGTTGTCCCTAGAAAAGTAATAGCGGGGAAATCTTCCAATGGGGACATTAGTTCTGGTGACCTGGGGGCCCCCAAGGGATTCCCCTTATTTGCAGTTATTTCCTCTCACTTCCTGTTTGGATATGGGATGGGAAGTAAAGGTGGATCACCCCAATGGCAGATGGTAAAATAAAAAAAACTGACAGGGATTATTATCCTCCCTTACTCTATTCAAAATTAAACAAGTTTTGCCTATAGTTCTACTTTATTATGATTTGAATTTAAAAGCATATTTCTTTTCTCTATCAGGTAAACATGAAATATTGCATATCACTATGTTGTATTCTCATTTTCATCCAGTAGTTGGAGCTCTGAGCTTCTTTTCACTTTTTCCTTAGCTATCTTAACCTGGTTTGCTGAAAAAAAAGCAGGTTTTACAGAAATAAATAGTAACAATTTGCTTTAATTTATTTCATCAAATAAAAAGTTCAGTTGTGTTTTATAAATATATTTCTTTCTTTAATATGGTTTTGACTTAAAGGGGTTGCTCCGCCGGAAAAAAAAATTAAAAGCCAGCAGCTACAGCTACAGCAGCTGCTGGCTTTTAATATTTGGACACTTACCTGTCCTGGAGTCCAGCGACGTCCGCAGCAGAGGACGAGCGACCGCTCGTCGCTCTGCTGCTCCCTCCGCCATCCTCACTGAGGGAACCAGGAAGTGAAGCCCTGCGGCTTCATGCCCGGTTCCCTACGGCGCATGCGCGAGTCGCGCTGCGCCGTTCTGATTGGTGCTCCTGTGTTCTGGGAGCCGAGTGTCTCCCAGAACACCAAGGGAAGTCTGCGGGAAGTGACGTAACTCCCGCAGATTCCCGGAGACAGGACTCCCGGATGTGGGTGAAAATACCTGTCTTAGACAGGTATCTTCACCCCCCTCCCCCCTGAAAGGTGTCAATTGTGACACCGGAGGGGGGGAGGGTTCCAAATAGCAAAAGTTGCTATTTAGGGTGGAGCTCCACTTTAAAGGGTTATTTCCATTTTCTCTGTCAGATAAATATAAATTATTACATATTAAGATTTTGTGTTTTCATTTTCATTCAGTAGGTGGGGCTCTGAGCTCCTTTTCACACTTTTCTTGATTATCTTTAATTGCTTTGCTGAAAAAAAGGCATTTTTTACAGAAACAAATAGTTACAAATTGCTTTTATTTGGTTCATCAAATGTACAGTTGTGTTGTATATATATTTTTCTTTCTGTAATATGGTTTGGACTTTTTTCTCTCAGATAAATATGAACTGTCACATATTAAGATTTTGTGTTCTCGTTTTCATCCAGTAGGTGGGGCTCTGAGCTTTTTTTCACCTTTCCTTAGCTATTAATATCTGCTTTGCTGAAAAAAAGCAGTTTTTACATAGAAAAATAGTAACAAATTGTTTTTGTTTCATTAAATGAAATGTACAATTGTATTGTGAGTGTGTGTATATATATATATATATATATATATTTCTTTCTTTAATATGGCTTGGACTTAAAAGGATATTTCCATTTTTTCTGCCAGATAAATATGAATTATTACATATTAAGGTTTTTATATTCTCATTTTCATCCATTAGGTGGGGCTCTGAGCTCCTTTTCATATTTTTCTTAGCCGTCGTTATCTGCTTTGCTGAAAAAAAGGCAGTTTGTACATAAATAGTAACAAATTGCTTTTATTCGGTTCATCAAATGAAATATTCAGTTGTGTTGTATATATATTTTCTTTCTTTAATATGGTTTGGGCTTAAAAGGATATTTCCTTTTTTCTACCAGATAAATATGAACTATCACATATTAAGATTTTGTTTTCTCATTTTCAACCAGTAGGTGGAGCTCTGAGCTCTTTTTCACATTTTCCTTAGCTATCTTTATCTGCTTTGCTGAAAAAAAAAAAGTTTTTACATAAATAAATAGTAACACATTTGTTTTTGTTTCATTAACTGAAATGTACAATTGTGTTACATATATATTTTTCTTTCTTTAATATGGTTTGGACTTAAAAGGATATTTTCTTTTTTTTCTGTCAGATAAATATGTATTATTACATATTACGATTTTGTATGATCGTTTTCATCCACTAGGTGGAGCTCTGAGCTCCTTTTCACACTTTTCTTGGCTGTCTTTATTTGCTTTGCTGAAAAAAGGCAGTTGTTTACAAAAATACATAGTAACAAATCTTCACTCAATACTTAATTAGAATGTAAGTTTTGCTTCTTGACTGTCCTTTAGAAACTGCCAGCAGCCCATTGACAAAAGGTCAGGAAGCACACCTTTTCCAAATCTCTTGCAATAGAGAACACATCAAGTGCAGAAATATAGCTCAGTATTTAGCCATTCATATATTGATTACAGCCATAATGAAATCTAATCACAAAAATTGTGAACATTAAGCTTGTAGCTGTCAAAGTAGCTTGATCATCTGTGTCCTTCACATTGTGCATAACCTGAGGTCAATATCGGCATAAACTCCCAGACAGAAGCAGTACTTCTCAGCGACAGTTCACCTTGGCTAACGCATTTCAAGGGGGCATTCCTTCTTTGTCAGGGTACCAAAGTCTATGTGTTCATAAGTTAATTGTGTGATTCTGATTGTATCAATATACATGCAGATTTAAAAATATATATTGTGAGGGGGTTAGCTCGGCAGCGGGTGTGTGTGACCCCCGGGATGGGCTCCCCACACAAAAACAGGCCCAGCAGACGGAGGTTGTGGTTTTCAAAATCAAAAAGGTGCCGTTTATTTTCTATTTACAGTGACAAAAACACAGCAAAGCAAAAAAAACAAACAAAATAAATCCTGGTCAACTTGACCTCTGACTAAACATACAGGTTTCCTAACTAACAACTGGGATCAGCCTAGTGCTGTCCTAGTCCCTGGTTTTAAATGTCCAAGCAAAATATAGCCACACAGGCTTTCTCTCACCGCACAGGGGTTCACTCTCCCTAGACAGTCCACACAGGTCTGCTTCCAGGCATGAGCTAACATCTAATGAAGCTGGGATTTCTTATAGAGGCCTAAATGAGCTGACAAGGTTCAGCTGGTCTCATCTCTGTCTGCACGACGCCCCACACTCTCCCTAGAGGTATGAGTCATCAATGAGCCCACTAGTCTCAGCTGGGCTTATACAACTCTCCACCTAGCTGTATAAATCGGCGTAAAGCCTGAATCTGGGCGAAATATATCTACCCCCCCTGGATGCAACCAGGTGACTTTACCTTCCTGCTGTCACATACCCCCCCCTCTTGTTTTAACCTCGGGGTTGGAACACCAGCAATCAGGCATTCATGTACTCGAGACAAAGCATCCACATTCCCCATTTGAACGCCAGGGCGATGCTTTACTGTGAAGTTGAATTCCTGGAGGGCCAGGAACCACCTATTCACTCTTCTATTTGTTTCCTTGTTTTGAGCCATCCACTTTAACGGAGCGTGATCCGTAACCATGTCAAAGTGCCTACCTAGCAGGTAGTACCGAAGGGAATCTAGAGCCCACTTCACCGCTAAACACTCCTTTTCAACGGTGGCGTAATTTACCTCATGGGACTTCAACTTCCTGCTGAGGTAAATGACTGGGTGCTCTTCCCCGTTCCAGACCTGGGACAATACTGCTCCTAACCCCACATCTGACGCATCACTTTGTACGACAAAGTCTCTAGAGAAGTCGGGTGAGTACAACACTGGCTGGCTACATAAGGCTTGTTTCAAGAATTGGAATGCTGCCTCAGCCTCGGGGGTCCATTTAATCATGACCGACCCTTTCCCCTTCGTCAGGTTGGTTAGGGGCACAGCCTTAGAAGCAAAGTGGGGAATGAATCGCCGATAATACCCAGCGATTCCCAGAAAGGCTCGTACCTGCTTCTTGCTGTTGGGACGTGGCCAACTCTGGATGGCCTCGACTTTGTTGAGTTGGGGTTTTATTACTCCCCTCCCAATGGTGTACCCAAGATATTTGGCCTCCTCCTGCCCAATGGTACACTTCTTGGGGTTAGCCTTAAACCCTGCTTCCCGAACAGAGTCCAGGACTGCTTGCACTTTTGGCAGATGTGAGGCCCAATCTGTGCTATGGACAATTACGTCATCCAGGTAAGCCGCAGCATACTTCCGATGGGGCCTCAGCATCTGGTCCATTTTCCGCTGGAATGTGGCCGGCGCATTCTGTAACCCGAACGGCATTCTTTTATATTGGAACGCCCCGTCTGGGGTTACAAATGCGGTTTTCTCTTTGGCTGACTTGGCCAGGGGGATTTGCCAATACCCTTTTGTGAGGTCAAGAGTCGTCATGTATCGGGCTGTTCCCAGCCGGTCGATCAACTCATCTATACGTGGCATGGGGTAGGTGTCAAATTTTGTAACTTTGTTCAACTGACGAAAATCGTTACAAAATCGCCAGCTCCCATCCGGTTTAGGCACCAACACAATGGGACTAGACCAATCACTTTGGGACTCCTCTATCACCCCTAAGTTCAGCATTTTCTGTACTTCCTCCCGTATTGCCTCCCGTCGGGCCTCTGGGATCCGATAGGGTTTTAACTTCACCCTTTCACCGGGCGGGGTAATAATGTCATGCTCTACCCCAGATGTTTGTCCCGGCAGCTCAGAGAATACCTCCTTGTTGCGAAGCACAAACTCCTTAACCTCCTGTTGTTGGGGTTGTGACAAGGTGGCTGCGATTCCAACCTCAGGAATCACGCAACCAGTTTGAGCTGGTGACCAAGTGTCTGCGACTAGGGACTCTCTATCCCTCCAGGCTTTCAACAGATTAACGTGATAGATCTGTTCGGGCTTTCGCCTTCCTGGTTGTCTGACCTTGTAATTCACTTCGCTCACTTTTTCCATTATCTCGTAGGGGCCTTGCCATTTGGCAAGGAATTTACTTTCAACCGTAGGGACAAGTACCAATATCCTATCCCCCGGGGAAAAGGTACGGGTCTTGGCTCCACGGTTGTACACTCTCTGCTGTGCCAACTGCGCTTGGGCCAAATGTTCCTTCACGATGGGCATTACCTGTGCAATTCGATCTTGCATCAGGGCGACATGCTCAATCACACTCCTGTGGGGAGAACTCTCACTTTCCCAAGTTTCCTTGGCAATATCCAACAGCCCTCTTGGGTGTCTCCCATACAGTAACTCAAAGGGGGAGAATCCCGTAGAGGATTGGGGCACCTCCCTAATAGCAAACATCAAATAAGGAAGTAGACAGTCCCAATCCTTTCCATCCCTATCCACCACTTTCTTCAACATTTGTTTTAGGGTTTTGTTGAATCTTTCAACCAGCCCATCGGTTTGGGGGTGATACACAGATGTACGTAATTGCGTCACTTTGAACAATTTACACAGCTCCTTCATAACCCGGGACATAAAGGGTGTACCTTGGTCCGTAAGCAGTTCTTTACAAATACCCACCCGGCTAAAAACAAGAGATAGCTCTTTGGCTATGGTTTTGGCCGAGGTATTTCTGAGAGGGATCGCTTCTGGATAACGGGTGGCATAGTCCATTATAACCAATATGTACTGGTGCCCCCTAGCGGACTTGATTATAGGACCTACCAAATCCATTGCGATTCTCTCAAACGGGACCTCAATGATGGGTAGAGGGACCAGCGGGCTACGGAAGTGTGGCATCGGGGCCGACCTCTGACACACAGGGCAGGAGGAACAATAATTTTCTATGTCCTTCATCACCCCAGGCCAATAGAATCTCTGTAATACCCTCTCTCGGGTTTTCTCTGTCCCCAGATGACCTCCAAGAATGTGCCCATGGGCCAACTCCAACACCAACTTCCTGTAAGGTTTGGGCACCACAAGCTGCTCAACGGTTTCTTCTGCCCTTTTTGCCACCCGATACAGTAGGTCCTTCTCTACGCTGAAGTATGGGTAAGTGCAGGTATTATCTGGGTTCACTAACTCGCCATCTATTTTCACTACGTTTTCCCGTGCCTTTATTAGGGCGGGGTCTTTCAACTGTTCTGTGGCAAAGTTTTCCCTGTGAACCTCAAGATCAGAAAACTCCACAGACGGTAGGTTTTCGTCTGAGGAGGTGGGCTCCTCTCCAGTTTCTTGAGTCTCCCCTGCCAATACTGACAAGGGAAATTCGGGAGAGTCCTCACCACTCTCAGAGGAGTTCTGGCTATCATATTCCTGGTACATAGGGGCACCAGTGGGGGGCTCAGGATCATCCCACAGTTCCCAGAACTTCGGAAAATCCCTTCCCACAATGGCGTCATGCGGTAACTGAGACACTAAGCCCACTGGATGAGAAAGGGTACCTTTGGGGGTCTCGAAACACACTGTAGTCACTGGATACTCTCGGGTGTCCCCATGCACACAAATAACAGCTACCTTGCTATTCCCAGAGACCTCTGTTTTAACTAATTCAGCCTTTATCAGGGTCACAAGGCTACCTGAATCCAGCAATACCACAACATTTCTACCATTAATACACATTTTGCATAAATGTTTCTCAGTTCCCCGAATGGCAGTGCATGCGACTGTCGCACACAGCGACTGACGTCTGCCCGTCAGAAAGTCACACTGCATGGGTTCCTCCAAAACCGGGCAATTTGCTGCAATATGTCCCGCTTGCCGGCAGCGGTAGCAAATGATCCTTCTTGCCGCCTCTTGAGCCGCTGATTTCCCAGGCTGTTCTCGCCAAACTTGGGGTAGAGCTCCCACCCTCTCACTCTCTCCACCCTTACCCCTTGGAATCATCTTATCCGCCCCTGGGGATGGTCTGGTCTTAGGGTGGAAAGTCCGAGTGTCTCTGGAAGAGGCCGTCAGGTTCTCTGTAGCCAAGTATTTCTCCACACGATCCACAAGACCATCGGCCGTCTCTGGGTCTCCATGGCTTACCCACTTTTGGATGGCAGTAGGAAGAGCTCTCAAAAACCGATCCATTACAACACGTTCCACAATCTTTGGTGCGGACAAAGTCTCTGGCTGTAGCCACTTTCTGCTCAGGTGAATGAGATCATACATTTGAGACCTGGGGGGTTTTCCAAGCTGGAAAGTCCAGTTATGCACACGCTGAGCCCGGACAGCCAGGGTGACACCCAGCCTTGCCAATATTTCAGCTTTTAGCATCACATAGTCTTTTGCTTGGTCAGGCTCTAGGTCATAGTAAGCTTTCTGCGATTCACCCGTTAACAGAGGAGCCACCAGTCCAGCCCACTGCTCCTCAGGCCACTTTTCTCTTTCAGCAGTCCTTTCAAACGTGGTCAAAAATACCTCTGGATCATCCTCTCCAGTCATTTTTGTCAATAAACGACTCACCCCAAAGGACGCGGTATTAGTGGGACGGCTTTCCTCACTGGTCTGCGGACGTTGCTGCATTACTGCTTCCATTTGTTGTAGTCTCTGCTCTTGCTTCTGTAATAGGTCTATGAAGCGGGCCTCAGATCGTTGCTGGGCTTGTTGCTGAGCTTCCAGACTCTGTTGGTGAGCTTGCTGCTGGGCTGCAAGGCTCTGTTGATGAGCTTGCTGCTGGGCTGCGAAGTTCTGTTGTTGAGCTGCAAGGCTCTTTTGCAAACCTGCATTTGTCTGCTGTTGATTGGCATTTGCTAGAGCCAGCTGTTTCAGTATCTCCTCCATGCTGGCTTAAAAAAAAACTGCCCGCATTCTCCACCAACTGTGAGGGGGTTAGCTCGGCAGCGGGTGTGTGTGACCCCCGGGATGGGCTCCCCACACAAAAACAGGCCCAGCAGACGGAGGTTGTGGTTTTCAAAATCAAAAAGGTGCCGTTTATTTTCTATTTACAGTGACAAAAACACAGCAAAGCAAAAAAAACAAACAAAATAAATCCTGGTCAACTTGACCTCTGACTAAACATACAGGTTTCCTAACTAACAACTGGGATCAGCCTAGTGCTGTCCTAGTCCCTGGTTTTAAATGTCCAAGCAAAATATAGCCACACAGGCTTTCTCTCACCGCACAGGGGTTCACTCTCCCTAGACAGTCCACACAGGTCTGCTTCCAGGCATGAGCTAACATCTAATGAAGCTGGGATTTCTTATAGAGGCCTAAATGAGCTGACAAGGTTCAGCTGGTCTCATCTCTGTCTGCACGACGCCCCACACTCTCCCTAGAGGTATGAGTCATCAATGAGCCCACTAGTCTCAGCTGGGCTTATACAACTCTCCACCTAGCTGTATAAATCGGCGTAAAGCCTGAATCTGGGCGAAATATATCTACCCCCCTGGATGCAACCAGGTGACTTTACCTTCCTGCTGTCACAATATATATATATATATATTTTTTTTTAATACAAGAGCAAACAATTGGATTGGTATTTATTCTGTCTTTTTAGAGCTAAAAATTATAATTTATAGGGAATGTATAGTTGGTTTGCATATATTTTTTTCAGAACTAAAAAATTTTTATTTTTTTTTTTAAATACATTTTTTGGACAGGTACAAAAAAAAAAATTCAGATTTTAATCCAAAAGTCAACTGGTGGTAAACAAGAGGCAACAAAGCTACCTAATCACCGGGCTAATTTACTACTATGCTGTGGACTGCCAGTGTTGTGAACAGACTTTGATATCAAAATATTAAACTAAACACATTAAAGCGGAGTTCCAAGCTTTTTATATTTATTAAAAGTCAGCAGCTACAAAAAGTGTAGCTGCTGACTTTTAATAAACAGACACTTACCTATTCCATGGTCCAGCGATGCAGCCGAATGGAGCGTTGCTCCTCTCCCCCTCCCCTCCGCCGGCGCCTCCATTGCCACTCTGGACACCCGGCCGTGACAGCTTTCGGCTTCACGGCCGGGCATGCACAGCGCATGCACGAGTCGTGCTGCGCTCCCGGAGTGGACAGGCGATCTCCTGGGACCTGTCACGTGTCCCAGGAGATCGCCTAGAGGGAGGGGCCGCCTAAGGCGAGAGGAGGAGACGCCTAGGCGGTCCCTGGGAGGAAAGAGGAAGTGGGACAGGAAGTCCCACTTCTAATGAAGCCCCCACTCCCCCCAAAAAAATGACATGCCAAACGTGACATGTAAGGGGGCGAGGAGGGCTTAAAGCGGAAGTTTCACTTTTGGGTGGAACTCCGCTTTAAATTAAAATAATAAAAAAATTCACACTTACCTGCTCTGTGTAATGGTTTTGAACAGAGCAGCCCTGATCCTCTTCTTCTGGGGTCTCCATGCTGGTGCTCCCCCTCTTCGGCAAGTGCCTGTATAGAAAGTCGCTCTCTATGCGGGGGCACTCACTCGCGTGGGCTTGATCCCGAGTAACGCTGCCTGTGTCTATAGACACAGACAATGTGGCTTGGCACTGCCCCTGCTCCCTTATCACAGAATTGAATTGACAGTAGAGGGAGCCAAAACCTTCTGTGTGCCCCCTCCCCCCCCCCCCACCAGCCAACCAAAATGTACCTGAGCCTATCTCGAACCAGCAAAATGCATAAGAGCAGCAACTCTCTGGGGACTCTCCCTCCTCAGTGGCTGAGACAGTGAGCTAATAAGGAGAGAGAGGGGGAAGGGCAGAGCCGTGGCTCCATGTGTTAATGGGCACACAGAGCTGCGGCTCGAGAGTGAGCCTGCTTGGGTGCCCCCATAGCAAGCTGTTTGCTCTGGGGGCGCTCGGCAGGAGGGAGGAGCCAGGAGGGCCGGCGGGGGACCCGAGAAGCGGAGAAGTATAACATGTTTGCTATTTTTTTTTTTTACTTGCCTTTTTATATCGCTTTAAGGTACAAAACCTAAGGCGTTAGAACCACTTTAAGGAAGGCAAGACTCCCCTGTCCTAGCAGAGAATCATTTGGATTTTCAGTCTGCAAGAGTAGTGAGGAGTAGGGATAAGCCCCCCGGTTCGGTTCGCACCAGAACCTGCGAACGGACCGAAAGTTTGCACGAACTTTCGAACCCCGTTAAAGTCTATGGGACTCGAACGTCAGAAATCAAAAGTGCGAATTTTGAAGGCTAATATGGAAGTTATTGTCCTAACAAGGGTTTGGGGACCCGGGTCCTGCCCCAGGGTACATGTATCAATGCAAAAAAAAGTTTTAAAAACGTCATTTTTTTCGGGAGCAGTGATTTTACTGATGCTTAAAGTGAAAAAATAAAAGTGAAATATTCCTTTAAATATCGTGCCTGGGGGGTGTCTACAGCATGCCTGTAAAGTGGCCCGTGTTTCCCGTGTTTAGAACAGTCCCTGGACATTTCTAAAGGAATAAAAGTCATTTAAAACTGCTTGCGGCTTTAATGTCAAATCTGGTCCGGGAAATATGGATGAAAATCATTGAGAAAATAGCATGGGTACCCCCCCACCACCCCCCCCAGCCCATTACCAGACCCTTTGTGTCTGGTATGGATATTAAGGGGAACCCCGCACCCAAATAAAAAAAGGAAAGGCGTGAGGCCCCCAGGCCCTATATACTCTGAACAGCAGTATACAGGCGGTGCAAACAAGACAGGGACTGTAGGTTTGTTCATAAGTAGAATCTGTTTGTAATTTTGAACAGGTACATTTTTAAGCTTTTTGGAAAACATAGGGAAGGGTTATCGCCCCTGTAACATTTGTTTTGCTGTCTGTGCACATCTTCCGAATATTTCACCTCACTTTCTGTCCCAATGACAATTGGATTTTAAAAATGTTGGGTTTTTGGTGAAACAAGGAACTCCTACAGGAGAGAATTTCCCTTCCTAGGGGTAGATTTCCTCTCACTTCCTGTAGTCTCCTTCCGTTTGCAAGTAGGAGTCGTTTGTAAGTTGGATGTTTGAAAGTAGGGGCCTGCCCTATATACTTTGCAGAAATTTGGGCCTTAGGTGTTGGTGTTGCCACAACACTGTAAGCCCTCACAGTTACTCTTGGTGGGCGCAGCTGTGAAATATTAGATCAAGAATTGTAATTACATGCCCCTGTTAAACAGGGTCAGAAAAATTGGGCCTTTGGTGGTGTTGGTGGTGGTGTTGCCACAACACTGAAAGGCCTCACAGTTACTCTTGGTGGGCGCAGGAATGGGCCCTGCTGTGAAATATTAGATCAAGAATTGTAATTACATGCCCCTGTTGAACAGAGTCAGAAAAATTGGGCCTTTGGTGGTGTTGGTGGTGTTGCCACAACACTGAAAGGCCTCACAGTTACTCTTGGCGGGCGCAGGAACGGGCCCTGCTGTGAAATATTAGATCAAGAATTGTAATTACATGCCCCTGTTAAACAGGGGCTGAAAAATTGGGCCTTAGGCACTGGTGCTGGTGCCACAACACTGCAACCCCCCACAGATACTGTAGTTGGAGCGCAGGAATGAGCCCTGCTGCAAAGTATTGCATCAAAAATTTTAATTACACGCCCCTGTTAAACAGGGGCAGAAAAATTGGGCCTTAGCCACTGGTGGCGGTACCCAGAACCAAAAATGTTCTTACAAGCTATCAGCATGAACATTGAGGAGGAAGAGGATAGTCACTCAGCATAACACAATAGTCACTCAGCATAGGCAGTCTTGAAGGGATCTCACATTCAAAAAAAATTATTCGGTTACATCAGCATCAGGTGCTTGGTAGCTGTTGATCCAAGACTGATTCATTTTTATGAAGGTCAGCCGATCGACCGATTCGGTGGACAGGCGCACCCTGTGATCGGTTACAAAGCCTCCAGCAGCACTGAATGTGCGTTCCGAAATAACGCTGGATGCAGGACAGGCCAGTTGCTCAATTGCATACTGTGCAAGCTCTGGCTAGTGATCCATCCTCAAGACCCAGTAAGCCAGAGGATTTTCGGTGGGAAAGGTGTCCAAGTCTGATCTTGCCCCTAGGTATTCCTGCACCATGTGAATCAGACGCTGGCGATGGTTGCTGGAACCGCTCATACCTTGGGGCTGCGGACTAAAAAATTGTCTGAACACATCGGTCAGACGGCCACCTTCTCCACTGCTCCTTCTGTGACTGTCCGAAGCCTCAGCAACACGTTGTCCAGGACCAGGAATGTGTAACCTCCCAGGCTCTGAAAACGCATTGCTTAAACCTTTCTGCAAGGCCTCCCGAAGATGTTTCATCCTCTGCTCCCTCTGCGACGACAAGATAAGGTCTGCAACCTTACCCTTGTAACGTGAATCAAGGAGGGTTGCCAGCCAGTAATGATCTCTCTCCTTGATACCACGAATACGAGGTTCCTTTTGCAGGCTTTGCAGGATCAGGGAGGCCATGCAGCGTAGGTTTGCTGAGGGATTCAGTCCGGAGTCCTCTGGGTCACTAAGGACGACATGATCCGCAGCCACCTCCTCCCAGCCACGTACAAGTCCATGGGTTTCTTGGGACTGTAAATGATCCCTTGAAGACTGCTGCTGATGCTGAGTGCTAGGCTCCACCTCCATGCTGACACAATCCTCCTCTTCCTCGTCCTCTTCCTGTGTGATCGGCGGGCCAGCAGGAACACTGTCTGGATAAAGGGGGCCTTGAGAGGTAAGGAAGTCCTCCTCTTCCTCCCTCTGTTCTGCCTCAAGTGCCCTGTCCATTATTCCACGCAGCGTGTGCTGCAACAGGTGGACAAGAGGGACAGTGTCACTGATGCATGCACTGTCACTGCTCACCATCCTCGTGGCCTCCTCAATTGGTGACAGGACAGTGCATGCATCCCTGATCATGACCCACTGGCGTGGAAAAAAAATCCCAAGGTCCCCTGACCCTGTCCTGGTGCCATATTGGCACAGATACTCATTGATGGCCCTCTGCTGCATGCGCAGCCACTGCAGCATGGCCAACATTGAGTTCCCCCTGGTGGGCATGTCACAGATTAGGCGGTTCTTGGGCAGGTTAAATTCCTTTTGCAGGTCAGCCAGCCGAGCACTGGCATTATACGACCGGCGGAAATGCACACAGACTTTCCTGGCCTGCCTCAGGACATCCTGTAAGCCCGGGTACCTGCCCAAGAACCGCTGCACCACCAAGTTAAGGACTTGAGCCAAACAGGGCACATGGGTCAGCTGTCCCTGTTGGAGGGCGGAGAGAAGGTTGGTGCCATTGTCACAAACCACCATTCCTGGCTCAACCACCTCTGAGCCTGCCCCTGCAGAGCTGACAGAATCTCTGCCCCAGTGTGGCTCCTGTCCCCCAAGCACACCAGCTCAGGCACCGCATGGCATCTTTTTGCCTGCGTACTTGTGTAGCCCCTTGAACGCCTACGGAGCACCGCTGGTTCCGAGGACAAATCAGCACAGGAAGAGGCCATGGAGGAAGAAGAAGAGGAGGGGTGGAGGAGAGAGGTGTCAGAATCACCACTAGTAGCATTTTGGAGGCGTGGTGGCGGAACAACCTCCAACACTACTGCACCTTGTCCTGCATCCTTCCCAGCTGCCAGCAGAGTCACCCAATGCACCGTGAAAGATAGGTAACGTCCCTGTCCATGCCTGCGGGACCATGAGTCAGCGGTAATATGCACCTTACTGCTGACCGCCCTGTCCAGCGAGACCAAGACATTGCCTTCCACATGCCGGTAGAGAGCCGGAATCGCCTTCCGTGAAAAAAAGTGGCGTTTGGGAACCTGCCACTGAGGAACCGCACATTGCACAAACTCACGGAAGGGGGCCGAGTCTACCAACTGAAAAGGCAGCAGTTGAAGTGCTAGCAATTTAGCCAAGCTAGCATTCAACCGCTGGGCATGTGGATGGCTGGGAGTGAACTTCTTTCGACGGTCCAGCAGCTGGGGCAGGGAAATTTGCCTGCTACAATTGGACGTCGGTGTACTGCTAGCAGAGTGCCCGCAAGTACTTGGCTGTGACACACCTAATTCTACACCTTCATTCCTCTCAGTGCAGGTTTCAGAGAGGACTGAAGGTATAGTAGGGTTGGAGACCCCAGCTGATGAGGAGCAAGGAGAGGTCCGCATTGTTCTTTGGTGTGGGTCTTTAATGTACGCTTGCCAACGGACTGCATGGCAGGTCGACATATGTCTGGTCAAGCATGTAGTGCCCAAGCGGCTGATGTTTTGGCCACGCGAGATACGCTTCAGACATATGTTGCAAATAGCAAAGGTGCGATCTGCTGCATATGTCTCAAAAAGGGCCCACACCAAAGAACTTTTGGAATAACGTGCAGAGACAGCAGCGCCCTGCACATGCGGAGCTCCGCGGTGTGATGCAGTCGGTGTGCTGCCCTTAAGCTGGCCCCTGGAGGGCATCCTGCCTCTCCTATCAGGCACCCACGTAGAGTCAGTGACATGGGAGAAAAGGAAACCCTGGACTGCCGCACTCTGTATAGACAGTTATTTATTCTAAAATTTCAAGTAAAAAAATCCAAATTTCTAAATAAATCCATAAATCCAAAACAACAAATGCAGATAGTATGCATGCAGGGAAGGGTGGCTAACGCGTTTCACGTCACGAATTGACGCTTACTGATAGCTGTAGAGTCAGTGACCTTATCATCCCCTCCCTCCTCATCTCTGGGGCAAACCTGGCAGTATGCTGCAGCTGGGGGAACATGACTGCCAGTTTGCTGTCCTTCTTAGGCACCCCCTCTCTCTGGGCTCACGTTACTGCCTTCCTCTAGCTGGATTCCATCATCGGAGCCTTCAAAACGCTATGCATCCTCCTGTGGTCAAACAGTTTGGGGGACTCCTCAGGAGGACATGGTGGGGCTAGGGAAGGAGTGACTGATGCCATTGAGCCGAGGGAAGAGGCCGATTTGCCAAACAAAGTACCCTGAGCCTGGGTGAGAGAGGATGAGGAGGATGAGGACGGCTTGGTCATCCACTCTACCAAGTCTTCGGCATGTTGCGGCTCAACGCGGCCAGCTGCCGAAAAAAAGGACAAGCGTGCTCCACGGCCACCTGCTGATAAGGATGCACCGTGTCCACAACCAGCACTGTTGCCTATAGACACAGAGCCTGCTTGCTCTCTTTTATTGGCCTGTGACTGTCTGCCTTTCCTTGTTGGCCTTCCAGACATACTGTTTTTGATGTATTGGAATACGTATACAAGGAATGGCCTGCAGTGAGATGTAGCTGCACAAAGCTGGGATGTATATGTACTGTATATTCTGATTATACTACAGCTAGCTGAATCAACTGCCTGGCTGTAGTATCTTAGCTACAGTAGTTCAGGAGTAACAGTCTGCAGTGTAGCTAAACTGAATACAGTATTGCTGAGTGATATACTGCAGCTTTCACAATCAACTACCTGCCTGTGGTCTCTTAGCAACAGTAGTTCAGAATGAGGAGGAACAGTCTGCAGTGTAGCTAAAACTGAATACAGTATTACTGAGTGATATACTGCAGCTTTCACAATCAACTGCCTGCCTTTGTTCTCTTAGCAACAATAGTTCAGAATGAGGAGGAACAGTCTGCAGTGTAGCTAAACTGAATACAGTATTACTGAGTGATATACTGCAGCTTTCACAATCAACTACCTGCCTGTCTGTAGTAGATTAGCTTAGCAACAGTAGATCAGGAACGGATCTAGCTTAACTGAATACAGTGTATATATATATATATATATATATATATGTAGCGGAGGTCCCAATTTAGGGGGCAGCTATGCTAAATTTAGGGGTGATTCGAGTGGTAGTTGGCACGGATCTTCCAATTCTTATTGGACTCTGCCTTGCTGCTGTTTTCACCTGGTGTGCAGTTCCCCTTTGAAGTATGGGTGGCGCTGTCACTTGTACTCTGGGTTGAACCACAGGTGATGGAGTGGCGATTAGGTGTCCTCTCTCGCCAGCTGTGCAGTGGGCATGGTCTACACGCTGTGTATGTCAGGAGAGGGTACAAAAGGGGCGGACGCCATTAGAGAGCGAGAAATTCCCGGGGCCCATGCCTGGAGGAAGGACCTATGGTCCAAGTTCAAGTGCATGGCCCTCCAGGCCATGGGGCCACATGCGCCTCAGTCCCAGGCACCTTTAGTCCTGGGACTGCAACTTCAGCCCTGGGCCCAGCACCTTTAGCTAAAGCCCACTTCAGGGAGGAAGAATCTCAGGGTGCCGCCTTGCGAGGGGACCCGCACCTGGAAGAGGAGACTGGGGGAGGACCGTTCCGAAGGATTGGTGAGAGATCACAGTGAAAGAAGGGGCCCAGTAACTCTCTGGAGGGATGTCATCCATCTGAAAAGGGATCTAAACAACGTGACGATTAGGAGGTTCGGGACACTACAGATTCTGTGGCAGGGGATCTCCCGATCGCATCCATTAAAGGAATCTGATTGACTGTTTGAGCTACATGCCGGCTGCTAGTGCCCTTGGGTGACTATCCGGGTGAGCTATACCCACTCGGGATCGAGTGGCGAAGAAGCCAGGAGTGTCTGAATCTGATCTATCCTTGCTAATACCTTTCTCTCTTCTCAACTTTGTGGTTATTCGTGCATAAGGAAAAATAAACTCTACGTTGGAGTTGCTGCTGGTGTGGACCTTGGAGTTACTTGGAGTATAGAGACTTGTCCCTTACATTCTGGGGGATGAGAACCACTTTGAGGAGAACCTTGCTGCAAGACCCGTAAGTTATAAGTGTGCCTAACCTCTGCAAACCGGAGGGTACGGGCATGGTGGCATTGTGCGTCTTTTCCTCCTGTGAGTGAGCCAAAGACGGGAGAGAGAAGTGGCCCGAGTGTTACATATATATACAACTATTAAGATGCATATGTAGCGGCCTCACCCCTCTCCCTTGCTTTATTGGTTATATGGCTGTTGTCTAGGGGTACCTGGGAGAGAGCGATGATACACACCATGGCCCATGTCCTCCGTAACTAAGAGGTGAAGGCCAGAAGATTGGGCTTTTGTGTAGGTGTCCTAGAGTCAAGTCCAGTCCTTCATCCCTGACTCCTTTGCTTTAGTAACCCAAGTTCCACACAGTGAATAGGTACAGCTCAGTTTTATTCTTCTTGCCAAGCAATAAAACAATCTTTCTCCTTTGGAAAATGGGGACAGATCGAGGATCCTTTCCCTTCTTACTGCTGCCCACTGTGCTGTCACCAGTGGTGAATAGTCACTGCCACTGACTAGGTAATATAGAACGTGAATTACCTTCGCTCACTTTGCCCCTGTCAGAGGAAGAAATCCGTCCAAGGGAGAAATGGAGGCCTCTCCGTCACCAGCGATGTCGCGCCGGGCTCTTTGGAGAAGTTACTGCGCACCAGTCCTCACAAACTCAGACACGGGCACCCAAGGAGTTAGGGTCCCCTCGGATTCCTCCACCCTCGCGGAACTCAGTCGAAGGTACTGGGCCCCAGGCATCCGCCATAGTACCTCACCCCAGGCTAAAGGTGCCTGAGATGGACTCCATCTCCGCTCCGGCTAGGCCAAGGGCGCCTAGGCCCGGAACACCGGAACGCCAGCACCCAAGCTGAAGGTGCCTGGGTGCGGCCGCGTCCTCCAACTCTCTGCCCCTAAGGTCAGGGCGTCCGCCCCTTTTATGACCTCTCCCTTTGCGCCACAGCGGGTTCCCCGCCCCGCTGTACCAGCTCCAGGGGAGGACAAAAAGGCACAGTTTGCGGTGTGAGTTCAGCTCTGGCCCAAGGCAACAACGCCACCTGTAGGCCCCAAGGAACCCCACACCACCAGAGTCCTCACATAAATTCAAACACCCGCTACACATATATATCCTCCATACACTGTAACTGCAGCTAACTGCCTCACCTGCCTGCTCTATCTAACTCAAATGAAATGACACTCTCTCTGTCTCTATCTCTCTCTCAGCCGGAACACACTACACAAGGTTGACGCGCGGGCGGCCTTATATAGTGTGGGGCGTGTACCTAATCCCTGAGCCATGATTTGCCAAAAGCACACTGCCTTTGGCAAATTATGTCTCTCTTTGCTTACGACGCTGTGATTGGCCAAGCATGTGGGTCATAGTGCATGCTTGGCCAATCATCAGCCAGCAATGCGTTGCCACAGTGAATTATGGGCCGTGACCCGCCACTCGAATTTGACGCGAACGGTCCATATTGTTCGAAATTCGGCGAACGGCTGAACAGACGATGTTCGAGTCGAACTTGAAGCTCATCCCTAGTGAGGAGCTAGTGCTGGGCTTTCCAAATCTATTGCATACAGAACACATCAAGCACAGCAAGAAAGTGTAGCTATTCATAGTTGGGCTTTGATTTCAGACTTAAATTTTTAGTTGATGCAAGTAGTTGGAATGGCTATTGTGGGGGAGTATTGTTTGCATGCAGTGGTGACTGTCTGGAGCAGATCTATAAAGAGGACCTGAACTGTGAAAGTTATGTCCAAAAAAGTAGGCAAACAGAGAGCAGAGGATTAGTTACCTGTATTGCTTATAGTAGCAACTAAAGGACCAATTTTGTATCCTCAAATCCGATGTAGATCCACATCTAAAATAACCACTGTGCATTCAGCTGGTGGCTTTAGGGCCACAAAAGGAGGTCCCACAGGCCACTTGCATCCTATTGACAAGCCTATAGGCTTCTTGGTGATGATCTTTTCCCAATTACTAATTTAATTTGTCTTGTTCTTCACTGTGTCTTTGCATGAAGGCAGCCATCTTGGTAGAAGAGCAGATCTTTTTTTTTTTTTATCAAATATTTTTTTTATTTCTTTTATATATGTAGCCGGCATGCACTTTCCCTGTGTATTTAAAACTGGCAGAGACACCAGTAATGTGCAGTTCCCTGCAGCTCAGGGGGTGGCGCTGTCGCTTTGGGCTGGGGTTGAACCATTGCTGTGTGCCGTACCCTTTTTGTCCTCCCTCGGCAGTGGTATGGTGGGGCGGGGAACCCGCCGTGCTTGCTGGCAGAGGGTATAAAGGGGCCGGCCATCTTTGTCACGGGGTCGAGTCCCAGGCATCTTCAGCCTGAGGGCGGTAGTTCGTGTCGGTCTTCTAGGCGGCCTAGGCCTGGAGGACGTTCGGAGGTCATGTTCCATCCCAGGCACCTTTAGCCTAGGGTGAGGTACTCGGATGGAGGTCCGGAGCTCAGTGCCCACCACTGAGTTCCGCGAGGGAAGGAGATCCTGGGGGACCCCGGGAGTGGGTACCCGAATCCAGAGGCGTAGTGGACCGGAAGGGGGTACTTGCTTGAAGACCTGGTGCAGCATATCACCAGTGACGGGTGAGCCTCTACCGGAGACCGCCTGGAAGGATATTTCCCCTCGATTGGAGACCGCAACCCACTTTCAGGAAGGAAAGTGGACAGTTCATTGTGTCTGGGCCTACTCGCATCTGCACCCCCTGTTTGTTCTGTTCATTGAGGGAGTCCAACTGTTTGTGCATTACTCTGTTATCGGAAGAATAAAGGAGTGTTGGACTTTATTGGTGTGGGGCTCATTTTCTGGCAGACATTGTTCAAGAAACCACCAGGAGGAGGCTCCAGAAGCATAACACCGACCCGAAGGTAAAAGAGCAATTGTCTCTCACTGCACATACATCTACAGGGGGGCTTGGCGTGGTGACCCCGCACTCTCTCCTCTAGAGTACCCCTAGACAAAAGCCAGAGCCAGAAGAACTGATCTAAAGAGGGAGAGAGTGGAGGCCGCTACACGTGGGGGCTCGGGTCCGGGATGGTGTTTGTGCTACTACGGAGTTTGAAAGTGTCTGCCCGGAGGAGTTCCGAGTAGGTCGGCCATATTATTGGCCAAAGTGCATCCCTGCTCGAAGTCGCGGACATGACCCAGTGAAGGGAAAGGCCCGCGCAGAAGAGCGAGAAGAGAGGGGAGCTTAGCCGTGTGAAGGACTACACGTGGCGGCTTCTATTTGAACTGCGCCATCAGACACACCCTCACTGCCTAGTTCGTGGGCGTGACCCAAAGAAGAAGAAAAGCCCGCAAACTGGAGTGCAGAGGGGAGGAGTCCAATACGTGTGAAGGACTACACGTGGGACATTGGCGCAAAAACTGGCAGTGCGCAATGGATCAGCAGCAAGTCACCATGTTCGGACAAACAGCGTGGGTTCCACTTCACCCTTCCACCACGTCTTTGACTGCTGCTGCTCCGGTGACCGATACAGGGATTCGGCTAAAGCTAAGGGGACGATTCGCTCTGTATTCATGCATGGACGTTGAGGCCCAGGGTGTGATTCTTCCCGGCTGCTCGGGACTGGTGTGTCATCTGAAGCCATTCGGGCGATGCGAGGCCTGTGGGGAGTTCTTATTCGAGGTGGATACAGTCATTGAGAAGCCAAGGACCATCTACCCCGGCCGTGCTGCAGGCAACACCACTCAGAGAGGAGGAATCACTGCTTTGACAGCCATCCCTGTGCCCACTGCAGCGACCGCGGAGGAGGTCGCGAGTACTCAAAGGGAGAAATCCGAGGATGCTGACTCGGTCACCACTGTCTCACAGCGTCCACCACCGAAGAGAAAGACCGGCATGGTAGCCCCGACCAGCGGTTGTGGTGGACCATCTCGCCTGCCTACGCCCGGCCCGGATGAATCCGTTGAGAAGAGTTCCGGACGTCCTGCCTCTAGAAAAGGCCGAGGTAAGCCAGGCAGAGGGACTTGGTGTGTGGGCGGAGGTGTCGGAGATCCACAATCCTGTGTGTCTGTGGGAGGTAAAAATTCAGTTTCCACTACAGGCTACCTGCCCGCGGAGGAGTGTGACACCTCCGACCTAGAGTCGCTCTCCGATCTGGGAGACAATGTCGCCATAGACGAACTGTTTGCTCAAAAGGGCTGGGACAGTACACCCCGGGTGGAGGCAGCAGCGCCTGAGGAGGGGTCCCGTCCCCAGCCTGCCCTTACATCCCCGGTACCACCTACACCCAGTACCGGGGAAAAGAGACTGTTGTTGCGGGCACCTATGCCCAGACCAGATGTGATCAAGGTCCCTCGCCACCCGAACTCAATAGTTTTGCCTGGCGAAGGGGACAGAGCCACTATGCCTCCTCTGGCGAGACTACAACGCCCATTTGGCCAGAAGGTTGCTGCTGAGTATGGGTGGGAGTACCCATACTTGTCCAAAGAGTTATTGTATGAAGTGGAGGTTTGCCGGGAGCGCTGGTACGGTGACTTTGTGTGGACCCACCTTCGGGTTCCACATGCCCGCAGGTACCTTGCGTGTTCCCCCAAGGCCTCTCAGCGCTTTGAAGACTGCAAAACAGAATGGATGCTGGGATGACATTTCCACGCGGACAAGGTGCTAATCTGACGCAAGGAAGGGGAAGATGTCGAGTACCATCCGGAGACCATGGATCAGCACTTGAAGCCACTTGTCCTGCCGCATTCTCGGTTCTATCTATAGGAGAAGAGAGACTCCGTTTTTGTTCTTTGCATTGCTGAACTTTCCGGTGCTGTTGTTTCTGTTATCCGGAACTTCACTGACTGTGCCCAGCATGGGTGTGTGTGCTTCTCAGAGGTATTGAAGGACTGTTCCTGTTTGTCCTTCATTCTCCAACAAGACACCATGGACTCTGGGGCAGATAGGGTCAAAGAAGAAGTTCCACAAGTGCAGTTACCGTGACACTGTCACCAGGTGGCAGTGTTGCGCACCGACATTCACTTTTCATAGCACACACTCATAGGAGGAAAGGATTTCTCTGAGGAGAAGTTTTTTTCTCTTTCACACGAATACATGTGTTAGGGTTGTGTGTGCTTAACTTTATTTTCCTTGCAGGAGGACATCCCATCAAGACCATCAGGAATGGGTGGGCCTTAGTTAGGATGAGTGGGATGAAATGTTATGTGATCATGTGAATTCAAATGTTGTGTTAGGTGTTGTTGTTTCCTTTCCCTCCCTTCCATGTGTGGCTCAGACACAATTGCTCCAGTTAGTAAGTTTTCAAAAGTTTTATTTTTGTACAATTTATAGTTGGTTTCTGGACTGGGCTATGTCAGCCGTTGAGGGCATAGTTTATTCCAGGCACTGGGGACCAGTGTCAAACCACCAGGGGGAGAGTGTAGCGGGCATGCACTTTCCCTGTGTATTTAAAACTGGTAGAGACACCAGTAATGTGCAGTTCCCTGCAGCTCAGCGGGTGGCGCTGTCGTTTTGGGCTGGGGTTGAACCATTGTTGTGTGCCGTACCCCTTTTTGTCCTCCCTCGGCAGTGGTATGGTGGGGCGGGGAACCCGCCGTGCTTGCTGGGAGAGGGTATAAAGGGGCCGGCCATCTTTGTCACGGGGTCGAGTCCCAGGCACCTTCAGACTGAGGGCGGGGGTTCGTGTCAGTCCTCTAGGCGGCCTAGGCCTGGAGGACGTTCGGAGGTCGTGTTCCATCCCAGGCACCTTTAGCCTGGGGTGAGGTACTCGGATGGAGGTCCGGAGCTTAGTGCCCACCACTGAGTTCCGTGGGGGAAGGAGATCCTAGGGGACCCCGGGAGTGGGTACCCGAATCCAGAGGCGTAATGGACCGGGAGGGGGTACTTGCTTGAAGACCTGGTGCAGCATATCACCAGTGACGGGTGAGCCTCTACCGGAGACCGCCTGGAAGGATATTTCCCCTCGATTGGAGACCGCAACCCACTTTCAGGAAGGAAAGTGGAGAGTTCATTTTGTCTGGGCCTACTCGCATCCGCACCCCCTGTTTGTTCTGTTCATTGAGGGAGTCCAACTGTTTGTGCATTACTCTGTTATCGGAAGAATAAAGGAGTGTTGGACTTTATTGGTGTGGGGCTCATTTTCTGGCAGACATTGTTCAAGAAACCACCAGGAGGAGGCTCCAGAAGTAGAACACCGACCCGAAGGTAAAAGAGCAATTGTCTCTCACTGCACATACATCTGCAGGGGGGCTTGGCGTGGTGACCCCGCACTCTCTCCTCTAGAGTACCCCTAGACAAAAGCCAGAGCCAGAAGAACTGATCTAAAGAGGGAGAGAGTGGAGGCCGCTACATATACAAACATCATAGACAGCGATAACAACATACAACCCAAGCACGTATAGAGAGGGAATGAAAAAAAAAACAAAAAAAAAAACAAAGACAAAAAAAACCCATCACCCCTAGCCCCCATGCTCCCCCCCCCCCCCCTCTGTCCCCATCGCTACCACATTTATCCGGACCCCTCTCGTCATACATCCAGAATATCAAACCATCTTTTCCATATTTTTTCAAATTTCCCTAGACTGCCTCTATGTAAAAATCTATGTTTTTCCTTAATTATGGTTTCCCTTACTTGCATTTTCCATTCTGCTACTGTAGGTGGATATGGTGACAACCATTTTTGTGCTATAAGCTTACGAGCCTGAAATAAACTTCTCTTTATTGATACCGTGTATTCCCCCGGAGTTCTTAGATCATCCAGGATACCCAAGATATATCTGATGCCGCGTACACACGATCGATTTTCTCGACGGTGAAAACACCGTCGAGAAAATCGACGGGAAAAATGACGGTGAAATTGGTCGAGAAAAACGACGGTGAAAAACGACGGTGAAATTGGTCAAGAAAAACGACCGTGTGTAGGCTCCCTGGCACTGTTTCCCTATGGGAAAACTGCCGCGGAAAAAAATGCAGTGAATCACGACGAGAGTTTTCTCTTCATCAAAGAGAACAATGGCAGCATGGTATTGACATCACCAAATCTCATTCCAAATCTGGTGAGACTAGCAGTCAGAGGCATGTGGGAGGGGCCACTCACCCTGTATGTGGGGGGTACCTTTCGCTGTATATGTGCTCACCAACGCCCAGGACCAGGCGGGGAATATGAAAGTTCAACATTAGGGCACTTCTACAACTAATGCCGCGTACACACGATTATTTTTCCCGTCGGGAAAAATTACATTTTTTTTTTAACAAGAAAAACGACCGTCTGTGGGCTTTTTGCCATTTTTCCCAACGGGAAAAACGGCATTAATCACGACGAGAAAAATTAGAACATGCTCTAATTTTTCTCATCGTGATTCCCGTTGTTTTTTTCCGCGGCAGTTTTCCCATAGGGAAACACTGCCACGCAGTGCCGATCCTGACCTCCCTGGGGCCCTAAGCAAAATTCTGCTAAGGGGCCCTTTACGGTGGCAAAAAATGGGTGTGGTTTACGCAGAATGGTGGGCGTGGCTTACATGGGCGTGGCTCGGAGGGGTGTGGTTAGAGTCAGAGATGAATGAGGGATGGAGGAAGAAAGAGAGAAAGAAAGAGGGAGAGATAGAAAGAAAGAGGGGTGGAGGGACAGCAGGCCCAGATCCTACACCACAATAGAAATATGTGTATTCCAGAAAGTTTAACAAATCAGCAGATAAAGATACTCCAAACACCTGGTGTTAGCGCTTCAATCATCCCGGCACCATGGTTGTTATGGTGTCAGGATGACTGAAGCGCATTATTTATATTATTACATTGTAATATAGAATGAAATTATTCAACTCACCATAATGCAGAATCAGTGGAAGCCCCAAGTCCCTCCTTACACCAGGCATTCCCAGCGGAGTCCCCCTTACACCAGGCATTCCCAGTAGAGTTCCTCCTTATATCAGGCATTCCCAGTAGAGTCCCTCCTTACACCAGGCATTCCCAGTAGAGTCCCTCCTTACACCAGGCATTCCCAGTAGAGTCCCTCCTTACACCAGGCATTCCCAGCGGAGGTCCCCTTACACCAGGCATTCCCAGCGGAGGCCCCCCTTACACCAGGCCTTCCCAGCGGAGGCCCCCCTTACACCAGGCATTCCCAGCGGAGGCCCCCCTTACACCAGGCCTCCCCAGCGGAGGCCCCCCTTACACCAGGCATTCCCAGCGGAGGCCCCCCTTACACCAGGCCTCCCCAGCGGAGGCCCCCCTTACACCAGGCATTCCCGGCGGAGGCCCCCCTTACACCAGGCCTCCCAGGCGGAGGCCCCCCTTACACCAGGCCTCCCCAGCGGAGGCCCCCCTTACACCAGGCCTCCCCAGCGGAGGCCCCCTTTACACCAGGCATTCCCAGTGGAGGCCCCCCTATACACCAGGCCTCCCCAGCGGAGGCCCCCCTTACACCAGGCATTCCCAGTGGAGGCCTGCCTTACACCAGGCATTCCCAGCGGAGGCCTTACACCAGGGTAGGCCCCCCTTACACCAGGCATTCCCAGCGGAGGCCCCCCTTACACCAGGCATTCCCAGCAGAGGCCCCCCTTACACCAGGTGTGATGCCCCAGCAGCAGAGACTCTCTCCGCCGCCATTACGCAGAGGGGACAGTGGAGGAGCCGGCCGGGTGGCTGGCAATAGGAATTAAGCTGCGGCGCCGCCGCCCACCCCCGCCCCTTCCCACATTTCACTCACACACAGACAGACATTAGCGGGGCGGGAGGTGGGCGGTGCCGCAGCTCAATTCCTATTGGCAGCCACCCTGACCCTCCTCTTGGTCTACAAGAAAATTAAAATTGTCTCCGCCCGGCCTGCGGACCTCTAGTGGCGGCGGCGGCGGTTGCGGCGGCGGCGAAGATTCGGGGGCCCCTAGTAATTACTCGGGGCCCTATGCAGCTTGCCTAGCAAGCCTATAGGGCGGATCGGCCCTGCTGCCACGGAGCCCACACATGGTCGTTTTTCTCGACCACAAAAAAAATGACGGGAAAAACGGACGTGTGTAGGGAACCAAGCCGTTCCCTCGTTTTTCCCGTCGATTTTCTCAACAGTGTTTTTTACCGTCGAGAAAATCTATCGTGTGTACGCGGCATAAGAGATGAGCCGTTACACTGTGTGCAGCATTAAAAGTACACAGTTCCTCTGAAAAGTACTGTCCCGTGTCACTACACACCTTAGCTTGATGAGTGTTGCAACTAGGAGGTAAGCTGCTGAGTCTGCACCCACTTCACCAGTCCAGCAGACCTCTATTACCTAACTAATACCGCGTACACACGATCTGAAATTCCTACAACAAATGTTCGATGTGAGCTTTTGGTTGGAAATTCCGACCGTGTGTAGGCCCCATCGGACATTTGCTGTCGGAATTTCCGACAACAAAAATTTCAGAGCTGGTTCTCAAATTTTCAGACAAAAAATTCAGATCGTCTGTGTGCAATTCCGACGCACAAAAAAAACACGCATGCTCAGAATCAAGCAGAAGAGCCAAACTGCCTATTGAACTTCATTGATCTCGGCTCGTCGTACGTCTTGTACGTCACCGCGTTCTTGACGTTCGGAATTTCCGACAACATTTGTGTGACCGTGTGTATGCAACACAAGTTTGAGCCAACATTTCGTCAGAAAAAAATCCACGGTTTTGTTGTCAGAATTTCCAATCGCGTGTACGCGGCATAACAGTAACAGAATGGGGTACCACCATGCACATAACTTAGACCTCATGCATGCGCTTGGTATCTCCTTCATGCAATGCTTCATATTCCCATCGCACACATTCCTGGATAAGCTCTCAAAATTAGGGTGCTGCAGCAACAACCATCTGGATACTGGTTCAAGTCACAAAGTAGATATTTGCCAGCACACCAAGGATCGGCACAAAGTGGCGTCCAAACGTGTAGTTTATTGCATCTCACAACACAAGAAAGGTGCAACGTTTCGGAGTCACACAGGACCCCTTCGTCTGGCATGTGATAGATTACTTCTTGGTATCTCCTTCACTCTCATGGATCATGGATCTCTGTAACATAGGTTTGGTTCTGGTTGCTACTAGAAAATGACCGCAGATCACCAACCCTCTTGCTATTAGAGGACCTGTCACCTATACCAGGTACTACGCTTCACGACTGGCTGCGTTGTGTATTCTTCTAGTACTTGGTTATCCATAGCAACTGCATTACTCCTTCTGGTTGTCTTGCCAAGTAGTGGCTTAGCTTCATACCCCACATGTGCCTTATTGACCCAAGTCCTTTGAATATGCCAGAACCAACAAGCACCCCTTTGAATAACATCAGACCAGGCTTAGAGCAGATGCAACTTTACTTAAAACATCATGGCATTACAGTTCAACATTAGGGATGAGCTTCGTGTTCGAGTCGAACATACGTTCGACTCGAACATCGGCTGTTCGATCGTTCGACGAAGATCGAACGATTTGGGCCGTTCGCGCCAAATTCGAGTGACGCTAACGGCCCACAATGCACTACGCCATCGCAGTGTCATCCAGGCGCTGTGATTGGCCAAGCATGCACTGTGACCCCGCATGCTTGGCCAATCACAGCGCCGGCAGCGAGGAGAGCAATGATTGGCCACAGGCAGAGAGGTACAGTGAGTGAAACTGACAGTGTGCTATTCTGTTCTAAACCAATCTTGCTGAACCATATTTGAAATCCTTGAGTTTAGGGACAGAGAAGGACACTCGTGGAAACTATCAGTGTGCTATTCTGTGCTAAATCTTGTTTGTAGGGACAGAGAGGTACAGTGAGTGAAACTGACAGTGTGCTATTCTGTTCTAAACCAATCTTGCCGAACCATATTTGAAATCCTTGAGTTTAGTTACAGAGAGGTACAGTGAGGGAAAGTGTCAGTGTGCTATTCTGTGCTAAATCTTGTTTGTAGGGACAGAGTAGGACAGTGAGTGAAACTGACAGTGTGCTATTCTGTTCTAAACCAATCTTGCTGAACCATATTTGAAATCCTTGAGTTTAGGGACAGAGAAGGACACTCGTAGAAACTATCAGTGTGCTATTCTGTGCTAAATCTTGTTTGTAGGGACAGAGAGGTACAGTGAGTGAAACTGACAGTGTGCTATTCTGTTCTAAACCAATCTTGCTGAACCATATTTGAAATCCTTGAGTTTAGGGACAGAGAGGTACAGTGAGGGAAAGTGTCAGTGTGCTATTCTGTGTTAAATCTTGTTTGTAGGGACAGAGTAGGACAGTGAGTGAAACTGACAGTTACAGTGCATGCATCAGTGACACTGTACCTCTTGTCCACCTGTTGGAGCACACGCTGCGTGGAATAATGGACAGGGCACTTGAGGCAGAACAGAGGCAGGAAGAGGAGGACTTCCTTGCCTCTCAAGGCCCCCTTTACCATGACAGTGACCTTATGTTACCGTCGCAGAGGGAGCAGAGGATGAGACAACTCCGGGAGGCCTTGCAGAAAGGTCTGTGCAACGCGTTCCCAGAGACTGGGAGGATACAAACTCCTGGTCCTGGACAACGAGTTGCTGAGGCTTCGGGCAGTCAAAGAAGGAGCGGTGGGGAAGGTGGCCGTCTGACCGATGCGTTCAGACAATTCTTTAGTCCGCAGCCCCAAAGTATGATCGTTTCCAGCAACCATCGCCAGCGTCTGATATACATGGTCCAGGAATACCTAGGGGCAAGGTCAGACTTGGACACCTTCCCCACCGAAAATCCTCTGGCTTACTGGGTCTTGAGGATGGATCACTGGCCAGAGCTTGCACAGTATGCAATTGAGCTACTGGCCTGTCCTGCATCCAGCGTTCTTTCAGAACGCACATTCAGTGCTGCTGGAGGATTTGTCACGGATCACAGGGTGCGCCTGTCCACCGACTCGGTTGATCGACTGACTTTCATCAAGATGAACCAGTCTTGGATCACCACCAGCTACCACACACCTGATGCTGATATAACAGACTAATTGATTTTAAAATGTCACATCCCTTCAAGACTGATGCTGATGCTGAGTTCCTGTGCTGTTATGTTGACTAGCTATCCTCCTCCTCCTCCTCAATGATCCGATTAATGATGATAGCTTGGAAGATCATTTTGGTTTATGGGTGCCGCCACCAGTGGCTAAGGCCCAATTTTTCAGCCCCTGTTTAACAGGGGCGTGTAATTACAATTTTTGATCCAATACTTTGCAACAGGCCTCATTGTTGTGCTCCAAGTAAAGTATCTGTGAGGGGTTGCAGTGTTGTGCCACCAGTGCCTAAGACCCAATTTTTCAGCCCCTGTTCAACAGGGGCATGCAATTATAATTATTGATCTAATAATTCACAGCAGGGCCCATTGCTGCGCCCACCAAGAGTAACTGTCAGGCCTTACAGTGTTGTGTCAACACCACCACCACCACCACCACCAAAGGCCCAATTTTTCAGCCCCTGTTCAACAGGGGCATGCAATTATAATTATTGATCTAATAATTCACAGCAGGGCCCATTGCTGCGCCCACCAAGAGTAACTGTCAGGCCTTACAGTGTTGTGTCAACACCACCACCACCACCACCAAAGGCCCAATTTTTCAGCCCCTGTTCAACAGGGGCATGCAATTATAATTATTGATCTAATAATTCACAGCAGGGCCCATTGCTGCGCCCACCAAGAGTAACTGTCAGGCCTTACAGTGTTGTGTCAACACCACCACCACCACCACCACCACCAAAGGCCCAATTTTTCAGCCCCTGTTCAACAGGGGCATGCAATTATAATTATTGATCTAATAATTCACAGCAGGGCCCATTGCTGCGCCCACCAAGAGTAACTGTCAGGCCTTACAGTGTTGTGGCACCAGCACCACCATCAAAGGCCCAATTTTTACTACCACTGTTCAACAATTATATGTTATTACAATTCCTGATATAATAGTTGACAGCAGGGCGTTCCAGCACCCACCAAGAGTAACTGTGAGTGCTTACAGTGTTGTGCCAACACCAACACCTAAGGGGCCAATTTCTGCAGAGTATATACGGCAGGTCCCTACTTTCAAACATCCAACTTACAAACGACTACTACTTGCAAACGGAAGAAGACAACAGGAAGTGAGAGGAAATCTACCCCTAGGAAGGAAAATTCTCTCCTGTAAGAATTAATATGGGAGAAAGGTGTCTCCTCTCTACTGATGCTTTATTACCAATCCTTGTTTCAATAAAAACACCACATTTCAAAAACAGTTGTCATTGGGACGCAAAGTGAGGTGAAATGTTCTGAACAGGGACACAGACAGCAAAACAAATGTTACAGGGGTGATAACCCTTACCTATGTTTTCCAAAAAGCTTAAAAATAGGTATTTGGCCTGGAGCTACACTTAAACAATGTAGCTGTTCAAAATTACAAACAGATTCTACATAAGAACAAACCTACAGTCCCTGTCTTGTATGCACCGCCTGTATACGGCTGTTCAGAGTATATAGGGCCTTTTTTATTTTGTGTGCGGGGTTCCCCTTAATATCCATACAAGACCCAAAGGGGCTGGTAATGGGCTGGGGTAGGGGGGGGGGGGGTCATGGGGTAGCTATGCCATTTTTCTTAAAGATTTTCATCCATATTACCGGGACCAGACATTACATTAAAGCCGCAAGCAGTTTTAAATGGCTTTTTTTTCCTTTAGAAGTGTCATTTTGTGCAGGGACAGTTCTAAACACGGGAAACACGTGGCACTTCACAGGCATACTTTAGACACCCCCCAGGTACGATATTTAAAGGAATATTTGATTTTTTTTTTTCACTTAATGCATCATTAAAATGACTGCTCCCGAAAAACGTCTGTTTTTAACACTTCTTTTTGCATTGATACATGTCCCCTGGTGCAGAACCCGGGTTCCCAAACCCTTTTTAGGACAATAACATGGATAATAGTCGTTATAATTAGCACTTTAGAATCCGAACGTTCG
Organism: Rana muscosa; assembly: GCA_029206835.1. Taxonomy (NCBI): domain Eukaryota; kingdom Metazoa; phylum Chordata; class Amphibia; order Anura; family Ranidae; genus Rana; species Rana muscosa. Next base: position 365,251,667 of record CM055125.1, read on the forward strand.
CATCCATTGTATTTAATAGGGTTCTAATGTTCGTGCGAACTTTCGGTCCGTTCGCGGGTTCTGGTGCGAACCGAACCCGGGGGTGTTCGGCTCATCACTATTCAACATGAACAACGTCCATTTCTTGACCCTAACTACGACTGAATGGTAGTAGTCCATATCAGGCCCGGACTGGGACAAAAAATAGGCCCGGGCATTTTAGACTGAGCAGCCCGGGGGGGGGGGGGGGGGGCACGGCAGCAGCGGTTAATGATGGGATGTGGAGTTCCAGCACCTTCTACCTCTGGACCCCTTTACATTACACAGCACCCTGCACCTCTGGACCCCTTTACATTACATAGCACCCTGGACCCCTTTACATTACATAGCACTGCACCTCTGGACCCTTTTACATTACACAACACCCTGCACCTCTGGGCCCCTTTACATTACACAGCACCCTGCACCTCTGGACACCTTTACATTACACAGCACCCTGCATCTCTGGACCCTTTTACATTACACAGCACCTGTACCTCTGGACCCCTTTACATTACACAGCACCCTGCACCTCTGGACACCTTTACATTACACAGCACCCTGCACCTCTGGACACCTTTACATTACACAGCACCCTGCACCTCTGGACCCTTTTACATTACACAGCACCTGTACATCTGGACCCCTTTACATTACACAGCACCCTGCACCTCTGGACACCTTTACATTACACAGCACCCTGCACCTCTGGGCCCCTTTACATTACATAGCACCGCACCTCTGGACCCCTTTACATTACACAGCCCCCCACAGTTTGTTACACAGACACCCCCTAACAGTTCTGGACCCCCTGCATGTTACACAGACCTCCCTACAGTACAGACCCCCTCCCTATAGTGCAGACCCCCTCCCTACAGTACAGACCCCCCTACAGTACAGACCCCCCTACATTACAGCCCCCTCTACAATACAGACCCCCTCCCTACATTACAGACCCCCCTCTACAATATAGACCCCCCCTACAATACAGAACCCCCACTACATTACAGACCCCCCTACATTACAGACCCCCCTACATTACAGACCCCCCTACAATACAGCCCCCCCTACATTTCAGACCCCCCCTACAATACAGAACCCCCTACATTTCAGACCCCCCGCTACATTACAGACCCCCCTACATTTCAGACCCCCCTACATTTCAGACCCCCCTTAAAATACAGAACCCCCTACATTTCAGACCCCCCTACAATACAGAACCACCTACAATTCAGACCCCCCTACAATACAGAACCCCCTACATTTCAGACCCCCCCTACAATACAGAACCCCCTACATTACAGACCCCCCCTACAATACAGAACCCCCCTACATTTCAGACCCCCCCTACAATACAGAACCCCCCTACATTACAGACCCCCTACAATACAGAACTCCCCTACATTTCAGACCCCCCTACAATACAGAACCCCCCTACATTTCAGACCACCCCTACAATACAGAACCCCCCTACATTACAGACCCCCCTACAATACAGAACCCCTCCTACATTTCAGACCCCCCCTACAATACAGAACCCCCCTACATTACAGACCTCCCTACAATACAGAACCCCCCTACATTTCAGACCCCCCTACATTTCAGACCACCCCTACAATACAGAAACCCCCCTACAATACAGACCCCCCTTCAGACCCATAATGTACCTCAGATCAGCGCGGGACTGCATGTTGGGTCCCCTCCCCCAGTGTGGACATAAAGGAGGAGGGGGAGGCGGCTTCACTCTGCTTGGCTGTGTGAGACAGCCGACCCGAGACTGATCAGATCATCAGTGCCGCGGCCACCTTGCCAGAGAGAAGGGGATCGTTGCGGGTCCTGGCCCCCTGATGTGCCGACGGGTGTCACTGTCACTCGAGTGCGGCTCCGACCCGCAGCTGAGAGTGCACTGGGGCAGTGGCGTCACTAGGGTTGGTGTCACCTGGTGCGGCAAAACATGGTGTCACCCCCTCCTGTCTATCCTGCCCAGCGCACTGCAGGCAGCGCACGGTCATGAGGCGCACCCCCAAATGACCCCTGTAAATTAAAGTATAGGGTGGTATTGGGCCGGCTGGGGTAATATAGGGCAGGTTGCGGTGATATAGGGCAGGCTGGGGTGGCATAGGGCAGGTTGGGGTTGTATAGGGCAGGCTGGGGTGGTATAGAGCAGGTTTGGGTGGTATAGGGCAGGCTGGGTGGCATAGGGCAGGTTGGGGTGATATAGGGCAGGTTGGGGTGGTATAGAGCAGTTTGCGGTGGCATAGGGCAGGTTGGGCTGGTATAGAGCAGTTTGCGGTGGCATAGGGCAGGTTGTGGTGGCATAGGGCAGTTTGCGGTGGTATAGGGCAGGTTGCTGTGACATAGGGCAGGTTGGGCTGGTATAGAGCAGGTTGGGGTGGTATAGAGCAGTTTTCGGTGGCATAGGGCAGGTTGTGGTGGCATAGGGCAGGTTGGCCTGGTATAGAGCAGTTTGCGGTGGCATAGGGCAGGTTGGGGTGGTATAGAGCAGTTTGCGGTGGCATAGGGCAGGTTGTGGTGGCATAGGGCAGGTTGCGGTGGCATAGGGCAGGCTGGGGTGGTATAGGGCAGGTTGCGGTGGCATAAGGCAGGTTGCGGTGGCATAGGGCAGGGTGCGGTGGCATAAGGCAGGTTGGGGTGGCACGCATAGGGCAGGGTGCGGTGGCATAAGGCAGGTTGGGGTGGTATGGTGCCAGGTTAGGATTCTATGTAGTGACATGTGCAGCAGTGCAGTAACTTACAGCATGCCTGGAGATGAAGACACTCTGGCTGCTGTGTCCTCGTTTCTTTCTCCTTCAGCTGTGGGATCAGCCAGAATGAACAAGTGGAGGGGGCAGCCACACCCCCAGCTCCGCCCACCAACTCCGGCTGCCTCCGGAGACATTGGAGATGATGGGGAAGACATGACATGCTGTCCGGCGGCCCGTGGGCCGCCTCGGCCCACCGGGCATTTGCCCGGTATGCCCTATGGCCACTCTGGCCCTGGTCCATATAGTGCTGGTTGATCTCCAGACTCCTGGTGCTTCAAACAGAATGCGAGGTGTGGCCCATCGAAAAACCCTGAACCCAGCCTTCACCCATATTTATACTACTGGTGGGTAGGCTAGATTCAAAATGCCTGGAACCCACAGCACACACGTTAACATTTGCCCCACAGCATGGACCAGTCACTATTTAATACCATAATCTTGCAGGCAACCTGCCTACAAGCAGCAGTGCCTTAAATTATCTCACACTGCAGATATACACTCACCGGCCACTTTATTAGGTACACCTTGCTAGTACCGGGTTGGACCCCCTTTTGCCTTCAGAACTGCCTTAATTAATCATGTCATAGATTCAACAAGGTGTTGCAAACATTCCTTGAAAGATTTTGGTCCATAGTGACATGATAGCATCACCCAGTTTCTGCAGATTTGTCAGCTGCACATCCATGATGCGAATCTCCCGTTCCACCACATCCCAAAGGTGCTCTAATGGATTGAGATATGGTGACTGTGGAGGCCATTGGAGTACATAAACTCATTGTCATGTTCAAGAAACCAGTGGTAAGATGCTTGGAGCTTTGTGACATGGTGCATTATCCTGCTGGAAGGAGCCATCAGAAGATGGGGACACTGTAGTCATAAAGGGATGGACATGGTCAGTAACAATACTCAGGTAGGCCGTGGGGTATAAAAGATGCTCTATTGGTACTAAGGGGCCCAAAGTGTGTCAAGAAAATATCCCCCCCACCATTACACCACCACCAGCCTGAACCGGTGATACAAGGCAGGATGGATCCGCTTTCATGTTGTTTACACCAAATTCTGACCTCCATCTGAATGTTGCAGCTGAAATCAAAAACTCATCAGACCCGGCAACGTTTTTCAAATCTTCTATTGTCCAATTTTGGTGATCCTGTGCGAATTGTAGCCTCAGATTCCTGTTCTTAGCTGACAGGAGTGACACCCGGTGTGGTCTTCTGCTGCTGCAGCCCATCTGCTTCAAGGTTGGATGTGTTGTGCATCCAGAGATGGTATTCTGCATACCTTGGATGTAACAAGTGGTTATTTGACTAAACAAGAAAAAACTGCGCCAAAAATAAATTCAGCATCCAGGGGCTGGTATGTGAAAAACAATGTATAATAAAAAATAAATAAAGTGACCCAGTTGCATAAAAAAGTCCGTAATGAGTTAATGAAAATCCAAATGTGTACATATGGTATGTAGAGGTAAGTAGAGACACCAAACTCCAACAAATGATAATTGAAACGAAAAATAGTCCTATTAATAGGGCAATGGAACTTGATAGACTGCAGAGATGGATTCAAACATATACATGTTCCAGATGCACATCACCCGGTGACTCAAACAAACAGAAGGCGCCCTCCACCGTAAAAGGTAACTGCTTACCAGAGGCAAGCCCACGAAAGCAGTCGGCTGTAACCCAGCCGCGGCCTTTGGCTTGCGTGTGGACACACCGGAACTCTAACAGGAACTGGGATGACCCCAAGAGGCAGGAAACCAATAAGAAGCAATTCCACTCGATCACAGCATGTATGTATCCATTAGGTTGAACCCAGGGGAGGAAAGGACACAGACCATAGTGTAACACCGCAATAGTATTTAATGTATAAAAAAGGTAGAACACTTACATCAATTCAGACGTTTAAAATTCATAAAAATAAAGCCGGCCGGCAATGAACAGAAGCCCTTCTCCTCTGCTAAGCGCGGTGACGTCAGCACGTCGCTCCCATACGCGTTTCGTCACAGCAGACGTTCTCAATGGGGATGAGTTACTGTTGTCTTTCTATCATCTGGAACCAGTCTGCCAATTCTCCTCTGACCTCTGACATCAACAAGGCATTTTCCTCCACACAACTCTCGCTCACTGGATATTTTCTTTTTTTTTTCAGATCATTCTCTGTAAACCAGAGAGATGGTTGTGTGTGAAAATTCCAGTAGATCAGCAGTTTTTGAAATGCTCAGACCAGCCCGTCTGGCACCAACAACCATGTCACGTCCAAAGTCACTTAAATCCCCTTTCTTCCCCATTCTGATGCTCAGTTTGAACTTCAGCAAGTCATCTTCACCACGTCTAGATGCCTAAATGCATTGAGTTGCTGCCAATTGATTGGCTGATTAGCAATTTGCGTTACCAAACAATTGAACAGGTGTACCTAATAAGGTGGCCGGTGAGTGTACAGCTATGAGCCTATAGGCACAGCATTGCCCAGCCACAGGACGTACACTGCTAAATTGTAGGAGGAATTTAATGCAAAATGTAAATCTTCCACGATACTGCTTAGGCACATTTTATTTTTCTAGAGGACGTTTCATATAAGGCATCAAATTTTCATTTTTTTTTTTTTTAATTTAGGTCAACTCAAGGATAGTGAAACTTTATTGAATATACTGTAACTGTTTAAGACATATACCGTATATACTCGAGTATAAGCCGAGTTTTTCAGCAAATTTTTTTGTGCTGGAAATGCCCCCCTCGGCTTATAAACGAGTCACCTTTTTGCGCCTGATCTCCCAAACTTTGGGGACCCGGTACCGGCCGACCGTAAGTCCCCTGGACCCCAAACATGTAGCCCCCCTCTCCCTCTACAAGTGTGCAAAGATTGTTGTCCGGGGGACCTACGGCCGGGGAGCACCGATTTTTCAAACCCGGGCACCCCTTCCATAGACACCTATGTTAAATGGTCATTTCTCTGGAGACTTTGAGGACCCTTTACCGGCCGGTTGTAGGTCCACTGGACCCGAAACTTGGCACACATGTAGCCCCCTTTCTCCTCTACAAGTTTGCAAAGTTTGTTGTCTGGGGAACCTACGGCCGGGGAGCACTGATTTTTCAAAGCCGGGCACCCCTTCCATAGACTCCCATCTTAAACGTCAGTCTAGTCATGGGCACAGTGAGGCATGGGCACAGTGAGGCATGCACATGGACACAGTGAGGCAAAGTGAGGCACAGTGAGGCATGGACACAGTGAGGCATGCACATGGACACAGTGAGGCAAAGTGAAGCACAGTGAGGCATGCACATGGACACCCTAGGCTTATACTCGAGTCAATACGTTTTCCCAGTTTTTTGTGGTAAAATTAGGTGCCTCTGCTCAGGGGCGGATCCAGAGTCTTTTCTCGGGAGGGGCACTGACAAAAAATATGTTTTTTTTGTGGGAAATTTATTGGGGAAATGGCTGGTGTCGGCGCTTCAATCATTCCGACACCAGGGTTGTTATGGTGTCAGGATGATTGAAGCGCATTATTTCTATTATTACATTGTAATATAAAATTAAATAGTTCAATGCAGAATCAGTGGGAGCCCCGAGTGTGTCACTTGCCACCGTCACCTGCAATTAGTGGGAGCCCTGAGCGTGTCACTTGCCACACATTGCGGATTGTCACTTGCCACGTCACCTGCCACATCTTGTAGATTGTCACTTGCCACACCTTGTGGATTGTCACTTGCCACATCACCTGCCACACCTTGCGGATTGTCACTAGCCACACCTTGTGGATTGTCACTTGCCACGTCACCTGCCACACCTTGCTGATTGTCACTTGCCTGCCACCAGATGCAGATTGTCATTTGCCACGTCACCTGACACAATTTGCGGATTGTCACTTGCCACGTCGCCTGCCACACCTTGCGGATTGTCACTAACTTGCCTGCTAAGGTGTAGTTTTGGTTGTCTCTTGCTGTGTCCCAGACTCCCAGAGTCAGGCAGCAGAGAGATAATGTAATCTCTCTGCTGTCTGCACAGTGAGGGGGGAAGTCACTGCAGGAATGCAGGGCAGGCACGGGCGATGAGAGATGATCTCATCTCTCTGCTCCCCCACTCCCGGCTAGCTGATTGGCCAGCTGCCACACTGAGCCTGCTCTCTCACCTGCGCTGCCAACACACTGAGCAGCACGGTCTGCCCACAAACCGCGCCGCCCACCCACAAACCGCGCCGCAAGCGGAGCCGCCTGCTTTCTTACCCGTCTGTGGAGCCGCACGCTATCGCACCTGCCCGCAGAGCGGCCCGACGTGACTCACTGACGTCACTCGTTGCTAGACGCCAAGCGGCCCAGGCGTTAGCAACGAGTGCAGGGAAGAGGCTCCACCCACCTCCGCCTCCGCTCCTGGTATCGTGTCAGTGCGCCACGTAACTACATTAGACCAGTTTTGCTCTCTGCGCCGCTGATCGGCTGATGTGAGAAACTGAGAGAGGCAGTGGCAGCCGCAGAACAAGTACTGTATATACTCGAGTATAAGCCGACCCGAATATAAGCCGAGGCACCTAATTTTACCCCAAAAACTGGGAAAACTTATTGACTCGAGTATAAGCCTAGAGTGTCCATCTGCATGCCTCACTGTACCTCACTTTGCCTCACTGTGCCAATGCCTCACTGTGCCCGGTACCGGGTCCGCAAAGTCACCGGAGAAATGACCGTTTAACATTGGAGTCTATGGAAGGGGTGCCCGGCTTTAAAAAAAATCAATGCTCCCCGGCCGTAGGTCCCCCAGACACCAAACTTTGCACACTTGTAGAGGAGACATGGGGCTACATGTGTGCCACGTTTGGGGTCCAGGGGACCTACGGCCGGCCGATACTGGGTCCCCAAAGTCCAGGAGATCAGGCGCAAAAAAAAAACAGAGCAAGCAAGTGAGTGTGACAGATGGTCTCGGGGGGGGGGCAATTGCCCTGTTGCCCCCCCCCTGGATCCGCCCCTGCCTCGGCTTATATTCGGGTCGGCTTATACTCGAGTATATACGGTAATTGAGTTTCCTTTGCATTGTGAACTTTGAAAGCCCAAGTCGTTCCTCAGCAGACGATAACAAACTAACCATCTCTTCCTGAGCAGGAAAAACACATCTCTCTTCTTTTACTTTCTCCCCTGTGAAAAGTCTCAGCTGTATGTTCAGCGTGATGTGAGGATTCGGTATTAAAGCACCCTTCACTGCTCCCTAATAACTAGCGCCCTTTGAATTATAAGACGGCACCAATGCTTCCTAACACTAAACGACAATGCTGCTCACCGTGATAAATACAAACACGTTAACCCTTTTCCGATCTAGCTAGCAATTAAACGCATAATGAGGATAAATTAGAGGGACCAGGCTTCCCTTAATGAGCAATATGTCTGACATGATGAGAGCGGTTCAGGTTAACCGCCGTCACGGCGGGCTGTCACGGTGGCCTCTCTACTCTTCAAATTAACGTGTCCATGAGATGGAACAAAGGAAGTCAGCACAAACAAAAATGAAAAATACCCAACTTGATAATAAGCCCAAAGGGATCACTTACTGGAGAAATTCTGATGGTATTCTCTCCGGCTTTTCTATTTCTCATCTGAAGTTTTCTTCTACATTTTTTTAGGACCTCCGAGCAAATCTATCTATCCATCTATCTATCCATCTATCTATCATCTATCTTACTCGCTCCAAGTCTTTATATCTTCCTTAACGAGGGCAGGCTATCTCCAGAGCTGGACAGACAACATGCCTTCAATTACAAAGTGTCAATGAGGGCGTGGCATGATATGGAGGCCATTTAGAAGGGCCACTTATAAGGGGGTTTTAGAATAGTTTGTATTGTGGCCACTAGGTGACGGCCTCCACTTGGATATAAATAGTGGGATGTGAAGTTCAAGCAGAGAGTCTGAGAAGACTGGAGGTAGACTCTGAAGCTGGCCCCCATGGCACTAGGTGGGACCCTTCCTGGAGAGATGTATTAGCTAATGGTATTCCCTGGCTGGGGGTATCTGGAAAGCAGTGGCGGCTGGTGCTCAAAAATTTTAGGGGGGCGCAAACAAATTTAAAAATTCTAAAAAAAAAACATCGATTGCAGCCTCACTGTGCAATCAAACGCAGCCACTGTGCCATCAAACACAGCCACTGTGCAATCAAACGCAGCCACTGTGCCATCAAACGCAGGCACTGTGCCATCAAACGCAGCCACTGTGCCATCAAACGCAGCCACTGTGCCATCAAACGCAGCCACTGTGCTCATCAATTGCAGCCACTGTGCCCATCAAACGCTGCCACTGTGCCATCCAATGCTGTCACTGTGCCATCCAATGCTCCCACTGTGCCATCCAATGCTGCCACTGTGCCATCAAATGCTCCCAATGCTGCCACTGTGCCATCCATAGGTGTGCGCAGCCTATTGCATTAGGGTGTGCACCCCAAAGCTGAAACACATACTATGTGATTACTCACTATGTTCATTCAAAAAGGGAAGGGGCTGATAAATATATATTTACCGGCCCCTTCCCTCACTCATCCTAAAGCATCTCCGCAGCAACAGCCGGCAGGAGAGGAGGGAAGCCGGAGGTGCTGCAGAGGGAAGGATTGGGGAGCCAGGGCGGTAGAGGGAATCTGTGCTGCACAGAATGATTAGGGTATGCCTGGGCACACCCGGCACACCCTGTGTGCATGCTTATGGTGCCATCAAATGCTCCCAATGCTGCCACTGTGCCATCAAATGCTCCCAATGTGCCATCAAATGCTCCCAATGCTGGCACTGTGCCATCTAATGCTCCCACTGTGCCATCTAATGCTGCCACTGTGCCACCCAATGCTGCCACTGTGATCCCCCCCGTCCCCGCCCGCTCGCCATCTGCCCCGCACTTACCCTGTCTCGGTGGGGCAGCGGGTGATGGCGAGCGGTGTCTTCTCCCCTCCATGCGTCTTCTCCCGTCCTCCTCTCCGATCCCGTCCAATCACAGGGCCTGACGTTTCAGCCAATCAGGCGACCGGTAACAGACCCGGCAACCTGATTGGCTGAGAGGCGGGTCAATGTTAGCAAAGAAAATTCCTTTGGCTTTGCTAACATTGAGCTGAGTGAGAAGGAACGCACAGCGTTGCACCCGCTTCTCACTTTTTTGGACGCCTATTAGAGCAAAAGGCTCTAATCAGGTGCTTCCAAAAAACACCCCCACTGCTGTAATTCAGGTGCCCGGTGACCGAAAAGGGGCCGGATACCTGAATAGGGGGTGTCAGCAGCGACCATAGATAGATTCATGCACTGCATGAATCTATCTATATTAATTAGATAGTGACAGGAGGGCGGCGCTCCTGCGCCCTTAAGGACGCACCGCCACTGCTGGAAAGGTCCCGGTACCCTGGATAGGACTAGCAAAGGGGACAGGACAAATTATACCGACATGTTGGAAGTGCTCAGAACCGCTACTGGAATTGGTGTGAAGATGTATGCAATTAAAGTATTGGAAACTGACCAGACTCATCTCCGATTTTGTTGGGTGGCCCTTTTCTAGAACTGGTACCGGGCTCAGCCAGGGAGGAATTGGTGAAATGACGTGTCAAGGTACAGGCGGTCCCTGGGTTACAAACAAGACAGGGTCTGTAGGTTTGTTCTTAATTGGATTTGTTTGTAAGTCAGAACAGGTAAATTTTTTAAGTGTAGCTCCAGCCAAAAAAACGATTTTTAAGCTTTTTGGATAGCATAGGGAAGGGCTAACACCCCTGTAATGTTGTTTTCACCCCACTTTATGTCCCAATGACAATTGGATTTTGAAAATGTTGGGTTGTTGTGGAAACAAGCCTTGGTGATAAAGCTTTAGTGGATACACCTTTTCCCCATAATAACTCTAATGCCGTGTACACACGATCGGTTTCACTGATGAAAACAGTCCGATGGACTTTTCTCATCGGACAAACCGATCGTGTATGGACTCCATCGATGAGAAAAAATAGAACATGTTTTAAATTTATCCGATGGGGAAAAAACCAATAGGAAATTCCGATCGTCTGTGTGGAACTCCATCGGACAAAAAACCCACGAATGCTCAGAGTCAAGTCGACGCATGCTCAGAAGCATTGAACTTAATTTTTCTCGGCTTGTCGGAGTGTTTTAAGTCACGGCATTTGGGACGGTCGGATTTTTGACTGATGGTGTGTAGGCAAGACTGATGGAAGTCAGCTTCATCAGATTTCCGATGGAAAAATCTATCGGATTAGAATCCATAGGAAATCCGATTGTGTGTACAGGGCTTTAAGCCCTGTACACACGATCGGGGGGGGGGGGGGCGGGATTTGGGGGGATCGGGGGGGTGGGCAGGATTTGGGCTAGTAAGTATGATTGGGGAGTATTTGTGCTAAGAAGGGAAATTTCCTTCCGAGACACCTAGGCAAGGGTGACATCATCCACCTTCCAGTCAGATCCTAAAGAATGTTGTGTCGCACTAGGGCCGGGACAAGGGGTGGGCAGGAGGGAAAGCCGCCCTGGGCACTGTAGTATCATGAGAGCTGGGGGGTGGGGGCGCCACAAGGAGATCGGGGGATAGGGGACTTGTGTTGGAAGGGGAATTTGGGGGGTGGCAGGGGGAAAGTATTGTTCCAGAAGGGGAAATTTTTTTGGGGGGGGGGCAGCTAGGAGTGATCATTTAGGGGGATTTGTGTTGGGATGGGGTGGGGGAAAGGCATTTGTGTTGGGAGGGGCGTTGGTGGGGGATTGGTGGGGGATTTGGAGTGGGGAAGGGATGTGTAGAAGATTTGTGCTAGGAGGGCTAATTTATTTTTGGGGGGCATATGTGTTGGGGGGCAAAGATTAGTGCTGGGAGGAGGAATTTCAGCAGGGGTCCCGATTTGTCCTAGGAGGAGGGGAATTTATTCTTAGGGGGTAAGCATACAGATTTGTGTAAAAAAAAAAAATTGGGACGGGGGAATTTTTCTGACACATAATGCTCATACATCTTGAAGGGGGGCGCAGTTTGGTATGTTTCGCCCTGGGCTCTAGATGACCTTGTCCCGGCATTGCCAACTACTACTAGCTGTACCATGATCTGGATAAATGAGAAGCAAAAAAAATCTAAAAGTACAAACAGAGAAATTAATTATAAAAAAATTGACAGGTTATCAATGTAAATGATTTTTATTGTAATTAGTGCTGATTTTTTATTTTATTTTTTTAAATCAAAGCTTCAACATACAGTATTCCATAAAAACGCAATATTGGGGTGTCCCGGATTTTAAAATATGAAAATCCTTTGTAGAGAAAATCAAGACTTTTAACCTTTTAAGCCAAGTACAACACAGATCAGTTCCCCAGCTGTACTGGAAGCACGTTTGTTAAAAAAAAAAGATTTCTCTGCATATTTTGAATGCAAATGCAAAAATCCTTAAAGCAATATTTAATGTTGATCAGCAATTTTATAGCGCGATTATGCTGAAAGCCTGCCAATAAGTGATGGAAAATTAGCACTTCTTCAGATTTTAGCTGCTGAAATTTTAATCAAGCAGGACATTTATGTCTCGGAGTCTCCGACAATAAAATACCTTCTGAGCTGACAGATCGAGATGGCAACCGAGGAAAAAAAAGAAGAATTTAACCGTTTCTCGCCATCTAGTCGCGGCTCTGACAGTTCTCGACCTACTTCTCCATTCTTGTGTGATCTTTCAGTAAAAGAGGAAATGCCAGAATTATAATGAGCGTCATTATCATTGCAGCAAGCAGTCCTTAGACATTCCAGAAATGTAAGGCCGAGCACCAAGCTAATATAAGAACACACCCATCTAGGGCAATGACATGTGTCATAAAATGGATCTTTAATACTTCCAGTATAATTACTTAACAATCTATTTTTATAACATCCCATAATCCTCGGAATTGTGGAACTGGGGCTGCGGATAGGAGTGCTGCCGCCGTAAGGTAATCAGATTGTATTAGGACTCATGTAGTTGTTTTATGGGTCTGAGCTTTTTTTTTTTTCTCTGTGGGAATCAGAGGGAACACAAAAACAACTCAAAAGCTCAGTGCAGCTCATAAGCAGCTTAATGCAACTCAAGACCTGCTCAATGCAACTCTGAAGCAGATCAGTGCAATTCAAAAGCAGCTTAATACAACTCAGGAGCAGCTCAATGCAACTTAAAAGCAGCTCAGTGCAACTTAAAAGCAGCTCAGTGCAACTCAAAAGCAGCTTAATGCGACTCAGGATCAGTTCAGTGCAACTCAGAAGCAGCTCAGTGCAACTCAGAAGCAGCTCGGTGCAACTCAAAAGCAGCTCAGTGCAACTCAAAAGCAGCTCAGTGCAACTCATAAGCAGCTTAATGCAACTCATAAGCAGCTCAGTGCAACTCATAAGCAGCTTAATGCAACTCAAAAGCAGCTCAGTGCAACTCATAAGCAGCTTAATGCAACTCATAAGCAGCTCAGTGCAACTCATAAGCAGCTTAATGCAACTCATAAGCAGCTCAGTGCAACTCATAAGCAGCTTAATGCAACTCATATGCAGCTTAATGCAACTCAGGATCAGCTTGATAAAACTCAGGATCAGCTCAGTGCAACTCAAAAGGAGCTCAGTGCAACTTATAAGCATAGTTGCCAACATTGCAAAAAAAACATCTGGGACACTTTTTTTGTATTGAGGCGGAGCCTTGCTATAATCAGGGGGCGGGGCATTCGTTTGTAGGCGTGTCATGCTGGAGTGAAAAATGCGGGGTTTACGCACGATAGTGGGTGTGGTTTAAATGGGCGTGGTTCAAAGGGGTGTGGCTAGAGTCCGAGGTGAGAGAGAAAGAAATAGAAAGAAAGAAGCCAGATCCTACACCACAATAGTAATGTGTAACAAAATTGGCAGATAAGGATACTCCAAAACACCTGTTGGCGCTTCAATCATCCCGGCACCATGGCTGTTACGGTGTCAGGATGATTGAAGTGCATTATTTCTATTTTTACATTGTAATATAAAATGAAATCATTCAACTCACCATAATGCCGAATCAGTGGAAGCCCTGAGCGTGTTACCTGCCACGTCGCCTGCCACCAGATGGCCTCCCCAGCAGTCCGTCCTTGCATCAGGTGCCTCCCCAGCAGTCCGTCCTTGCATCAGGTGCCTCCCCAGCAGTCCGTCCTTGCATCAGGTGCCTCCCCAGCAGTCCGTCCTTGCATCAGGTGCCTCCCCAGCAGTCCGTCCTTGCATCAGGTGCCTCCCCAGCAGAGCCCCCTCCACACTTGTGGACAAGGGTCCAAAAATCATGATTGTCCCGGGAAATTCGGGACTGTTTGGCACCTATGCACTACACTGATTACCCCGCCACCCACTACACTGATTACCCCGCCACCCACTACACTGATTACCCCGCCACGCACTACACTGATTACCCCGCCACCCACTACACTGATTACCCCGCCACCCACTACACTGATTACCCCGCCACCCACTACACTGATTACCCCGCCACCCACTACACTGATTACCCCACCAGCCACTACACTGATTACCCCGCCACCCACTACACAGATTACCCCGCCACCCACTACACAGATTACCCCGCCACCCACTACACAGATTACCCCGCCACCCACTACACAGATTACCCCGCCACCCACTACACAGATTACCCCGCCACCCACTACACAGATTACCCCGCCACCCACTATACAGATTACCCCGCCACCCACTACACAGATTACCCCGCCACCCACTACACTACACCGATTACCCCACCACCCACTACACTACACCGATTACCCCGCCACCCACTACACAGATTACCCCGCCACCCACTACACAGATTACCCCGCCACCCACTACACTACACCGATTACCCCACCACCCACTACACTACACCGATTACCCCGCCACCCACTACACTACACCGATTACCCCGCCACCCACTACACTACACCGATTACCCCACCACCCACTACACTACACTACACTGATTACCCCACCACCCACTACACTGATTACCCCACCACCCACTACACTACACAGATTACCCCGCCACCCACTAACACTACACTACACTACACTGATTACCCCATCACACTAATTTCTACACTACACAGCATTCCAGGCAACATACATTGCAGGACTATCGAGTGAGCGATCTGCAGCCAGATGTGCGATGAACTGCTGCTGGACTTACTTTGTGATGTGGTGGTGTGCTTGTGTGGGATCCTCCTCTCCTAACCTGAGCTCATTCCACTCTGAGGACATCCGACACAGGCGGCAAGGTAAAGGCAGCCATGGCGAGCGGGTGCAGCGCAGGCATTGCTAGCTAGTTATGTTTAGAGTAAGAGGGAGGGGAAGAAGAGCCAGAAACAACTTTTACATCCTGATCGGTCACCTCCCAGCAATCGGCGGCAGCGGCGGGATAAGGATCACTCTGTGTGAAGGGAGGGGCCACCGAAAGAGAGAGAGACGCGATTGTCTGCCCCTCTCCTCACACTAGAGGTCAGTGAAGATAACACTTGTGGCGGCGACGGCGGCCATTTTGGTGTAGCCGCCGCCGTTTTAAGCCCTAAACATTCCCAAATTTACCGGGACAAAACGGGACAAAAAGAATTGGGCTTGTCCCGAATCGGGACAAGCCCAATTCGGGACAAGGGTCCAAAAATCGTGCTTGTCCCGGGAAATTCGGGACTGTTGGCAACTATGTATAAGCAGCCTAATGCAACACAGGATCATCCCAGTTCAACTCATAAGCAGCTTAATGCAACTCAGAAGCAGCTCAGTGTAACTCAGAAGCAGCTCAATGCAACTCATAAGCAGCGCAGAACCAGCTCAGTGCAACTCATTAGCAGCTCCTAGTAGCTGTAGAAATTCAGAGGGAACACAAAAACAACATAAAACAGTTCAATGGAGCTCAGAAGCAGCTCAAAGCAACGTAGAATCATCTCAGTGATGTTTATTCCTTTTTAGAAGAAGCTCAATTCAACTCAGAACCAGCTCAGTTCCACTCAGCAGCAGCTTGATGCAAGTCAGAACCAGACAAGTGCAGATGTGAACCAGCTCAGTGCAACTCAGATGCAGCTCAGTATAACCCAGAAGCAGCTTAATGGTGGCTCAAAAGCAGCTTAATGCAACTCATGGCCAGCTCGGTGTAGCTCAGAAGCAGAACAATGCAACTTAGGACCACCTGGATGCCACTCAAAAGCAGCTCAGTGCAACTCACAAGCAGCTGGATGGAACTCAAATACCTGTTCAGTACAGCCCAGAAGCAGATCAATGCAACTCACAAGCAGCTGGATGGAACTCAAATACCTGTTCAGTACAGCCCAGAAGCAGATCAATGCAACTCAGAACCAGCTCAGCATATCTCAGAAGAAGCTTAAAGTGAATGTAAAGCCACTCTCATCCTTTCTAAACTACTGCCATAGTGCTGATCTATAAGGCCTCAGGCCTCATGCCCACGGACGTTTTTACAGCCGCGTTTTTTACAGCTTAAAAACGCCTGTCCATGTTAGTCTATAGCTTCATGCCCACCTAGACGTTTTTGAGCTGCAAATAGCATAGACGTTTTTAAGCTGTAAAAAAAACCCAGGACCAGTGCGTTCCTCAGCGTCAGAATTAGGCAGAAAAAAATGCGAGCGTCAAAAAACGCGGTCGCGTTTTTAGCTCCGACGTTTTTTTTTTTTTTTAAAAAAAAAATAAAAAAAAAAATATATATATTTACAATAACATGGACAGGCGTTTTTAAGCTGCAAAAAACGCAGCTGTAAAAACGCCAGTGGGCATGAGGCCTTAGGATATAGATGTCTCCTGCATGTATCCTTAAATGTCTCCCCTCTGTCTGTTAAAAGAACTGAAAAACTGCAGATTCTGTGGGTGGGTCTGTTGTCTGGAGCTCGGTGGGAGGAGTCATGATGTCAGTAGACTCTCCGCCCACCTCTACACTCCCCTTGTCAACATGCATTTTCTCCTGTGTATTCCTTCTGCTATGATCACTTACATCCAGTCAAAATCCAGAAAAGTAACCACATGACTTCAGAAAAGGAGTGGGGGTGGGAATTAAAAAATAATTCCTGTCTAAAGCTAGTGCACAAGATATGTAAATAACCTGTCATTCAAAGCAAGGGGGCGGAACGGACAAAGGTTTTTTCTCTGTTTGTCCGTTTTATCTCACTGAACAATAAAAGAGGATTGCTCAGAGCTGGATTAACTCTTTGTGGGAAGACCTGGCACAAATGATAGGAAATCTTATACTCTACATTGTGACAGCAAAAAAAAAAAAAAAAAAATTCGGGTTTACATCTACTTTAATGCAACTTTAAACCAGCTGGATGCCACTAAAGCCTCATACACACGGTCGGACTTCCATCGGACTTTTCCGTGTTTTTTTGTCTGAACGGAGTTGGTCGGGAACACCCATAGCATACACACGCTCTGACTTTTCTGCAAACTTTCCCAAAACTTTTTCCAACATCACGTGTTTTTTTTGCTCTTTTCTGCTCTTTACCGCCACCCTTTGGGCAACTTCTGCTATTGTTGGTTGATTGTAACATTAGTGGTTTTGTCCATCAGACAAAAGTCCGATGGTTTTCTGTACACACGGTAGGACTTTGCTCCATCGGACTTTTGTTGGCCAAAAGTTTGTCCGTTTGCAGACCCAACATTCGTCCGATGAAAACAAACAAAAAAAAAAAAACAGTTTGTCCGATGGAGCGTACACACGGTCGGATTGTTGGTCCAAAATGAAGTTTGTTGGCCAAAAGTCTGACCGTGTGTACGGGGCTTTAGAAGTAGCTCAGTACACCTCATAAGCAGCTCGATGCAACTCAGGACCAGCTCAGAGTAGCTCTAAAGCAGACCAATGCAACTCAGAATTCATAAAATTTAGAAGAAGCTTATTGCGACTCAAAAGCAGCTTAAAGTGGTTGTAAACCCACTTACACAACATGCACCTACAGGTAAGCCTAGATTAAGGCTTACCTGTAGGTGCATGAAATATCTCCCTAATCTACACGGTTAAAGAGATATTTGCTTTTAAAACCGGCACCGCTGACGTCACGCGCATGCGCACTAGCGGGCCGGCATAGTAGCAGGATTTCTGAATGGATTAAGCTGGCCCGAGCGCGCATGCGTGTGACATCATCGCCGCTCCGGGGCCCATCACAGCGCCGGAGTGGCGATACACGGAAGGGACATCGAGGCAAGATGGCGGCGGCGGCAGAGGTGTCTGAGCACCGCTGCGGGGGCTTCGATCTAAGGTATGTAATTCATAATGAGCTAGTATGCTAGTCATACTAGCTCATGATGCCTTTGTCTTGCAGGCATTTATTTTTTTATTTTTTTTATTTTGGGGTTTACAACCACTTTAATGCAACTCAGAACCAGCTCAATGCAGCCTATACATAGTTCTGTGAAACACAGAACCAGCTCAGTAAATGCAATGAATGAAAGGGGCTTGGCAGGAACAGTCAGGCTGGGGAGGGAAGGTCTAGGTGATGCTGGATGTCAGCCAACCAGAGAATGAGGCGGGGCTCTATCTGACTTGCTGCAGCTTCTCCTGCAGATTGTGAGAAGCTTACAGTGTGCAGTGAAATCGGAATAAGCCATTTCAGTAAGAGGAGGTACAACTGTGCAAGACTGAAAGGAAGGCCGGAGGTCAGATTTAAGTACGAGAGGAGAAAAACTAGAAAAGTAAAAACATACACACCCCCTGTAGGGTGACCACGTGTCCCGGATTGCTTGGGACAGTCCTGCATTTTGCAGGTCTGTCCCGGGCACATTCATTCCAGGACAATACAGTGTCCCGGAATAAACCTGACACAGCCACCCCCCCGGGCCAATCTGATGCCCTCAAAACAGGCCGCCACATCCCCGCTTTACTCACTGACAGTACTTGTCCTGGCCGGAAAAGCCTGAAGGAGCACAATCCCCGCCCCCTGCTTCTGATTGGAGAAATCCTAAACCCCGCCTCTTGTGTCCAATCACTGTGCTGTGATTTGTTACAGCACAAGCTGATTTTTGGGAAGGGAGGGTGTCCCTGAATGAGAGTTTGGAAATGTGGTCACCCTAACCCCCTGCCTTCAATGGCAGAGGGCATGGGTGTCATAATACGATCGATTATTGGACAACACGCAAGAGATCCAGAAATTTTTTGACCAATCAGGTTGAAATTTTCAAATAAAATATTGGTAGGAGCAGAAAATGGGAGTTTCGGAATGAAGCAACCTGAATGGCTGCATAGATAAATACATTTTTAGTGTAGGGTCTCTATTAAATAGCATTTGGACAGGTATAGACAGGTGAAGACAGAATCATTATCTGTTCCGTCCAGTAGGGGGTGCAAGTTATCCATCGTAATATATACAGCTAATAGAGAAAAAGAATAACTATGTATTTCCTTGTATTGTTGCAACTTCTAAAAAAAATAAAAAAATAAAATAAAAAATAAACCTTTGTAATTTCATCATACCTAAAATAAGCAGTTCCAGACACTTATCATGTTTCAGAGGTAAAGAGAAAATAAACAGCTTGAAAAATATACAATTTTTTTATTATTATTTCAAAGGTAAAATAGCTATTGTAGGATTATTTTTTATTTATTTTTTATGAGAAATTGTCAGTGGCTATTGCTATATTGCGGTAATTATATGTGCACCATCACCCGGTAATCACACTAATTTAGAACGCTTTCACTCAATCCATATATATTTACTGGCCATTTGAAAGCTCCGAGGTGTATTAATCCATCCAACAGCTGTCATTTAAAATTTTGCCTCCCACCAGGTTCAGTCGACGCACAACCATTCTTGAACCTGCCTGTTACCTTGGCAACCATTGTTGACTTTGTGACACGTGGGAATTAAGGGACAAAAGTAGGATAAGGCATAAACTCGCCCAGGCTGCGATAGACATCAAGAGGCCCCGTCAAGCGTTTAACGAAGAAATCATATCTCCAGTATGCAAGCGGCGGCTTCTTCCAGCCGTTATTGTGAAAATCCCGGTTTTTCCAATACGGTGTGTGCTTTCCAGAGATTGAAGTGTTGGTAGAGCGATGGACATCAGTGTAAAGAATAATTTGCAGGCACGTCATGAGGGGAGCTCTCTGTAAAACAGGTCAACCCAACAAAAATTTTAAATAATGCATTTGGGTGGCAAAAATATGAATGCAATCTTTACACTGGGGGGAGAATCTCTGGGGGAATCTAGGATGGAAAAGGACCCGGGGGTCCTAGTAGATGATGGGCTCAACACTGGCATGCAATGCCAAGCTGCTGCTAACAAAGCAAACAATATTGGCATGCATTAAAAAGGGGAACAACTCCAGAGATAAAACAATATTTCTCCCGCTCTACAAGACTCTGGTCCAGCCGCACCTGGAGTATGCTGTCCAGTTCAGGGCACCAGTCCTCAGGAAGGATGTGCTGGAAATGGAGCGAGTACAAAGAAGGGCAACAAATCTAATAAAAGGTCTGGAGGATATAAGTTATGAGGAAAGGTTGTGAGCACTGAACTTATTCTCTCTGGAGAAGAGACGCTTGAGAGGGGATATGATTTCAATTTACAAATACCGTACTGGTGACTAGGGATGAGCTTCGAGTTCGAGTCGAACTCATGTTCGACTCGAACATTGCCTGTTCGCCCGTTCGCCGAACAACGAACAATTTGGGGTGTTCGCGGCAAATTCGAAAAGTCTATGGGAGAAATCTAAAGTGCTAATTATAAAGGCTTATATGCAAGTTATTGTCCTAAAAAGTGTTTGGGGACCCGGGTCCTGCCCCAGGGGACATGTATCAATGGAAAAAAAAGTTTTAAAAACGGCCGTTTTTTAGAAGCAGTGATTTTAATAATGCTTAAAGTGAAACAATAAAAGTGAAATATTCCTTTAAATTTCGTACCTGGGGGGTGTGTATGATATGCATGTAAAGTGGCGCATGTTTCCCGTGCTTAGAACTGTCCCTGCACAAAGTGTCATTTTTGAAGGAAAAAAAGTCATTTAAAACTCACTCGCGGCTAATAATGAATTGTCGGCTTTTATCAATACATAGAAAAGTCATTGATAAAAAAAAAAGCGTGGGGGTTCCCCCAAATTCAATTACCAGGCCCTTCAGGTCTGGAATGGATATTAAGGGGAACCCCGCCGCAAGTTAAAAAAAAAATGGCGTGCGCTTCCCCCTAAATATCCATACCAGGCCCTTCAGATCTGGCATGGATTTTAAGGGGAATTCCACCCCAAATTTAAAAAAAAATGGCGTGGAGTCCCCCTTAAAAACCCATACCAGACCCTTATCCGAGCACGCAACCTGGCCGGCCGCAGGGGAAAAGGGGGGGACGAGAGCGGCCCCCCCTCCCTCCTGAACCGATGTCCCGGTGTTGATGTCCCCATGTTGATGGGGACAAGGGCCTCATCCCCACAACCCTTGCCCGGTGGTTGTGGGGGTCTGCGGGCGGGGGGCTTATCGGAATCTGGAAGACCCCCAGATCCCGGCCCCCCCCTATGTGAATTGGTAAGGGGTACATTGTACCCCTACCATTTCACAAAGAAAGTGTCAAAATGTTTTAATAAAAACACACAAACACCTTGGAAAAGTCCTTTACTAAAAAAAAACAAAAAAAACATTCCAGCGATGAAATCCAGTGTCCCGCGGCGATCCCGATGTCCAACATTGGTTGTGCCTGAGCGGACCTGATGGGGAACTTCCACTGCCGTGTTTTAAATGTATAGACCCGCCCCTTCTAAAGTTCTCCATCAGGTCCGCTCAGCGGACCAGATGCGGAACACGAGAAGGGGCGGGTCTATTCATGTATTACACAGTGAAGGAAGTTCCCCATCAGGTCTGCTCTACAAGGGGGCGGACCTGATGGGGAACTTCCTTCACTGTGTAATACATGAATAGACCCGCCCCTTCTCGCGTTCCGCATCTGGTCCGCTGAGCGGACCTGATGGGGAACTTTAGAAGGGGCGGGTCTATTTACATATTACACAGTGAAGGAAGTTCCCATCAGGTCCGCCCCCTCGGTATGTCAGACCCCACCTACGTCATTGGCCTGAGCGGGAAACTTCCTTCACTGTGTAATTTAAATTTACACAGTGAAGGAAGTTCCCCATCAGGTCCGCTCAGGCCAATGACGTAGGCGCGGTCTGACATACCGAGGGGGCGGACCTGATGGGGAACTTCCTTCACTGTGTAATACATGAATAGACCCGCCCCTTCTTATGTTCCGCATCTGGTCCGCTGAGCGGACCTGATGGGGAACTTTAGAAGGGGCGGGTCTATACATTTAAAACACTGCGGAGGAAGTTCCCCATCAGGTCCGCTCAGGCACAACCAATGACGGACAGCGCTGGACATCGGGATCGCCACGGGACACTGGATTTCATCGCTGGAATGTTTTTTTTTTTTTTTTAATAAAGGACTTTTCCAAGGTGTTTGTGTGTTTGTATTTACATTTTTTGACACTTTCTTGGTGAAATGGTAGGGGTACAATGTACCCCTTACCAATTCACATAGGGGGGGGTTGGGATCTGGGGGTCCCCTTTGTTAAAGGGGTCTTCCAGATTCCGATAAGCCCCCCGCCCGCAGACCCCCACAACCACCGGGCAAAGGTTGTGGGGATGAGGCCCTTGTCCCCATCAACATGGGGACATCCTCCCCATGTTGAGGGCATGTGGCCTGGTACGGTTCAGGAGGGAGGGGGGCTGCTCTCTCGTCCCCCCTTCTTCCCCTGCGGCCGGCCAGGTTGCGTGCTCGGATAAGGGTCTGGTATGGATTTTTGGGGGGAACTCCACGCCATTTTTTTTTAAATTTGGGGTGGAGTTCCCCTTAAAATCCATGCCAGATCTGAAGGGCCTGGTATGGATATTTAGGGGGAACCCCACGCCATTTTTTTTTAAATTGGCGGCGGGGTTCCCCTTAATATCCATTCCAGACCTGAAGGGCCTGGTAATTGAATTTGGGGGAACCCCCACGCTTTTTTTTTTATCAATGACTTTTGTATGTATTGCCGGGAGCCGACAATTCATTATTAGCTGCGAGTGAGTTTTAAATTACTTTTTTTTCCTTCAAAAATGACATTTTTTGCAGGGACAGTTCTAAGCACGGGAAACATGCGCCACTTTACATGCATATCATACACACCCCCCAGGTACGAAATTTTAAGGAAAATTTTCACTTTTACTTTTTCATTTTAAGCATTATTAAAATCACCACTCCCATAAAAACTTCTATTTTTTAAACTTTTTTTTGCATTGATACATGTCCCCTGGGGCAGGACCCGGGTCCCCAAACACTTTTTAGGACAATAACTTGCATATTAGCCTTTATAATTAGCACTTTAGATTTCGAACGTTCGAGTCCATTGTATTTAATAGAGTTCTAAAGTTCACGCAAACATTCTGTCTGTTCGCAGGTTCTGGTGCGAACCAAACAGGGGGGTGTTCGGCTCATCCCTGCTGGTGACCCCACAATAGGGATAAAACTTTTCCGCAGAAGGGAGTTTAACATGACACGTGATCACTCATTAAAATTAGAAGAAAAGTGGTTTAAACTTAAACTATGTAGAGGGTTTTTTACTGAAAGAGCAGCAAGGATGTGGAATTCCCTTCCACAGGCGGTGGTCTCAGCGGGGAGCATCGATAGTTTCAAGAAACTATTAGATAAGCACCTGAACGACCACAACATACAGGGATATACAATGTAATACTGACATATAATCCCACACATAGGTTGGACTCGATGGACTTGTGTCTTTTTTCAACCTCACCTACTATGTAACTACAGTTGAACCTCGGATTACGAGGATAATCTGTTCCAGGAGAATGCTCGTAATCCAAAGGACTTGCATATCAAAGCGAGTTTCCCCATTGAAGTCAATGGAAACGAAAATAATTTGTTCCACATTGACTTCAATGGGATGCAATATCGTATGCAGCCAGAGCTGGGGGGCGCCAGAGAGCCTCGGAAACGACCGGAAAAGCCGAAGGACACGTCGGCTGACCTTGGCAAACGTCGGAAAGGCTCGGAAACTGAGTATTTCAGTGTATTTCCGTGTCTTTCCGAGCATTGCCGAACGGCGACGATTGGCTGCGATCGTCGCTCTGCTCGGCTCTGGCGCCCCGGCACCTCAGACCAAATGCGGTACTGCAGGCCCTATTAGGCTGAATTCTGCTCGTCTTGCGAGACAACACTCGCAATCCGAGTCAGAATTTGTTAAAAAAAGTTGCACGTAAATCAAAACGCTCGTTAACCACGTTACTCTTAAACCAAGGTTCCACTGTATGTAACAAAATAAGTCACTGTGGTTGTGATGCGAAATAGATGGTAAAGAATGACTACGTTTGGATAGGTCCTAAAGTAAAAAAAAGGTGAAAAACAAAACATGCTTCAAGATTCAATGTCTCAATTGTTTCATCCTGCCACTCCCAGTCCGGGGCAATTCTGGCATTCCTACCCTACATGTAGATGTAGCACCCTCCTAGGTAGGTGCTAGAAGAGAGTATAGTTTTTTAGTCTTTCTGCTTATCAGGAAGATGGTCAGGTAAAATTTAGAGTGCTCTCTGCCTACCAAGGAAAAGGATCTATTGGTTAGGTCTGCTCATTGTACTCAGGTTCAGCTCAGCTTGTTTGACTGTCCCTCACTGGTCCAATAGGGAGGCATATTGGACAGTGGGAGGGGACCTGACAAGTGGGCGCAGAGACTTTGTTACAGTCCTGGCAATAGGCAGAGGAAAAGTGCTGCATTAGATGTATAAAAAGCCAAGGGTACATGTGCTCAGAGTTAGTTGAGCTGGCTGCCCTCTCCCTGCGGAGGTGGTCATGCAGCCTTGGGTGGTCGACCCAGGGACCTAGAGAGAAAAAGAAGCTGAACCCAGAGGTCCTGCAGAGCTGACTGGAAGGGAGACACCTGGAGGGATCTGGTTCTGCCTACCTTGAGTACAGATCTGTGTCTTTGGGGGCTGTCGAGTGAGGGCCACCCCCTTCAGCTAGATTTAGGGTATGGGTGTCAGTAAAGGGGATGCTAGAGAGTATCCTGAAGATAATGTAGTGCATCTGTCAGGTCACCTGAGTCCAGGTGACAGATGCACCCCGTTGGAGTCAGGAGTGCACCGCAAGGTAGTGGACCCTACAGCTGACTGCTGCGGATGGAGCTCTAGGTGATTCAGGAGAGCAGGTATTCTGGAGCACCAACACGGATCACACTGAGAGCTAGAGCATGAGATTTCCAAGGGCGCGGAATCTAAGAGCCAGCGGGTGTTCACCAGAGGCCCCTAGTGGCGTGGATGGATTTAGCTGCAGTCTGTCTTAAGGTCGCGACACCCAGGGCCTCCCAGCTCATGCTCACGGTAGACTACAGGAAGGTGGATAGGAAGCAGCAGACTGCGACAACAAAGGATAGTCAGGAGATAGCCAAAGGTCAGGGCAACAAGTAGGTAAGGACAGTCAAGGAACAAGCCATGGTCAGGATATGAAGCAGACATGGACAGTCAAGAACAAGCCAAGATCGATAACTATAATCAGACGTAGAACACACAGCAAGGAGCACACTGAAGCCAAACCCACAATATTCATCAGCAGGGATGGCTTGCATTGCACAGCTTAATATAGAGTTCCCTGATAGGGCCTGGGGTGGAGCCATGCTTTGAGGAGAGATTACTTAAGCAGCCAGGTGAGAGTGGCTGTCCTCTAAAGCTGAACACATGGAGAGGTAAGCTGACAGACAAACATTACTGCAGATTCCAGACAGCATCAAGTCTGCTGCTAGCGAGAGCAAGAAGACTTAATTCCTCCATACATGTGGCAGTATAGTTCAAGCAGTGTGACTGCTTTCACAAATAATCCGATGAGGCCAAGTGAGAGTTGTCCTTATCCACTGTAAATAGTTCAAGTTACAGTATCCCACTGATTCCGTCTCCCATCCAAGTTCCAAAAAACAAACAAAACACAAATACCCTGGACTGGTCATTGAGTAACAAGTAAGCGGTAGTAAGGGTGGGACAAGTGGAAACCCCTAACAACCAAATGGAAACCCTTAGCAACCAGCTGCAGGTAACCAGGGAGAGGCCTACATAATTTTTTATTTATTTTTTGCTAGAAAAACACTATATACACTATATTACCAAAAGTATTAGGACGCTTGCCTTTACATGCACATGAACTTTAATGGAATCCCAGTCTTATGCCGCGTACACACGATCATTTTTCCCGTCGGGAAAAATGAAATTTTTTTTTTCGCCGAGAAAAACGATCGTCTGTGGGCTTTATGCCGTTTTTCTCGTTGAGAAAAACGGCAGGAAAAACGACGAGAAAAATTAGAACATGTTCTAAATTTTCTCATCGTTTTTTCCATCATTTTTTTCCGCGGCAGTTTTCCTATAGGGAGACACTGCCGCGGAGCCCACAGACGGTCGTTTTTCTCGTCAAGAGAAAAAATGACGGGAAAAACGGTTGTGTGTGGGGGAAAATGCCGTTCCCTCGTTTTTCATTTAATTTCATGTCGTGATTCACGGCGGTGTTTTCACCGCCGTGAATCACGATCGTGTGTACGCGGCATAAGTCCGTAGGGTTCAATATTGAGTTGGCCCACCCTTTGCAGCTATAACAGCTTCAACTCTTCCGGGAAGGCCGTCCACAAGGTTTAGGAGTGTGTCTATGGGAATGTTTAACCATTTTTACAGAAGTGCATTTGTGAGGTCGTACATGTGAACCAAAGCTTAGGCTAGCTTCATATCTCTGCATATTGGGAATGTGTATAAAATTGTGCACTTTCCCAACACACAGAGAAACCTGCTGCCATTTAGCGGGCGTGCGGCAGTAATTGTTAATGGCGCCTCCTTGCATCTGCAAACACACATCAAACTGCAGCAAAATGCGGTTCAATGTAGTGTATTTTCAGAAAAGCATCTAGGACTTCTTTCCCACATTTCTTGAGTGTATGGCAGCCCGTTGAAAGGAATAAAATAAATTACAATATGGCGCTTACAAGTTAAAAAAGACAATGTATATATGAGAAGTTACCAAATAAGTCCTTTGAGCTGTGTGACGAGCTTAGATGTGAGTTGTAACAGTCCAAGAGATAACTGGGCAGCCTTACTGGGGGAGCCGAAGCCGGACTCCAAACACATGTAAAACAGAACAAAACAAAAACAAAAAAGACGCCACTTAGTTAAAACTGTTTTTACTTAAATAACACAGAAGTATAAAAGCACTCACTCATAGGTTGACTTTAGTAGGCACAATAAACGTCTGGTCTGTGGTCACATTCCGCTTGCCGGGAGTCTCAGTATTTTGTGATGACCTCCTCGTTTGTTTATGATGAAAAACCGGAATGTTATCCATGCAGGATGTCGCCGGAAGATTCTTCTCACGGAGCCAGAAGGAGGGCTGGAACACAAATGAAGGGTCCAGCTGAGACGCAAACGACGTTCAGCGGGGTGACGTCAGTCCTGACGTCACCCCGCTGAACGTCGTTTGCGTCTCAGCTGGACCCTTCGTTTGTGTTCCAGCCCTCCTTCTGGCTCCGTGAGAAGAATCTTCCGGCGACATCCTGCATGGATAACATTCCGGTTTTTCATCATAAACAAACGAGGAGGTCATCACAAAATACTGAGACTCCCGGCAAGCGGAATGTGACCACAGACCAGACGTTTATTGTGCCTACTAAAGTCAACCTATGAGTGAGTGCTTTTATACTTCTGTGTTATTTAAGTAAAAACAGTTTTAACTAAGTGGCGCCTTTTTTGTTTTTGTTTTGTTCTGTTTTACGTTGAAAGGAATAGGCTGTCCTACACGCGATGCATGGAAACATGACTGCGCTTGGTTGCACCTGTAGGTGTAAACCAAGCCTTAGCCTCATAAAATACCTTAGAATCATCCCAGAGATCTCCATCTGTATCCATTTCCTTTATGGATGTGTCTACTACAAGTCATTCTGCTCTCTGCATATATCTTACTTTGTAGCCACCCATTCAGATGTAACAAGAGCAGAGAGTGTAAGTAAGGGGTCTATAAATCATTCACCTGTGGGCCAAATCTGTCCCTCTGCAAGATTTTTTTTCGGGGCCCTCAGCTAAGTTCATTGCCCTCACATAGGTCTTCCAGTCAGCGTATGCAGACATCCCAAGTCTCCCGCGAGTCGTAGGAGTCACCTGTATTTGGCTGAAGGCTCCCGGATACCCGCGAGCACCGGGCGATCTTCCAGCTGGGCCTGTCACTCAGCCACAGACAGAAGACAGAGCAGCCCAAGCGGCCGAATGGAGTACTGCCGCGGTGGCCGTTCGAGCTGCTCTGTCCTCTGTCTGTGGCCAGGGGAGGGGGCGGGACAGAGCCGGGAGCGCTTCGCTGGTGGACACTGAGGCTGCGCTGTTGTAGGCACCGATGAGGTGGCACTGAAGGACACTAATGGGCTGCACTGGTAGGCACTGATGAGGTGGCACTGATGGACACTGATGGGCTGCAGTAATGGACACTTATGGGCTGCACTGGTGGGCACTGATGAGGTGGCACTGATGGACACTGATAGGCTGCACTGGTCAGCACTGATGAGGTGGCTTTGATGGACACTGGTAGGCTGAACTGGTGGGCACTGATAGGCTGCACTGGTGGGCACTGATTGACACTGATAGGCTGCACTGATGGACACTGAGAGGCTTCACTGGTGGGCACTGATGAGGTAGTATTGATGGGCTGCACTGGTGGGCACTGATGAGGTGACACTGATGGAAACTGATAAGCTGCACTGATGGAAATCGATAGGCTGCACTGGTGGGCAATGATGAGGTGGCACGAATGGACAGTGGTGGTCACTGATAGGCTGCACAGATGGACATTGATTGGCTGCGCTGGTAGGCACGGATGGACACTGATAGGCTGCATTTAATAGGCACTGGTAGGGCTGCATTTCATTGGGGGGGGGGCAGTCTGCGCCGGCACGAAGTGTCACCTCCCTGAAATGAGTTTTTGCAGGTTGGGATGTCTGTGGTATGGTCTCTATTTCTCCCCAACAACCACAACTTCCTTCCCCTGGGCCCCAGAGCAGGTTTCCCCAGGCTTTGCTGTCATTGTGTTGTTGTTGAGTGCTAGGACCATTAGTGTCATAATAACCAATCATATGCTTCTTTAAGCATTCAAAGCTACACTTCTAAGCTCTCCAGGCTCCCAGCCATGCTGTAAGTGTGGGAGGTAAGAATGGACTCTGATGAGGACTCTGATGTAAGGGGGGACTATGATGAAGAGACTGAATTAAGAGGGGGACTCGGATAAAGACTCTAAAATAAGGGTGACTATGATGGGGACTCAAATGGGGATTCTAAAGTAAGGGGAATTCTGATGGGGACTCTAGGGATCCTCAAGTCAGGGGGATTCTAATGAATAATCTAATGTGAGCAATATGTTTCTATACAGCCTCCAATGCTAGTGTAGCATCCTACCCCAATGGTTGGGACGCTATTTCAAATTTAAGGGTGTCTGAGCCAATAGTTGGGCTCAGACTGTCGATTTGTATATAAATTTGCCTCTGTTCTGGCTGTGGTGCTGCCTGATAGCACTTTCCCTTGTTGCCTGTAGGTGGCGTTGCCACTTCAGGCACTTGTTGGAACACAGGCAAACCATGGTGTATTGAGTGACCCTTCTCGGCAGCGGTGCAGTGGGAATGGTCGACCCGCTGTGCCTGCTGGGAGGGGATACTTAAGGGGCAGACGCCATTGTTCAGGGTTTCGTCTTTGCCTCATGGCCCTCCTGGCGCGAGGTATGTGTGCGTGATTCTGGTCTCGGGGCCACGTTGGCCCGAGGCTGCATCGCTATCGAGTAGGCCCGGTTGTTCTGGCTGGGGCCTACATCCCAAGAGGGGATCCCAAGCTGTCTGTCCAAAAAAAGGGAGGAAGCTGTCTTGATGGAGGGAACCGGGGGAGGACCTGCCCTGGAGGAGACCGGCAAAGTGTTGATGTCTCGGGTGAGGCCTGGTGACCTTGTTGAGGAGGGAAACAATCTACCAAAAGCCCTGCAGTTCGCCGGATCGGCTTAAAGGCTCTTTTACTGCACGGCTGGAAGTTTGGGACTTTTAATCCTGTGGCAGAGGATTCCTGGACTATCCATTTATCTATCTCTAAACAAAGGTCTGTGGCAGAGACCGACTCCATCTTAAGTAGTCTGTGACAGAGGCTGTCTTGTTACTGATTCGTGCGTCATCCCGGCTGCTAGACCATGTGAGAGGGGACTATCCGGGTGAGCAATACCCACTCTACAAGTGGAGAGTGGTGAATGATTGATGAGTACTTCGAGCTAATTTGTGTATTCTGTACCGCGTGCCTGAACCTTCCCCTATTCTTCTCCTATCTTCTACTTTCTCACAAGTTATACTGCAGCAGAAAAGAATAAAGCCTGACTGTTGAAGGTTTTACCTTTGTGTGCACATTGCATGTACTATGGACCCTGACAACGAAGCTAAAGAGGTAACGTGCAAAACCAAAACAAACCAGCAGCTCCTACAGGGGTAGTGCTACACGAGTACAGTTTTAAAATGTCTGACAGTTGTACCAACTAGAGAGGGCATCAGAATATGAGGTCATATAAGATAATTGCAAAAAGGACCGGAGGGTTAGGGAGAGTGTTGTGAGATAGTTCACCTTCTATTTTTTTTTTAAATCTCAACTGTTCTGGATCCATTACTGCTGCATTGGATTTAATTTTGTATGTATTATTAAGGTCGTACTGACATCTAGTGTCAATTCAGTGTAACTACAACTTGTATATAAACTATTTCTGAATGGTATACTCCAGTTCCCCTATATGTTGGGGCTAGTTAGTTAAGTACTTAGATAGACCCCATTCCCTTCTTCTTCTTCTTCAGGTCCCCCACATTGAAACACAAACTCCACCAACTGACGCCAACTGAAAACCCCCCCACTACCAGCCCCCCCACCTACTGCCCTCCCCCCACCCCAACTACTGCCCCCTCTTACCACTGACAGATCCCCTCCCCCAACCACCACCCTCTGCTCACAGACCTTCACCACCCAACTACTGACCCATAACCCCCACTGACAGACCCTCAATCCCCCCAAATACCACCCCCTCCCTCCACTGACAGATCCCCCTACCCGATCTTCATGCTACAGCCACTGTGAAAAAATGTATCACCCCGTGTATCCCCACTGTTAATAATAATGACTCTTGTCTGTGTCCCGCTCTGCTGTCAAGGTGCCTGAGCTTGTGTCGTGCCTATGATCCCCACCGACCATTAGATATGTGCAATTCATTTAGTTCCGAATTGTTTTTTTAACAAATTTTGACAAATTCGTTAATTCGGAAAGATCCGAATTAGCGAAAACCCGTTTTAACAAATTTTTCCAAATATTCGGAAATTCAAAAATCCGAAAATTCGAAAATCTGAAATAACTAACTCATAATAGTTTAGCTATTACTAACTATTAAATTATAAGTATCGGAATTTCCTTTCAAATTTGGCTGTTAGTGAAAGTAACAAATACAAATTTATCCAAAGTTACTTATTATCCGAAATAATGAATGCCGTATCCAAACGAAGGGAACGTAACAAATTAATAATAATAAATAACAATAATAAAAATGTTGTATTATTATTATTATTATTTATTTATTTGTTCCGTTCCATTAGTTTAGATGGCATTCATTATTTCGGATAATTCGTTACTTTGGATAAATTAGTATTAGTTACGTTCACTAACAGACAAATTTGAAAGGAAACTCCAATACCTATAATTTAATAGTTTGTTTTTATTAGTTAGTTAGTTATTCTTTCTTATTTTCGGATTTTCGAATTCTTGAATTATCAATGAATGACCTGAAAAAAAAAAAAAAATGAAAAGAAAACAAACAAATTTTTCGGCAGTGCCCATGTCTACCGACCATAGACACAGGCATGGCTGCACAGCGGGAGGCGAGCGGTGACCACGGCCCACATTAGCTCCGTTCTGATCGTGGCCGCCGCCCACTGCCCGCCCCAGTCCCCAACAGGCTGCTCCTGCCAGGACATGCAGACAGGGCAAATGCCTGCTGTGCCCTATGGCTAGTCTGGACCTGGGACCAGATAAGAGCGACTCTAAGTACTCAGTAGAGTGTTGCGAAACTTGTCTGGGCCACATAAATTGAAGACATAAATAATAAACACATTACAAAGACATCTATAGTCTCGTTGGACACAAACGATGTTGTGCATAAAATTTAATTCCAGGCAATGTAAAGTTCACAGCGTCGTAATTTGGGCAACGTTAAATATTTCTGAAAAATTACCCGATTTGTCACCAACTCGTTTTTTTTTTTTTTGTGCTTCAACGACGAGGTGAAAATAACTCAGACCGCACAATCTTTGATCATTCCGGGTTGATGAATCGCCTGGCTGAGCTATAAAATTGTCATCGGCTGAATTAACATTTCCTTTTTCTCTTTTAGGAATTTCAGACGGTTTCAATTTCAGGTAGTCACATCGACCCTTTTATCCGACTGCGAGGGCTGCGTTACATCACTCCTCGCTCGCTTTCTAATTGCGGCGTGATCGATGGAGGCTGTTTAGCATACAATCTGTGAAATGGAACATGCAGAAGAAATAAAATTCCCCATTTTCATTAAATAATGCGTTGTGATTTTATTCCTCTGAACGTTGCGCTGCGGCTGGCATCGTACCTGATTTTTTGATTAAGCACTTAGCAAAATATTCATCAAGTGCATTTGCATTGATTTCAAATGTTTGGCAAAAAAAAAAAAACATTGTCATTAAGTGAAAAACAATCAAAGAGCTACTAATTCTATACTAATTCCATCCAGTAAACAAAGCAGATGTGCTAAAGTCACAAAGGTCACTACTCATTTACACCAGCTTGTACAAATAGGGGTATATTTATAAAACATATTTGCATAGGTGTTCGTCTCTCGATACTGCATATAAATTAGTTTCGTGCAAATAGGGCAAAATCAAATGTTCTCAGGCTTTATTCTCTGCAGAAAATTGAAAAAGGCGCTTGGACAGCCGCACTCCAAAAATGGTTGTTTATTAAAACATAAACACCGAATACATGTCACAGCAAAGAAAACAGCAGATGGGAACTGACACGTTTCGCACTGCGATTCAGTGCTTAATCATGCTTTATTCTCTGCAGATTGAATATGTGAACGCAGACAATGCCGCATTATGGCCACTAGATGGAGCTGATGCTAGATGGAGCATACTTAAAGTGGAGTTCCACCCATGAAAAAAAATTTCATTAGTGTGCAGCAAATAATATAATAAAAGACATTTGGAGAATTTTTTTTTTTACTTACATTTTCATGCCTGTTGCTATTTGGTCCCTTCGAATCTTCCCCTTCCCCACCTCGGCTCCTTACGTCACTTCCCTTAGTGCCTCCGCTCGCTACTGCTCCTGGGAGATGTGTGTCATCGTTTCCCAGGAGTCAGTGGGCAGCGCTGAGGGCTTCATTGCCATCACAATGGGGCGGGCGCTTTCTGACGTGGCTGAGAAGTTGACAGCGCAACGATACTGTGAGAATGCGCGTGCGCGAGAACGGACGGTGCATGCTGGTCGCTCAGCTGCACCGTGTCCCGGAACTATATGCTTGTGGGCATCACATGCCCACAAGCAATATGACAACGGTCAGGAAGCTATTTTTTAAGTTTATTTTTTATATGAAACCGGAAATCGGAGGACGAATTTTATAAAAGACGTGAGTGTTAAATGTCTAATTTAAAACCATTAAAAATGTTTTAAAAAAAATAATTATTACATGTCGTTGGAACTCCGCTTATTTTTTATTTATTTTTTTAAATAACAAACATGTCATACTTACCTCCACTGTGCAGTTTGTTTTGCATAGAGTGGCCCCTCCTCTTCTCGGGTCCCTCGGCGGCGCTCTCCCAGGGGGTTACCTTGCGGGCGCGCTCCCGAGTCCAGCATTTGCATCCATAGATGCAGAATGTAGGTCTCGGCGCCGCCCCCCACGCTTTGGATTTGATTGACAGGAGCAGGAGCCAAAGGCTGCTCTGCTATGAATCTATCCAATCAAGAGCCGAGAACCCCAGGCAGAGAGAAAGAGCACGTCTCCGCCGAGGGATTTCTAGGGCTCAGGTAAGTAAACGGGGGGGGGGGGGGCTGAGGGGCCAGTCACTGTCAGAAGTTTTATTACCTTAATGCATAGGATGCATTAACCACTTAACGACCGCCCCATGTACATATACGTCGGCAGAATGGCACGGACAGGCACAATCACGTGCCTGCCTTCGCGCGGGTGGGGGGTCCGATCGGACCCCCTCCCGGTACATGGGGCGGTCGGTATTGCTTCAGGAGAGATCCGTGATGAGGGGGCGGCCATTGGTTTCTGGCCACCCCCTCGCGATCGCTCCCGGCGAATGAGATGCTTCCCCTGCCTGTGTAATGTATACACAGGCAGGAGGAAGTGATGTCATCTCTCCATGCGGCGCTCTATTCGTCCAGAGCGCCGAGGAGAGAAGACATCAGGTTAGTGCACAAACAGCCCACTGACACCAGGACACATAGGCACATAATTTACCCCCCCAGTCACCCCCAGGTTACCCCCAGCCCCCATTCACAGTGTCACTGATTGCAGTGATCATTTATTTACTGATCACTGCAATCAGTGACATTTGTGATAGTAAAAGTGTCAGGGCAGTTAGTGTTAGGTCCCTTTAGGTCCAGGGTATCCCCCTAATAAAGGTTTAACCCCTTGACCGCCCCCCCAGGTAACCCTTTCACCCCCTATCACCAGTGTCACTAAGCGAACGTTTTTCTGATCGCTGTATTAGTGTTGCTGGTGCCGCTAGGTAGCCAGTTATTTTTTTAGGTTCGCCGCCAGGTTTTTATAGCATCAGGTACCCCCATATACAACCTAATAAAGGTTTTAACCCCCTGATTGCCCCTAAAGTTAACCCTTTCACAGTATAAGTGTCACTGGTGACACTGGTTAGCCAGTTAGTTATTTAGTTATTTAGGTTCCCCGTCAGGTTTTTTATATAGCGCCAGGTACCCCCATATATTACCAAATAAAGGTTTAACCCCTTGATCGCCCCCCAGGTAACCCTTTCACCCCCTATCACCAGGTGTCACTAAGCAATCGGTTTTCTGATCGCTGTATTAGTGTCACTGGTGCCGCTAGGTAGCCAGTTATTTTTTTAGGTTCGCCGCCAGGTTTTTATAGCATCAGGTACCCCCATATACAACCTAATAAAGGTTTTAACCCCCTGATTGCCCCTAAAGTTAACCCTTTCACCAGTGATCATTGTATAAGTGTCACTGGTGACACTGGTTAGCCAGTTAGTTATTTCGTTATTTAGGTTCCCCGTCAGGTTTTTATATAGCGTCAGGTACCCCAATATATTACCTAATAAAGGTTTTAACCCCCCTGATTGGCCCTAGTTAACCCTTTCACCAGTGATCACTGTATAAGTGTTACGGGTGACGCTGGTTAGTTAGTTTGCTTTTTATAGCATCAGGGCACCCGCCGTATATAACCCAATAAAGGTTTAACCCCCTGATCGCCCGGCGGGTGATATCAATTAGGTTTTAGGGTCATATAGGGTCTGCGTCGCCCCAGGCAGTGTCAGGTTAGTGCCAGTAGCGCTAACACCCACGCACGAAGCATACACCTCCCTTAGTGGTATAGTATCTGAACAGATCAATATCTGATCAGATCTATACTAGCGTCCCCAGCAGTTTAGGGTTTTCAAAAGCGCAGTGTTAGCAGGATCAGCCCAGATACCTGCTAGCACCTGCGTTTTGCCCCTCCGTCCAGCCCAGGCCACCCAAGTGCAGTATCGATCGATCACTGTCACTTACAAAACACAACACACATAACTGCAGCGTTCGCAGAGACAGGCCTGATCCCTGCGACTCCAGTGCTGTAGGAGGTGATTTCACCACCACAGTTAACAAAAAGAGCATATATGCCAAACCATGGGGGCAGCAGGGGCGGAGGAGCTATTTTGCTCCTAATGCCGCGTACATACGGTCGAAATTCCGACGTAGGCTTGCCTGTGGAAACGTCTGACCATGTGTACGCGGCATAACTTTTGCGGGAAGATGCCCCCATGCTTCGGCATATATAAATGGTGCATGTATGCCCATCATTAGAAGTGGGTGGATGAAGGGAGGTATTCTAATGGTGGGCATACCCACCGATCAATCTCTTTTTTCGTTCAGCCAACAGGCTGCATGAAAAAAAAGATTACAATACATGTCCAACAAGGACCAGCAACGTACTGGTATGTTGCTGGACTTTGAATGTTTATACCAGAATTATGCCTGTGGGTTTAGGTATCATCTTGGTATCATTCTGTTCAGCCAGCGGCCGGCTTTCATGTAAAAGCAATCCTAACGGCTAGTTAGCCTCTGGACTGTTTTTACAAGCAGTGTGGGGGGGGGGAATGCCCCCCCCGGATATAAAAAGCGCCATTGGAAAATTGGGAAAACATTTTATCACACCGATCTTGGTGTGGTCAGATGCTTTGAGGGCAGAGGAAAGATCTAGGGTCTAATAGACCCCAATTTTTTCAAAAAAAGAGTACCTGTCACTACCTATTGCTATCATAGGGGATATTTACATTCCCTGAGATAACAATAAAAATGATAAAAAACACAAAAAAATGGAAGGAACAGTTTAAAAATAAAATAAAAAAGCAAAATAAATAATTAAAACAAAAAAAAACAACCCTGTCCCGCCCTGCTCTTGTGCAAGGGCGAACGCAAGCGTCGGTCCGGCGTCATATGTAAACAGCAATTGCATCATGCATGTGAGGTATCAGCCTGAAGGTCAGATTGAGGGCAGTAATTTTAGCAGTAGAACTCCTGTATAAATCGAATGTGGTAACCTGTAAAGGCTTTTAAAAATGTATGAACTTTGTCGCCACTGCGCGTTTGTGAGAAATTTTAAAGCATGTCGTGTTTGGTATCCATGTACTCGGCCTAAGATAATCTTTTTTATTTCATCAAACATTTGGGCAATATAGTGTGTTTTAGTGCATTAAAATTAAAAAAAGTGTATTTTTTCCCCAAAAAATGCGTTTGAAAAAATATGCAACACCCACCATTTTAATCTGCAGGGCCTTTGCTTTAAAAAAATATATAATGTTTGGGGGTTCAACGTAATTTTCTTGCAAAAAAAAAAAATGTTTTCATGTAAACAAAAAGTGTCAGGGCTTTGTCTTCAAGTGGTTAGAAGAGTGGATGATGTGTGACATAAGCTTCCTAATGTTGTGTATAAAATGCCAGGACAGTTCAAAACCCCCCCAAATGACCCCATTTTGGAAAGTAGACACCCCAAGCTATATACTGAGAGGCATGTCGAGTCCATGGAATATTTTATATGTTGACACAAGTTGCGGGAAAGAGACAATTTTTTTTATTTTTTTTTGCACAAAGTTGTCACTAAATGATATATTGCTCAAACATGCCATGAGCATATGTGGAATTGCACCCCAAAATACATTCTGTTGCTTCTCCTGAGTACGGGGATACCACATGTGTGAGACATTTTGGGAGCCTAGCCGCGTACGGGACCCCAAAAACCAAGCACCGCCTTCAGGCTTTCTAAGGGTATAAATTTTTGATTTCACTCCTCACTGCCCATCACAGTTTCGGAGGCCATGGAATGCCCAGATGGCACAAACCCCCCCCCCCCCAAATGACCCCATTTTGGAAAGTAGACACCCCAAGCTATTTTCTGAGAGGTATTGTGAGTATTTTTCAGATCTCGCTTTTTGTCACAAAGTTTTGAAAATTGAAAAAAAATAAAAAAAATTCCTTTCTTAATTTTCAAAAACAAATGAGAGCTGTAAAATACTCACCATGCCTCTCAGCAAATAGCTTGGGGTGTCTACTTTCCAAAATGGGGTCATTTGGGGGGGGGGGTTTGTGATATCTTGGCATTTTATGGCCTTCAAAACTGTGATAGGCAGTGAGGAGTGAAATCAACAATTTGCGCCCTTAGAAATCCTGAAGGCGGTGCTTGGCTTTCGGGGTCCCGTACGCGGCTAGGCTCCCAAAAAGTCCCACACATGTGGTATCCCCGTACTCAGGAGAAGCAGCAAAATTTATTTTGGGGTGTAATTCCACATATGCCCATGGCATGTGTGAGCAATATATCATTTAGTGACAACTTTTTGTAAATTTTTATTTATTTTTTGTCACTATTCAATCACTTGGGACAAAAAAAATATTCAATGGGCTCAACATGCCTCTCAGCAATTTCCTTGGGGTGTCTACTTTCCAAAATGGGGTCATTTGGGGGGGTTTTGTACTGCCCTGCCATTTTAGCACTTCAAGAATGTCATAAATTAAAAGCTGTGTAAATTCCAGAAAATGTACCCTAGTTTGTAGACGCTATAACTTTTGCGCAAACCAATAAATATACGCTTATTGACATTTTTTTTACTAAAGACATGTGGCTGAATACATTTTGGCCTAAATGTATGACTAAAATTGAGTTTATTCGATTTTTATTATAACAAAAAGTAGAAAATTTCATTTTTTTTCAAAATTTTCGGTATTTTTCCGTTTATATCGCAAAAAATAAAAATAGCAGAGACAATAAAATACCATTAAAAGAAAGCTCTATTTGTGGGAAGAAAAGGACGCAAATTTTGTTTGGGTACAACATTGCATGACCGCGCAATTACCATTTAAAGCAGCGCAGTGCCAAATTGTAAAAACACCTCTGGTCTTTATGCTGCGTATTGGTCCGGGGCTTAAGTGGTTAAGGTGAAAAAACACGAGGGTTTACAACCCCTTTAAAGTGATACTAAACACACACTCTTGAATTTACATCGTCCCTTCTCTTTCTGCATGTGGATACTGGCACTGTAATGATTTTAATTTAAAAAAAAGTAAATTTTTCCCAATCGATATACAGCTGTCGCATGACCCAGCTCTCTCCCAGCCTATCTGCAGGGAAACATAATCAGGAGGAGCTTCTAGTCCTCTGCTGCTGGTCATATGTATAAAAAAAACAGCCTTTGGAATACAAAGTAAAAATAAATAATTAATATCAATAAAATGTTTTAAATCGTCATACAAATATATATTTGAAATCAAACCTTTATAATTTTTTGGCAATAACAGGGTGTGGGCAGATTTCTGCCAGTCACATGCTGTGTCACGCTCCTGCAGCCTGTGTCTTAGAATACAAAGGAGGTGAAGTCTCCATCAATCTACAGTACATGTAATATCCTGCCCCCATTGTGTTTAAATGGTTAGTGGGCATGGAGGAGAAAGGAGGGAGAGGGAGAGGGAGCGAGGGAGGGAGGGAGGGAGAGAGGGAGAGAGAGAGAGAGAGAGAGAGTCAGAGGATGGAAAGAGAGAGGGAGAGGGAAATGGGGGGAGAAAGGGGCGAGGTAGGGAGAGAGAGAGAGAGTGAGAGAGGGGGAGATAGGGAGAGGGAGAAAGAGAGAGAGGGAGGAAGGGAGAGGGAGGAAGAGAGAGAGGGAGGAAGAGAGAGGGAGAAAGACAGTGAGAGAATAAAAGAGAGGGAAAGAGAGAGAGAGAGAGGGGGAGAGAGGGAGAAAGAGAGAAGGAAAGAGGGAGAGGGAAGGAGAGAGGGAGAGAGAGAGAGAGGGAGGGAGAGGAAGAGGGAGATAGACAGAAGAGAGGGGGAGAGAGAGAATGAGAGAGGAAGAGAAGAAGAGAGAGAGAGAGGGAAAGCGAGACATAAAGGGAGAGCGAGAGAGGGGGAGGGAGAGAGAGGGGATAGAGTAAGAGGGAGAGAGAGGAGAGAGAGGGAGACGTAAAGAGTGGGAAGGAGAGAGAGTGAGGGGGTGAGAGGGAAAGAGAGAGAGAGACAAAGAGAGAGAGAGGGGGTGAAGAGAAAGAGAGAGGGGGAAGATGGAGAGAGAGAGAGATGGAGAAAGAGTTGGGAGAGAGGTTGAGAGAGATAGAGAGAGAGGGGAGAGATAGACAGGTAGAGAGAGAGAGAGAGCGAGAGAGAGAGAGGAAGGGAGAGAGAGGGAAAGATAGACAGGGAGGGAGGGAGAGATAGACAGAAGGAAAAGGGGGGGAGAGAGAGAGAGACGGAAGAGGGAGGGAGATGGGCAATAGAGAAGGAGAGAGAGAGGGGGGAGAAAGAGAGGGAGGAGAGAGAGAGAGAGAGGGAGGGAGAGAGGGAGGAAAGAGAGAGAGAGGGAGGAAAGAGAGAGAGGGAGAGAGAGGGGGAGAGAGAGAAGGAGGGAGATAGAGGGAGGGAGATAGAGAGGGGGAGGGAGAGAGAAAGATGAAGTGAGAGAGAGAGAGAGAGAGAGAGAGAGGGGGGGAGAGAGATAAGGAGAGGGGGAGAGAGAGAAAGATGAAGTGAGAGGGAGAGAGAGAGAGAAAGAGAGAGAGGGGGGGAGAAATAAGGAGAGGGGGAGAGAGAGATGAAGAGACAGAGAGAGGAGGGAGAGAGGGGGATGGAGAGAGAGGGGGAAGAGAGAGAGAATGAGAGGGAAAGAGGGAGGGAGGGAAAGAGAGAGAGAGGGAGAGGGGAGAGAGAGAGAGATTAAAATATATATGTGTAGTGGGGTATCGCTTTAAGGCCTCAGAGACTACCGTACCCAGAATGCCACGAGACACCCAAGGTGCATTGCCCTGCGCAAAGACTGCTGGGGTGGGCTATTTAATTGGGGGGCGGGACTGATTTCGGCCTCTTTGGACACCGCCCGCCCAGCAAGTGAATCTCTTGTTTGAGTCTGCTGTGTTGCTAGGCCAGAAGTCTGGGTTTTTCTCCAAAGAGCCTTCCATTCCACCGAGGAGCCTGCGGGACGTCATCCGACTGCTGCTATACTGTTGCCAGGAGGACCGAAGACCCGGGTGTTGGGGAATCTGTGTACCGAGAGTCCGAGACACAGCAACAGAAGATACGGACACGGACTGGTCCAGTTGGGTGAGAGAACACCTGCTCAGAGACAAACACAGGATCTCCTAGGTCAGATAACTGTTGTTCAGAATTTACTTTAGTGCTTGTAGTCATACACCGGAGGGACAGTGCCTTATCTAGGAGTCTCTAAGACTTATCCTGTGTTCTCCAAGTTTAAGACCCTTTTTCTCTTTGTGGATTATAACTTGTTTCTTCAAAAGTGCACCACCGTTTGCTAGCGAAGATTTCCCTCTGCAGAACTTCTACATAATACAATCAGGCCTGACTTAGTAGCGTAGAAATTTCTGGGCGCCATTTTTACCCACGAGGTAGAATAGCAGCAGCGGAGACTGTTAGTTTCTTTTGTTATATCTGTCTATTTGCAAAAGTATTCTTTTCATTGCAGGGCTCTGCATGTGTTCATGTATACTTTTTCTATGCTTAACCAACATTCTCAGTAAAAGTGCCAGGGTTAAGTACACTTGTGTTTGTGTCATTTACTGTGCAGAAGAGACAGTTATTGATAGCTATACCCTATTACTGTGTTTATTGCAGGATTGTGTCTCCGAGAGTTACAGGTTACACAATTCTGCCATCCCCTACTGACTGTGCCAGGAGAGGTTAGAGCCAATTGCTGGGGGTTGACTGCAGTGCATTACAGGCCCAAACAAATCATTTCAGCGGCTCTCTTAGCTGGGGGTATCGCTACATATAAAATCCAGTATATAATAATAATATTAATAAAAGTTATAAGACATTGACTGGAATATTCTAAGTATATATCTTACCGGAGACACCAACGGGCAAACTCGGTGTAAAGTGGAATTCTAAAAACTTTGCAATGTGCATTGATTAAATGCCAAGCAAACTGTTATATTCCAAAGTACTTGAGCTCTAGTGACACAGGACAAGAAGGATCCGATGTCACCCTATTACGTCTTGGATAAACTTTAAAAAAAAAAAATAATATAAAGAAAGATGAATAAGTCTGGAACTTACTTTTTTTCTTCCTTCTCTAAGGTGTATCTTTTTCCGGTTATTTGCTTTCTGTCTATCATTCCTCATTTGACACATGAGCTTATCGGGAAGGAGAGCCAATTAGTTTTCGTCATATTATTTTGTCACTCTGGATTGTGACATGTTTTCTCAAGGAACAATTACAGAGCCGCGGATCTTCTCATTATCCGAAACCCACATCCCGTATTATTTGCGTTCCCTTCTATTCTTTCTGTCACCGGGACCGGGGCCAACTGACGCGTGCCACCGCCACATTAGAAGAGGGATCACGTTTTTTTTTTCATGGGTCCGATAAGTTAAGGCAAGGGTTTGTCTATTATGAAAGCGTGTCTTGTAATGTTGTCAGAAATGTGTATGTAAAGAATGTTCATGCCAAGAGACGGTTTAGGATGTGTGGCGTGGTACGTAACCTTGTCAAGAGATTTCAAGCTGCTGCTCTCCGCAGTCAGTCACTCTTCACTCTTGGCAGTGGCCTTCAATAGGTGTTAGGATGTCCATGTCAAAAACCAAGAGTCGTGGGGAGGTGGAGGTTTCAGTCTGTTGGTATGTTTCCATCACATTTCATAGTTAAAGCAATTAGCTAATTGGCTGGCAGGTAAGATTACGTGTAATATTGCCCCACGTCAAAGTGTCATTGCTGCTCTTGCCAAGATAGCCAGATGTAACTCACGTGGGCTGGAAAACACCTAAATGTTTTGGATTGCAACATATTTACTGAGCTTCCTTTAAATATGATGTGTTAGTCATGACGGCCAATAAGGGGATTACAGCCAGCCCTCTAGTACCGGGCCCCGGTTTCCCTGCTAATCCAATGGGGCCAGGGTCTTGTACACATCATAAACATCATCTAAGAAGAGAGCAAAGTTAATATAACGTGTTAGTCAGGATGCTTATAAGGGGGTACAACAAGGCCTCCTGTATCGGGCCTAGGCTCCACTAGATCAGCAGGGGGGGGCCGGGCCCGGTACAGAAGGGCTGGCTGTACCCCCTCATCTGTGCCCTGACTAGCACATCATATTTACTGAGCTCTATTCTTATATGACGTGTTAGTCAAGGCTGTCTCTGTAGGTGGTACAGCCATCCCTCCTGTCCTTGGCCTGGGCCCCCCTGCTGATCCAATTGGGCCAAGGTTTAGTACAGGTGAGCAGTGGAGTCGCTACGGGGGTGAAGGGGGTGTGAACCTCACCCAGGTGACAGCCACCAGAGGGATGACACTAGGGGCGGCTGCGGACTCACCGTTCGGGGACAGGGGAGCGATTTGGAAGCAGGAGGAGGCGGGGGCTACAGCCTACGATCTTGGTAGTAACTAACTTGGCAGAGGAGGTTGGAGTTCCGGGCTGTGATC
Organism: Rana muscosa; assembly: GCA_029206835.1. NCBI lineage: Eukaryota > Metazoa > Chordata > Amphibia > Anura > Ranidae > Rana > Rana muscosa. The sequence goes on from CM055125.1 coordinate 365,294,592, forward strand.
GTGCCTCGGCAGTCTTACTACACACAGCTGGTAAAAAGGAGCCAGCAGGCTGCAGGAAGGTGAGGATCCACTGTAGTTTTTTTTGGGATGGGAGAACCTCCTGGTGTAGGATGGGCAATAGGGGAGCCCCCTCTCTCTCACGCCCCTCCCTCTCTCACCCTCCTTCTCTCTCTCACCCCCTCTCTCTCTCAACACCCCTCTGTCTCTCACCCCTCTCTCCCTCCCATCTATTCCCCCTCACCCCCCATCACCCCCCACTCCCCAATCTATTCCCTCTCACCCCCCCATCACCCCCCTCTTTTTCTCACCCTACCTCCCTCTCTCTCCCCCCACCTCTTTCCCCCCTCCCTCTCTCCCCTTCTTCCATTTCACTCCTTTTACATCACCCCATCTCCCATCTCTCTCACCTTCCTATTTCTATCTCTTCACCAAAGGGATGGCGGGGGGGGGGGGTGGTTGGTGCACTGTGGGAGCCCAGTGAGGGGGGAGCACTGTGGCAGGCTAAAAGGGGGGGGGGGGGTGACACCATGTTTTACCACACCAGATAACACCAGCCCTGGTGACGAGGTGGGTCGATTGATCAGATTATGACTGAGGTTATATGATGGAAACCGATATGATGGATGACAATTATGATTGTATCTTTTAGATATCAATCAAATTCCCCTATCCTGTATGTGGCATATTGATTGGATGTGTTGTCACCTATTGATTGATTATTCATATCGGGGGAGATCAATTAGAAAATAAATTGACCATAATTACTGTCATGTACCCTTACAATTACCTGTATCCTATCCCATCTACCATATATTATTACCATTTTTACCTACTTTATAACTCACATGTGACACTGTACTACTGTATACTACCTCTCACCCTGTATTGAAATGTTTACTTTCTTGTCTTCCCCAAAAAACTTTTTGTAAACAAAACAAAAAAAAAAAATAGAAAATAAATTGATCTTCTAGGATGTAAGTGAAATGCTGTTAGCCATCAGACTGAGGACCCTTATGCTCCGTACACACAATCGAATTTTCCGTCGGAAAAACCTTGGATGTTTTTTTCCGACGGAATTCCGCTCAAGCTTGGCTTGCATACACACGGTCATACAAAAGTTCTCTGAACTTTCGACCGTCAAGAACGCAGTGACGTACAACACTACGACGAGCCATGAAAATGAAGTTCAATGCTTCCGAGTATGCATCAAATTGTTTCCGAGCATGCGTCGGAATTTTGCGCGTCGGAATTGCTACAGACGATCGGAATGTTTTCCGTCGGAAAAATTGAGAACCAGCTCTCAAACTTTTGCTGGCGGAAATTCCAACAGCAAAAGTCCGATGGAGCCTACACTCGGTCAGAATTTCCGACGAAAAGCTCACATCGGACTTTTGCTGGCGGAAATTCCGACCTTGTGTACACCGGCATTAGTGGCAAAAAAGAGTACTGCAGGGGAAATCTCTGGAATGAAGGTGACTATTGCATCAAAAGCCAGTTTTGCTATTGTATATTTTATAAACTTTTCTTTTTTTTCTTGGTATTTTGGGCTAGAATTCTGCTTTAAAGGGTCAGTCAGTAGATAAAATAGATACACCAGCTGACCTGTTTTTATATTAGCCTCCTGTACAGTAATGCAGTCAGCAGTTATCAGATTGGGAGAGAGGTAATCAGCACCCGGGGCCATTCAGGGCTCTATTGCTTTGCAGAGAACAGTCATTATAATATGGCAGTGGTCTCCAAACTGCGGCCCAGGGGCCCTTTGCTTGTTTTATCTGGCCCTTGGGGCATTATTCCTCCCACTGTCAGTAACAGTGGAGCATAGTTCCTGACACCGACACCGACAAAGGGGCACGAGTACTCTCACTGACACCAATGAGGGGACACTATTCCTCCCACTAATGCCAATTATGGGCTCTATTCCTCCCACTGATATCAATGATGGAGCACCATTCCTCCCACTAATACCAATGATGGGGCACTATTCCTCCCACTGATACCAATTATGGGCTCTATTCCTCCCACTGACACCAATGAGGGGGCACTATTCCTTCCACTCATATCAATGATGGAGCACCATTCCTCCCACTAATACCAATGATGGGGCACTATTCCTCCCTATTCCTCCCACTGACACCAATGATGGGGCACTATTCCTCCCACTGACAATAATGATAGGGCACTATTCCTCCCACTAATACCAATGATGGGGCACTATTCCTCCCACTGACACCAATGATGGGGCACTATTGATCTTTTATTGAAAAGAATCAAGCAACCAATTTTATACAAAAGTAAAAAACAAAACCATAGTACAAAAACTTCAACAGAAAACAAAGGAATACACATCCATGTTCAGAATATATTCAATATATACATAATCCACTACCAAAACATTTTAGTAAACTATTTACATAAAGCAGCAGAGAGGGCCTAAGAGGCACAACCTATCACCTATGTATGCAGCCATTTATCAAAAATTCATCAAAAATACTGATAATCTAGGGTGATAAGAGACAGACAGCCACACCCGGGAAAGAGACTCCTGGTAGTCAGGGAGGCTTGAAACCCCTCCACACCTTCAACCAAGCCCCCTGACCCCACTTGTCTCTCTCAAGCTCCCGAATCTTCCCCACCTCATGCAAAATGTCATACACCACCACCTCAACAGGAAGGATTTTTTGCCGAATGCTGACCTGACACTGTGCGTTCCAGGTGAAATAACGGACTACTAGGCTAACTAAAAAAAGTGTATCCAAACAAAAAACTCCACCGGTATTGAATGCTCCAGACACCCACTCAGCATAACCCAGCCTGGAGAGGAAAGGAACACCGAGGGCCCGCCCCACCTGTTTGTACACCTCTATGTTAAAAGGGCAATGAAGTAGAAAATGGTCCATAGTCTCCTCCTCATCTGCACACTCCTCCCGAGGACAGCTACGATCCATCCCACTGCGGAATTTCAAATTGCCCCGAACATAGAGCCTCCCATGGAAGCACAACCAGGCCAGATCCCTAAATTTAGGGGGTACTCTATCCAAATTAATCAGTCTTAACCCCATCCTCAAAACTGGGCCCGGGCAATCCCATAAGGCCAGTGGGTCATGAAAGACTTCGCTCAAGACTCGACTCATAAGGACTTTCCTTGGAACTGATCTGAGATCTTCAGCCGACAATCGCCACTGCCGCAGTAACTTCAGGCAAGGAGCGACATAGGCTGGTAGCTGACCACGATGACCCCTGCGATTCTTCACTTGGCCACCTTCTTCCCAAAGTCATAGAAAAGGCCTAAACCAAGATCTAAATATGCCTACCCATCCAGGAGGTTCCACTGCAAGCATATTACCAATGTTAAACTTGAGGAATAGCAGTGAAAAGAAAAGAACTGGGTTGACCATACCTAAGCCACCCTCCCTCCTGGATAGGTAGGTGACATTCCTCTTGATGGGGTTCAGTCTGTTCCCCCACAGCATCTGGAAGAACACACTACTGACCCTAGCATAGAGAGACACTGGCAAGATGCAGACAAAGCTGACATACAAGAAGATCGGAATCAGGTAAGTCTTAATCAGATCAACCCTTTCCCTCATAGATAACTTCCATCTCTTCCAGCTGACCACCTTAGTATTGGCAATTTCCAGTCTGCCTTCCCAGTTTTTGAGGCCATAATCGCCGGGTCCAAATTCAATGCCTAGTATCTTAATTCTTTCCTGGGGCACTGGAAAGGTGTCCGGGAGATTAAACCCCTCACCTTCCTTTCTCATCCAGAAAACTTCAGTCTTTTCCTGATTGATCTTGGAGCCTGATGCTTCAGAATACCGTGATGTCAGAGAGACCACCTCCTCCGCTTCATCCGTCCCAGTAACAATCACCGACACATCGTCCGCATAGGCAACAACCCTTAATGGTGGCTCACCCGGGAGCCCCACTGGTACCCCACACACTATGCCGCTCTCTAGCCTCCTGATGAAGGGGTCAATTGCAAACACATAGAGCAGAGGACTCAGGGGACAACCCTGGCGCACCCCGGAGCCAGCCTCAAAGGACTGCCCAACCCAACCATTAACAAGAGGGAAGCTTTCTGCCCCCTTATACAACACTTTCAGCCAAACGACAAAACCACCCGGCAGACCGTACTTACTAAGGAGCAACCACAGGTACTCATGGTTAACACAATCAAAAGCCTTTGCCTCATCCAATGTCAGCAAATACTTTCCCCAGCCTGCAGCCCTGCACCGCTCCAAGGCCTCCCGAAAAGCTAAAACCGCTGTGAAGGTGCTCCTACCCTGGACCGAACAGTGCTGATGGCGAGAAAGCAAAGACTCTGCCACTGACGATAGGCACCAGAAAAAATATCTTTGCCAGTATCTTTCTATCGACATTAAGAAGGCTGATGGGGCGCCAATTCTCAATCATCGAAGGATCTTTACCCTTTGAAAGAAGAATCACACCCGAGTGCCTCATGGAAGGGGAAAGCACAGCATCAGCAAAGCAACTGTTAAAAACCTCTACCAAATGTGGGGCCAGAATAGACTTAAAGGCTTTGTAAAACTCAGCCCTCAAGCCATCCGGTCCAGGCGACTTTTTGATGGCAAGCTGTTCAATTGCCTTCATCACCTCTTCGACTGTGATCTCCTCTGTCAAATTCATCAATGGAACATCTCCACCATTTAGACCTGGAGTAGAGTCCAAAAAGCTTTCCATCTTGTCACGGTCAAGCTCTTTCCTCCCAAGAAGGTCGGCATAAAAGGATCTCACGACCTCCAGAATCCCTGACCTGGACTTTGTCAAGAAACCTGTACTGTCCTTAAAGCCAACAACCGTTTTAACAGCTACACCTTGTTTGCAGTTCTGGTAAGGGTCAGGCAAGTTACCATGCCGGTTTTAAACAACACCGCCACACCGCCGTAAGGCTCGGCCGCAAGAGACCAGTAAGATGGACCATACCTCCACTCTCTCTTGGCCATATGAATATCTGCCAAGGAGGTGAGCCTAGTCTCTTGCAAAAATACAATTTCAGCATCTAATTGGCTGAACAAAAAGAAGGCCATAGAACGAGCTCTTACTGACTTAATGCTGGCAACATTTATTGTCACCACTTTTAATGGAGGGGGAACCGCCATTTGGGTTATTGGGTGGATTGCTTCTTAGCTCCCCTCTTCTGCTCATCACCAGAAGCCTCTCTCTTTCTAGAGGCCGCCTCAAAGTCCATTTCAGAATCGGAACTTCTCTCAGAAGAAGCTCCGGATGAAGAAATATCCCACTTGGAGGACCTATGACGGCTGGAGACAGGCACCGGAGCTTCCCGTCCCCGTTCCGTCCTCACCGCATGCCTCTTCCGCCTCCCAACTTTCCTTCTCTCCTCCAGGTACTGCAGGTCAGCCTCAGAGATGCCCTCATCTCTTACTTTTTTCTTTAAAGTCTTTCCAGAAGACTTCTTTACAGAGGAAGAAGTGACCTTTTTAGTACATGCTGGTGGGGGGGGGGTGACCCTTTAAGTCAGACTCAGGAGGGGTAGACTCCTGGGGGGTAACTGACTCAGGGGGCACAGACTTGGAAGGTTCTGACACAAGAGGAGAGGGTACAGTAGGCTGGGGGGACACAGATATAGAAATAGAAGGAGTACTTACAGACACAGGAGGGGTGGCCACAGGAACTGGAGAGGGATCCTGAGCAGGACCAGGGGAGGCAGTCACCGCAGAGGAGGATGGTACACCAGGGGGCTCTCCCTCCATACTGTCCAGCCTTGACAAGTCATCTATTACCTCCTTCTCCATATTGTGCCAGGCTTCAGGACATCTACTGTAGGGGTGGCCAAGGCGCAGGCACAGGTTGCACCTGATTATCTGGGTGCAGTCCTTAGCCATATGACCCTGACCCTGACACACTGAACATATCAAGGCCAAACAGGAGGAGCTCAAATGCCCCTTTTCTCCACAGCGGTGACAAAGCTTTGGCTGACCAGGGTAGAAAATAGTCATCCTATCCCTCCCTATAAAAGCTGAGTAGGGCAGGTGACGGACAACATTCCCATCCCTGGCCAACCTGACTGTTACCGACCAACCCCCAGTCCAGATGTTACGCTCATCATGGATTTTATTGGGCTTTGTCAAAACCTCCCCATGGTTCTTTAACCAGACCTCTAGATCCCGAGCAGGAACACTCTCATTAGTCAGGATAATTGTGATTTTTTTCACTGTTGACCTCTGAGAAACTTCAACTGGGACCAGACCTTGCCATTCAGGTCTTGACCTGCACTGAGCCTCATATCGCTCCCAGAACAGATCAAGACCCTCTGGCCTGGTGAAGCTAACCGTATAATCCCGTGTCCCAGCTACGTGTATAAAGGCATACAGGTAATTTGCCCCAAAACCCATCTCCAATATCAAGTCCACCACTGCACTCCGTGCTGGAGGGATGGCACCACCTTCCCATTTCAGAATAACTACGTTCCATCTGGGACCCCCAGCAGAAGCCAGAGACCCAAGACCAGATCCCGGGGTGCTCAAAGTGGCAGCTTGTAGCGGAAAACCCCGCTTGGGAGCGGAACTACCAGGAGCAGAGTGTGCCACCTGTGCAAATGTAGGTTTATCAGGGCCAAGGGCCCACACTGAAGTCACATTAGTCTGTACATTATCTGCATGAACAGAGTTGGTAGGATTGTCCATCACACTTGTACTGGGACCATTGTTCATCACACCTGTACTGGGACCATTGTTCATCACACCTGAACTGGGACCATTGTTCATCACACCTGAACTGGGACCATTGTTCATCACACCTGAACTGGGATGATTTTTATCAGCCACACACACATTCCCATCAGGAATAGTCACAGTTGCTGCAATACCAGCTGTCTCCTGATGCTGCGCTGTAGAGTCCTCAGCAGCAGTGGGGCAAACAGCTTTGGAAGGGTTAATGGGCTGTTCTGACACTTGCAGTTCATTTGCAGAAATTACATTTTTTAAATGTAACTCTTGCTGCATTGCAGCCTCAGCAGGCACAACATTGCTGCACACAGGACTAGCAGCCTGATTGTCATTAGGCACATTGTCAGTCATGGTGCTAGATGGTACAAAAACAGTTTTATCCACAACATGGGATTTGGCAGGCTTTACTTTATCAGGCACATCATCTGCTATGTCCTCATCATGAAACACCATCTGATCCCCCCGCATAGGAGACTTCATTACCTGGATTACCCTCAGCATGCCTCCTGAGTCTTGGGAAGGCATGGGGCTGCTTACCTCTCCCTGGGGGGGCAGGGGGGAAGAACTGGGGGTCTCCTCCTCCTCCACCTCCATCTTTGTCACCCTTGCAAACCTTTTGTCCTTGCAAAACTTTTCCTTGAAGGGCCCATCTCTGCCTTCCATCATGGCCACGATGGTCTCCTGATGGTCCACACGGACCTTGGCCAGTTGAATTTCCGGATCCATGGATCCACGTTTCTGGCTGCGTAAGCCCTCACGTTGCCTTCGCAGGCGCTTCAGCTCCGCTCTCAGCTTGTAGAGCTTATCCCTCTCCCTATTCAGGACCTTTATCCCGGCCACCACTCGCTCCCGAATGGCCTCGGAGCCTTCATCCTCACCAGGGGTAGAGAGATCACCTTGTACAGAGGAAGGCACGTCACCCGACGGCCCAGGAGATGGCTGGGGGCCTCCAGCAGGAGAGGCCCCGCTGGCCTCCATGGCTTCCCCAGAAAGGGGCCAGGAGAGCTGGGAGAGATTTTACCACCACTCCCCTCTCACACGGATCACCTGCAGCAGCTCCAGAGACACCTTCCTCCTGACACACCTGTGCTCCAATGATGTGTGGGGCACTATTCCTCCCACTGACACCAAGGATGGGGCACTATGCTTCCCACTGACACCAATGATGGGACACTACTATGCCTAATGCCACATACACGCGGTCGGAAATTCCGCCAGCAAAATGTGAGCTTTTGGTCGGAAATTCCGACCGTGTGTAGGCTCCATCGGACTTTTGCTGTTGGAATTTCCGCCAGCAAAAGATTGAGAGCAGGTTCTCAATTTATCCGACGGGAAAAATTCTGATTGGAAATTCTGATAGTCTGTAGCAATTCCGACACGCAAAATTCCGGCGCATGCTCGGAAACAATTTGACGCATGCTCGGAAGCATTGAACTTAATTTTCTCGGCTCGTCGTAGTGTTGTACGTCACCGCGTTCTTGATGGTCGAAAGTTCAGGGAACTTTTGTGTGACCGTGTGTATGCAAGCCAAGCTTGAGCGGAATTCCGTCTGAAAAACCATCCAAGGTCTTTCCGACGGATTTTCCGCTTGTGTGTACAGGGTGTAATACCAATGATGGGGCATTTTTTTACTCCCACTGGCACCAGGGCACTTTCTTTTCCCACTGGGACGGTGGCCCTTTGTTTAGAAAGTCTGAAGACTCCTGTAATATGGGCATTTCCGTGTTTGATGGATACCGGTGCATTACACTACCTGTAGGTCTATTGACTTCAGAAAGTCTAAAGTAATGTAGCAGGTAACCACTTAAGGACCCCTCACTGTATATATACGTCGGCAGAATGGCTCGTACAGGCACAATCAGGTACCTGTCCCTTTAACTGCCAACGTCGGGGTCGCGCGCGACCCCCCTGCCTTCCCCGTGAGTCGGACCATGGGTCCCGCAGACTCGATCGCCGCGGGGATCCACACGATCGTCTCACGGAGGCATGGTGCGGGGAGATGTTAGTGTAAACACAACATCTCCCCGCTCCCCTATGGACAATGTCAGCGATCTCCGCTCTGTGTAATCAGAGCGGAGATCAGTGATGTGTCACTCGTAGCCACGCCCCCCTCAGTTAGAAACACGCCCCTAGGCACACTTAACCCCTCCAGCGCCCCTAGCGGTTAACCCCTTCACTGCCAGTTTAATTTTTACAGTAACCAGTGCATTTTTATTGCACTGATCACTGTAAAAATAACAATGGTCCCAAAAATGTGTCAAAAGTGTCCAATGTGTCTGCCATAATGTCGCAGTCATGAAAAAAATCGTTGATCCCCGTCATTACTAGTAAAAAAAATTTTTTTTATAAAAATGCCTTAAAACTATCCCCATTTTGTAAACGCTAGAATTTTTGCGCAAACCAATCAATAAACACCGATTGCGATTTTTTTTACCAAAAATATGTAGAAGAATAAGTATCGGCCTAAACTGAGGAAAAAAATGTTTTTTTATATATTTTTTTGGGGATATTTATTATAGCAAAAAGTAAAAAATATGTCATTTTTTTAAAAATTGTCGTTCTATTTTTGTTTATAGCGCAAAAAATAAAAACCGCAGAGGTGATCAAATACCACCAAAAGAAAGCTCTATTTGTGGGGAAAAAAAGGACGCCAATTTTGTTTGGGAGCCACGTCGCACGACCGCGCAATTGTCAGTTAAAGCGAATCGCAAAAATGGGCCTGGTCATTATGCTGCGTATGGGTCCGGTCCTTAAGTGGTTAAATTGAAAACCCCCATCTCCAGGCAATGCATTATTTTAATGTTTTAGTGTTTAACCAACTTAAAGGTGAAGTTTAATCTGATTATATTTTGCATCTATAAAAAAAGCCTAAAAAAGTAACCGAATGCAGCCACTACATCTGAGGACTGATAAACTCTGCAATTTATTACACTTTATGTAAAAAGAGTTAGATGCATAGGTGTGCGCAGCCTATTGCATTAGGGTGTGCACTTCAAAGATCAAACACATAGTACGATCACTCACGATGAAAGGGAAGGGGCCGGTAAGTTACATATTTACCGGCCCCTTCCCCCACTTATCCTAAAAACATCCCGCAGCAACAGCTGGAGGGAGAGGAGAGTAGGGAAGCCTGAAGCGCTGAGGGAGGAACCAGGGCAGTAGGGGGAATCTGTGCTGCACAGGGTAATTAGGGTGTGCCTGGGGACACCTGGCACACCCTGTGTGCACGCCTATGGTTAGATGCATCTGACCAATAAAAATATATTATATACACATCAAATGTGCATAGGTGTGACAAATGCAAAAAGAAAAAAAAAAAAGAGAAAAAGGGCAGATGCAGAAAAGACTTTTATTGGAGCCTCTGGATTTGCATTACACAGATGGATGATTCTGTCTGTAACCTCCTAGATAAATCCTGGACTGATTTCCTTTGTAACTTTCCTGTGATTGGCTAGTCAGTGCTGTATCAGCTAAATATTTGTGCTGCTTAAATATAAAAACGATTGCCAAAATTGTTTAAAAAAGGAGAATGTTAAATGTTCCTGCTCAAAGTGACCCGATGACCTCCCCGTCTGCTGGTCAGAGGGAGTCTGGAAATGAACGGAGAGCGGATTTCCTAACATCATTACTGCAGCTACATAATGAGTAGTAATCTGAAGACTGGAAATGGGATTAATTGGAAGATGAGGCTGAAAATAGGTACATGGTTTGGGAACATTTCCTGAGATTTCCGATGACAAGTTGACTCTCGGTGACAAGGTCCCTCTATTCAAGTTACCAGCCTCTCTAAAACACTTGCTGAAAGTGCCAAAAAAACATGTGTGTGGGGAGGGGGGTTAGATAACATACTTATCTTATCCCCAACTTCCTCCTGAGACACCTAGGTAACACCTTCCGGACAGACCCTGAATAATGTTGTGTAGCACCAGTGCTGGGACAAGGGGTGGGCAGAAGGGCCGGCTGCCCTGGGCACTGTGGCATCGTGTGAGATGGGGGGCACCACAAAAAGATTGGGGGAGAGGGGATTTGTGTTGGAAGGGGGATTTGGGGGTCGGCAGGGGGTAAGTGTTGTTCTAGGAGGAGAAATTTGGGGGGGGGGTACTATGAGTGTAAGTTAGTGTGATTTGTGTTGGGAGGGATATAGGGGAAGAGGTTTTGTGATAGTAAGGGGGGATTTGGGGGGAAATTGTGCTGGGAGGGGGGGATTTGAAGTTGAGGGGAGGAGATGTGTACTAGGAACTTAGAGGGTGGCAGGGGATAGGTATCATTCTAGGAGGGGAATTTTTTTTTAGGGGAGGGGGCTGGCTAAGAGTGGTAATTTAAAGGGGATTTGTGTTGAGAGGGGGGTGGGGGAAGAGGATCTGTGCTAGGAGGGGGGATATGGGGGTAATTTGTGCTGGGAGGGGGGGATTTGAAGTTGAGGGGAGATGTGTACTAGGAATTCGGAGGGTGGCAGGGGGTAAGTATTGTTCTGGAAGGGGTAATTTGGATGGGGGGGTAATAAGAGTGTTAATTTAGGGGGATTTGTGTTGGGAGGGGAGAAGGGGAATGAGGAAGAGGATTTGTGCTACGAGGGGGGATTTGGGGGGAATTTGTGCTAGGAGGGGGGATTTGGGGGGAATTTGTGCTAGGAGGGGGGATTTGAAGTTGGGGGGAGAAGATGTGTACTAGGAATTTGGGAGGTGGGAGGGGCGTAAGTATTGTTCTGAGAGGGAAAATTTTGGGGGGTGGGGTGCTAAGAGTGGTAATTTAGGGGGATTTGTGTTGGGAGGGGGGAAGTGTCAGGGAAATAAATAGCTTCAATCCGTGCAGCGTGTCACATGACATCCTGGCTGCCTGTCAGGAAGTATACAGCATCAATCTAATTCAGTGTGTCACATGACATCCTGGCTGCCTGTCAGGAAGTAAACAGCCTCAATCTGATTCAGTGTGTCACATGACATCCTGGCTGCCTGTCAGGAAGTAAACAGCCTCAATCTGATTCAGTGTGTCACATGACATCCTGGCTGCCTATATAGGCTGAGCAAATCTCCAAGCAAATTGCTGTTTTGTCTTCAGCTTCCTGTGATTCTGAGTTCCTGTTTCCTGCCTGCCTGATCTACTGCTGAGACCTGCTGAGACCCGGATTGCCTTTGGACGGTGACCACATTTCCAAACTGCCATTCAGGGACACCCCTCCCCCCCCCCCCGAAAAGATGATTTTTGACATCTTTTATTGCCGATTTTTGGGGCAGGGCATATCATGAAATCAGCGGGCCCGTGTGCAAGATCAAAAGTGGGTCCTAGGCATCAAGAAGAACAACAATATGATGTGCAAAGCGCGTTGTGGTGAACAGTGGACATGTCCTAAATTGCGCTAAATATTGGCTTAACCACTTGACCACTGGGCACTTAAACCCCCTTAATAACCAGACCAATTTTCAGCTTTCGGTGCTCTCACATTTTGAATGACAATTACTCAGTCATACAACACTGTACCCATATGAAATTTTTGTCCTTTTTTTCACACAAATAGAGCTTTCTTTTGGTGGTATTTAATCACTGTTGGGTTTTTTATTTTTTGCGCTATAAGAGAAAAAAGACTGAAAATTTTGTAAAAAAATGATTATTTTTTCGTTTCTGTTATAAAATTTTGCAAATTACTATTTTTTCTTCATAAATTTTGGCCAAAATTTATACTGCTACATATCTTTGGTAAAAATAAGTACAAATTGGTGTATATTATTTGGTCTTTGTGAAAGTTATAGAGTCCACAAGCTATGGTGCCAATATCTGAAAATTGATCACACCTGAAGTACTGACGGCCTATCTCAATTCTTGAGACCCTAACATGCCAGAAAAGTACAAATACCCCCCAAATGACCCCTTTTTGGAAAGAAGACATTCCAAGGTATTCAGAAAACGGAAAATTGAATACTCACCTTTCCGTAATTTTCCTTTCCTGGTGCCGACCCATGGCAGCATACTAATGGTTGATGGCTCCGCCCCCGGTCAACCCCCAGGACCACGTAACTCTATAAAAGAAAGAGTTACTCCCCCCTTCAGACATTCTTTGTAACTAGACTTCAGAACTTTAAGGATTATAGCAGGGAGGGTGCATGCTGCCATGGGTCGGCACCAGGAAAGGAAAATTACGGAAAGGTGAGTATTCAATTTTCCGTTTTCCTGGTGCCTTCCATGGCAGCATACTAATGGTAAATAACTCGCTCATAGGGAGGGAACTGCGATAATAAATTTTTTTATGACTTTTTGAAAGTGATAGTTCCAGAGTCCTTTTCCCAAAATCTCGGGAGGTAAGGACCGCAGGATCCAAGCTATAATGCGACAAAGGTATTGAACGATGACCAGCTAGCCGCTCTACAAATTGTCTCCGGGGAGACCCTAGCCATAGCCGCCCAGGATGATGCGATTCCTCTTGTTGAATGTGCATTCACCGCGTTTGGAACTGGAAGACCACTAGCCCGGTATGCCTTTTGAATTATCTTCACGATCCAACTGGCTAATGTTGTTTTAGAAGCTGCCAAGCCTCTTCTGGTGCCTTTGGGGATAACAAAGAGTCGTTGATCCCTTCTGAACTGCTGTGTCAGCTCAAAATAACGCTTTAGAGATCTGGCCACGTCCAGTTCATGTAGTTTTGAGGAGGATGGATCCTCTCCGAAAGCTGGGAGTACCCACTCCTGGTTGGAATGGTAGACTGAAGGCACTTTGGGGACAAATTGATGGATAGGCTGTAGGACTACCCTGTCCGGAAAAAAAGTGACGTAGGGCTCCTCTGCCCCTAGGGCTTGTATCTCTGATACTCTTCGACCCGAGGTGACAGCGATCAGGAAAACCGTTTTGCCGGTGATATCTTCCAAGGAGCACTCCTCTGTGGGTGTAAAGGGAGAGCTTGCTAAGACGTTAAGAACAACCGTTAGGTCCCATTTGGGATACAGCGTTTTCCTGGGAGGACGTAATCTTAACACCGCCTTCAAGAAACGTTCCACCAAGGGGTTTAGTGCCCAGCGTGTGTCTGTAAAGGCTGACAGGGCTGAAATATGCACTTTTAGCGTGCTGAGACCTAAGCCTAGGTCCAGGCCATTTTGCAGGAAAAGTAGGATATCTTGGACCCCAGGATTCAGAGGGTTGAAATGATTCGTTTCGGCCAGTGTAGAGAATTTTTTCCATATTCTGCAGTAGGTGGCATTAGTGGATGCCTTTCTTGCCTGTAATAACGTTTGTACCACGTCCCGAGAGCAACCTAGGTCGCCCAACCTCCTCCTTTCAACTTCCAGGCCCTCAAGTCTAGGATCTCTGGGTGCGGGTGTAGAAAAGCGCCTTGAGATAGCAGCTTGCTCGTGGGTGGGAGGGGTAATGGGTTGCCCAGGGCCATCTCTACTAAGAGCGGAAACCACGGTCTTCTCGGCCAGTAAGGAACAACCGCCAGGATGGTGACCCTCTCTAGAGTCAGTCGCTGGAGAAACCTGAGGATTAAGGGTGTCGGAGGGAAGGCGTAGCCTATCTGGAATTCCCATGGTTGGACTAGAGCATCCGCCCCTGTCGACATCGGAGATGGTGACCTCGTGAAGAAGAGAGGTGCTTTCGCGTTGTGCGGAGACGCAAAGAGATCTATCTGGGGATGCCCCAACTGTTGGCATATCCAGCTGAAAACCTGTGGATCCAACGACCATTCGTTGTTGGATGTGAAGGATCTCGAGAGATGATCTGCCAGCTGATTCTCGGGGGCTGGAATGTAGGTAGCCTGGAGATCTAATAAATTCTTCTCGGCCCATGCAATAATTGGGGCTGCTTCGCTGGCTAGTGTATTGCTGTGTGTTCCCCCTTGATTTTGGATATAGGCTACTGCCGCTCTGTTGTCCATTTGTAATAGCACGGATTTTCCCTTGAGGAGAGGAGCCAAATGCAGGATTGCCATCCATGCTGCCCTTAGTTCCAGGATGTTGGATACCATCCCTTCCGCATTGAACCTCCATCTGCCCTGAACCAGCTGATCTTGGAGGTGTGCCCCCCAACCCAGCTGGCTTGCGTCTGATGTGATAATGGTCCATGAGATTGGGCCGAGAGGACGAGCAGCTAGTAGATTCGGAGACCTTGTCCACCACCAGAGGCTGGACTTCATCGAGGGAGTGATAGCTATCCTCTGACCGAGACGCTTTCTCCTCCACTGCTTCAGAAAACCTTGTTGAAAACCCCGTAAGTGGCTTCTGGCCCATTTTACCATCGGTATGCAGGCCGAGAGGGACCCTAGAAGGCTCAGGCAATCTGACTCTGGCATAGCGTGACTCCCCAATGTATGCTTCACCTTTTGCACCAGCAACGGAATTTTGGCTGGTGGAAAGGACACTGACTTCCTCGGTGTGTTGAATAAGGCACCTAGGTATATCGTTTTTTGTGTAGGTACAAACTGACTCTTCGAGTGGTTGATTAGCCATCCGAATTGTGTCAAGGTGTTCAAGACCATCTGCAGGTGAGACTGTAGAACTTCTCTGTGCTGAGACAGAATTAATATGTCGTCCAGATAGTGTAGGACTCGTATGCCCTTCTCCCGAAGGGGGGCTAAGATGGCTACCAGAACTTTGGTGAAGGTTCTGGGTGCTGATGAAATCCCAAAGGGGAGACAGTGGAACTGAAAATGTAGGTTGCCTATCTGAAACCGTAGAAAATGTTGAAAGTTGTAGTGGATGGGGATGTGAAGATATGCGTCCTGGAGGTCTACAGACACCATCCAGTCCCCTGGCTGTACTGAAAGGATTACCGTGTTCAGAGACTCCATCTTGAAGTGTTCTACATAAAGGTACCTGTTTAGCCTTTTCAGGTCTAAAACCGGTCTCCAGCCCCCCGTTTTTTTGGGGACCAAGAAGACTGGGGAATAGAACCCTAAGTGCTTTTCCGATTCCGGAACCGGTAGGATTGCCCGTTGAGATAGAAGTATTTGCACGTATTGGACAAGTGTTTCCCTCTTTTGTTTTCCGGCTGGTATCTTGGTTGATTGGTAGGAGAAGGATGGAGGGCGGCATCTGAATTTCCAGAAATGTCCCTGAAGGACTGTGGATACCGCCCACTGGTCTGTACAATTTTCCACCCAAACCCGGGCAAAGGATCTGAGTCTTGCTCCCACTGGCCCGGCTTGGGTGGAGGGCGTGTCAAAAGGACTTCTGGTTTTCTATCGCCAGTGTAGGGGCCTTTGATTTTAGTTTGAGGAAAGAGGCCTGTGAGCCTTTCCAGTCCCTTCTGTATTGTTTACCCGGGCGATAAGCCCTGGAGTCTCTTGATCTCTGTTGGAAATTTGCCTGCGGAGTAAACTTCCTCCTTCTGCTCCTATCCTGGGGAATAAGACCGCTTTTCCCGCCTGTGACTCTGGATATTGCCGTATCCATTTTATCTCCAAATAAGGACTTCCCGTCATACGGGATGCGACACCATGACTGTTTTGACGACGGGTCTGCTGACCATGGCTTAAGCCATAACGCTCTCCTGGCTGTGATAGAGTAAAGCATTGCTCTGGAGGAGCATCTTAGAACGTCTATGGCTGCTTCCGCCATGAAATCAGAGGTCAGCTTCAATTCATCTAGAGCTTTAATGATTTCTTCAGTATCTAGGCCACGTCTGAGGGCCATTTCAATATTATCTGTCCACACCCTGGTGGCTTTGGAGATTGAGGATAGGGCCACCGCCGGTTTGCAGGCTCCCCCCGATGCTTGGTATACTTTTTTCAGATCTGCGTCTATTCTGCGGTCTAGGACGTCTCTAAAGGAGACTGCGTCTTCTAAAGGTAGTGTTGTATTCCTAGCCAGTCGCATGACAGATGCATCTACTGACGGGACCGCATCAAAAATCTGAGCATCTCCTTCCGTGAGTGGGTAGAGTTTGGAAAAGCGGTTGAAGGCAAAGGGTCGTTTATCTACCTTCTTCCACTCCTCCAATACCACCCCCTTAATCTCCTCTATTAGGGGAAAGGCTGATTTCTTCCTGGTCAAATGTGGGAAGTATTTTCCTGCTTTATGTGGAGGTTCAGGATCTTCCTCCCACTGAATTGCATCCTTAACTGCGCCAATAAAGGGTTCAATTAACCCAAAGTCGAAGGTCGATGTGCCCTCTTCTGGTATATTTCCGTCATCTTCCGAATTGAGCTCAGAATCAGGCTGGAGACTAGGTGTCTCCGCTACCCTTTGTTCAACAAGTGGGGTGGATTGATCCTGGGATGAGGCCAATTCCCTGATGGTGTCCTTGACTAATTCTTTGATTGAGCCTATGGACCCTTGTCTGTCGACCGTAGCCTCCAAAAAACACTGGCCACAGGCTAGTTTGTCTGGTAAGGCTTGCTTGCCGCATACCCAGCAATCCTTCCTCCCTGGTTGCAAAGACTTGCGCTGGGAGTCGTGTCTACTTGAGGAGTGGCGGGGTGACCTTCGGTCACTACGGGAAGCATGGGTTGAGGGTGAGCGACCCGAGCTTCTATGTCCCCCCGAACGTCCGTCACGAGAACTTCGATGAGAAGAAGTGCGGGCTGCTTCACGGCGTGGGCTATAAAGAAACAAAACAACTGGTGTTTCTATATATCCTCTAAAGTAGTAGTGCTCTTTGAATGGAAACAACTTACCTAACGTTGCAGCCCTTACCTAGTGGTATGTTGAGGATCTTTTTGGTGCGGCAATACTGGGGCAGCTGTGTAAAATTTTTAGCTAGTCAATACAGCACCGTGCAATGTCAGCGAATGTACATTTATATGTTTAACATCATTACGCTGCAAAATAACATTTTAGCATTAACACACAGGTAATTACCTTGGCTGCGTTCCATCTGGCATGTAGAATAGTTAATACTCACAGCAAGGTGTATTTTCTGACAATCTGCCATTTGATTGTGGTCCCAGGCTGTTTAAATAGGATTTTTTGCTTGGGTGTACCAAGATGGCGGCCGCGCGACTTCCTCCGGCTATTGCGCATGCGCGATTGCGTCATGCCGTGACTCCGCCCCCGGACGAGTAAAGCTAGGCTGTGTGGGGCGCGCGAAGCGTCCACACTAGCCATAGACATTGCAGAAAGCAGACATTTAAATGCAGCAGTGCTAAGCTGCTTATAGAGATCATTACCCGGGTAAAGCAATGTGTGACCCGAGGATTGTAACTGCCGCTGAGGAGAAAATATGCTCCTGTGTGCCCTTCATGCCCAAAAAAGATCCACAGAAAAAGGGGCTCCCACACTTATATGGCGCATTTAGCAGCCCAAGATGCGGGACTCCGTACTGCAGGAGAGCATGAACCTGCAACGGTAGCACCATGAGACGGTGAGGTAAGGCTGATTAGTGATCCTGTAGGGATTGAGGACAGGAAAAAGAATGTCTGAAGGGGGGAGTAACTCTTTCTTTTATAGAGTTACGTGGTCCTGGGGGTTGACCGGGGGCGGAGCCATCAACCATTAGTATGCTGCCATGGAAGGCACCAGGAAAGAGGCATTGTGAGTTTTTTGAAGTTGTCATTTTTTCCCACAATTCTTTGCAAAATCAAGATTTTTTTTTTCTCTTTTTTTTTTCTTCACAAAATTGTCATATTAGCAGGTTATTTCTCACACACGGCATATGCATTCCACAAATTACACCCCAAAACACATTCTGCTATTACTCCCGAGTATGGCGATACCACATGTGTGAGACTTTTACACAGCGTGGCCACATACAGAGGCCCAACATGCAGGGAGCACCTTCAGGCGTTCTGGAGCACCAAGGCCAATTCTGACATTTCTCTCCTACATGTAAAAATCATCATTTATTTGCTAGAAAATGACATAGAACCCCAAAACATTATATATATGTTTTTTTAGCAAAGACCTTAGAGAATATAATGGTGGTTGTTGCAACTTTTTATCTCGCACGATATTTGCGCAGCAATTTTTTTAACGCGTTTTTTACGGAAAAAAAATGTTTTGTGCTTAAAAAAAAAAAAAAACAGTAAAGTTAGCCCAATGTTTTTGCATAATGTGAAAGATGAAGTTACGCCGAGTAAATAGATACCTAACATGTCGCCCTCAAAAATTGCACACACTCGTGGAATGGCGCCAAACTTCGCTACTTAAAAAATCCCCATAGGCGACGCTTTAAATATTTTTACTGGTTACATGTTTTGAGTTACAGAGGAGGTCTAGGGCCAAAATGATTGCTCTCGCTCTAACGTTCGCAGAGATACCTCACATGTGTGGTTTGAAAACCGTTTTCATATGTGGGCGGGACTTACGTATGCGTTCGCTTCTGTATGCGAGCTCACGGGGACAGGGGCGCTTAAAAAAAAAAAAAAATATATTCTTCATTTTACTTTATTTATTTTAGTTTGACATGTTTTTCCGCCCTAAACATTTTTTTGATCACTTTTATACCTATTACAAGGAACGTAAACATCCCTTGTAATAGGAATATGGCATGACAGGTCCTCTTTACAGTGAGATATGGGGGGGGGGGGGTGTCAATAAGACCCCACATCTCACCTCTAGGCTGGGAAGCCTGAAAAAAATACAAAAAAAAAAAACAACAATCCTGGCTTTGATCGTAGCGGTGAGTCGGTAGAAGCACCGGAGGGCGGCGGGGGGGGGGACATCCCCTCTCGCCTCCCGTAAGAATGATCAAGCGGCGGAACAGCCGCTATGATTGTTCTTATGGTGTAGGGAATCGCCGGCTGAAAAAGCTAATATCTGAATGATGCCTGTAGCTGCTCCCATCATTCAGATATCCCCGCACAAAGTCAAGGACGTCATATGACGGCCGGAGGGCGGGAAGTGGTTATTGCAGAGTATTGCCGGGCATTGCGGAGTATTGCCGGGCATTGCGGAGTATTGCTGGGCATTGCGGAGTATTGCCGGGCATTGCGGAGTATTGCAGGGCATTGCGGAGTATTGCCGGGCATTGCGGAGTATTGCCGGGCATTGCGGAGTATTGCAGGGCATTGCGGAGTATTGCGGACTATGGCAGGGTATTGCGGTGTATGGCAGGGTATTGCGGTGTATGGCAGGGTATTGCACAGGGTATTGTGGAGGGTATTGCACAGGGTATTGTGGAGGGTATTGCAGAGTATTGTGCAGGGTATTGCAGAGTATTGTGCAGGGTATTGCAGAGTATTGTGCAGGGTATTGCAGAGTATTGTGCAGGGTATTGCAGAGTATTTTGCAGAGTATTGCGCAGGGTATTGCAGAGTATTTTGCAGGGTATTGCAGAGTATTTTGCAGGGTATTGCAGAGTATTTTGCAGGGTATTGCAGAGTATTGTGCAGGGTATTGCAGAGTCTTGCACCAGGGTATTGCAGAGTATTGCACCAGGGTATTGCAGAGTCTTGCACCAGGGTATTGCAGAGTCTTGCACCAGGGTATTGCAGAGTATTGCACCAGGGTATTGCAGAGTATTTCGCAGGGTATTGCAGAGTATTTCGCAGGGTATTGCAGAGTATTTCGCAGGGTATTGCAGAGTATTGCACCAGGGTATTGCAGAGTATTGCACCCGGGTATTGCAGAGTATTGCACCAGGGTATTGCAGAGTATTGCACCAGGGTATTTTGCAGAGTATTGGCAGGGTGTATTGCAGAGTATTGGCAGGGTATAGCACAGGGATGGCTGAGCAGGGATGGATGGATGGCTGGATCTGTGACTGCAATTGTCACAGATCCAGCCCACAGTGCTGCTGCTGCCATCCGCTCCCTCCCCCTCCCCTCTCACACTGTACCGATCGGTACAGAGAGGGGAGGGAGGAACCGGCGTCATCAAATGACGCCGGTCTGTTTACAAGTGATTGCTCCGTCATTTGACGGAGCGATCACGTGGTAAACGGCCGCTATCAGCGGCGATTTACCGCGATTCGTGATCCGCCGGGTCCTCTGGACCCGGCGGTCACGGAGTTTCCCGTGTGCGCGCCCCAGGGGGCGCGCGGGAGCGCGATTCTGGGAGGACGTTATATAACGTCCTCCCAGAGTTAAGCAACCACCTTGTCGACGTTATTTGTCGGCAGGTGGTTGTTAAGTGGTTAAAGGGGGTGTTGTTAAAGAGAGACTGAGATGACTTGTATAGTGCAGAATGTGGTAATGTTAAATAGGGAATGCAGAGTGTATGGTGGTGAGTAGCCTGTGGTGTATGTCCCCATGTTATCTGTACCTGAATTACTGCAGTTCCTCCGGGGGATGCTGCACCCACTGCTGCTCAGGTCAGGGTGGTGAGGTCTTATCCCACTCCCTCCTGGGCTGGGATGAGCTGTGTACAGAGTGTAGGGTTTTGGGATGAGCTATATAAAGGGTCCATGGTTCTGAGATGAGCTATATAAAGGGTCCACGGTTCTGAGATGAGCTATATACAGGGTTCTGGGATGAGCTATATACAGGGTGCAGGGTTCTGGGATGAGCTATATACAGGGTGCAGGGTTCTGGGATGAGCTATATACAGGGTGCAGGGTTCTGAGGTGAGCTTTATAAAGGACACAGGGTACTGGGATGAGCTATATACAGGATGCAGCAGAGGCGTAATTAGAACCTTCAGGGCCCTGGTGCAAGAAACCATGAAGGGCCCCCGACCTCCGGCCTGGGCCATTCCCTCCGAGCCCAGAGGGGGCAGTATAATGTAAAATGGGAGGGGTGGCAGTGGAGGGCAGTATAATGGAAGGGGGGCAGTATTATGGAAGTGAGTGGTAGCGGAGGGCAGTATGATGGGAGGAGGGGCAGTGGAGGGCAGTATAATGGGAGGGGGCAATGGAGGGCATGTGGGAGGGGGGTTAGTGGGGGGAAGTATGATGGGAGGGGGTCTAGTGGAGGGCAGTATAATGTAAATGGGAGGGGTGGCAGTGGAGGGCAGTATAATGGGAGGGGGGTAGTGGAGGGCAGTATAATGGGAGGGGCTGGGGTAGTGGAGGGCAGTATGGGGGGACTGTACAGCATGACTGGAGGGGGGCAGTGTATGGGAGGTAGCAGAGTATAATGGGGGGGTAGTGGAGGGCAGTATAATGTAAATGGGAGGGGTGGCAGTGGAGGGTAGTATAATGGGAGGGGGTAGTGGAGGGCAGTATAATGTAAATGGGAGGGGTGGCCGTGGAGAGCAGTATAATGGGAGGGGGTGGTAGTGGAGGGCAGTATAATGGGGGGTTAGTGGAGGGCAGTATAATTGGAGGGGTGGCAGTGGAGGGCAGTATAATAGGAGGGGTGGCAGTGGAGGGCAGTATGATGGGAGAGGTTGGTACTGGAGGGCAGTATAACGGGGGGGGTTAGTGGAGGGCAGTATAATAGGAGGGGTGGCAGTGGAGGGCTGTATAATAGGAGGGGTGGCAGTGGAGGATAGTAAAATGGGAGGGGTGGCAGTGGAGGGCAGTAAAATGGGAGGGGGTGGTAGTGGAGGGCAATATAATGAGGGGGGGGTTAGTGGAGGGCAGTATAATGGGAGGGGTGGCAGTGGAGGGCAGTATAATAGGAGGGGTGGCAGTGGAGGGCAGTATAATGGGAGGGGGCAGTATGATGGGAGGGGGTGGTACTGGAGGGCAGTATAATGGGGGGGTTAGTGGAGGGCAGTATAATAAGAGGGGTGGCAGTGGAGGGCAGGGGGGACAGTAAAATGGGAGGGGGCAGTATAATGGGAGGGGGCAGTATGATGGGAGGGGGATGGTAGTGGAGGGCAGTATAATGGGGGGGTCAGTATAATGTAAATGGGATGGGTGGCAGTGGAGAGCAGTATAATGGGAGGGGGGTAGTGGAGGGCAGTATAATGTAAATGGGAGGGGTGGCAGTGGAGGGCAGTATAATGGGAGGGGGGCAGTATAATGTAAAATGGGAGGGGTGGCAGTGGAGGGCAGTATAATGGTAGGGGGGCAGTATTATGGAAGGGGGTGGTAGCGGAGGGCAGTATGATGGGAGGGGGACAGTGGAGGCCAGTATAATGGGAGGGGGGTTAGTGGAGGGCAGTATGATGGGAGGGGTGGTAGTGGAGGGCAGTATAATGGGAGGGGGGTTGGTGGAGGGCAGTATGATGGGAGGGGTGGTAGTGGAGGGCAGTATAATGAGAGGGGGGTTAGTGGAGGGCAGTATGATGGGAGGGGTGGTAGTGGAGGGCAGTATGATGGGAGGGGGGTAGTGGAGGGCAGTATGATGGGAGGGAGGGCAGTATGATGGGAGGGGTGGTAGTGGAGGGCAGTATAATGGGAGGGGGGTTAGTGGAGGGCAGTATGATGTAAGGGGTGGTAGTGGAGGGCAGTATGATAGGAGGGGTGGTAGTGGAGGGCAGTATGATGGGAGGGGTGGTAGTGGAGGGCAGTATGATGGGGCGGGGGTTAGTGGAGGGCAGTATAATAGGAGGGGTGGCAGTAGAGGGCGGTATAATGGCAGGGGGGGCAGTATGATGGGAGGGGGTGGTAGTGGAGGGCAGTATAATAGGGGGAGTTATTGGTGGGCAGTATAATAGGAGGGGTGGCAGTGTAGGGCAGTATAATAGGAGGGGTGGCAGTGGAGGGCAGTATGTTGGGAGGGGTGGTAGTGGTAGTGGAGAGCAGTATAATGTACAGCATGACTGGAGTCTGGAGGGGGGCAGTGTATGGGAGGGAGCAGAGTTACCATGAGCTACTCAGAGTTAGGGCAGTGCAGGGAGCATTTTGCCTACCTTTCTTCCAGTGCAGGAACAGCCATCAGGTAAGAGCCGGAGTCGGGGGCGGAGTCGGGGGCGGAGCTTAGGCACGAGGACGCCGAGGAGGAATCCTCCTCCGGCTCGCTAGGAATCCTGGGGCTCCACTCTCCTCCTTGTCATGACGTCACTGGTTGTTAGACGCTAGTCGGGCAATGCCTAGCAACCAGTTGTTTTGGCAGTGAGCCAGGCAGCGTCTGGGGGTGAAATGAAGCGGTCTCGGACAGAACTAGCACAGCGGGCAGTGAGGGACAGTGGCAATGCGGTGGCAATTTTTGGGGGGCATCAGATCGGCCAAGGGGGCAATTCAGGGACACTTTATTGTCCCGGAATGAAGGTGCCCGGGACCAGGGACAAAGATGTCAATTACGGGATAATCCTGGGCAATCCGGGACACGTGGGCACCCTACTTGTAACCCGGACTTTGCTGCCAGCCTCCTGCACCTGACCTTCCAGCCTGTGACCCGGATTATCTCCAGTATTTAACCCTTTGCTTGCCTTTGGACTTTCCGCCTTTTGGGTGTTTGACCTCCACCAGTTCCTGCACCTGTCTTCTGAGATCTTCTCGCAAGTCCTGCTCAGCCTATCGGTAGCTGGTGCCTCTTTGTGCCATCCACCATCTGTCCCATCCATCTCCAGGGGGTGGAGTGCGCTTAGTCGCAAAAGTGAGCCGCTCTCTGCATCTCAGCCTTGGTGAGTACCCTTTTCTGACAGGAAGGGAATAAGGGAAGAGGATTTGTGCTACGAGGGGGATTTGGGGGGAATTTGTGCTAGGAGGGGGGATTTGAAGTTGGGGGGAGAAGATGTGTACTAGGAATTCGGGAGGTGGCGGGGGTAAGTATTGTTCTAGAAGGGGACATTTGGGGGGGGGGGGTGCTAAGAGTGGTAATTTAGGGGGATGTGTTGGAAGGGGGGATGAGGGAAGAGGATTTGGGCTAGGAGGGAGGAAGTTGTGCTGGGAGGGGGGATTTGAAGTTAGGGGGGGGGAATGTGTACTATGAATTTGGGAGGTGGCAGGGGGTAAGTATTGTTCTAGGAGGATTTGTGCTAGAAGGGGGAT
Source organism: Rana muscosa (assembly GCA_029206835.1). Taxonomy (NCBI): domain Eukaryota; kingdom Metazoa; phylum Chordata; class Amphibia; order Anura; family Ranidae; genus Rana; species Rana muscosa. The sequence continues at coordinate 365,318,984 of CM055125.1, forward strand.
TTGAGTGGAATTTGTGCTGGGAGGGGGGGGGATTTGAAGTTGGGGGAGATGTGTACTAGGAGGGGAAATTTTAGGGGTAGAGGATTTGGGCTAGGAGGGGTGATTTTTGACACATAATGCTCACACATCTTGGGGAGGGGGGCACAGTTTGGCACGTTCGCCCTGGGCTCTAGATGAGCTTGTCCCGATATTGTGTAGCACCCATTGTTTGTCCCCTTAGGCCACACAGCAGAACATTTCTCCTACTGCAAATCATTTCTCTCTCTATTATTATTTTTAGTATTATTATTATATAGGATTTATAGCACCAGCGCTTTATGAAATAAAGGGGGAGTATAATTACAATACATTTCAATACAGAACAAATAGGAGGGCCCTGCTCATGGAGCTTACAATCCAAATGGAGGGGGAGGTGATACAAAAGATAATAGCTGCAGAGGATGATCTGGTGGAGGGGACCCAAGTACAGTTTTTAGGTGGAGGTGGGGTAGACTTCCCTGAATAAAAGAATAAAGGTTGGCAGGGTGGGAGCTAACTGGACATACTGGGGTACATTCCTTGCGAAAGCAATAAAAGTAATAAAAAAAATTCAAGCAACAGTGTAAAAATAAATAAAATAAATAAATAATGTAAAAAAAACGCACGCACGCACGCAAACAGCGATCGTCCCACATATGTTAGAAATCACCACGAACGTCCGATCATGGGCAGTAATGCTAGCACCAGAACTCCTCTGTAAATCTAAAGTGGTACCCTGTAAAGGCTTTTAAAACGTTGCCTACGGATAGTAAAATTTACGTTGTTTGTCTTAGTTGCATGGGCGTGCGCCATTTTAAAGAGTGACATGTTTGGTATCTATTTACTGTCAGAAACCATGAATCAGACCAGACCAAGTACAGTAAAATCACACTTGTTTAATAATAATAATAAAAAGATAAACAGAGTAAGCATAGTCAAAACATAGCCAGAGTTCAGGTACCGGATCGGATAGTCAGCCAAGCCAAGAGCCAGAGAAGAACGTGTAGAACAGCAAGCAGGATCAGGAGCCAGAAGAGACGTCAGCCAAGCAAGTCTTCAACAGGAACGCAGGAGAAAGTCTCTGTGATGTTGACCAAGGCGAAGGCAGAGAGCAACTGAACTGAAAGGCTTAAATAGGCAGAACTGACGAGCAGGATCATCAACAGGTGAGTCACTGTGGAGAGATAGGAGCTGGCAATTAGCCGACAACTGAACGGCCAGCTTCATTTTTTATATTTTACAAAACAAATGGGTTATGTATTGTGTTTTTTGTTTTTGTTTTTTTGCATTAAAATTCAAAAAAGTGTATTTTTTCCCAAAGAAAATTGCAAAACCCACCATTTTATTCTCTAGGGCCTCTGCTTTAAAAAAATATATACATTTAGGTCCATATATATTTGGTCACAGGCACAATTTCCATACTTTTGGCTCTGTATGCCATCAGAATAAAATTAAAACAAAACAATCCAAATGAATTTGAAGTGCAGACTTTCAGCTTTAATTCAAAGGGTTGAACATAAATATCAAGTACAAATTTTAGGAACTGCAACCATTTTTATACACGGTCCACCCCCCCATTTTCAGGGGCTCAAATATAATTGGACAAATGAATATAATCGTAAATAAAAATGTTCGTTTTTAATATTTTGTTGAGAATCCTTTACTGACAATGACTGCCTGAAGTCTGGAACCCATAGATAGATCCTTTCTGATGCTTTGCCAGGCTCTAACTGCAGCTGTCTTCAGTTGTTCTTTGTTTGTGGGTCTTTCTGCCTTTAGTTTTGCCTTCAGCAAGTGAAATGCATGCTCAATTGGGTTGAGATCAGCTGATTGACTCGGCCATTGCAGAATATTCCACTTCTTTTCCTTCAAAGCTCCTGGGTTGCTTTTGCAGTGTGTTTTGGATCATTGTCCTTCTGTGCTGTGAAGCGCCGTCCAATCAACTTTGGCTGAATCTGGGCTGATAGTATATCTCTAAACACTGCAGAATTCATCCGGCTGCTTCTGTCTTCTGTCACATCATCAATAAACCCCAATGACCCAGTGCCACTGGAAGCCATGCATGCCCATGTCATCACACTACAGGCTCCACCATGTGACCACAGATGACGTTGTGTGCTTTGGATCATTAACTGTTCCAAGCCTTCTCCACACTTTTTTCTTCCCGTCATTCTGGTACAGATTCATCTTAGTTTCATCCGTCCAAAGAATGCTTTTCCAGAACTGGTCTTGCTTTTTGAGATGAGATTTTTGGCTTTTCTATTCTTCAGGCTTATGAATGGTTTGCACCTTGTGGTGAAACCTCTGTATTTTCTCTCGTGAAGTCTTCCCTTGATTGTAGACTTTGACAATTATACGACCACCTCCTGGAGATTGTCCTTCACTTGTCTGGATGTTGTGAATGGGTTTTTCTTTACCATAGAGAGGATCCTGCGATCATCCACCACTGTTGTCTTCCGTGAACATCCAGGCCTTTTTATGTTGCTGAGCTCACCAGTGCGTTCTTCTTTCCTCAGAATGTACCAAACTGTTTGGCCACTCCTAATGTTGCTGCTATCTCTCTGATGGATTTGTTTAGTTTTTGAAGCCTTACAATGGCCTGTTTCACTTGCATGGACAGCTCCTTTGGACGCATGACGTAGGTTCACAGCAATAGATTCCAAATGCAAATACCACACTTAGAATCAACTCCAGACCTTTTACCTGCTTAATTGATGAAGAAATAACGAAGGAGTAGCCTACACTTGGCCACGAAACAGCTTTTGATTTAATTGTCCAATTACTTTTGGGCCCTTGATAAAGGGGTGGATGGCTATTCTTAAGAGCTGTAATTCCTAAACCCTTCCTCCGATTTGGATGTACATACCCTCAAATTAAACCTGAGAGTGTGCCCTTTCAGTCCATATCCATAATATAACTATAGCTTGAATATGTTTTGGTAAATACCTGAAAAAAACGAAAATTGTGCTTTTGTCCAAATATATGTGGACCTAACTGTATATAATGTTTGTGGGTTCCAAGTCATTTTCCAGCAAAAAATACTGTTTGTTACATGCAGGAAAGGCCCCGGACTGGAAGCAGTTAAATAGCGTTTTCAGTTTGAGGTGATCAGATACAGTTGAGTTCCACTTTAATAACTCAAGCTCAAATGAACATACAAGAATAAATGAATGAATTCCGCGGCTGTGTGTGTAATGTGAAATGTAACTGTAGTTTTGCAAACACATTTTAGAAACCAATAAAAATTGGCCCTGGAGTTCCAGCTTCTGCAGGTAAAAGTACACACAGAAATATATTCAATTTTTCATATTTACCTTGCTAAAATTAAATTTTTATGTATCTTTTTTGTAGTCCTAAGCTTATACATTTGGTATTATGTAGATGTTTGCATTAAATTTGTAGCTGATGTTTCATATATCTGTGTTTCATTAAATAGAAAATTGTTTTGACTATCATTAGTAGGAATATATTGGTTGCTGGTGGCTAACAGCTGTTTGCGGGTTTCAAAAGTAATGTAGTGTGATCTTCTCAAAGCCTAATTTCAGCTACATATATGTTTCTATTGCATTAGATAGAGATGGGAAGAGCTAACATTTCAGTCTTTAATTATTTTTTCTGCTGGTAATATTTTTGGGAGAAAAAAAAATCACTTTCTAACCCTGTGAAATTGTGAAAACAAATGAGGGGAGTTGTTGTCACCGGGGCAGGGAGATATGCATCAGTAATAGTCAGACGTTTTTTTCCCTTCCATTCTAAAAAGGATTTTTTTTTTTCTTGTGCTGCCGTAGGAGAGATTTCCCATCTCTTCTTGTCCTGATGATAAGGTTGTAACCCTTTTTTTTTCTTCATCCAAAAAAAAATGTAGCCCCCTTGTCCTAAACAGGGGCTACTTTGTCGATTTTGTTTATAAGTATAATTTTCACCTGGTTTTTCCCTAAGCTTAAAGTCACCCCGCTCGCCCACCCACCCACTAGCCCCACACTTTCCCCATCCAGGTCGCGGGCAGCTTCCCCCGGCTTCTCCACTAGGCCAATGCGGTTGCTTCTCCTCCAGGCCAATCTGGTCTTAGGACCTGCCTCCTGTCCTGATTGGCTAGGAGGAGAAGCAGGAAGACAATTGCGAATCAACAATACGGAAAGGTTTCTTCACAGTAAGAGCTGTGAAAATGTGGAATAGACTCCCTACAGAGGTGGTTCTGGCTAGCTCAGTAGTATTGCTTTAAAAAAGGCCTGGATACTTTCCTAAATGTACATGTAGCGGGTATTTAAATTTGGGGGGGAGCATCTGGGTTATTTAACCCAGATGTACTAATTGTAAGGGAATCTGAGAATCCCTTTTGTGGTTCTTGGAGGACTCCGGTGGTGTGAGGTTCCCTGTGGCCTGCAGGTGGCGTTGTCGCCCTGGGTCGGAGTTGAACCTGCACCGCAAGACTGTACCTTTTTGTCCTTTCCTGGCGCCGGTACAGCGGGGCGGGGAACCCGCTGTGACGCAAAGGGAGAGGAGATAAAAGGGGCTGACGCCCTGACCTTGGGGTTCAGAGTTGGAGGACGCGGCCGCGCCCAGGCACCTTCAGCCTGGGTGCTGGCGTTCCGGAGTTCCGGGCCCAGGTGCCCTTGACCTGGCCGGAGCGAGGGATGGAGTCCATCCCAGGCACCTTAAGCCTGGGGTGAGGTACTACGGCCAAGGCCTGGAGCCCAGTAACTTCGACTGGGTTCCGCGAGGGTGGAGGAGTCCGAGGGGCCCTAAGGTGTTGGGACCCGTATCTGAGGCGAGGAGGCCGGGGAGTGTAACCCTTCCGGATAACCTGGTACAGCATTAATCCGGTGATTAATGCCTCTGGTAACTCCCTTGGAGGGATGTTTTCCCCCTGACAGGGGCTGCAATGTAGCGAAGGTAACTCCAGTTCCTGTTCACTAGAGTCGCTGGAAGAGACTCTGTACCAGAAGTCCATTTAACAGCCACTGTGCTTAGCAACCGTTGGTGAAACCTCAACGGTTTAGTTTCTTTGAGGATTGTGCCTTGACCTACTCCCCACCAATACTGAACTGTTCTATGGGTCTCAAACTGTCTGCTCGCAAAGGACTATTTGTTTGCCGTTATGGAATAAATAAGTGTTGGACCTTTTCAGTGTGTGGTATTCCAATTACTGGGAGCAAAGGGGGTTATCAGCAGAACAGACCTGGCTCTGAGCGTATACACAGCCCGGGTGTAATCTGATTCTGGCCTTCACCTCTACACGCAGTAATATAGAGGACATGGGCTGTGGCGCACCTCGCTCTCCCCTTCAAGGTACCCCTAGACCGAAGCCAAAGTAACCGCTAAAGAAGAGAGAGAGGGTGAGGCCGCTACATACACAATATAACTGGGTACTGACATTTACAGGTAAAGTTTATCCAGGGAAAATCCGATTGCCTCTCTGAGATCAGGAAGGAATTTTTTCCCCTGCTGTAGTAAACTGGATCATGCTTTGCTGTGGTTTTTCGCCTTCCTCTGGATCAACTATGGGTATAGAATTGTGTATATGAGATTGTACTTTTTTTTTTCTTTTTTGGTTGAACTGGATGGTCTTTTTTCAACCTGACTAACTATGTAACATTTGCTCATTTCACAAGTGGGTGGGCCCAACCTTTTTTAAGCCAATTAGAGCCTCAGGCTCTAATCATGTGCTTAAAAAAAAAAAGAACTCATAGAAATCCATGCGTCCAGTGCCGCGCATAGAGATTAGGGGGGCTGCGCCCCTTATGGACCAGTTACGGGCCCACGGCTGCTTGAAGTGTTACTAAACCCACAACAGTAAATTCAGTCTGTATATGCAGTAAAGCATGCTTGTTATACTCACTTAAACTAAGGGGTTAATTCTCTGCATTCTCGCAGCAATTATGAAAAATTTTCCTGCACTACTTTCTACGGATGTCATTGCGACTTGCATAGACTTCTTTTAAATGAAGTTGCAAGCCAAAATGAAATCGGTGGCTGTGGCTTTGAAATCGCATCAAAGTAGTCTCCACACATAACCATTTAATATTTCCTCTCTCCACAACCAAATTAGTGTCCTGATTGGTGTATAGAGAATAGTTTCCAAGAACACGGTCTGGAGAATGGTATCCTCTGAGCCCAAGAGCAACCCCCAACAGCTGTGTGTTGGTGAGTCCTGAAGGAGGAGGAGGTGCTTTCAGACATTCTCCAATCTGTGTCCATGGCCCCCACACTGAACCTATTCCTTTCATAATGAATCATACACTCCAGTCATTGGAGGTGAAATAGAAGGAGAGAAATTGGCAGGATGGGTGAGGGGATGTAGGCCCAAGGTGGGATGTGGAGAAGGGAAAGAAGGAAGGATCTTGTGTGGAGACTGTATAGCGTGGCTAAGATGAAGTCAGGGGAGGCAGAGCCATGAACATAACAAACAAATTGATCGAGCTTTGAGGTTTGTAGCTCAGCAACATGGGGTCACAGAGACTGAAGTCCTTCCACACCATTGGTCAAAATGTGGGGCTCTGCGGACCTATGGTTCCGGAGATACGGGGCTCCTTGCGCAGCCTGTCAGACGCCCTATACAGAGTGGCCATTTTAAATACAAGCTGGCACACTCTGTTTGCAGCCGACTGAGAGGATGACTTCTTGTCAGAGGCACTGAGCTCAATGGACAGCTTGGAGCCTTGGACCAATGGTAAAGCACCATTAAAACAAGCTGTCCAATAAAAATGCTGCAGTGGAGGTTCTCCTCTCACTGCAGTGTCATAGAAGGGGGTGTGTGTCTAAAAGACAAATGCTCCCTTCCAGCGCAGCCCTACAAGGAAAAAGCATGTGTTTATGGTATAAGGTTTACCCATAATCCCATGTTTTTCTCACACAGTTAAGAGGGCGAATGAGAATCTGCTGCTGCTAAAAAAGGTACTTTTTTAATCAAGCCAAATAATATATTATTATGCTATATGTTATAACATAATAATTTATTACAATAATTATGATGTTCGGCGCTATGAAGATATAGTAGCTGCTGCCCACCCCAGCTAAAACCACGGGTGTGGGATTAGAGGAAAGTTATAAGAGAAAAAAGGGGGTGAAGTGGCGCTGCTAGGTGATAGTAATATAATGTGAAAAGTAATTGAATGACTAAATCGTGGACTCCCCCCACCCCTCTCCTGCCGCCCTCCGGTGCAATCGACGAGCCAGAGAAGGAATCCGCTGGTGCCGGAAGACAGACAGATGGTCCCTGACAATCTCTATGACTCTCAGAGACTCGGGCGCAACGTTATGATGTCACGTCCGGACCGGCGGAAGTATACAAAGCCGGGCACACGGCAGGAAAGCCTGAGATCCTTCTTTTTTTTTTATCTCAGTCTTTGCAGCCAGGAGGAGAGATGTGGGGTCCTATAGACCCCACATCTCTCCATAAAGAGGACCTGTCACACACTATTCTTATTACAAGGGATGTTTACAGTGAATACAATTTTTTTTTTCAAAGGGAAAGTGTGAAAAAAAAATTTGGAATAAAATAAGCAGTAAAAAACAAAAACATTAAATGAAAGCGCCCCTGTCCCCAGGAGCTCTCACACAGAAGCGCCTGAATATGTTACTGCGCAAATACCGTGTGACATAAAAAGTTGCAATGACCACCATTGTATTCCCTATGGTGTCTGCTAATATATATATATATATATTAAATGTTTGGGGGGTCTGAGTAATTTTCTAGCAAAAAAATTATGATTTTTACATGTAGGAGAGGAGTGCTGGAATTTGCGTGGTATGGAAGTGGTTAATCTCAATATAATTACAGCTGTACTGTGTAGCCCTCAGAGGTTTGTTAGAAAACCTTAGTGAACAAAGAGCATCATGAAGGCCAAGGAACATACCAGACAGGTCAGGGATAAAGATGTGGAGACATTTAAAGCAGGGTTAGGTTATAAAAAAATATCCCAAGCTTTTAACATCTCACAGAGAAATGTTCAATCCATCATCCGAAAATGGAAAGAGTATGGCACAACTGCAAACCTACCAAGACATGGCCGTCCACCTAAACTGACCGGCCGGGCAAGGAGAGCATTCATCAGAGAAGCAGACACAGCAAACATGTGGAAAAAGGTGCTCTGGTCAGATGAGACCAAAAATGAACTTTTTGGCCTAAAAGCAAAATGCTATGTGTGGCAGTAAACTAACACTGCACATCACCCTGAACACACCATCCCCACCGTGAAACATGGTGGTGGCATCATCATGTTGTGGGGATGCTTTTCCTCAGTAGGGACAGGGAAGCTGGTCAGAGTTGATGGAAAGATGGATGGAGCCAAATACAGGGCAATCTTAGAAGAAAACCTGTGAAGCCTCGTACACACGGCCGATTTTCTTGTCGTTAGAAACACGTTGTTTTTTTCGATGAGATTCTTGTTAACCTTGACGATTTTCTCGACAAGCTTTCCATGCGTACACACTGACATTTCCCAATTTCCTTGTTGTTCTCCGCGGTCACGTCCAGCACGTACGACGGCACTATAAAGGGGAAGATCGATTTCCCTGGTGCCACCCCTTGGGCTGCTTTTGCTGATCTCGTGTTACCGCGTGTGAAGTAAAAGTTTGGGAAGGGACGATTCGCGCTTTTCAGTCTTCGTGCTTTTCAGTTCGTTTTCTGAGGTTCATTTTGTGCTTGTGGGTTTGTATCTTGTCTTTCAGGGCGTCTAGGCAGGTCGTATCTGTTTTACAGTGCGTTCTTGCCCGTTCGTTTCTGATTTTCAGTTCGTTATTCATAGGCCTTGCTGTTCTAAAGTGCGTTCTGTTCTGTACGTTCTGATCAGACGACCGTTTGTGGCAGGCGCAGCACTATGAAGTGCCTTTATGCGCTGTGGCATTAGAAGAATTCGATTTCTCTGATCTTTTAGTCCACACAAGACTATCTGTTACTCTATAATTCCTCTAGCGCCGTTCTATGGAAGCAGTAGGTTTAAAGAGCACACCAAACCTTTAAGATAACTTCTTTATTCACTTCAGCTTTTCTTCTTATATAACACTGACAATTTAGCAGCAGAAAGTCCATGTACAAACACGTGTTGAATAAAGTATAACAAATGTCGGTTCAACTGTTCAATCTTGTAATTCTACATAAAATGGTAGATATATTTCTCTCTTCAGTATCTGTACTTTCACTTTAAAATACTTTAGACACTTTATGATCTCTCTGGGACTTGCTCTATATGCTGTTTGCTCTGATGTTTGCTCTGAAACCTGGTTTGAAACCTGGTTTGAATCTGGTTTGTTTGCTGGTTTGATTGTTTGCAAACCTGGTTTGGTGGAACTATTTTGGCCACTTGCTTCCATAAAGCTGGACTCTGGATGGATCTGAACTGTTCAGCTCCACACTCTGATGTAAAATGAAATTCTAGACATGTGCTATGAGATTTCCTAGACAGAACATGAGTGAAATGCTGGCTATGATTGGCCAGAGACATTTGCTCAGTGAGATTGGTTGTGATTGGCTAAAACTCCTGATGAGTCGCAAAAGCTTAACTCTATGCTTTCTGGTTGCAATTCTGCTGTCATTAATAATACATCTTAAAAGGCATATTTTTTCTTTGCTTCTGTGAACACAATATACAATTGTTATATGACATCCATATATAAAGTCACAGTAAATAACTCTGCTTTTATCTCTCACAAATGAGCATATGCACTGTTTTAACATTATTAGCAGGTCTAGCTATATATGCATGTAAGCCTGCATGCATGTAAGACCTGGGACAGGTCTTAGCTGGCCAGCTACACCGTTTCCTAGCCATGTCGCCTGGACGTTCTCGTCGTCGAGTTCGTGCTGTGCGTGCGCTTGGTGTTGGTCTGCTTGTTTTGGACCAAGACCAGTCCATGAACGGTGTGAGGAGGAGTTCATGGACCAAGAATTGGTTGCTCCAGCGGGACCAATTCTGCCATATGCCTCTGCTGCGGGAGATCGTCGAGAATAATCCTGAGGACTACAGGAATTTTCTGCGGATGTCTGACCCCGTTTTTCAGGAACTGTTGGCTTTGGTGTCCCCCTATATTACCAGGAAGGACACCGTTATGCGGGAAGCCATCAGTGCTGAGCAGAGGCTCATCGCCACGTTACGTTACCTGGCGACAGGGAGAAGTCTTCAGGACTTGAAGTTCACGACAGGCATCTCCCCCCAGGCTCTGGGCCTCATAATCCCAGACACCTGTTCTGCCATTATACAAGTCCTGCAGGAGGACTATATTAGGGTAAGTTTTCTCCATTAACATCACATTTTATGTATGTAGCACTACCCCCGTAGTAGCTGCTGTTTGTTTGATTTGGGTCTACGTCCTGCCTATCAACCCCTGGAAGTGGCTCAAACCTTCCCTTAGCACAACTGATATGAATAAGGAGTGTGAGACCTATTGAGTATTAGGAGACACAATCCTGCATACATCACACAATAACCTGTAAATGTTATTACCTTTGCTGGTCACTAGTCCTTCTAAGTGACAGAGATACTTCACACAAGTTATATGCTTAATCAAAGGTACCTTTACTCAGTATAAAAGGGAAGGGTAAAGAATCACATTAATACACACAGTTGACTCTGCATGCGCATTGCAGAGTCAATAAACCAATAAGGATAGGTATCACTGAGATTAGGTAATAACAGGAAATAACATCAGCTATATATATGTACATGTATCTATATGTGTCTCTGCACGGCTAACTGGTTGCTCGCAAGCTCCCCTTTTATTGCAATACCTTGCACGTGTTCATTCCCTATAATAGGTAAGCAAGGCCTATCTGCGTCCCACTCAAAGTTCCTTTCTCCAATGAAGTCTTCGCTAGCCACCGTCGGTGCACAAGTTAAATTGTAATCCACAGGGTTTCAACAAGATGCTGTAATTATCCGCAATATACCTGAGTACTCGTGTGCCTGCCACCCACTAATGACGGATGCACCAATCTCTGATCACATAGTCTCCAGTGAGATACACTAGGCCGCAAGCTGTGGCGTGATAGGTGAAGTGTGGCTGGCACTAACTAAATCACTTTCCTCTAAGGTAGTAGTCAATTCTGGGCAGGTGCCCTTCTCACCAAACAGGCCCGACTTTCAGATAGTCTCCTCTGGCTTGTCCCGGTCACTCGATCTCCACGCTTCTGCTTCAGCTGCAGTCTCCGGACTCCGTCACTAACAGCATATGGTGATGGACGACTCTGGTCTCTGCTGGGCAATCACAGGACGCTGTGGACGATCCTCTGCTGGAAATCACTCAGGCACTCCCGTAATTTAGGCCCAGGCTTCTGGCCTAATCCTTAGGAAGCAGGCCTCCGTGCCAACTTCCTGCTTGATTGAGAGCTGGATCCAGAGAGAGAGATGCTGGCCCCTCCCCTGGTTTAAGTAGTCTGCCCAGAATGCTTTGCGGTGTTGCAATGCACCCTGGGTAATGTAGTCTGTCTTTTACTAAAAGCAACAAAGTCTTTTCTCCTAGCTGATATCTGTCCCAAAGTGCATTAGTTGCATTGTAACACTTATACCACCGGAGGGAGCCGGATTCCTTCTTACATATGGACATCCTGCTACATGTATTTCATGTATGCTAATGTATTGTATTTCTTTCATCCTTCCCTAATTACCATGATTGTAATATACTGAGAATGTCCCCTTTGTCCCCATGCGTGTTGGAAGCTTTTAAATGCCCCTTTTTTCTCCTCCATGCATATTTCCCTTCACTAACCTTTCCAGCAGGGGCGTCTGTTGCTCCAAATGTTTGGGGGTCCACCCCCAATTTTAGGAACTAAACTTCCTCCTTTTTAGCGACTGTGCCTATTAAACGCCACCAGTTGCCCCTTCCAATGCAGCCATTTTGTCCCCTCCAATGCAGCCATTTTGTCCCCTCCAATGCAGCCAGTTTGCCCCCTCCAATGCAGCCAGTTTGCCCCCTCCAATGCAGCCATTTTGTCCCCTCCAATGCAGCCATTTTCCCCCCAGCCCTGCACTTACTTTCTTCTGGTCAGCGCCATCCTTCTTCTGTCCTTGATGTCTTTTCCTGCCCTCAATGTTGCATCAGCCAATCATGTAACCGTAAAACAGACTTGGTGAACATGATTGGCAGAGCAGCCTGTCAGTGTTTACCCAAGGAATGTCCCCCCCCCCCCTGCGTCCCCAATTTTACTTTTATCAAGCCAATTACATCCCTCAGGCTGGATTTTGCAAGCCTATTTGCCCCCCTGTTTCTGATATGCAATTTTCACCCCCTAAATGCCGCAGTTATTCATATGGCCGTCGCTCAACAGGGGGCCATCCACCTGAATAGTGGGCGGCATTGACAATACATAGGTTCATTCAAGGCATGAACCTATGTATTGTTCTGAGTGATGGGCGCAGGATAGAGGGGGCAGTGCTCCAGCGCCCACTCTGGACGCACCGCCACTTCAATGCTATCCTGTGGCCAAACACATCTACCCCCCCTAAAATATTTTAAGAATGGACCATCAGAGGGGGTGATGAATATGAAACATGAGCCTTCCATTATACTTCTTAAAAACACCTTAAACTGAGATTTTTATTGATGTTGGCCTCTAATGTATTTTCTTATAATCTGCTTGTAATGTTGTATTTTTAAATTCTATTTTTTTTTCATCTTGTTTGATTCCCCAGCTTCCTTCCACACCACAGGAATGGCAGACTGTGGCATCGGAGTTTGCCACGTGGTGGGACTTCCCCAACTGTGGTGGTGCCATAGACGGAAAGCACGTCCGCATCGTGCCGCCACCCCGTTCTGGGTCCTACTACTTCAACTACAAGGGGTTTCATAGCATTGTGCTGATGGCAGTGGTGTCAGCACGGTATGAATTCCTCTATGTTGATGTAGGGAAGAATGGCCAGATGTCCGATGGGGGATCCTTCATCCAGACCGAGTTTGCCCTCCGTCTCCAGAGTGACGACCTTGCATTGCCACCGGATGCAGGGAATGTTGAAGGACTCCCCTTTGTTTTTTTGGCTGATGAAGCCTTCGGACTTGGACCGCACCTCATGAGGCCATTTCCACAGAGGACCCTGACCCCAGAGAAGAGGGTGTTCAACTACTGGCTGGCCAGGGCACGAAGAGTCGTTGAAAATGCCTTTGGGATAATGGCCAGCCGGTTCCGCTTTTTTATGACTCCCATCCACTTGGCGGACTACAAAATAAACTATGTAGTTTTATGCTGCTGTGTGCTCCATAACTTTCTCAGCAGAAAATCAACTTCTTATATGGCCACAGTATTGCCTGAGGCTGGACTTTCATATGCCAATCCCCTGCCAGGCCTCGAATCTGCCCGTCCTGGCTTGCCCCCCCCAAAATGCCTGTGAGGTTCGTGAGAAGTATCTGGAATATTCATGGGTAGGGGGGAAATTCCTATGCCAGGCCATCTGTAAAGATGCATGGAGAACGTACTCAATAAAAATCTGATATAATCTTTTAACTTTTGTTTTTTCATGTGTTCTAGTTTGTCTTAGTGCATTTGTAGTGCCAAGTGTATTTTCCTTTAGTAAATACCAACCATTTCACTATGTAACCCCACAAAAAACAAAAAATAAGGTTAGAGCGTATTTGAAAAAGAAGCTACACGTTGTTTGTGTTCAAACATTTTACTCTGTGCACATTCACACACATGGTAATATTTTTTTTTGGGGGATTTTGGCTGGCCACAAACCGGCAATTTTTTTATTATGAAAATAGAAAACCATCAGTTGCATTGCAAAAAGTACAACATTGGATACCTCTGAGCAATATGAGGCATTCACGTACACAAACTATGTCTCTATGTGCCCGTCCTAATATGGGGTCTTGCCACCCCTTGCCCAGCCAAAAATTTTATATGCACACGTTTAGTAGTATTTTCCAATAGGGAATTTAAACTCCTGATCCCTATTGTCAACATGTGCTATCTGCCATCAGGGGCAATCAATGGACGTGTTTTGTGGGTGCAACCCCTTCTTCAGTTCACCTACTTGAGATACGAGGAAGGGGTTGCACCCACAAAAGCCGTACATGGATATCCCCTGATGGCAGATGGCACATGTTGACACACTGTGTGCATATTCCATTTTTGGCTGGTTTGATTGTCAAAAAGATAATAAAAAGGGGGAAGAACAATCATTAAACAAAAATTGGGGTTTTGATGCCTTATTCAATTCTCCCCAAAACATCGAGAATGTCTTTAAATGTTTGATCCATCACATGAATTCTTTGTTTAATTCTGTCCAGTTCTGTGCTACATTCCATCACTTGCTGTATTATTCGGAGGGCACTGTCAGCAGAGAAACGTGTACTATCCTTCACCACAACATTTACATCCCCTAAAAACAAAATACAAAAGGTATTATAACTCTGCAGGCCCACATCTCTTACCTGAAGCTGTGGTGACAAATACTGACCTGTTGTGGTGACCAGATCCACCACGTCATCCACTTCTCCTTCCTGCACTTCTCCTTCCTCCACCTCTTCAACTTCCTCAACACCCTCAGGTTGTGGGTCTTTGGGAGTTTGGGGTTGTTTCGAAGCTGTGGGGTTCCTGTGCTCCCTGGAGTGTTCTCCTCCCAGTCTTCTCTCCTATGAGAAGCAAACCAAAGGTCTAGTTATCACACAGAAATTCTCTATGAGAAATGAAAACAGGCTAAATTGCTTGAAAGTGGGGTACAAGTGTGTGTTTGTGCGGAATTTAAACATGAATGCATTATATATGTCCAAGAATCGGTTTAGTATTCACCTTTTGGCTGTCAATTTTCAGACATGGAGGCAGCACAAAAATTCTCTGATGCACCTGTGTGGGACACCCAAAAAAGGTGGGTCTGGTGGCCCACACTATAGTGCTCAAAAGTACAGATGTGGAAGCAGCTGCTGAGTGTCCTCTCCTTTACACTGATTAAAGTTTGCATTTCATTCTCTTTACAAACACATCATCTAGACAAAAATTTAAAGAAATCCGGCAGATGTCTAATTACATTTGAGGCTGAAAAATAACCCAAAAAAGAGGAGAGTGGCCGAACGATGTGTCTGTAACGAACGATTACTGTGCCAAACCAAGTTCAAACTATGACATTTTGGAAGGGAGTACAATAGGAAATAAAACAAAATGGAGCAACATGGAAGTTGAGAAATAAATTAATAGCATAAAAGTGAAAAATGTACTTACTTTTTGCTAGCATTCTCTTAATCAGGGATGAGCCGAACACCCCCCTGTTCGGTTCGCACCAGAACCTGCGAACAGACAAAATGTTTGTGTGAACTTTAGAACCCTATTAAATACAATGGACTTGAACGTTCGAAATCTAAAGTGTTAATTATAAAGGCTAATATGCAAGTTATTGTCCTAAAAAGTGTTTGGGGACCGGGTCCTGCCCCAGGGGACATGTATCAATGCAAAAAAAAGTTTTAAAAACGGCCGTTTTTTCGGGAGCAGTGATTTTAATAATGCTTAAAATGAAAAAATAAAAGTGAAATATTCCTTTAAATTTCGTACCTGGGGGGGTGTGTATGATATGCATGTGAAGTGGCGCATGTTTCCCGTGCTTAGAAGAACTGTCCCTGCAAAAAATGTCATTTTTGAAAGAAAAAAAGTAATTTAAAACTCACTCGCGGCTATTAATGAATTGTCGGCTCCCGGCAATACATTTAAAAGTCATTGATAAAAAAAAAAAAAGCGTGGGGGTTCCCCAGAATTCCATTACCAGGCCCTTCAGGTCTGGAATGGATATTAAGGGGAACCCCGCTGCAAATTTTAAAAACAAATGACGTGGGGTTCCCCCAAATATCCATTCCAGGCCCTTCAGATCTGGCATGGATTTTAAGGGGAACTCCACCCCAAATTTAAAAAAAAAATGGCGTGGAGTCCCCCTAAAAATCCATACTAGACCCCTTATCCGAGCACGCAACCTGGCCGGCCGCAGGGGAAAAGGGGGGGACGAGAGAGTGCCCCCCCTCCCTCCTGAACCGTACCAGGCCACATGCCCTCAACATGGGGAGGATGTCCCCATGTTGATGGGGACAAGGGCCTCATCCCCACAACCCTTGCCCGGTGGTTGTGGGGGTCTGCGGGCGGGGGGCTTATCGGAATCTGGAAGACCCCTTTAACAAAGGGGACCCCCAGATCCCGGCGCCCCCCTATGTGAATTGGTAAGGGGTACATTGTACCCCTACCATTTCACGAGGAAAGCATAAAAAAAATGTAAAAAAAACCACACAAACACCTTGAAAAAGTCCTTTATTAAAGAAAAATAAAAAAAACATTCCAGCGGTGAAATCCAGTGTCCCGCGGCGATCCCGATGTCCAGCGCTGTCCTTCATTGGTTGTGCCTGAGCGGACCTGATGGGGAACTCCCTCTCAGTGTTTTAAATGTATAGACCCGCCCCTTCTAAAGTTCCCCATCAGGTCCGCTCAGCGGACCAGATGCGGAACATGAGAAGGGGCGGGTCTATACATGTATTACCAAAGTGAGAGCAGTTCCCTATCAGGTCAGCCCCCTCGGTATGTCGGACCCGCCTACGTCATTGGCTTGAGCGGGGAACTTCCTTCACTATACACAGTGAAGGAAGTTCCCCGCTCAAGCCAATGACGTAGGCGGGTCCGATATACCGAGGGGGCGGACCTGATGGGGAACTGCTCTCACTTTGGTAATACATGTATAGACCCGCCCCTTCTCATGTTCCGCATCTGGTCCGCTGAGCGGACCTGATGGGGAACTTTAGAAGGGGCGGGTCTATACATTTAAAATACTGAGAGGGAGTTCCCCATCAGGTCCGCTCAGGCACAACCAATAAAGGACAGCGCTGGACATCGGGATCGCCGCGGGACACTGGATTTCACCGCTGGAATGTTTTTTTTTTTTTTTTAAATAAAGGACTTTTTCAAGGTGTTTGTGTGTTTTTTTAAACATTTTTTTACGCTTTCTTCATGAAATAGTAGGGGTACAATGTACCCCTTACCAATTCACATAGGGGGGGCCGGGATCTGGGGGTCCCCTTTGTTAAAGGGGTCTTCCAGATTCCGATAAGCCCCCGCCCGCAGACCCCCACAACCACCGGGCAAGGGTTGTGGGGATGAGGCCCTTGTCCCCATCAACATGGGGACATCCTCCCTATGTTGAGGGCATGTGGCCTGGTACGGTTCAGAAGGGAGGGGGGGCCGCTCTCTCGTCCCCCCCCTTTTCCCATGCGGCCGGCCAGGTTGCGTGCTCGGATAAGGGGTCTGGTATGGATTTTTAGGGGGACTCCACGCCATTTTTTTTTTAATTTGGGGTGGAGTTCCCCTTAAAATCCATGCCAGATCTGAAGGGCCTGGAATGGATATTTGGGGGAACCCCACGTCAATTTTTTTTTAAATTTGCGGTGGGGTTCCCCTTAATATCCATTCCAGACCTGAAGGGCCTGGTAATGGAATTCTGGGGAACCCCCACGCTTTTTTATTTTTATTTTATCAATGACTTTTGTATGTATTGCCGGGAGCCGACAATTCATTAATAGCCGCGAGTGAGTTTTAAATGACTTTTTTTCTTTCAAAAATGACATTTTTTGCAGGGACAGTTCTAAGCACGGGAAACATGCGCCACTTTACATGCATATCATACACACCCCCCAGGTACGAAATTTAAAGGAATATTTCACTTTTGTTTTTTCATTTTAAGCATTATTAAAATCACTGCTCCCGAAAAAACGGCCGTTTTTAAAACTTCTTTTTGCATTGATACATGTCCCCTGGGGCAGGACCCCGGGTCCCCAAACACTTTTTAGGACAATAACTTGCATATAAGCCTTTATAATTAGTACTTTAGATTTCTCCCATAGATTTTTCGAATTTGCTGCGAACACCCCAATTTGTTCGCTGTTCGGCGAACGGGCGAACAGGCAATGTTCAGTCGGACATGAGTTTGACTGGAACTCGAAGCTCATCTCTACTCTTAATGCTCCTTAACTGCTCCGGCTCCCTCAGTTTGAGGTCTGACCACCTCTTTCTGAGCTGCTCATTTGAGCGTTTCACCCCAAAATTCTTCTTCAGACTCTTCACGACTTTCTTCATGATTTTGGCCTTCCTTCTATTTGGTTTGCTATACGGGCCATGCTTTGCATCATAATCCGACTTTAGCAATATGTCCACCATCTCCGCATAAGACATATTAGATGCCTTGAATCTCCTCCTTGATCGTGACGTTTCCTCAGTCTCCGGGCTTGTCTCCTCCTCGTTATTTGAGGAATTATTAGACACCTGCTGTAAATACGCCATATCTGTCTGCGCGCCGAAAGAGAAGGGGCGGGGAAAAGATGTTAGTTAGAACGTCATGGGCGGGCGACGTGTGCGGAGCGACGTGTGCGTAGTTTCACGCATGCGTGGTGTATATATAGCAAACACACATGTGACTATACTACGTTCGGTGTGCGGAGAGAGGAGTTCAAGTGACGGACGTGTGAACGAAGGTATGTGATTTTGTGACTTTGAACAATTGTTGGCCTATACTGTCTTGAGAATTTTGGAGGATATATATGGTGAATAAGATTTTAAGGAGGTTAGACTGTGTGCCTCACATTAGTTAAAAATTTTTTTTTTAACTTGCAGAGACAATATGAATGTCTTTATTAGCGACAAAGAATTCCTGGCGGAATTTATAGACCGGGTAAGGGAGCTGCCCGCTCTGTGGGAGGCCAAAAACCCCATCCATAAAAAAAAGGGGTACGAAAAGCAGCGCTGGAGAGCCTGCTCCCATTTGTGCATACCAAGGTGCCCACAGCCACAGCAAAACAGGTGGACACTAAGATTGGGAGCTTGAGAGGCACCTACAGGACTGAACGCTCTAAGGTCCTGGCTTCTCAGAGGTCAGGAGCAGCAGCAGATGATGTTTATGTCCCGAATTTGTGGTACTACAGCAGGATGTCCTTTCTGGATGACCACATTGAGGCAAGGCCATCACTCTCCCCTCTTCCCCCCAGACTTCCCTGCAGCCAACCTGAGCCTTCTCTGGAGCAAGAGGAGGCAGCCATCCTGGATGAACCTGATATGGCCATCTGGAGCCAGGTATAGTATTTATAGAAAATGTATTGTGATAAACCTAATGTTTGACAAATATGTCAAGATGACAAACATAAACTATTTTGGGTTCCACAAGTGAAATCAAGATCTCTAGACATAAGTCTGCCCTAAATTGGGTGCAAAATAGTCAATCTGATGTAGTTGTAAATTGGTAAAAAAAAAATCAGGATTTACATTCTAATTGCTTCAAACATGAGCTGACAGTTGGATGAAAACAATAAACCAACATATTAAACTATGTCCCTTTTTCATACACAGGATGAAATCAGCCAGGAGGAGGGTCTGGAAACTGTCAGGCAGGAGGAGGCAGGGCCCAGTGGCAGGCAGGAGGCGGCAGGGCCCAGTGGCAGGCAGGAGGTGGCTGGCCAAAGGAGAAGCACAACATCACAGGTGCCTCCCATCCGACTTCCCAAAAGAAGCAGGAGGGACAGGACCACCAGTGAGGCAGCAATGGCCCTTATTCGAGAGGCCCATGCCACCCTCAAGGAGCCCACATCCCCTGAAGAGGCCATTGCCGGCCTAGTGGAGGCAAAGTTCAAGGTGATGAGCATGGAGCAATGCCTCCTATGCGAGCCCCTGCTCATCACCTTGCTGAACAAGGGGGTGATGGAGAAAATTACCCCCAATACCGCAATTTGTGAGGTGGCATAACTCTCACAACCTCAACCTCCTCCTCCACCTCCACCTTGTTCTTCTGCCCCACCCCCTTCTCCTCCACCTTGTTCTTCTGCCCCACCCCCTTCTCCTCCACCTTGTTCTTCTGCGCCACCCCCTTCTCCTCCACCTCCTCCTCCATCTTGTTCTTCTGCCCCACCCCCTTCTCCTCCACCTCCTCCTCCACCTCTGCCTTGTTCTTCTGCCCCACCCCCTTCTCCTCCATCTCCTCCTCCACCTTCTTCTTCTGCGCCACCCCCTTCTCCTCCACCTCCTCACAGGAGTACCCCTCCAGTGGCCCAGCCTCCAGCCACACGAAGAAGGAAGGCTGCAGGGAAGGCTGCAGGGAAGGCTGCCAAGAAGACGAGGAAGTGATGGTCATTGTGGTCGGACAGAAGGCAGCCTGTTGTAGTACCACACACTTGGGACATATATATCACCTGCTGCTGTTCCTGACCTCTGGGAGGCCAGGATCAGATTGTGCTCAGAACTGTTGGCCTTTTCAAGCTCCCAATTTTAGTGTCCACACAGGGTTGATGTGTGCTCTGGGGTCCCTGGAATGCACAAATGGCAGCAGGTTCTCCAGCGCTGCCTTCTCTTTATTTTGTTTCAAACATGAATAAATGTTATTTTTGTTTAAGTTCATACTTGACAATGTTTATTTTTACAATTTTTTAATTTAGCTTTGGAGTAAGCAGATACATTTGACAGCCAAAAAAAGGGACAGATAACAACCCCCAAAAAACAATAAAATAATAATGTAAAAAATATAGGGTGTAAAATTTACAATTAAAAAAACAAATATACAATGGGAGATCACTAGCAAAACATTGCCAAATTAAAATTAACATCTGTTAGAAAAATCTAAAACAGTAAAATATTCCGAAGATCTTGCACCATATAATACACCTAAATCTTCTTAAGAGCAGCATGAAAAAGGTTAAAAAAACATAGTCATAACTCTGTGTGAATATCAGCAGCAAAAGAAGTTCATTCGTTTTGATTAATGTAACATTCTAAAGAAGATTTCAATGCACAAAATTTAAACAAAGCAATAATTTTGAGCGTGACGAATGTGCTATCTCCATTATGAAGGCTTGATTTAGCAGAAGATGCGCTCCCGTCTCATACTTGCTTCTGAGCATGCGCGCTTTTGGAAGAGTCGTAAAAGCATACACACGAACCATTTTCTCGTCACAAAACAGGCCGACGAGAAACACGACGAGGAAATCTTGAATCCTGACGAGAAAATAGAGAGCAGGTTCTCTATTTTCTCGTCGAGATTCACGGCAGTTTTCTCGTCGTAAAACCATACACACGAACGGTTTTCTCGAGAAAAAAGCTCTCGTGGCACTTTTCTTGCCGCTTTTGGACGAGAAACTCAGTCGTGTGTACGAGGCTTTAGAGTCTGCAAAAGACTTGAGACTGGGGCGGAGGTTCACCTTCCAGCAGGACAACGACCCGAAACATACAGCCAGAGCTACAATGGAATGGTTTACATCAAAGCATATTCATGTGTTAGAATGGTCCAGTCAAAGTCCAGACCTAAATCCAATTGAAAATCTATGGCAAGACTTGAAAATTGCTGTTCACAGACGCTCTCCATCCAATCTGACAGAGCTTGAGATATTTTGCAAAGAAGAATGGGCAAAAATGTCCCTCTCTAGATGTGCAAAGCTGGTAGAGACATCCCCAAAAAGACTTGCAGCTGTAATTGCAGTGAAAGATGATTCTACAAAGTATTGACTCCGGGGGGCGCCATACAAATGTACCCCACACTTTTCATATATTTATTTGTAAAAAATGTTGAAAACCATTTATCATTTTCCTTCCACTTCACTATTATGTGCCACTTTATGTTGGTCTATCACATAAAATCCCAATAAAATACATTTACATTTTTGGTTATAACGTGACAAAATGTGGAAATATTCAAGGGGTATGAATACTTTTTCAAGGCACTGTATATTTGCTAAGTAATTGTATATACCCAGCTATATGTATGCAGCTACACCAGGACTCCCGTTGGGCTCATTTGCTATAGTTTTATATTTTTCTATAATAGAAGTATATGCTATAACTGATCTTTTATCATATAGAGTTTGCATTATTTATATACTGGTATGTATCCATGAACTTATTATTGTGGTTTTGACAAAGCACGAATCTCGTGTGAAACGTGTCAACATTCCCCCTGTAACTGATTGTTCTTATGATTTTTGACACAATAAAGCCTGACATTGCATTGTGTGGGAGTGCAGCCAATTGTCTTTTTGTTTCACGTCTATAAACTTATTGTTATATATTCGGCGCAGTAGTTCCCCTTCTGCCAATTAACCAGATTACTGGTTAATTTCCTAGCAAAGAGATTCCCTTCTGTTCACAGAGTCCCTGTTCTGACTAGAGGCACTGTCAAATGTACTATCAAACCCACTCTTCCACTTAGGCCCCTTTCACACTTATACGACTTGTCCCACGATTTGTGATGGCAAAGTAGCATGACAATTGTATAGAAAATATTACCGCGCTACTATATTTTATGAGGGTGTCAACTGCTGCAAAGCACTGAGAAGGCAAAGACCATAGCCTAGTATTGTAAGTGTGTATAAAGAATAGTGCTGAGCGGTTAAACAGAAGGCACACTAGAGTATGCAAATAAGTATAGCACAGTCTGAAAAGTGCAGAGTGCCGAATATATGTGATAAAACTCTTATTACGCAACATAAAACTTTAGTGTACTAATACTAAAAAAGTGTTACACATGAATAGTGCAGGTTGCAAAATAAAAAACAATCCAACAAGTGCCTGAGTGAGGTGATTGCCAATGTCAGCAAATGCTGAAATAATAAAGTGCAACTGTGCAAAAAATAGTGACATAAAATGCAAAAAATATTAAATGGCTGCTACTGGTGATGCAATAAGAAATGCAAACGTAAGTGTATCAAACAGTTGAGATCTTAATATTATATGAACATGCAAATTCTGAACAGAAAAATATATTCCTGGAACAACAGGGGGTGTTGGTCTAAGGAGTGAAGTGAACGTGCAAAAATATGGTGTTTTTCTATAGTCCAATAACAATAAAGTGCTGGTTAAAATAGTGTTTCTTCTGTGACTTCCAGTGCTCTGTTAATCCCACTTATTGGTGATAAGATGGCCCCTTACCTCACTGCTGTGAGGTTACAGCATATATATCAATCCTGTTAGGATCCTGGTATTGCCTGTATGGAACCTTGGGACCCGGGGATGTGGGTTTCTGGGTGTATTAGTCATCCATCCAGGGGGTGTCTAGTGTCTCCGATTCGTAAATATAAGTTTTGCCAAGGAAAAGATAAAGGAATCCCAATAGTGTAGTATCGCTTTCAAACATATATTCTTTTATTTAAAATAGGTACTCACATTTAAAGTTTAAAAATCGTGCAACCATCAGATTAAGTCACGTGGTTGACGATACGCGTAGGGACGCAAACAAGCTCTGGAAGTGACGCGGACGAGTCCGGCGCTCGTATCGTATATGCACGATTTTTAAACTTTAAATGTGAGTACCTATTTTAAATAAAAGAATATATGTTTAAAAGCGATACTACACTATTGGGATTCCTTTATCTTTTCCTTGGCAAAACTTATATTTACGAATCGGAGACACTAGACACCCCCTGGATGGATGACTAATACACCCAGAAACCCACATCCCCAGGTCCAAAGGTTCCATACAGGCAATACCAGGATCCTAACAGGATTGATATATATGCTGTAACCTCACAGCAGTGAGGTAAGGGGCCACCTTATCACCAATAAGTGGGATTAACAGAGCACTGGAAGTCACAGAAGAAACACTATTTTAACCAGCACTTTATTGTTATTGGACTATAGAAAAACACCATATTTTTGCACGTTCACTTCACTCCTTAGACCAACACCCCCTGTTGTTCCAGGAATATATTTTTCTGTTCAGAATTTGCATGTTCATATAATATTAAGATCTCAACTGTTTGATACACTTACGTTTGCATTTCGTATTGCATCACCAGTAGCAGCCATTTAATATTTTTTGCATTTTATGTCACTATTTTTTGCACAGTTGCACTTTATTATTTCAGCATTTGCTGACATTGGCAATCACCTCACTCAGGCACTTGTTGGATTGTTTTTTATTTTGCAACCTGCACTATTCATGTGTAACACTTTTTTAGTATTAGTACACTAAAGTTTTATGTTGCGTAATAAGAGTTTTATCACATATATTCGGCACTCTGCACTTTTCAGATTGTGCTATACTTATTTGCACACTCTAGTGTGCCTTCTGTTTAACCGCTCAGCACTATTCTTTATACACAAAGTAGCATGACAAGTCGTTTCCCATGATTCCCAATGACAACCATTCATATTAAATCGGAGTTCCAGCCTTTTTTATGTTTATTAAAAGTCAGTAGCTACAAAAAGTGTAGTTGTTGGTGTAGCGGGGTCTCCTTTAAGGCCCCGGGACTACATTACCCAGAACCCCATTCGGCTCCCAGAGTGCAATTGGCCACCGCAGAGACTCATGGGAGGGGTTATTTAAGAAGGAGGCGAGGCGGAGCTCGGCCTCTTTGGACACCGCGCTGCAAGCAACAGTCTTCCTGTGCGGATCTGCTGCAGTGCAAGGCCTGAAGCCTGGGGCCTTGCGCAACTTCTGAAGAGCTTTCCACCCCACTGCGGAGCCTGAGTGGCATCTGACTTGTCGATTGAGGACATCAGTTGGATCGGGGACCCGATCGTGGCAGACGCTGTGTGCGGAGACACAGCAGGTGGAAGTCCCGGACTGGGATCGCGTCCGGAGTGGTGAGCGAGCATTTGCTCAATCCAATAGACTGTACCGTGTTTAGGCGTTTGTTTGTTACTTCACTGGAGACCAGTAGCAGGACAGAGTTTAAAGGGTCTCCAGTATAGTGTTCTTTGTGACTGCCTACTTTGTGGATTACAAAAATACTGTTTCATCAAGTGTACCACCGAAAGTTTGCATGCAAAGAAATCCTTAATGAAAAGACTGAGATTTATTCTGTGTCAGGCCTGACCAGGGAGGGGAGATAGACTATTGTTTTAGTGCGCCACAGGGCGCATATATAATAGCTGTGCGTGGTGGATTACAGCGCTGTGCCATTATTGCGTGCTGTACCTATTGCTGCAGGGCTCTGTAAGCAAATTGTATGTGTTATGTTCTGCCTGTGTCCTTTTAAAACTAAAGTAAAACTGTTATACTTGATCTCTCGCATCGGTGTGTTGTCTTATAGCAAAGAGGTAACCCTTGCAATACTGTTTGATTGTGATACAAGTATAATCCCTAGACTAACTGTGCCAGAGTGGGTCGAGTAAGATTGCCGGGGGTTGGCGTGCTGTACACAGGGCCCGAAACAAAAATCCAGCGGCTCTCTTAACTGGGGGTAGCGCTACACGTGGGGGCTCGGGTCCGGTATAGTGTTCGTGTACCACGGAATTGAACGTGTCTGCCCGGAGAAGTTACGAGTAGGCAGGCCTTTATTGGCCGAAGTGCATCCCTGCTCGAAGTCGTGGACATGACCCCAATGAAGGGAAAGGCCCGCGCAGAAGAGTGGAAAAAGGGGGAAGCTCAGCCGTGTGAAGTAGTACACGTGGGGGCTTCTATTGCACTGCGCCACCAGACACACCCCCACCGCTTAGATCGTGGGCGTGACTCAGAAACAGAAAAGAAGAAAAGCCTGCGAACTGGAGCAAAGGGGAGGAGTCCAATACATGTGAAGGACTACACGTGGGACGTTGGCGCAAAACCCTGGCAGTGTGCGATGGATCAGCAACAGGTCACCATGTTCGGACATACATCGTGGATTCCGGTTCACCCTTCTACCACGACACTGACTGCTCCTGCTCCAGTAACAGATACGGGGATCCGGCTAAAGCCAAGGGGTCGATTCACCCTGTATTCGTGCATGGACGTTGAGGCCCTGGGTGTGATTTGTCCCGGTTGTTCGGGAATGGTGTGCCAACTGAAGCTGTTTGGGCAATGCGAGGCCTGTGGGGGAGTTCCTTTTTTAAGTGGATCCAGCGGTTGAGAAGCCGAGAACCATTTACCCCGGCCGGGCTGCCGGCAACACCACTCAGAGAGGAGGAATCACTGCTTTGACAGCCATCCCTGCGCACACTGCAATGACCGCAGAGGAGGTCGTGAGTACTCAACGGGAGAAATCCGAGGATGCTGACTCGGTCACCACTGTCTCGAAAGACCGATATGGTAGCCCCGACCAGCGTATGTGGTGGACCGTCTCGCCCGCTTACACCCGACCCGGATGGATCTGTCGATAAGAGTTCCGGACGTCCCGATTCAAGTAAAGGCCGAGGTAAGACAGGCGAAGAGATTTGGTGTGTGGGAAGAGGTGAAAACTCAGTCTCCACTACAGGCTACCTGCCCACGGAGGAGTGTGACACCTCTGACCTGGAGTCGCTCTCGGATATGGGAGACGATGTTGCTATTGACGAACTGTTTGCAGAAAAGGGCTGGGACAAAGTACCTCTTGCCTCATCCCGCAGAACCAGGGATCCACCCATGTCTACAGGGGATAGTACACCACTGGGTGGAGGCACCAGCGCCTGAAGAGGAGTCCCATTCCCAACCTGCCCTTACATCCCCCGTGTCACCTACACCCAGGACCGGGGAAAAGAGACTGTTGTTGCGGGCACCTATGCCCAGATCAGATGTGATCAAGGTCCCTCGCCACCCGGACTCAATCGTTTTACCTGGCGGACTCAATAGTTTTACTATGCCTCCTCTGGCGAGACTACAACGCCTATTTGGTCAGAAGGTTGCTGCAGAGTATGGATGGGAGTACCCATACTTGTCCAAGGAGTTGTTGTACGAGGTGGAAGTTTGCCGGGAGCGCTGGTACAATGACTTTGTGTGGACTCACCTTCAGGTTCCACACGCCCGCAGGTACCTGGCGTGTTCTCCCAAGGCCTCTCAGCATTTTAAGGACTGCAAGACAGAGTGGATGTTGGGACGGCACATCCATGCGGACAAGGTACTGATCCGGCGCAAGGAAGGGGAAGATGTTGAGTATCATCTGGAGACCATGGATCAGCACTTGAAGCCACTTGTTCTACCACATCCCCGTTTCTATTTGTAGGAGGAAAAAGACTCCATTCTTGTTTGTATGCTGCTGAACTTTCTGGGGCCTGTTGTCCTTGTTGCCCAGAGGGATGAAGGACTGTTCCTGTTGTTGTTCACTTTTCCAGCAAGAGATCATGGACTCTGGGGTAGATAGGGCTCAAGAGAAGAAGAAAAGTTCCACGAGTGCAGTTACCGTGACGCTGTCACCAGGTGGCAGTGTTGCGCAACGTTAACACTTTTCACACACTCACTCTTTGGAGAAAAGGGATTTCTTTACGAAGAAGTTTCTTTCCTCTTACACGAATATATGTGTCAGGGTTTATGTGTGATAATTTTCTTTTTTCCCTCTGCAGGAGAGCATCCCATCAAGACCACTGAGTATGGGGTGGGTCTTAGTCAGGATGGGTGGGGAAAAAGCATAATGTGAATATGTGATTCTACAGTTATGGTTAAAATGTTGTTGTTTCCCTTCTCTTTTATGTAAGGCTCAGACACAATTTCTTTAGTTGACCAAGTTTTTCAAAAAAATTATATTTTTGTACAATTTTATAGTTGGTTTCTGGACTGGAGTATGTCAGCTGCTGAGGGCATAGTTTGCTCCAGACACTGGGGACCAGTGTCAAATCACCAGGGGGAGAGTGTAGCGGGTATATGCTTTCCATTTTTTTAATCTGGTGGGGAAAACTGTGATGTATGGTTCCCTGGGGCCCACCAGGTGGCACTGTCGCTTTGGGCCCGGGGTTGAGTCATCGTTGCGGTGGCATACCTCTTTTGGTCTCTCTCAGCGGTTGTATGGTGGGGCGGGGAACCCGCCATGCTTGCTGGGAGGGGGCATAAAGGGAGCGGCCATTTTTGGTGGAGGGAGTCGAGCCGGGGCACCTTCAGCCTGAGGGCGGTGGTTCGTGTCGGTCCTCTATGCGGGTCTAGGCCTAGAGGACGTTCGAAAGGTCGTGTTCCATCCCAGGCACCTTTAGCCTGGGGTGAGGTGCTCGAGAGGAGGTCTGGAGCTCAGTGCCCAACACTGAGTTCCGCGAGGGAAGGAGGTCCTAGGGAATCCCGGGAGTGGGTACCCGAATCCGGAAGGCGTAATGGACCGGTGGGAGATACTTACTTGAAGACCCGGTGCAGCATATTGCCAGTGACAGGTGAGCCTCTCATCGGAGACCGCCTGGAAGGAAATCCCCCCTCGCTCGGAGACCGCAACCCACTTTCAGGAAGGAAAGTGGAGAGTTCATTGTGTCTGGGCCTACTCGCATCCACACCTGCTTTTCTTTTCTTTTCTGTTCTGTTCTACAAGGAAGTCTAACTGATTGTGTTCATCCAAGAAGAATAAAGGAGTGTTGGACTAATGGTGTGGGGCTCATTTTCTGGCAGACATTGTTCAAGGTAACTCTCATTGGAGGTTCCAGGTGCAGAATACTGACCCGAAGGTAAAACAAGAACTTTGCTTCCACCACACAAACATCTGCGGTGAGGGCTTGGCGTGGTGACCCCGCTCTCTCTCCTCTAAAGTACCCCTAGACAAGAGACAGACGAGCTGATAGAAGAGAGGGGAGAGAGGAGGACGCGACACTGGCTTTTAATAAACAGACACTTACCTGCTCCACTGTCCAGCGACGCGGCCGAACGGAGCTTTGCTCCTCTCCCCCCTCTCTCCGCCGGCGCCTCCATTCTAACTGTGGACACCCGGCCGTGACAGCTTTCTGGTTCACGGCCGGGCACTCACTGCGCATGCGCGAGCGGCGCTGCGCAATCTGAGTGCACAGGCGATCGCCTGGGACCTGTCACGTGTCCCAGGTGATCGCCTACAGGGAGGGGCTGCCTTAGGCGATATGACGAGTTGCCTAAGCTCTCCCCGGGTGGAAGGAGGAAGTGGGACAGGAAGTCCCAGTCCTACTGAAGCCCTCACTCCCCCCCCCCCGCAAAAAAATGACATGCCAAATCTGGCATGTAAGGGGGCGAGGAGTGGTTTAAGATAGGGTGACCAGACATTCCCGGTTTTAGGGGACAGTTCCCGAATTGAGGACACTGTCCCCAGACCAAGTCTGTCCCCGGTTTTGTCCCCAGATTGGATTTGAACAGGGGCGCTGGGGCAATTTCAAAGACAGTCAGTGCAGAATTAAAAAAAAAAAAAAAATCAGAATTACACACCCCCGCTCCGCCGCTCCTACTAGCTTAGGGGGTGTATTTCTTTCCATTATCTGTGCCCCTTTCTGATGATCATGTGCTGGTCGGAGTGGAGGGAATATTTCTTCAGTTCCGGGTGCATGCCTATTCAGCTCCGCTCGCATGTTCTTCTGCCTTGGCTCAAGTCCCGGCCAGCCGCCTGCCTGTTTATCTCCTTCCCTTCCCTGGCAGAGTGATTTTCTTCCGCTCCCCACCCAGTAGTAGCCGGGGCCCAGAGAGTGAGACTTGACAGGCTGTGAGGCGGCGTCGGCGGGCAGAGAGTCGCTGATTGCCGCCATTACTAGTAAAAAAAAATATATGTCCCCGGATTTCATTTAAAAAAATCTGGTCACCTTAGTTTAAGAGGAAGTTCCACTTTTGGGTGGAATTCTCCTTTAATACAACTTCAAGTCGTTCTGACTTCAAAGTAGTCCCTGCACTACTTTGGTCCGATTTTGATGCCACTTACACAGGCATTCCTTGAAATCGCGGCAAAATCGCAGCCGCAGAATCACGACAAGATCGCTGCCGCAGAATCGCAGTAAAATCGCGCGCCTTTGAAGTCCCACAAGTGTGAAAGGGGCCTTAGCAAAGGTTCTGGTTCTCCTAAATACCTGCAAGTTTAGCACAAAAGCCTGTTTGGAGGGGGATTTTGCATAATCCCCTCCCCCAAAGTTAATATATATAATATATACATAAAAAAATTAAAAATAAACATTTTTTTTTTTTTGCAAATTTGTTCCAAGCAGCCCAATGGGCAAAATGAAGAGATTCAATTTCAATGGAAATTTTGCAACAATATTATACCAGAATGACTTCACTTTTCCCTAACAGGGATGAGCCGAACACCCCCCTGTTCGGTTTGCACCAGAACCTGCGAACAGACAAAATGTTCGTGTGAACTTTAGAACCCTATTAAATACAATGGACTCGAACGTTTGAAATCTAAAGTGCTAATTATAAAGGCTTATATGCAATTTATTGTCCTAAAAAGTGTTTGGGGACCTGGGTCCTGCCCCAGGGGACATGTATCAATGCAAAAAGAAGTTTTAAAAACAGCCGTTTTTTCGGGAGCAGTGATTTTAATAATGCTTAAAATGAAAAAATAAAAGTGAAATATTCCTTTAAATTTCGTACCTAGGGGGTGTGTATGATATGCATGTAAAGTGGCGCATGTTTCCCGTGCTTAGAACTGTCCCTGCATAAAATGTCATTTTTGAAGGAAAAAAAGTAATTTAAAACTCACTCGCGGCTATTAATGAATTGTCGGCTTTTATCAATACATATGTAGCGCTACCCCCAGTTAAGAGAGCCGCTGATATTGATTTGGGCCCTGCAGTGCACCGCTGTCAACCCCCGGCAATCGGCTCTAACCTCCCGTGGCACAGCTGGTGATAGAGAGATAGGACCGCGTGATCGCAACTGTTGGTGACGCAGTCCTATAACAAACATACACAGAATATACTTTAAAACTCCTATTAAAGTAAGCGGAACTGACACCAAATGTACTTTACCCAGATATTTTACTGAGGCTAATGGGCAAGTAATAAACAACAGTATAACAAGTTGAAGTTCCCTGCAATAAACAGTAATAAAGATAAACAGAGTAATCAGAATAATAAAGTATTGCTATGCAACTCTAGCGCTGCCCTTTTACAGCTACTTCCCCTCATGGGTAGACTAACACCCAGCAATGTCTACCTATGCAGTCAGGCCTGACTGATCTAAATGGAAGTTCAGTGAAACAATATTCGCTAGCAATCTTTTCGGTGGTGCACTTGAAGAACAACTTTGTAATCCCAACGAATAGTAAAGATAAAGGATCTGTCTTTAAACAGCTCTCACCACCCGGACAAGTCCAAATCCGTTTCCTCCATCGATTCGTCTGGGAACAGGAATCCACCGACATCCAAGTCTTCAATCCTTCTGGTGTACTGCAGCAAGGAGGATTAGATGTCTCTAAGGCTCTGCTAGGCTGGCAGAGGGCTCTTTGGAAAGGAGCACATGGCCCAGGCTTCAGGCCTTGTGCACACAGCAGTTCAGCACAGAGATCCTCTTGCTAGGAGAGGGGTGTCCAAAGAGGCCGACCAAAACTCCGCCTCCCCTTTATAAAGTCTGCCCCAGCAGTCTCTGTTCTGGAGCAATGCACCCTGGGTGCTGCAAGATGTACTGGGAGATGTAGTCTCTCTCTCCTCTGCTTTCACTTCCATAATGTCTCTTTACTTCCTCCCGACTCACCTCTCACCTGGAACTTCTTGTCTCTCTGCATTAAAGGGGAACACCCCGCTACACACTCCCCCCACTTGAACTCTTTGGTCCCCAAAGATAAACTTCAACAAATACTGTTTACCATTTTGGACAATGTCGAGCATGATGTTGGCATAGGGAATTCCCACCAAAACTTTGGGATGGAACTCTCTTGCCCACAGGTCACACTACCATGAGTGGCCTGCCTAACTGTGCCAGAGAGTGAGCTGGGGTTGCCCTCCACCAAATGGACGGTGGAAGGATCAGGTTGTTCAACACTTCTCCTAGCCGTTACAACAGAGTCCTCTGAGCTCGTCCCCATTTGGGGGTAAGTTAGTTTCTTGGGAGGCCTGATGACTCTGCGAGCCCTCTGCTCTCTTGGTGCTTCTGACTCTGGCACCACAGGCTCTTCTTCAGGAGTAAGTTCAGGTAACATTGCTGGTTCTGGAACCTCTGATTCAGAAGTCGACTGACGTATGGAATCTCTAGAGTCCTCCTCTGCGCAAGTGTCAGGAACATCTTCCCAGTAATCAGCTGAGGGACTGAAGGGTATGAATTCAGTAGCCTCCGGATTCAGCGTTGCATCTGGGGTATCCCCTCCATTTGGGAGATCTATGGCGGACGTTCCCAGAGTCGAGGGAGGCCACAGCCAGTCCAGTTCTCCACCTTCT
This sequence comes from Rana muscosa, assembly GCA_029206835.1. Taxonomy (NCBI): domain Eukaryota; kingdom Metazoa; phylum Chordata; class Amphibia; order Anura; family Ranidae; genus Rana; species Rana muscosa. The sequence continues at coordinate 365,350,887 of CM055125.1, forward strand.
TCTGTACTCAATTGGGAGGCCTCCCCATCTTTGGCTCGAGAGGTCTGGGACCGAGTGTTCGGCCTAGGAATATCCAGGATAGAGGCCGGTTCAGGGGAGTCTCTCACGGGAGGTATTCTGACTGCCTCAGCAAGTGGGAGCAGGTGGTTCCGATGCCACGTCTTCAGTGGACCCACCTTTCCTTCTGGCTTTAGTTTGTAGACATGCAAACCGGGCAACTTCCTACAGACAACATAGGGCTCAGATCTCCACCTGTCGGCAAGCTTGTGTTTTCCAGGGACCCCCAGATTGCGTAGCAGTACTCGGTCCCCGGGCTGCAGATCTTGCACTCGAACCTTCAGATCAAAATTTCTCTTGTTGCGGGCCCCCCTTTGATCCGAAGCCGCCTGGGCTTGTTCATAGGCCACCTGCAAGCTACGTCTAAGTCTGTCCACGTATCTCTTGTGGGATGTAGCTGAGGTATTGTCTATAGAAGTGCCAAAGGCCAGGTCCACAGGTAGCCTTGCTTCTCTCCCAAACATAAGTCGATAAGGGGAGTAGCCAGTGGCGTCACTTGTGGTACAGTTATAGGCATGTACTAGGGCTGATATGTGCTGACTCCAGTGTTGCTTCTTCTCTGTTTCTAAGGTTCCCAACATGTTGAGCAGGGTCCGGTTAAATCTCTCCGGCTGAGCATCTCCTTGTGGGTGGTAAGGCGTGGTTCTGGTCTTCTTTATTCCTAATGAATCCAAAAGTCTTCGGATCAACCGACTCTCAAAGTCCCTTCCTTGATCTGAGTGGAGTCTCTGTGGTAGTCCGTAATGGACAAAATACTTCTCCATAAGTATCTTGGCCACGGTGGATGCCTTCTGGTCTTTGGTTGGGAAAGCTTGAGCATAGCGGGTGAAATGGTCGGTTATTACCAGAACGTTCCCCAATCCACTCAGGTCGGGTTCGAGGCAGAGAAAGTCAATGCATACCAGATCCATTGGGCCTTGACTCTGTAAGTGGCCCATTGGGGCAGCTTGATGGGGTAGGGTCTTTCTCTGAATGCATCGTGCACAGGAATGGCAATACTCCTCTACTTCTGCCCTCATGCAGGGCCAATAGAACCGATTTCTGACAAGCTGGAAGGTCCTTTCTGCCCCTAGGTGACCATGATGGTCATGCAGGGCAATTAGTACAGTCTCTCGGTGCTTCTCTGGAAGAAATAACTGCCACTTATCTTCTGAGTCATCAGAGGGGCCCCTTCGGTAGACCACTCCCTGATGTACCTGTAGCCTGTCCAATTCCTTCCTCAACAGGCGAGCCTCCTTTGAGGGGTGATGTAGGAATTTGTTGGGATCCTGATTCTCCAGGGCTTCGAGGACCAATCTCCCCATGGGGTCTTCCAATTGGTCACACCTCAACTCCTTCTTGGACAGTCTCGGTAGGTTGTCTTCCTCCAGTTGAGTTACCCCACAATAGTGTTTGGGGACTCCTACCATGGTAACCCCTATTTCTTCTGCTCTGGAGCCTCCTCTGGCTTGGAATTCAGCCCCTTGACAAAGGGCCCGCACCCCGTCCGGTGCCACTTGGGTCCAATCTTCCCAGTCATTTGTCGTGGCATGAGACCTCCGGGACAGGGCATCTGCATCCCTATTTCCGGCTCCTGGTCTGTACTTCAGACTGAAGTTGAATCCAGACAATGCGGCCAACCACCTGTGTCCGGTGGCATCTAGTTTCGCGGTGGTGAAGAGGTAGGTCAGGGGGTTGTTGTCTGTCTTCACAGTAAACTCTGCCCCATACAAGTAGTCTTTTAGCTTGTCTACTACCGCCCATTTGAGGGCCAGGAATTCCAGCTTATGAGTGGGGTAATTCTTTTCTGAGGGGGTCAGGCTCCTGCTCACATAGGCCACTGGTCGCAGTTGTCCTTCATGTTCTTGGTAGAGTACACCACCTAGACCCTCATGGCTGGCATCCACATGTAATTCATAAGGTCTGGTAGGGTCGGCGTAGGCCAGGACTGGGGCAGTGGTTAAGCTCCTCTTCAGAGCATGAAAGGCCTCTTCACACCTTGGGTTCCACTGATCTTGAACTGACTCACCAGGCCTCCTGGGCCCTGAGTCATCCTCTTCCCCTTCTGCCTTTAGCAATTCATTCAACGGGCGGGCAATCCGAGCAAACCCCTCCACAAACCTCCTATAATAGGAGCAGAACCCCAGGAAGGATCTGAGCTCTGTTACTGTGGTGGGTCGTGGCCAGGAAGTGACTGCTTCCAACTTCTCAGGATCTGTGGCCACCCCTTCTTCAGACACTATGTGCCCCAGATAGTTCACAGAAGACTGGTAGAACCGACACTTCTCGGGGGAAAGCTTAAGTCCCTCTTCGCTGAGTCTTCTCAATACTTTCTCCAACCTGGCTTCATGTTCTTCCAAGGTTCTTCCAAAGACAATGACATCGTCCAAGTACACAAGGACTTCTATAAGATTCATGTCTCCAACAGTCTTCTCCATAAGGCGTTGAAAGGTAGCAGGAGCTCCAGACAGACCCTGAGGCATCCTATTGAATTCGAAGAATCCCACCGGGGTTATGAAGGCTGTCTTCTCCCTGTCTTCTGGATGCATAGGGATTTGATAGTACCCACTCTTGAGGTCCATCACACTGAACCATTTGGCTCCAGACAAACTTTGTAGGGCATCTTCTATCCTTGGCGTGGTGTATTGGTCAGGGATGGTTCTCCTGTTGAGAGTCCTGTAATCGATACAAAGCCTCAACGACCCATTCTTCTTTCTGACCACCACGATTGGGGAGGCATAGGGACTTCTAGACTCCCGGATCACACCAGTCTTCTTTAGTTCTACAAGTTGTTCCCTCAGATCCTCCAGATCTGCCAGGGGGACCCGCCTGACCCTCTCTCAGAAGGGCTTATCTTCTTGGAGGCGGATCCGATGGGTGGCACTTCTTGCACACCCCACATCGAATTCATCTTCGGAAAAGATCTTCTCCCACCTGGTCAGCTGGGCCTTGGCTCTTTCTTTCCAAGCCCTGGGTAGGTTCGGGTTTTCCACGGACAGTTTCTCCCAAACATCTCCTCCGTCACCCGTCCCCTTGACTTCGGACCAAGTGACCGGGGCAGCAGGGCTCACCTGACCAAGCAACACTCTGGCAGGGATCTCCATGGGTCCTCCCGTAGTGTTCCTAACACTCACCGGAACTCTGCCATGGGCCTTCTTCAGGGCCTTGAACGGAATCACTTCTGGTATCACTTCCAGGCCTGAGGACTCTTCCCTTGGGTCTGATTCCAGCATGACAAAGGGGCCAGGTTGTTCCCACGAAAGCTTCACAGTGGCCCTAAGACAGGTTACTTCTCCGGGCTGTAGCACTACTCCTTCTCTGCCAAGTCTCCACACCTTCCCTATCCCCTCTCCCGGGGTCTTCTGCTCTAAGACCAGTCGTTGGTAGGCCGTCTTTAGCATGGGATGGATTTTGGTGGCTGAATGGTTTCTCTCTTTCACTAGAGGGGTCAGGAGTCTCCTGACTAGATCCGTGTTTGTCCCAATGATCAGGGAAATCTTGCTGGCTCCAGGCGGCCAGGGACACACAACTGCCAGGGTGTCAAACACTTCAGCCTTCCCAGCCACGGATGGGTCGAAAGTCATCTTTATGGGCAGGTACCCATCATAAGGGAAACTCTGGGTTCCAAGTCCCCATATCTCCAGCTCTTCTATCTTCTGGATAGGCAGATGACTCAAGTGCCTATCATAGAAGTCCCGGTATAGTAAAGTCACCTGTGCTCCGGTGTCCAAAAGAGCTTTAGTATAGACTCCTTCCACTTGAATGGGCACAGTAGGAGACGGGCCCACCAGTTCCTTTGGGTATGGCTGGACCGGGGTCACCTCTTTTTTTTGGCTTTCGACCCTTGCCCTGCTCCTTTTGGACTTTAATTTTTCCTGAGCCTGGCATGCATTGACTTTCTCCCTCTCAATGGGGGCACAAACCCACTGAGGGATGTTATTGTTCCTTTTAGGTGGATGTTCCTTCTTTGGGGTGCTGTACTTCCACTGAGGGGTCTTGCCCCCTCCCTCTGGGGTACATCTTGGTGGGGGTGTACTATACCTCCTCCTAGGAGTTTTGTCTCCTCCATTCTTGGCCTTTTTTTTTAGTTTGGAGCGCACTGAAGATGATGGGCACCCGGTTGACTCCTTCACCGGGGCCCTTTGGAGTTTCCCGCCGGCTTGCAATTATCTGTTCTCTTCTTCTTTGGGCTGGAGCATACGTTAGCAAAGTGGCCACTCCCTCCGCAGTTATAGCAAATCACCTCTTCTCGGTCCTGTAGGGAGGCCGGTGCTGAGGTGTTCGGGAACAACTCCTTTCTTGGGCTTGGTTTCTCTCGTCTTCTCTGATCTTTCTCCATCAAAGAGGTCAGCATCTCCAACACTTGGGCCATTTGCGATTTCAGAGTGTCAACCTCCGCATCTCTTTCTGGGCTCTTGACCGAATGGACCAACACTGGTACAGGTGTGACATTCGCCTTGGCCACCTGCTGATCTTCCTGCAGCGCCTCTTCGTCCCTAATAATTTTTATTAGATCAGAGTAGGTTAGTGACATTCCTCCTCCTGAGGTTTTCAGGTGCAGCCAGACCGGGTCTGAGCGCCGCGCTCCCCTCATGATCTGCTTCATCTGCATCTTTGGGCAGCATTCCCTTCTTCAGTACAATCTTGCATAACTGCCTGTTCAGCCTTCTAACATATTCTGACAGTTTCTCATTCGGCTGCTGGAGAGTGTGTTCAATTTGATAAATCATCTCTGACACCTTCTCCAGCTGACCAAACTCTTCCTGCAGCATGGCCAGGCAATCTTGAGCTGTACAGTTTTCATTTCCAAACCGGAAGCTCTTCACCGCTTCTGCCGCGGCACCTTTCAGACTTTCTAAGACTCGCTGTCTCTTCTGTGCATCAGGCACCTCCCATGCTTCTACTGCCTGCAATGCCTGTTCCACCCAAGTGTCAAAATCTAACTCCCCCGCAGGGACGGGGAGCTTCCCTGAGAAGGTGCTAAGCTTCCGGTAACCGGCCTCCACATGCACCGTACTGCTTTTCTGGCACTTAATTACAAGGTCTCCTAGAGCATTCAACAATTCAGGCCCTATAGCGGCCAGCGGTGATCCCGGGCTTAATAGTTCCTTAAGCTTTTCTGCTTTAGGGGACTGTGGTGGAGATAATTGTGGGAGTGATGGCTTTGGTGTCTGAAACCATTCTTCCTTCACTGGCAGCGTATGTATCAAGTGATAGATCTGATTATCTATGGCTTGTATACTCTGACTTTTAAAATGCTCTGGGATTTCGTTTTTCCATTCTACCAGTGCGTATGTAAACGAGATCACTGGATCTGGCCTAAAATCCATCACCCATGCTTTGTGGCTCGGAGACAGTAACAATACGAGCTGTTTTATCTCCTCTTCCTTCCATCTTTCCCCTGGGAGTACAATGACTACCGCCGCGGTTGGATCGGCGCCAATCGCTGCGCACCACTGTGACATTGCCAGCGGGTCCATGCTGGTACTTCTGACCGGCTTGATTGCAGCGTGCAACGTACAAGAATCCCGGACTCGAGCCCCCACGTGTAGCGCTACCCCCAGTTAAGAGAGCCGCTGATATTGATTTGGGCCCTGCAGTGCACCGCTGTCAACCCCCGGCAATCGGCTCTAACCTCCCGTGGCACAGCTGGTGATAGAGAGATAGGACCGCGTGATCGCAACTGTTGGTGACGCAGTCCTATAACAAACATACACAGAATATACTTTAAAACTCCTATTAAAGTAAGCGGAACTGACACCAAATGTACTTTACCCAGATATTTTACTGAGGCTAATGGGCAAGTAATAAACAACAGTATAACAAGTTGAAGTTCCCTGCAATAAACAGTAATAAAGATAAACAGAGTAATCAGAATAATAAAGTATTGCTATGCAACTCTAGCGCTGCCCTTTTACAGCTACTTCCCCTCATGGGTAGACTAACACCCAGCAATGTCTACCTATGCAGTCAGGCCTGACTGATCTAAATGGAAGTTCAGTGAAACAATATTCGCTAGCAATCTTTTTGGTGGTGCACTTGAAGAACAACTTTGTAATCCCAACGAATAGTAAAGATAAAGGATCTGTCTTTAAACAGCTCTCACCACCCGGACAAGTCCAAATCCGTTTCCTCCATCGATTCGTCTGGGAACAGGAATCCACCGACATCCAAGTCTTCAATCCTTCTGGTGTACTGCAGCAAGGAGGATTAGATGTCTCTAAGGCTCTGCTAGGCTGGCAGAGGGCTCTTTGGAAAGGAGCACACGGCCCAGGCTTCAGGCCTTGTGCACACAGCAGTTCAGCACAGAGATCCTCTTGCTAGGAGAGGGGTGTCCAAAGAGGCCGACCAAAACTCTGCCTCCCCTTTATAAAGTCTGCCCCAGCAGTCTCTGTTCTGGAGCAATGCACCCTGGGTGCTGCAAGATGTACTGGGAGATGTAGTCTCTCTCTCCTCTGCTTTCACTTCCATAATGTCTCTTTACTTCCTCCCGACTCACCTCTCACCTGGAACTTCTTGTCTCTCTGCATTAAAGGGGAACACCCCGCTACACATAGAAAAGTCATTGATAAAAAAAAAAAAAAAAAAAAGCGTGGGGGTTCCCCAGAATTTAATTACCAGGCCCTTCAGGTCTGGAATGGATATTAAGGGGAACCCCGCCGCAAATTAAAAAAAAAAATGGCGTGGGGTTCCCCCAAATATCCATACCAGGCCCCTCAGATCTGACATGGATTTTAAGGGGAACTCCACCCCAAATTTAAAAAAAATATGGCGTGGAGTCCCCCCATAAATCCATACCAGACCCTTATCCGAGCACGCAACCTGGCCGGCCGCAGGGGAAAAGGGGGGGACGAGAGAGCGGCCCCCCTCCCTCCTGAACCGTACCAGGCCACATGCCCTCAACATGGGGAGGATGTCCCCATGTTGATGGGGACAAGGGCCTCATCCCCACAACCCTTGCCCGGTGGTTGTGGGGGTCTGCGGGCGGGGGGCTTATCTGAATCTGGAAGACCCCTTTAACAAAGGGGACCCCCAGATCCCGCCCCCCATGTGAATTGGTAAGGGGTACATTGTACCCCTACCATTTCACGAAGAAAGCATAATTTTTTTTTTTAAAAAAACACACAAACACCTTGAAAAAGTCCTTTATTAAAAAAAAAAAAAAACATTCCAGCAGAGAAATCCAGTGTCCCGCGGCGATCCCGATGTCCAGCGCTGTCAGTCATTGGTTGTGCCTGAGCGGACCTGATGGGGAACTTCCTCCTCAGTGTTTTAAATGTATAGACCCGCCCCTTCTAAAGTTCCCCATCAGGTCTGCTCAGCGGACCAGATGCGGAACATGAGAAGGGGCGGGTCTATACATGTATTACCAAAGTGAGAGAAGTTCCCCATCAGGTCCGCCCCCTCGGTATGTCGGACCCGCCTACGTCATTGGCCTGAGCGGGGAACTTCTTTCACTGTGTAATTTAAATTTACACAGTGAAGGAAGTTTCCCCGCTCAGGCCAATGACGTAGGCGGGTCCGACATACCGAGGGGGCGGACCTGATGGGGAACTTCTCTCACTTTGGTAATACATGTATAGACCCGCCCCTTGTCATGTTCCGCATCTGGTCCGCTGAGCGGACCTGATGGGGAACTTTAGAAGGGGCGGGTCTATACATTTAAAACACTGAGGAGGAAGTTCCCCATCAGGTCCGCTCAGGCACAACCAATGACGGACAGCGCTGGACATCGGGATAGCCGCGGGACACTGGATTTCCCCGTGGAATGTTTTTTTTTTTTAATAAAGGACTTTTTCAAGGAGTTTGTGTGTTTTTTTTTTTACATATTTTTACGCTTTCTTTGTGAAATGGTAGGGGTACAATGTACCCCTTACCAATTCACATAGGGGGGGGCCGGGATCTGGGGGTCCCCTTTGTTAAAGGGGTCTTCCAGATTCCGATAAGCCCCCCGCCCGCAGACCCCCACAACCACCGGGCAAGGGTTGTGGGGATGAGGCCCTTGTCCCCATCAACATGGGGACATCCTCCCCATGTTGAGGGCTTGTGGCCTGGTACGGTTCAGGAGGGAGGGGGGCCGCTCTCTCGTCCCCCCCTCTTCCCCTGCGGCCGGCCAGGTTGCGTGCTCGGATAAGGGTCTGGTATGGATTTTTAGGGGGACTCCACACCATTTTTTTTTTAAATTTGGGGTGGAGTTCCCCTTAAAATCCATGCCAGATCTGAAGGGCCTGGTATGGATATTTGGGGGAACCCCACGTCATTTTTTTTTAAATTTGCGGCGGGGTTCCCCTTAATATCCATTCCAGACCTGAAGGGACTGGTAATTGAATTCTGGGGGACCCCCACGCTTTTTTTTTTTTATTTTTATCAATGACTTTTCTATGTATTGATAAAAGCCGACAATTCATTAATAGCCGCGAGTGAGTTTTAAATGACTTTTTTCCTTCAAAAATTACACTTTGTACAGGGACAGTTCTAAGCACGGGAAACATGCACCACTTTACATGCATATCATACACACCCCCCAGGTACGAAATTTAAAGGAATATTTCACTTTTATTGTTTCACTTTAAGCATTATTAAAATCACTGCTCCTGAAAAAACTGCAGTTTTAAAACATTTTTTTTGCATTGATACATGTCCCCTGGGGCAGGACCCAGGTCCCCAAACACTTTTTATGACAATAACTTGCATATAAGCCTTTATAATTAGCACTTTAGATTTCTCCCATAGACTTTTCGAATTTGCCGCGAACAACCCAATTTGTTCGCTGTTCGGCGAACGGGCGAACAGGCAATGTTCGAGTCGAACATGAGTTCGACTCGAACTCGAAGCTCATCCCTATTCCCTACCAAAGACTGATTCAAATAGTAATCCAACGTCTGAAGCCCTGGAGCTCCCATCACCTCTGTAGTTCTGCCCAGGGCTTTTTTTCTCAAAGGGTAGATGCAGGAACCCCCACATCTGAGTAAGCCCTTGTCACCGCCCCCTACACACCTCAGAGCACCATCCCTTGGTTCCACCCCAGTGGCGTAGCTTGAAGCTTGTGGGCCCCGATGCAAAAGTTGACCTGGCCCTCCCCCCACTACCTCCCACCACTTTCACAGTGCGTGCAGATACACCCACAGCACGCCAAGATACTCAAAGTGGCTTAAGAGTTTTGAGTAGTGTTGAGCGGACCTGAACTGTAAAGTTCGGGTCCGTACCGAATTTTGGCTTTTTCCCGACCCCGGACCCGGATTTTGCGCTAAAGTCCGGGTTCGGGTCCGGATTCGGGAATTTAATGGCGCAGTTAGAAATGCTTCAGGGGCCAGCCAATCACCATTTGATTAGCTGGTGTGCCCTTAGAAGCCATCATAGCCATGCCTACTAATGGCATGGCTGTGATTGGTCAGTGCAACATGTGACCCAGCATGTGACCAGCTTCTATATAAGCAAGAGGCACACAGCACAGATCGTCACTCTGCTTTTAGACAGTGTAGGGAAAGGATCCTGGCTGCTGTTGCTGTGAGGGAGAGAATTATATGATAGGAGTTAGTCCTGATTCTGCAATCTACTGATAGAAAAGATAGAGAGACAGTGTAGTGTAGTGTAGTGTAGGGGCAGGATCCTGTTTGTGCTTTCAGGGAGAGAGATTTAGATAGGAGTCCAGATTGAGAGATATAATAGCTCAGCGATCTGCATAGGTTTATCTGTTTGTGTTGCAAGCTCAGTGCACCAGCACTGCATTACATTGAGTGATACACCTATTCCATACTGTGGCTGTATTGTGCTCTTGCTAAAAGACCTATTTTGGTCAGAAAAAACAAAAAAAAACAAAAAAAAAAAAAAAAAGGCACTTTATTGTGCTTTTGCTAAAAAGACCCATTTTTGGGCCCCCCCCCCCCCAAAAAAAAGGCACTTTATTGTGCTGTTGCAACAAAAAAAAAAGGCACTTTGTTGTGCGCAAAAAAGACCTATTTTTGGGCAAAAAAAAATATTTTGCAGTGTATATCTCTAGTTGTGTGAAATAACCAATTTCTATATATTTTTCTTGTACTATGCTATACTAAAAAAAAAAAAAAGAAACTTTTTTTTGAATAGCATTCTCTGCAGCTGTGCGATTCAGCGGTTATATACTGTGGGTGTGTTGTGCTCTTCCAAAAAACGCCATTTAGGGCCACAGAAAATATTTTGCAGTGTGAAATACACATCTGGAGGTGTGTGAAAAAACAACATTATTTTTGAATAGCATTCTCTGGCCTCTGCAGCTGTGCGATTCAGCGGTTATATACTGTTGGGGTTGTTGTGCTCTTCAAAAAAACGCCATTTAGGGCCACAGAAAATAAATTGCAGTGTGAAATACACATGTGGACGTGTGTAAAATAAACAATTTCTATATATTGTACAGTGCTATACTAAAAAAAACAACATTTTTTTTGAATAGCATTCTCTGCACTTCTATAGCTGTGCGATTCAGTGGTTAAATACTGTGGTTGTGTTGTGCTCTTCCAAAAAACGCCATTTAGGGCCACAGAAAATATTTTGCAGTGTGAAATACACATCTGGAGGTGTGTGAAAAAACAACATTATTTTTAAAAAGCATTCTCTGGCCTCTGCAGCTGTGCGATTCAGCGGTTATATACTGTTGGGGTTGTTGTGCTCTTGCAAAAAACGCCATTTAGGGCCACAGAAAATATTTTGCAGTGTGAAATACACATCTGGAGGTGTGTGAAATAAACAATTTCTATATATTGTACAGTGCTATACTAAAAAAAAAAAAACATTTTTTTTGAATAGCATTCTCTGCACTTCTATAGCTGTGCGATTCAGTGGTTAAATACTGTGGTTGTGTTGTGCTCTTTCAAAAAACGCCATTTAGGGCCACAGAAAATATTTTGCAGTGTGAAATACACATCTGGAGGTGTGTGAAAAAACAACATTATTTTTAAAAAGCATTCTCTGGCCTCTGCAGCTGTGCGATTCAGCGGTTATATACTGTTGGGGTTGTTGTGCTCTTGCAAAAAACGCCATTTAGGGCCACAGAAAATATTTTGCAGTGTGAAATACACATCTGGAGGTGTGTGAAATAAACAATTTCTATATATTGTACAGTGCTATACTAAAAAAAAAAAACATTTTTTTTGAATAGCATTCTCTGCACTTCTATAGCTGTGCGATTCAGTGGTTAAATACTGTGGTTGTGTTGTGCTCTTCCAAAAAACGCCATTTAGGGCCACAGAAAATAAATTGCAGTGTGAAATACACATGTGGAGGTGTGTAAAATAAACAATTTCTATATATTGTACAGTGCTATACTAAAAAAAACAAATTTTTTTTTGAATAGCATTCTCTGCACTTCTATAGCTGTGCGATTCAGTGGTTAAATACTGTGGTTGTGTTGTGCTCTTCCAAAAAACGCCATTTAGGGCCACAGAAAATATTTTGCAGTGTGAAATACACATCTGGAGGTGTGTGAAAAAACAACATTATTTTTAAAAAGCATTCTCTGGCCTCTGCAGCTGTGCGATTCAGCGGTTATATACTGTTGGGGTTGTTGTGCTCTTGCAAAAAACGCCATTTAGGGCCACAGAAAATATTTTGCAGTGTGAAATACACATGTGGAGGTGTGTGAAATAAACAATTTCTATATATTTTCCTTGTACTGTGCTATACTAAAAAAAACAACCTTTTTTTTTTTGAATAGCATTTTCTGCAGTTCTGTAGCTGTGCGTTTCAGCGGTTAAATACTGTGGGTGTGTTGTGGTCTTCCAAAAAACGCCATTTAGGGCAAGATCCTAAATTTGGAAAATATGAGGGGAAGGTCAAAGGGACGTGGTGGCCCCGGTCGTGGTGCTGCTGGTGGAGCTCCTGTTGCAGGGAGAGGACGTGGTGGATCTGTGCCAGCTACACGCACAAGTGAAACACCTTCCTCAGGTGCGAGTAGGCGACCGAGCCTGCGGCGGTATTTTGTCGCGCCTAATGAGGCTGTACCAATGTTTAGGCCAGGACAAGTACAGGCGATAGTAGATTGGGTTGCTGACAATGCCTCGGGTTCCTTCACATTGTCTCCCACCCACTCTTCTGATGAAAGATCAGAGTTGGCACCTGAAGCCCATGTCCATCAGTCTTTCACCTCACCCCCTTGCAAATCAGCCAAGCAGTCTGAGCCCCAAATCATGCAGCAGTCTCTTCTGCTTTTCGATGACTCTGTTAGCAGGGTTTCCCAGGGCCATCCACCTAGCCCTGCCCCAGAAGTGGAAGAGATTGAGTGCACCGATGCCCAACCACTTATGTTTCATGATGGGTACATGGGAGGACCATCGCAGCACGTCTCGGATGATGACGAAACACAGGTGCCAACTGCTGCTGCTTTCGCAATTGTGCAGACAGACATGGAGGGCAGGGGTGAAGACTGGGTGGAAGATGATGTGGAGGACGATGAGGTCCTCGACCCCACATAGAATCAACGTTATGCAGGTGACCAGTGTAGTTCGGAGGAAGAGGCGGTGGTCGCACAGAGCCACCAGCACAGCAGAAGAGGGAGCAGGGTGCAAAAACGGAGCATTCGTCCCCTAGACAGTACATCTGCTACTGCCCAACGCAGCAAGGGACCGAGCACACCAAAGCCAGGTCCAAGGACTTCCCTAGCGTGGCAGTTCTTCACACAGTGTGTTGATGACAAGACACGAGTGGTTTGCACGCTGTGCAATCAGAGCCTGAAGCGAGGCATAAACGTTCTCAACCTGAGCACAAGCTGCATGACCAGGCATCTAAGTGCAAAGCACGAGCTGCAGTGGAGTAGACACCTCAAAAACCAAGAAAGGTCTCTGGCTCCTCCTGCTTCCTCTTCTGCTGCAGTCTCGGCCTCTTCATCCACCTCTGTAGTGACAGTGGCACCTGCCACCCCGCAAACAGAGGATCTGCCAGCAACACTACCACCTGGGTCACCAACCATCTCCACAATGTCCCATGGAAGCGTTCAGCTCTCTATCTCCCAAACATTGGAGCGGAAGAGGAAGTACCCCCCTAGCCACCCGCGATCCCTGGCCCTGAATGCCAGCATTTCAAAATTCCTGGCCTTTGAAATGCTGTCATTCCGTCTGGTGGAGACGCAGAGTTTTAAAAGCCTGATGGCATTGGCTGTCCCGCAGTACGTCGTGCCCAGCCGCCACTACTTTTCCAGGCGAGCCATCCCTTCCCTGCACAACCAGGTGGGGGACAAAATCAGGTGTGCACTGCGCAACGCCATCTGTGGCAAGGTCCACCTAACTACGGATGCGTGGACCAGTAAGCACGGTCAGGGACGTTATATCTCTCTAACAGCACACTGGGTAAATGCAGTGGCGGCTATGCCTGAGGCAGATAGCGGTTTGGCGCATGTCCTTCCACCACCGAGGATTGCAGGGCGCTTCAGTTTGCCTCCTGTTGCTAACTCCTCCTTCTCCGCTTCCTCATCCTCTACCGCCTCCTCATCCATTCAGCGTAACACCTTCACCACCAACTTCAGCACAGCCAGGGGTAAACGACAGCAGGCAGTTTTAAAACTTTCCTGTTTGGGGGAAAATCCCCACACCGCGCAGGAGTTGTGGAGGGACATGGAACAACAGACCGATGAGTGGTTGCTGTCAGTGAGCCTCAAGCCCGGCCTGGTGGTGTGCGATAATGGGCGAAATCTCGTAGCAGCTCTGGGTCTAGCCGGTTTGACGCACATCCCTTGCCTGGCGCATGTGCTGAACTTGGTGGTCCAGAGGTTCCTTAAAAATTACCCCAATATGCCAGAGCTGCTGCAGAAAGTGCGGGCTGTCTGTGCGCACTTTCGGCGTTCTCACCCTGCTGCTGCTCGCCTGTCAGCGCTGCAGCGTAACTTCGGCCTTCCCGCTCACCGCCTCATATGTGACGTGCCCACAAGGTGGAACTCCACCTTGCACATGCTGGCCAGACTGTGCGAGCAGCAGCAGGCAATAGTGGAGTTTCAGCTGCAGCAATCACGCGTGAGTCGCTCTGCGGAACAGCACCACTTCACCACCAATAACTGGGCCTCCATGCGAGACCTGTGTGCCTTGTTGCGCTGTTTCGAGTACTCCACCAACATGGCCAGTGCCAATGATGCCGTTCTCAGCGTTACTATCCCAGTTCTATGCCTCCTTGAAAAAACGCTTCGTGCGATGATGGAAGAGGATGTGGCACAGGAGGATGAGGAGGAGGAGGAGGAAGCGGGATCATTTCAAAGGCTTTCAGGGCAGTCTTTCACAAGTGGCTACGAGGGTGGGTTCCTGCACCAACAAACGCCAGGTACACAATTGTCCGGCAGAAAGGGCACAGTTGTGGAGGATGACGAGGTGGAGGAGGAGATGGAGGAGGAGGAGGAGGAGCCATGTTCACAGCAGGGTGGCACTCAGACCAGCTCGTGGCCATTACTGGTGCGTGGCTGGGGGGATACAGAGGACACAGACGATACACCTCTCACAGAGGACAGCTTTTCTTTGCCTCTGGGCAGCCTGGCACACATGAGCGATTACATGCTGCAGTGTTTCCGCAACGACAGCCGAGTTGCCCACATTTTAACTGGTGCTGATTACTGGGTGGCCACCCTGCTGGATCCCCGTTACAAGGACAACGTACCGTCCTTAATTCCCTCACTGGAGCGGGATCGTAAGATGCGCGAGTACAAGCGCACGCTGGTAGACGCGCTGCTGGTGGCATTCCCACCTGACAGCGGGCGTACGGTGGAAGCACAAGGCGAAGGCAGAGGAGGAGGAAGAGGTCGCCAACGCAGCCGGGGCACCGGCAGCACCTCAGAAGGCAGGGTTAGCATGGCCGAAATGTGGAAAAGCTTTGTCAGCACGCCACAACAACCAGCACCACCAGCTGAGATGGAACGTCTTAGCAGGAGGCAGCATTTCACCAACATGGTTGAGCAGTATGTGTCCACAGGCCTACACGTACTGGATGACGGGTCTGCCCCCTTTAACTTCTGGGTCTCCAAATTGGGCACATGGCCTGAGCTTGCCGTTTATGCCTTGGAGGTGCTGGCCTGCCCTGCAGCCAGTGTATTATCTGAACGTGTATTTAGCACGGCAGGGGGCGTTATCACAGACAAGCGCAGCCGCCTGTCCAGAGCCAATGTGGACAAGCTCACGTTCATTAAAATGAACCAGGCATGGATCCCACAGGACTTGTCCGTACCTTGTGCAGAATAGACATGTATACCGGTGTTGTGACAAACTGTCCGGCCATCGGATTGTGCCCGGCCCGTACTGCGCAGGCGCAGCGCTTGCGCAGTACAGAGGACAAGGAGATTCACAAAATCTCCGAAGATGAACGGCGCCTGCGCTGTGAGTGCAGGTTCAAGCCCCACCATCCAAGAGGACATACGGTAGCACATAGTAACAGGGCCCCTCACGGGCTCGCTTCGATCGCGGCCTTGCTTGGCTCGGCTTGAACCACGGATGGTGTGGCCTTCATCTGAACTCAACACGCAGGCGCCGTTAGTTTTGGGAGATTTTTGAAATCCCCTTGTCCTACATACTCAGCAAGCGCAGTACAGGGCGGACACTATTCGACAGGGGACAGAATTCGACACATCACCGGCCTTACCCAGCCATTGTTGTATTTTTGAACCAGTGTTGGCTACCTCGTCCTCCTCCACCGCCGCTTCCACCTACACAGCCACATCCACCGCCACCTCAACCTCCTACTCCATATGGACCTCGTCCTGCTAGGCCAAGATTAAAATTTTTATTTTATTTTTTTGTAGCGCACAGATCCTTTCCCCCTTACCTGCCTTTATGTTGTTGGCTCTTCGCAGGAGGGAGAAAGGCACACCGCACTACCAGCCCGTATCCTCCTATATAAAGAGGTTGAGCGGTGTACTTGACGGGCCGTGTCCACAGCCGGAGTCAAAACTCCTCCAGAGGATGATTCTCACCTCTACTGTAGGTAGAGGCAAGTCCTTTAATTGCCAGTAAAGTCAATGTCCACACCAGCTGAAACTCCAACTCTTATTCTCTCATGGCAAAATAAACTGTACTCAGATAGAAAAGGTTAGAGCAAAGAAACAGGACAGCTTAAGGTGTGGAGGAGGTCCAGGCACAAACGTAGCACATTCACTTCACTGCTTAGGTTTCTCAAACAGTTTTTGGCGCACGGTCTCTGCCACAGACATTGAGGTTGGTCTCTGCCACAGACCGGGTGTACAAGGCCCCTGCCACAGACCTGGAGAACTTTGGTCTCTGCCACAGACTAGGGTGTATAAGGCCCCTGCCACGGGCCTGGAGAACTTTGGTCTCAGCCACAGACCAGGGTGTATAAGGCCCCTGCCACGGGCCGGTTGAATAAGGCCTCTGATACAGTCAAGGTGACCTTGAGCTTCTCCTTCTACGAACCTAGCCCATATCAAGGGGAAGACATCTCTCCAGGGAGTCAACAGACCATTCCTTCACCGTGACTCCCGCATCGGTCCATCAGAATGATCCTCCCTTCCCTGGAACAGGGTCCCCTACACGAGGCGGCTCTGGACTCCAGGCTTTACTCCCGCCCCTAGGCCTCCATACCCAGGGCAGCAAGAACTCCAGGATAGTACCTCACCCCGGGCTAAAGGTGCCCGAGATGGAACAGGAACACATGCACCCAGGCCGAAGGCACCTGGGCGCGGACCCCACTGGACATCAGCCCCCAGGCCAAAGGTCTGCCCCTTTTATATGCTCTCCTGGCATGCACAGCAGGTTCCCCGCCCCGCTGTACTACTGCCAAGAGGGGACACAAAAGGCGCCACCTGTAGGCCGCAGGGAACTGCACACCAATACTGTCCCCCGAGGACAAAATGGTCCATGAATCCTACAGAATTATGGTATTTGAGCCTATTTACCACTCAAACACTTTCCTTAAATTTAGCACCCCGCTACATTTTTATTTCAAAGTATTTTATTTTCCCACTAGCTTATCCATTAAATTAAATAATTTATTCCAGAAAGGGCGTATTCTGGGGCATTCCCACCATATGTGTCGCATCGTGCCGTTGAGTTTCTGAGGTTCTTAATGACTTCCTGTACCTCTTCTGCTGAAAATCGGGCCTCCAGCATATTTTTTTATTTTTTTATTTTTTTTATGTTCTTTTAAGTTATTTCCTATCCACATTTGTTTGCAGAGCACTTGCCATGTTCTTAACAACATTTTGCTGCCATTTGCAGCCCTCTAGCCCTTTCCATTACTTTTTTAGAGCCTTTTTAGTCGTCAGAAGTCCGGGTCCCCATTGACTTCAATGGGGTCCGGGTCCGGGTTCGGGTTAAAGTTCGGTCCCGAATCCGAACTTTTTTCCGAAGTTCGGCCGAACCCGCCGGACCCGAATATCCAGCTACCCGCTCAACTCTAGTTTTGAGTTCCCAGAGTTCCTCCTTACATCAGAGGACAGGGATCACCACTGGAGAATCAGAGGACAGGAACCCCTGGCAGCAGTGTTGCCAACCTACCAGATTGAAATTTACTGGCATAACACCCACAATTTACTGGCACAGGCAAATTTTTAATGACATTTTACAAAGGTTACAAAATTACAGTTTTAAGTGAAAATTTCAGTATTTAGGCTACAAACAAGTACACTACGCAAATAGCAATGCGATTTAAGGTACATATTAAGGTAAAAAAAACATATTTCTGTTATTTTCGATAATAGTCCATTGGTTCTGTTACCCATCACCTCCTGCCATCCAGCTCCTGCCCCCACCACCATCACCTCCTGCCAGCTCTTGCCACCCTCACTTCCTACCCCCACTACCTCTTGCCACCACCACCTCCTGCCCCATCATCCCTTGCCCCCACCAGCTCCTGCCACCATCACCTCCTGCCAGCTCTTGCCACCATCACCTCCTGCCCCCACCACCTCCTGCCCCCACCACCATCACCTCCTGCCAGCTCTTACCACCCTCACTTCCTTCCTACCCCCACTACCTCTTGCCACCACCACCTCCTGCCCCATCATCCCTTGCCCCCACCAGCTCCTGCCACCATCACCTCCTGCCAGCTCTTGCCACCATCACCTCCTGCCCCCACCACCTCCTGCCACCACCACCATTACCTCCTGCTAGCTCTTGCCCCCACCACCTCCTGCCACCAGCTACTGTCAGCTCTTGCTGTCATCACCTCCTGCCACCATCACCTCCTGCCAGCTCTTGCCACCATCACCTCCTACACTCACCAGTTCCTGCCACCACCACCACCTCCTGTCAGCTCTTGCCCCCACCACCACCACGTCCTGCCACAATCACCTCCTGCCACCACCAGCTACTGTCATCTCTTGCCACCATCACCTCCTGCCCCACCACCTCCTGCCACCATCACCTCCTGCCACCATCACCTCCTGCCACCACCAGCTCCTGCCACCACCAGCTCCTGCCACCACCACCTCAACCAGCTCCTCCACAATCACCTCCTGCCAGCTCTTGCCACCATCACTTCCTGCCCCCACCACCACCTCCTGGCCACAATCAGCTCCCATCAGCTCTTGCCACCATCACCTCCTGCCCCACCACCTCCTGCCCCAAACATCAACACCACCTCCTGCACCCACCACCACCACTTTCTGCCACAATTACCTCCTGCCCCCACCAGCTCCTGCCACAATAACCTCCTGCCACCATCACCTTCTGCAACCGTCAGCTCCTGCCACCATCACCTCATCCAGCATTACCTTCTGCCACTATCACCTCATCCACCATTACCTTCTGCCACCATCACCTCATCCACCATTACCTTCTGCCACCATCACCTCATCCACCATTACCTTCTGCCACCATCCCCTCATCCACAATTACCTTCTGCCACCATCCCCTCATCCACAATTACCTTCTGCCACCATCACCTCATCCACCATTACCTTCTGCCACCATCACCTCATCCACCATTACCTTCTGCCACCATCCCCTCATCCACAATTACCTTCTGCCACCATTACCTTCTGCCACCATCACCTCATCCACCATTACCTTCTGACACCATCACCTCATCCACCATTATCTTCTGCCACCATCACCTCATGCCCCCACCACCTTCTGCCACCACTAGCTTCTTTATTACCTTAAAGCACTCTGAGAATGCAGGCTTGCCCTGAGCTGGCCTGCTTGTGCTGTGGGTGTTGCCTGGGCAGCTGCTGGGCTGGGCTGTGCTGTGCTGTCTGACAGGCAATGCTCCTCCATTCCGCCTGCTCAGCTTCGGCCTCATGGTGACTATTTTTAAAGTCTGGCACGCCTGGCAGGGTGCTCCATGACATCACTTGCATCTCTGTCAACAGCCCGCCGCACAGCCTCTGTAAAATCCGCTCCCCCGGGCGGTCCCGCTCGCCAGCGCTGGCCGAATAGAGGATTGGATCAGCTTGGGAGTCAGGCAGCTCGCCAGGACTGCGCATGCGCAGTTCAAAGCCGACAGGTCACGGCTATTTTTACGGGCACATTTGTCCTATCACAGACATTTACGGACATGGCAAAAATGGCTTGTGTTTACGGGCTGCCCGTAAAAATACGGGCGGTTGGCAACACTGCCTGGCAGGTCACTTGGCAGAGCTCCTTTCCCATCCCAGAACTGTATACAGCTCCTTCCCCCCACACTACACAGGGCTGAAATCACATTTCTTTACACACAGTCTGTCAGCCTTCACAGGGTGTATCTGGCTTTTATGTTGCTGTTTTGACCTGTGAAAGAAGGCGCAGTATAGAGTGCTGTAAGGGGAAAGGAGTTTATCAGCCAGGCATAGCATCCAGGGCAGGGGGGGGGTCAGGGGGCTTTGTGGGGGGGGCAAAACCATGTGACACAAAATCTGGA
The DNA here is from genome assembly GCA_029206835.1 of Rana muscosa. Taxonomy (NCBI): domain Eukaryota; kingdom Metazoa; phylum Chordata; class Amphibia; order Anura; family Ranidae; genus Rana; species Rana muscosa. Next base: position 365,370,717 of record CM055125.1, read on the forward strand.
GCCTGCAGCCCCTCAGGGGCCCCTCATGGGCCCCTCAGGAGGTGTTAAGGGATTTGTTTTAGCAATTTCTGAAGGTTTTTCTGTCAGTGTTGGCAAGTGTTGGGGGAAAGTCACCTCCCGGAGGTTTGTGTCTTTTCCCCAGTTGTCAGGGAAGTGGGGTAAGCAGACATCCCTGGGTGGGGGGGGTACAGAGAATCCCAGCTAATGACTAGGAGACACTGAGCAGTGTCTTACCTCACCAGTGACATCGGTCCCATCGTGGCTAAAGGACGGCACTCTCCGCCTCTTAACTCGCTGAGCTTGGTTACCATTCCATGCACACAGCACAGACACTTTCCCATCCTGGGATGTTCCCACCTCATGCTCCTCTCCATTCAGGAAATGTCTCACAACTTCCCCCCAGCCAATGAGAACGGAGGGGTGTGGACTGTAAAAGGCAAAATGGAAGCCCAGTACTGGAGCCTGGCTGTGGGGCCTTAGGGCAGATCGGAGCTGGACTTTGTGAAGGATATGATAATATGACAGGAAGACTTCAGGGGCCCCCTGGAGCTAGGGGCGGGGTTGCGATTGTGACCCCTGCAACCCCTTATGCTACGCCCATGTTCCACCCCCTACCCACCTCCCAGTACCACTTATTTTTAGAGAATACAGAACCAAGTATCATTTTGTGGTGGTATTTTTTATGGAATGTCCCCTGCTGTCAGCAACAATAGACCCCTAGCAACATCGGCTCTTCCCCACAAAAATTAACCCCCCCCCCATCAACAATGAACCACCTGCAACAAGATATCACCTCAGCAACAATAGACCACAAGCAGAAACAACAGATCTCCCAGCAGCCATCATCAATAAAAAACAAAAAACTGAAAAACAAAATAAAAAACAAAATAGTTGCGCTCAATCAATAATAAACTGCAAATGTACCATAGAGTGTTCACTTAGTGCATATTAAAAAATAAAACATTGATATTGAAAAAGTGAAAAAAGTATATATATATATACTTGAACAAAAAAAAAGAAATAGTTCTGGAAAATACAAGAAAGTTCCCAAAATGTAAAATCCAACAAGATATTGTGATCCAAGAAATTCCACCACCAAGGAAAATAGGCAACCTTTCCTGTGATAATCACTCTGTAAATGGGGACTCTTACCAGATAATGTGAACCTTGTATCGCTAGCGAGGTCAGAACCGCTTGCAGATATAGCCCTCTGAAGGGTCAAATGGTCCACCTGGTCTCTGGAATTTACTGCTGGTCAGAAAAGGTCATAGAAAAGGTCATCCACGGTATCCAGTTCTCATCTGGGAATCTCAATCAGCCAGACACCACAGAGCATATATAAAAAAAGGGAGGCTCCAATAGTGTAACAACGTCTAAACACTTTATTAATAAAAGCCAAAAAGGTGGGTATACACAAAAGCATAAATAATTCCAAGCATAATAGAGATAAGTTTGCCGGCAAACAGAATTCAAATCACCCGCACTTCCAGAGTCACGTGGGGCGTAATGATGTCCGCGCGTAGCTCCGTCATCAGCATCAATAGACCTCTCCCTCAACAGTAGATCCCTCCCAGCAACAATTGATCCCCAGCTACATAAGACCCCCGCCCAGCAACAATAGATTCTCACCAACAACAATGGACCTTCCTAGCAACAATAGATTCTCACCAACCACAATGGACCTTCCCAGTAACAATGGATTCTCACCAACAACAATGGTCCTTCCCAGCAACAATAGATTCTCATCAACAACAATGAACCTTCTCAGCAACAATGGATTCTCACCAACAACAATGGACCTTCCCAGCAACAATGGATTCTCACCAACAACAATGGACCTTCCCAGCAACAATGGATTCTCACCAACAACAATGGACCTTCCCAGCAACAATAGATTCTCACCAACAACAATGTACCTTCCCAGCAACAATATATTCTCACCAACAGCAATGCACCTTCCCAGCAACAATAGACCCCCATGCAAAAATAGACCCCCTTCCAGCAGCCAGCCTCAATAGACCCTCCAGCACAGAAATAGAAGAAATGGCGGCACACCACTATGATGATCCAAGATCCATTATTAGGACATCGTTAAAGACACTACAGGAACAGAATGCAAAGGCATTCTGTTCCTGTAGTGTCTTTTGGGATGTCCTAATAAAGGATCTTGGATCATCCTAGTGGCGTGCGGCCATGTATTTTATTTCTGTTGTACACGGAGGCGAGTCGGGGCGGGCACCCACTGGATCAATCAGGTTTCTCCTTCTCACCTGGAACAGCGAGTTCTCCATGTTCAGACCCTAGTCTAGCACACTCCAGCACGCCAGTGCTGGAGGTGCTAAAACTAAGTTTCCCCACATTTCCATTGAAAAAAAAGCCCTGGTTATGCCATAGACAATCTTTTTGTGCAGAGTTTGTCTTTAATCCAGATTTTTTTTTTAATAGCTACAATGGAAGTCAGCTTGCAGACTTCCCATCCAGAAACACATCATTTAGCAGTAAAGTAGCATCTTGTGTATGCATGTGTCAAAGTGTTACAATAACAATCTCACATCCGAGGAAGTGGTGACAGGCTGAGATGACAGCTTGTTCTCTTTCTGTAGCTTTGCAGTAAACACCCCCATTGCTCACTAATGGATGGATAAGATGCGCCTGTTTGTTGTGATACACTCAGGATGAGAATGTGCGTCAAGAGCCCGGTGCAGAACGATTTAGGGCAAGAAACATCTCAACTTTGCTAGTGTCAGGGTACAAAGGACTTTTAAAGGGCAACTCAAGTGTCATTTGCAGCAAGTACACATTTGGATACGTTATTATATTGTATACATGAAAGCAATTTTTGAAGTGGCTTTCAGGCTTTTACTTCCATTCTGCTCTAAATTCTCCATCAACTCCATCCTTTCTAAATCTCCTCATCCCCCATTTCTCCTCCCTCCTTGAGACCCCCCTCCACCTCATACATAAAAAAAAAATGTCCTTGTACATACCTTCCATCCAGCAGTATTCTGGTTCTTCACATGACATACTTGGTCCTTCTTCTTCTTTCCAGTGCTGGCATTGAACGGTTCTTATTGCTACACAGAGCAACACTCTTGTAGTAATAAATAAGTATTAGTGAAGGGCTCCACTCTCAGTCACAAGTCAGACATCGGCAAGCTGATGATGTCACTTCGTCTTCGGTAATATGGTACCTCAAGTTATTGGTTTCCAGGGTGACCAGTCCCTGAGCTGCTCATTTCGGATTTTCAGGGTCACCTGCAAATCCCCTCCTGGCTTGCTCGCCAACTGTTCTGGAAATTTTATAGCTAGGCAATTCCTATCTTCATATTTTTTAGTGGTTCCAAATTAATAATAACTACTGCAGCAAGGAACAGACACAAAAATATACACTCAGCATCTTTCTAAATAACTGTTCTGTTTATTTGGCGCAATTTTTTTACACATACTTACATAGGTATGACATTATTTTTACAATTGTAGTTTTATGACAGCAAGGGGCCTAATATAGGCAGGACAAATGCAGTAGTTTTACTGCAGTATATTAAATTGCGTTAGTGCACTTTTACTGCAGCATATTGAAGTGCCTTAGTGCACTTTTACGGCAGTATATTGAAGTGCGCCAGTACAGTTTTACTGCAGTATATTGTAGTGTGTCCGTGGAGTGTGTCTGTGTACTGAATACTCAGGTTAAAGTGCACCAAACACCACTTTCAATTGATTAAAGTGCACCCAAGTACACTGTAGCGGGTATTTAAATTTGGGGGGGGGAGCATCTGGGTTATTTAACCCAGATTTACTAATTGTTAGGGAATCTGAGAGTCCCTTTTGTGGTTCTTGGAGGACTCTGGTGGTGCAAGGTTCCCTGTGGTCTGCAGGTGGCGTTGTCGCCATGGGTCGGAGTTGAACCTGCACCGCGAGACTGTTCCTTTTTGTCCTTTCCTGGCACCGGTACAGCGGGGCGGGGAACTCGCTATGACGCAAAGGGAGAGGAGATAAAAGGGGCGGATGCCCTGACCTTGGGGTTCAGAGTTGGAGGATGTGGCCGCGCCCAGGCACCTTAAGCCTGGGTGCCGGAGTTCCGGGCCCAGGTGCCCTTGACCTGGCCGGAGCGAGGGATGGAGTCCATCCCAGGCACCTTAAGCCTGGGGTGAGGTACTACGGCCAAGGCCTGGGACCCAGTAACTTCGACTGGGTTCCGCGAGGGTGGAGGAGTCCGAGGGGCACTAAGGTGTTGGGACCCGTATCTGAGGCGAGGAGGCCGGGGACTGTAACCCTTCCAAATAGCCCGGTACAGCATTAATCCGGTGACGGCGGGGCCTCTGGTAATACCCTTGAAGGGATGTCTTCCCCCTGACAGGGGCTGCAACGTAGCGAAGGTAACTCCAGTTCCTGTTCACTAGAGTCGCTGGAAGAGACTCTGTACCAAAAGTCCATTTAACAGCCACTGTGCTTAGCAACCGTTGGTGAAACCTCAACGGTTTAGTTTCTTTGAGGATTGTGCCTTGACCTACTCCCCACCAATACTGAACTGTTCTATGGGTCTCAAACTGTCTGCTTGCAAAGGACTATTTGTTTGCCGTTATGGAATAAATACGTGTTGGACCTTTTTCAGTGTGTGGTATTCCAATTACTGGGAGCAAAGGGAGGTTATCAGCAGAACAGACCTGGCTCTGAGCGTATACACAGCCCGGGTGTAATCTGATTCTGGCCTTCACCTCTACACGCAGTAATCTAGAGGACATGGGCCGTGGCGCACCTTGCTCTCCCCTTCAAGGTACCCCTAGACCAAAGCCAAAGTAACCGTTAAAGAAGAGAGAGAGGGTGAGGCCGCTACAACACATTTCCCCTCTCTATTACATTTCAGTAATAAGCCCCCCCCCCATCATGTCTGGGAGGCCAACAAGGAGAGACAGACGTTCCTATGGCACTGTGAGGGAGCCAGCAGCGTATGTGTCCACAGGCAAAGGTGGACGTGGTCTGTCCTCAGGTAGGGCAACATTTCCTCTGTTTAGTGATGTTGCCCGTGCAATCCAGCCACAGCATGCAGAGGAGTTGTTGGACTGGCTTACTAAACCATTCTTATCCTCCTCATCCTCTGTCACCCAAGCAGAGACTAGTGCGCAGTCCACCGCAGCTGCCAGAGCAGCTTATTCTGCCTCCTTGTCCACAGCTAGAAGGATGATGATGAGGTCACTGACGCGACTTGGGTGCTGGATAGAGCAGAGGAGGAAAGTGAGGATGGGGCACAACCCCAACGAGGCAGCCTATTCCATCACATTGTGAAGCTGTTATCTACAGGCCCACTTCCAACAGCTCAGCTGTCTGGGCCTTTTTTAGCACATGTGCAGCCGATCACACTGTTGCAATTTGCAAACTTTGCTTTTAAGCAGATCAAGCGTGGCAAAAACACCAGCATTTAACCTCCCACCACTCAGCCCGTTGGCAAGCGCACCTGAAAGTCACACAAAAGGGACGCAATTCTTCTCCTTCTCACTCCTCACCTTTCAGGTCTACCCCCGCTATATCTCATGACCTCTCAGCAGACTCCACTGACAGGGATGATGGTATAGCGAAGGGTGTCCCAGGTCCTTGCAGCACATCTGCCAGCAGCACACCATCAGCTGTAGACTATAGCCGGCAAATTTCTTTGCCCCAGCTGTTGCAGCAAAAAAAATTAAAATACAGTCACTGCCACCCACGTCTAAATTCAAGCTTGTCAAAGCTGCTGGCTTTACAACCTCTGCATTTCCATCCGGTGGATTCTGCCCCCTTCTGTGATTTTGCAGAATGTGCTGTACCCCAATGGCAGGTTCCCAGTCGCTATTTCTTTGCACGCAAGGCCATTACAGCTTTGTACCATTACGTAGAAGGCAATGTTATGGCATCGTTGGGAAAGGCAGTCAGCTGCAAGGTTCACATTACTGCTGACACGTGGCCCAGCAAGCATGGTCAGGGACGATATATTTAGTTCACAGCACACTGTGTAACACTGCTTGCAACTCGGAAGGATGCAAAACAGGGCTCAGTGCTGCAACTTGCTTTGCCCCCATGTCTCCATACAGCTAGTGGTGATGTGAGATTTTTCAGCTCCACCTCCACCTTCATGCCCTCCTCTGCTGAATTGTCCTATGAACCACAAGTACCCCCTAACCGTTCAAGGGGCTATTCAATGAGTAAGGATCAAAGGTGCCATGCAGTGCTTAAGCAAGGGACAGGAGCTACACCGGTCAGAGATTCTTTCAGTTCTGCAGGGGCAGGCCCAGTGGTGGTTCACACCACGCTAGCTGGAGCCAAGAATGACAGTGTGTGATAATGGCACCAACCTCCTGTCCACCCTTAGACAGGGAAAGTTGACACATGTGCCATACCTGGCACATGTTCTTAATTTGGTGGTGCAGCATTCCTTCAACAGGTACCCAGGGTTGGAAGATCTGCTAACACAGGCCAGAAGAGTCTGTAGCAATTTCAGGCAGACATACACAGCCTCTCAAGGCCCACTTTATGCAGACACCATTCTTGCGATGCCATAGAACACACTAGAGGAGGAGAAGTAGGATTCTGTCAGTTTTGGAGACATTGAAGCAGAGGAAGACATACACCAAGCCTTACAAGATGGTTTTACGTCCCCAAAACTCTTGGGAGTAGAACGTAGCTGGGAGGAGGTAACTCCAGATACTAAAATCCTCAGTGACTCGAGGACTTTGCTTCTCATGCCTCCGCAAACTTGCGGTGCATGGGATCCCTCATTCTTCAAAGCCTGCAAAAGGACCCGAGAATTTGTGGCATCGAGGAAAAGGATCACTATTGGTTGGCAACCCTCCTTGACCACTGTTACAAGGAGAAAGTCTCAGAACTCATCCCGTTCACACAGAAATATCTTGAGCACACCTTGAAGTGGAGTTAATGTAATGTCTTTCCTGACTGGTAGGTTACAGTTTCATGGAAAGGCTAGTTTTGATGCTTCTGTTGGTCAAGAGAGGAGCGGTGGGGAAGGGGGCCGCCGCAGTGATGCATTTCAAAAAATGTTAGTCCTTGGCGCCCAAGCTTGTCAGCTTCCACATTTCAGAATCTGCATCATGTAGTGGGAGATTATCTAGGGGTGAAAACAGACATTGAGAGCTTTCCAGGTGACAATCCACTGGGTTACTGGGTCATGAGAATAGACCACTGGCCAGAACTTGTCCAGTTTTTAATTGAGCTGCTGGACTGCCGTGCATAGAGGGTGCTTTCCAAACAGGCATTCAGTGCTGCCAGAGGTTTTGTGACAGATAAAAGAGTGTGTCTGTCCACAAACTCCATTGAATGGCTGACATTTATCAAAATGAATCAGTCCTGGATTAGCAGCAGCTATCAAGCCCCTGATGCCAATGTCGCCGATTAAGTGTTTTCTGGATCTGGAATCTCTGCAAGACTGTCTATGCTTCTTAGCTTTGTGGGTGTTGTTTTTATGTGGAAAGATTTTTTTGGTATAGGTTTCATGTGCACAATTAACACCCAATAGCAAGGCCAATTCTTGCATCCATCAAGAGTACCTCTATAGGGTTACGGTGTGAGGGTGCCACCAACACCCAAAGCCCAATTTTTCTGCAACTGTTTGGCCGGGGCATAGCATCTAAATTTTTAACAGTAGGTCCAACTCTTGCTTTGATCAAGAGTACCTCTATAGGGCTATGGTGTGAAGGCACCACCAACACCCAAAGCCCAATTTTTCTGCACCCATTACTTATATCCAAAGTCTGCAAAACAGACACCAGAATTTATCCAAAAAATTCCTCTATCTGGTTCCGAGTGCACTAAATTGTGACCTCATCATACAGACTGGCTCCCCAAGCCGTTGTTTATAAAATAAAGAAAGCTTGCAGAGAAAATTTCATTTTTTTGCCTTTTTAGAAATTTTATTTTTGCTGCAGCAGGTTCTATACACAGTACAGATGTGCCACTTTACAAGCAGACTAAGGGGACCCCTCAGGTACTATATTTAAAGAAAATTTATATTTTTATTGTTTCACTTTAAGCATCAATAAATCACTATCCATTTAAAAATTATGTTTTTTTTTTACAAACTTTTATTTCATTGATACATGTCCCCCAGGGCAGTACCCGGACCCCTATAACCATTGTATGCCCATTTACTTGCATCTAAGCCCTCAAAATGGGCACTTTTGATTTTTCACATTCGGGTTTCATAGACTTCAAATGGGGTTCAGTATTTGGCTCCAAACTTTTGCGATGTTCGAGAGTTCTGGCGCAAACCAAACCAGGGGATGTGCAGCCTATCTCTAGTTAGGACTCGAAAGAATGCAAACATGTAATTAAAACATTATTAGTGCTGTGTACATGAGTGCAGTGTGCAATGCATAGGCAAACATACTTAGCTCCTGGTAGACATTGCAGATCATCTTCTATACAGGGTGTGGTGTATTGATCGGTGGTAGTCCTCCTATTCAAAGTTCTGTAGTCAATACACATCAGAAGGGATCAATTTTTCTTGCACACTACCACAATAGGAGATGCATAAGGACTCCTGGACTCTCTAATGACTCCTGACTTCTTCAATTCAGCCAGCTGTTCCCGAAGATCTTCCAGGTCACACAGAGAGATTAATCTAGCTCTCTCCCGGAAAGGTTTGTCTTCACTCCGAATTCAGTGTTGAGCACTCTTGGCACAACCCACATTGAAGTCATTCTTGCAGAACATCTTCTCTTATCGGGCTAGCTGAGCTTTGATCCTCTCCTTCCATCTGGGAGACAAGTTAGGACACTGGACAGTGGTCTCTCTCCCATCCTCCCTCTGGATTAAATCATCCCCTGTTATTGGGGTGGCTGCACACACTTTCCCAATCACCATACAAGGTTTTAGGCTGATTGGGTAACTGGTGACATTACCACCACATAGGGACCCGGCTGATCCCAAGATAGTTTGACAGTGGCCTTCATGCAGGCCATTTCTCTAGGCTATAACACTCTTTCTTACATATCCAATCGCCACAGTCTCCCTACCCCTTTGTCAGGTGACTTATTTTCTTGCAACACACGCTGAAAAGCCTGCCTCAACTGAGGATGAATCCTCCCCACAGGAGCAGCTTCCACAGCCAATAGGGTGAGTAACCACCTCACAAGGTTGGGGTTGGTTCCTATCAGCAAGGAATTACGGCCTGCCCCAGGGGGTTGAGGACAAACAACAGCCTAGATGTCAAAGGTTTCTGGCTTCCCATCCAAGGAAGGATCGAAAATTATCTTGATAGGGAAATATCCATCGTACGGCACTTTTGGGTACCTATACCCCAGATCTCCAACTCTTCAAGCTTACACAGAGGGATGTGCTTTAAAGTGGTTGTAAACCCTTTTATCTTTTTTTTTTTTTTTCCATAAAGTTTTATTGAGCAAATTCACAGGAATCACAGTACAAGGTTTGAAACAGAACACGTGCATTCAAAGAGAACCAGTTTTTGGTACAACTTAAACAAACATTACAGGCAGGTGTGAGATTGTCTCCAGCTTTTGTATAAGTGAGAGTGAAGGTGCGGATGGGCCGGAGCCTTTATTAGTTTGATTCGCATTCCGACCGCCTGCTAACTTTGCTACATTACTTGTTGTTTCCAACACCAAAGAGATGGTGTCTAAGAGATGGTGATAGGGGGAAAGGATGAGGGGGACAATATCTACTCATGTTGAGGGGGTATGGGACTGGAGGGGGGTAGGGGAAGGGGGAGAGGGATCAGAGCACAACGGGCAGCAGCGGAAGGGGGGGCGGGGGTGGGGTGGGGTTGAGGATGAGGGTGAGGATGAGGGGAGTGACCACTCGCTTGAACCTCCGTAGGAGAGAGGGGGATATAGAGCCCCTCAGAGATCAGACTCTAGTCAGAGGGAACATGCTGTTTGTATTCAGCTGTTGTTTTGAAGTGTGACCAGCAGGACCAGGTACTCGAGAAATTCTCCAGTCTCTCTTGAGAGGTGTGGATCAGCTCTTCCATGTCGCAAATTCTAGAGATGGTCGCAAACCATTCTTTAAGTGACGGTATATGGCAGGAGCGCCAGTGTTTGGGAATGCACAACCTGGCAGCATTCACCATGTGCATGGCTAGGGGTTTAAAATAATCTTTTCTCGAGAGAGAAGTGTGATGCAGGAGGAATTGTGCTGGTGTGAAATCCAAGGTGTAAGTGGTGATTGATGCGATGCATCTGTGTACTTCCCTCCAAAAGGGTTGGATGTGTGAGCATTCCCACCAAATATGTACCATGGTTCCCACCTCTGTATTGCATCTCCAGCATATATTGGAGGTTGAAGGGGCAAACTAATGAAGGAGAGATGGGGTCCTGTACCATCTAGTGAGCACTTTGTACCCATTCTCCTGGATGGCGACGTTCAACGACCCCCTGTGTGCGTATTCGTGAATTCTCGTCCATTCAACTGGTGTCAGGGGGGTAGGTAGATCTCTGTTCCACGAGGCCTGCGATGGCGAAAGGGTGGAATCAGTAGGTTCTATGAGTAAAGCGTAGAGCAGGGAAATAAGGTGTCGTTGGGGGGTTCTACGATAGCAGAGGGTTTCGAAAGGGGTAAGTGGTCTTGTCCAGCTGCCCTGAGCTGCATGTGTGGATAGAAAGTGACATATTTGTCTGTACGTCCAGAAGGGGAAGGTAGAGGTGTTGGAAATGAGCCTGAGGTCCTCTATCGAAGCGAGCTTACCGTCAGTGTACAGTTGGGAAGCAAGGATGTCCTGAAACGGCCATTCTTGTTTGAGGAAGGTAGGTGACTCGCCTGGGATAAAGTCGGGATTTCCTCTCAGCGTAGTCAGCGGGCCCGGGGTGGGTGAGAGGGAACCTCTGGTAGGGGACCACCTAAGAAGCATTAAGGAAGTGTGGATGAAAGGATGTGAGGACAGGGGCTGTGGCCATTGTTTCGGGGATAGCCATGGGAGAAGACGTAGCGGAATGGGTGAGAAAGAGTCTTCGATAGCGATCCAGACCTTTTCAAGGGGGTGAATGGACCAGTCCGCGATTCTCATAAGGTGACAAGCCACGTAGTATTTATACAGGTCTGGGAGAGCAATACCCCCTTTAGGCTTGGGCAAGGTGAGTCTGGTGTATTTGATTCTAGGAGGGGAACCTTTCCACAGAAATGTCGAGCAGGCCTTCCGATAAGAGGAAAAGAATCCTGCGGATATATGCATCGGGATGGTTTGGATCAAGTACAATATACGTGGTAGGACAATCATTTTGATCAGAGCTGCTCGGCCAAACCACGAGACATTCAGTGAAGACCACTCCAAGAAGTGGTCTTGGGCTTTTTTCAGGGCAGGGTGGAAGTTAAGAGCATATAGATCTTTGAGGCAGGGTGGGATCCGAATCCCAAGATAGGAAATAGCAGTCTTTTCCCAGTGAAATGGGAAAGATTCCTGACAGTGGATGACTTCCTGTGGTGGGAGGGTGATATTCAGGGCGTGGGACTTTGTGTAGTTAATTTTAAGGTTTGAAATTGTACCAAAGGCTTCCAGGTCATGTAAGAGAGATGGAAGGGAGGTTCGCGGGGATGTGAGGGAGAGCAGGATATCGTCCGCGAAGGCGGCCACTTTAAAGTCTTTGCCTTTGACCATCAAACCCCTAATATCCGGGTTTTCTCTAAGTTTGTTTAAGAGTAGGGATGGGCCCGGTGCTCGATTCGAACCCATGTTCGAATCGAGCATCGGGCGTTCGCTCGCTCGTCGAGCCCAGAACTATTTGGGCCGTTCGCATCACATTCGTGTGATGCGAGCGGCCCCGCAATGCATTGCGGCCGGCGCGGCCGGCGCAGTGCATTGCTGGCTGATGATTGGCCAAGCATGCGGGGTCACAGTGCATGCTTGGCCAATCACAGCGCCCGAAACTCGGAGAGCAATAATTGGCTACAGGCAGGACGCCTGTAGCCAATTACAGCTCAGGGGCTTTAGTACACGCCCCACCATTTAAAAGGCCGCCACGCCATCGGCCCCGGTCACATGAGTTCCGGCTTTAGGAGAGATTAGTCTGCTGATTCTGTCTTTGCTTGATACTGAAAGATTTGCTCTTCTTTGCTAAACCATTGGCTATTTCTTTGCTAAACCATTGCTACCTAAGTCATTGATCGTTCATTGCTGCTGATTGCACAGTTAGTGTGTTATTAGCTGCTGCTGGGGATTAGTCTGGTGCGTGCTTACTGTTAGTACAGTATTGCAGTAGTACCAACCGCAGTGCTGTTAGCACAGCATTGCACCCCAACAGCACCCATAGGACTTCTAGTGTGTTAGTGGCAGCAAACAGAGCTCCTATATTTTCTTCTCAGCAGCACCCATAGGACTTCTAGTGTGTTAGTGGCAGCAAACAGAGCTCCTATATTTTCTGCTCAGCAGCACCCATAGGACTTCTAGTGTGTTAGTGGCATCACACAGAGCTCCTATATTTTCTTCTCAGCAGCACCCATAGGACTTCTAGTGTGTTAGTGGCAGCAAACAGAGCTCCTATATTTTCTTCTCAGCAGCACCCATAGGACTTCTAGTGTGTTAGTGGCATCACACAGAGCTCCTATATTTTCTTCTCAGTAGCACCCATAGGACTTCTAGTGTGTTAGTGGCAGCAAACAGAGCTCCTATATTTTCTTCTCAGCAGCACCCATAGGACTTCTAGTGTGTTAGTGGCAGCAAACAGAGCTCCTATATTTTCTTCTCAGCAGCACCCATAGGACTTCTAGTGTGTTAGTGGCATCACACAGAGCTCCTATATTTTCTTCTCAGCAGCACCCATAGGACTTCTAGTGTGTTAGTGGCAGCAAACAGAGCTCCTATATTTTCTTCTCAGCAGCACCCATAGGACTTCTAGTGTGTTAGTGGCAGCAAACAGAGCTCCTATATTTTCTTCTCAGCAGCACCCATAGGACTTCTAGTGTGTTAGTGGCAGCAAACAGAGCTCCTATATTTTCTTCTCAGCAGCACCCATAGGACTTCTAGTGTGTTAGTGGCATCACACAGAGCTCCTATATTTTCTTCTCAGCAGCACCCATAGGACTTCTAGTGTGTTAGTGGCAGCAAACAGAGCTCCTATATTTTCTTCTCAGCAGCACCCATAGGACTTCTAGTGTGTTAGTGGCAGCAAACAGAGCTCCTATATTTTCTTCTCAGCAGCACCCATAGGACTTCTAGTGTGTTAGTGGCAGCAAACAGAGCTCCTATATTTTCTTCTCAGCAGCACCCATAGGACTTCTAGTGTGTTAGTGGCATCACACAGAGCTCCTATATTTTCTTCTCAGCAGCACCCATAGGACTTCTAGTGTGTTAGTGGCAGCAAACAGAGCTCCTATATTTTCTTCTCAGCAGCACCCATAGGACTTCTAGTGTGTTAGTGGCATCACACAGAGCTCCTATATTTTCTTCTCAGCAGCACCCATAGGACTTCTAGTGTGTTAGTGGCAGCAAACAGAGCTCCTATATTTTCTTCTCAGCAGCACCCATAGGACTTCTAGTGTGTTAGTGGCAGCAAACAGAGCTCCTATATTTTCTTCTCAGCAGCACCCATAGGACTTCTAGTGTGTTAGTGGCAGCAAACAGAGCTCCTATATTTTCTTCTCAGCAGCACCCATAGGACTTCTAGTGTGTTAGTGGCATCACACAGAGCTCCTATATTTTCTTCTCAGCAGCACCCATAGGACTTCTAGTGTGTTAGTGGCATCACACAGAGCTCCTATATTTTCTTCTCAGCAGCACCCATAGGACTTCTAGTGTGTTAGTGGCAGCAAACAGAGCTCCTATATTTTCTTCTCAGCAGCACCCATAGGACTTCTAGTGTGTTAGTGGCAGCAAACAGAGCTCCTATATTTTCTGCTCAGCAGCACCCATAGGACTTCTAGTGTGTTAGTGGCATCACACAGAGCTCCTATATTTTCTTCTCAGCAGCACCCATAGGGCTTCTAGTGTGTTAGTGGCAGCAAACAGAGCTCCTATATTTTCTTCTCAGCAGCACCCATAGGACTTCTAGTGTGTTAGTGGCATCACACAGAGCTCCTATATTTTCTTCTCAGCAGCATCCATAGGACTTCTAGTGTGTTAGTGGCAGCAAACAGAGCTCCTATATTTTCTTCTCAGCAGCACCCATAGGACTTCTAGTGTGTTAGTGGCAGCAAACAGAGCTCCTATATTTTCTTCTCAGCAGCACCCATAGGACTTCTAGTGTGTTAGTGGCAGCAAACAGAGCTCCTATATTTTCTTGTCAGCAGCACACATAGTACCTATAGTGTGTTAGTGTCAGCACCCATAGGACCTACAGTGTGTTGTGAGCACACATAGGAGTTCTATTTTTTATACTATATACACTACCGACTACAATGGCTGGAAGACCGCCAAGGAGAGGCAGAGCGTGCCGAGGCAAGAACACAGGGCAGGCAGGCTCTGTTTCTAGAGACAACAGTGCTGGCCGTGGACGTGGTCGTGCATCGTCATCAGCACGTGGCCATGGGACACGCTTGTCTTTGTTTTCGGCAGCTGGACATGTGGAGCCGCATCATGCCGAAGGCTTGGTAGAATGGATGACCAAGCCCTCCTCATCCTCCTCATCCTCTCTCACCCAGGCTCAGGGTACTGGCAGAGTAGCTGCCAACGCGTACTCAATGGCATCATCAGCCACCCCTTCCCTAGACCCACCATGTCCTCCTGAGGAGTCCCCCGAACTGTTTGAGCACAGTGTTGGGTACATGCTCCAGGAGGATGCCCAACGATTCGAAGGCTCGGATGATGATACCCAGCTTGAGGAAGTCAGTAGTGTGCGCGCAGAGAAAGGGGATGCTGAAGGACAGCAATCTGGCAGTAGTGTTCCACCAGCTGCAGCTTACTGCCAGGTTTGCTCTAGTGGTGAAGAGGGAGGGGATGATGAGGTCACTGACTCCACGTGGGTGCCTGAAGGGAGAGAGGAGGAGGAGGATGCAGCGTCACATGTCCAACGAGGCAGGATGCCCCCTGGAGGCCAGCTAGAGGCCAGCACAGCAACTGTACCACACCGCAGAGCTCCGCCTGTGCAGGGCGCTGCCTCTGCACGTTATCACAAAAGTTCTTTGGTGTGGGCCTTTTTTGAGACGAGTGCATCAGATCGCACCACTGCTATTTGCAATATTTGTCTCAAGCGTATCTCGCGTGGCCAAAACATCAGCCGCTTGGGCACCACAAGCATGAGCAGACATATGTCGACCTGCCATGCAGCTCGTTGGCAAGCACACATAAAAGACCCACACCAAAGAACAAAGCGGACCTCTCCTTGCTCCTCATCAGCTGGGATCTCCATCCCCACTATATCTTCAGTCCTCTCTGAAAGCTGCTCTGAGAGGACTGAAGGTGTAGAATTAGGTGTGTCACAACCAAGTACTTGCAGTACACCGACGTCCGATTGTAGCAGGCAAATTTCCCTGCCCCAGCTGCTGGACCGTCGAAAGAAGTATACTCCCAGCCATCCACATGCCCAGCGGTTGAATGCTAGCTTGGCTAAATTGCTAGCACTTCAACTGCTGCCTTTTCAGTTGATAGACTCGGCCCCCTTCCGTGAGTTTGTTCAATGTGCGGTTCCTCAGTGGCAGGTTCCCAAACGCCACTTTTTCTCACGGAAGGCAATTCCGTCTCTCTACTGGCATGTGGAAGGCAATGTCCATGCCTCGCTGGACAGGGCGGTCAGCGGTAAGGTGCATATTACCGCTGACTCATGGTCCAGCAGGCATGGACAGGGACGTTATCTTTCTTTCACGGCCCATTGGGTCACTCTATTGGTAGCTGGGAGGGATGCAGGACAAGGTGCAGTAGTGTTGGAGGTTGTTCCGCCACCACGCCTCCAAAATGCTACTACTGGTTGTGACACACCTCTCTCCTCCACCCCCTCCTCTTCTTCTTCCTCCATGTCCTCTTCGAGTGCTCTGTCCTCGGAACCAGCGGTGCTCCGTAGGCGTACAAGGGGCTACGCGAGTACGCAGGCAAAAAGATGCCATGCCGTGCTTGCGCTGGTGTGTTTGGGGGACAGGAGCCACACTGGGCCAGAGGTTCTGGCAGCTCTGCAGGGGCAGGCCGAGAGGTGGTTGACGCCACGCCAGCTTAAGCCAGGAATGGTCGTTTCTGATAATGGCACCAACCTCCTCTCCGCCCTGCGACAGGGGCAGCTCACCCATGTGCCCTGTATGGCTCACGTCCTCAACCTGGTGGTGCAGCGGTTCTTGGGCAGGTTCCCAGGCTTACAGGATGTCCTGAGGCAGGCCAGGAAAGTCTGTGTGCATTTCCGCCGATCTTATAATGCCAGTGCTCGGCTGACTGAGCTGCAAAAGGAGCTGAACCTGCCCAAGAACCGCCTAATATGTGACATGCCCACCAGGTGGAACTCAACGTTGGCCATGCTGCAGCGACTGCACACGCAGCAGAGGGCCATCAATGAGTACCTTTGTGACTACGGCACCAGGACAGGGTCAGGGGAGCTTGGCTTTTTTTCCCCACGCCAGTGGAGCATGATCAGGGATGCATGCACTGTCCTCTCACCATTTGAGGAGGCCACGAGGATGGTGAGCAGTGACAGTGCATGCATCAGTGACACTGTACCTCTTGTCCACCTGTTGGAGCATACGCTGCGTGGGATAATGGACAGGGCACTTGAGGCAGAACAGAGGCAGGAAGAGGAGGACTTCCTTGTCTCTCAAGGCCCCCTTTATCCAGACAATGTTCCTTCTGTCCCACCCATCACACAGGAAGAGGAGGAGGAGGAGGAGGAGGAGGAGGATTGTGTGAGCATGGAGGTGGAGCCTGGCACTCAGCATCAGCAGCAGCAGTCTTTTAGGGATGATGTACAGTCCCAACAAACCAGTGGACTTGTACGTGGCTGGGAGGAGGTGGCTGGCGATCATGTCATCCTCAGTGACCCAGAAGACTCCAGACCGAATGCCTCAGCTAACCTACGCTGCATGGCCTCCCTGATCCTGCAAAGCCTGCGGAAGGATCCTCGTGTTCTTCGGATCAAGGAGAGTGACCATTACTGGCTGGCCACTCTCCTTGATCCACGGTACAAGGGTAAGGTTGCGGACCTTATCTTGCCGTCGCAGAGGGAGCAGAGGATGAGACATCTCAGGGAGGCCTTGCAGAAAGGTCTGTGCAACGCGTTCCCAGAAACTGGGAGGTTACAAACTCCTGGTCCTGGACGACGAGTTGCTGAGGCTTCGGTCAGTAGCAGAAGGAGCGGTGGGGAAGGTGGACGTCTGACCGATGCGTTCAGACAATTTTTTAGTCCGCAGCCCCAAGGTATGATCGGTTCCAGCAACCATCGCCAGCGTCTGATATACATGGTGCAGGAATACCTAGGGGCAAGGGCAGACTTGGACACCTTTCCCACCGAAAATCCTCTGGCTTACTGGGTCCTGAGGATGGATCACTGGCCAGAGCTTGCACAGTATGCAATTGAGCTACTGGCCTGTCCTGCATCCAGCGTTCTTTCCGAACGCACATTCAGTGCTGCTGGAGGATTTGTCACCGATCATAGGGTGCGCCTGTCCACCGACTCGGTTGATCGACTGACCTTCATAAAAATGAATCAGTCTTGGATCACCACCAGCTACCAGACACCTGAAGCGGATATAACGGAATAATTTATAATGTCACATCCCTTCAAGACTGCCTATGCTGATGCTGAGTGACTGTCCTGTTATGTTCACTGACTATCCTCTTCCTCCTCCTCAATGATCCATGCCACCACACCAGTGCCTAAGGCACAATTTTTCAGCCCCTGTATAACAGGGGCGTGTAATTACAATTTTTTAAAAAGATGCTTCGCAACAGGTGTGACTGCTGTGCTCAGAGTACAGTATCTGTGAGGGGTTGCAGTGTTGTGGCACCAGCACCAGTGCCTAAGGCACAATTTTTCAGCCCCTGTTGGGGCGTGTAATTACAATTTTTAGGCAATGCTTTGCAACAGGTCTCATTGCTGTGCTCAGAGTACAGTATCTGTGAGGGGTTGCAGTGTTGTGGCACCAGCACCAGTGCCTAAGGCACAATTTTTCAGCCCCTGTATAACAGGGGCGTGTAATTACAATTTTTTAAAAAGATGCTTCGCAACAGGTGTGACTGCTGTGCTCAGAGTACAGTATCTGTGAGGGGTTGCAGTGTTGTGGCACCAGCACCAGTGCCTAAGGCACAATTTTTCAGCCCCTGTTGGGGCGTGTAATTACAATTTTTAGGCAATGCTTTGCAACAGGTCTCATTGCTGTGCTCAGAGTACAGTATCTGTGAGGGGTTGCAGTGTTGTGGCACCAGCACCAGTGCCTAAGGCACAATTTTTCAGCCCCTGTATAACAGGGGCGTGTAATTACAATTTTTTAAAAAGATGCTTCGCAACAGGTGTGACTGCTGTGCTCCAAGTACAGTATCTGTGAGGGGTTGCAGTGTTGTGGCACCAGCACCAATGCCTAAGGCACAATTTTTCAGCCCCTGTTTAACAGGGGCGTGTAATTACAAATCTTGATCTAATAGTTCACAGCAGGGCCCATTCCTGCGCCCACCAAGAGTAACTATGAGGGCCTACAGTCTTGTGGCAACACCGTCCACCACCACCACCACCACCACCAAAGGCCCAATTTTTCTGCCCTGTTCAACAGGTGCATGCAATTACAAATCTTGATCTAATAACTCACAGCAGGGCCCATTCCTGCACCCACCAAGAGTAACTGTGAGGGCTTACAGTCTTGTGGCAACACCGTCCACCACCACCACCACCACCACCAAAGGCCCAATTTTTCTGCCCGGTTCAACAGGTGCATGCAAGTACAAATCTTGATCTATTAACTCACAGCAGGGCCCATTCCTGTGCCCACCAGTCTTGTTGCTACACCAACATCTAATAGGGCAAATTTCTGCAGAGTATATACGGCAGGCCCCTACTTTCAAACATCCAACTTACAAACGACTCCTACTTGCAAACGGCAAGAGAAAACAGGAAGTGAGAGGAAATCTACCCCTAGGAAGGAAAATTCTATCCTGTTAGATTTAATTTGGGAAAAAGGTATCTCCTCTCTACTGATGCTTTATCACCAATCCTTGTTTCAATTAAAACCCCACTTTTCCAAAAACATTTGTCATTGGGACGGAAAGTGAGGTAACATGTTCTGAACAGATGTGCAAAGACAGCAAATGTTACAGGGGTGATAACCCCTCCCTATGTTCTCCAAAAAGCTTAAAAATTGATTTTTTTGGGATGTAGCTACACTTCATAATGTACCTGTTCAGATTCTACTTAAGAACAAACCTACAGTCCATGTCTTGTTTGCACCACCTATATACTGCTGTTCAGAGTATATAGGGTTGTAGGTATAGGGTTTTATTTTGGGTGCGGGGTCCCCCTTAGTATCCATACAAGACCCAAAGGGGCTGGGGTGGGGGGGGGTGATGGGGTAGCCATGCCATTTTTCTCAAGGATTTTCAGCCATATGGCGGCCAGGACAAGACATGACATTAAAGCCGCAAGTGGTTTTAAATGGCTTCTTTTTTTCCTTTACAAATGTCATTTTGTGCAAGGACAGTTCTAAACACGGGAAACACATGCCACTTCACAGGCATACTTTAGACACCCCCCAGGTACCGTATTTAAAGGAAAATTTCACTTTTTTTTTTTTCACTTTATGCATCATTAAAATGACTGCTCCCGAAAAAACTTTAGTTTTTAAAATTTCTTTTTGCATTGATATATGTCCCCTGGGGCAGGACCCGGGTCCCCAAACCTGTTTTATAACATTAACATGCATATTGGCCGTTGTAATTAGCAATTTTGATTTCGAACGTTCGCGTCCATTATAACGAATAGGGTTCGAAAATTCGCGCGAACTTTCGGTCCGTTCGAAGGTTCTGGTGCGAACCGAACCCGGGGGTGTTCGGCTCATCCCTATTTAAGAGGGGTTCTAAAGAGAGAATGTAGATCAGGGGGGAGAGGGGGCACCCCTGGCGTGTGCCGTTGTTGATGGAGAAGGCGCTCGACAGGTGGCCGTTAACTCTCACCGCCGCCGTGGGGTTCGAGTATAATGCCATTATGGAGGTGAGCATGCGGTCCTCCAAACCCACCCCTTTTAGGACCTCTCGCATGTAGTCCCAGGCCACTCTGTCAAACGCCTTCTCCGCATCAAGGGAAAGCAAAAAGCCTGGTGTTTTAGTTGAAGTAAGCCAGTGATGTAGGTTAAGGGTTCGTATGGTATTGTCCCGTGCTTCCCTGCCCGGGACAAAACCCACTTGATCATTGGAGATAAGACCGGGGATTAGAGGTATTAACCTGTTGGCAAGGATTTTGGCATAAATTTTTATATCGACATTAAGGAGTGAGATCGGCTTATAATTCGCCACCTGGAGGGGATCCCTCCCTTCCTTAGGGATTACAGTGATGTGTGCCTCTAATAGTCTGTTAGGTCGGTCTTGTGGGTTGGCCAGGGCATTAAACGTCTGTAGAAGGTTGGGGGCAAGGATATCTGCAAAAGACTTATAATACTGGAGGGTGTACCCGTCTGGGCCCGGGCTTTTGCCCAGCTTCATTTGTTTCAGGGCTATCTCCAGCTCTCCTGTCGAGAATTGTCCCTCTAAGGATTGTGCTTGTTGGGGGGAGAGGGGTTTGGGGCCATACTGAGCGAGAAAGTCCGCGATGAGCGTTTGACGTGTCTCCCCCGATGCTCGGGGTGGCTGGGTAGGGCGAAGGTTGCAGAGCTTTCGGTAGAAAGACTCGAATTCTTTCGCGATGTCCTCACTCTTGGCCAGGAGGGTGCCCTGGGGATCGCGTAAGGTATGTATGGTGGACGAGAGTTTGGCCTTCTGGACTGACCGCGCTAAAAGGCGCCCACTCTTATTGCCATGTTCATAAAAGACTCTCTGGCCAAGAACGTAGCGTCTTCTCGCGCGTTTACCCAATTCGTCTGCAAGAAGTGTGCGGAACTGAGTTAGTTCCTGAAGGGTGTTCTGGGCTTGTGTTTGTTTGTGGGACAGCTCTAGTGCTCTAATCCTTTTGATAAGAGTATTCACCTTCTCCTGATAAGCTTTTTTGGCCTGTGAATTCAGGGTAAGCAGTTCTCCCCGTACCACGCATTTGTGGGCTTCCCATATGGATATTGGAGAAATGTCAGGATTAGCATTCTCCTGAAAATAAAGCTTGATGCATGAGCGGATCCGTTCCAATGAGGTTGGGTCTGTCAGGCAGGAAGGGTTGAACCGCCATACTTTAGTCTTGGGGTATGTTTCCGGGAACGATAGTGTAACTGTGATGGGGTGGTGATCTGATAAGAACATCGGTTCAATGGAGGCGTGTTGGAGGGCGGGGAGGTCGGTCTGGGATAGAAAAAAGAAATCGATTCTGGAGTATTTCTGGTGAGGGGCCGAAAAGTAGGTGTAGTCTTTGGTTGAAGGATAGAGGGTGCGCCATGTGTCATGAAGGGTCAAGGTTTGTAATTGGGCTTTAATTTGGCGTAATGCCTTATAAGGCAGAGATGTCGAGGCCGTAGAGGTGTCTAGGAGGGTGTTTAAGGGCACATTAATGTTGCCTCCCAGGAGGACCAGGCCGCTCTGGAATGAGGACAGAAGGGCACATGTCTTGCGGAAGAAGGAGACCTGATGTTCATTAGGGCAATAGATGTTAGCCAGTGTGATAGGCTTAGTTGCGTATGTTCCCTTAATAAAAATGAATCTGCCTTCAGGATCCGCTAGGGAGTCCGTCAAGAGGAAGTTGGCGTGTTTTGAAATAAGGATCGAGACTCCCTTGGATTTGGCGACCGGGTTAGTGGCGTGTAGGGCGGAGCGATATATGTGATTAGTCAGTTTGGGGATAGCATCAGATAGGAAGTGCGTCTCCTGCAGGAAGATAAAGTGAGCCTTATGTTTGGTGAGCGAAGCTAACACTTGTGACCTTTTTTCTGGTACATTCAGGCCTTTTGTGTTCAATGAAACACACTTCAGAGTCATTGGGATATTAATCTTAGGGGGGGTCTGCATTGTGAAGAGTTAGGAAGAGGTGAAAATGATTGTCTGGTTGTCGAGTAGGATAGGGTCTTCCTGTAGAGGATGAATGTGAGGGTCACTCCCCTAGGGGAAGGGAAAGAAGGGAAGGGGACACACAGAGGGGGAGGTGGGGTGAGGGGAGAAGACACACAGGTGAGGAGATCAGGAGGAGTTGGGGGTAGGAAGAGTCAGGAGGATCAGAGTGGAAAAAGGGGGAGAAAGAAGGGTAGGGGGGTCAGGGCCAAATAACCAAGGCGGGGTAAAAAAAGGGCTATGGGGGCTAAGGGTAAGGGGATAAATATGGGGGAGGAGAAAGAAAAACCA
Organism: Rana muscosa; assembly: GCA_029206835.1. Classification (NCBI taxonomy): domain Eukaryota; kingdom Metazoa; phylum Chordata; class Amphibia; order Anura; family Ranidae; genus Rana; species Rana muscosa. The sequence continues at coordinate 365,393,017 of CM055125.1, forward strand.
GAGGTGGGCTTAGCTAGGCTACCCACCTGTAGGAGTCAAGGGGAAATCTGGAGTGTCAGCTACGTCTCAGTGAGACCGCTGTGTGGGGGTAGTAGTGTGAGCGGTAACCACAGCCTAACTGTGGACCGGGGGCCAAAGTGGAGCGGATGAGGGGTCCCGCTAACAGCGAGAGCCCAAGAAGCGTAGCGGGGAGCCTACCATGAGGAACAAGCTACAGAGAGTTCAAGTGTCAAGTGCATAGGAACAACACACAAATCAACATAACATAACACATATAACCTTCTCCAGCTCGCAGGGCTGGAATCAATAAAAGCGAACCATACTATTTAGAAAGTAAAACTTTGAGGTATATTCAAGAGAAATCAACAGAGAAATCCACAGCCCGTGAGGCATGCTGGGGAGGGGACACCCTTTTCAAAAACTTACGTTAAGGCAATCTATGGTGAGGGGGAAGGGGGGAGTAGGGGGGAGGGGGTAGGGCAACGGGTACAGGGATGGGGGGGAAGGGAGGAGTAGGGGGGGGAGATATGGGAGGGGGGGAGGAAGGAGAATGAGGGACAGGGGGATAAGCGGGGGAAGGGGCAGGGTGGGGGGAGTGGGGATGGGAGGAGGAGAGAAGGGGGGAGAAGAGGGGAGAGAGGGGGAAGGGGTGGCTAGGAGGATAGAGGTGGAGGGAGAGAAGAGGGGATTAAGGGGAGGGGGAGAAGAGGTGAGGGGGGAGGGGAGAAGAGGTGAGGGGGGGAGGGGGGAAGAAATGAGGGGGGGAGGGGAAATAAGGGGGAAAAAAGGGAGGGGAGGGGAAGTGAGGGGGGGAGAAAGGAGGGGGAGAAATGGGGGGGAGGGGGGAAGAAACGAGGGGGGAAGGGGGGAAGGAGTGGAGGGGGAGAAGGGGAGGGATGAGGAGGGGAGAAGGGGAGAGATGAGGGAGGGAGAGTCCAGAGTGAGCTAGGAGGGTGGTGTCCCGATTTCTGCCTTCGCTTCAGGAGGGGAGGGGGGTTCTCGGGACTTAGTATTCATTGGCATCGCCCAAGTCCTACCCCGCCCGACTGATGCCCGGCGCATCGTATATGTACGACAGGGGTCAGGGGAGAACAAGTGCGAGTAAGGGACATATAATAGCACTGGTAAAGTTAATGAGAGACAAAATAAAGTAATATTTGGGGGGATAAGAATAAAACACAGATTGCGAATACATTGCCTGCAGGAGCTTAGGATCGTCGTCCGTGAAGTAAATGTCCCAGGGAAGGATGATGTGTTCGTGTTGCAGGCCGAGGTGCAGGGCAGTATAGAGTTCAGTCCTCCCGTTTCCAAAGGGGAATGTCTGTGCGGGCCCAAATTGCTAAGAGATCCTTAGGCCTTCCCGGAGAGGATCTCCGTAGCTGTGTGGGTAGGGGCCAATGTCAGAATCCCAGGCCTACTCCTGGGCACTCATAGGAAGCCTCTCCCGGGACGGGGACAGGTCGTGGGGGCGCACATATCTTCCGGAGGTCGGAGTGTTTCGTCCTTTAGTGCAAACTCCCAGCTCTGGGGGATCTGGACGTGTAAGAGGGATCAGGGGCTCTGGGGTAAAAAGGCGTAAGTAGCTTTTCCGGGGATACGCGCTTCCCACAGCCGCCACCTGAATAAGGCAGGCCCTAGGCCGTCCGCTGGGTTTCATATTGTAGAACTATTGGGTGACCCCAGTTGGTGATGCGTTGTATTGAGTCCCAAACAGGGAGAGAAAGTCACCGTGAGGGGCATTGGAACGAGGGGTTGCCAGCTATGGGGTGCAAGTGGCCGGGGTGATAGTGACATGTCTATGTCAGATGAGGATCTGAAAGGTCTCTGGCAGAGTGGTGGTTCAGGGAGTAACGCATACACACGCGGGGGGGGGAGGCATACTCACGGGCTGCAGGTCTCAGTCTATCCAGCAGACAATCAGTCAAAAGGTTTCTCGCATCACATACGCGGTGGTGAGGGGCTATGTTGTTGCAGGTCCCGGCGTGAGGAGCGGGCATTCGGTGACATCGGTCCAGGTCTGCGGTGGCGTGGTCTCTGGCGTGCAGCTTTCGGTGACGGGTGGAGCGAAACAGGAAGCCAGGGTTCCGCTGGGAAGTAGAGCGCATACCAGTCAGGCAGTTCCAAGTTGGGCAGGTCGAGTTGTTCACAAAACGCCTGAAGGTCCTCCGGTGTGCGAAGCAGGGCAGAGCGCCCCCTTGCGGATGCAGACAGGCCAAACGGAAATTTCCAGCGGTACTGGATATTTCTCGCACGCAAAGCATCTAACAAAGGTCGTAGTGCTCTCCTATTTTGGAGGGTAATCTGTGAGAGGTCCTGGAATAGTTTCACCTCCGTGCCATTATAAAGAATACGTCCCCTTTCCCTTGCCTTGCGGAGAATCTCTTCCTTAAGGGGGAAGCTGACTATACAACATATAATGTCTCTGGGGGGTTCGTTGTCTCGGGGTATGGGGCAGAGAGCGCGGTGGGCCCTTTCCATATCAATGGGGGAGTCTGCAGGGCGCTCAATCAGGTCATTAAAAATGGTGCTGATGGTTTGCTGTATGGCGGTGGGGTCTACGGTTTCGGGGACCCCCCGTACCCTAATATTGTGCCTCCTTCCCCGGTTATCCAGGTCTTCCACGTGTCTGTGGAGCTCAAAAACTTGGGCAAGTTGGGAATCATATGCCGACTGTACCTGGCGAATGGCCGCCGCGTGTGTCTGGGTCGTTTGCTCCACGCTATCCACTCGGTGGGCGACCGCGAGCATTTCGGCCTTCAGGTCTGCTATGGCAGCAGTGACTGTGTTTTTGATATCCGTAGCGACTTTCTCCAAGTCGAATAAGCTGGGGGGGAGGGCCCCGTTGGAGCTGGGAGAGGATGTACCCGGCATATTGGCGGATGGCGGTCTGTCAGGCGAGGCCGCGGCTTGGGCCTGTGCTGGCGCGTGGGTCTGCAATGGCGCAGAGGCCTGTAGCTTTTGAGACCGGAATATGTCCGGTATATTCCTCCCCGAGTGGGTCTGAGAGTCCTTGGAGGTGCGAGAGGTGGACGAGCTCCTTGTGGATCTGCGCATAGCCAGATTAGGACGGTAGGCTCCCGTTTAAGATAATGAATCAGCCCGGTCGCACAGGAGCTCTCAGATTAGGCGTCCATCTCGGTCTCCGCTCAGGCCACGCCCCCTTTTTTTAAAGCTATAATGAGCTAGTATGACTAGCATACTAGCTCATTATGTACCACTTACCTTCGATCGGGGCCCCCGAAGTCGTCCGTGTCCCTCCTCTAGCCGCATCCATCGCTGCGGCGATAGCCGGAATGTTACTTCAGTGTCAAGCAGAGCTTGAGTGTAGATTCCTTCCACTTGTAAACAAACTATTGGGGAAGACCCTACCAAGTTTCTTGGCAGATTTCCTGCTGGTGGCTCTATAGTCTGACCCCTAATCAGCTTCTTCAGTGGCTGGGGAGTCCTTTTAACAACTCGGTCAGATAGATGTGCATTAATCTCTCGTGTTTGTCTTCCCTTTCCTGGGGACCCATTTTTTTTTAACAGGCAAGGGAGGGGAAAGGGTAGCAGAAGGCTTTTGCTTCTTATTTTTCTTTGACTCCCTCTTATGCCGCGTACACACGACCATTTTTAATGTCATTGTAAAAACAACGTTTTTCTCGACGTGATTCTTCTCAAGCCTGCCTTGCCTACACACGATCGTGGAAAAAAAAATGCTCGAGCAAAGCACGGTGACGTACAACACGTTCGACAACAGGTACGACGGCACTATAAAGGGGAAGTTACATTCGGATGGCGCCACCATTTGGGCTGCTTTTGCTGATCCTCGTTTTAGTAAAGTTTGGTGAGAGACGATTCGTGCTTTTCAGCCTCGTGCTCTTTAGTCCGTTACAGCGTGACAAATGTGCTATCTCCATTATGAACGCTAGTTTTACCAGAACGAGCACTCCCATCTCATAACTTGCTTCTGAGCATGGGTGTTTTTTTCACGTCATTAAAGCCTACACACGGCCGTTTTTCACGTAAAAAAACGACGAGAAAAAATAGAGCATGTTCCAAATTTTTAATGGCCATTTTTCACGTCGCAAAAAATGCTCTGGAGCCTACACACGATCGTTTTTAATGACCAAATAAAAAAATTGCATTTTTCTCGTCATGAAAAACGGTTGTGTGTACGCGGCATTAGAGTTGGAGCGCAGTTTTCCTCCAGGATGCTCAACTAGCTCTTTTAGTGAGGTCCCCTGAAGTTTCCCACCGGCTTTTGGAAAAGCACCTTCTGTAATGCTCTTAAAAATTCTGTGCGCAACTGTAGCCTGGAAGTGTCGAACTTCTCCACATCCAAAGCATCTCTTTTCTCAAATACGAGGGAGTTTTAGCCCCCCTTGGTGAAATCCTTGCTGTCTTGGACCTTTGCTTGTGTTTTCATTAAACGCATCAAATAATAATACATCTGATTTTGAGCTTGGGCAACTTGGGTCATTAACTCGACTGGTCCAGATTCGCCCACTGACTTGTTGGTATCAGGAATAGCCAGACCTGCTTGCTCTGATTCTGTTTCACTGTCCTCATCCAAGAAACCTGCTTCAGCATGAACAGTTCGAGCAGACACTTTCTCTCTCTTTCTTCCACTTGCACCCAATTCTCTCATTCCTTGACTCTTTTCCTCCAATAGAGCTTCTTCTTCCCACACTTCCCTCATCAATTCAGGAACTACTTGCGTTCTCTTCAGTAATAACTTTAGGATGATGGGACGGTTAGGCCGAGCCCCTTTAAAAACTTGCTCTAAACGAGCTTGATTAGCATCCTTGCAATCAATACCCTTCTTAAAGTTTGTAAACCCTTGTGGTTTTTCACCTGAAAAACCTTCTGTAGTGCTGCAGCCCCCCCCCCCCCAGTGCCCCCGTTTTACTTACCTGAACCTGGTTTTCTTCTCCCTGAGGATGAGCACACCAGCTCTGACATGAAAAATCAAAAGTGCTAATTTTATAGGCTTATATGCAAGGTATTGTAATATTGACACTTTTTTGTGTGAAATGGTAGGGGTACACTGTACCCCGTTACCAATTCACATAGGGGGGGGGGCCGTGATCTGGGGTTCCCTTTGTTAAAGGGGGCTTCCAGATTTCTGATAAGCCCCCCGCCCGCAGACCCCCACAACCACAGGGCAAGGGTTGTGGGGATGTGGACCTTGTCCCCATCCACATGGGGACATGGTGCTTTGGACGCTTTCTCGTTCCCTCTCTTTTCCTGCGGCCTGCCAGGTTGCGTGGTCGGATAAGGGTCTGGTATGGATTTTTGGGTGGAACCCCACGCCATTTTTTTTTATTTTGGCACAGGGTTCCCCTTAAAATCCATACCAGACCTGAAGGGCCTGGTATGTAATTTGGGGAGGACCCAATGTTTTTTTAAGTGACTTTTATCTGTATTGCGGGACCCGACAACTCATTATAGCCACGAGTAGTTTTAACCACTTCAGCCCCGGACCATTTGGCTGGCCAAAGACCAGAGCACTTTTTGCGATTCGGCACTGCGTCACTTTAACTGACAATTGCGCGGTCGTGCGACGTGGCTCCCAAACAAAATTGCCGTCCTTTTTTCCCCACAAATAGAGCTTTCTTTTGGTGGTATTTTATCACCTCTGCGGTTTTTATTTTTTGTGCTATAAACAAAAATAGAGCGACAATTTAAAAAAAAATGCAATATTTTTTACTTTTTGCTACAATAAATATCCCCAATATATATATATATATATATATATATATATATATATATATATATATAAAAAATCTGTTTTCTTCTACATATTTTTGGTAAAAAAAAATCGCAATAAGCGCTTATTAAGTGGTTTGCGCAAAAGTTATAGTGTCTACAAATAGGGGATAGTTTTATGGCATTTTTATGTCCTAGGGTGTGATTCTAACTGTTAGGGGTGTGGCTACAAGTGACACGTCACTGATCGCTGCTCCCGATGAGAGGGAGCAGACGATCAGTGACATGTCACTAGGAAGAACGGGGAGATGTTGTGTTTACACTGACATCTCCCTGTTCTTCAGCTCCATGACACGATCGCGGGACACCGGCGGATATCAAGGCAGGGTCACGCGTGACCGCACGGCGGCAAATTTAAAGGTACATACCTGTACGCCCATTTGCCTGTCCGTGCCATTCTGTCGACGTATAAGTTCGTGCGGTGGTCGGCAAGTGGTTAAATTACTTTTTTTCCTTTAGAAATGTCATTTTGTGCAGGGACTGTTCTAAACATGGGAAAAATGTGCCACTTTACAGGCATACTATAGACATCCCCCAGGTACGAAATTTGAAGGAATAATATCATTGCTCCCGCAAAAAATGCCGTTTTGAAATTTTTTTTTTTCATTGAAACATGTCCCCTGGGGCAGGACCCGGGTCCCCAAACACTTTTTATGACAATACCATGCATATAAGCCTTTAAAATTAGCACTTTTGATTTTTCATGTTCGTGTCCTATAGACTTTAACGGCGTTCGCGTGTTTGAACAAATTTTTTGCCTGTTCGGCAAGTTCTGGTGCGAACCGAACCAGGGGGTGTTTGGCCCATCCTTATCCAAGATATGGCACAGTGATGTGATGATAAGCAGAGCAAATTAATCTGGCTAGTGATAATCCTTAAGCCGCGTACACACGATCGGTTTTACCGATGAAAACAGTCCGATGGATTTTTTTCATCGGACAAACCGATCGTGTATGGGCCCCATCGGTCTTTTTTCCATCGGTGTCAAAAAATAGGACAGTCAGCTTCATCGGTTTTCCGATGGAAAAATCCATTGGTTTAAAAACCATAGGAAATCCGATCGTGTGTACAGGGCTTTAGAGTAGCTCAGGATATAGATGTCTATGCACAGTGTCTTATGTAATGCAATAAAGTGTTTCCATGGGCAAGGTGTCTGTACACAGTGTCCAAACAAGATGACCAGGTAGGGATTGTGAATGATGGGCGACTGACTGCCCTCTCACAAACTTCAGAGCTGGATAGGAACCTCCCGAACAGCGATCCTGGATGAAATGTCCTTCTGGTAAAAAAACATACAGCCAGAGCTTACGGACTTTAACGGTACTAGAGAAAGACTAAGCCACATTAAGTTCACATAAAATTTATTTTATTTAAAAAACAATTTAGAAATTTAGGGCTGTCCTTCTGGTATGGCCGATCGGCTGCAGGACACGGGCGATCGTTGGATCCGTTTGATGAAGTGGTGCTGCGGTGGTCTTGCGAGCCGGCAAGCAGAGTTGGGCCCTCCGGGGCCAGGCTGAAGTCACTGGATTGCCATGTGTTAGGCCGCAGCCCTCTCGCCTAGCAGCAGAGAGGTGTTCACTCGGAGAGGCCCAGGAAGAAGAGAGGTGGGGCGGATCTGCTGCTTCTTTCATAGTTCCTCCCAGAGGTCTGTTGATGTTGCAGAGGGGCCTCTGGGATGTGTAGTCCAGGGGTAGTTTCACAACATCAGAACGGCTGCTCAAGAGACTACTAGTCCCACAATCCCCCTTGTGTGGCTTAAAGATATGATGTCAGTTACTGCTGGAGCACAGCACTAGAGGGACACAGAAATAGATGGAAAGTAACAGGGGTAGTCCTCGGAACAAGGTAACTGTAGTCCACTGTCGGCTACATGTACTTTAACTGTTGATTTCTGTGTACTCACTTCAGGCTTATTCCTGCATTTTCATGTCCACTGCCTGCTCTAACCTCTGGCTTATTGCTGGTTATCTGTGTCTGCTGCCTGCTCTGACATCTGGCTTATTCCTGGTTATCTGTGTCTGCTGCCTGCCCTGACCTCTGGCTTATTCCTGGTTATCTGTGTCTGCCCTGACCTCTGGCTTGTATCCTGGCCATCCATGACCGCAGGCATACCTGACCTATGAACTGTTACCTGGTGACCTACTCCACTCCACTATTACCCATAGTTTACTTATGTGCTCCAGACCCACTCCCTGACTTGTGGTCTGTGGTGCTTGGAGCAAGGTAAACCCAAGCCCCTATGAGGGGGTTCCTGGTGAATACCAGCTGTCTTGAAAACTCCACTCCCTGGGGGAATCCCATGTTGTGTGATCTCACATGGGACCATCATAATCATACTTTGCTGAGTCCCGATCCGGTTTAGTTTAGTTCCCAGATCTTACCTCTTCCAGTGAGATCCAGTGTCGCTCCTCCTCATCAGACTGAGCTAACCAAGGTCTAACGTGTTCCATGGTGCCTTTACCTACCCAGCTGTTGTCCTACATTTCTCGTACGCCTAATGCCTTTCATTGGGTACATACATACAGTGTACCTGGAAGGTCCACATTGGCAAAGTTGCCATCCTGACATTTATCCAAGGGTGCTGTGCCCATCAAAGGAACCTGTCTCTTCCCTGTAGAAACCTAGCAATAGATACAGAGACTACAAAACTGTTTGTCTCAATATACAACAAACTTTATTGTTCAGAGTCACTTACATCCCCTGCTGGACTCCACTCCTAACCAGAGGCGGCTCTAGGCTTTGTGAGGCCTTAGGCAAAACTTAGACATGAGGCCCCACTCGCACCCGTAATGGGAAACATAATTCAAGCAAGAAAAATGGCTGCAGAAAATGCACGGATCTAGCACACAGGTGATCAGCACAACTTCCATTGCTCCCTACTCACCCATCAGACATATTCAGCCAATGCAAGAGGGGGGAGAGAGGGGGAGGTGAAAAAGAGAGAGGGGTAATAGAGAGATCCGATGACGCCAACATTAGTATTGATCACAGGCAAATTAGGCAGCCGCGAGACCTCTGTGAGTGCGAGGCCTTAGGCGACCGCCTAATTTGCCTAATTAGAGAGCCGCCTCTGCTCCTAACTGATGCATTTCGCCCTCCCCATGGCTTCATCATAGAGGTCTAATGGAGAGTCAGCTGACCACAGATCGAGGTAAAGGGCCAATCACAGCAGCCCCTTACCACGTGATCAGTTGTCAGTCAATGACAGCTTATCACAGGATGTAAACACAAGCCAGTTATCGGCTTTTCTTTCCTCATGCTGATAGTGTGAGGAGAGAAGAAGAAAGCCGATAACTGGCTTATGTTAAAGAGACATCGGCACTAATAATCATTCAGTGATCTGATTATCAGTGCAGTCCCAACAGTGCCCATCAGTGCTGATTATTAATGGCCACCAGTGCTGATAATCAGTGCCCATCAGTGCCGCCCATCAGTGTCACCTCCCAGTGCCCATCAGTGTCACCTATCAGTGCCCATCAGTGCCACCTATCAGTGCCCACCAGTGTTGCCTCACCATTGCCCATCAGTTTCACCTATTGGTGCCGCCTCATCAGCGCCCATCAGTTCAGCCTATCAGTGCACATCAGTGAAGGAGAAAAAATTACCCGTTTGCAAATTGTTATAACAAACTACAAAAACATTATTTTTTCCCAAATTTTCGGTCTATTTTTGTTTGTTTAGTAAAAAATAAAAAACCCAGTAGTGAATAAATACCACCAAAAGAAAGCTCTATTTGTGTGAAAAAAATGATAAAAACTTCATATGGGTAAAGTGTTGCAAGACCGCGCAATTATCATTCAGAATGTGACAGCGCTAAAAATTGCCCAGGGCTGGAAGGGGGTAAAAGTGCTTGGTAGGCAAGTGGTTAAGCGACATTGGCTTGTTGCTGAATTATGGGGGGAAAAAAACACCAGATGTTTTGGTGGTCTTACCGGTGAAAACGGTCCGATGGACTTTTCTCATCGGACAAACCGATCGTGTATGGGCCCCATCGGTCTTTTTTCCATCGGTGAGAAAAAATAGAACATGTTTTAAATTTATCCGATGGGAAAAAAAAACGATAGCACATTCTGATCGTCTGTGTGGAACTCCATCGGACAAAAAAACCCATGCATGCTCAGAATCAAGTCGACGCATGCTCAGAAGCATTGAACTTAATTTTTCTCGGCTTGTCGAAGTGTTTTACGTCACCGCGTTTGGGACGGTCGGATTTTAGACTGATGGTGTGTAGGCAAGACTGTAAGTCAGCTTCATCGGTTTTCCGATGGAAAAATCCATCGGATTAGAATCCATCGGAAATACGATCGTGTGTACAGGGCTTTATACTCCTGCGGGAAAGGTCATGTGACTATCAACAATTGATTATTTGCTCTGGGCCATATGTAAAACTGTGCCGAGATAGAAAGTTTTGTCCTCTGTATTAATTATTTACTTATGACTTCTTGTTTTTTGCTATCTGACTTGTATTTCTGTGTTTTGTTGTTTACCATTTTGGTTCTATTTTTGGACCCTGTCAATGTTCGTTTCGCAGTAAAGTACATCATTTTGTCTGTCGATTCGCACATCCATCCTCGGGAGAGCAGCTAATGATGCATTAATTTCCATTCACATAAATGAAAGCCTTTGCATCATTAGCGGTCGCTGCTGCGCCACTGCTCTGAATTATTGAGTAAACGGGGGTGGAGGGTGTTGTTTGATCAATTTGCTGCTCCAATTTATTTAGTGCTTTCCCTAATAAATTCACATAAAATAAAAAAGTAAAGTCCAGAAGAAGGCATCTGGGGTATAGCTTTAGTGATAGCAGTTAATGGACAAAGTTATACTGTTGGCAAAATGGTTTTCTGTTTAGATTTGTTATTAGAAAAGGGAATATATTTTACATTCCCTATACAGTACTGCTGTACAAAGGGGAGAAACTTACCTGCCGACATTGGAGGTAAATACGCTGTTCCACCTTCTGTGGTTGCAGCAGGGCAGCAAAAGCATATGCTATATGGTGTTGGGCGAGCATTTTTTTTTTCGGGTCAGCGGTGGTGGCGAGCGTCGGGATTGACGATGGATTTACTCGGAGGACATTGTTTTTTTATTTTTAATAAAGGAATTGTCAAAAACTGTGTTTTTCTTTCTTTTAAATATTTTTTTTTTTGATGAATGGGTAAAGCCCCGTACACACGATCGGATAACCTATGGATTTTCGTCCGATGGATTTGTCCATCGGAAATCCGATGAAACTGTTTTTCATCAGTCTTGGCCACACACCATCAGTCAAAAAACCGACCGTTCCAAACGCGGTGACGTAAAACACTCCGATGAGCCGAGAAAAATGAAGTTTAATGCTTCTGAGCATGCGTCGACTTGATTCTGAGCATGCGTGGGTTTTTTAACCGATGGACTTGCCCATAGACGATCGGAAATTCCCATCGGTTTTTTATCCATCGGAAAATTTTAAAACAAGTTCTATTTTTTACAACCGATGGAAAAAAGACCGATGGGTACCATACACGATCGGTTGGTCTGATGAAAACCATCCATCGGACGGTTTTCATCAGTCAAACCGATCGTGTGTACGGGGCTTAAGGGTACAATTTACCCCATTCTCATTCACATGGGGGGAGGGTGGGTCCTGGGGCCCTCCCCCCAAGATGTGTGTATATATATCTATATGTATATATATATATATATATATATATATATATATATATATTTTTTTTTTATTGGTGGCAATGTTTTTTTTTTTTTCAAGAAAGCTTGCAGCCAGAAAATCTATTTAAACTTATTTTTTTTTTCTTTATAAATGTCAGTTTTGCTACAACAGGTTCTATACACGGTACAGGCACTTTACAAGCAGACTAAGGAGACCCCCCAGGCACTATATTTAAAGGATTTTTTTTTACCAATCATTTATTGTTTCACTTTAACCACCTTAATACCGGGCACTTTCACCCCCTTCCTGCCCAGGCCAATTTTCAGCTTTTGCACTTTGCATGGCAATTGCGTGGTCATGCAACACTGTACCCAAATTTATTTTTTTCATTTTCTTTACACAAGTAGAGCTTTCTTTTGGAAGTATTTAATCACCACTGGGGTTTTTATTTTTTGCTAAAAAAAAAAATGAAAAAAGACCAAAAATTTTTATAAAAAAAAAAAGTTTTTCTTAGTTCCTGTCAGAAAATGTTGAAAATAAATAATTTTTATTCTTCACTGATGTGCGCTGATGAGGTTGCACTGATGTGCGCTGATGAGGGATGTGCGCTGATGAGGAGGCACTGATATGCAGTACAATGAGCACTGATAGGTGGCAATCATGGGCACTGATATGTGGCACTGATGAGTGGCACTGATGGGCACTGAAAGGCAGCACTGATTGACCTCACTGATCGGCACAGATTGGCTTTACTGATGGGCACAGACTGGTATTACTGATGGGCACAGACTGGTGTCACTGATGGGCACAGACTGGCATCACTGATGGGCACTGTTGGGGCTGCATTGTAATCAGGGCACTGATAATCAATGCCCTGATTACCTTTACACGTCTCCCCTGTGAGGAGATGGCACTGATCGGCTCTGCTCACCTCACACTCTGTCAGTGTGAGACAAGTAGAGCCGATAAACGGCATCTCCTTGTTTACATGTGTAGCACTCTGGTCCGAAACAGGGCTGCTCACAAATTTAGTTTGCTAGGTGGTAACTAGCCTGGCTAATTGTTAGGAGGATTCACTGACTTTTGCCCTAAACCTGAATTTCGTGCACTTCTGTCACTAGGTGGCATTGCCACCTGTGGCATTAGAATGACAAGGGCATAGTGAATTCGGGTTAGGAGTGGATACGTTGTCCCAGCCAATTGGTAGAAGTCTCTTTGGCCCCATGGCCTGTTGGGAGAGCCTATTTATTCGGGAGGAGTCAGGTGATGGGAGTTCTGTGCCACCTGGACGGCTGTCTGGGTGGACTTGTGTTGTATTGCTCCGGGTTGCTAGGCCAGTAGCCTGAGGCCCAACCTGGCTGCTAGTCTGTCTGAGGCCTATCCAGGACTGTGAGAAGCAGTGCAAGGTTGGGGCTTCAGGTGTGGAGCCTAACCAAGTTGCAGAGGTTCAGCCGGACGGTGAACCGAATGTTACAAGAGGTGAAGGAGAAGCAGTTGCCATAAGGGACGACCACTTCTGTTTCCAGGGGCAAGCGAGGACCAAGGTCAGAGGTAAAGTGTAAACAGTTGCTACCAAGGGACAACCAGTGCAGGAAGTCTGAAGAAGTACCAGAGAAGCCTTTTTCCCTAGCAGGGGATGGTGAAGAAGTGGGAAAGCTTCAGCAGAGTCAAGTCAGGGACCCAGCGGGTAGCGTGGGTGAAGCCTGAGGAGTATACAGCGGGTTAGCTGTGGAAGAGCTCAGGGGATCCAGTGGTGGCTGGGATCTTGGAAGTCTAGTGAGAGACTGGGATCTCAGTGTGAGGATCTACAGTGGGAAACTGTGAGATGTGAGAGAAGATCTACAACGGGTTACTGTGAGTTACGTGCGCAGATCTATATTGATTGTTGAAAGTTCAGTTGCCATAGGAGACAGCAGTTCTACAAATACCGTGTGCTGCATTCAGCTTAAAGGCTCTCTACTCATATAGCTGTCTGTCTACTACTATTTTTGGTCTGTGGAGTTTGCCAATTGTTTTTGCATATGCCTAAGGGTATCCTGGCCCTAAACACTCTCTCCCCCAGTTCTTGTTAAGAGACAATAAAATCTCTTTTGTTGCATTCAAAAAGTGACTGGCGCCCATGTTTCCAACTTGCATTACACCCACCTTGCCCAGTGACCTGCACCCTGATCTGTACCCTGAGGGAGAATGTCAGTTGCTCCTGACTCTGGAGGTCACCTGGAGGGCGGGGGTACCGCTACACATGTAATCAGCTGTGATTGGACACAGCCAATTTCATGGCTAAAGAGCCGCGGCCAATGAATTCCTATGTTTGTCATCTCCATCTAGTGGCCAAAATGTGATATTTTTTTATTGAGTTATTTCAAAAATAGATACCACATTTTGCCCACTAGATGGAGCTGACGATTATAGGAATGTATCTCTTACAGATATTGCAGCAAAAATTTGTGCACCCTGTATGAACGTGTGTGACATTCGGCCAAAAATGAACCCCTTATTGTAGAATGTTTTTTCTGATGGGTACTGATCTCCGAGCCTCAGTGCAGCTCATTATGCTACTACCGGAACTGCCTGTAGCCCAACTTGTGTGGGTCCTGCAGACATTTCTTCATCCCCTTGTTCCTCGCAGAATATATATATATATATATATATATATATATATATATATATATATATATATATTTTTTTTTAATCCAGCAATATGAGAAACCCTGGATGGAAGGGTCCAGCTTTTCAGCAATAATCAGGCCTTGTCAGCAGGCTGTCCGTAATGGAGCAATTGATTTCTTTTAATGCATTTATTGAAGGAAATATTCATTAATATTCCAAAAACGATCCACGGGGGAATTCAGATGCTTCTTAAAAGGCGATATTAAATATTTTAAAAGCAGAGGTGTTACATTGCATTAGTGACTCCGACAAGCTCCCTTGGCTCTGACAATTTGACACATTTCGGCAGATGATTCGGATGGCCTTTAACTTAAACCGTTTTCCATTTAGTCACAGTGGCCAAAAGGATGTTAAAAAGATGGCGATCTGTATGCCGCTATCATTTCATTGGCCCTGGAAAGTGGGGGTTACAGTAGCAAAAAAAATAGTATTGCCTAAATAAACTGTCAGTCTTTCAGGCTTGGGAGAATGGCTGTCAACTGTCACAGCTGGGGCATTCCTAAAGCACCATGGGCATCTGGGGCCACCATTACCCGACTATAAGAAGTGATAGCTCCAGGGCAGAAAACACCCCATCCATTGAGCTACTTGGGTGAAATGTATTTATTTTCTTATTTAAGGTGGTTGTAAACCTCAGACATGAAATATGAACAAAGCATATATAGCAGGGATATGCAACTAGCAGGCCTCCAGCTGTTGCAAAACTACAAGTCCCATCATGCCTCTGCCTCTGGGTGTCATGCTTATGGCTGTCAGAGTCTTACTATGCCTCATGGGACTTGTAGTTCTGCTACACCTGGAGGCCTGCTAATTACATATCCCTGCTCTATAGTGTGCACTTGTCTCACTCCAAGGCACTAAGTGTCATTTCTCTCTGTTGCTTCGTTCCTCTGCTATCTACATGAGTCACTGACAAGTTTGTCACCACCTCTTGGTTCTGGCACCAAGAGAAAAAAATGTGACAGGGGAGGGAGCTTCAGCACACAGCCAGGGATTGACAGCCTCAGCTCTGTTCCTATGTGCTGTGTGAAGGGGGGGGTGTCTCCTTCCCTTCAAACAGCTCTCAGAATTTTCCTCCCTGAGCTCTACATAGTGTAACTTCAGCTCTCCACAGGGGCGTACCAATCGGGGGGCGGGGGGGGGCGTTCCGCCCCCGGGTGCCACACATTGGGGGGTGTTAGTGGCCGGGTGACATTGCTATGGGGGTGCACGCTGCACCCAGGTCGGGTGACACTGTCTGACAGAATCCCAAGGGCATCCCTGGCTCTGGCTGCTCTGTTTAATATTTTTTCTGTTAGCTGGAACACCCCCAGTGCTGCGGCCGAAATGGTATGGTCTGGTTTCCCCTGCTTGCTCCGCCCACCACTGCTGAGAAGCCGAGCAGAGTGTGTCATCATTCAGCGCGGGGGTGGCTGCTGCTGTTACACACTGTGTCCACACCATCTTCTGGAGTCTGAAGCTGAGAGCCCGAGGTGAGCTGGTGATAGGGGGGTGTGTGGGTTGTGAGAAGGTTGTGAGAAGAGGCTGGAGGAGTGTGTCTGCAGGAGTGTGTCTGCAGGAGTGTGTCTGCAGGAGTGTGTATGCCCTGCCATCCTGACTGTGCTGGTCTGACAGAGAAGGGGGGAGGTTGCTGTGTCCACCACCCAGGTATAGTGTACCTTACCTGATTAGGGGGCTTGCAGAATGGATCTGGTGCTACTGTATATACAGGTTGTAGAATGCAGGCGTGTTCTATATACAGGTTACAGAATGGAGGCGTGTTCTATATACAGGTTACAGAATGGAGGCATGTGCTATGTACAGGTTACAGAATGCAGGCGTGTTCTATATACAGGTTACAGAATGGAGGCGTGTGCTATGTACAGGTTACAGAATGGAGGCGTGTGCTATGTACAGGTTACAGAATGGAGGCGTGTGCTATATACAGGTTACAGAATGGAGGCGTGTTCTATATACAGGTTACAGAATGGAGGCGTGTTCTATATACAGGTTACAGAATGGAGGCGTGTGCTATATACAGGTTACAGAATGGAGGCGTGTTCTATATACAGGTTACAGAATGGAGGCGTGTTCTATATACAGGTTACAGAATGGAGGCGTGTTCTATATACAGGTTACAGAATGGAGGCATGTGCTATGTACAGGTTACAGAATGCAGGCGTGTTCTATATACAGGTTACAGAATGGAGGCGTGTGCTATGTACAGGTTACAGAATGGAGGCATGTGCTATGTACAGGTTACAGAATGGAGGCGTATGCTATATACAGGTTACAGAATGGAGGCGTGTGCTATATACAGGTTACAGAATGGAGGCGTGTGCTATGTACAGGTTACAGAATGGAGGCATGTGCTATGTACAGGTTACAGAATGGAGGCGTGTGCTATATACAGGTTACAGAATGGAGGCGTGTTCTATATACAGGTTACAGAATGGAGGCGTGTGCTATGTACAGGTTACAGAATGGAGGCATGTGCTATGTACAGGTTACAGAATGGAGGCGTGTGCTATATACAGGTTACAGAATGGAGGCGTGTTCTATATACAGGTTACAGAATGGAGGCGTGTTCTATATACAGGTTACAGAATGGAGGCGTGTTCTATATACAGGTTACAGAATGGAGGCGTGTGCTATGTACAGGTTACAGAATGGAGGCGTGTGCTATATACAGGTTACAGAATGGAGGCGTGTTCTATATACAGGTTACAGAATGGAGGCATGTGCTATGTACAGGTTACAGAATGGAGGCATGTGCTATGTACAGGTTACAGAATGGAGGCGTGTGCTATATACAGGTTACAGAATGGAGGCGTGTTCTATATACAGGTTACAGAATGGAGGCGTGTTCTATATACAGGTTACAGAATGGAGGCGTGTGCTATGTACAGGTTACAGAATGGAGGCGTGTGCTATATACAGGTTACAGAATGGAGGCGTGTTCTATATACAGGTTACAGAATGGAGGCATGTGCTATGTACAGGTTACAGAATGGAGGCGTGTGCTATATACAGGTTACAGAATGGAGGCATGTGCTATATACAGGTTACAGAATGGAGGCGTGTGCTATATACAGGTTACAGAATGGAGGCGTGTGCTATATACAGGTTACAGAATGGAGGCGTGTTCTATATACAGGTTACAGAATGGAGGCATGTGCTATGTACAGGTTACAGAATGGAGGCGTGTGCTATATACAGGTTACAGAATGGAGGCATGTGCTATATACAGGTTACAGAATGGAGGCGTGTGCTATGTACAGGTTACAGAATGGAGGCGTGTGCTATATACAGGTTACAGAATGGAGGCGTGTTCTATGTACAGGTTACAGAATGGAGGCGTGTGCTATATACAGGTTACAGAATGGAGGCATGTGCTATGTACAGGTTACAGAATGGAGGCGTGTGCTATATACAGGTTACAGAATGGAGGCATGTGCTATATACAGGTTACAGAATGGAGGCGTGTTCTATGTACAGGTTACAGAATGGAGGCGTGTGCTATATACAGGTTACAGAATGGAGGCGTGTGCTATATACAGGTTACAGAATGGAGGCGTGTGCTATGTACAGGTTACAGAATGGAGGCGTGTGCTATATACAGGTTACAGAATGGAGGCATGTGCTATATACAGGTTACAGAATGGAGGCGTGTGCTATGTACAGGTTACAGAATGGAGGCGTGTGCTATATACAGGTTACAGAATGGAGGCGTGTTCTATATACAGGTTACAGAATGGAGGCGTGTGCTATGTACAGGTTACAGAATGGAGGCGTGTGCTATATACAGGTTACAGAATGGAGGCGTGTGCTATGTACAGGTTACAGAATGGAGGCGTGTGCTATGTACAGGTTACAGAATGGAGGCGTGTGCTATGTACAGGTTACAGAATGGAGGCGTGTGCTATATACAGGTTACAGAATGGAGGCGTGTGCTATGTACAGGTTACAGAATGGAGGCGTGTGCTATGTACAGGTTACAGAATGGAGGCGTGTGCTATGTACAGGTTACAGAATGGAGGCGTGTGCTATGTACAGGTTACAGAATGGAGGTGTGTGCTATGTACAGGTTACAGAATGGAGGCGTGTGCTATATACAGGTTACAGAATGGAGGCGTGTGCTATATACAGGTTACAGAATGGAGGCGTGTGCTATGTACAGGTTACAGAATGGAGGCGTGTGCTATGTACAGGTTACAGAATGGAGGCGTGTGCTATGTACAGGTTACAGAATGGAGGCGTGTGCTATGTACAGGTTACAGAATGGAGGCGTGTGCTATGTACAGGTTACAGAATGGAGGCGTGTGCTATGTACAGGTTACAGAATGGAGGCGTGTGCTATGTACAGGTTACAGAATGGAGGCGTGTGCTATGTACAGGTTACAGAATGGAGGCGTGTGCTATGTACAGGTTACAGAATGGAGGCTTGTGCTATGTACAGGCTACAGAATGGAGGCGTGTGCTATGTACAGGTTACAGAATGGAGGCGTGTGCTATATACAGGTTACAGAATGGAGGCGTGTGCTATATACAGGTTACAGAATGGAGGCGTGTGCTATATACAGGTTACAGAATGGAGGCGTGTGCTATGTACAGGTTACAGAATTGAGGCGTGTGCTATATACAGGTTACAGAATGCAGGTGTGTGCTATGTACAGGTTACAAAATGGAGGCGTGTGCTAAGTACAGGTTGCTGAATGGAGGCGTGTGCTATGTACAAGTTGCCAAATGGAGGCGTGTGCTATGAACAGGTTGCCGAATGGAGGCGTGTGCTATGTACAAGTTGCCGAATGGAGGCATGTGCTGTGTACAGGTTGCCGAATGGAGGCGTGTGCTATGTACAGGTTGCCGAATGGAGGCGTGTGCTATGTACAGGTTGCCGAATGGAGGCGTGTGCTATGTACAAGTTGCCGAATGGAGGCGTGTGCTATGTACAAGTTGCCGAATGGAGGCGTGTGCTATGTACAGGTTGCCGAATGGAGGCATGTGCTATGTACAGGTTGCCGAATGGAGGCGTGTGCTATGTTCAGGTTGCCGAATGGAGGCGTGTGCTATGTGCAGGTTGCCGAATGGAGGCGTGTGCTATGTACAGGTTGCCGAATGTAGGCATGTGCTATGTACAGGTTGCCGAATGCAGGCGTGTGCTATGTACAGGTTGCAAAATTCAGGCGTGACCACCACCCACCTATAGTAGCTGAGCTGTGAGCTTACCTGATAAGGGGGGGGGGGGTGGTGTTGCTTTGTTCACCCACCCAGGTATAGGGTGTGCTATGTACAGGTTGTCGAATGGAGGCATGTGCTATGTACAGGTTGCCGAATGCAGGCGTGTGCTATGTACAGGTTGCAGAATGCAGGCGTGTGCTATATACAGGTTGCAGAATGCAGGTGTGTGCTATGTACAGGTTACAAAATGCAGGCGTGTGCTATGTACAGGTTGCAGAATGGAGGCGTGTGCTATATACAGGTTGCAGAATGCAGGTGTGTGCTATGTACAGGTTGCAGAATGCAGGCGTGTGCTATGTACAGGTTGTAGAATGCAGGCGTGTGCTATATACAAGTTGTAGAATGCAGGCGTGTGCTATGTACAGGTTGTAGAATGCAGGCGTGTGCTATGTACAGGTTGTAGAATGCAGGCGTGTGCTATGTACAGGTTGTAGAATGCAGGCGTGTGCTATGTACAGGTTGTAGAATGCAGGCGTGTGCTATGTACAGGTTACAAAATGGAGGCGTGTGCTATGTACAGGTTACCAAATGGAGGCGTGTGCTATGTACAGGTTGCCAAATGCAGGCGTGTGCTATGTACAGGTTGCCGAATGCAGGCGTGTGCTATGTACAGGTTGAGAGGTAAATAGTGCTTGTGCGGTCTCAATGACCAAAACATCCACAAATCAGCTCTGATCGTAGTCTCCTTGCTGCGATACGTAATCCAAGGGTTCCATATAGCGTAAAAAAGTTTTTACTCTTAATTTAAAACTTGTAAAACCATGTACAATTTCCAAACAGGATTGGTAAAAACTTTCCCGAACAGGCATACGACGTAGCATTAAATATATCATAAAAGGCTTAAAAGCTCAGGTCTGTTAGCGTGCGTTTCACCTACAGTCCTACATACTGCTCCGTGCATCCTAACTTGATGCGTTTCGTCATCAAAAATTACATCATCAGAAGCCACTTGACCTCTGGAAGATTTACCCTCCTTCACAACCAGGCCATTTTTTTTCGATACGGCACTGTGCTACTTTAACTGACAATTGTGCGGTCGTGCAACGCTGCACATAAATAAAATGTATGTTCTTTTCCACACAAATAGAGCTTTCTTTTGGTGGTATTTGGTCACCTCTGCGTTTTTTATTTTTTGCGCTATAACAAAAAATATAAAAAAATGTATATATTTTTTACTTTCTGTGATAAAATATATTGAACAAAAAAATAAAAATAAAAAATCAAATTTCTTCATCAATTTAGGCCAATTTGTATTCTGTTACATGTTTTTGGTAAAAAAAAATCCTAATAAGTGTATATTGATTGGTTTGTGCAAACGTTATAGGATCCACAAACTGGCTGTATGTTTAGGGCCGTTTTCCTGCTGGAAGGTGAACCTCTGCCCCAGTCTCAAGTCTTTTGCAGACTCTAACAGGTTTTCTTCTAAGATTGCCCTGTATTTGGCTTCATCCATCTTCCCATCAACTCTAACCAGCTTCCCTGTCCCTGCTGAAGAAAAGCATCCCCACAACATGATGCTGCCACCACCATGTTTCACGGTGGGGATGGTGTGTTCAGGGTGATGTGCAGTGTTAGTTTTCCACCACACATAGCGTTTTGCTTTTAGGCAAAAAAGTAAAAATTTGGTCTCATCTGACCAGAGCATCTTCTTCCACATGTTTGCTGTGTCACTGTCCCCCACATGGCTTCTCGCAAACTGCACACAAGACATTGTATTACTTTCTTTAAACAATGACTTTCTTCTTGCCACTCTTCCATAAAGGGCAGATTTGTGGAGAGCACGACTAATAGTTGTCCTGTGGACAGATTCTCCCACCTGAGCTGTGGATCTCTGCAGCTCCTCCAGAGTTACCATGGGCCTCTTGGCTGCTTCTCTGATGAATGCTCTCCTTGCCCGGCCCGGTCAGTTTAGGTGGACGGCCATGTCTTGGTAGGTTTGCTGTTGTGCCATACTCTTTCCATTTTTGGATGATGGATTGAACAGAGCTCCGTGAGATGTTCAAAGCTTGGGATATTTTTTATAACCTAACCCTGCTTTATACTTCTCCACAACTTTATCCCTGACCTGTCTGGTGTGTTCCTTGGCCTTCATGATGCTGTTTGTTCACTAAGGCGCTCTAACAAACCTCTGAGGGCTTCACAGAACAGCTGTATTTATACTAAGATTAAATTACACACAGGTGGACTCTATTTACTAATTAGGTGACTTTTGAAGGCAATTGGTTCCTCTAGATTTTAGTTAGGGGTATCAGAGTAAAGGGGGCTGAATAAAAATGCACACCACACTTTTCACATATTTATTTGTAAAAAATGTTCAAAACAATTTTATCATTTTCCTTCCACTTTACAATTATGTGCCACTTTGTGTTGGTCTATCACATAAAATCCCAACAAAATACATTTACGTTTTTGGTTGTAACATGACAAAATGTGGAAAATGTCAAGGGGTATGAATACTTTTTCAAGGCACTGTATTGCAGCTTACCAATTATTAGATGTGATGGCTGAAGAGGAACAGGTAATACAACCAGCTAGGTGTACTCTTAGGTAATGCAGGATAATTGTCAATGACCCATCAGATCTGAGAGACATTCAATGATTACACATGAACCGTCACTGAGTGTTATCAAGAAGTGTCTAGTAGAGGGATGAGTAGAGACGGGAGAGAGGGGGAGACCATGGGGGCTAGGGGTAAGGGAGATGCGATCTGTGTTTTTTGTTATTTATTTTTCTTTGTTTTGTGTTTTTTTTTTCTTTTCTCCTCTTAGAGCCGGTTCACACCAGGGCGACTCAGGATCCGACTTTAGGTCGCCCTGAGACGCCCCAAGTCGCACTGTAATGTTAGTCTATGGAGCCGTCTTTATGCACACTACAGAAGTCGCTCCGACTTCAAAAAAGGTTCCTGTACTACTTGAAAAAACAAGGAGAGGGGCGCCTCTGAGATAGATATCAAAACAACATTTATTGGTAGCAATATTCACTGACATTGAAGATGAACCAGTTGCATTCAGCTGGGCAGAGGAGTAGATGAACTACAGGTCACAGAGGGTCCATGGAGCTGTCATCACAGAGGATCCTGTCAGGGAAGCTGGTGATGGTAAGCAAGCAGGAGGATTTCCTTCTGGACAGATCTTTATATTGCCACAGCAAAAACAGAGTTTATTAAAAAGGCAGAGTGAGTAAAAACAGAGTGGTTTTCATTCAGTCTAAAGTTCCAAACACAGTGGACAGGAGGGGAGACATCTAAGTCGGATGGCTGGCAGCGCTGTGCTGCGGTCGCAGGTGCTCACTGCACTTCCTGGTGGATGGAGGAGCCCGACCATGTGATCTGATTCAGAACGAGGCTTGAGTAGCACTTGGGCAGCACAACAGTACACAGCGCCGAGCTATGACGTCATAAACATGCGACGCGTCTCTGAGCGGGCTCGTTGTAGATGTTTAGAGCAACGGCACTCCTTTTTCAAGCATGTACTACTTGAAAACGACTTCTAGGCGACTTGTACCCATTGATTTCAATGGAGGTCGCCTCCAAAGTCGGATCAGTGTCTTAACTGAAGCAACTTTACAGGAAGAGAAAATAGTTTTCTCAGGCAAACCCCTCCCTCCCACAGAGCTGATTAGTGTTTGATTGGCCACTGGCAAAGTCGCCTGTCCTGGAGGAAACTTGAAGTTGCCTCGAAGTTGCCTTGTAAAGTCGCGCTGGAAGTCGTGTTGCCCCAGTGTGAACCGGCTCGTAATGCGGGCTTGGGTTGTATGTTGTATTTGGTGTTTTTGTTGTTTGTATGTAAAAAAAAAATAAAAAGATGATTTGATAAAAAAAAAAAAAAGAAGTGTCTAGTTTATTGAACACAAATACAGGGTATTTATGCAATTCAAAAGGAAAAGTGGGGGCTGATGAGGGAGTCCCTATATGTTATCAGGAAAAGACACAAGACATCTTTAGCGAAACATCTGTT
Source organism: Rana muscosa (assembly GCA_029206835.1). Classification (NCBI taxonomy): domain Eukaryota; kingdom Metazoa; phylum Chordata; class Amphibia; order Anura; family Ranidae; genus Rana; species Rana muscosa. The sequence goes on from CM055125.1 coordinate 365,416,261, forward strand.
TCCACCCTGATAATGCATGTTCCTGTTTCCATCTTAATGAATCACGTTACAGTTGAAACAGGAAATATATTGTGAGACTTCGGCCTAACCATATAAGAGTGTTTAGTCTATTTTAAAAAAGAAACAAATGTTTCCTAGATACCATAGCCTTCTCCTAACATGGCTTAAAATGGAGTATCTATAATTTAGACATATTACAACAATGGCTGCATCAGTTTTCTTGTTTAGGTTTTCTTTCTTCTATTTTCATCTGGGGATCCAGCCAGTAAGTCTGTTGTTTTTCTAACATTTCCACATCTAATGGTTGGTAAGCTGCAAAATATTACATTCTTGCTTTTAGGTTTAATACTGCTTTAAGTGGACCTCACTGCCAGGATCAACAGGTGTTTGTGGGACTTTGCAGGGGAACTAATGCCGCGTACACACAATCGGATCTTCCATCGGAAAAACCTTGGATGGTTTTTCCGACGGAATTCCGCTCAAGCTTGGCTTGCATACACACGGTCGCACAAAAGTTCTCTGAACCTTCGACCGTCAGTAACGCGGCGACGTACAACACTACCACGAGCTGAGAAAATGTAGTTCAATGCTTCCGAATTGTTTCCGGGCATGCGTCGGAATTTGTCGCTTCGGAATTGCTACAGACGATCGGAAGCTCCGATTGGATTTTTTTTCCGTCGGAAAATTTGAGAACCGGTCTTAAATTTTGGCTGGCGGAAATTTCCGACAGCAAAAGTCCGATGGAGCCCACTACACGGTCGGAATTTCCGACCAAAAGCTCCCATCAGACTTTTCTTGTGGGAATTTCCGATCGTGTGTACGCGGCATTAGAGAGATGCTGCAGCACATACATTTTAATGTGAAACCTCAGTCCTACTTTAAACAAAATGTATTACGTATAGTAACAATGATAACATTTACTTGTGTAACTTCCTTTTATTGATACTCCATAAAGAACACCCAGAGAGAAAACTTTTTTTTTTTTTTTTTGCAACTTGATGTAGCCTTATATTGCTTTCTTTTCCTCTCTCTCCGGCTCATTCAATCGTCTACTAAAAAAAAAACAAAAAAAAAAAAACAGCCTATCTGCACTTCGTTTTCTTAACAGCCTACAGCTGCCCGCGCCGGAGATCGTTATAATAAAGCATAATAAAAAAAAAATACGGCATTTATAAATAAATACGCTTTCAGATGCCCACGTATCCCGTTCTGGAGTCTTTCTTGCTATTAAATACAATAAGCTCTAATTTTTATGAAATATTTACACCCATCCCTACTGGCTTCATCTACTTACAGGACATTAAAAGACGTTTTAGTGAAATAAATGTACTTTTAAAAGTAATTGTAAAATGCTTAATGCCTTTTTCTTGAGAGGAACGTTGACCTTGCAATGAAATATCGCTTTAATATGAGCTTTTTCTTTTTTTTTAAATTCTTTTTTATTATTATTTTTAAGTATGTCTATGATTAATAGATAAACAACACAACATGTTTTTTTTGCAATTTATACAAAAGCAAAGTACATGAAAAATAAAGATTTATAAAATGCGTTGTTGGATAACAATCTGCTGCACATTTCCGGCACCATAGGAAAAAAAAGTGTATTAACATAAAAAAATAAAGTAAATATTTTTCTCCATTCTATAATAGTATAGGTCTTCAACTATTGAGGAACTATACACTATATTACCAAAAGTATTGGGACGCCTGCCTTTACACGCACATGAACTTTAATGGCATCCCAGTCTTAGGCCCCTTTCACACTGGGGCGGTTTGCAGGCGATATTGTGCTAAAAAAATAGCGCCTGCAAACCGTCCCTAAACAGCCGCTGCTGTCTCTCCAATGTGAAAGCCCCGAGGGGTTTTCATACTGGAGCGGTGCGCTAGCAGGACGGTAAAAAAAGTTCTGCTAGCCGCATCTTTGGAGCGGTGAGAGGAGCGGTGTGTTTACCGCTCCTCCACCGCTCCTTCCCATTGAAAGCAATGGGAAACCGCGGTAATACTGCCGGCAATGCGCCTCTGCAGAGGCGCATTGCCAGCGGTATTAACCCTTTTTCGGACGCTAGCGGGGGTTAAAACCGCACCGCTAGCGGCCGAATACCTCCGCAATTCCGACGTTATAGCGCCGCTAAAAATAGCGGCACTATACTGCCATCGCCCCCACCGCCCCAGTGTGAAACCAGCCTTAAGGCCTCATACACACGATCTGATTTTCCTAGGGGAATTGTGCGATGGCAGGCTGCTGTCTGACCGTTTGTACGCTCCATCGGACAATTGTTGTCAAATGTGGGCTAGCATGCTTTAAAATTGTCTGCCAACAAATGTGCGTTGTCGGATTATCCGATCATGTGTACAGAAGTCCTTCAGATAAAACTCCAAAGTACGAACACGTATGCTCGGAAGCAATGCTCACCATAACACAACATTAGCAGAAGTTGCCCAAAGGGTGGCGCTAAAGAGCTGAAAAACCATGTAGTTTTGTGTTTGTTGGCCGACAATTCTTTGCCGTTTGTATGCAATACAAGTTCCTGGCCAACGCCCTTCGGACAAAAGTCCTACGCTTTGTCCGCCAAAAATCCGATCGTGTGTACGAGGCTTTAGGCTGGGTTCACACTATCTTTGCATGTGGCTCACAGCAGGAGTCCGGTGCGTCCGGACTGTTTCAGATCCAATTTTAGCCCAAATTTTGGGCTGAATTTGGACCTGAAATGGACCAAAAGACAAATTCACACCGGAGCCGCAGCGGAGATATGTGAACCGGCTCCATAGAGAGACGGTCAAAATCTCCTGCTCTTGCGAATTGAATGCGGGGAACCTACATCCAATTTGCAATGGTGTGATCCCAGTCTTTGTCCGTAGGGTTCAATATTGAGTTGGCCCACACTTTGCAGCTATAACAGCTTCAACTCTTCTGGGAAGACTGTCCACAAGGTTTAGGAGTGTTTCTATGGGAATGTTTGACCATTCTTCTAGAAGTTCAGCTTTCAAAATATTGATAATGACACACATGGGAGCCAGGTCTTGAAAAGGCTCTGCCTGACCCAAGATGGCCGCCAGAGTCACATTGGGCGGTGTCGTCGAATAGAACAGCTTTCCCAGTGACCCAGGAAATCATAGAGTCCTCCTAACGTCCTCTCCAATTAAAGGGCCTCCGCGAGAGAACGCCACCTGCAGTGGAGAAAGTAAACTGCACCTGCCTACAAGCTCAAAAATGCTGCTTTTATATGTGTTTTAAGCTTTTTTATTCTCTGCCTCCTAAACGCCCCTCCATGTTACCTACACTATATTGCCAAAAGTATTGGGACACCTGCCTTTACACACACATGAACTTTAATGGCATCCCAGTCTTAGTCCGTAGGGTTCAATATTGAGTTGGCCCACCCTTTACAGCTATAACAGCTTCAACTCTTCTGGGAAGGCTCTCCACAAGGTTTAGGAGTGTCTATGGGAATGTTTGACCATTCTTCCAGAAGTGAATTTATGAGGTCAGGCGCTGATGTTAGACGAGAAGGCCTGGCTTGCAGTCTCCGCTCGAATTCATCCCATTGTGTTAAGGTCAGGATTCTGTGCAGGCCAGTCAAGTTCCTGTACCCCAAACTCGCTCATTCATGTCTTTATGGACCTTGCTTTGTGCACTGGTGCGCAGTTATGTTGGAACAGGAAGGGGCCGTCCCCCAACTGTTCCCACAAAGTTGGGAGCATGAAATTGTCCAAAATGTCTTGGTATGCTGGTGTCTTAAGAGTTCTCTTCACTGGAACTAAGAGGCCAAGCCCAACCCCTGATAACCAACCCCACACCATAATCCCTCCTCCACCAAATTATTTTGGAGCAGTGCACAAAGCAAGGTCCATAAAGACATGAATGGGCGAGTTTGGGGTGGAGGAACTTGACTGGCATGCATTCCAGTGAAGGGAACTCTTAAGGCGTCAGCATACCAAGACATTTTGGACAATTTCTTTTTTTAATACAAACGTTTTTTATTGAGTATATTCATAAAATAAAGGTACAAAACTTATCGGGATGCAACCCACTCATATAAAAGAATATATCTCATACATATCATGTCGCAATTGGGGGCAGTGGCTCTGCATGGAACGCAGAGCCATGCCCATTGCTGGTTATTCAGGGTGCAGCCCGGGATCAAGTAATAAGAAGAGAAAAATCCTATACATTCATAGAAAGGAAATAAATATCATATATAAAAACTTAAATTCGTAAAGTCCATATGATAAAACAGCGCTAAATAAGGATAAATGTCCAAAAACATGTAAAAAGCACTTGAGTGATGACTTTGCAACAGTCAAACTAGTAGTGGTATATCTTCTCTGGATATGATATGTAGTGCACCCTACACCAATCCCAAATCTTCACCACAAGTGAGGCACGCTCCCCCTCTGGGGTACAAACTCACCACAAAGATGAAAAAGATAGGCCTTTTTTTTTTTAGTCTGTAAGTAGTCTCACTCCAACATCCGTCATCACCACCAGGGTAGTATGGGTTAAAATCCTCAAGCAAACATATAAAGACATAAAGGCACTAATAGTGTAATATTGCTTTAATTAAGAAATCCCCAATACTAAAACCCTGTTTCAAATGCACGTACAATTCAATCACTTGTAAAACAGCACATAAAGTATAGAGTGTAATCACCGCTATCCTGTCCCAAGAGGGCGCCCGTGTTGCATTCGTAACGTGGCAGTCTTTTGTTCCGGATTTGCGACAGCTGCCGTGATGTTCACTCTGTACTTCTTAGTTACAGAGACGCTGCGATATCTGGGCCCTGACCGGTTTCGTCACAGATTGACTTCAACTGAGGGCGTAGGCACTCAAGTGCTTTTTACATGTTTTTGGACATTTATCCTTATTTAGCGCTGTTTTATCATATGGACTTTACGAATTTAAGTTTTTATATATGATATTTATTTTATTTATTCTGTTTTATATTTATGAGGTTCTCATTTATATAAATTTAAACAGCTGCTCCTTTTATATAATTTATACCATAGTTTAATTACTCTGATATATTTATTTCCGAGCTGAGTATATCGTCTATTTTCCCATTATTTACCCATCTAAATAGGCAAATTATTGAGCCACAGGAATTGCATACCAATACATAGGCGCCGAGAAGTGCAAATTTTGGGCCTGTTTATTTGCACCTTTTCTTTCTATTCATAGAAAGGAGCCTGAGAAAGGCAGGAATTGAAAGAATCAAATTCTGAGTAGAAGAAAGAGATAAGATTAGAGAAAAGAGAGGTGTAGACGTGCAGAAAAGACATTTTGGACAATTTCATGCTACATATGTTTGGTAAAAAAAAAATCCAGTAAGCGTATATTGATTGGTTTGTGCAAAAGTTACAGCGTCTACAAACTATGGGATAGATTTCCGAAAAATGTTTATTTAAATTTTGTTCTTTTTAGTAGGCGATAAGCAACTTACAGCCGAACTGCTTTGTGACGGACAAATTGGACACAAAGTGACACTTTTTAGGGACCAGTAACACCAATACAGTGATCAGTGCTAAAAAAAAATGCACTGTCACTGTACTAATCATACTGGCTGGGAAGGGGTTAACATCAGGGGCAATCAAAGGGTTAAATGTGTTCCTAGGAAGTGCTTTCTAGCTGTGGGGGGTGCTTTGGCTGTGGGAAGACAGAGATCTGTGTTCCTGCAGTAGACATGTGCAATTAATTTTGTTCCTAAATAGTTTTTTAGCGAATTTCAACAAATTAACGAAAACCTGCTTAACTAATTTTTCAGAATATTCGTAAATTCAAAAATTTGTAAATTCAAAAATTCAACAATTCGTAAATTCAAAATTCAAAATCCCAAAAATTTGAAAATCTTAAATAATAACTAACTATTAAATTATAGGTATTGAAATTTTCTTTCAAATTTGTCTGTTATGTGAACATAAAGAATACAAATGTATCCGAAATAACGAATGTCACATCTAAATGAATGGGACGTAATGAATTAATAATAATAATAATAATAAATAACTATGTAGCGCCCTGCTCCCAATGAGGGTGCGCTATATGTTAAATTATAGTTATCTGAGCAATAGTTTGGCTCAGAGGGATTGTGTTATAAATTGCACTCTGTTTCAGTTCAGCTGGTTGTGTGATTTCCCTCCTGACAGTGGGTGTCGCTGCCACCGCTGGTCAGGATTGGAAAGGCTACAGGCTGGACGTATTGGGTACCTCTTTCCTAGCAAGCAGCTCAGGGGGCATGGTGAACCCGCTGTGCATGCCGGGAGGGGGTATTTAAGTGACAGACGCCATTAGGGCGAAAGGAGATTCTGGGGTCGTGTCTTCTGTCCCCACCTGAGGGCCCTCATGGCCTCAGGGAAGTGTTGGCAGTTTCCGCCTCGGGGCCACGTTGGCCCGAGGCTCCGTTACTGACAAGTAGGCCTGGGAGTTGCTGGGGCCTACTGATCCGGGGATGATCCTGTGTCGCCTTACCTGCTGGAAGGGACCGAGCAATTGGGGACTCAATTGGAGGATGCATCCGGATCGTGATCTACCTCACAGTGCTGCCGGAGCGGCTGGAAGATCCTGGCACTGAGAGCTGTGTTCTTTATTCAGAAGGTAACCCACGTAAAGGGTACTTAAAGTCTGTGGCAGAGACTGTTCTGTTTGTACCAAGTCTGTGGCAGAGACTGTTCTATTTACTCCAAGTCCGTGGCAGAGACTGTTCTGTTTGTACCAAGTCTGTGGCAGAGACTGTTCTGTTTGTACCAAGTCTGTGGCAGAGACTGTTCTATTTACTCCAAGTCCGTGGCAGAGACTGTTCTGTTTGTACCAAGTCTGTGGCAGAGACTGTTCTATTTACTCCAAGTCTGTGGCAGAGACTGTTCTGTTTGTACCAAGTCTGTGGCAGAGACTGTTCTGTTTACTCCAAGTCTGTGGCAGAGACTGTTCTATTTACTCCAAGTCTGTGGCAGAGACTGTTCTATTTACTCCAAGTCTGTGGCAGAGACTGTTCTGTTTGTACCAAGTCTGTGGCAGAGACTGTTCTGTTTACTCCAAGTCTGTGGCAGAGACTGTTCTATTTACTCCAAGTCTGTGGCAGAGACTGTTCTATTTACTCCAAGTCTGTGGCAGAGACTGTTCTGTTTGTACCAAGTCTGTGGCAGAGACTGTTCTGTTTACTCCAAGTCTGTGGCAGAGACTGTTCTATTTACTCCAAGTCTGTGGCAGAGACTGTTCTATTTACTCCAAGTCTGTGGCAGAGACTGTTCTGTTTGTACCAAGTCTGTGGCAGAGACTGTTCTGTTTACTCCAAGTCTGTGGCAGAGACTGTTCTATTTACTCCAAGTCTGTGGCAGAGACTGTTCTATTTACTCCAAGTCTGTGGCAGAGACTGTTCTATTTACTCCAAGTCTGTGGCAGAGACTGTTCTATTTACTCCAAGTCTGTGGCAGAGACTGTTCTGTTTGTACCAAGTCTGTGGCAGAGACTGTTCTGTTTGTACCAAGTCTGTGGCAGAGACTGTTCTGTTTACTCCAAGTCTGTGGCAGAGACTGTTCTGTTTGTACCAAGTCTGTGGCAGAGACTGTTCTGTTTGTACCAAGTCTGTGGCAGAGACTGTTCTATTTACTCCAAGTCCGTGGCAGAGACTGTTCTGTTTGTACCAAGTCTGTGGCAGAGACTGTTCTATTTACTCCAAGTCTGTGGCAGAGACTGTTCTGTTTGTACCAAGTCTGTGGCAGAGACTGTTCTATTTACTCCAAGTCTGTGGCAGAGACTGTTCTGTTTGTACCAAGTCTGTGGCAGAGACTGTTCTGTTTGTACCAAGTCTGTGGCAGAGACTGTTCTGTTTACTCCAAGTCTGTGGCAGAGACTGTTCTATTTACTCCAAGTCTGTGGCAGAGACTGTTCTATTTACTCCAAGTCTGTGGCAGAGACTGTTCTATTTACTCCAAGTCTGTGGCAGAGACTGTTCTGTTTGTACCAAGTCTGTGGCAGAGACTGTTCTGTTTGTACCAAGTCTGTGGCAGAGACTGTTCTGTTTGTACCAAGTCTGTGGCAGAGACTGTTCTGTTTACTCCAAGTCTGTGGCAGAGACTGTTCTGTTTACTCCAAGTCTGTGGCAGAGACTGTTCTATTTACTCCAAGTCTGTGGCAGAGACTGTTCTATTTACTCCAAGTCTGTGGCAGAGACTGTTCTATTTACTCCAAGTCTGTGGCAGAGACTGTTCTATTTACTCCAAGTCTGTGGCAGAGACTGTTCTATTTACTCCAAGTCTGTGGCAGAGACTGTTCTGTTTGTACCAAGTCTGTGGCAGAGACTGTTCTGTTTGTACCAAGTCTGTGGCAGAGACTGTTCTGTTTGTACCAAGTCTGTGGCAGAGACTGTTCTGTTTGTACCAAGTCTGTGGCAGAGACTGTTCTGTTTACTCCAAGTCTGTGGCAGAGACTGTTCTGTTTACTCCAAGTCTGTGGCAGAGACTGTTCTATTTACTCCAAGTCTGTGGCAGAGACTGTTCTATTTACTCCAAGTCTGTGGCAGAGACTGTTCTATTTACTCCAAGTCTGTGGCAGAGACTGTTCTATTTACTCCAAGTCTGTGGCAGAGACTGTTCTGTTTGTACCAAGTCTGTGGCAGAGACTGTTCTATTTACTCCAAGTCTGTGGCAGAGACTGTTCTGTTTGTACCAAGTCTGTGGCAGAGACTGTTCTATTTACTCCAAGTCTGTGGCAGAGACTGTTCTATTTACTCCAAGTCTGTGGCAGAGACTGTTCTATTTACTCCAAGTCTGTGGCAGAGACTGTTCTATTTACTCCAAGTCTGTGGCAGAGACTGTTCTGTTTGTACCAAGTCTGTGGCAGAGACTGTTCTGTTTGTACCAAGTCTGTGGCAGAGACTGTTCTGTTTGTACCAAGTCTGTGGCAGAGACTGTTCTGTTTACTCCAAGTCTGTGGCAGAGACTGTTCTATTTACTCCAAGTCTGTGGCAGAGACTGTTCTATTTACTCCAAGTCTGTGGCAGAGACTGTTCTATTTACTCCAAGTCTGTGGCAGAGACTGTTCTATTTACTCCAAGTCTGTGGCAGAGACTGTTCTGTTTGTACCAAGTCTGTGGCAGAGACTGTTCTATTTACTCCAAGTCTGTGGCAGAGACTGTTCTGTTTGTACCAAGTCTGTGGCAGAGACTGTTCTATTTACTCCAAGTCTGTGGCAGAGACTGTTCTATTTACTCCAAGTCTGTGGCAGAGACTGTTCTATTTACTCCAAGTCTGTGGCAGAGACTGTTCTATTTACTCCAAGTCTGTGGCAGAGACTATATGTGATCGAGCTGCACATCGGCTGCTAGGCCAGTGAGATTGGGCCTATCCGGTGTTTGCCGAGTCCAGCGTGGGGACAGTTGTTCCTCTGGACCTAGGAAAATTCCTGTGATCTGCAACTAAGGTACCTGAGTCCTCCCCATCCGTTCATCCTCTCTGTTGGAACTTTATTTCAAATAAACCCTTGAAAGAGACTTTTGTGTTGGTGCAAACTTCTTCTGGACAACTCTTCAAGGAGAACCCCTGAGACGAGCATATGGAACAGTGAGGTAATGTGCAACGCCCAAAATTAAACCAGCGGCCCGCTACGGGGGTATTGCTATAACAATATTAATAATAAAAACTTTTTATTATTATTATTAATTCATTCCGTTCCATTTGTTTAGATACGGCATTCGTTATTTCGGATAATTCGTAACTTCGGATACATTCGCATTCGTTACGTTCACTAACAGCCAAATTTGAAAGGAAATTCCAATACCTATAATTTAATAGTTAGTTATTATTAGTTAGTTGGTTATTATTTAGAATTTTCGGATTTACGTTCTTTCAAATTTTCTGATTTTCTTCCTAATTTTCGGATTTTCATATTAACAAATTTTTTTCAATTATGAATTTTCGCATTTACGAATTGCGATCATAACGAATGACCAGAAAAACGAAAAAAAAAAGCAAAAATTTATGAAACGAAAACGAACAACTTTTGTCGGCAGTGCACATATCTACTTAGCAGAAACACAAGATCTCCGTCTCCCTTACTAGCAGAACAGCGATCTGCCTTGTTTACATAAGTAGACCACCCTTCTGCCTCTCTCGTGAATGATCGGCAGAACCCGCTGACTGGATCCCCCCGTGTCCAATCACAGCGGGAGCGGGTCGCCGGCGGTGCGCACGTGCGCCCCAGACCCAGAAGTGTCAGATCACGTACTAGGTATGTGATCTGGCACAAAGCAGCCGCCCTGCCGCAGTATACCTGCGCGGTGCGGTCTGCATGTGGTTACAGTGCAAAAAATAAATAAAATTTTAAATGCAGTGGTGATCAAATACCACCAAAAGAAATCTCTATTTATGGGAAAAAAATACATAATTTTTTTTTGGGTAGAACGTCGCACGGCCGCGCAATTGTCAGTTAAAATGACGCAGTACCGTATAGCAAAAAATGGCCTGATCAGGAAGGGGGGTAAACCTTCTGGAGGTCAAGTGGTTAACTACTTGCCGACCAGCCGCCGCAGTTGTACTGCGGCAGGTTGGCACGGCTGCGCGAATTGCTGCCATTGTACGTCGGCCGCTTTAAAAAGCTATAGGGGGCGCGACGCCAGAGCTGATTTGCGTGGCCGGTGACCCGCGATCGCTCCTCAGAGTGCCAGAACGGGGATCTGTGTATGTAAACAGACAGGTCCCTGTTCTGTCGGAGTAGAGACAGATCTGCTGTTCCTAGTGATCAGAAACAGCCATCTCTCTACTCCTCCAGTCAGTCCCCTCCCCCCCACAGTAAGAAACACCTCCCTAGGGAACGCTTAACCCCTTTATCGCCCCCCTAGTGTTTAACCCCTTCCCTGCCAGTGACATTTATACAGTAATCAGTGCATTTTTATAGCACTGATCGCTGTATAAATGTCACTGTTCCCCAAAAAGTGTCCGATCTGTCCGCCGCAATGTCACAGTTCCGCTAAAAATCGCTGATCGCCGCCATTACTAGTTAAAAAAAATTATAATAAAAATGCCATAAATATATTCCCTATTTTGTAGACACTATAACTTTTGCGCAAATCAATCAATATCCGCTTATTGCGATTTATTTTTTTTAACAAAAATATGTAGAATAAATTTTGGCCTAAACTTATGAAGAATTATTTTTTTGTGGATATTTATTATAGCCAAAAAGTAAAAAATATTGTTTTTTTTTTTTTCAAAATTTTCTTTTTTTTTTTTCTGTTTATAGTGCAAAAAATGAAAACCGCAGAGGTGATGAAATGCCACCATAAGAAAGCAAAAAAAAAACGTCGCATGACCGCACAATTGTCAGTTAAAGCGACGCAGTGCCGTATCGCAAAAAAAATTGCCTAGTCATTAAGGGAGGGGGGTAAATCTTCCGGAGGTCAAGTGGCTTCTGATGACGTAATTTTTGATGATGAAACACGTCAATTTAAGACGCGCGGTGTGTAGGGCTCTAGGTGGAATGCATGCTAACAGGTCAAGTGGTTAAAGGATAAAAACAGTTCCTACAAAGAACTTCCTGCAAGGGAATGATGACATCAATTACTGTAAGACGTCAGCAACCTCCATCACCTCCCAATAACCCCGGGGGGGGGGGGGGGGGGTAATCAAACAGGCTGAGCAGGATGACACATGGGTGAGATAAAATATGGATAAAACAAAAGATAACACAGATTTCCAGTAATGGACTATTTTTAACCTGCAATTTTAAAGCGTTTGCTTTAAAAAAAAAAAAAAAAAAAGATACTTTAGTGCTTTAAAATGAAGCTGTTCTCAATAAAAAGCCACTTAGACGTGTAGCAGCTCACTAATAATTCTAAAACTGAATATATTACCATTGTCTGTTCTGACGTGCAAGTTCTTTTTTTTTTCCAAATGTTAATTCAGTACAGCTGCAGTTATTTAAAGGCTGAACTCTCAGCAGATATAAAAGACAAATTAATACGGCTCAGTCATCAGAAATACATCATTACATTTTTTTTATTTTTTTTTATGAAAGAAATATAAGTATCTGCATTTGATCAGGTATTCGTTCCTGCAAAGCAGTGCTTAGGGTATTAGAGGAAGAAGCAGCACAAGGAGCCAAACAGGTTGTGTGCCGACGAGGTGCTTGCTGATAGGAGGTGAGAGCAGAGCTCATAGAGAGAGGCAGGAGCGTATCACGAAATGAGTGGGGCCGTGTGCAAGATAAAAAGTGGGCCCTAGGCATTGATAAAAATAAATAAATGGGGCGCACGTAGCGCACTGTGGCAAAATGTGGGCGTGGCTTAAATTACGCTAAATAGTGAGCGTGGCTTAAAGGGGGTGTGGTTTAATTGAGTCTGAGATGACTTACATAGTGCAGAATGTAGTAATGGTAAATAGGGAATGTACAGTGCGGAGTGTACGGCGGTGGGTAGTATGTGCAGGAGAGGAGTGTGGAGTGTACGGCGGTGGGTAGTATGTGCAGGAGAGGAGTGTGGAGTGTACGGCGGTGGGCAGAGGCGTAACTAGAAACCTCTGGGCCCCGGTGCAAGAAATCACAAAGGGCCCCCCCTCGAAAAAGCATGATTTTGATACTTTTTTTTGAGGGGGGTTGCAACGGCAGTAGTTGAGGGGGGATGGCAGCTGTGGTACTTGAGGGGGGTGGCAGTGGTGGTACTTGAGGGGGGTGGCTGCAGTGGCAGTGGTGGTGCCATCCTCTCCCACCACCACCTGTGCCTCTTACTGATCCCATCCTCCCACCACTGATCTCATCCCTATCCCCCCCATCATCTCTGTTGTAGAAGTAATGGGGGGATAGGGATGAGATGAGTGGTGGGGGGATGGGATCAGTAAGAGGCACAGGTGGTGGAGGTTGGCATCGATTGCTTAGCTCTGCAAAATGTCACTTACCGTCAATCAATCGATTCCCCGGGAATTCCGTTCGATCGGTCACGGTCACCGTGCCTTCTAATCTCCCGCCAGGATGCCTTCTTGCCTCATGGGTAGACCGTATAGGTATTCCACGCAGAGAGAAAAACTCCTCCCTCGCCTTCTCTCATTGGTGTCAGCAGGTCTGCTGACTTAATTTTTCAGTGTCTGCCCCCAGTCTCATGCCCAGGCCCAGATTTACTCCCTTTGCCGCCCCAAGGCCAGGTCCTTCAATACCGCCCCCCCACACACACCATCACATAGGGGGACTCCCCAGAGAGCCCCCTTACATCAGGGACCCCACAGAGCCTCCCTACTTACATCAGGGTCCCTAGAGAGCCTCCTCCTACATTAGGGTCCCCAGAGAACCTCCCCTTAAATCAGAGTCCCCAGAGAACCTTCCCTTACATCAGGGTCCCTAGAGAACCTCCCCTTACATCAGGGTCCCTAGAGAACCTCCCCTTACATCACGGTCCCCAGAGAATCTCCCCTTACATCACGGTCCCCAGAGAACCTCCCCTTACATCAGGGTCCCCAGAGAGCCTCCCTACTTACATCAGGGTCCCCAGAGAGCCCCCCCTTACATTAGTGTCCCCAGAGAGCCTCCCCTCCTACATTAGTGGCCCCAGAGAGCCTCCCTTCCTACATTAGTGTCCCCAGAGAGCCCCTCCTTACATCAGGGTCCCCAGAGAGCCTCCCTATTTACATCAGGGTCCCCAGAGAGCCTCCCTACTTACATCAGGGTCCCCAGAGAGCCTCCCTACTTACATCAGGGTCCCCAGAGAGCCTCCCCTTATATCAGTGTCCCCAGAGAGCCTCCCCTCTTGCATTACATTAGTGTCCCCAGAGAGCCCCTCCTTACATCAGGGTCCCCAGAGAGACCCTTCTTACATCAGGGTCGCCAGAGAGCCTCCCCTTACACCAGGGTCCCCAGAGAGCCTCCCCTTACACCAGGGTCCCCAGAGAGCCTCCCCTTACACCAGGGTCCCCAGAGAGCCCCCCCCTTACACCAGGGTGCCCAGAGAGCCCCCCCCTTACACCAGGGTCCCCAGAGAGCCTCCCCCTTACACCAGGGTCCCCAGAGAGCCTCCCCCTTACATCAGGGTCCCCAGAGAGCCCCCCCCTTACACCAGGGTCCCCAGAGAGCCCCCCCCTTACACCAGGGTCCCCAGAGAGCTCCCCTTACACCAGGGTCCCCAGAGAGCCTCCCCCTTACATCAGGGTCCCCAGAGATCCCCCATACACCAGGGTCCTCAGAGAGCCCCCCCTTACACCAGGGTCCACATAGAGTCCCTCGTTACACCAGGTTCCTCAGAGAGCCCCCCCTTACACCAGGGTCCCCGGAGAGCCTCCCCTTACACCAGGGTCCCCAGAGAGCCTCCCCTTACACCAGGGTCCCCAGAGAGCCTCCCCTTACACCAGGGTCCCCAGAGAGCCCCCCCTTATACCAGGGTCCCCAGAAAGCCCCCCTTACACCAGGGTCCTCAGAGAGCCACCCCCCCTTACACCAGGGTCCCCAGAGAGCCTCTCCTTACATCAGGGTCCCCAGAGAGCCCCCCTTACACCAGGGTCCACATAGAGCCCCCCGTTACACCAGGGTCCTCAGAGAGCCCCCCCTTACACCAGGGTCCCCAGAGCGCCTCCCCTTACACCAGGGTCCTCAGAGAGCCCCCCTTACACCAGGGTCCTCAGAGCACCCCTTACACCAGGGTCCCCAGAGAGCCCCCCCTTACACCAGGGTCCACATAGAGCTCCCCCTTACACCTGGGTCCCCAGAGAGCCCCCCCCCCTTACACCAGGATCACCAGAGAGCCCCCCCCTAACATTAGTGTCCCCAGAGGCCCCCTTCCTTACATTAGTGTCCCCAGAGGCCCCCTTCCTTACATTAGTGTCCCCAGAAACCCCCCCCCTCTTACATCAGGGTCCCCAAACAGCTGACTCCCCCCTTGCAGGGGTTCCCCTGTACCTGGCTGGTGGAGGTGGCAATTGGCAGCTCTATGGTGTCCACAGGCAGGGGGGTCTTGCTGGGGCTAGTAGTTCTATATCCGAACCATGTGAGGGGGGAGGGGCCTCTGACCCGGGCATCAGCAACATTGTGCAAGCAGAGTGAAAGTGAAACTAATACCTGCCCGGGTCAGAGGCCCCTCTCCTCCCCTCTGTATACACACTGACACTCGAGTACTACAAGCCCCAGGGAGATCTTGCTGCCCACACAGGCACCATAGAGCTGCCGATCGCCGCCTTCCACCTCCTCCCACATCTCCCCACTGCACTCTAAACGGCCAGCCAGAGGTGCAGGCAGGGGAGATGTCTTGGGAGACTTGGGGGGTTGCCGCGGTGCCGCCCCTGCATCCACTGCCTTGTCAGCACCCGATCCCTGCGGCGGAACGGCTCCTCATACTGGCGGGCGGTGGGCAGGCCCCTCACACGGGCGGCGGGCGGGCCCCCCGGACTTCACGGAACTACAGGGCCCAGTCGCAGCTGCGACTGCTGCGACCCTGAAAATTCCGCCACTGGCGGTGGGTAGTATGCGCAGGAGAGGAGTGTGGACTGTACGGCGGTGGGTAGTATGTGCAGGAGAGGAGTGTGGAGTGTACGGCGGTGGGTAGTATGTGCAGGAGAGGAGTGTGGAGTGTACGGCGGTGGGTAGTATGTGCAGGAGAGGAGTGTGGAGTGTACGGCGGTGGGTAGTATGTGCAGGAGAGGAGTGTGGTGTGTACGGCGGTGGGTAGTATGTGCAGGAGAGGAGTGTGGAGTGTACGGCGGTGAGTAGTATGTGCAGGAGAGTAGTGTGGAGTGTATGGCGGTGGGTAGTATGTGCAGGAGAGGAATGTGGAGTGTACGGCGGTGGGTAGTATGTGCAGGAGAGGAGTGTGGAGTGTACGGCGGTGGGTAGTATGTGCAGGAGAGGAGTGTGGACTGTACAGCGGTGGGTAGTATGTGCAGGAGAGGAGTGTGGAGTGTACGGCGGTGGGTAGTATGTGCAGGAGAGGAGTGTGGAGTGTACGGCGGTGGGTAGTATGTGCAGGAGAGGAGTGTGGAGTGTACGGCGGTGGGTAGTATGTGCAGGAGAGGAGTGTGGAGTGTACGGCGTTGGGTAGTATGTGCAGGAGAGGAGTGTGGAGTGTACGGCGGTGGGTAGTATGTGCAGGAGAGGAGTGTGGAGTGTACGGCGGTGGGTAGTATGTGCAGGAGAGGAGTGTGGAGTGTACGGCGGTGGGTAGTATGTGCAGGAGAGGAGTGTGGAGTGTACGGCGGTGGGTAGTATGTGCAGGAGAGGAGTGTGGAGTGTACGGCGGTGGGTAGTATGTGCAGGAGAGGAGTGTGGACTGTACGGCGGTGGGTAGTATGTGCAGGAGAGGAGTGTGGAAAGTACGGCGGTGGGTAGTATGTGCAGGAGAGGAGTGTGGAGTGTACGGCGGTGGGTAGTATGTGCAGGAGAGGAGTGTGGAGTGTACGGCGGTGGGTAGTATGTGCAGGAGAGGAGTGTGGAGTGTACGGCGGTGGGTAGTATGTGCAGGAGAGGAGTGTGGAGTGTACGGCGGTGGGTAGTATGTGCAGGAGAGGAGTTTGGAGTGTACGGCGGTGGGTAGTATGTGCAGGAGAGGAGTGTGGAGTGTACGGCGGTGGGTAGTATGTGCAGGAGAGGAGTGTGGAGTGTACGGCGGTGGGTAGTATGTGCAGGAGAGGAGTGTGGAGTGTACGGCGGTGGGTAGTATGTGCAGGAGAGGAGTGTGGAGTTTACGGCGGTGGGTAGGATGTGCAGAAGAGGAGTGTGGAGTGTACGGCGGTGGGTAGTATGTGCAGGAGAGGAGTGTGGAGTGTACGGCGGTGGGTAGTATGTGCAGGAGAGGAGTGTGGAGTGTACGGCGGTGGGTAGTATGTGCAGGAGAGGAGTGTGGACTGTACGGCGGTGGGTAGTATGTGCAGGAGAGGAGTGTGGAGTGTACGGCGGTGGGTAGTATGTGCAGGAGAGGAGTGTGGAGTGTACGGCGGTGGGTAGTATGTGCAGGAGAGGAGTGTGGAGTTTACGGCGGTGGGTAGGATGTGCAGGAGAGGAGTGTGGAGTGTACGGCGGTGGGTAGTATGTGCAGGAGAGGAGTGTGGAGTGTATGGGGCAGTGGACAGTGTCAGAAGAGCAGTGGATGGTGTTAGTAGTTTTTTTTTTTATAGGGGCGGGTTGGGACAACGGACAGTGTCGGTAGATCAGGGGAGAGTGGTGTCAGTAGTTTTTTTTTTTATATTTTTTACATCCCTAAGTGAAAATGTCCAAATTGGGCCCAAAGTGTCAATATTTTGTGTGCCCACCATTATTTTCCAGCACTGCCTTAACCCTCTTGGGCATGGAGTTCACCAGAGCTTCACAGGTTGCCACTGGAGTCCTCTTCCCCTCCTCCACGATGACATCACGGGGCTGGTGGATGTTAGAGACCTTGCGCTCCTCCACCTTCCGTTTGAGGATGTCCCACAAATGCCCAATAGGGTTCAGGTCTGGAGACATGCTTGGCCAGTCCATCACCTTTACCCTCCGCTTCTTTAGGTTCCAGTAATCCAAGTCCTTAGTCTGCTTGTCTTCAGCAAGCTGTTTGTGGGCTTTCTTGTGCATAACCTTTAGAAGAGGCTTCCTTCTGGGATGACAGCCATGCAGACCAATTTGATGCAGTGTGCGGCGTATGGTCTGAACACTGACAGGCTGACCCCCCACCCCTTCAACCTCTTCAGCAATGCTGGCAGCACTCATACGTCTATTTCCCAAAGACAACCTCTGGATATGACGCTGATCACGTGCACTCAACTTCTTTGATCGACCATGACGAGGCCTGTCCTGTTAAACCACTTTATGGTCTTCGCCACCGTGCTGCAGCTCCGTTTCAGGGTCTTGGCAATCTTCTCATAGCCTAGGCCATCTGTATGTTGAGCAACAACAGCAACGAGTCACATGACACCGGAAAGGGAAAATGGCTAATTGGCCCCAATTTGGACATTTTCACTTAGGGGTGTCCTCACTTTTGTTGTCAGCAGTTTAGACATTAATGGCTGTGTGTTGAGTTATTTTGAGGGGACATAAAATTTACACTGTTATACAAGCTGTACACTCACTACTTTACATTGTAGCAAAGTGTCATTTCTTCAGTGTTGTCACATGAAAAGATAGAATAAAATATTTACAAAAATGGGAGGGGTGTACCCACTTTTGTGAGATTATTTACACAGTGGAACCTCGGATTGCAAGTAACGCTGTTAACGAGCGTTTAGCAATACGAGCACTGTATTTTAAAAAATCGTGACTCGGTTTGCGAGTTCTGTCTCGCAAAACGAGCACGATTCAGGCCAAAGCGGTGTGCAGTACCGCTTTTGGCCTGAGGTGGGGGCGCCAGAGCCGAGCAGAGCCGAACATTGCAGATCCCAGCTGATCGGCGCCGTTCGGAAATGCACGGAAAGGCCAGAGGACCGCACGGCTGACCTTGGCAAATCTCGGGTAGGAAGTCTTTCCGAGGTTTGCCGAGGTCAGCCGAAGTGTCCTCGGACCTTTTTGTCTGTTTCTGAGGCTCTCCGGCGCCCCCCTTGCCTCTGGCCGCATGTGGTATTGCATCCCATTGAAGTCAATGCGGAACAAATTATTTTAGTTTCCATTGACTTCAATGGGGAAACTCGCTTTGATATGCGAGTACTTTGGATTACAAGCATTCTCCTGGAACGGATTATGCTCGTAATCCGAGGTTCCGCTGTATATGTATATATATATATGTAGCGGCCTTCTCTCTCGCCTCTCTTTTTTATCAGCTCGTCTGTCTCTTGTCTAGGGGTACCTTAGAGGAGAGAGAGCGGGGTCACCACGCCAAGCCCTCACCGCAGACGTTTGTGTGTGGTGGAAGCAAAGTTCTTGTTTTACCTTCGGGTCGGTGTTCTGCACCTGGAACCTCCAAAGAGAGTTACTTTGAACAATGTCTGCCAGAAAATGAGCCCCACACCATTAAAGTCCAACACTCCTTTATTCTTCTTCATGCAAAGTGGACACAGTCAGTTGGACTCCCTTATAGAACAGAACAGACAAGGAGGTGTGGATGCGAGTAGGCCCAGACACAATGAACTCTCCACTTTCCTCCCTGAAAGTGGGTTACGGTCTCAGAGCAAGGGGGGATTTCCTTCCAGGCGGTCTCCGGTGGGAGGCTCACCTGTCACTGCCAATATGCTGCACCGGGTCTTCAAGCAAGTATCTCCCACCGGTCCATTACGCCTTCCGGATTCGGGTACCCACTCCCGGGGTTCCCTAGGATCTCCTTCCCTCGCGGAACTCAGTGTTGGGCACTGAGCTCCAGACCTCCATCCGAGTACCTCACCCCAGGCTAAAGGTGCCTGGGATGGAACACGACCTCCGATTGTCCTCTAGACCTAGGCCGCCTAGAGGACCGACACTAACCACCGCCCACAGGCTGAAGGTGCCCGGGACTCGACTCCTGCCACAGAAAATGGCCTCCCTCTTTATACCCCCTCCCAGCAAGCACGGCAGGTTCCCCGCCCCACCATACAACCGCTGAGAGAGACCAAAAGAGGTACGCCACCGCAACGATGGCTCAACCCCGGGCCCAAAGCGACAGCGCCACCTGGTGGGCCCCAGGGAACCATACATCACAGTTTCCCCACCAGATTCAAAAATAGAAAGCATATACCCGCTACATATATATATATATATATATATATATATATATATATATATATATATATATATATATATATATATATTGTGACAGCAGGAAGGTAAAGTCACCTGGTTGCATCCAGGGGGGTAGATATATTTCGCCCAGATTCAGGCTTTACGCCGACTTATACAACTAGGTGGAGAGTTGTATAAGCCCAGCTAAGGCTAGTGGGCTCATGGATGACTCATACCTCTAGGGAGAGTGTGGGGCGTCGTACAGACAGGGAGTTGATGAGACCAGCTGAAGCTTGTCAGCTCATTTAGGCCTCTATAAGAACTCCCAGCTTCATTAGATGTTAGCTCATGCCTGGAACCAGACCTGTGTGGACTGTCTAGGGAGAGTGAACCCCTGTGCGGTGAGACAAAGCCTGTGTGGCTATTTGCTTGGACATTTAAAACCAGGGACTTAGGGACTAGGACAGCACTAGGCTGATCCCAGTTGTTAGTTAGGAAACCTGTATGTTTACTCAGAGGTCAAGTTGACCAGGATTTATTTTATTTATGTTTCTTTTGCTTTGCTGTGTTTTGTCACTGTAAATAGAAAATAACCCCCTCACAGTTGGTGGAGAACCAGTGGCAGTTTTTTTTAAGCCAGCATGGAGGAGATACTGAAACAGCTGGCTCTAGCAAATGCCAATCAACAGCAGACAAATGCAGGTTTGCAAAGGAGCCTTGCAGCCCAGCAGCAAGCTCACCAACAGAGTCTGGAAGCTCAGCAACAAGCCCAGCAGCAATCTGAGGCCCGCTTCATAGACCTGTTACAGAAGCTAGAGCAGAGACTACAACAAATGGAAGCAGTAATGCAGCAACGTCCGCAGACCAGTGAGGAAAGCCGTCCCACTAATACCGCGTCCTTTGGGGTGAGTCGTTTATTGACAAAAATGACTGGAGAGGATGATCCAGAGGTATTTTTGACCACATTTGAAAGGACCGCTGAAAGAGAAAAGTGGCCTGAGGAGCAGTGGGCTGGACTGGTGGCTCCTCTGTTAACTGGTGAATCGCAGAAAGCTTACTATGACCTAGAGCCTAACCAAGCAAAAGACTATGTGATGCTAAAAGCTGAAATATTGGCAAGGCTGGGTGTCACCCAGGCTGTCCGGGCTCAGCGTGTGCATAACTGGACTTTCCAACTTGGAAAACCCCCCAGGTCTCAAATGTATGATCTCATTCACCTGAGCAGAAAGTGGCTACAGCCAGAGACTTTGTCCGCACCAAAGATTGTGGAACGTGTTGTAATGGATCGGTTTTTGAGAGCTCTTCCTACTGCCATCCAAAAGTGGGTAAGCCATGGAGACCCAGAGACGGCCGATGGTCTTGTGGATCGTGTGGAGAAATACTTGGCTACAGAGAACCTGACGGCCTCTTCCAGAGACACTCGGACTTTCCACCCTAAGACCAGACCATCCCCAGGGGCGGATAAGAGGATTCCAAGGGGTGAGGGTGGAGAGAGTGAGAGGGTGGGAGCTCTACCCCAAGTTTGGCGAGAACAGCCTGGGAAATCAGCGGCTCAAGAGGCGGCAAGAAGGATCGTTTGCTACCGCTGCCGGCAAGCGGGACATATTGCAGCCAATTGCCCGGTTGTGGAGGAACCCATGCAGTGTGACTTTCTGACGGGCAGACGTCAGTCGCTGTGTGCGACAGTCGCATGCACTGCCATTCGAGGAACTGAGAAACATTTATGCAAAATGTGTGTTAATGGTAGAAATGTTGTGGTATTGCTGGATTCAGGTAGCCTTGTGACCCTGATAAAGGCTGAATTAGTTAAAACAGAGGTCTCTGGGAATAGCAAGGTAGCTGTTATTTGTGTGCATGGGGACACCCGAGAGTATCCAGTGACTACAGTGTGTTTCGAGACCCCCAAAGGTACCCTCTCTCATCCAGTGGGGTTAGTATCTCAATTACCGCATGATGCCATTGTGGGAAGGGATTTTCCGAAGTTCTGGGAACTGTGGGATGATCCTGAGCCCCCCACTGGTGCCCCTATGTACCAGGAATGTGATAGCCAGAACTCCTCTGAGAGTGGTGAGGACTCTCCAGAATTTCCCTTGTCAGTATTGGCAGGGGAGACTCAAGAAACTGGAGAGGAGCCCACCTCCTCAGACGAAAACCTACCGTCTGTGGAGTTTTCTGATCTGGAGGTTCACAGGGAAAATTTTGCCACAGAACAGTTAAAAGACCCCGCCCTAATAAAGGCACGGGAAAACGTAGTGGAAATAGATGGCGAGTTAGTGAACCCAGATAATACCTGCACTTACCCATACTTCAGCGTAGAGAAGGACCTACTGTATCGGGTGGCAAAAAGGGCAGAAGAAACCGTTGAGCAGCTTGTGGTGCCCAAACCTTACAGGAAGTTGGTGTTGGAGTTGGCCCATGGGCACATTCTTGGAGGTCATCTGGGGACAGAGAAAACCCGAGAGAGGGTATTACAGAGATTCTATTGGCCTGGGGTGATGAAGGACATAGAAAATTATTGTTCCTCCTGCCCTGTGTGTCAGAGGTCGGCCCCGATGCCACATTTCCGTAGCCCGCTGGTCCCTCTACCCATCATTGAGGTCCCGTTTGAGAGAATCGCAATGGATTTGGTAGGTCCTATAATCAAGTCCGCTAGGGGGCACCAGTACATATTGGTTATAATGGACTATGCCACCCGTTATCCAGAAGCGATCCCTCTCAGAAATACCTCGGCCAAAACCATAGCCAAAGAGCTATCTCTTGTTTTTAGCCGGGTGGGTATTTGTAAAGAACTGCTTACGGACCAAGGTACACCCTTTATGTCCCGGGTTATGAAAGAGCTGTGTAAATTGTTCAAAGTGACGCAATTGCGTACATCTGTGTATCACCCCCAAACCGATGGGCTGGTTGAAAGATTCAACAAAACCCTAAAACAAATGTTGAAGAAAGTGGTGGATAGAGATGGAAAGGATTGGGACTGTCTACTTCCTTATTTGATGTTTGCTATTAGGGAGGTGCCCCAATCCTCTACGGGATTCTCCCCCTTTGAGTTACTGTATGGGAGACACCCAAGAGGGCTGTTGGATATTGCCAAGGAAACTTGGGAAAGTGAGAGTTCTCCCCACAGGAGTGTGATTGAGCATGTCGCCCTGATGCAAGACCGAATTGCACAGGTAATGCCCATCGTGAAGGAACATTTGGCCCAAGCGCAGTTAGCACAGCAGAGAGTGTACAACCGTGGAGCCAAGACCCGTACCTTTTCCCCGGGGGATAGGATACTGGTACTTGTCCCTACGGTTGAAAGTAAATTCCTTGCCAAATGGCAAGGCCCCTATGAGATAATGGAAAAAGTGAGCGAAGTGAATTACAAGGTCAGACAACCAGGAAGGCGAAAGCCCGAACAGATCTATCACGTTAATCTGTTGAAAGCCTGGAGGGATAGAGAGTCCCTAGTCGCAGACACTTGGTCACCAGCTCAAACTGGTTGCGTGATTCCTGAGGTTGGAATAGCAGCCACCTTGTCACAACCCCAACAACAGGAGGTTAAGGAGTTTGTGCTTCGCAACAAGGAGGTATTCTCTGAGCTGCCGGGACAAACATCTGGGGTAGAGCATGACATCATTACCCCGCCCGGTGAAAGGGTGAAGTTAAAACCCTATCGGATCCCAGAGGCCCGACGGGAGGCAATACGGGAGGAAGTACAGAAAATGCTGAACTTAGGGGTGATAGAGGAGTCCCAAAGTGATTGGTCTAGTCCTATTGTGTTGGTGCCTAAACCGGATGGGAGCTGGCGATTTTGTAACGATTTTCGTCAGTTGAACAAAGTTACAAAATTTGACACCTACCCCATGCCACGTATAGATGAGTTGATCGACCGGCTGGGAACAGCCCGATACATGAGGACTCTTGACCTCACAAAAGGGTATTGGCAAATCCCCCTGGCCAAGTCGGCCAAAGAGAAAACCGCATTTGTAACCCCAGACGGGGCGTTCCAATATAAAAGAATGCCGTTCGGGTTACAGAATGCGCCGGCCACATTCCAGCGGAAAATGGACCAGATGCTGAGGCCCCATCGGAAGTATGCTGCGGCTTACCTGGATGACGTAATTGTCCATAGCACAGATTGGGCCTCACATCTGCCAAAAGTGCAAGCAGTCCTGGACTCTGTTCGGGAAGCGGGGTTTACGGCTAACCCCAAGAAGTGTACCATTGGGCAGGAGGAGGCCAAATATCTTGGGTACACCATTGGGAGGGGAGTAATAAAACCCCAACTCAACAAAGTCGAGGCCATCCAGAGTTGGCCACGTCCCAACAGCAAGAAGCAGGTACGAGCCTTTCTGGGAATCGCTGGGTATTATCGGCGATTCATTCCCCACTTTGCTTCTAAGGCTGTGCCCCTAACCAACCTGACGAAGGGGAAAGGGTCGGTCATGATTAAATGGACCCCCGAGGCTGAGGCAGCATTCCAATTCTTGAAACAAGCCTTATGTAGCCAGCCAGTGTTGTACTCACCCGACTTCTCTAAAGACTTTGTCGTACAAAGTGATGCGTCAGATGTGGGGTTAGGAGCAGTATTGTCCCAGGTCTGGAACGGGGAAGAGCACCCAGTCATTTACCTCAGCAGGAAGTTGAAGTCCCATGAGGTAAATTACGCCACCGTTGAAAAGGAGTGTTTAGCGGTGAAGTGGGCTCTAGATTCCCTTCGGTACTATCTGCTAGGTAGGCACTTTGACATGGTTACGGATCACGCTCCGTTAAAGTGGATGGCTCAAAACAAGGAAACAAATAGAAGAGTGAATAGGTGGTTCCTGGCCCTCCAGGAATTCAACTTCACAGTAAAGCATCGCCCTGGCGTTCAAATGGGGAATGTGGATGCTTTGTCTCGAGTACATGAATGCCTGATTGCTGGTGTTCCAACCCCGAGGTTAAAACAAGAGGGGGGGGTATGTGACAGCAGGAAGGTAAAGTCACCTGGTTGCATCCAGGGGGGTAGATATATTTCGCCCAGATTCAGGCTTTACGCCGACTTATACAACTAGGTGGAGAGTTGTATAAGCCCAGCTAAGGCTAGTGGGCTCATGGATGACTCATACCTCTAGGGAGAGTGTGGGGCGTCGTACAGACAGGGAGTTGATGAGACCAGCTGAAGCTTGTCAGCTCATTTAGGCCTCTATAAGAACTCCCAGCTTCATTAGATGTTAGCTCATGCCTGGAACCAGACCTGTGTGGACTGTCTAGGGAGAGTGAACCCCTGTGCGGTGAGACAAAGCCTGTGTGGCTATTTGCTTGGACATTTAAAACCAGGGACTTAGGGACTAGGACAGCACTAGGCTGATCCCAGTTGTTAGTTAGGAAACCTGTATGTTTACTCAGAGGTCAAGTTGACCAGGATTTATTTTATTTATGTTTCTTTTGCTTTGCTGTGTTTTGTCACTGTAAATAGAAAATAACCCCCTCACAATATATATATATATATATATATATATATACAGTATTTATAATGTTTGGGGGTTCTAGTTATTTTTCGAGCAAAAAAAAGGTATTTTTTTACATATATGTGAGAAGTTTCAGAATTGGCCTTGAGCTGTTTAAAGCTCAGCCTCCCCCTCAGAACCCCTGGTCATATGATGCATGGGGCTCTCTTCCTCTTCTTCAATGATGGAGAGAGTGTTGCTGATGTGATGACATTAGCACCCTTCTTTGCATGAACCTACCATGAGTACAGCAGGATGCTGTGGCTTTGGCTCCTCAGGGGTGGCCACCTAAAGCCCTTCACTCACATTATGTCCTAATTCAACCTAAAGGACTGAGGACATCTTGTGGCAGAGAATAGGTACTGCTGTGAGCTGCTCTTTTGTTTCTCACAAATGCAGAGGGGGAACCTATTTTATAAAAAAGAAATGAGCCCGGAGTTGAGCTTTAAAAAGGAAAATAAAAAAAAAAGAACGATCTCTCTTTATCTCTCTCTGATACAAAGTTGTAAAAAAGAGAATGTTTATGGATAAAAAACAGATGCAAAACGCCCGCTGCGACATTGCGCTATTTGTTTTGTGGATTTGTATCTGCAATCCAGATGTATCACACTCAGAAAGGTTTATATTTTTTTCCCTGTGCCTTTATGACCACCTGAGTCCTCCTGACAAGCGCCTCGAAGATCGACGGTGGACTGCTTCCAAGACGAAAGTGGGTTTATGCGAGTTTCGTAACTTTCTCTGCCACTCTAATTACCCGGTGAAGTGTGCCTGGCTCGCGCTCTCTTCTGTTTGTTATCAGTCGCCGAGTGTCACAGAGAAAACCAATTACGGAGCGAGTGACATTCTCTGCATGCCAAGGCAGCGCTGTCTGCTCGGGCGATGCCTCATCCCAGGACCAGTCAATAAAGCATTCTCTACACTCCAGTCGTGCATCAAAGACCCCGGCATGGGCTCTGGGGCTGAATTATGGGAAATAAAGAAAAAAAAAATCTGCATACAACTTCATTAAGCAGATCAGGCGCAGATGTCGAACGTAACATTGTGATCAGCTGGAAATGGAACCCTAGCCAGACAGCTAAACAATTCACAGAGATATATAGACAAGACAAGTCTTACCTGCCGGAGTCATTAGAATTCTGTTCAGTCACTCCTGTGATTCACACGCGGCTGCCAAATTTAGAGACAGCAATGCCGCCGGTCGCAATTACGGATGTATGTATGACATGACAGCCAGGAAATTAACATTTTCAATTGGATCTTTCTTCTGTAATTATAAAAAAAAAAAAATCTGAACTTTAGACTACATTCACGCTTTTTACGTGACGCAAAATGGCGCGCTTTCCCAATGCACACAGAAATGCGCCACAATTTAGCAGACGCATGATTTCCCAACGTGAACAGAAACTTGCCGCCCTTTAGCAGACACACAGCGGTACCATTAATTCTTAACCCCTTCGAGCCTAATGCTGTGTACACACGATCGGTTTTACCGATGAAAACAGCCCGATGGACTTTTTTCATCGGACAAACCGATCGTGTATGGGCCCCATCGGTCTTTTTTCCCATCGGTGATTAAAAATAGAACATGTTTTTAATTTATCCGATGGAAAAAAAACGATAGCAAATTCCGATCGTCTGTGTGGAACTCCATCGGAGAAAAAACCCACGCATGCTCAGAATCAAGTCGACGCATGCTCAGAAGCATTGAACTTAATTTTTCTCGGCTCATCTGAGTGTTTTATGTCACTGCGTTTGGGACGGTCGGATTTTTGACTGATGGTGTGTAGGCAAGACTGATGGAAGTCAGCTTCATTGGAAATCCGATGGAAAAATCCATTGGATTTTATTACATCGGAAATCTGATCGTGTGTACAGGGCTTGAGGGTACTTTCACACTGGGGCGTTGCGAGCGTTGGAGGTAAACTGGTGGTATTTTTAGCAGCGATTTACCGTTGTTTTTGCCACGATTTTCGCCCAGTAGCGGGCCGTTTTAAACCCCCGCTAGCGGCCGAAAAAGGGTTAAAACCGCTGCAGCGGTGCTTTGCCGGTGGTTTGGAGGCGCTGCCCAGTGATTTCAATGGGCAGGGACGCTTTAGGAGCAGTGTATTCACAGCTCCAACAGCGCCTCAAAGATGCGACTGGCAGGACTTTTTTTTACCATCCTGCCAGTGCACCGCTCCAGTGTGAAAGCCCTCGGAAAGGAGCGGCTCTTTCAGGGCGCTTTGCAGGCGCTATTTTTAGCATAATTGCGCCTGCAAAGAGCCCCAGTGTGAAAGCAGCCTAAGAGTAAAACAAATCTAAATGCTTAAGCACAATTTTGCATCTTTGACATGTGTTAGTAAAACTGGACATATCATCAGTGGCAGCCCGTCCTTATGTGGGACAGAGGCGCCGCCCACCCTGATCTATGCGTCCAGCCCCTAATCTAC
Organism: Rana muscosa; assembly: GCA_029206835.1. Classification (NCBI taxonomy): domain Eukaryota; kingdom Metazoa; phylum Chordata; class Amphibia; order Anura; family Ranidae; genus Rana; species Rana muscosa. The sequence goes on from CM055125.1 coordinate 365,443,717, forward strand.
ATGCGGGGCGATGGACACATGGATTCCAATGGGGTTTTCTTTTTTTGTAGAAAAAACACATATATGAGAATCAGGGAGGCTGCACACCCCAGAAAAGACTGAAAACGTGCAAAAGTTTCCCACAGGTTTTTTTTAGCAGCAAGAATAGACATATCTATTACATAAAAAAGTTTGCTTTATTTACTAGAGGAAGTATAATTGTACAAAAGAATACATACAATACAGCGGGGTAACCAAAATTGATGGTGACACTAATACCCCGATGCATTTCGACCCTACATTCGTGGTCTTCTTCAGGGAGTTTTTAGCATTCTAGAAAATACATCAAAGAAAGGTTTTTACCATTTTTACATTTTGACATTTGCAACAAGAGTAGAAAACTACTTCATTTATATTATCATATATAAACATACATTGCTCTATATCCATTCTGTTTTTTCGAAGCATGTGATTAGAGCCGGAGGTCCAAACTAGTAAAAATATATATTTTTTATATTTAGCTGTATATATTTTTTGCTACCACAATGACCTTCTACCAAAGATCAACCCAAATAAAATGTTCCTGCGATTGCAACGATGCCACATATGTGTATGTTAATTGTTGTTTGTACCTATAGTATCGCCCAAAAACAATAGTGTGCATTTTGCTTTTTTAACCTACCTAAAATACAATGACACTAATTGACATTAATATTGAAAAAACAAAAAGATCCTATAAAAAAATAAAAATAAATACTGACCCTGACCTTGACTCAAACACTAACCCTAGCACTGACCTAGATCAAACCTTGATCTAGGTATTTTTTTGTATTTTTGCATTTAATTTTTTATTATTATAATTTTTTTTTGAATTTTTGCACACACTTTTCTTTTTTGCAAGGAGAGAGATGTAGCTCTCCTCTCCATTTACAGAGAAAAAAAAAACACAGGGGCGGGCTTCACAGATCACTGTGCTAGCCAATCAGAGGCTATCACAGCAATCAGGTGACCTGGAATCAGGAGTTCCGGGTCCCTTTCGTTAATACAGGGCCTGGGGCTCTCTGTGAGACCCGGTCTCTGTGCCGGGAGCATGCCATGCGGCGCGCTCCCAGCATAAAGGAGGTACGCAAATATGCGGCCCCACGGAAAAAAAGGCCAGTCCAGTGGAGCCGCATGTTTGCGTACGGTCAAAGTAAAAGGTTAAAGCTAAATTCCAGGAATTTAGCAACTTTGCTAAAAGTGCAGGCACACTATGAATTAGATCCAATTAGGAGCACGTTGCCTCCGGGACTTATCCCTATTACTTATATGTGACAGGTTTTTTTGCGCTCCCGGAGGATACACTCTGGGCTGTGGGAGGAGAGAAGCACAGAGAGCAGCTATGCCCGCCCCTCCCCTCTGCTGCCCATTCACAGGAGCCTTTGTAGTTTGTGAATTAGTTCACATAATGCAAAAGCTTCTGTGAATGGGCAGAAGGAGGAGAGGGGAAGGCATATCAGTTCCAGCGACTCTACTGTTAAAGGAATTGAGATCACAGTGAGGAGCATCAGAGCTCCTGAAGTCAGTTATCTTCCTGGAGCACAATAAACCTGTCAGATATGAACAGTAGAGATAAGTCTACAAGGTGGCAGGCACCTCATTAGACTTAACTCATGGTATGCCTGCAGTTTTTACAAAGTACGGTAGCTAAGTTCCTGGAATTCAGCTTTAATGACACCCCCATGCACCAGCTAAGGCATACAGTTACCCTTGAAATGCTGGGTCCGAGACGCCAAAACAGTACTTAACATAAATATGTGGGGTAGTTGATCCCTGACCATTCAGAAGATGCTCACACCTCCTACTAGCTGACATAGCTTCCTTCCCATAATGGGGAAGGGGGGAATCAATGGGCAAACCAACTACCAACAGTCTTACCTTCAGCTCTGGGGTAGAATAGGAGAACAGGAGCACAGCAGCTTGAGCTTTCTTCCTGCTCTCTTCTCCCAGAGTCTCCCAACCCTCCCCTTCCTTTGACCTTTATAGGAGCTCCAAGCCTTCTCCCAGAGGGGGGAGACACCTTAAAGGGGACCTACTCTACCCTACCTGCTTACAGTACATAGCGGTCTGTGGATTTGAAATCCCTGCTCTTCCCCTCTTCTTTCTGCAGCGCTCTGAAGAGCAGGGATTTCAAAAGTCTGCTTTCAAAAATGTATATACTGTTTGGGGGTTTTAAATGCAAGTTTTAGGACTAAAATTAGGGCTAAGCATGTGTGCAAAAAACGCAAAAACAGCTCTGGCAGCGAAAAGGTTAAACCTGAGTTTAGTGTAACTTTAAGTCTAAAGCCGTGTACACACGATTGGTTTTACCAATGAAAACAGTCCGATGGATTTTTTTCATCGGACAAACCGATCGTGTGTGGGCCCCATCGGTCTTTTTTCCATTGGTGTCAAAAAATAGAACATGTTTTAAATTTTTCCGATGGATAAAAACCAATAGCAAATTCCAATCGTCTATGGGCAAGTCCATCGGTTAAAAAACCCACGCATGCTCAGAATCAAGTCGACGCATGCTCAGAAGCATTGAACTTAATTTTCTCAGCTCATCGGGGTGTTTTACGTCACCACTTTTGGAACGGTCAGTTTTTTGACTGATGGTGTGTAGGCAAGACTGATGGAAATCAGCTTCATCAGTTTTCAGATGGAAAAATCCATCGGTTTAAAAACCATAGGAAATTCGATCATGTGTACAGGGCTTCACGGTAAAGGAATAAGGTATACTTACCTTTTTACTTACAGCAGCAGGCCAGGCTTCCTCCACGCTGTGCGACGGTTCCCCCCGAAGCCTCTTCTCACATGCATATACGTACATGCAATATGAATTTTTGGGGTTATATACACTTTAAATGTTCAATCAGCAGGCTGTGGGAGTGGAGGTGACACAACCATATTCTTCAACTTTATAGAAAATGTAGCATCGCCCTCGTGGCTGCTCTGTTTTGAAGAGGGGTACAAATTGCAAAAGCGGCCAGCCAGAATTCCAAATCTTTTGACAGGTAAGCGAGGCCTTTCTCAATGTTTTCACACCAGAGGAGCCCTTGAAAAAATGTTCAGGTGTCCAGGAACCCCTGCTAAGATTAGTCCATCAGGGGTCATAAGAAAAATGCCCCTCACGTTGGTGGCAAGTAGACAGTGCTGCTTGGAATGTCACCCTTACAGTCAGCTGAAAAGATCATTGGTGTCATACTACTGGTTCTGCCAAGTGGCAATGGACCTGGAATTATGAAGGCACTATCAGATGGAAGTTTAACTAGCCACAGCTCAAGGAACCTATGGAGTTGCCAAGTGGCAATTGACCTGGAACTATGAAAGCACCATCAGATGGAAGGTCAACTAGCCACAACTCAAGGATTCTCTGGAGCTGTCAAATGGCAATGGACCTGTGAATATGAAGGCACTATCAGATGAAAGGGCAACTAGCCACAGCTCAAGGAACCTCTGGAGCTGCCAAATGGCAATCGTCCTGTAACTATAAAGGTACCATCAGATGGAAGGTCAACTAGCCCCAGCTCAAGGAACCTCTGGAGCTACCAGGTGGCATTGGACCTGGAACTATGAAGGCACCTAGCCATAGCTCAAGAAACCTCTGGAGCTGCCAAGTGGCATTGGACCTGGAATAATGAAGGCACCATCAGATGAAAGGGAAACTAGCCACAGCTCAAGGAACCTCTGGAGCTGCCATGTGGCAATGGACCTGGAACTATGAAGGCACCATCAGATGGAAGGTCAACTAGCCACAGCTCAAGGAGCCTCTGGAGCTGCCAAGTGGCAGTGGACCTGGAACTATGAAGGCACCATCAGATGGAAGGTCAACTAGCCAAGGAACCTCTGGAGGAACCTTAGGGTAGAGATTGCCTGGGTAAGATCGTTCACACACCTGTACCTCAACTAAGCTCAGCTCAACTCAGTGCTTTACTTGCAGTTCAGCTTTAAAGCATAAACTGAACATAAACCCAGAGTACCAAAAACAAAAAGCATAAAAAGGTTGAAAAACAACTTTTTCCTGCTTCCCACCTCGTACCTACCCGCTGAGTTGACACATTTGTGGGGATGGAGATCCAGGCGGCTCCAGGTCCTACATTTGTCAGGAGTTTTATTCTTTGTGTAAATTGCCGCAATAAACTCACATTGCACACAAGTCCTGATTGATATTGCCGCGGTCGGATGGTTTGGCAATTCTCTTCCTACAAGTGCCAATGTTTATAAATAAGAATGCCGCGTGTCACTGTTAGGCCCCATGCACACGAGACGCTGTTATTTGCTGTTGAACGCGTGTTCAGAGGCAGTTGGACGCTTTTTTCAACTGCCCCTGAACCCAATCAATGTTATCCTATGTGTCCATGCACACACACTCTCGTTTTTTGGTGTTTACAAGCAGTTGCGTTTAACCTCGTTTTTCCAGAAGCAAAAAAATGGGTTCAGACGCAAAAGTTTTCCACGTTTCAGACGCTAAACGCGGCTAAACGCGGTACCGGCGTTTTGCCGCGTTTGCGTTTATAAGCGTTTTTAAAGGTGACCTATTTTTTAACATTAGAAATCTCAAAAATGATGGCAAATGATGAAAAACTATTAAAAAATATAAAAGAAAACTGTAATTGCTTGCATTGCATTGTGGACAATCCACAACTTGTGGCAGGTAACGTGGCAAGTGGACAATCCACAGCTTGTGGCAGGTAACGTGGCAAGCGGACAATCAACAACTTGTGTCAGGTGACGTGGCCAGGTTGCGTGGCCACTGGACAATCCACAACTTGTGGCAGGTGACGTGGCCAGGTGATGTGGCCAGTGGACAATCCACAACTTGTGGCAGGTGACCTGGCCAGGTGACGTGGCCAGGTGACGTGGCCAGTGGACAATCCACAACTTGTGGCAGGTGACATGGCCAGGTGACGTGGCAGGTAACATGACCAGGTGACGTGGCACGTGATGTGGCCAGGTGACGTGGCCAGTGGACAATCCACAACTTGTGGCAGGTACCGTGGCCAGGTGACGTGGCACGTGATGTGGCCAGGTGACGTGGCCAGTGGACAATCCACAACTTGTGGCAGGTGACATGGCCAGGTGACGTGGCAGGTAATGTGGCCAGGTGACGTGGCACGTGATGTGGCCAGGTGACGTGGCAAGTGGACAATCCACAACTTGTGGCAGGTGACGTGGCTAGGTGATGTGGCAGGTAACGTGGCCAGGTGACGTGGCCAGGTGACATGGCAGGTGACGTGGCAAGTGGACAATCCACAACTTGTGGCAGGTGACGTGGCTAGGTGAGGTGACAGGTAACGTGGCCAGGTGACACGGCAGGTGACGTGGCAAGTGGACAATCCACAACTTGTGGCAGGTGACGTGGCTAGGTGACCTTTGCAGGTAACATGGCCAGGGACGTGGCCAGGTGACATGGTAGGTGACGTGGCAGGTGGACAATCCACAACTTGTGGCAGGTGACGTGGCCAGGTGACGTGGCAGGTGACGTGGCAAGTGGACAATCCACAACTTGTGGCAGGTGACGTGGCCAGGTGACGTGGCAGGTAACATGGCCAGGTGACATGGCCAGGTGACGTGGCAAGTGGACAATCCACAACTTGTGGCAGGTGACGTGGCCAGGTGACGTGGCAGGTGGACAATCCACAGCTTGTGGCAGGTGACGTGGCACGTGATGTGGCCAGGTGACGTGGCAAGTGGACAATCCACAACTTGTGGCAGGTGACGTGGCCAGGTGACATGGCAGGTAACGTGGCCAGGTGACGTGGCAGGTAACATGGCCAGGTGACGTGGCCAGGTGACGTGGCAAGTGGACAATCCACAACTTGTGGCAGATGATGTGGCAAGTGATACGCTAAATACAAGTACACTGCTGCTCTCAGCTGCTGCTACTCACTCTGGTCTCACAAACTGGCTGAAATGGTTAAAATTTACTGTTTTTTGAGCTTAGGGAGGGTCTTATGATGAAACGCTTATAAACGCAAACGCGGTAAAACGCCGCTAAACGCGGCCGCAAACGCGGCAAAACGCGCGTTTTTAAACGCCGGTTTCAGCATTTAAAAACGTGTGTTCAGCAGAGTTTGCACCTGCGTCTCGTGTGCATGGGGCCTGACTCGCAGATGTGGGAGTGCATGCCGGTCTCCCGTTACCAGCTACAATACGATACATTCTACATTTTATATATATATTGTTCTTTGTGCTCCGACACTGAACTTTTCTACTTTAATTTAGATTCTGATTGGAAAGATCGGAGCATACTCTGCACAAGATTATTTATGTGTCTTGTGCATTAGAGTTCAAAGAGTTGAAAAATATTATGGAGCTATGGTTTAAAAAATGTATTGTGTTCCTCCTAAATGTATTTTTTTTACTGTTGGTGTACTGATCTGTATCAGGTTACTTTTTGTTTTGATGCATGCTGGCATCTAATGGTGGTTTTGAGCCATTACAATTTATCTATGTAATGTGGTATCTCTGTACTTCCCTCCCTGTTTAGTGCTGATTAGTCCTAGCTAGACCCTTCCTGTTTCTTCCATGTTCCCATATTCAGCATTAGTCATCACAGACTACTAGGTTAGGAATCCATTGTTTTCCTTGTTCTTCAAAGGAAAAACTGTTCCCACAAAGTTGGGAGCATGAAATTGTCCAAAATATCTTGGTATGCTGACGCCTTAAGCGTTCCCTTCACTGGAACTAAGGGGCCAAACCCAACCTCTGAAAGACAACCCCACACCATAATCCCCCCTCCACCAAATGATTTGGACCAGTGCACAAAGCAAGGTCCATAAAGACATGAATGAGCGAGTTTGTGGTGGAGGAACGTGACTGACCTGCATGGATTCCTAACCTTAACCCGATAGAACACCTTTGGGATGAATTAGAGCGGATACTGCGAGCCAGGCCTTCTCGTCCAACATCACAAATGCGCTTCTGAAAGAATGGTCAAACATTCCCATAGACACACTCCTAAACCTTGTGGACAGCCTTCCCAGAAGAGTAACTGCTCTTGCAGTGCACAGTATATTTGCCTTTAGTAAATCAACCACAAAGTGTTGTAGGTTGCATTACGGAGTATCTCCAACTCCACTGTAAACACTGATCCCATCTCTACAGACTGCAGGAACTACTAGCACACCTGGCTGCTTCTCCACCAGCCCTCCCGGCTGCTCTAAAGATCTCCCAGGGCAAGAGACAGAAAGGGTTAAGCACAACGCTGTCTTCCAAAAAGGCTTGCTACATGTGGCAGTCTCTTCCCTTGTAAATCCCTGGTTGTGCTGATGTACTCACACTCTCCTCCTTGCTCCCGCTGCTTCTTAGGTAGAATTCCTTTCAAACCGCACTGCTGATCCTCCCAAGCCAGCCCGGGCTCAGCCACCATACCAGGACCACTGCCTGAGGATTGGCTAAGCTCCCCTAAGTTAGGGTGACCAGACATCCCCGTTTCAGAGGACAGTCCCCGGATCGAGAACACTGTCCCCGGACCAAGTCTGTCCCCAGTTTTGTCCCCGGATTGGATTTGAACAGGGACTGGGGCAATTTTAAAGACAGTCAGTGCAGAATAAAAAAATAAAAAATCTGAATTACACCCCCCCCCCCCGCTCCGCTGCTCCTACTAGCTTAGGGGGGTGTATTTTTTTACATTATCTGTGCCCCTTTCTGATGATCATGTGCTGGTCGGAGCAGAGGGAATATTTCTTCAGTTTCGGGTGGCCCATTCAGCTCTGCTCACATGTTCTTCTGCCTTGGCTCAAGTCCCAGCCAGCCGACCTGCCTGCTTATCTCCTTGCCTTCCCTGGCGGAGTGATCTTCCTCCGCTCCCCACCCAGTAGTAGCCAGGGCCCGGAGAGTAAGACTTGACAGGCTGTGAGGCGGGCGGTGGCGGCGACAGGCAAACAGTCGCTGATTGTTTCTAGTAAAAAAAAAATATGTCCCCAGATTTCATTTAAAAAATCTGGTCACCTTACCCTAAGTAAGCAGATCAACCCTCCTGGCCTCCACCCTCCAGCTTCTAGAAATGTCTCCAAACTTCCAGAACCAGGGGGAGGCACCATAGACCTGCCTGTATGAGTCATCCATCCTGACCTGCAGTAAGCTCATGACCCAATTAGGGCTCACAAGTTAACTATGAGCCAAAACATAAATTTGTCTACGCTCATACTAGTAGCACACTAGAGGGTGCTACATATTGAGTTAAGCTGGCAGTGGATGATGCCAAGTCAGCAGGTGGCCATACTCTGTGGACTGGCTGGGTCTGTGGAGGTATGACAATGCACATAATGGTATTTTAAATAGAACAGTGTCCCTCATGTATGTTTATTTCTGTTGTTGTTGTTTTTATATTGCATCAGGTTACCATTGTTCAGATGCATTCTAACACCTAATGGTGGCTTAGAGCCATCCACCTGCCATCTCCTTCTGTTTAGTGCTAGTTAGTCCTAATTAGACCCTCCCTTTTTTCTCCATGTTCCCTCATTCAGAATTAGCCATTGCAGAGACAGAGTGAGGAAGCCATTGTTTTCTTACCCCTTAACCACTTAAGCCCCGGGCCAGTTTGGCTGGTTAAAGACCAGGCCCCTTTTTGCGATTCGACACTGCGTCGCTTTAACTGACAATTGCGCGGTCGTGCGACGTGGCTCCCAAACAAAATTGATGTCCTTTTTTCCCCACAAATAGAGCTTTCTTTTGGTGGTATTTGATCACCTCTGCGGTTTTAATTTTTTGCGCTATAAACAAAAATAGAGCGACAATTTTGAAAAAAATTCAATATTTTTTACTTTTTGCTATAATAAATATCCCCCAAAAATATATAAAAAAACATTTTTTTCCTCAGTTGAGACCGATTAAGTATTCTTATACATATTTTTGGTAAAAAAAAAAATCGCAATCAGCATTTATTGATTGGTTTGCGCAAAAGTTATAGCGTTTACAAAATAGAGGATAGTTTTATGGCATTTTTATAATTTTTTTTATTTTACTAGTAATGGCGGCGATCAGTGATTTTTTTCGTGACTGCGACATTATGGCTGACACATCGGACACTTTTGACACATTTTTGGGACCATTGTCATTTTCACAGCGATCAGTGCTATAAAAATGCACTGATTACTGTGAAAATGACACTAGCAGTGAAGGGGTTAACCACTAGGTGGCGGAATAGGGGTTAAGTGTTCCCTGCATTGTGTTTCTAACTGAGGCGGGGTTGGGCTCTGTGTCACATGACACTGATCTCCGCTCCGAGTACACGGAGCTGAGATCAGTGTCATTGTCAGTAGTCAGAGCGGGGAGATGCTTGTTTACACAAACATCTCCCTGCTCTATACCTCCGTGAGACAATCACAGGGATCCCTGCGGCGATCGAGTCCGCAGGACCCGCGGTCCGACTCACGGGGAAGGCGGCAGGGTCGCGAGCGCGGCGGCGCGAGCGCGACCACACGGCAGGCATTTAAAGGGCCACGTACAGGTACGTGATTATTCCTGTCCGTGCCATTCTGCGGACGTATATATATATACAGTGGGCGGTCGTTAAGCGGTTAAAAGAGGGTAAAGTACTTACAGCTTCAAAGTGCATTTTTGATGTTTTTTAGGCTTCTGTGATGGTTTTGTGAGGCCTGTTTCACACGGGCTTCAGAGTGTATATGAGCAGTGTGAAAAGCAAGCTTTGACAAAAGATTTTCAGAGCTTGCAGCTTTTAAAGTACCATTTAGCTCCAGCTTGTAAATGTTAAACTGAGATCCTAATGGGAGTGCTGATTGTCACCTAAAAAAAAACCTGCTAGCAGGCTTTGACACTAGCTGAAGCCTGTTGAAAGCCTGCTGAAGCCTGCTAGAAGCATGCTTAAAGTGGCAATCATCACTCCCATTAGGATCTCTGTTCATCATTAACAAACTGGAACTGCATGGTACTTTTTCAAAGCTTTAATGAAGCTTGGCAAATGCCCTGTATGTGTGTGTGTGTTGATTTTCTATTTGTATTAAAGGGGCTCAGTAGAACCTCGGCTCAGGAGTAGGTTCAGCCCAGTTATACCCCCTGTCAGCAGATCCCAAGCTCATTAGTACCCCCGTTCAGCAGTTTCCCAGCTCATTAGCACCCCTGCTCAGCAGATCCCCAGCAGCTTCGTACTAGGGTGACCACATGTCCCGGATTGCCCGGGACAGTCCCGCATTTTGCAGGTCTGTCCCAGGTCCTGGGCACCTTCATTCCAGGACAATACAGTGTCCCGGAATGAAGCTGACACAGCCACCCCCCTCCCCTCTATCTGTTGCCCCCAAAAAAGGCCACCACATCGCCGCTTTACTCACTGACAGCACTTGTCCTGGCTGGGAATGTCTGGAGGAGCACAATCTCCGCCCCCTGCTTGTGATTGGAGAAATCATAAACCCCACCTCTTGTGTCTAATCACAGCAGGGCAGTGTAAAGCCAGCATTGGAACAAGGTAAAACGGGTCTCGGCCAGTCAGGACAAGTGCTGTCAGTGAGTAAAGTGGCGATGCTGCTGCATTTCTCGGGGGCGTGATCAGTTCTTCTGGGTAGAGCGCGCATCCGCTGCCCCATCTGTGCTGTGATTCATTACAGCACAAGCTGATTTTTGGGAAGGGGGTCCCTGAATGGCCGTTTGGGAATGTGGTCACCCTACTTCGTACCCTCACTCAGCAGATTCCGTGCTCAGTAGTACCCCCAGTACTAGAGGTTACTAGAGGTTACAGCACATCATCTCCTCACTGCCTGCACACCATGGACTGGGGGGTGAGAGGATCAATAGACAGAAAACTCCTAGGACTCCTGGGATCAGTGGCAGTGCTGGGGGAAGGGGAGTTTGTGATCAATGGCAATGCTGATTATTATTTTACTGACTACCAATATAAAAGAGGAGTTTCAACACTGGCCACCAATTTAATAGAGGTTTACACTGACCACCAATGTAATAGAGGCATTCACAACTAACCACCAACGTAAGGATGGATTTACACTGACCACCAATGTAATAGAGGCATTCACAGTAACCACCAATGTAAGGATGGATTTACACTGACCACCAATGTAATAGAGGCATTCACAGTAACCACCAATGTAAGGATGGATTTACACTGACCACCAATGTAAGGGGGCATTCACACTGGTCACTAGTGTAAATGAAGGGATTCTACACAAGCACTAATGTAATGAGAAGATTTACACTGACCACCAATGTAACTGAGACATTTAGCCTGCGTTCACATTTGTGTGTGTCGGGAACGCATGCAAAATCGCTTTCCTAACTCCACAGAAACGTGCTACCCTTTAGCAGATACACAGCAGTGCCATTAATTGTAAGTTTCACCCTCACGCATCTGCTGACATGTGCCTTGGCACCGTATGATTTTTGGAAAAGGGTTTGGGACTTTCTTCTGCATTTGTAGCGTGTAGAGCAGCCCATTGAAATAAATGGGCTGCCCTACACGCGACCTACATCTTTATCCACCCTGTCAGTACACCTTTGCATCCTAAAAGCCCTGCTAACCTCAGCACCCCAAACCTCCCCCATCCTCTCCACTCCCATCCCCCTCTCCTTTAACTCTACCTGCCTCCTCTGTTCATCTTTGCACCCACCTTCCTTACCTCCATTTATCCCCTCCTTGCTCACCTGTGCACCCAAACTGTAATTCCTTCTCTGCCTACCTCTGCACACCTCCACACTACCCTCCCCCCACCCCCCCACTAAATTTCTTACCTTTGCAGGCTGATGGTAGGCTTAATGACCACAGCTGTAGGCAGGACATTCAAGCATGCCCCTTTATCTCCCCAGTGGGCAGCATTCAGTATAGGTGATGGTGGATATGACCTCAGGGGGGCATGATATGCATATGAATACCCTGTCTATTTACATATGAATGCTGCCGTGTCCTGTCGAGAAATACCCCCTGTCGAATAATGCCCGCTCGGTACTGCACTTACATGTAAATACCGGCATTTATATGTAAATAGAGGCCGGTATTCATATGTAAATAGTGGCGGACCAGTGTTCTGATGAGAAATGCCCCCTGCCCCCTGCGCACAATAGCCAACATTGTGCCACACGCTCCCGATGCTCGTGCAAGTCTGCAAGGGGCGGATTTCTTCATGATGGGCACATGTGAGGGTTGGATGCCTACAGAAGAGGGCATGTTTTGTAATGATGGGCAGTGCTATTGCTTGTGTTAGCTAGCTAAACCATCTTAACAGCGCTGCCCATCAATACATAATATGCCGCCTTCTGTAGGCATCCGTCCCTCACACGCGCCCATCATATAGAAATCTACCCCTTGCAGACTCGCACGAGCATCGAGAGCGTGTGGCACAATGTCGGCTATTGTGCGCAGGTGCCGTCTACAGCTGATCATAAATTCCGATATTTGGAGGCTTTCGGCGGCTCCGTACTGCGCAAGCGCAATACCGGGCGGGCATTTTTCGACAGGGGGCGTTTCTCATCAGAACACCGGTCCGCCGCTATTTACATATGAATACCGGCCTCTATTTACATATAAATGCCAGTATTTACATGTAAACACATGCTCTGCAGGTGAGTCATTTGTACACAACAATAGGGCAGAGCTGGGCAGCATTAGTAACAGAACTTCACACTGAGATATCAGGACACAGCACAGGACTAAAACCTCAAGGGATAAGGGAATTTAAACTGGGATAGTTGCCAAGTTTGAGGCAGCTGCTTTGGGCCCCACAACAATGACAGGGCCCAGGGCAGATTTTTTCCCTGCCTTAAAGATGGCCCTGGCCACAATTTAGAGACCGCTGCCCTAGACTGAGCCTAAATTGGCGGTGTGCATGGAACTGGCAGCCTTTGTACTACTTGGAATAACCTGTCTATCCCTAGCAGCCTCTCTGGAAATAAGTGCTAATATTTATTTGAAAAAAGAACATCCAGGGGGGAACTTCAGGATGGGGAAAACAGCTGGAACTGGGGTGGCTGGGAGGCGAGAGTTCCACTATAAAGATATCTATTTTGGTGAGAACTTTGTTAACTAGAAAGCTCTACAATATCTCTCCTTCCATCATAAAGGAATATTGCTTTTCATGAAATAATAAGGCAATATGCTCTAATAACATGTAACACAGGGAAATAAGGTATCAGCAGCCCCAAACAACAAAGCGGTAATTCAGTTACACCCAAGGCATTTGTATGCTAAAAGACATATAATCCCAGCATTACATAGACAAATAGTGATAGCTCGTAGCTGTGGGGGATCCTATCACAAGGTTCTTTATTTAAATTTGAAAGCACAATACAGATATGACGAATCTGGAGGCTACTACTGGTGTGCGAGATTAGAAAAGGACGCATTGGCGGAAATTGTCTAGGGATCGCTAATAATGCATATCGCAATTTGAATGATGGCAAAGGAAATGGAGGATTCCACGCAGGAATATTCAGAAATTGCTTTCACTTCTAATCCTAGGACAATGATCAGTTCTGAAAAATAAAAATCAGTTCAGCTATGTGTAGCGCTACCTGAGAGGGCTGCTGAATTTTTGTGTCCCCCTCATCCTGCACAGCCAGCCATCACGCATTTTCCATCTTGCATCCAGACACAGGAGCCAGTCCATGGGCTTGTTTTTGTTGTTTTATTGAGGAAAAACAACTTGGATAGGGATGAGGGGTTATGGGATGCCCAACTTGATTCGGTAGGACAATCTTAGGACAAGCTTCCTTCACTATGCACAGGAAAATGCAGATCCTGGACTGTACTCCCTCCAGGGTGATATCATTCTCTGTGAATCAATAACAAAGATCCTCTTTTCAGGAACTCTATGTCCCCTTGGTGAAATATAGCAAAGTCCCAACACTTACAGGAGCTTTAGCTCCCCTTGGTGAAACCAGAAAAGTATAAACTGTATGCAGGAGCACTGTGTCCCCTCTCTTGAAAATACCTGCCAACCTGGCTGCTTGGTGAAATGTTCCAGGACAAGGAATTGGGTTTAGCTTGCTGGCACTGTCCCAGAAAAGCTTGCTGGATATTGCATCTGGCAGCTTTAGCCCATTTTGGCCCTGGGGGTGTAGAGGTACTCACACTGTCCCTGGAAATTCTGCTGCTTTTGAGAAAACCACTGTTCAAGCCTCCTGTTGTCCAGGTTCTTCCGTGCAAGCCAGGGTGTCTCCTAGCAGAGACTGTGGGGTAGTGGAGATCCTTCTGTCCTTCCTCCTTACTTTCTCAGCTCTCAGTCTGGAGGCAGAGCCCCCCTCAGCCCCAGGGTGTCCCCTCCCAGGTCACAGGTCAGCTTCCTCACTCCATCTTCACCGACTCCCTCGCTGGCAAGGCTCCACAATATTTATAAGCTGACCCAGTCACACTTGCTAGTCCTCCTGCCTGGGGATTGACCAGGTTCCCAAAACTATGAAGATCAGGGTCTCCTGGCCTCCACCCACTAGCTTCTAGAAACTTCTCCAAATTTCTAGAACCAGGAGGAGGTACCAGAGGCCTGACCTACAGGAAACCAGACCAATTACCCAGACTCACCCAGACTACAGTGAGTCAGAATAAATACTCTAGACTGCACACTAGAGGGTACTACATATGTAATCAAAAGAACCCAAATTTAAATTGGTATTAGCCTCCTCCAATGACTGTACAGCATAACTCAGACTGAGGTGGGAGAAGCAGCACAAAGAATGTTCTGTTCCACTTAAAGCAGAATGTCAATCCACCTACTCAGGGGTTCTGCCCCTCTTGGGTGCCACCATTATGGTGGATGCACAGATGTACCCACCACTCTGCCCAGCCTTCAGGTCCTGGCAGAGCCCGTCTGCACATCTGCACACACACACAGGTGATTTTCTGTGCATGCACAAAGACAGGGAAGGTTTTGGACTTCCCTGGTAGCAGTCATTGTGCACACAGGTGAACCTCACTCATGAGCAGATATCCAGGAAAACCAGCACATGTGCTGCAGGGCTCTCTCGTGAACCAGAGCCCTGCAGCACATGTGCACACAGGTAGGGGGTGGTGAGAAATTCTCTCCTAGGCCCCCTGGCGGTCCATTGTAATGAGGTCTAAAAACTGTACTGATTAAATGACAATGGGGCGATCTGGTAACGTATGATAAAAATTTTTGTGCTTGTCCCATCAGATAATTTCGCACAACCAGTCGTGATCGGTTCTCGAAAGCTGTGTACTAACGATCAGATTATCGTACGAACTTGGTATTTTTCGTACGATTTTCTGATCGTGTGTACAGGCCTTAACGTGGTCGGCGTTCCTGTGCGATTCAGGTGTGAACTACCCCTTATTTTTGTGCTGTAACTTCCGTCATTTACATGTCCTTCACAAAGTATAAAAATATTTAACACAAAGAGCACAAACATCGGTTTTACACTGCAAAAAAAATAAAAAAAATAAGGGCTAATAGCAATTCGCGTTTATAGATCTACGCAGGCTCAATGTCAGATTAATGATTGCGTTAGATTAATGGCTTTAATATATTAGCTTACTTTACAAGATCGGGGAATATTTTAAAAAGCATTAGCCTCCCAGGTAATTATTATCTGTGGATGCCGCTATCAACATAATCAAAAGTTCACGACCTGCAAAAGGAGAGAAAAACAACAATTCAAAGGCATGAAAAAATACAAGGTCACCGCTTCCTTAAAGCAATGCCGCATTCATTATATAGGAGAACAATGCTGCGGATAGAATGGATGAGCAACGCCGGGTAAATGAATGTGCTCCATTAGCAAAACAATCCATTGGGTTTGGTGAATTTATTCCTTTATCAAAGTTACCGTCACACACATCCAGGCTTAGTTAAAGGAAGACTATAGCGTATTCTTTGTGGGTTATTGTTGGAACGCAGGGGTCAGCGACCTCCTCCACATTGAGAGGACAAGTTCCAAAGCATCGCACAACCGGCGAAGCCCGTGAATGAACAATAGCTCGGTGTAGTCTTAGTTTGTTTTCAATTGTTGCATATAAAGTTGTAATGGCAGGTTAAACTCTTTCATCATATATAACGATTATATCATGATCAATGAGTTTAACTCACCATTTGCAATACAACTATAAAAAGATTGATTAACTGGTGTGTGCACAAAACATGTTCAGCCACAATGCATGCATTTCAGACCTCAGATCAGCCCCAATGCATGCACTTCAGACCTCAGATCAGCCCCAATGCATGCACTTCCGACCTCAGATCAGCCCCAATGCATGCACTTCCGACCTCAGATCAGCCCCAATGCATGCACTTCCGACCTCAGATCAGCCCCAATGCATGCACTTCAGACCTCAGATCAGCCCCAATGCATGCACTTCCGACCTCAGATCAGCCCCAATGCATGCACTTCAGACCTCAGGTCAGCCCCGATGCATGCACTTCAGACCTCAGATCAGCCCCAATGCATGCACTTCGACCTCAGATCAGCCCCAATGCATGCACTTCAGACCTCAGATCAGCCCCAATGCATGCACTTCCGACCTCAGATCAGCCCCAATGCATGAACTTCAGACCTCAGATCAGCCCCAATGCATGCACTTCCGACCTCAGATCAGCCCCAATGCATGCACTTCAGACCTCAGGTCAGCCCCGATGCATGCACTTCAGACCTCAGATCAGCCCCAATGCATGCACTTCAGACCTCAGATCAGCCCCAATGCATGCACTTCAGACCTTAGATCAGCCCCAATGTATGCACTTCAGACCTCAGATCAGCCCTAATGCATGCACGTCAGATCAGCACCAATGCATGCACGTCAGACGTCAGATCAGCCACAATGAATGCGTGTCAGACGTCAGATCAGCCACAATGCATGCGTGTCAGATCAGCCACAATGAATGCGTGTCAGACGTCAGATCAGCCACAATGCATGCGTGTCAGACGTCAGATCAGCCACAATGCATGCACTTCAGACCTCAGATCAGCCCCAATGCATGCACGTCAGACGTCAGATCAGCCCCAATGCATGCACATCACACGTCAGATCAGCCACAATGCATGCACTTCAGACCTCAGATCAGCCATAATGCATGCACTTCAGATCAGGCACAATGCATGCACTTCAGATCTCAGATCAGAGCTGAGTTGGCTCCCGATCACATGACCGCTTTGAAAGGCAATCACGGTGATCACATGATCGGGAACATACCTTCACCTGTGGGCAGGATGAAACAGTTAGCTGGGTGCTCTCCCAGCTTGGAGGATAGGAGTTAATGGCAGGTCCATTTTCCTGCTCTTTTTGGTTCCTGTCTGGGTCTGGCCCACTTTTCCCGTGACATATAAATTGGGTGAGTGGTCTGTCTCGAGGCCCGAGGAAGTTCAGAGAGTTCTAGCGCAACTATGGGTTGTGAGACCCGTAGGGGATTGAGACGGAGGATGAGAGACGGAGTGGCAGAAGGATATCGTGCATCACTGTCCACAAGTAGAGAGACGTAACTTGGGGTTTGTCCTAAAGTAGGGTGACCAGACATCCCCGATTTCCGGTGACAGTCCCCGGATTGAGGACACTGTCCCCGGACCAAGTCTGTCCCCGGCTTTGTCCCCGGATTGGATTTGAACAGGGGCTGGGGCAATTTCAAAGACAGTCAGTGCAGAATAAAAAAAAAAAAATCTGAATTACACACCCCCACTCCGCCACTGCTACTAGCTTAGGGGGGTGTAATTTGTCCATTATCTGTGCCCCTTTCTGATGATCATGTGCTGGTCGGAGTGGAGGGAATATTTCTTCAGTTTCGGGTGCCCATTCAGCTCCGCTCGCATGTTCTTCTGCCTTGGCTCAAGTCCCGGGCAGCCGCCTGCCTGCTTATCTCCTTGCATTCCCTGGCAGAGGGATTTTCCTCCGCTCCCCACCCAGTAGTAGCCGGGGCCCAGAGAGTGAGACTTGACAGGCTATGAGGCGGGTGGCAATGGACAGAGAGTCACTGATTGCCGCCATTACTAGTAAAAAAAAAAAAAATGTCCCCGGATTTAATTTTAAAAATCTGGTCACCGTATCCTAAAGACACCAGCTCTGGAGTATGCCTTTAAAGGAATTACACTTGCATTAGAGAGCCTCTGAAATACTATGATTACTGGACTATACTTTGCATGTATGCCAGGGCAGCACACAAGTCTGTAGTTAGGAGTAGGGATGTAGGAAAAACCCTGTTTTGTATCCTGGACTGTGAGATGTCTAATTTGCACCTTTCTTAAAGGGGTTGTAAAGGTAAATGTTTTTTCACCTTAATGCATCCTATGCATTAAGGTGAAAAAACATCCGACAATACGGCCCCCCCCCCCCCCCGAGCCCCTGTTTTACTTACCTGGCCCCTCGTAAGTCCCGCGCTCGTCCCCGTCATCCTCCTCGCCGTTCAGCCTGGCCATTGATTGGCTACAGTGGATGGATTGAAAGCAGCACAGCCATTGGCTCACGCTGCTGTCAATCACATCCAATGACGCGGCGCGCCAGGGGGCGAGGCCGAGTGATACAGTGAGTGGCAATAGCCGCTGGCTGTATCACAGGAGCGCGCCCGCAATCACTCACCACCATGCTCGCTCGCATATAGGTGGTGAGTGATTGCGGGGAGGAGCCGAGACAGCAGCCGAGGGACCCCAGAAGACGTGGATCGGGGGCACTCTGTGCAAAACGAGCTGCACAGTGGAGGTAAGTATAACATGTTTGTTATTTAAAAAAAAAAAAATTGTTTACAATCCCTTTAACCACCTGCCTACCAGGCACAAAAACCCCCTTCCTGCCCAAGCCATTTTTCAGCTTTTAGCGCTGTCACAATTTGAATGACAATTGCGCGGTCGTGCGATGTGGCTCCCAAACGAAATTTACATCCTTTTTTTCCCACAAATAGAGCTTTCTTTTGGTGGTATTTGATCACCTCTGCGGTTTTTATTTTTTGCGCTATAAACAAAAGAATAGCGTCAAGTTGGAAAAAAAAACAATATTTTTTACTTTTTGCTATAATAAATATCCATTTTAAAAATTTTGTTTTTTTACATTTTCCTCAGTTTAGGCCGATATGTATTCTTCTACATATTTTTGGTAAAAAAATCACAATAAGCGTATATAGATTGGTTTGCACAAAAGTTATAGCAGATACAAAATAGAGGATAGATCCTGTAACCAAGTGCCTAACATAGCCAAGGAGAACCCACCCCGGGGGTAGGCCTTTCATGTGACCCTTGCTTGGCTCTCAACGAAGAGGGAAACAAGGAGGACGTGACAACAACCACCACCCTGCTCCCCCTTACACGCCTTTAAGAAACCTTTTAAAGGACTATTACTGCATGCTTCCAACACAATCAGGAGCCAGTGGGAGGGGGCTCCCAATCATATGATCACTTTGAAAGTCAATCACGGTGATCACATAATCTGGAAACTCACCTCAATCTTTAAGAAACCTCTTAAAGGGCCCTCACTACAAGCTTCCAACACAATCGGAAGCCACTGGGAGGGGACTCCCAATCATATGATCACTTTGACAGCCAATCACAGTGATCACATGATCAGGAAACCCACCTCCGCCTTTAAGAAACCCCTTTCCAGCACAGTGACCAAGCTATCACTGAATACGATCGTCAGTCATTGGAAGGGGGCTTCCAGCCATGTGACTGCTTTGATATCCAATTCAGTGATCACTTGATAGGGTAGACCCCCCTTACAGGGCCAGTGGGAGCTGGTGTCAAGGGATAAAGGATAAAGCATAGATTTCACGATGGGGCCGCGACTATACACATTTTTATTTAGCATTCTTTTCACCACCAATCATCCACTGTGCAGGAGCTTTATACTTGCCCAAAATCTCGCCTGTGCCTCTTTGGAACTTCCGAAAATCCCCATGGCGGGAATAATGGCCCTTTTTTTACAATGGAAGAAAACACCCAGATATATTTATACAATCGCCGTTCTAATATTCAGCCTTGGGAACAAGATGAGGAGAAAGGTATATTAAACTTTTACTAATGAGATTTTGTCGACCCAACATCAATTTTCTTTGAAAGAGTCTTTAGCCGAGATTGCTAAATGAAGTGGCATTTCTATGAAAATTATTGCCTAATGAACCCTTGTGCTATAAACGCGTAGGATACAATTTCCATTCCCTTCTTCTGGGGGTTAGCTCATTAACACTACTTTGCGTGCGGCAGGCTACGAAGTGAAGTCATTTACTACAATAGCAGCTCCTATACAGGAGTGATCGCTTCCCCGAGGACTGTGGCTTAATGTATATTAATGGCAAAAAGATTCAAAATGACCCAAGTCACACAACAGACGGGGCCGCCACAATCTGCATACATTGCTCTGGAAAGCGTTAATGCGTTCCTGAACTCAGAAAAAAAAAGGCTATAAGAGTAATTCAAAGTCACATTAATTCCCAGTATATTTTAATAAAGTTCCACAGGAAAGTCGGTTTTATTAGACGGGGAAATTGAAGCACATAAAGAACTTGAAAGAACTGCCTGTTGGAGGGGTGATAATGGGGATCGTATGCTAATTAAACAGGAAAGAAAAAAAATCCTTTTCTTTGCACTGGTACACCTATATACTCTTAATTTCATATTTATACAGCACTGTGTTCTGTTTTTTTTTTTATCAGTGGGAACGCGGGGGAACGCAGTTCCGGCACCTCCAGCACTAATTGTATGCAATGGCAAGGAGTAAAAATGGGAAGAAATTCTGGACAGCCGCACTCCGAAAAAGTTTTTGCCTTTTATTCAAAAATGGGCATCAAAAATACATCAAAAATACATGCCACAGCAGAACAGAACGGACAGAAGAACCGACGCATTTCACACTAACAAACAGTGCTTTGTCATAGCTGAAGCACTGTTTGTTAGTGTGAAACGCGTCAGTTCTTCTGTCCGTTCTGTTCTGCTGTGGCATGTATTTTTGATGTCTGTTTTTGAATTAAAGGCAAAACATTAAAGGCAAAACATAGAGAACATGTTCTCTATGTAAACTCTGACGGAATTCCTCGGAAGTAAGTCCGATGGGGCACACACACGGTCGGAATATCCGATGAAAAAATTCCATCTGACTTTTTTCATCGGAAATTCCGACCATGTGTACAAGGCATTAGCGGTCCAGAGACTTTATTCCATGAGAATCAGGGGGACAATCCAAGAAGCAGCCAAGTCGTTTCTCGGGTCCAAGAGAGCACTACTGCTCAAGCCCTGTACACATGTTCGGTTTTACAGATGAAAACAATCCGATGGACTTTTTTCATCGGACAAACCGATGTTTTAAATTTATCCGATGGAAAAAAAACGATAGCAAATTCCAATCGTCTGTGTGGAACTCCATCGGAGAAAAAACCCACGCATGCTCAGAATCAAGTCAACGCATGCTCAGTAGCATTGAACTTAATTTTTCTTGACTCGTCGGAGTGTTTTACGTCACGGCGTTTGGGACGGTCAGATTTTTGACTGATGGTGTGTAGGCAAGACTGATGGAAGTCAGCTTCATCGGAAATCCGATGGAAAAATCCATCGGATTTTATTGCATCGGAAATCAGATCGTGTGTACAGGGTTTAAGAGGTCCAGATACAACTTTGGCCCAATAAAAGTCAAGGGGACAATCCAAAAAATAGGCAATGCGTTTCTGGAGGTTCCAAGAGCACAATACCGCTAAGAGGTCCAGATACAACTTTATTCCAATGAAAGTCCCGATAGAACTTTTGTCCATTAAAAGTCAGAGGGACAATCCAAAAAATAGCCAATGTGTTTTCAGAGGTTCCAAGAGCACACTACTGCTAAGAGGTCCAGATACAACTTTATTCCAATGATAGTCAGGGGGAAAATCCAAAAAGCAGTCAACTCGTTTCTGGGGTCCAAGACAGCACCACTGCTAAGAGGTCTAGATACAACTTTATTTTAATGAAAGTCGGGGACAATCCAAAAATTTGCCATGTATTCGGAGGTTCCAAGAGATATAACAGAAAAATTGGGAAGGAGACTGCGCTACCACATCCCTTAAAAACAGACACTGAATATCATAGATCCCTAACAAAAACTGAACTAATAGGATTTTAAAAGGTACCACGCCATATATTTAAACTTCAAGTTTTTTTTGTACAAAAAGCCCAAAAGGATTAAAACATTGAAAGCCTCAAACACATCAAAGAACAATAAACTGCAGTTACATATAATGCCAGTCATCAATGATCAAACACAACCCAGGATATAATTTAGGGTGCGTTATATGAAAGTCTCTCCAACACGTTTCACTGGGACAAAGCCTGCTTCCTCGGGGAGAAGTGGCATTAAACTCTAAAGATTAGAAACAAAATCCAAATGGGCGTAATGTAGATGCATACATAATCAGACAGGAAAATACAAATATTCAATTCCATATATAAATGTCAAAATAATCATATATAAAAGAGGCAGGTGACCAATTGGGACCCATAGATACCATGACCATGCCTCCATCCCTGATACAGTGAATAAGGAAGGAATGGGCTGTGGGACTTTAAATGAGGCATGGATGGGCATAGAGAAGTGGTCTAGCATATCAGAGATAAAATGAAATGTCACAATCCCGTTGGGGAATAGTCTGTAGTCATGTGGAAATGCTACATAATCAGTCTAGGCAATAGAAATCAAGGCATGGATATAAGTATCAAAATATATTGTATCACAGAAAAATATAATATACAGATCATGCAGACAAAGGCATAATGCAGGTAGGGGTTGTCACATAAACATAATCAATAATCATTATCAAAGACATGACTAATACAAGCAATATCAGTAACATGGACATACAGATACAGTGAACATGATTATTCAGATAAAAGATCAAGAATTCAGTTGATAAATACATAGTTGGGCAGGCTTTACTTGGCATCCCTGAGCATGTACTCAACACTAGGGATGGACGAACATCTCCCGGGGCGGTTCGCGAACGCGATCGCGGGTAAATGTTCGCGAACCGCGGGTTCGCGGCGGGCCCCATTCATTTCAATGGGAGGCGAACATTAAAAACCTCCACGTTATATTTGCAGCCACAAAATAATTACTAGCTGTGCACACATAGTCCCACAACATGGACAATGACATAACAGAAGTATTAAGCAAATTTGAGATTGACATCGACAAGCATTCTTTTTTTATCTGAAATTTTTTGTCAATTCAGGAGCGCATGAAGGCCATGGAAGAGACGCAAGGCCAGGCTATGAAGGGGGTGCATGAGATGATCCTGCTATTGGAAAAGTTGCCATAAATGTTTTTTTCTTTTATAAGTTGTATAAATCGTTTATACAGTTATAACTTTTATTTCGTTTTTTGTAATATTGCTCGGTTTTATTGTAATAGCTCAGCCTAAATCAGCCGGAACTGACAGCAGCCGGTAAATACATGTCAAATACATACAGGGTCCATTCACACGTCTGTAAAATGGGTCCGCATCCGTTCCACAATTTAGCGGAATTGATTTTCAATTCCAGTCTGAAAAATTAGGCATTCACAGCCTGGATAAAGAAGTAAGTGTCGGCCAGTACAGGCCCCAAAAATTAGCCAACAGGCATTCATCTGACAGCAAAGAACTTTAAATTCTGTGGCTGGAGGTACATTAGGCATTCACAGGATAAATACGTTTCGGGCACTACAGGCCCCAAAAATTAGGCATTCAACGGACATAAAAGGCCTTTTATGCCGCTGTATTTACCCAAGAAGACAGGGACCATGAATAATTGTTATAGGTGGTGGTGGATATTTGTGGCCTGTCATGAGGAATTTGAATGAAACATGGTCTACTGGTCACATGTGTTGAATTCCTCAGAGATCCATGCCTCATTCATTTTTATAAATGTGAGGTAGTCAACCCTGTTGTGAGCTAAGCGAGTGCGCTTATCGGTCACGATCCCCCCTGCTGCGCTGAACGTCCTTTCGGACAGGACACTGGACGAGGGGCAAGCCAACAGTTCCATTGCAAATTGTGCAAGCTCTGGCCAGAGGTCAAGCCTGCCCACCCAGTAGTCCAGGGGTTCATCACTTTTCAGAGCGTCCACATCGGCCGTTAATCTGATGTAGTCGGACACCTGCCGGTCTAGACGTTCCCTGATGCTGGATCCGGATGAGACCTGTCGATTGGTCGGCTGAAAGAATGATCTCATATCAGAAGTGACCAAGACATCTTCAAACCGCCCTCTTCTTGCAGGCGCTGTTGGATTGGTATCCACAACTGTTCCTCTGGGAGTGGAAATTCCTCTGCCAGCGCACGCAAAAGCAGAATGCAGCATTTCTCTAAGCAAGGCCTGGAAGTGCTCCATTCTGACAGCCCTCTGTGATAGTGGTAACATTTCTGTCATTTTTTGTTTGTACCGGGGGTCCAAGTACGTTGCCACCCAGTAATGGTCCTTGCCCTTTATGCTTTTTATACGGGGGTCCCTCTTAAAACACTGGAGCATGAAGGCCCCCATTTGCACTAAATTGGAAGCAGTGTGGTGGCCTGGCTCCTGCTCGTCATCATCCAGGATAATGTCGTCCTCGATCTCCTCCCCCCATCCACGAACAACAACAGCAGGGATCCCAGAAAGGTTTAAAGCATGCTCTTCTTGCTCCTCCTCATCCGCCCCGGCACCATCCTCCTCTGACTCCTCTTCAGACTCCTTTTGTTGACTTGTCTCAGATAGAGTAGCCCCCCCTGGGAATTCATCCAGCATTGCGACTTCCTCATCTTCCTGCTCCTGCTCCTCGACGGCCTGATCAATGACACAACGCAATGCATGCTCCATAAAGAAGGCATAAGGTACGATGTCACTGATGGCACCATGGCTGCGACTGACCAGTTTGGTGATCTCATCAAATGGCCGCAAAAGTCTGCATGCGTCGCGCATGAGCAGCCACTGACGCGGTGAAAAAAAACCAAGATCCCCAGAACCTGTTCTGGCGCAGAGTTCGTACAGGTAGTCGTTAACTGCACGTTTCTGCTGGAGCAGCCTATCAAGCATATACAAGGTTGAGTTCCATCGTGTCGTGCCATGGCCGTGTAAGATCTTCTGAAATGGGCCGAGATTTTCCTTGCCTGCCGCAAGACGTCCTGGACCCCAGGGTATTTGACAACGAATCGCTGCACGACCGAGTGCAAGACGTGTGCCATGCATGGCACGTGTGTAATTTTGCCCTGTTTCAACGCGCTCAGCAGATTGCCACCGTTGTCGCACACCACTTTACCAACTGTCAAATTGAGCGGTGTTAGCCACTGATCTGCCTGTGAACGCAAAGCTGAAAGGAGTGCAGGGCCAGTGTGGCTCTTGGCTTCCAGGCACAACAGACGCAGCACAGCATGGCAACGTCTCACCTGGCATGTCGAATAGGTTCTGGGGATCTTGGGCGGCGCAGCGGAAGAGACGGTATCAGCGGAAGAGTTGGAGTCAGCCGAGGAGGAGAGGGAGGATGGAGTAGGAGGAGGAGGAGAAGAAGAGGCAGGCCTGCATGCAATCTGTGGCGGTATAACCAAATCTACACGGGTGCCACGGGTTACATGCTTGACGGCCGTCAGAAGGTTCACCCAGTGGGCAGTAAAAGTAATATACCTTCCCTGCCTGTTTGCTAGGCCACGTGTCTGTGGTCAGATGTATCTTGGCACTGACACTGTGTGCCAGAGATACATTCACTTGCCGCTGAACATGGCCATATAGCTCTGGGATGCCCTTCTGGGAGAAATATTTCCTTCCTGGGACCTTCCATTGTGGTGTTCCAATGGCCACAAATTTTCGAAAGGCCTCCGAGTCCACCAGTTTATATGGCAGTAGTTGGCGGGCTAGGAGTTCTGACAAGCCAGCGGTCAACCGTTGGGCAAGAGGGTTATCCGGCGTCATCATTCTTTTACGCTCGAACATTTGTCCCACGGAAGCCTGCCTTTTTCCAGATAAACTTGGGGACGTGATGATGGAAGGTGGAGTGGAGGACAACTGTGAAGAGAGAGGAGAAGTAGTAGAAGAGGCTGGACGGTGAGAGCCTGGAGTTTGGCTTTGTGGGTTCTGACGGCGTTGCTTCCACTGGGCTCGGTGATGGGAGTTCATGTGCCTTCTTAAGGCGGTCGTCCCTAGGTGAGTGTTGGGCTTACCGTGACTTATGCGTTGACTGCAAAGGCTGCAGATGGCAACACTATTGTCAGCAGCGGACATGTTAAAAAAAGCCCACACTGCGGAGCCATGTGCCGGAGTCCTGGGAGCGCCAGATGTGACCGTACATGGTTGATGGCTCGCTCTGAGTCCTGATACATTAGCAGTCTTGTTTGTCACTCCTGTGCAATGTAAGTTCCGCCTGCCTTTCCTCCCTATCTGCTGGTCCATCTCTCCCTCTGAACTCCCCTCCTGGTCCTCTCTTGTGGGCACCCACGTGACGTCCATAGACACATCATCATCTACGTCACCTTCCCCACCACTAACATTAGAGATCTCGGAGTAGGCAGCAACAGCGGGGACCAACATCCTTGGGCTGATCTGGGTACTGTCGTCAGACTGCTGAGTGGCGGTTGTTGCTACCTCCTCTTCCTGATCCAATGTCAAGAATGCCTGCGCATCAGAGAAGTCTTGTGATGGATCAGAAAATAATTCCTGTGACTCAAGCGGAGGGTATATGGTGGCGGTGGTGTTGGTGGTAGTGTCTTTGGGGGTGCACACAGCAGAGAGTGAAGAGGGTGCAGATAGAGAGGATGAGGAGGGTGCAGAAGAGTAAGGCTGAGTGAGCCAGTCAACCAAGTCTGGTGCGTCCTTTGACGTAATCGAATGCACCTTCTGCAACTTCCCACTTTGGCTCCAGCCTGGTGCTCCTGCCCTACCTCTACCACCCCTGCGGAAGGGCCTGCCTCTTCCTCTGTCTGTCATCTTTTTAAATGACCCTGTGACAAAAGGCTGTAGAGAAGGGCAGTATATGTGGAAGAAGGTATATAACACCCCGCTTCAAACTGTCGTTTTCGGGGGCCACTGGTCTATCACAGCAGTTATAATACTTTTTTCTAATTGGGTTTGTCACTCTTTGTAGTATCGCTGCAGAACCTCTCAGCAGTCACAATGCTGCACAGTAGAAATGCACTATACTATTCTTCCTATATGTGAAAGTTTTTTATGCGTGTATTAGACCCCTATATACTGCACACCAAATAGTACACACCTATACCAGTCCTTAAAATGAACTTTTGGGGAGCTTTATTGGTTAGCGATTTTAGTCGCTAGTCTGTGCCTGCGACACACAGCGGCAATTTCTACCTAAACCGAGAAAAGAGCTGCAGCACAACCGCTCAGAAGCTGCACAGTAGAAATGCACTATACTTTTCTTCCTAGAGTATTTTATGCGTGTAGTACACCCCTATTTACTGCACACAAAATAGTACACCTATACCAGTCCGTAAAAGGACTTTTGTGGACTGTACACCTATAAAAAAGAAAATCGCGCTAAGGAATCACAAATTATTGAATAAAGTCCAATTTGGCAAGCTGGTGTGAAAGGAACACAAAAATCCCAATTACTGAATACACCTGGAAGAATTCATGCTTACCAGATAAGTAAGCCAATAGAACATATGGCTTTTACCCAGCCAGGGCCTTTCAATTCCCACAAGGTTGATTCGTCAGAGAATTATTGGGTATGGTCGCTTGAACTATGACTCCATATTATGTATTACATTCGACCCAAAAAGGAGAGAGAAAAAAAACATAGCGTGATCCTGTCTCGATAATTAGTCAATAGAAATCAGCATTGTGAACACAGAAGGTTGTGATCCACCACCTCTCATGCAATCTTCTTACCAGATAGCTAGTGTAATACAGCCTGATGTATGTAGGTGACGATCCGTAACCGAAATCCTATAGATAGCTGCAGGCTCGAATGATAAGGGGGTGAAATCAGATTCTCCCCACTGGGACCGTAAATCCACGTATGCAGTGTGATCATTTATTACCTGGTGACACTGGTGATGACAGTGGCCGGGTGTCTCCTGTCTGGGATGGACAGACGTCTATAGGATTTCGGTTACGGATCGTCACCTACATACATCAGGCTGTATTACACTAGCTATCTGGTAAGAAGATTGCATGAGAGGTGGTGGATCACAACCTTCTGTGTTTGGGGTGTTTTTTGGCTTAAAGCTCCTTATGTAGTGCAATCTGGTAAGGAGATTGACTGTGAGGTGGTGGTTCACTTTTTGCATACTTCCCACATCGAGTGTTGTTCACAATGCTGATTTCTATTGACTAATTATCGAGACAGGATCACGCTATGTTTTTTTTCTCTCTCCTTTTTGGGTCGAATGTAATACATAATATGGAGTCATAGTTCAAGCGACCATACCCAATAATTCTCTGACGAATCAACCTTGTGGGAATTGAAAGGCCCTGGCTGGGTAAAAGCCATATGTTCAATAATTTGTGATTCCTTAGCGCGATTTTCTTCTTTTTTATTTCTATTTGTGTTTATCCCACTTTTATTACTGCTGTAAGGACTTTATTATTGTATTATTAATTTAATTTAATTAACTATTTTTCGTAGTAAGCGCGGTTTTTTTCCCTTTGTTAGACTGTACACCTATACCAGTCCTTAGAAGGACTTTTGTTTTAGTAGAGTCTGTCCCTGCTAGTACACACACAGCAACCTTCCTACGCTGACTAAAGACAGCTGCAGAACCGCTCAGCACTGCAGTCCCAATGCTGCACAATTGAAATGAACTAAAAGTGTATTACACCCCTATACAATGCACACAAAACAATTGTACACCTATACCAGTCCTTAAAAGGACTTTTGTGGACCTAATAGCTAGGATTACAGTCTGTCCCTGCTCCACACAGCAACCTGTCCCTACACTGACAAATAACAGAATGTAAAATGGCAGCCAGATCAGGTCTATTTATAAGGTAGGGGGTATGTCCATCTGCTGAAATGTCTCATTGGCTGTCCTGTACCACATGATGGATGTGTTATAGGTCAAAGTTCCACAATGTAAAAGATTCAGAATATGGTGGCCGCGAACCGGCCGCGAATAGCGCCGTATGTCCGCCGGTTTCGCGAACCGCGAATGCGCAAAATTTGCCGCAAACCGACCGCGGGGCGAGCCGCAAGGCCATCTCTACTCAACACGTTTCTTGGCGTTTGAAGCCAGTCATCAGGTGTGGGGTGCATATAATTTGACTAGAGGGGGAATGGATAGATAGGTCAATAAGGTCTCAAATGGGATGGTGTCATACTTTGAAACAAAAAACAGAATCAGATGGTCTAGTACATTACCAATGGCAAAGCCCAGAGTAATTGAGAGGAGAGCCAAGGAGAAGAAGGCATAGGACACCAGTCAAGGAGGAAGCCGGACAACCATGACACAGTGCCAAACTGAGAGGAAGGCACAAGCAGAGCACAGAGACAAGTGCTGGGGAAAGAAATAAAAAAATGAAACTAATCAATGATCAGTAATCAATGATCTGTATATTATATTTTACTACGATACAATATATTTTGATACTTATATCCATGCCTTGATTTTTATTGCCTAGACTGATTATGTAGCATTTCCACATGACTACAGACTATTCCCTAACGGGATTGTGACATTTCATTTATCTCTGATATCCTAGACCATTTCTCTATGCCCATCCATGCCTGTCAGAGAAGGCTAATTGACCAGACTGTGTGACTGCATAAAAGGAAACCAGACGGGTATAGGTGAAAATGTGACAATTTATTGTAGTGGATAAACAATAATCACCTCCAGTAGAACACAGTGCAAAAAACTAAACAATAACAGTGACTATATAAACAAGGTATATACAAATAAGGGAAATACCAGAATCGTAGTACAGAGCCAGGCCGAGGTCATACACAAGGGGATCCAGCAGATGGGTAAGGATGGGAGGAAGCAGGAACAAAGAGGGGACGGATGGGTTGGCTGCAGAGCAGGGATCTGGGTGACCAGGGAGACAAACACAGGACAAGCTCAAGGTAGGGATCGGGTTAAACAGGGTGCAGGTTCAAGGTAGGGATCGGGTCGGATCGGGTCAGGCAGGGTGCAGGTTGGGATAAGATACAGGTTTAAGTCCGGGTCACAGGTCCTGGGTCAGGAAGAGAGCGATACCAGGGCAAGGAGTGTTTGCACTTGCCGGGTATTTAAGGAAGTCCAGTAATTAAGCTTCAGGTCACAGCTGACCACAGGAAGTGCTGCTTGTCCCATACTGCCAGAATACACCCGCTGGTGGACGCCAGTACTACAGTATCATGTGTTACCACCAGCAGGTGAGATCCTCCAACAAAGATATTGGCTGCAAGAGGACACCTGCTGGCGGACACTAGCACTGCAGTCCAAAGGACCAACAGCACCACCAGCGTGTGAAGCCTTTCCTGACAATGCCTCATTTAAAGTCCCACAGCCCATTCCTTCCTTAGTCAAAATAATCATAGTACCTGTCATTATAAATGTCAAAATAATCATAGTACCTGTCATTATAAATGTCAAAATAATCATAGTATCTGTTATAGATGTTCTAAATGCTTGCAGCTTAGACCAAGAAAAGGGGCAGCTTGAACCACGACCACCACATAGAGGAGACCATCCTCGTTGAGATACATACATTGATATAGGGGGAGATAAAGATCTTCCCTAAGGAAGCAACTTTGATAAAATTCCTCTATAAAACCCAGAGAAAACATTAAAGAAAAAAGGGAAAGGGGGAGGGAAAGAAAAAAGAAAGGTTGTGGGGTTAGGGTTGGAGGAGTTTTTGTGGGGGGTGGCGGGAGAACCACTACAATATTTTATAGAATTCTAAATAAAAATATGTATACAGGTATATAGATTAAATCTGGTATAATCAGGGGCAGTAATGAAATATTCTTGGTGGCCAAGAAGTTTCCAAACTACACCCTTACTCCCCAACGTGCTAAGAGGTCCAGATATAACTTTATTCCAATGAAAGTCAGGGAGGCCATCCAAAAAGTAGACAATTTCTGGCATCTAAGAGAACACCACTGCTAAGAGATCAAGATACAACTTTATTCCAATAAAATGTTCCTCTCGGAAACCTTGGCCGTTCATGTGGATGTTACTTGACACGTACCACCGACCTGAATATTATTGGTGACCAAGTACACCCCTTCATGGAAACAGTATTCCCTGATGGCAGTGGCATCTTTCAGCAGGATAATGCGCCCTGCCACACTGCAAACATGGTTCAAGGATGGTTTGAGGAACACACCAATGAGATGTTGACTTGGCCTCCATATTCTCCAGATCTCAATCCAATCAAGCATCCGTGTAATATGCTGGGGAAAAAAGTCAGATCCATGGAGGCCATACCTCACAACTTACAGAACTTAAAGGATCTGCTACTGACAGCTTGGTGCCAGATACCACAGCATACCTTCAGAGGTCTTGTGGAGTCCATGCTAAAATGGGTCAGGGCTGTTTTGGTGTCAAAAGGGGGGGCCAACAAAATTTTAGATGGGTGGTCATAAAGTTATGGCTAATCAGAGTATACAGTGCCTTGAAAAAGTTTTCATACCCCTTGAAATTGTCCACATTTTGTCATGTTACAACCAAAAACGTAAATGTATTTTATTGGGATTTTATGTGATAGACCAACACAAAGTGGCACATAATTGTGAAGTGGAGGGAAAATGATAAATGGTTTTCCTTTTTTTTTTACAAATACATATGTGAATAGTGTGGGGGGCATTTGTATGGCGCCCCCCTGAGTCAATACTTTGTAGAACCCCCTTTCACTGCAATTACAGCTGCAAATCTTTTTGGGGATGTCTCTACCAGCTTTGCACATCTAGAGAGTGACATTTTTGCCCATTCTTCTTTGCAAAATAGCTCAAATTCTGTCAGAGGATGGAGAGCGTCTCTGAACAGCAATTTTCAAGTCTTGCCACAGATTCTCAATTGGATTTAGGTCTGGACTGTGACTGGGCCATTCTAACACATGAATATGCTTTGATCTAAATCATTCCATTGTAGATCTGGCTGTATGTTTTGGGTTGTTGTCCTGCTGGAAGGTGAACCTTCACACAGTCTCAAATCTTTTGCAGACTATAACAGGTTTTCTTAAAAAATTGCCCTGTATTTGACTACATTCATCTTTCCATCAACTATGACCAGCTTCCCTGTCCCTGCTGAAGAAAAGCATCCCCACAACATGATGCTGCCACCACCATATTTCACGGTGGGGATGGTGTGTTCAGGGTGATGTGCAGTGTTAGTTTTCCTCCACACATAGCTTTTTGCTTTTAATCCAAAAAGTTCAATTTTGGTCTCATCTGACAAGAGCACCTTCTTCCACATGTCTGCTGTTTCCCCTCACATGACTTCTCGCAAACTGAAAACTGCACTTCTTATGGCTTTCTTTCAACAATGGCTTTCTTCTTGCTTCCTTTCCCAGGGCCGTCTTATCCAGCGGGCACACCTGGGCACAGACCAGGGGCCCCAGATGCACCACATGGGGCCCCATCAGGGCCGGTCAGATCTTGAGCGAAGCTACTGGCAGTGCTAGGGTTGAATTGTTAGTTAACTTTGTTAGCAGCGGTGCAGCATGAGGGCTGGTACGGTATGGGACAGCCCACTCCCCTGCACACAGGTGCCGTTGGAAGGGGGCTGCTGAGTGGAGGAGGCAGGTCATCTGCTAAGGGGCCGTTCTCTTGCTTAGAATGACGCTGCCTCCCAACCCCTCCACGAGCTGGCCCGGGCCCTCCGCGAGCTGGCCCCACTCCCTCCGCGAGCTAGTCCTGTCCTCTCCTCGCTGGTCTCCTCACCCTTCGCTCCAATTCAATCCCTGCTGATCTCTCCTGGCCTCGTTTTTGCCCTCCCACCCCCACCTATCAGTAATGGCGGTGGCTTCTATTGTCCCTGTTCTTTTGTCCCTGTGGACAAAAAGGAACCCCAGCACTGGCATAGTGCTGGGCCCGTGCTCCAGGAGCCCGTTCCACCACCCTGTCACATTATGTTCAGTCGCTGGCCTGTGGGCCACATGTGGGTATGGCTGGCTGGCTGGCTGGCTGTCCCTCCTGCCTTGGGGACAGCAGCAGCCACCAACTATACCCGCGGTGGAGGACAGCAGCACCAGCCGCCAGCCATACCCACCCTGGAGGACAGCAGCAGTAGCCGCCAGCCATGCCTGCCCTGGAGGACAGCAGCAGCTGCCAGCCATGCCCCCCCTGGAGGACAGCAGCAGCCACCACCCATGCCCACCCTGGAGGACAGCAGCAGCAGCCGCCAGCCATGCCCGCCCTGGAGGACAAGAATCCTGAGGAAGAAGTGAAGATTGAGGTCAGTTTTTAATTAAAATCAAACAGCAATAGACATGTCTGTTTTCTACACTGATCTACAGGTGCAGCGTAGTGCAGCTGCGGGTTACCTGCACTGCACCATAGACTTCTGTTATTACCTGCAGGTTTGATGCACTTTCAGAAAGTGCATCCATCACACCTGCAGTATATAATAGAATTCTTTGGCAACTAACCCGCAGGAAAGCCACAGGTACACTGCGCTGCACCCATGGTGTGAGTAAACCATAGTTCATCAGTGAGAATACAGCCTTAAGCCCCTTTTCATATGATCAGTCCAATCGGGTCCACCTGACTGTTTTTGAGGTGGGCCCAATCGGACCCTCCATTCACTTCTATGGAGCGGCAGATGTAAACGGATTTGTGTCCATGTACACTTGCCTACCTCCAATCTGATCCGCTAAAAGAAAAAACAGAAGGGGACCCATCCCCTTCTGTCTGGGCGGATCGGGATGAGAGGGCCCATAGAGTAGAGCGGGCTGTATCCATGTCTGCTCTGCATATGTGGAGTGGACACGGACCTGTCATCTGCCCACGCCACTCATTGTGGCCCACGACTGGTTACTAAGTTGCTGAAGTGGCCATCGCTCTTCAAAAGGTTGGGCACCCCTGCATTAGGTGCTACACCTGGACAGGAATGGCAGCATAAACAGGAACTGACACCCTCCATTTTCCTTCTGCAACCACTGAAAGCTTGCGGGAAAGGAGGAGACAGAGGGCTTTCAGAGACTGCAGGAGGAAAATGGAGGGGTCTGTTCCTGTATATCCTGCCATTCCTGTCCAGGTTACTCTTATTTCTGCTGCCCATGCCCTCTGTGACTCCCCTTACCCCCCACAGTGCTGCTGGCTTCCCCTCTCCTGCAGCAGCCTATGGCTTCTGCGGGGGATGTTTCAGGATGGAGAACTCTGTTTGCAATGCTTCAGTGTGTGAATGAACAGGAAGACAGCGCAGAGCTCTTCCTGTTCATTCATTCTGTGTAGCTGAAACTGCAAAGATGGAGATTGAGGTCTGTGTCTTCAATCACTTTCTCTGTTTCAAAAGTGAGGCATCGGGGGTCTGTTTAGACCCCTGATATTCCACCAGAGGCCCCCCAACAGGACTGCTGAAAAAAATAAAAATTACTCACCCTGTCCAGACACCGTCCACTGCCCTACTGACACCGTTCACTACTCTACTGACACCGTCCACTGCCCTACTGACACCGTCCACTGCCCTACTGACACCGTCCACTGCCCTACTGACACCGTCCACTGCCCTACTGACACCGTCCACACACTGTTCATTCCCCTGCTGCTGACACTGTCCACTCTTGTGGTAGGCTAAGTTTATATTTTAACGGTGATATTTTGTTTTATTATATTTTTTTCTTACTTATTAGTTAACATAGTTAATCAGGTTGAAAAAAGACACAAGTCCATCCAGTTCAACCATGAAAAATATATATATATATATATAATATCATACAATCCCATATACCTAATTCTATACCCACAGTTGATCCAGAGGAAGGTGAAAAACCCCAGCAGAGCATGATCCAATTTGCTACAGCAGGGGAAATAAATCCTTCCTGATCCCCCGAGAGGCAATCGGATTTTCCCCGGATCAACTTTACCTATAAATGTTAGTACCCAGTTATATTATGTACATTTAGGAAAGTATCCAGGCCTTTCTTAAAGCAATCTACTGAGCTGGCCAGAAACCACCTCTGCAGGGAGTCTATTCCACATTTTCACAGCTCTTACTGTGAAGTAACCTTTCCATATTTGGAGATGAAATCTTTTTTCCTCTAGAAGTAAAGAGTGTCCCCTTGTCCTTTGTGTTGACCGTAAAGTAAATAACTCAACACCAAGTTCACTATATGGACCCCTTATATATTTGTACATGTTGATCATATCCCCCCCTTAATCTTCTCTCCTCAAGAGTGAATAAATTCAGTTCCCTGATATCCTTTTTGAGAACTGGTGCCCAAAACTGAACTACATATTCCTGATGAGGTCTTACTAATGATTAGAACAGGGGCAAAATTATATCTCTCTCTCTGGAGACCATACCTCTCTTATACAAGAAAGGACTTTGCTCGCTTTGGAAACCGCAGCTTGGCATTGCATGTTATTATTGAGCTTATGATCTACCAAAACCCCCAGATCCTTCTCCATTACGGAGCCCCCCCAGTTGTACTCCCCCTAGTATGTATGATGCATTCATATTCTTAGCCCCCAAGTGCATAACTTTACATTTATCAACATTAAACCTCATCTGCCACATAGTCACCCAATTAGACAGAGCATTGAGGTCGGCTTGTAAATTGGGGACGTCCTGTAAGGACGTTATTCCACTGCATAGCTTGGTGTCATCTGCAAAGACTGAAATGTTACTTTTGATCCCAGACCCAATATCATTTATAAAGATATTAAAAAGTAAGGGTCCCAGCACTGAACCTTGGGGTACACCACTGATAACCTTGGACCATTCAGAGTAAGAATCATTAACCACTACTCTCTGAATTCTGTCTTTTAGCCAGTTTTCTATCCATTTACAAACTGATATTTCCAATCCTGTAGACTTTACCTTAAACATGAGCCGTGTGTGGGGAACTGTATCGAACGCTTTTGCAAAATCCAAATATACCACGTCCACCGCCACCCCTCTGTCCAAGGTTTTACTTACCTCTTCATAAAAAGAAATCAGGTTTGTTTGACAACTTCTGTCTTTCATGAATCCATGCTGTCTGTTGCTAAAAATATTTTTTTCCAGCAAGAACTCATCTATGTGGTCTTTTATTAATCTCTCCAGTATCTTCCCAACTATAGAAGTTAAACTAACAGGTCTATAGTTACTTGGTAAAGACTTTGTTCCCTTTTTAAATATAGGCACCACGTTTGCCCTGCGCCAATCCAGTGGTACTATTCCTGTCATTAATGTGTCCCTAAAAATTAGATACAATGGCTTTGAAATTACAGAGCTCAATTCTTTTAGGATCCGTGGGTGTATGCCATCTGGTCCAGATGTTTTATCCACCTTTATTCTGTCTAAATATTTCTGGACCATATCCCTTTTGAGCCATTGTGGATTTGGGGCTGTCACTTCCACCCCCATTATGGACATGATCTCCCCCATGCTCCATTGTATACACAGATCTGAAGAAAGTATTTAATAAATTAGCCTTCTCTTTGTCCCCAGTCACCCACTCTAGATTATTTTGTAAAGGGCCTACATGCTCAGACTTTAGCCTTGCTGGGTAATTTCTAAAAAAAAAAAAAAAGGGCGTCAAACCCCGGTAACCTTTTAATTTTGTTCAGATAGAGCTGTTGCCTACCCCTGCTCCAGAGTATTGAAAAGATTTTGGAGAAACTGTCCACATTTTAACATACTGTTCCTCCAAATTCTTTTTGAATAATCCTCTCAGTATGTAAATAAAGATCTAAAATGACTCTTTAGCCACTTGGAGTATCTTGGCATGCAGTGGAAGGTTGGTAGTGGGGGGCCCCAGGTCAACTTTTGCATTAACCTTTTAACCACGTCCATTAAGCCCCTCCCACTGTTAAGCGTTTGACCACACCCACTTTTGCTTTAGTGCCGTCGGTCGCTTCCTCCCGCAAGTGTCCCTCATTCTGAAGGTCAAATGTTGGGAGGTATGTTGTTACACCCACTGGAGTTTTGCATTTTACACTTATTTTATAACAGTAAATTGAGGTTATTTAGTAAAATACAGTACTTACAGCTCCGTCTGAATGTTTAGATGTTGAATTTTAAAAGCAGCCAACTTCTGTCAGATTAGCAAACATATGAGATCAGCACGCTTGCCGCTGCTTTTAAAATTTGCATTATGTGTGAATACAGCCTGAAAAAGGCTGCCACTCCTCTGAAAAGCAATCCACACATGGATTTCTTTTTAGAGACATTTGTCAGGCAGTGAGGAAGCAATGTCAGCTCATCACCACTTGTTTTAACTCCCAAAATGCTGCATCACCCCACCAATATCACATGCATTGCACACGGTTGCGGGGAAGTTGCAGCACAGCTCTACCCATTCTAATCAACAAACAAATAATCTGATAACAAATCTAATAAACTAATAATCTAATAATAAATCTATCAACTATTTATACTTTAATTCTTGAGAGTAGGTGCGAAAATTAGGACAGGCTTGTAGGGTCCCCAGAGCATTACTTTTCCCAGGGGCCAATGATGCTGTTAAGATGGCCCCGACTCTTCCATAAAGGGCAGATTTGTGGAGAAGCACGACTAATAGTTGTCCTGTGGACAGATTCTTCCACCTGAGCTGTGGATCTCTGCAGCTCCTCCAGAGTTACAATGGGCCTCTTGGCTGCTTCTCTGATGAATGTTCTCCTTGCCCGGCCCGGTCAGTTTAGGTGGACGGCCATGTCTTGGTAGGTTTGCAGTTGTGCCATACTCTTTCCATTTGGATGATGGATTGAACAGAGCTCCGTGAGATGTTCAAAGCTTGGCATATTTTTTTTATAACCTAACCCTGCTTTAAACTTCTCCACAGCTTTATCCCTGACCTGTCTGTTTTTTTCCTTGGCCTTCATGATGCTGTTTGTTCACTAAGGTTCTCTAACAAGCCTCTGAGGGCTTCACAGAACGGCTGTATTTATACTGATATTAAATTACACACAAGTGGACTCTATTTACTAATTAGGTGACTTCTGAAGGCAATTGGTTCCACTAGATTTTAGTTAGGGGTATCAGAATAAAGGGGGGTTGAATACAAATGCACGCCACACTTTTCACATATTTATTTGTAAAAAATGTTGAAAACCATTTATCATTTTCCTTCCACTTCACAATTATGTGCCACTTTGTGTTGGTCTTTTACATAAAATCCCAACAAAATACATTTTACAATTTTGGTTGTAACATGGCAAAATGGGGAAAATTTCAAAGGGTATGAATACTTTTTCAAGGCACTGTATATACAGAGCTGCATTACCTGTGTCTTGTGTATCTGATTGGAGTTCAGCTTTCATGTATTTCTTCATCATGCTTATTATAACCTTTCTTTTACATAAACCATATTATGAAAATGATGTAATGAAGGAAGGCATAGCGGCTCTTTGGTAGACCATTAGGAGCATTAATAGTCATGAACACACAATTTTTCCCTTTTTTTTATTTTTTTTGCACGCCGTTCACATTTGCGTTTCATTTTCCAAAATGATGGCTCTTCACTTTTACCATATAAGATAAAACAGGAATAAAGCAGCAAGCTGCCCCATTGCTGAGCCGCCTCCAGCAGTATCCATAGTGAATTAGATTAAATTGAGGTAGAATAATTTCGCTCTCCCAGTCTCCCATTCCGGCTGTTTTTATCCAGCACATCTCCTTGACTTCAAATTACTTTTACTTGCCTGTAGCTTTTTTTCTTTCCCTAAATATTAGCTTCCAAATATAGGCCTCCTCGCTCTCGACTTCATTAGTCTTCTCCGGGCGCCGCGTTGCTCTTGGTGATGACAGGCAGTAAGAAGACATCCATTGGTGAGGACGAGGCTTATTAGTGCCGCGGTGTCTCCAGGTGATACACGGTAACAAGCTGCTGTCCCTGGGTGATACATTGTAACAGCCCGGTCACCTGGCGGATACAATTCAGGCAGCAGGTGCAGGAGGTGACTTGAAACTACATGGCCATTACTCAACGGGAACATACACTTATGTTTTTTAAAACGCTTGCGGTGATAGCGAGGAATGAATTTGGAAAATCACAGGGAGGTTCATTTTGCAATATAACAGAAAAAAAAAAGGTAATAGATTGGCTTAAGGTGCATATTTCACTGTCTCTGGAACTTTCTAAGCTATTTTATGTGTAAAGGGAAAGTATAAGGGATTTTGGTTATTTTTATTTTTTTAGGATTTATAAACTGATGTCATATATGTATATATATATATATAGATATATATATATATATATATATATATATATATCTATTGTGAGGGGGTTAGCTCGGCAGCGGGTGTGTGTGACCCCCGGGATGGGCTCCCCACACAAAACAGGCCCAGCAAACGGAGGTTGTGGTTTTCAAAATCAAAAAAGGTGCGGTTTATTTTCTATTTACAGTGACAAAACACAGCAAAGCAAAAGAAACATAACCAAAATAAATCCTGGTCAAGTTGACCTCTGACTAAACATACAGGTTTCCTAACTAACAACTGGGATCAGCCTAGTGCTGTCCTAGTCCCTAAGTCCCTGGTTTTAAATGTCCAAGCAAATAGCCACACAGGCTTTATCTCACCGCACAGGGGTTCACTCTCCCTAGACAGTCCACACAGGTCTGGTTCCAGGCATGAGCTAACATCTAATGAAGCTGGGAGTTCTTATAGAGGCCTAAATGAGCTGACAAGCTTCAGCTGGCCTCATCAACTCCCTGTCTGTACGACGCCCAGCCCTCTCCCTAGAGGTATGAGTCATCCATGAGCCCACTAGCCTTATACAACTCTCCACCTAGTTGTATAAGTCGGCGTAAAGCCTGAATCTGGGCGAAATATATCTACCCCCCTGGATGCAACCAGGTGACTTTACCTTCCTGCTGTCACATACCCCCCCCCCTCTTGTTTTAACCTCGGGGTTGGAACACCAGCAATCAGGCATTCATGTACTCGAGACAAAGCATCCACATTCCCCATTTGAACGCCAGGGCGATGCTTTACTGTGAAGTTGAATTCCTGGAGGGCCAGGAACCACCTATTCACTCTTCTATTTGTTTCCTTGTTTTGAGCCATCCACTTTAACGGAGCGTGATCCGTAACCATGTCAAAGTGCCTACCTAGCAGGTAGTACCGAAGGGAATCTAGAGCCCACTTCACCGCTAAACACTCCTTTTCAACGGTGGCGTAATTTACCTCATGGGACTTCAACTTCCTGCTGAGGTAAATGACTGGGTGCTCTTCCCCGTTCCAGACCTGGGACAATACTGCTCCTAACCCCACATCTGACGCATCACTTTGTACGACAAAGTCTTTAGAGAAGTCGGGTGAGTACAACACTGGCTGGCTACATAAGGCTTGTTTCAAGAATTGGAATGCTGCCTCAGCCTCGGGGGTCCATTTAATCATGACCGACCCTTTCCCCTTCGTCAGGTTGGTTAGGGGCACAGCCTTAGAAGCAAAGTGGGGAATGAATCGCCGATAATACCCAGCGATTCCCAGAAAGGCTCGTACCTGCTTCTTGCTGTTGGGACGTGGCCAACTCTGGATGGCCTCGACTTTGTTGAGTTGGGGTTTTATTACTCCCCTCCCAATGGTGTACCCAAGATATTTGGCCTCCTCCTGCCCAATGGTACACTTCTTGGGGTTAGCCGTAAACCCCGCTTCCCGAACAGAGTCCAGGACTGCTTGCACTTTTGGCAGATGTGAGGCCCAATCTGTGCTATGGACAATTACGTCATCCAGGTAAGCCGCAGCATACTTCCGATGGGGCCTCAGCATCTGGTCCATTTTCCGCTGGAATGTGGCCGGCGCATTCTGTAACCCGAACGGCATTCTTTTATATTGGAACGCCCCGTCTGGGGTTACAAATGCGGTTTTCTCTTTGGCCGACTTGGCCAGGGGGATTTGCCAATACCCTTTTGTGAGGTCAAGAGTCGTCATGTATCGGGCTGTTCCCAGCCGGTCGATCAACTCATCTATACGTGGCATGGGGTAGGTGTCAAATTTTGTAACTTTGTTCAACTGACGAAAATCGTTACAAAATCGCCAGCTCCCATCCGGTTTAGGCACCAACACAATGGGACTAGACCAATCACTTTGGGACTCCTCTATCACCCCTAAGTTCAGCATTTTCTGTACTTCCTCCCGTATTGCCTCCCGTCGAGCCTCTGGGATCCGATAGGGTTTTAACTTCACCCTTTCACCGGGCGGGGTAATGATGTCATGCTCTACCCCAGATGTTTGTCCCGGCAGCTCAGAGAATACCTCCTTGTTGCGAAGCACAAACTCCTTAACCTCCTGTTGTTGGGGTTGTGACAAGGTGGCTGCTATTCCAACCTCAGGAATCACGCAACCAGTTTGAGCTGGTGACCAAGTGTCTGCGACTAGGGACTCTCTATCCCTCCAGGCTTTCAACAGATTAACGTGATAGATCTGTTCGGGCTTTCGCCTTCCTGGTTGTCTGACCTTGTAATTCACTTCGCTCACTTTTTCCATTATCTCGTAGGGGCCTTGCCATTTGGCAAGGAATTTACTTTCAACCGTAGGGACAAGTACCAGTATCCTATCCCCCGGGGAAAAGGTACGGGTCTTGGCTCCACGGTTGTACACTCTCTGCTGTGCTAACTGCGCTTGGGCCAAATGTTCCTTCACGATGGGCATTACCTGTGCAATTCGGTCTTGCATCAGGGCGACATGCTCAATCACACTCCTGTGGGGAGAACTCTCACTTTCCCAAGTTTCCTTGGCAATATCCAACAGCCCTCTTGGGTGTCTCCCATACAGTAACTCAAAGGGGGAGAATCCCGTAGAGGATTGGGGCACCTCCCTAATAGCAAACATCAGATAAGGAAGTAGACAGTCCCAATCCTTTCCATCTCTATCCACCACTTTCTTCAACATTTGTTTTAGGGTTTTGTTGAATCTTTCAACCAGCCCATCGGTTTGGGGGTGATACACAGATGTACGTAATTGCGTCACTTTGAATAATTTACACAGCTCCTTCATAACCCGGGACATAAAGGGTGTACCTTGGTCCGTAAGCAGTTCTTTACAAATACCCACCCGGCTAAACACAAGAGATAGCTCTT
The DNA here is from genome assembly GCA_029206835.1 of Rana muscosa. Lineage (NCBI taxonomy): Eukaryota > Metazoa > Chordata > Amphibia > Anura > Ranidae > Rana > Rana muscosa. The sequence continues at coordinate 365,485,679 of CM055125.1, forward strand.
TGGCTATGGTTTTGGCCGAGGTATTTCGGAGAGGGATCGCTTCTGGATAACGGGTGGCATAGTCCATTATAACTAATATGTACTAGTGCCCCCTAGCGGACTTGATTATAGGACCTACCAAATCCATGGCGATCCTCTCAAACGGGACCTCAATGATGGGTAGAGGGACCAGCGGGCTACGGAAATGTGGCATCGGGGCCAACCTCTGACACACAGGGCAGGAGGAACAATAATTTTCTACGTCCTTCATCACCCCCGGCCAATAGAATCTCTGTAATACCCTCTCTCGGGTTTTCTCTGTCCCCAGATGACCTCCAAGAATGTGCCCATGGGCCAACTCCAACACCAACTTCCTGTAAGGTTTGGGCACCACAAGCTGCTCAACGGTTTCTTCTGCCCTTTTTGCCACCCGATACAGTAGGTCCTTCTCTACGCTGAAGTATGGGTAAGTGCAGGTATTATCTGGGTTCACTAACTCGCCATCTATTTTCACTACGTTTTCCCGTGCCTTTATTAGGGCGGGGTCTTTCAACTGTTCTGTGGCAAAGTTTTCCCTGTGAACCTCAAGATCAGAAAACTCCACAGACGGTAGGTTTTCGTCTGAGGAGGTGGGCTCCTCTCCAGTTTCTTGAGTCTCCCCTGCCAATACTGATAAGGGAAATTCCGGAGAGTCCTCACCACTCTCAGGGGAGTTCTGGCTATCACATTCCTGGTACATAGGGGCACCAGTGAGGGGCTCAGGATCATCCCACAGTTCCCAGAACTTCGGAAAATCCCTTCCCACAATGGCGTCATGCGGTAACTGAGATACTAAGCCCACTGGATGAGAGAGGGTACCTTTGGGGGTCTCGAAACACACTGTAGTCACTGGATACTCTCGGGTGTCCCCATGCACACAAATAACAGCTACCTTGCTATTCCCAGAGACCTCTGTTTTAACTAACTCAGCCTTTATCAGGGTCACAAGGCTACCTGAATCCAGCAATACCACAACATTTCTACCATTAACACACATTTTGCATAAATGTTTCTCAGTTCCTCGAATGGCAGTGCATGCGACTGTCGCACACAGCGACTGACGTCTGCCCGTCAGAAAGTCACACTGCATGGGTTCCTCCACAACCGGGGAATTGGCTGCAATATGTCCCGCTTGCCGGCAGCGGTAGCAAACGATCCTTCTTGCCGCCTCTTGAGCCGCTGATTTCCCAGGCTGTTCTCGCCAAACTTGGGGTAGAGCTCCCACCCTCTCACTCTCTCCACCCTCACCCCTTGGAATCCTCTTATCCGCCCCTGGGGATGGTCTGGTCTTAGGGTGGAAAGTCCGAGTGTCTCTGGAAGAGGCCGTCAGGTTCTCTGTAGCCAAGTATTTCTCCACACGATCCACAAGACCATCGGCCGTCTCTGGGTCTCCATGGCTTACCCACTTTTGGATGGCAGTAGGAAGAGCTCTCAAAAACCGATCCATTACAACACGTTCCACAATCTTTGGTGCGGACAAAGTCTCTGGCTGTAGCCACTTTCTGCTCAGGTGAATGAGATCATACATTTGAGACCTGGGGGGTTTTCCAAGCTGGAAAGTCCAGTTATGCACACGCTGAGCCCGGACAGCCTGGGTGACACCCAGCCTTGCCAATATTTCAGCTTTTAGCATCACATAGTCTTTTGCTTGGTTAGGCTCTAGGTCATAGAAAGCTTTCTGCGATTCACCAGTTAACAGAGGAGCCACCAGTCCAGCCCACTGCTCCTCAGGCCACTTTTCTCTTTCAGCGGTCCTTTCAAATGTGGTCAAAAATACCTCTGGATCATCCTCTCCAGTCATTTTTGTCAATAAACGACTCACCCCAAAGGACGCGGTATTAGTGGGACGGCTTTCCTCACTGGTCTGCGGACGTTGCTGCATTACTGCTTCCATCTGTTGTTGTAGTCTCTGCTCTTGCTTCTGCAACAGGTCTATGAAGCGGGCCTCAGATTGCTGCTGGGCTCGTTGCTGAGCCTCCAGACTCTGTTGCAAAGTTGCGTTTGTCTGCTGCTGGGCTGCAAGGCTCCTTTGCAAACCTGCATTTGTCTGCTGTTGATTGGCATTTGCTAGAGCCAGCTGCTTCAGTATCTCCTCCATGCTGGCTTAAAAAAAAACTGCCACTGGTTCTCCACCAACTGTGAAGGGGTTAGCTCGGCAGCGGGTGTGTGTGACCCCCGGGATGGGCTCCCCACACAAAACAGGCCCAGCAAACGGAGGTTGTGGTTTTCAAAATCAAAAAAGGTGCGGTTTATTTTCTATTTACAGTGACAAAACACAGCAAAGCAAAAGAAACATAACCAAAATAAATCCTGGTCAAGTTGACCTCTGACTAAACATACAGGTTTCCTAACTAACAACTGGGATCAGCCTAGTGCTGTCCTAGTCCCTAAGTCCCTGGTTTTAAATGTCCAAGCAAATAGCCACACAGGCTTTGTCTCACCGCACAGGGGTTCACTCTCCCTAGACAGTCCACACAGGTCTGGTTCCAGGCATGAGCTAACATCTAATGAAGCTGGGAGTTCTTATAGAGGCCTAAATGAGCTGACAAGCTTCAGCTGGCCTCATCAACTCCCTGTCTGTACGATGCCCAGCCCTCTCCCTAGAGGTATGAGTCATCCATGAGCCCACTAGCCTTATACAACTCTCCACCTAGTTGTATAAGTCGGCGTAAAGCCTGAATCTGGGCGAAATATATCTACCCCCCTGGATGCAACCAGGTGACTTTACCTTCCTGCTGTCACACTATATATATATATATACCGTATTTATTGGCGTATAACACGCACAGGCGTATAACACGCACCCTAACTTTAAAGCCTCGTACACACGACCGATTTTCTCGGCAAAAAACGACAAGAAAACTGTTGGGAGAGCTTTCTTGCCGAGAAAACCGGTCGTGTGTATGGTTCCTCGTCGAGAAAACTGACGGGAATCTCGACGAGAAAAATAGAGAACCATCTCTCTCTTTTCTCGTCAGGATTCTCGTTCTTCTCGTCGAGATTCTCGTCGGCCTGTTTAGAGAAAACCGGTCATGTGTATGCTTTTTCCGAGTCTTAAAAAATCACGCATGCTCAGAATCAAGTATGAGACGGGAGCGCTCCTTCTGGTAAAACTAGCGTTCGTAATGGAGATAGCATATTCATCACGCTAAAACGAACTGAAAGCACGAAGACTGAAAAGCGCGAATCGTCTCTCACCAAACTTTTACTAACACGCCGGTGTGTAGGAATGTGATGAGCATAATGTTAAACTAGAAAATGTCTATTCTCTATGCATCTTCACTATACTATAAAGTCTATATTGCTTTTTCATGTACACCACTGCTGTAAATTCTTCCTTACTCAAATCAATTTCTAACAACAACCCCTCCCACCGAAAAGACTGGAGAAGACAGAAAATGGCAGATACCCCCCTCTCCCACACATCTTTGGAATGCAGATATGAAGATAGGACCAGAGGACAGCCCAGCTTAATCATCACGTTTCTGTACTCTTTTTGTATTGCAGCCAATAAGATGTGCTTATTAGTGTCACATTAACATAACATAACATAACATAACATAACATAATATCATGCTGTGTGTAAAAAGTTTTAGTACTGCCTGGAATAAATCATTAGATACGAAAGTAACGGACCTGAACGAACGTATCGAGTCTTACTTTCAGCATACATGCAATGTTATCTAACCTTTACAATTCGGAACAGTAGAATCCATATTAACCCCTTTGTGGTTAAACGACCATTACAACGGTAACACGAGGATCAGCAAAAGCAGCCCAGGGGGTGGCGCCATTGAAATCGAACTTCCCCTTTATACTGCCGTCGTACGTGTTGTACGTAACCACGCTTTCCAACGACGAGATTTGGAATTGACAGTGTGTATGCAAGGAAAGCTTGACAAGAAGCTCATCGAGAAAAACGATGGGTTTTTTTACGACGAGATTCTCGGTTGTGTGTACGAGGCTTAAGAGGGAAAAAAAACTTTCCACAGCCCCTGCGTATAACACGCAAGCACAGTTTACCCTCTATTTTTAGGGTAAAAAAGTGAGTGTTATACGCCAATAAATACAGTATATATATATATATATATATATATATATATATATATATACTGTATATACAGTATCTCACAAAAGTGAGTACACCCCTCACAGTTTTGTAAAAATGTTATTATTACGGTATATCTTTTCATGTGACACTTTGCTACAATGTAAAGTAGTGAGTGTACAGCTTGTATAACAGTGTAAATTTGCTGTCCCCTCAAAATAACTCAACACACAGCCATTAATGTCTAAACCGCTGGCAACAAAAGTGAGTACACCCCTAAGTGAAAATGTCCAAATTGGGCCCAAAGTGTCAATATTTTGTGTGGCCGCCATTATTTTACAGCAAGGCCTTAACCCTCTTGGGCATGGAGTTCACCAGAGCTTCACAGGTTGGAGTCCTCTTCCCCTCCTCCATGACGACATCATGGAGCTGGTGGATGTTAGAGACCTTGCGCTTCTCCGCCTTCCATTTGAGGATGCCCCACAGATGCTCAATAGGGTTTAGGTCTGGAGACATGCTTGGCCAGTCCATCACCTTTACCCTCAGCTTCTTTACAAAGGCAGTGGTTGTCTTGGAGGTGTGTTTGGGGTGTTATCATGTTGGAATACTGCCCTGCGGCCCAGTCTCTGAAGGGAGGGGATCATGCTCTGCTTCAGTATGTCACAGTACATGTTGGCATTCATGGTTCCCTCAATGAACTGTAGCTCCCCAGTGCCGGTAGCACTCATGCAGCCCCAGACCATGACACTCCCACCACCATGCTTGACTGTAGGCAACAGGGATGAGCCGAACACCCCCCTGTTCGGTTCGCACCAGAACCTGCGAACAGACAAAATGTTCGTGTGAACTTTAGAACCCTATTAAATACAATGGACTCGAACGTTCGAAATCTAAAGTGTTAATTATAAAGGCTAATATGCAAGTTATTGTCCTAAAAAGTGTTTGGGGACCCGGGTCCTGCCCCAGGGGACATGTATCAATGCAAAAAAAAGTTTTAAAACGGCCGTTTTTTCGGGAGCAGTGATTTTAATAATGCTTAAAATGAAAAAATAAAAGTGAAATATTCCTTTAAATTTCGTACCTGGGGGGTGTGTATGATATGCATGTAAAGTGGCGCATGTTTCCCGTGCTTAGAACTGTCCCTGCAAAAAATTTCATTTTTGAAAGAAAAAAATGCATTTAAAACTCACTCGCGGCTATTAATGAATTGTCGGCTCCCGGCAATACATTCAAAAGTCATTGATAAAAAAAAAAAAAAAGCGTGGGGGTTCCCCAGAATTCAATTACCAGGCCCTTCAGGTCTGGAATGGATATTAAGGGGAACCCCGCCGCAAATTTAAAAAAAAATTGACGTGGGGTTCCCCCAAATATCCATTCCAGGCCCTTCAGATCTGGCATGGATTTTAAGGGGAACTCCACCCCAAATTAAAAAAAAAATGGCGTGGAGTCCCCCTAAAAATCCATACCAGACCCCTTATCCGAGCACGCAACCTGGCCGGCCGCAGGGGAAAAGGGGGGGACGAGAGAGCGCCCCCCCTCCCTCCTGAACCGTACCAGGCCACATGCCCTCAACATGGGGAGGATGTCCCCATGTTGATGGGGACAAGGGCCTCATCCCCACAACCCTTGCCCGGTGGTTGTGGGGGTCTGCGGGCGGGGGGCTTATCGGAATCTGGAAGACCCCTTTAACAAAGGGGACCCCCAGATCCCGCCCCCCCTATGTGAATTGGTAAGGGGTACATTGTACCCCTACCATTTCACGAAGAAAGCGTAAAAAAATGTTTAAAAAAACACACAAACACCTTGAAAAAGTCCTTTATTTAAAAAGAAAAAAAAAAAAAACATTCCAGCGGTGAAATCCAGTGTCCCGCGGCGATCCCGATGTCCAGCGCTGTCCTTCATTGGTTGTGCCTGAGCGGACCTGATGGGGAACTCCCTCTCAGTGTTTTAAATGTATAGACCCGCCCCTTCTAAAGTTCCCCATCAGGTCCGCTCAGCGGACCAGATGCGGAACATGAGAAGGGGCGGGTCTATACATGTATTACCAAAGTGAGAGCAGTTCCCCATCAGGTCCGCCCCCTCGGTATGTCGGACCCACCTACGTCATTGGCTTGAGCGGGGAACTTCCTTCATTGTGTAAATTTAAATTACACAGTGAAGGAAGTTCCCCGCTCAAGCCAATGACGTAGGCGGGTCCGACATACCGAGGGGGCGGACCTGATGGGGAACTGCTCTCACTTTGGTAATACATGTATAGACCCGCCCCTTCTCATGTTCCGCATCTGGTCCGCTGAGCGGACCTGATGGGGAACTTTAGAAGGGGCGGGTCTATACATTTAAAACACTGAGAGGGAGTTCCCCATCAGGTCCGCTCAGGCACAACCAATGAAGGACAGCGCTGGACATCGGGATCGCCGCTGGACACTGGATTTCACCGCTGGAATGTTTTTTTTTTTTTTTTAAATAAAGGACTTTTTCAAGGTGTTTGTGTGTTTTTTTAAACATTTTTTTACGCTTTCTTCGTGAAATGGTAGGGGTACAATGTACCCCTTACCAATTCACATAGGGGGGGCCGGGATCTGGGGGTCCCCTTTGTTAAAGGGGTCTTCCAGATTCCGATAAGCCCCCCGCCCGCAGACCCCCACAACCACCGGGCAAGGGTTGTGGGGATGAGGCCCTTGTCCCCATCAACATGGGGACATCCTCCCCATGTTGAGGGCATGTGGCCTGGTACGGTTCAGGAGGGAGGGGGGCCGCTCTCTCGTCCCCCCCTCTTCCCCTGCGGCCGGCCAGGTTGCGTGCTCGGATAAGGGGTCTAGTATGGATTTTTAGGGGGACTCCACGCCATTTTTTTTACATTTGGGGTGGAGTTCCCCTTAAAATCGATGCCAGATCTGAAGGGGCTGGAATGGATATTTGGGGGAACCCCACGTAAAAAATTTTTTAAATTTGCGGCGGGGTTCCCCTTAATATCCATTCCAGACCTGAAGGGCCTGGTAATTGAATTCTGGGGAACCCCCACGCTTTTTTTTTATTTTTTATCAATGACTTTTGTATGTATTGCCGGGAGCCGACAATTCATTAATAGCCGCGAGTCAGTTTTAAATTACTTTTTTTCTTTCAAAAATGACATTTTTTGCAGGGACAGTTCTAAGCACGGGAAACATGCGCCACTTCACATGCATATCATACACACCCCCCAGGTACGAAATTTAAAGGAATATTTCACTTTTATTTTTTCATTTTAAGCATTATTAAAATCACTGCTCCCGAAAGAACGGCCGTTTTTAAAACTTTTTTTTGCATTGATACATGTCCCCTGGGGCAGGACCCGGGTCCCCAAACACTTTTTAGGACAATAACTTGCATATAAGCCTTTATAATTAACACTTTAGATTTCTCCCATAGATTTTTCGAATTTGCCGCGAACACCCCAATTTGTTCGTTGTTCGGCGAACGGGCGAACAGGCAATGTTCGAGTCGAACATGAGTTCGACTCGAACTCGAAGCTCATCCCTAGTAGGCAAGACACACTTGTCTTCGTACTCCTCCCCTGGTTTCCACCACACACACTTGACACCATCTGATCCAAATAAGTTTATCTTGGTCTCATCAGACCACAGGCCATGATTCTAGTAATCCATGTCCTTAGTCTGCTTGTCTTCACCAAACTGTTTGCGGGCTTTCTTGTGCATCATCTTTAGAAGAGGCTTTCTTCTGGGACAACAGCCATGCAGACCAATTTGATGCAGTGTGTGGCGTATGGTCTGAGCACTGACACGCTGACCCCACACCTCTGCAGCAATTCTGGCAGCACTCATACGTATATTTCCCAAAGACAACCTCTGCATATGACGCTGAGCACGTTCACTCAACTTCTTTGGTCGATCATGGCGAGGCCTGTTCTGAGTGGAACCTGTCTTGTTAGACCACTGTATGGTCTTGGCCACCGTGCTGCAGCTCAGTTTCAGGGTCTTGGCAGTCTTCTTATAGCCTAGGCCATCTTTATGTAGAGCAACAATTCTTTTTTTTCAGATCCTCAGAGAGTTCTTTGCCATGAGGTGCCATGATGAATTTCCAGTGACCAGTATGAGAGAGTGAGAGCGATAACACCAAATTTAACACACCTGCTCCCCATTCACACCTGAGACCTTGTAACCCTAACGAGTCACATGACACCGGGGAGGGAAAATGGCTAATTGCGCCCAATTTGGACATTGGCTGAAGCCATTTATTATCAATCAAATGTGTTTAATCTTTTTAACTCATAATGACAACAGAAACTACCCAAATGACCCTGATCAAAAGTTTACATACCCAGTTCTTAATACCGTGTGTTGCCCCCTTTAACATCAATGACAGCTTTAAGTCTTTTGTGGCATTTGTGGATAGGGCTCTTTATCTTCTCAGGTGGTAAAGCTGCCCATTCCTCTTGGCAAAAAGCCTCCAGTTCCTGTAAATTCTTGGGCGGTCTTGTATGAAATGCATGTTTGAGATCTCCCCAGAGTGGCTCAATGATATTGAGGTCAGGAGACTGAGATGGCCACTCCAGAACCTTCACTTTATTCTGCTGTAGCCAATGACAGGTTGACTTGGCCTTGTGTTTCGGATCATTGTCATGTTGGAATGTCCAAGTACGTCCCATGCGCAGCTTCCTGGCTGATGAATGCAAATGTTCCTCCAGTATTTTTTGATAACATACTGCATTCATCTTCCCATCAATTTTGACCAAATTTCTTGTGCGTTTGTAGCTCACACATCCCCAAAACATCAGCGATCCACCTTCGTACCTTTCATCATAGGCCTTGTTGTCTTCCCTCCAAATGAAGTGTTTACGGTTTGTGGCCAAAAAGCTCAATTTTGGGCTCATTCCAAATGACTTTGTGCCAGAAGGTTTGAGGCTTGTCTCTGTGCTGTTTGGCGTATTGTAAGCGGGATACTTTGTGGCATTTGCGTAGTAATGGCTTTCTTCTGGCGACTCGACCATGCCTCCTTATTGTGCATCTTGAAATAGCCTCACCACATGTTTTCAGAGAGTCCTGTAGTTCACCTGAAGTTATTTGTGGGTTTTTCTTTGCATCCCGAATAATTTTACTGGCAGTTGTGGCTGAAATCTTAGTTGGTCTACCTGACCATGGTTTGGTTTCAACAGAACCCCTCATTTTCCACTTCTTGATTAGAGTTTGAACACTGCTGATTGGCATTCTCAATTCCTTATGTAGCACACAGACCCTTCCGCTTCACCCATTTGCAGTAAGGCACACCTGCTACTTGCCCGGTATCCAACTCCATGTACAGAGAGGCGAGCGGTGTTAGATTTTGGGCCTTGCGGTGAATTACCTCTCCAGAGTGGATCCCTGGTCTCCGTTGTCTAGGCGAAAGTCCCTTTGTAATAAAGCCAATGTCCACACAGGTGTAAAACCTAAGCAGCAAGGTTTTATTATTTTCTTGAGGTAAAACTTGGAAGAGAGAGAGAGTAGAAACGACAGGGTAGGGGAAGGTTCAGGCATGCAACACTCAAAGAACACTTTTGTCGCCACTCAAGCCTGAGTGGGTATAGCTCACCCGGATAGTCTCTTTAAGAGCAGTCCTAGCAGCCGGAGTGGAGTACGGATTAAAGCTTTCCTTCCCTTTGTGATAGGATGCGTTCAGGAGGATTCCTCTGCCACAGGAATTATTAATGTCCCGAACCTCCACAAATAAAGATGGCGGATCCCTCTTTAGGTTAGTTTCCAGGCCTCAGTACCGATCCTCCACTGGACTCCTTTCCTAAAGTTGGGCTCCAAAACGGTGGGCAGCCTGGGATCCCTCCGCAAGGTGTAGGCCCCAGCCAGCCGAGCCAGGCCTACCAAACAGCGATGCAGCCTCGGGCTGAAGGTGCCAGAGACTGAAGCACACGCACGCACCCCCTGGCCATGAGGGCCACAAAGGTGGGGTGGGGTACCCGCCACATGTCCTCCAGGACAGAGGGGTCCCCTGGAGTCCAACCACCCCGCCTGATGGCGTCTGCCCCTTAAGTACCCCCTCCCAGCAGGCACCGCGGATTGACCACGCCCACCACACCTAGCAGCCAGGATGGAGCACGAATCAAACTTTTCCCTTTTCCTGAGGATCTAGGGATACGATCGGGGAATCCTCTGCCACAGAATCCAATTCCCGAACCTCCCAGCCAAATTATACTGAACAAGAACCTCTGTGCCAGGCCAGCGCATTGCAGGCTTTGTAACTGTTAAAGATTTATCCCTCCTTAGGCGAGTTTCCAGGCCCGAGACAGCAGTACCGTCGCTAGTCTCCTCTGGGACTGATCCTCCCCTGATCTCCTTTCCTAAAGTTTGGCCCCCTAGAAGTGGGCAGCCTGGGATCCCTCTCTGAGGTGTAGGCCCTTGCCAGCGGAGCTGGGCCTACCTTAAAACGAAGCAGCCTGGGGCTGAAGGTGCCCGAGGCCCGAACACACCCGCGCACCTCGTGCCATACGGGCCACGAGGCACACACCCAGGACCAATGGGTCCCCTGGAACTCTCCTTACCTAATGGTGTCTGCCCCTTATGTACCCTCTCCCAGCATGCAAAGCGGGTAGACCACGCCCACTGTACGGCTGCCGAAAAAGGACACCCAAGGTGTTGTGATACCCCCCCGTAGTTCAACCTATGCCGGCGGTGACAGTGCCACCTACCGGCAACAGAGAACACTACTGCCAGGCTGTATCACACCCATAGCAGAAGCAATATTGAACCATTGATTGGTCTGAGCCCAACTACCGGCTCAGCCTACCCCTAAATTTCCACATAGCGACCCCAAATATGGAGGGGGCGCTACACACCCCTCCCTAAAAAGACGCTGTTCCCAGTGGCTAGGGAAATCAAAAACCCTTCAGTCCTGAAGGCTGTTGATTTACTCAATAAACTACAAAAAAAAATTTTAACAGGTGCCTGAACCATAAAACTTTTTTGGGGGAAGGGAGAAAGAAGAGGAAAAGAAGCACACAGATAACATTACATCTCCAGATACTGACATTTCTTAAAATATACACTCCACCCATCACTAACTATCTATCCCACCCTATTCTCCGGTGGTGTTGACAGCCGCTCCAATACCTGCAAGAAATCACAACATGCATAGAAAAATACAAACATCCTATCACTATTCACATTCTATCCTACATAAGAAGCAGAGCATTTCCCCAAGAGGAAACAGTTTCCTTCTTTAAGTTTTAGTATGCTAAGCCTAGCATAAAATAGCATAAAGACAAAAAACAAACAAACATCCTAATCCTTAGTACTTTCCTATTAGTGCAGTTTTTTTTTTTCTGCAGACCACTGCCACCTAGTGTTGGCAGAACTTCAACATTCCATAGTAGTTACGCATGGGACTGCAACACAACATACTGAACATCCCACATCTTGACCATGGCGTCTTCCCACCATGACATACTGACTAACTACCCCAAATTCAGTTAGAGGAAACTGTCCTTTGTTTGGAGAGAGAAGGAGAGAGAGAGAAAAAAATAAAAAAAACTCTCCGCCTTTTCTTCTTTATGAGTTGACATCCCTTTCTTCTTCTTCTTTTTTTTTTTTTAGCAGGGGCAAAGTCACTTTGATCCAGGGCACGGTTTATCCATGCAGGGACAGGATATGAAGGAAAAAAAAACACAAGTTCCTGTCTAAAAGTTTCAGAGGTAAAACGTTGGGTCTGGAAGGATAATTGACTTCCATTGTTTGTCCATAGTCTCTATGAAATAAATAGCATCCTCTCTCCCTGGACAACATATCACAACGCGATCGGCGTGAATATGGCGACCATAGTTCCAGTCTCGGCGGCAACACTTGAAGCGGTCGGTCATGGCAGCTGAGCGGGTGAAATACCTGTATGGCTTGGGCACTTTGAGATAGTTCCATATGGCTTCCGCATACCACCTTTCACGATAGGCCTCTATTTCAAACAGCAGTTCTCTGGGTACGTAGGGGTACTCCAAGCCATATTCGTTAGCCACTCTTTTATGAAGAATCCGCTGTAAGCGAGCAAGATTGGGGAGAGTTGCAGGATCCCCTGCTCCAGGCAACACAATAGCATCCGGCGACCTCCGGACTGAAGCCGTATCACGCCCTGGTAGAGGTTTTCCACATGGGGCAGATATAGCTTTTTCCTTTATGGCTGGGACTTCCACATGGGGTGTAGTGCTCCCCGAACTCATAGGCGATCCCTCTCTAAGGCTGCGGGCTGGGGCAACAGTCTTTACATTGTCCCATCCCTTCTTGAGAAAGATCTCATCTATTTCAACATCATCCCCTACATCGGACGATGAGTCTAGGTCTGAGGTGTCATACTCCTCAGCAGGCAGGTAATTTCGGGTAGATTTGGACACATTTTCCCCAGCCTCCTTACCGACTTCTCGGGCATCCTCCCGCTCTCGAGGTCCGGTTCCGGCAAGCGCCGGGGCAGGCTTCGACTGCGGTCGCAGGAGGCCTTAACATATCCCACCTTTCATTTCGCTGGCGGGACATGAACTTCGGAAGTGGCAGAGGCAGCGTCCGCTGCGGTGTCGGCCGATAGCTCTGCAGTCTCAGGGGCATCCTTCTTTGAGACCGTCGCAGTAGGAGAGGCGGTGCACGTGGGCTCGTCTGTAGGAGCGTAGGCGTCCTCCTCCGTAGTGACAATGCCCGTGACACAATTCACCCGCTAGACCCGGGGTGACTCAGTGGGCTGGTCCACCTCGAAGAGGAACTGTCCACAAGCTGAACATCTTCCAAATGGGCGCAGTTGCACAGCCAGTCCATGGCATTTGGGACAGAGCATGCCCACGGCCTCCGTATCTCGGCAGGTGTACAAAGCGAAGCAGCCCCGGGGTTTGAGCCAGATCCCCGTATCCGTGAGTGGGGCTGTGAGTGGAGCAATGTCCATAGTTGAAGGCATCGAGAACATCCGGGGTTCCGATAAAGCTCAGGTACATGGGAATACAGACATGTTGTTCACTCTCACTTGATCCAACTCTCTCTACCTCTTGGCGCCAATACACCCACGTGTAACTCGCAGGTGGCGGGGACTCCTCCCCTTTTTCTCTTCCTGCACGTAGCTCACAGGCTTTTCTTTTTCTGGACACGCCCACGAACTACGCAGTTGGAAAAAACACAGTTCTGTGCCCCTTAACCCCTTTTTTTCTTCTCTCGCTCAAAGTTCAGTAACACAGTCCAACTCCTCCAATGGCCGACTTTGTAATCACATAGAAACCAATCCACTCGTGCAAGAGGCAGCCACATATCCCAGACTTGAGCCCCCACATGTAGCACTTACCCCCATTTAAGGGACCGTCTGGTTTTGAGTGGATCCCTTTTCTACGTTGTCTAGGTAAAAATCTCTTGGAATAAGGCCAATGTCCACACAGGAGTAAAAACCTAATGAGCAAGATTTTATTCTTTATCTTTGAGTTAAACTTGAAGAGAGAGAGTAGGAAGTTGAGAGAAGTTGGGGAAAGGTTCAGGCAAGCAACACTTAAAGTTCAATGTCAATCTTCCTTCGCCACTCAAGCCTGAGTGGGCACTGCTCACCTGGATAGTCCCTATGAGAGTGGTCCTAGCAGCCAGGATGGAGCACGAATCAAAATTTTCTCTTTTCCTGAGTATCTAGGGATATGATCGGGGAATCCTCTGCCACAGAATCCAAGTCCCGAACCACCCAGCCAAATTATACTGAACAAGAACCTCTGTGCCAGGCCAGCGCATTGCAGGCTTTGTAACTGTTGAAGATGGATCCCTCCTTAGGTGAGTCTCCAGGCCTCCTCCCGAGACAAAAGTACCGTCGCTAGTCTCTCTCTGGGACTGATACTCCCCTGGTCTCCTTTCCTAAAGTTGGGCCCCCTAGAAGTGGGCACCTCTCTGAGGTGTAGGCCCTTGCCAGCAGAGCTGGGCCTACCTTGAAACGAAGCAGCCTCGGGCTGAAGATGCCCGAGGCCCGAACACAGCCATGCACCTCGTGCCATACGGGCCACGAGGCACACACTCAGGACCAATGGGTCCCCTGGAACTCTCCTCACCTGATTGCGTCTGCCCCTTATGTACCCTCACCCAGCATGCACAGGGGGTAGACCACGCCCACTGTATGGCTGCCAAAAAAGGACACCCAAGGTGTTGTGATACCCCCCCGTAGTTCAACCTATGCCGGCGGTGACAGTGCCACCTACCGGCAACAGAGAACACTACTGACACGCAGTATCACACCCATAGCAGAAGCAATATTGAACCATTGATTGGTCTGAGCCCAACTACCGGCTTAGGCTACCCCTAAATTTCCACATAGCGCCCCCAAATATGGGGGGGGGGGCGCTACACTTAGATATCTTTTTATATACCTTTCCTGTTTTAAATGGTTCAACTACCTTTTCCCGCAGATCCTTTGACAATTCTTCTGCTTTCCCCATGACTCGGAATCTAGAAACGTCAGTGCAGCACTGGATGAAAGATGCAAGGGTCTGTCAGGAGTCCAGAAACTCATTGAACTGTTATACACACACACACTAATTACAAGCAAACAGATCACAGGTGAGGATGGTTACCTTTAATAGCCATTCAAACCCCTTTGTGTCAACTTGTGTGCATGTTATCAGGCCAAAATCACCAGGGTATGTAAACTTTTGATCAGGGTCATTGGGTAGTTTCTGTTGTGATTATGATTTAAAAAGAGTAAACACAGTTGATTGATAATAAATGGCTTCAGCCAAACACTAACCGTGAGTGAAATAAATGTTTCTGTGTTATCATTCATATTCTTTGAAAAATGGCCAAGAAATCATTATTTCTGCCAGGGTATGTAAACTTATGTGAATCTTGTGAACTTTCCACTCTGAGGGTGTGGTATCCACAATTGCTTGTATAATACTAGGGATGAGCTTAGGCATGTTCGCATTGAACACATGCAGAGCCCGCCAAGGAAGTCGGCACCGTCGGAACCGCGCTGCGCTAATCACAGGCAGGGAGACATTACCTGATCTCTGCAGCCGACAATGTCTCCCTGCCTGTGATTAGCGCAGCGCGGTTCCGACTTCCTTGGCGGGCTCTGCATGTGTTCAATGCGAACACGCCTGAGCTCATCCCTATATAATACCAATCAAAAATCCTGCTGCGATTTTGAACATAAAATCGCAGTAGAGAATGTTTTTTTTTTTGTGTCTGGCCAATTATAGGCTGGATCTGGGCGAACTTAACAGTGAACTTAGAACAAGGGCTCTAAAACCTTAAGAATGCCATGGATAAACAGAAAGTGTAGATAATACTTGGGTTAAGCATTTGTACATGCGTTTTTTAAAATGATTTTGCTAGAAATGATTGATTGTAAGAGCGACCCAGCTGTACGTAGGGGTGACCCGGTACAAAATTTGGGGAAAGTTGATAGTGCAAATAGATTGTGTAGATAATGCTTTGGTTAAGCGTCTGTACATGCGTTTTTAAACATAATTTTAAAACATGATTTTGCTAGAAATGATTGATTGTAAGAGCGACCCAGCTGTACATAGGGGTGACCCGATACTAAATTTGGGGAAAGTTAATAGTGCAAACACACCCGAAATATTTTAAATCCCGAGAGGGATTACTTGTGGAAAGTCCCAAAATTGGGGGTTGATATTGCCAGTAGGTTCACACCTTTGGCAACAGACACTCGCCAATAGTTAAAATGGCGGTCAGCCTACTTCCAGTAGAACGGAGGGGGTGCTTCCGACCGGATGCTATAATCAATGGGGAAGCGCCAGTAGCTAAGATGGCGGATTCACCGCTTCCTGTCATACGGAGCTGCTGTTCCTCATCTAAAAAATGGGGATAGGATAATATGAAGCACAAGGGGGTATAAATGAGGGGACGAGCAGTGATGAGGCAGCTTCCTGATGACGCATTTGATGCAAAATGCATAGAGGCTGCAGGATCATTATCTGCTCGGCACTTCCGGAACCATAATGAGGCTTGGGGTGCAAGCCAGCATGTGAAGGAACCATAGGGGCACACGTGTGGACCAGGCATATATATCTTCCATGTGTAGCTGGATCAGCTCAGTGCCGGCTTCAAGGCACTTTTACATGTGAGTGGATGGAATTTTTTAAATCTCAATAAATTTTTTATGATATACTACACCATGATAGTCCTTTATATGTTCCATGAGGGATCATAGAGCAAGATTCTCTACCAGTACATAGGGAGGAACTGTTGACAAGTCTGAGAGACGGAGTGGTTATCCTTATGAACCAAAGGCGTATAATCTAGCCCAGGGATATGCAATTAGCGGACCTCCAGCTGTTGCAAAACTACAAGTCCCATCATGCCTCTGCCTCTGGGTGTCATGCTTGTGGCTGTCATAGTCTTGCTATGCCTTATGGGACTTGTAGTTCTGCAACAGCTGGAGGTCTGCTAATTGCAGATCCCTGACTAGCCTATCTGGTGAGTGGCCATTCTACTTGGTGGTGGTGTAGGCACAAACACAGTGAAGGTGGAAGCAAAGCAAGTCACCAGTGAAAAGAGCAATTAGTCACATAGGACTCTTTGTGCATCTTTTATTGCAGCTATTTGGTCATTGGAGTTATATTTCACTGCACATCTCCTTTTATTTAGATAACATATCTGATGGACTAAATGAATTATAATATGAGTTTTTTGGCACTTCATATATCTTTTTTTGGACATTGCACTTTATATATTTTATGTTTAAAATCGCAGCAGGATTTTTGATTGGTATTATACAAGCAATTGTGGATACCACACCCTTATTTTTCCATCGGAAATCCGATGAAGCTGACTTCCATCAGTCTTGCCTACACACCATCAATCAAAAATCCGACCGTCCCAAACGCTGTGACGTAAAACACTCCGACGAGCAGAGAAAGTGCTTCAATGCTTCTGAGCATGCGTCGACTTGATTCTGAGCATGCGTAGGTTTTTTCTCCGATGGAGTTTCACACAGACGATCGGAATTTTCTATCGTTTTTTTTTTCCATCGGTAAAATTTAAAACATTTACTATTTTTTTTTTTTTCATCAGAAAAACTGATCGTGTGTACGCGGCATTAGAGTAGAAAGTTCACAAGATTCACACACCTACCGTATTTATCGGCGTATAACACGCACCGGCGTATAACACGCACCCCAAGTTTAGGAGGGAATTTTAAGGAAAAAAACTTTTAGGAGGGAAATTCAAGGAAAAAAAACTTACATTTAAATGCAGCATGCAGCCTTGCCCAGTGTCCATCTGCAGCCTTGCCCAGTGTCCATCTGTCCATCTGCAGCCGTGCCCAGTGTCCATCTGTCCATCTGCAGCCTTGCCCAGTGTCCATCTGTCCATCTGCAGCCGTGCCCAGTGTCCATCTGTCCATCTGCAGCCGTGCCCAGTGTCCATCTGTCCATCTGCAGCCGTGCCCAGTGTCCATCTGTCCATCTGCAGCCGTGCCCAGTGTCCATCTGTCCATCTGCAGCCGTGCCCAGTGTCCATCTGTCCATCTGCAGCCTTGCCCAGTGTCCATCTGTCCATCTGCAGCCGTGCCCAGTGTCCATCTGTCCATCTGCAGCCGTGCCCAGTGTCCATCTGTCCATCTGCAGCCGTGCCCAGTGTTCATCTGTCCATCTGCAGCCTTGCCCAGTGCCTTTGCGATCGTGTCAGTCCCGGCGGTTTTTAAAATTTGGCGCCGATTTCTGTGGAGAGGAGCGAGCGGGGCCGAGTTTACTTCGGCTAGACTCGGCTCCTCTCGCAGTTCCGCCCATCTCCACTGACTGCGCCGCTGACGGAGAAAGCCGAGTGTACTTCGGCTAGACTCGGCTCTGCTCACAGTCACAGGCAGGACTGCGAGAGGAGCCGAGACTAGCCGAAGTACACTCGGCTTTCTCTATGTCAGCGGCGCAGTCAGAGATGGGCGGGACTGCGAGAGGAGCCGAGTAAAGCCGATTGTACTTCGGCTTCGGCTCCGCTCGCTCCTCTCGCTCGTTTTCAGCAGGGGAATTCGACGGAGTATCGGCGTATAACACGCACCCACGATTTTCCCCTGATTTTAAGGGGAAAAAAGTGCGTGTTATACGCCGATAAATACGGTAATTGTTTTGACAAACATAGTGATATAGGATTGGATATTTATTTTATAAGTTAGCGCAATTCACTTTATTTTCACATATTTTCATTCAGCCTATCTTGGTTGTGTATTTAATTGCAGCAAACTATTTGTAGGAAATAAGCATCTTGGCGCCGGTAACACATTTATTCTATATGTAAACTTATGAGCACAACTGTGTGTATATGTGTGTGTGTGTGTGTGTGTGTGTGTGTGTATATATATATATATATATATATATATATATATATATATATATATATATTAGCGGTACCCCATGGGGGGCTGCTGATTGACTCTATACCCCACTGGCTACCCTGACTATGCAGATCCTTTCTTACCTCTGACACCTTGGGTTCCATTCTGAAATGTTGCGTTAGTAATAAGAAACTCCCACAGTATCACTGAACCACTCAAATTTTTTTACTGAGATCAGGAATAAACACAATGAAAAGTATGAATAAAATAAGAATGAACACAAGCTATGATTGACAGATAGTATCACTCAGTGCACATACTTATATAAACGTGTAACTTTGTGGTAACCTGAAAAGGTATAGGTGGACAGGTGCACAGGGGGATAAATATCCAATACCTTTAACACATGTATTGAATACCTTCCCACTGAGGCCTCAACACACAAACCAACATACAATGTACAACATATGCATACAATAACACAGCGCAGGTTCTGATAATATCTCACAAAATGGCTCCCCCTAGGTTGTAATTCAGAGATCAACTTAAAAGGATTGTAAACTGTAACGACACCCCAAGTATGAGAGGGGTTAAAGTAGGGTGACCAGACATCCCCGGTTTCAGGGGACAGTCCCTGGATTGAGGACACTGTCCCCGGACCAAGTCTGTCCCCGGTTTTGTCCCCGGATTGGATTTGAACAGGGGCTGGGGCAATTTCAAAGACAGTCAGTGCAGAATAAAAAAAAAAATCGGAATTACACACCCCTGCTCCGCCTACTTTCTTAGGGGGGTGTATTTTTTTTCCATTATCTGTACCCCGTTTCTGATGGTCGGAGCGGAGGGAATATTTCTTCAGTTTCGGGTGCATGCCCATTCAGCTCCGCTTGCATGTTCTTCTGCCTTGGCTCAAGTCCCGGCCAGCCGCCTGCCTGCTTATCTCCTTGCTTTCCCTGGCGAAGTGATCTTCTGCTCCCCACCCAGTAGTAGCCGGGGCCTGGAGAGTAAGACTTGACCAGCTGTGAGGCGGGCGGCGGCGGCAACGGGCAGAGAGCCGCCATTACTAGTAAACAAAAAATAAAAATATGTCCCCGGATTTCATTTAAAAAATCTGGTCACCTTAGGTTAAAGCCGTTTAGGATATTCCCTTTCCAAACACCAAGGCAGCTACCGACACTCCAGTCAGGCGAACAAGACCCATAACAATAAATTCTCCCCCAATAACGAGACAAAGCTCTGTCTTGAGGTTCAAGCAGGACTGATAATCTTTATTGAAAAGACTACAAGTTTTATACCCAGTCAAAAGAGGAGGTTCTTACATTCTGCTCATATTACTCTGAAAATACACCTGTGACCAGACCTAATTAACATGAGATAATTACCTAATCAGTTTACACAGCCTGGCTGTCTCCTAAACTCCAATACACATCATCACAGGACTCCTTCATACAATACAGGGTCAATTAGCCCAATCCTCAAAGAAAAGATCCTTAGAAGTTAGCCTGTACTCAATTTACATTACAACAGGCAGACAGGTGGCTGAAGTTGAACACATCAGCCTCTTTCAATTAACATGTTGAGTTCAGAATCAAACAAACAGTAAATAGTCTTTTACACATATCCTGGGAGATATTGTGGATAAATATCACTGTCCCATTTTTAAGTAGTCCAAGATATATTTTCTCAGTCACCCTATGCCCCTAATGGACATAGGGTGATTTAGACATAAGAGGTGCATGGGGAGCTGAAGCAAAGGTATCTCATACTTTTCAAGAGATTCTGGGTTCCACGGGCCCTCCCGTTACATAAACCTTCCTGTTTTTTCACCTTAATGCATCCTATGCATTAACACATATCAGTTTCCCCCATCAGTGCCGCCTTATCTGTCCCCATCAGTGCCGCCTTATATGTGCCCACCAGTGCAGCCTATCAGTGCCCATCAGTGCTGCCTCATCAGCGCATATCAATGAAGGAGAAAAACGACCTGTTTGCAAAAAATATGTACAAAATATAAAACATGATTTTTTTTTTTTTTTCACAATTTTCCATCTTTTTTTTGTTTGTTTAGCAAAAAATAAAAACCCCAGAGGTGACCACCAAAAGAAAGCTCTATTTGTGGGGAAAAAATGATAAAAAATTTATTTGGGTACAGCGTTGTATGACCGCGCAATTGTCATTCAAAGTGCATCAGCGCTGAAAGCTGAAAATTGGTCTGGGCAGGAGGGGGGGTTTAAGTACCCAGTAAGTAAGTGGTTTTAAAAAAAAATAATTAACCTTTAGTACCACTTTAAATGTAGAGCAGCAAAGCCTAGTAAAAGAAGAATGGTGAATGTTCCTTAATTTCCGGATGTCTTCAGCTAGCCTGATATTTATACTGCAGTGTGATTTTGTGTTGTTTTGTAATCCAAAAGGGACAAAGGACACAAATGTCTGAAGAACAAGAAATATGCTGTGGTTGCTCAATCTGAAAAACTATCACCACTTGTAAATTCCTCTTTACATGAGAGAGTAATACAGTACTGACCTTACAGCGCAGGGGAAAAGGCAAGGCCCCAAAGTCTAGCTTTATGATGCCTGTGAAGCAGTAGATCCACCTCAGTGGAACCACAAGTCTCACCAGAAGTCAGTAGAAAAGAAACTAACTCAGCAACTTGGGTGACATAGTGCAGCTAGGAGTGGCATATGGAAGCTTGGGATGGCATAGGGCAGCTTGTGGTGGCATAGGGCAGCTTGGGGTGGTATAGGACAGGTCAAGACTGTGCTGTGATACTGTGCTGTACAGTAACTTACAGAATCAATCATTCCTGGCTGCAGATGAAGACCCGAGCAGGGCTGCTGAGTCCTCCCCTCTATCTTCTTCAGCTGCGGGATCAGCCATAGTGAAGAAGTTTGTGGGAGGAGTGGAGGAGGCAGCCACACCCCCCAGCTCCGCCCACCAACTCCGGCCCAGAGGGGATGAGTGACAGCTTAACCTGACGGGGGAGTGTCATAGGCAGCCTCGCCCCCCCCCCCCCCGCACGGCTTGCAAAATAATTATATAATACAGTGTGTTGTGGTGGTGGCCCCGGTGTCACCCCTCTGCGCAACCAAACCGTTCAACATAACTATAGTAGCAACCCCATGGCCACACACACACACACACACATACACACATACACACACACATACATACATACATACATACATACACATATATATATTTATCACACAGAGGTTCATTTTGCAATATAAAAAAAATAAAAATTATGATAATATTATATAGGCTGACTTAAGATGTATATTTCAGTTTATCTAAAACTTTCCAAGCTGCTATTTGTAAAGGGCAAAATAAAAGGGATTTTGGTTATTTATTTAAGGTAATTTAGCCACTTCAATACCGGGCACTTACACCCCCTTCCTGCCCAGGCCAATTTTCAGCTTTCTGTGCTGTCGCTGTTTAAATGACAATTGCGCGGTCATGCTACACTGTACCCAAACATGATTTTTATAATTTTGTTCCCACAAATAGAGCTTTCTTTTGGTGGTATTTGATCACCTCTGCAGTTTTTATTTTTTGCTATACAAATAAAAAAAGACCGAAAATTTAGAAAAAAATAAAAGTTTTTTTTTTTTTTCTGTTATAAAATTTTGGAAATAAGTTTTCTCCTTCACTGATGGGCACTGATAAGGCGGCACTGACAGGCACTGATAAGGTGGCACAGATGAGGCGGTGCCAATGAGGTGGCACTTATGGGCACTGACGATGGGCACTGATGTGCGGCACTGATGGGCATTGATAGGCGGCACTGATGGGCACTCATGGGTGGCACTGGTGGGCACTGACTGGCACTGATAGGCGACACTGCTGGGCACTGATGGGCATTGATGCATGGCACTGATATGTGGCACTGATGCATATCCCTGGTGGCACTGGCAGGGATTTTGGGTGGGCACTGGTTGGCAGCTGCCTGGGCATTGATTTTCAGCTGCCTTGGCACAGATTGGCATTCCCTGGTGGTCTAGGAGGCATACCTGGTGGTCCAGTGTGGATTCCCATTCCTGGTGGTTCTGGGTGGCATACTGGTGGTCCTTGGCGGGGATCCGAGGGGGTGCTGCGCTGATAAACTATCATTGGGCACGGCTGATCACCTGGTAAAGAGCCTCTGGCTTTACCGAGATCGGTGTGTCAGACTGACACACCGCACCACCGATCGCCGTGATGCGTGCCCCCCACGGGCGTGCGGCGGCTGTTATCCTGCTGGACGTTATATGATGTCCAGTCAGGATAGCAGAACCACTTCCCGGACATCAATCTGCTATTGACCGGGCGGGAAGTGGTTAAGGTTTAAGGTATTTAATCGAAAAAATATATATTTCTAAATGTTTTTAAGATGCTTGCGGTGATAGCGAGGAATATACAGTATATAGATATATACAATATCTCCTTGTTAGATGAGAAAAATGGAAACATAAAAGTACTGTTTTCAATTACCGTATATACTCGAGTATAAGCCGACCCGAAAATAAGCCGAGGCACCTAACTTTACCACAAAAAACTGGGAAAACTTATTGACTCGAGTATAAGCCTAGGGTGTCCATCTGCATGCCTCACTGTGCCCATGCCTCACTGTGCCCATGACTAGACTGACGTTTAACATGGGAGTCTATGGAAGGGGTGCCCAACTTTAAAAAATCAGTGCTCCCCGGCTGTAACTTGCATATGTGCCAAGTTCCAAGTCCAGGGACCCTACCACCGGCCGGTAATGGGTCCCGAAAATCACCAGAGAAATCATCGTTTAACATGGGAGTCTATGGAAGGGGTGCCTGGGTTTGAAAAATCGGTGCTCCCCGGCCTTGGGTCCCCCGGACAACAAACTTTGTACACGTGTAGAGGAAGAGTGGGGCTAAATGTGTGCCAAGTATGGCTGGTACCAGGTCCCAAAATTCCGGGAGATCAGGCGCAAAAAGATGGCTTGAGTATAAGCCATGGGGGGCATTTTCAGCACAAAAAAATGTGCTGAAAAACTCGGCTTATACTCGAGTATATACGGTATATTGCAAAGTGCTGCGCAAACTGTTGTCACAATATAAATCCTGTATAATAATATTAATAATTCCTCCACATAGATATCAGACCTCTACCTGCACCAATGGCATACTTCAGGCTGCCATAGGTAATATAGCTTTTCATCTGCAGAAAAGAATAACCGCACAATTTTAGGACAGCTTCATTGGGGCAGGGGGTTCTGGCATAAATTGAAGAATTTATTTGCTTGAAAGCTTTTTCCTTGTTAATCTCCCATTCCTGTGATGAACCATTCTGCACCTGTACAGATCCACACTGGCAGCTGGTGTCTGTGAGTCATCCATTTATAAATATGGCATAGATTATAGTTAAAGCTGAACTCCAAGCAGATATAAAAGACACAAATGAATGCTGCTGTGTAATCATTAAATAAATGTATATATACCGAAGTTACATAGTTAGTCAGGTTGAAAAAAAGACACAAGTCCATCTAGTTTAACTCCAAAAAAAAACAAAAAAACAATCCCATATACACAATCCTTCTTCCACAGTTGATCCAGAGGAAGGCGAAAAACCAATTTGCTACAGCAGGGGAAAAAATTCCTTCCTGATCCCCCGAGAGGCAATCGGATCAACTTTACCTATAAATATCAGTACCCAGTTATATTATGTACATTGAGGAAAGTATCCAGGCCTTTTTTTAAAGCAATCTACTGAGCTGGCCAGAACCACCTCTGCAGGGAGTCTATTCCACATTTTTCACAGCTCGTACTGTGAAGAAACCTTTCCGTATTTGGAGATGAAATCTTTTTTCCTCTAGACCAGTGGTTCTCAACCTTTCTAATGCAGTGACCCCTTGATAAAATTTCCCAAGTTGTGGGGACCCCAACAGTAAAATTATTTTCATAGCGTGGGTTGTCAGCACCCAAGGAAAGACAAGTAATTTGCGCCCCTAACCCATGGACATTTAGCGCTCCCTGAGTCCCTTCCACTCGTACAGTATTAGAACCCCTTATGGTACATTTTAGGATGTATCACTCTTTCTCTTTGTTCTCCTTTCTTTCTCTTTTATCTCTCTCTATCCTAATTTCTTGATTTTTTTTCCCCCATTCCTCTCTCTAGCCGTCTTTCTTGTTCTTTCTCTTATTCTTTCTCTCCCTTTTTCTTTGTTCCTCCCCCTCTTTTCCTCTCCCTTCCATGTATTCTCTATATTTATTCCTTATCTTACTCCTTGGTGGGGGGGAATGGGAAGAGTGGCGGTGCTGGCAGGGAGTTGGGATGAGTGGCGGTGCTGGTGGTGGGTGGAATAAGTGGCAGTGCTGGGGAGAGTTCTGATCAGCCAACTTAGGTGCTCTTGATCAAGGTCAGCTGCCCGTCTGAGAACTTTAGTGGGGAATTGTAATGGCAACTATAATCACAGGTAGTGTTACTCATTGTGTCTCCAACTTCACTGTGTCTCCGACTTCACTGTGTCTCTGACTTTGTGGTGTCTCGCAGCAGTGGCACCTATGCCGAAATCAGGAGGTGGGGTCTCCTCCAGCCCCTCCCACTTCACATTCCTCACCAGTCAGCTGACCCCTAGTCTCTGCCCCCCCAGCCATGTCGTTAACTGAATGGTCGGCTGCGAAGAGGCTGAGTGGGCAGCCGGGGCTCCAGAAACAGCCCAGCTGGGCGGCCACAGGCTCCAGGGACAGCCTTGCTGGGTGGCCGTGAAAAGCCTGGGAGAGCAGTGCGGGCTTCAAGAACAGCCCAGAATTTGGTGACCCCTGGCAAATCGTCATTTGACCCCCGAGGGGGTCCCGACCCCCAGGTTGAGAACCACTGCTCTAGACGTAAAGAGTGCCCCCTTGTCCTCTGTGATGACTCTGTGAATAACTCAACACCATGTTCACTATATGGACCCCTTATGTATTTATACATGTTGATCATATCTCCCCCTTAATCTCCTCTTCTCAAGAGAGAATACATTTAGTTCCTCTAATCTTTCCTCATAGCTGAGCTTCTCCATGCCTCTTATCAGTTTGGTTGCCCTTCTCTGCACTTTCTCCAGTTCCCTGATATCCTTTTTGAGAACTGGTGCCCAAAACTGAACTGCATATTCCAGAAGAGGTCTTACTAATGATTTGAATAGGGGCAAAATGATATCTCTCTCTGGAGTCCATACCTCTCCTAATACAAGAAAGGACTTCCCTCGCTTTGGAAATCGCAGCTTGGCATTGCATGCCATTATTGAGCTTATGATTTACCAAAACCCCCAGATCCTTCTCCACTACGAATCCCCCCAGTTGTACTCCCCCTAGTATGTATGATGCATTCATATTCTTAGCCCCCAAGTGCATAACTTTACATTTATCAACATTAAACCTCATTTGCCACATAGTCGCCCAATTAGACAGAGCATTGAGGTCGGCTTGTAATGCCGCGCACACACGGTTGGAAATTCCGCCAGCAAAAGTCCGGTGTGAGCTTTTGGTGGGAAATTCCGACCGTGTGTATGCTCCATCTGACTTTTGCTGTCGGAATTTTCGCCAGCCATCCAAGGTTTTTCCGATGGAAAATCCGACCGTGTGTATGGGGCATAAATTGGAGACATCCTGTAAGGACGTTATTCCACTGCATAGCTTGGTGTCATTTGCAAAGACAGAAATGTTACTTTTGATCTCGGACCCAATATCATTTATAAAGATATTAAAAAGTATGGGCCCCAACACTGAACCTTGGGGTACACCACTGATAACCTTGGACCATTCAGAGTAAGAATCATTAACCACTACTCTCTGAATTCTGTCTTTTAGACAGTTTTCTATCCATTTACAAACTGATATTTCCAATCCTGTAGACTTTACCTTACACATGAGCCGTGTGTGGGGAACTCTATTGAACGCTTTTGCAAAATCCAAGTGTAGCAGGATGTCCATATGAAAGAAGGAATCCGGCTCCCTCCGGTGGTATAAGTGTTACAATGCAACTAATGCACTTTGGGACAGATATCAGCTAGGAGAAAAGACTTTGTTGCTTTTAGTAAAAGACAGACTACATTACCCAGGGTGCATTGCAACACCGCAAAGCATTCTGGGCAGACTACTTAAACCAGGGGAGGGGCCAGCGTCTCTCTCTCTGGATCCAGCTCTCAATCAAGCAGGAAGTTGGCACGGAGGCCTGCTTCCTAAGGATTAGGCCAGAAGCCTGGGCCTAAATTACGGGAGTGCCTGAGTGATTTCCAGCAGAGGATCGTCCACAGCGTCCTGTGATTGCCCAGCAGAGACCGGAGTCGTCCATCACCATATGCTGTTAGTGACGGAGTCCGGAGACTGCAGCTGAAGCAGAAGCGTGGAGATCGAGTGACCGGGACAAGCCAGAGGAGACTATCTGAAAGTCGGGCCTGTTTGGTGAGAAGGGCACCTGCCCAGAATTGACTACTACTTTAGAGGAAAGTGATTTAGTTAGTGCCAGCCACACTTGACCTATCACGCCACAGCTTGCGGCCTAGTGTATCTCACTGGAGACTATGTGATCAGAGATTGGTGCATCCGTCATTAGTGGGTGGCAGGCACACGAGTACTCAGGTATATTGCGGATAATTACAGCATCTTGTTGAAACCCTGTGGATTACAATTTAACTTGTGCACCGACGGTGGCTAGCGAAGACTTCATTGGAGAAAGGAACTTTGAGTGGGACGCAGATAGGCCTTGCTTACCTATTATAGGGAATGAACACGTGCAAGGTATTGCAATAAAGGGGGAGCTCGCGAGCAACCAGTTAGCCATGCAGAGACACATATAGATACATGTACATATATATAGCTGATGTTATTTCCTGTTATTACCTAATCTCAGTGATACCTATCCTTATTGGTTTATTGACTCTGCAATGCGCATGCAGAGTCAACTGTGTGTATTAATGTGATTCTTTACCCTTCCCTTTTATACTGAGTAAAGGTACCTTTGATTAAGCATATAACTTGTGTGAAGTATCTCTGTCACTTAGAAGGACTAGTGACCAGCAAAGGTAATAACATTTACAGGTTATTGTGTGATGTATGCAGGATTGTGTCTCCTAATACTCAATAGGTCTCACACTCCTTATTCATATCAGTTGTGCTAAGGGAAGGTTTGAGCCACTTCCAGGGGTTGATAGGCAGGACGTAGACCCAAATCAAACAAACAGCAGCTCCTACGGGGGTAGTGCTACACAAGTATACCACGTCCACCGCCACCCCTCTGTCCAAGGTTTTACTTACCTCCTTCATAAAAAGAAATCAGGTTTGTCTGACAACTTCTGTCTTTCATGAATCCATGCTGTCTGTTGCTAAAAATATTTTTTTCCAGCAAGAACCCATCTATGTGGTCTTTTATTATTCTCTCCAGTATCTTCCCAACTATAGAAGTTAAACTAACAGGTCTATAGTTACTTGTTAAAGACTTTGATCCCTTTTTAAATATGGGCACCACATTGGCCCTGCGCCAATCCAGTGGTACTATTCCTGTCATTAATGAGTCCCTAAATATTAGAAACAATGGCCTTGAAATTACAGAGCTCAATTCTTTTAGGATCTGTGGGTGGATGCCATCTGATCCAGGTGCTTTATCCACCTTTATTCTGTCTAAATATTTCTGGACCATATCACCTTTGCGCCATATATATATATATATTTATATGTGTATATATTTTTTTAATGATAGCAGTGTAAGTACCTAATTTCCTCCTTTTGACCTGCTATCAGCCTCTTGCAGTCCCTGTACAGCAGATTTTTTTTTTTGCACAGGGTTCTCCCCAAAATACATACCTACAATCAGCTTCTAACTTCAGCTTGTTCAATTAAGCTTTGACAAAAAAAAAAAAAAAAAACAGGAAGCTGATTGGTTTCTATTCAGAGCTGCACTGGGTTTTTTCACTCTCCAATTTTAATAAATCGACCCCATTCATTGCCTTTTATTCTTCTCTCCCTCTCTCCCTCTACTTATACTGAAGTTATGCTGCACCATTCTCCTGTGGCCAGCAGGGGGAGATCTAAAGCCAAACAAGCCCATAGACTTCTATGCAGAGTGCTGAGAATCCTGGGAGTTGTAGTTTGAGACAGCAGCCATATAATGGGACAAATAGACACCTTACAGTGTAATTCCCAAGAGACACTGGTGCAAGGAGGAGGAGTGGAGATTTTTTCCTGAGACTGCTCAATTACGTTCTTCCTCTTGGTGCTGAGGGAGTCGGTGATAGCACATTTGCTGCATACTGCCGAGAGAACCCATCCCAACCAGCGGCTTCTATGGAGGTAGAGCTACACTTGAATGGCAGGGATTCCCATTGACAGTGGGTGCAAGCCACCACCAGTGACAGCGGGAAACTATAATATATAGAAGTGGTAGAAAATATTCTTACATACAGTGCCTTGAAAAAAGTATTCATACGCCTTTAAAATTTTGAATAAAATTCATTTTATGTGATAGACCAACACAAAGTGGCACATAATTGTGAAGAGGAAGGAAAATGATAAATGGTTTTCAACATTTTTTACAAATAAATATTTGAAAAGTGTGGCGTGCCTTTGTATTCAGCCCCCTTTACTCTGATACCCCTAACTAAAATCTAGTGGAACCAATTGTCTTCAGAAGTCACCTAATTAGTAAATAGAGCCCACCTGTTCTGTGAAGCCCTCAGAGGTTTGTTAGAGAATCTTAGTGAACAAACAGCATCATGAAGGCCAAGGAACACACCAGACAGGTCAGGGATAAAGTGAGAAGTATAAAGCAGGGTTAGGTTATAAAGAAATATGCCAAACTATCTCACGGAGCACTGTTCAATCCATCATCCGAAAATGGAAAGAGTACGGCACAACTGCAAACCCACCAAGACATGGCCGTCCACCTAAACTGACAGGCCGGGCAAGTAGAGCATTCATCAGAGAAGCAGCCAAGAGGCCCATGGTAACTCTGGAGGAGCTGCAAAGATCCACAGCTCAGGTGGGAGAATCTGTCCACAGGACAACTATTAGTTGTGCACTCCACAAATCTGCCCTTTATGGAAGAGTGACAAGAAGAAAGCCATTGTTGGAAGAAAGTCATAAGAAGTCCCATTTGCAGTTTGTGAGAAGTCATGTGGGGGACACAGGAAACATGCAGAAGAAGGTGCTCTGGTCAGACGAGACCAAAATGGAGCTTTTTGGCCTAAAAGCAAAACGCTATGTGTGGTGGAAAACTAACACTGCACATCATCCTGAACACACCACCCCCACTGTGAAACATGGTGGTGGCAGCATCCTGTTGTGGGGATGCTTTTCTTAAGCAGGGACAGGGAAGCTGGTCAGAGTTGATGGGAAGATGGATGGAGCCAAATACAGGACAATCTTGGAAGAAAACCTGTTAGAGTCTGCAAAAGACTTGAGACTGGGGCGGAGGTTCACCTTCCAGCAGGACAACGACCCTAAACATACAGCCAGAGCTACAATGTAATGGTTGAGATCAAAGCATATTCATGTGTTAGAATGGCCCAGTCAAAGTCCAGACCTAAATCCAATTGAGAATCTGTGGCAAGACTTGAAAATTGCTGATCACAGACGCTCTCCATCCAATCTGACAGAGTTTGAGATATTTTGCAAAGAAGAATGGGAAAAATGTCCCTCTCTAGATGTGCAAAGCTGGTAGAGACATCCCCAAAAAGACTTGCAGCTGTAATTGCAGTGAAAGGCGGTTTTACAAAGTATTGACTCAGGGGGGCGCTATACAAATGTACCCTACACTTTTCACATATTTATTTGTAAAAAAAAATTGAAAACCATTTATAATGTTCCTTCTACTTTGTGTTTGTCTATCACATAAAATCCCAAAAAAATACATTTACGTTTTTGGTTGTAACATGACAAAATGTGGAAAATTTCAAGGGGTATGAATACTTTTTAACCACTTAAAGTGGTTGTAAACCCACTTTTTTTTTTTTGGCCCACCTGCAAGAGAAAGGCATAATGAGCTATTATGACTAGCATAATAGCTCATTATGTTCCACTTACCTTAGATCGGGGCCCCCGAAGCCGTCCTCGTCCCTCTGTCCAGCCGCAGACATCACTGCGGCGATAGCCGGAATGTTACTTCCGGGTATCGCCGCACCAGCCAATCACAGCGCCGCTCCGGCGCTGTGATTGGCCGGAGCGGCGGAGACGTCACTCTGCGCATGCGCGCGGGAGGCGTCCCACTCGGCTACGCCCAGCGATTGCTGGGAAGTAGCCGAGTATGTGAATGGGATTAACCCCATAAATGCGCCGTTGTCTACGGCGCGCATGCGCCGTAGATAGCGGCGCTTGACATTTTAGTAAATATCTCCTAAACCGTGTAGGTTTAGGAGATATTTCTTGCACCTACAGATAAGCCTTAATCTAGGCTTACCTGTAGGTGCAAGTTGAAAAAGTGGGTTTACAACCACTTTAAGCCCCGGACCATTTTGTAGCTAAAGGACCAGAGGTGTTTTCAGAATTTTGCACTGCGCTGCTTTAACTGTAAATTGTGCGGACATGCAATGTTGTACCCAAACAAAATTTGCGTCCTTTTCTTCCCACAAATAGAGCTTTCTTTTAATGGTATTTGATTGCCTCTGCGATTTTTATTTTTTGCGATATAAACGGAAAAAGACTGAAAATTTAGAAAAAAAATGATATTTTCTACTTTTTGTTTTAAGAAAAATCGAATAAACTCAATTTTAGTCATACATTTAGGCCAAAATGTATTCAGCCACATGTCTTTAGTAAAAAAAAAAATGTCAAGCGTATATTTATTGGTTTGCGTAAAAGTTATAGCGTCTACAAACTAGGGTACATTTTCTGGAATTTACACAGCTTTTAATTTATGACTGCCTATCTCATTTCTTGAGGTGCTAAAATGGCAGGGCAGTACAAACCCCCCCAAATGACCCCATTTTGGAAAGTAGACACCCCAAGGAAATTGCTGAGAGGCATGTTGAGCCCATTGAATATTTTTTTTTTTTTTTTGTCCCAAGTGATTGAATAATGACAAAAAAATAAAATAAATTACAAAAAGTTGTCACTAAATGATATATTGCTCACACATGCCATGGTTATATGTGAAATTGCACCCCAAAATACATTTTTCTGCTTCTCCTGAGTACGGGGATACCACATGTGTGGGACTTTTTAGGAGCCTAGCCGCGTACGGGACCACGAAAACCAAGCACCGCCTTCAGGATTTCTAAGGGCACAAATTTTTGATTTCACTCCTCACTACCTATCACAGTTTTGAAGGCCATAAAATGCCAAAATAGCACAAAACCCCCCCAAATGACCCCATTTTGGAAAGTAGACACCCCAAGCTGTTTGCTGAGAGGCATGGTGAGTATTTTACAGCTCTCATTTGTTTTTGAAAATGAAGAAAGAAAATAATTTTATTTTTTTTTCAATTTTCAAAACTTTGTGACAAAAAGCGAGATCTGCAAAATACTCACCATACCTCTCAGCAAATAACTTGGGGTGTCTACTTTCCAAAATGGGGTCATTTGGGGGGGGGGGGTTGTGCCATCTGGGCATTCCATGGCCTCCGAAACTGTGATAGGCAGTGAGGAGTGAGATCAAAAATTTACACCCTTAGAAAGCCTGAAGGCGGTGCTTGGGTTTTGGGGTCCCGTACGCGGCTAGGCTCCCAAAAAGTCTCACACATGTGGTATCCCCGTACTCAGGAGAAGCAACAGAATGTATTTTGGGGTGTAATTCCACATATGCCCATGGCATGTTTGAGCAATATATCATTTAGTGACAACTTTGTGCAAAAAAAAAAAAAAAATTATTATTTCCGCAACTTGTGTCAACATATAAAATATTCCATGGACTCGACATGCCTCTCAGTATATAGCTTGGGGTGTCTACTTTCCAAAATGGGGTCATTTGGGGGGGTTTTGAACAGTTCTGGCATTTTATACACAACATTAGGAAGCTTACATCCACTCTTCTAACCACTTGAAGACAAAGTCCTTTCTGACACTTTTTGTTTACATGAAAACATATTTTTTTTTTTTTTGCAAGAAAATTATGTTGAAACCCCAAACATTATATATTTTTTTAAAGCAAAGGCCCTACAGATTAAAATGGGTGTTGCATTTTTTTTTTCCACACAGTATTTGCGCAGCGACTTTTCAAACGCATTTTTTGGGGAAAAAATACACTTTTTTTGATTTTAATGCACTAAAACACACTATATTGCCCAAATGTTTGATGAAATAAAAAAGATGATCTTAGGCCGAGTACAAAGATACCAAACACGACATGCTTTAAAATTTCGCACAAACGCGCATTGGCGGCAAACTACATACATTTTTAAAAGCCTTTAAAAGCCTTTACAGGTTACCACGTTAGATTTACAGAGGAGGTCTACTGCTAAAATGACTGCTCTCGATCTGATCTTCGCGGTGATACCTCACATTGATTGATTACTTGTATAGCGCTACAAATGTGAACTGAATCGCCTCAAGGCGCTTGCATCCAGTGACGTCCTGTTCCATTAGAAGAGGTGGGTCTTAAGTTTTTTCCTGAAAGCTCGATGGTTTTCTTCCATGCGGATAAAAGTGGGTAGAGCTTCCATAGCCGCGGTCCTTGGACTGCAAATCTTCGATCTCCCTTCCATTTGTAACGGGATTTGGGGATGTGGAGGAGGTTTTGATTGGTTGACCGGAGAATGCGTTTGGGGGAGTAGTGTTTAATTTTCTCGCATAAATATTGCGGTGCGTTTCCTTGTGTGCACTTGTGGGTGAGGCAGAGGGTCTTGAATGTGACCCGATCCTTTACGGTTAGCCAATGCAGGGTCCTCAGTGAAGGGGTGATCGATTCCCAAGGTTTTTTCCCTGTTACCAGTCTAGCTGCCGTGTTCTGGACGACTTGTAGGCGCGAGATCTGATATTTAGGTAGTCCTATGTAGAGGGAGTTTGCATAGTCGAGTCGGGAGTTGATGATTGTACCAACTACTACTGCTGTGTCCTCTTCCGGGATGAAGGGGATGAGTCTCCGTAACAGACGGAGGAGATGGTGTGATCTGCTGACTACTGATCCTATTTGTGCATCCATCGACATCTCTGAGTCAAAGATGACTCCGAGACTTTTGACTTTTGTGCTCGGGGTAATGGTCTGTCCAAGAATGGTGGGTGGTGTCCACGACGTCTTTGTTTTTTGGTTTGCGTAGAGGAGAAGAAGTTCTGTTTTGGATCCATTGAGCATGGTGCAATTGCTGTTTACATATGATGCCAGACCAACGCTTGCGTTCGCCATTGCGCAAGAGCAGGGCAGGACAGGGGTGCTTTTTTTTTTTTTTTTTTTTTTTTTTTTTATCATTAATTTTGCTTTTTTATTTTATTTTTAAACTGTTCCTTCCATTTTTTTTTTTTTATAATTTTTATTGTTATCTCAGGGAATGTAAATATCCCCTATGATAGCAATAGGTAGTGACAGATACTCTTTTTTTGAAAAAACTGGGGTCTATTAGACCCTAGATCTTTCCTTCTTCCCTCAAAGCATCTGACCACACCAAGATCGGTGTGATAAAATGCTTTCCCAATTTCCCAATGCCGCTTTTTATATCCGGGGGGGGGGACATTCCCTCCCACTGCTTGTAAAAGCAGTCCAGAGGCTAATTAGCCGCTAGAATTGCTTTTACATGAAAGCCGGCCGCTGACTGAAAAGAATGATACCAAGATGATACCTAAACCCGCAGGCATCAATCTAGTATAACCATTCAAAGTCCAGCAACATACCAGTACGTTGCTGGTCCTTGTTGGACATGTATTGTAATCTTTTTTTTCATGCAGCCTGTTGGCTGAACGAAAAAAGAGATTGATCGGTGGGTATGCCCACCATTAGAATACCTCCCTTCATTCACCCACTTCTAATGATGGGCATACATGCACCATTTATATATGCCGAAGCATGGGGGCATCCTCCCGCAAAAGTTATGCCGCACACACATGGTCAGACTTTTCCACGGTCAAGCCTTCGTCGGAATTTCGACCGTATGTACGCGGCATTAGGAGCAAAATCGCTCCTCCGCTCCTCCGCCCCTGCTGCCCCAATGCTTCGGCATATATGCTTTTTTTTTTTTTTTTTTTTTTTTTTTTTAACTGTGGTGGTGAAATCACCTCCTACAGCACTGGAGTCGCAGGGATCAGGCCTGTCTCTGCGAACGCTGCAGTTATGTGTGTTGTGTTTTGTAAGTGACAGTGATCGATCGATACTGCACTTGGGTGGCCTGGGCTGGACGGAGGGGCAAAACGCAGGTGCTAGCAGGTATCTGGGCTGATCCTGCTAACACTGCATTTTTGGGAACCCTAAATTGCTGGGGACACTAGTATAGATCTGATCAGATATTGATCTGTTCAGATACTATACCACTAAGGCCCCTTTCACACTGGGGCGTTTTTCATGCGGTTTAGCGCTAATATTAGCGCTATTATACCACATGAAAAATTCCTGCCTGTAGCCTTCAATGTGAAAGCCCGAAGGCTTTCACACTGAAGCGGTGCGCTAGCAGGACCGCTCCAAAAGTCCTGCTAGCCGCTTCTTTACAGCGGTAGCCGCGGTTTGCGGGCGGTATTAACCCTTTTTCGGCCGCTAGCGGGGGTTAAATTCACCCCCCTAGCGACCGCATACCGCGGTAAGAACGACGGTATAGCAGCGCTGAAAATCGCGCTGCTATACCGCCACCACACCTGCCCGCCCCAGTGTGAAAGGGGCCTAAGGGAGGTGTATGCTTCACGCGTGGGTGTTAGCGTTACTGGCACTAACCTGATGCTGCCTGGGGCGACACAGACCCTCTCTGACGCTAAAACCCAATTGATTTCACCCACCGGGCGATCAGGGGGTTAAACCTTTATTGGGTTATATACGGCGGGTGCCCTGACACTATAAAAAGCAAACTAACTAACCAGCGTCACCCGTAACACTTATATGGTGATCACTGGTGAAAGGGTTAACTAGGGGCAATCAGGGGGTTAAACCTTTATTAGGTAATATTTGGGGGTACCCGACGCTATAAAAACCTGCGGCGAACCTAAAAAAAATAACTGGCTACCTATCGGCATCACCGACACTAAGACAGCGATCAGAAAAACGATTGCTTAGTGACAGCGGTGCTAGGGGGTGAAAGGGTTACCTGGGGGGGCGATCAAGGGGTTAAACCTTTATTGGGTAATATATGGGGGTACCTGACGCTATAAAAACCTGCGGCGAACCTAAAAAAAATAACTGGCTACCTATCGGCATCACCAAGACAGCGATCAGAAAAACGATTGCTTAGTGACACGGGTGAAAGGGTTACCTGGGGGGGCAATCAAGGGGTTAAACCTTTATTAGGTAATATATGGGGGTACCCGACGCTATAAAAACCTGCGGCGAACCTAAAAAAAAATAACTGGCTACCTATCGGCATCACCGACACTAAAACAGCGATCAGAAAAACGATCGCTTAGTGACGGCGGTGCTAGGGGGTGAAAGGGTTACCTGGGGGGCGATCAAGGGGTTAAACCTTTATTAGGGGGGTTAGGGGGCTACACTAGACCTAAAACTAACTGCCATGACACTTTTACAGTCACAAATGTCACTGATTGCAGTGATCAGTAAATAAATGGTCACTACAATCAGTGACACTGTGACTGGGGGGTGATCTGGGGGGGGCCTGGGGGGGCGATCATGTGCCTATGAGTGCTGGTGTTAGTGTAGTGTTTGTGCACTAACCTCTGTGTCTTCTCTCATGCGGCGCTCGGTATATGTGAGCGCCGCATGAGGGATGACATCACTTCCTCCTGCCTGTGTAAACATTACACAGGCAGAGGAAGCATTTGATTCGCCGGGAGCGATCGCGAGGGGGTGGCCAGAATCGAATGGCGGCCCCCTCATCACGGATCGCTTCCGATTGGACCCCCCACCCATACGAAGGCAGTCACGTACAGGTATGTGATTGTGCCTGTCCGTGCCATTCTGCCGACGTATATTTACAGTGGGCGGTCGTTAAGTGGTTAAAGGAACTGTTGATGTTGATGTTCAGCTCCCACCTAACAAGGGAGTTGCAGGAGCAAAAATATGGGTGTTCATCTGAATGGTCGAACAACCAAAGTTTGGTTCAGAACCTAGGCTTGGACTGAACTGTTGGCTCATCTCTAGATATAAGAAAAAAATACAGGGATAGAGACAATGGTATAAAGCCAGCAATTGGGCAGATTTACTAAAACTGGAGAGTGCAAAATCTGGTGCAGCGCTGCAAAGAAATAGAAACCAATCAGCTTCCAGGTTTTATTGTCAAAGCTTAATTGAACAATTTGAAGTCAGATGCTGATTGGCTACCATGCATTTAGTAAATCTCCCCCCAATGGCTCTAATTGGGTTTGAAATGAACAGAGTAATTCCCTCTTCTAATTTCTGCCACATACTTTCCTGCATATGTGTGCCGATATCCTAATTCAGATGTAAATTGATTGCAGAGGAGACAGCTGTTCTGATTATTGGCACTAATTTCGATAATAAATGGGTTAATAATGTAAAAGGCAAATTACCCCCTGAAGGGCCCTGTGCCCTTGCTACTCAGCATGTTCTGATATATGACTATTACCCAGTCTAATATAGTTAATAAAGGACTTTAAAGGTCACTGACTGCCATGAAAAATATGCAGATTTTCAGCTTAAAATTTAAGTTCAGTAAAAGCGCCCATTTACTATTTCGTATTTTCTGCCTGTAACATACCAAATATACTTGAGTATAAGCCAACCCGAATATAAGCCGAGGCACCTAATTTTACCACACAAAACTGGGAAAATGTATTAACTCGAGTATAAGCCTAGGGTGTCCATCTGCATGCCTCACTGTGCCTACTTTGCCTCACTGTGTACATGTGCATGCCTCACTGTGCCTCACTGTGCCCATGCCTCACTGTGCCCATGCCTCACTGTGCGCATGCCTCACTGTGCCTCACTGTGTCAATGCCTCACTGTGTCAATGCCTCACTGTGTCAATGCCTCACTGTGCCCATGCCTTACTGTCACTGTGCCCATGCCTCACTGTGCCTAATCTCCCTACCTGATCTCCTGCGCTGTGTGACTAGACTGACATTTAACATGGGAGTCTTTGGAAGGGGTGCCCTGTTTTGAAAAACCGGTGCTCCCCGGCTGTAGGTCCCCTGGACAAAAAGCTTTGCACACTTATAGATGAAGAGTGGGGCTACATGTGTGCCAAGTTTGGGGTCCAGCGGACCTAGGGCCGGCCGGTACTGGGTCCCCAAATTCACCGGAGAAATTACAGTTTAACATGGGAGTCTATGGAAGGGGTGCCCAGCTTTGAAAAATTGGTGCTCCCCACTCGTAAGTCCCCCCCGGACAACAAACTTTGCATTCTTGTAGAGGAAGAGTGGGGCTACATGTGTGCCAGGTTTGGGTTCCAGGGGACCTACGGCTGGCCGGGATCAGGCGCACAAAAATGAAGATGGACACAGACTTGAGTATAAGCCAAGGGGGGCATTTTCAGCACAAAAAAATGTGCTGAAAAACTCGGCTTATACTCGAGTATATACGGTAATTGGAGTTCAATTTTCTCCTTCTCGCTTATATTTAACTCCCATTTTGTGGTTCTTCACTTTGCTGAGTCGTTCTGGTGATCCATTTTTTTTCCTTGATGTGCCTATTTTTGGGCGTCCCTGGTTCCTTCCCTACCCCCTCTCCTCATCTGCAAGCTAATAAATAATTTAACCACTTCAAGAGCAGACCTATTTCTGACAAGTTAAAATCTGTATTTTTTGCTAGAAAATTACTTAGAACCCCCAAACATTATATATTTGAAAATATTTTTTAGCAGAGTCCCTAGAGAATAAAATGGCGGCTGTTGCAATATTCTAGAGAGCTGGAACCCTCCCCGGAGGAAAAAAGAACACTCTGGAAAGGCTGCTAAAAAAGTATCACCTCCCCAGCCACCTTCTGGGTGCCTCTTTCCTGGAATTGGCTGGTACATAATAAATATTCACACTGGTCATGTGAATCTCCTTGCTCTATATTCTGGAAACTTCTTTTAGAGGCAGGTGGGAGGAATCAAGCACTCAGCTCAGGAAACCCTAAACAGACAAAAGCAATCAATCACTGCTCCGCTCTCTAAAGTGAAGCCAAAAACAAAATTTAACCCGGCAGCCTTTGAGTAAAAGATAGTCGGCAACCAGGTGATTGATACGTATAATAAATCCCTTAGTTACCTACTTCCCGCTGGAAGGCCATCATATGATGTCCTGGACTTGAAGTGGTGATATCTGGATGATGGCTGCAGCTACAGGCATTACCCAGATAATCTTTGTTTTCAGCCAGCTATTCCCTATCTTGTAATAGCCATCCTAGCGGCTCATGAGCCGCTGGATGGCTTTTACAGGCTGCGGGACTTGTGCCTCTCCAGGCTCTCCCTTGCGATTGGTGACTCGGAGAACAGATCCAGTGGTGGCGCTGTATTACTACAGAGATGGCCATGGACCGGATGTTCCCCGGCCACCTCTATGACCCGGGGGGCTGGAAGCGTGGTCACAATTTTACTTCTGGGGCAGGCAGATATAAACGCTGCCAGTTTTTCAGCCTGGAAAGTAGAAATCTGTGGGTTTTTTTTTTCTTGATCTCATGCTTTCCAGGGTAGAGGAGATACCTGTGGTCTTATTGACTCCAGATGTCTCCATCAAGAGGACCTTATTCCTATTACAAAGGATGTTTACATTTCTTGTAATAGGAATAAAAGTGATAAAAAATAAATAAATAAAGAGATGGTGTAAAAAATAAATAAAAATAAATAAATAGTAATTCCCCAAAAATGTAAAGCGCCCCTGTCCCCTCGTGCTTGCACGCTAGTGATGAGCCGAACACCCCCGGGTTCGGTTCGCACCAGAACCCGCGAACGGACCGAAAGTTCGTACGAACATTAGAACCCTATTAAATACAATGGATGCGAACGTTCGAATTCTAAAGTGCTAATTATAACAACTATTATGCATGTTATTGTCCTAAAAAGGGTTTGGGAACCCGGGTTCTGCACCAGGGGACATGTATCAATGCAAAAAGAAGTTTTAAAAACGGTCGTTTTTCGGGAGCAGTCATTTTAATGATGCATAAAGTGAAAAAAAAAGTCAAATATTCCTTTAAATATCGTACCTGGGGGGTGTCTAAAGTATGCCTGTGAAGTGCCACGTGTTTCCCGTGTTTAGAACTGTCCCTGCACAAAATGACACTTCTAAAGGAAAAAAAAGCCATTTAAAACTTCTTGCGGCTTTAATGTAATGTCTGGTCCCGGTAATATGGATGAAAATCTTTAAGAAAAATGGCATAGCTACCCCATGACCCCCCCCCCCCCCCTACCCCAGCCCATTACCAGCCCCTTTGGGTCTTGTATGGATATTAAGGGGAACCCCGCACATAAAATAAAAAAGGCCCTATATACTCTGAACAGCCGTATACAGGCGGTGCATACAAGACAGGGACTGTAGGTTTGTTCTTATGTAGAATGTGTTTGTAATTTTGAACAGGTACATTGTTTAAGTGTAGCTCCAGCCCAAAAATCTATTTTTAAACTTTTTGGAAAACATAGGTAAGGGTTATCACCCCTGTAACATTTGTTTTGCTGTCTGTGCCCCTGTTCAGAACATTTCACCTCACTTTCCGTCCCAATGACAACTGTTTTTGAAATGTGGTGTTTTTCTTGAAACAAGGATTGCTGATAAAGCATCAGTACAGAGGAGACACCTTTCTCCCATATTTATTCTTACAGGAGAGAATTTTCCTTCCTAGGGGTAGATTTCCTCTCACTTCCTGTTGTCTTCTTGCGTTTGCAAGTAGGAGTCGTTTGTAAGTTGGATGTTTGAAAGTAGGGACCTGCCGTATATACTCTGCAGAAATAGGCCCCTTAGTTGTTGGTGTTGGCACAACACTGTAAGCACTCACAGTTACTCTTGGTTGGTGCTGGAACGCCCTGCTGTCAACTATTATATCAGGAATTTTAATTACATATAATTGTTGAACAGTGGTAGTAAAAATTGGGGCTTTGATGGTGGTGCTGGTGCCACAACACTGTAAGCCCTGACAGTTACTCTTGGTGGGTGCAGCAATGGGCCCTGCTGTGAATTATTAGATCAAGAATTGTAATTACATGCCCCTTTTGAACAGGGGCTGAAAAATTGGGCCTTTCGTGGTGGTGGTGGTGGTGGCGTTGCCACAACACTGTAAGCCCTCAGACTTACTCTTGGTGGGTGCAGGAATGGGCCCTGCTGTGAATTATTACATCAAGAATTGTAATTGCATGCCCCTGTTGAACAGGGGCTGAAAAATTGGGCCTTAGGCACTGGTGGCACAACACTACAACCCCTCACAGATACTGTACTTGGAGCACAGCAATGAGCCCTGTTGCAAAGTATTGCTTCAAAAATTGTAATGACACGCCCCTGTTAAACAGGGGCTGAAAAATTGGGCCTTAGGCACTGGTGGCACAACACTACAACCCCTCACAGATACTGTACTTGGAGCACAGCAATGAGCCCTATGGCAAATTATTGCTAAAAAAATTGTAAGTACACGCCCCTGTAAAACAGGGGCTGAAAAATTGGGCCTTAGCCACTGGTGGCGGCACCCATAAACAAAAATGATCTTCCAAGCTATCATCATCAATCGTATCATTGAGGACTCGGAGGAGGAGGATAGCCAGTCAACATAACAGCACAGGCACTCAGCATCAGCATCAGTCTTGAAGGGACGTGACATGTTAAAATCAATTAGTCTGTTATATCAGCATCAGGTGTGTGGTAGCTGGTGGTGATCCAAGACTGGTTCATCTTGATGAAAGTCAGTCGATCAACCGAGTCGGTGGACAGGCACACCCTGTGATCCGTGACAAATCCTCCAGCAGCACTGAATGTGCGTTCCGAAAGAACGCTGGATGCAGGACAGGCCAGTAGCTCAATTGCATACTGTGCAAGCTCTGGCCAGTGATCCATCCTCAAGACCCAGTAAGCCAGAGGATTTTCGGTGGGGAAGGTGTCCAAGTCTGACCTTGCCCCTAGATATTCCTGCACCATGTTTATCAGACGCTGGCGATGGTTGCTGGAACCAATCATACTTTGGGGCTGCGGACTAAAGAATTGTCTGAACGCATCGGTCAGACGGCCACCTTCCCCACCGCTCCTTCTTTGACTGGCCGAAGCCTCAGCAACTCGTTGTCCTGGACCAGGAGTTTGTAACCTCCCAGTCTCTGGGAACGCGTTGCACAGACCTTTCTGCAAGGCCTCCCGGAGTTGTCTCATCCTCTGCTCCCTCTGCGACGGTAACATAAGGTCCGCAACCTTACCCTTGTACCGTGGATCAAGGAGAGTGGCCAGCCAGTAATGGTCCCTCTCCTTGATCCGAAGAATACGAGGATCCTTCCGCAGACTTTGCAGGATCAGGGAGGCCATGCAGCGTAGGTTTGCTGAGGCATTCGCTCCGGAGTCCTCTGGGTCACTAAGGACGACATGATCCGCAGTCACCTCCTCCCAGCCACGTACAAGTCCACTGGTTTCTTGGGACTGTAAATCATCCCTAAAAGACTGCTGCTGATGATGCTGAGTGCCAGCCTCCACCTCCATGCTGACACAATCCTCCTCCTCCTCCTCCTCTTCCTGTGCGATGGGTGGGACAGAAGGAACACTGTCTGGGTAAAGGGGGCCTTGAGAGGCAAGGAAGTCCTCCTCTTCCTGCCTCTGTTCTGCCTCAAGTGCCCTGTCCATTATTCCACGCAGCGTGTGCTCCAACAGGTGGACAAGAGGTACAGTGTCACTGATGCATGCACTGTCACTGCTCACCATCCTCGTGGCCTCCTCAAATGGTGCCAGGACAGTGCATGCATCCCTGATCATGCCCCACTGGCGTGGAGAAAAAAAACCAAGCTCCCCTGACCCTGTCCTGGTGCCGTAGTCGCACAGGTACTCATTGATGGCCCTCTGCTGCGTGTGCAGCCGCTGCAGCATGGCCAACGTTGAGTTCCACCTGGTGGGCATGTCACATATAAGGCGGTTCTTGGGCAGGTTCAACTCCTTTTGCAGCTCAGCCAGGCGAGCACTGGCATTATAAGATCTGCGGAAATGCACACAGACTTTCCTGGCCTGCCTCAGGACATCCTGTAAGCCCGGGTACCTGCCCAAGAACCGCTGCACCACCAGGTTAAGGACGTGAGCCACACAGGGCACATGGGTCAGTTGTCCCTGTCGGAGGGCGGAGAGGAGGTTGGTGCCATTGTCGCAAACCACCATTCCTGGCTTAAGCTGGCGTGGCGTCAACCACCTCTCGGCCTGGCCCTGCAGAGCAGACAGGACCTCTGCCCCAGTGTGGCTTCTGTCCCCCAAACACACCAGCGCAAGCACGGCATGGCATCTTTTTGCCTGCGTACTTGCGTAGCCCCGTGAACGGCTACGGAGCACCGCTGGTTCATAGGACAAACCACAGGAAGAGGCCATGGAGGAAGAAGAAGAGGAGGGGGTGGAGGAGAGAGGTGTGTCACAACCAGTAGTAGCATTTTGGAGGCGTGGCGGTGGGACAACCTCCAACACTACTGCACCTTGTCCTGCATCCTTCCCAGCTGCCAAAAGAGTGACCCAATGGGCCGTGAAAGAAAGGTAACGTCCCTGTCCATGCCTGCTGGACCATGAGTCAGCGGTAATATGCACCTTACCGCTGACCGCCCTGTCCAGCGAGGCCAAGACATTGCCTTCCACATGCCGGTAGAGAGCCGGAATAGCCTTCCGTGAGAAAAAGTGGCGTTTGGGAACCTGCCACTGAGGAACCGCACATTGCACAAACTCACGGAAGGGGACCGAGTCTACCAACTGAAAAGGCAGCAGTTGAAGCGCTAGCAATTTAGCCAAGCTAGCATTCAACCGCTGGGCATGTGGATGGCTGGGAGTGAACTTCTTTCGACGGTCCAGCAGCTGGGGCAGGGAAATTTGCCTGCTAGAATCGGACGTCGGTGTACTGCTAGCAGAGTGGCCGCAAGTACTTGGCTGTGACACACCTAATTCTACACCTTCATTCCTCTCAGTGCATGTTTCAGAGAGGACTGAAGTTATAGTGGGGTTGGAGATCCCAGCTGATGCGGTGCAAGGAGAGGT
Organism: Rana muscosa; assembly: GCA_029206835.1. Lineage (NCBI taxonomy): Eukaryota > Metazoa > Chordata > Amphibia > Anura > Ranidae > Rana > Rana muscosa. Next base: position 365,529,134 of record CM055125.1, read on the forward strand.
CCGCTTTGTTCTTTGGTGTGGGTCTTTGAGGTAGGCTTGCCAACGAGCTGCATGGCAGGTCAACATATGTCTGGTCAGGCATGTGGTACCCAAGCGGCTGATGTTTTGGCCACGCGATATACGCTTGAGACATATGTTGCAAACAGCAGCTGTGCGATCTGATGCACTAGCCTCAAAAAAGGCCCACACCAAGGAACTTTTTGAATGACGGGCAGAGGCAGCGCCCTGCACAGGCGGAGCTCTGCGGTGTGATTCCGTCGGTGTACTGCCCTTACGCTGGCCACCAAAGGGCATCCTGTCTCGTTGGAGATGTGCCTCCTCCTCATCCTCCTCCTCCTCTCTCCTATTAGGCACCCACGTGGAGTCAGTGACCTCATCATCCCCTCCCTCCTCATCACTGGAGCCAATCTGGCAGTATGCTGCAGCTGCTGGAACATGACTGCCAGATTGGTGTCCTTCTTGAGCATCCCCTCTGTCTGCTCTCACCCTACTGCCTTCCTGTAGCTGGGTTTCATCATCAGACCCTTCGAAACGCTGGGCATCCTCCTGGAGCATGTACCCAACACTGTGCTCAAACAGTTCGGGGGACTCCTCAGGAGGAGGACATGGTGGGTCTAGGGAAGGAGTGACTGATGATGAGTCTGACATTGATACCAGGGAAGAGGACGCTTTGGCAGCTGCTTTGCCAGTACCCTGAGCCTGGGTGAGAGAGGATGAGGAGGAGGAGGAGGGCTTGGTCATCCACTCTACCAAGTCTTCGGCATGATGTGGCTCAACATGTCCAGCTGCCGAAAAGAAGGACAAGCGTGTCCCATGGCCATGTGCTGATGACAATGCACCGCGTCCACGACCAGCACTGTTGCCCCCAGACACAGAGCCTGCTTGCCCTCTTTTATTGCCTCCTGACTGTCTGCCTCTCCTTGTTTGCCTTCCAGACATTCTAATAGATGGCCTGCAGGGAGATGGTAAAAAAGCAATAAGGGCTACCTTCAGGTGTCCTTCTCTGTCCCTTGAAACAAGGACTTGCACAGTGAAAGAAACTGACACTCTCCCTACCTACAGTTTTCTGTCCCTAGAAAAAATGTTTTTTTTAAGCACACTATAGCACAAGGAGAATTCACTCACTGTCCTTCCAGGTCCCTGGAAACAAGGACTTGCACAGTGAAAGAAACTGACACTCTCCCTACTGTGAGGGGGTTAGCTCGGCAGCGGGTGTGTGTGACCCCCGGGATGGGCTCCCCACACAAAACAGGCCCAGCAAACGGAGGTTGTGGTTTTCAAAATCAAAAGGTGCGGTTTATTTTCTATTTACAGTGACAAAACACAGCAAAGCAAAAGAAACATAACCAAAATAAATCCTGGTCAAGTTGACCTCTGACTAAACATACAGGTTTCCTAACTAACAACTGGGATCAGCCTAGTGCTGTCCTAGTCCCTAAGTCCCTGGTTTTAAATGTCCAAGCAAATAGCCACACAGGCTTTTTCTCACCGCACAGGGGTTCACTCTCCCTAGACAGTCCACACAGGTCTGGTTCCAGGCATGAGCTAACATCTAATGAAGCTGGGAGTTCTTATAGAGGCCTAAATGAGCTGACAAGCTTCAGCTGGCCTCATCAACTCCCTGTCTGCACGACGCCCAGCCCTCTCCCTAGAGGTATGAGTCATCAATGAGCCCACTAGTCTCAGCTGGGCTTCATTAACTCTCTACCTAGTTGTATAAGTCGGCGTAAAGCCTGAATCTGGGCGAAATATATCTACCCCCCTGGATGCAACCAGGTGACTTTACCTTCCTGCTGTCACATACCCCCCCCTCTTGTTTTAACCTCGGGGTTGGAACACCAGCAATCAGGCATTCATGTACTCGAGACAAAGCATCCACATTCCCCATTTGAACGCCAGGGCGATGCTTTACTGTGAAGTTGAATTCCTGTAGGGCCAGGAACCACCTATTCACTCTTCTATTTGTCTCCTTGTTTTGAGCCATCCACTTTAACGGAGCGTGATCCGTAACCATGTCAAAGTGCCTACCTAGCAGATAGTACCGAAGGGAATCTAGAGCCCACTTCACCGCTAAACACTCCTTTTCAACGGTGGCGTAATTTACCTCATGGGACTTCAACTTCCTGCTGAGGTAAATGACTGGGTGCTCTTCCCCGTTCCAGACCTGGGACAATACTGCTCCTAACCCCACATCTGACGCATCACTTTGTACGACAAAGTCTTTAGAGAAGTCGGGTGAGTACAACACTGGCTGGCTACATAAGGCTTGTTTCAAGAATTGGAATGCTGCCTCAGCCTCGGGGGTCCATTTAATCATGACCGACCCTTTCCCCTTCGTCAGGTTGGTTAGGGGCACAGCCTTAGAAGCAAAGTGGGGAATGAATCGCCGATAATACCCAGCGATTCCCAGAAAGGCTCGTACCTGCTTCTTGCTGTTGGGACGTGGCCAACTCTGGATGGCCTCGACTTTGTTGAGTTGGGGTTTTATTACTCCCCTCCCAATGGTGTACCCAAGATATTTGGCCTCCTCCTGCCCAATGGTACACTTCTTGGGGTTAGCCGTAAACCCCGCTTCCCGAACAGAGTCCAGGACTGCTTGCACTTTTGGCAGATGTGAGGCCCAATCTGTGCTATGGACAATTACGTCATCCAGGTAAGCCGCAGCATACTTCCGATGGGGCCTCAGCATCTGGTCCATTTTCCGCTGGAATGTGGCCGGCGCATTCTGTAACCCGAACGGCATTCTTTTATATTGGAACGCCCCGTCTGGGGTTACAAATGCGGTTTTCTCTTTGGCCGACTTGGCCAGGGGGATTTGCCAATACCCTTTTGTGAGGTCAAGAGTCGTCATGTATCGGGCTGTTCCCAGCCGGTCGATCAACTCATCTATACGTGGCATGGGGTAGGTGTCAAATTTTGTAACTTTGTTCAACTGACGAAAATCGTTACAAAATCGCCAGCTCCCATCCGGTTTAGGCACCAACACAATGGGACTAGACCAATCACTTTGGGACTCCTCTATCACCCCTAAGTTCAGCATTTTCTGTACTTCCTCCCGTATTGCCTCCCGTCGGGCCTCTGGGATCCGATAGGGTTTTAACTTCACCCTTTCACCGGGCGGGGTAATAATGTCATGCTCTACCCCAGATGTTTGTCCCGGCAGCTCAGAGAATACCTCCTTGTTACGAAGCACAAACTCCTTAACCTCCTGTTGTTGGGGTTGTGACAAGGTGGCTGCGATTCCAACCTCAGGAATCACGCAACCAGTTTGAGCTGGTGACCAAGTGTCTGCGACTAGGGACTCTCTATCCCTCCAGGCTTTCAACAGATTAACGTGATAGATCTGTTCGGGCTTTCGCCTTCCTGGTTGTCTGACCTTGTAATTCACTTCGCTCACTTTTTCCATTATCTCGTAGGGGCCTTGCCATTTGGCAAGGAATTTACTTTCAACCGTAGGGACAAGTACCAGTATCCTATCCCCCGGGGAAAAGGTACGGGTCTTGGCTCCACGGTTGTACACTCTCTGCTGTGCTAACTGCGCTTGGGCCAAATGTTCCTTCACGATGGGCATTACCTGTGCAATTCGGTCTTGCATCAGGGCGACATGCTCAATCACACTCCTGTGGGGAGAACTCTCACTTTCCCAAGTTTCCTTGGCAATATCCAACAGCCCTCTTGGGTGTCTCCCATACAGTAACTCAAAGGGGGAGAATCCCGTAGAGGATTGGGGCACCTCCCTAATAGCAAACATCAGATAAGGAAGTAGACAGTCCCAATCCTTTCCATCTCTATCCACCACTTTCTTCAACATTTGTTTTAGGGTTTTGTTGAATCTTTCAACCAGCCCATCGGTTTGGGGGTGATACACAGATGTACGTAATTGCGTCACTTTGAACAATTTACACAGCTCCTTCATAACCCGGGACATAAAGGGTGTACCTTGGTCCGTAAGCAGTTCTTTACAAATACCCACCCGGCTAAACACAAGAGATAGCTCTTTGGCTATGGTTTTGGCCGAGGTATTTCGGAGAGGGATCGCTTCTGGATAACGGGTGGCATAGTCCATTATAACTAATATGTACTGGTGCCCCCTAGCGGACTTGATTATAGGACCTACCAAATCCATGGCGATCCTCTCAAACGGGACCTCAATGATGGGTAGAGGGACCAGCGGGCTACGGAAATGTGGCATCGGGGCCGACCTCTGACACACAGGGCAGGAGGAACAATAATTTTCTATGTCCTTCATCACCCCCGGCCAATAGAATCTCTGTAATACCCTCTCTCGGGTTTTCTCTGTCCCCAGATGACCTCCAAGAATGTGCCCATGGGCCAACTCCAACACCAACTTCCTGTAAGGTTTGGGCACCACAAGTTGCTCAACGGTTTCTTCTGCCCTTTTTGCCACCCGATACAGTAGGTCCTTCTCTACGCTGAAGTATGGGTAAGTGCAGGTATTATCTGGGTTCACTAACTCGCCATCTATTTTCACTACGTTTTCCCGTGCCTTTATTAGGGCGGGGTCTTTCAACTGTTCTGTGGCAAAGTTTTCCCTGTGAACCTCAAGATCAGAAAACTCCACAGACGGTAGGTTTTCGTCTGAGGAGGTGGGCTCCTCTCCAGTTTCTTGAGTCTCCCCTGCCAATACTGACAAGGGAAATTCCGGAGAGTCCTCACCACTCTCAGGGGAGTTCTGGCTATCACATTCCTGGTACATAGGGGCACCAGTGGGGGGCTCAGGATCATCCCACAGTTCCCAGAACTTCGGAAAATCCCTTCCGACAATGGCGTCATGCGGTAACTGAGATACTAAGCCCACTGGATGAGAGAGGGTACCTTTGGGGGTCTCGAAACACACTGTAGTCACTGGATACTCTCGGGTGTCCCCATGCACACAAATAACAGCTACCTTGCTATTCCCAGAGACCTCTGTTTTAACTAACTCAGCCTTTATCAGGGTCACAAGGCTACCTGAATCCAGCAATACCACAACATTTCTACCATTAACACACATTTTGCATAAATGTTTCTCAGTTCCTCGAATGGCAGTGCATGCGACTGTCGCACACAGCGACTGACGTCTGCCCGTCAGAAAGTCACACTGCATGGGTTCCTCCACAACCGGGCAATTTGCTGCAATATGTCCCGCTTGCCGGCAGCGGTAGCAAACGATCCTTCTTGCCGCCTCTTGAGCCGCTGATTTCCCAGGCTGTTCTCGCCAAACTTGGGGTAGAGCTCCCACCCTCTCACTCTCTCCACCCTTACCCCTTGGAATCATCTTATCCGCCCCTGGGGATGGTCTGGTCTTAGGGTGGAAAGTCCGAGTGTCTCTGGAAGAGGCCGTCAGGTTCTCTGTAGCCAAGTATTTCTCCACACGATCCACAAGACCATCGGCCGTCTCTGGGTCTCCATGGCTTACCCACTTTTGGATGGCAGTAGGAAGAGCTCTCAAAAACCGATCCATTACAACCCGTTCCACAATCTTTGGTGCGGACAAAGTCTCTGGCTGTAGCCACTTTCTGCTCAGGTGAATGAGATCATACATTTGAGACCTGGGGGGTTTTCCAAGCTGGAAAGTCCAGTTATGCACACGCTGAGCCCGGACAGCCTGGGTGACGCCCAGCCTTGCCAATATTTCAGCTTTTAGCATCACATAGTCTTTTGCTTGGTTAGGCTCTAGGTCATAGTAAGCTTTCTGCGATTCACCAGTTAACAGAGGAGCCACCAGTCCAGCCCACTGCTCCTCAGGCCACTTTTCTCTTTCAGCGGTCCTTTCAAATGTGGTCAAAAATACCTCTGGATCATCCTCTCCAGTCATTTTCGTCAATAAACGACTCACCCCAAAGGACGCGGTATTAGTGGGACGGCTTTCCTCACTGGTCTGCGGACGTTGCTGCATTACTGCTTCCATCTGTTGTTGTAGTCTCTGCTCTTGCCTCTGCAATAGGTCTATGAAGCGGGCCTCAGATTGCTGCTGGGCTTGTTGCTGAGCCTCCAGACTCCGTTGCAAAGTTGCGTTTGTCTGCTGCTGGGCTGCAAGGCTCTGTTGTTGAGCTGCAAGGCTCTTTTGCAAACCTGCATTTGTCTGCTGTTGATTGGCATTTGCTAGAGCCAGCTGTTTCAGTATCTCCTCCATGCTGGCCTAAAAAAAACTGCCACTGGTTCTCCACCAACTGTGAGGGGGTTAGCTCGGCAGCGGGTGTGTGTGACCCCCGGGATGGGCTCCCCACACAAAACAGGCCCAGCAAACGGAGGTTGTGGTTTTCAAAATCAAAAGGTGCGGTTTATTTTCTATTTACAGTGACAAAACACAGCAAAGCAAAAGAAACATAACCAAAATAAATCCTGGTCAAGTTGACCTCTGACTAAACATACAGGTTTCCTAACTAACAACTGGGATCAGCCTAGTGCTGTCCTAGTCCCTAAGTCCCTGGTTTTAAATGTCCAAGCAAATAGCCACACAGGCTTTTTCTCACCGCACAGGGGTTCACTCTCCCTAGACAGTCCACACAGGTCTGGTTCCAGGCATGAGCTAACATCTAATGAAGCTGGGAGTTCTTATAGAGGCCTAAATGAGCTGACAAGCTTCAGCTGGCCTCATCAACTCCCTGTCTGCACGACGCCCAGCCCTCTCCCTAGAGGTATGAGTCATCAATGAGCCCACTAGTCTCAGCTGGGCTTCATTAACTCTCTACCTAGTTGTATAAGTCGGCGTAAAGCCTGAATCTGGGCGAAATATATCTACCCCCCTGGATGCAACCAGGTGACTTTACCTTCCTGCTGTCACACTACCTACAGTTTTCTGTCCCTAGAAAAAATGTTTTTTTTAAGCACACTATAGCACAAGGAGAATTCACTCACTGTCCTTCCAGGTCCCTGGAAACAAGGACTTGCACAGTGAAAGAAACTGACACTCTCCCTACCTACAGTTTTCTGTCCCTAGAAAAAATGTTTTTTTTAAGCACACTATAGCACAAGGAGAATTCACTCACTGTCCTTCCAGGTCCCTGGAAACAAGGACTTGCACAGTGAAAGAAACTGACACTCTCCCTACCTACAGTTTTCTGTCCCTAGAAAAAATGTTTTTTTTAAGCACACTATAGCACAAGGAGAATTCACTCACTGTCCTTCCAGGTCCCTGGAAACAAGGACTTGCACAGTGAAAGAAACTGACACTCTCCCTACCTACAGTTTTCTGTCCCTAGAAAAAATGTTTTTTTTAAGCACACTATAGCACAAGGAGAATTCACTCACTGTCCTTCCAGGTCCCTGGAAACAAGGACTTGCACAGTGAAAGAAACTGACACTCTCCCTACCTACAGTTTTCTGTCCCTAGAAAAAATGTTTTTTTTAAGCACACTATAGCACAAGGAGAATTCACTCACTGTCCTTCCAGGTCCCTGGAAACAAGGACTTGCACAGTGAAAGAAACTGACACTCTCCCTACCTACAGTTTTCTGTCCCTAGAAAAAATGTTTTTTTTAAGCACACTATAGCACAAGGAGAATTCACTCACTGTCCTTCCCAGTCCCTAGAAACAAGGACTTGCACAGTGAAAGAAACTGACACTCTCCCTACCTACAGTTTTCTGTCCCTAGAAAAAATGTTTTTTTTAAGCACACTATAGCACAAGGAGAATTCACTCACTGTCCTTCCAGGTCCCTGGAAACAAGGACTTGCACAGTGAAAGAAACTGACACTCTCCCTACCTAGAGTTTTCTGTCCCTAGAAAAAATGTTTTTTTTAAGCACACTATAGCACAAGGAGAATTCACTCACTGTCCTTCCAGGTCCCTGGAAACAAGGACTTGCACAGTGAAAGAAACTGACACTCTCCCTACCTACAGTTTTCTGTCCCTAGAAAAAATGTTTTTTTTAAGCACACTATAGCACAAGGAGAATTCACTCACTGTCCTTCCAGGTCCCTGGAAACAAGGACTTGCACAGTGAAAGAAACTGACACTCTCCCTACCTACAGTTTTCTGTCACCAGAAAAAAATTATTTTTTAAGCACACTATAGCACAAGGAGAATTCACTCACTGTCCTTCCCAGTCCCTAGAAACAAGGTCTTGCACAGTGAAAGAAACTGACACTCTCCCTACCTACAGTTTTCTGTCCCTAGAAAAAATGTTTTTTTTTAAGCACACTATAGCACAAGGAGAATTCACTCACTGTCCTTCCAGGTCCCTGGAAACAAGGACTTGCACAGTGAAAGAAACTGACACTCTCCCTACCTAGAGTTTTCTGTCCCTAGAAAAAATGTTTTTTTTAAGCACACTATAGCACAAGGAGAATTCACTCACTGTCCTTCCAGGTCCCTGGAAACAAGGACTTGCACAGTGAAAGAAACTGACACTCTCCCTACCTACAGTTTTCTGTCCCTAGAAAAAATGTTTTTTTTAAGCACACTATAGCACAAGGAGAATTCACTCACTGTCCTTCCAGGTCCCTGGAAACAAGGACTTGCACAGTGAAAGAAACTGACACTCTCCCTACCTAGAGTTTTCTGTCCCTAGAAAAAATGATTTTTTTAAGCACACTATAGCACAAGGAGAATTCACTCACTGTCCTTCCAGGTCCCTGGAAACAAGGACTTGCACAGTGAAAGAAACTGACACTCTCCCTACCTACAGTTTTCTGTCCCTAGAAAAAATGTTTTTTTTAAGCACACTATAGCACAAGGAGAATTCACTCAATGTCCTTCCAGGTCCCTGGAAACAAGGACTTGCACAGTGAAAGAAACTGACACTCTCCCTACCTAGAGTTTTCTGTCTAGAAAAAATGTTTTTTTTAAGCACACTATAGCACAAGGAGAATTCACTCACTGTCCTTCCAGGTCCCTGGAAACAAGGACTTGCACAGTGAAAGAAACTGACACTCTCCCTACCTACAGTTTTCTGTCCCTAGAAAAAATGTTTTTTTTAAGCACACTATAGCACAAGCACAAAACACACTGACACTCTCCCTACCTATCCTTCTCTTTCCCTAAACTAAAGGAATCCAGGTTAAGCAAGAAAGAAATAAAAGTCACTGTCCCTGCCTATGCTTCTCTTTCCCTGCTCCGGAACACACTACACTAGGCCGCCGTGCTGGCGGCCTTTTATAGTGTGGGGCGTGTACTAAACACCCTCAGCAATAATTGGCAACAGGCATCCTGCCTGTGGCCAATCATTGCTCTCCTCGCTGCCGGCGCTGTGATTGGCCAAGCATGCGGGGTCACAGTGCATGCTTGGCCAATCACAGCGCCTGGATGACACTGCGATGGCGTAGTGCATTGTGGGCCGTTCGCGTCACTCGAATTTGGCGCGAACGGCCCAAATCGTTCGATCTTCGTCGAACGATCGAACAGCCGATGTTCGAGTCGAACGTATGTTCGACTCGAACACGAAGCTCATCCCTTTTGCACGCAGAAGCAAACGCATACATAGGTCGTGCCCGCATATGTAAACGACGTTCGGACCACACAGGTGAGGTATCGCCGTGAATCTTGGCGCAAGATAAATAATTCTAGCGCCTGAACTCCTCTGTAACTCTAGACTGGTAACCTGTTAATTTTTTTTACAGCGTCACCTATGGAGATTTTAAAGTACCGTCATTTTGCGCCATTCCACGAATGTGCACAATTCTAAAGCGTGACATGTTTGGTATCTATTTACTCGGCGTAGCATCATCTTTTATATTTGACCAAAAATTTAAGTTATCCATGGTGTTTTTTTTGCATTAAAATTCATTAAAGTCTTTTTTTTTTTTTTTGTTTCAATATTTTTATTGAGGTTTACAAACATTCAAACATATATATCGAGTATATTCCATTTCCAATAAATGTGGTGATGGTAACAAAGGTACACGGTTAAACTTAAGCCTCATGCCGCGTATACACGATCGTTTTTAATGTCATTTTCAAAAAACAACGTTTTTCTCGAAGTGATTTTTCTTTTTTCCTCTCAAGCCTGTCTTGCATACACAAGTTCATAAAAAAAAACGCTTGAGCAAAGCGCGGTGACGTACAACACGTACGACGCCACTATAAAGGGGAAGTTCCATTCGAATGGCGCCACCCTTCATGTTAGTAAAGTTTGTTGAGCGACGATTCACGCTTTTCAGCCTCGTGCTTTTCAGTCCGTTACAGCATGACGAATGTGCTATCTCCATTACGAACACTAGTTTTACCAGAACGAGCGCTCCCGTCTCATACTTGATTCTGAGCATGCGCGTTTTTTTCCCCCTCGTAAAAGCATACACACTACCGTTTTTCACGTCGTTAAAAAAAACGACGTGAAAAACGACGTGAAAAAATAGAGCAGGTTCTCATTTTTTTGGGCGATTTTTCACGTCGTTAAAAATGCTCTGGAGCCTACACACGATCGTTTTTAATGCCCAATTTAAAAAATGGCATTTTTAACGACGTGAAAAATGATCGTGTGTACGCGGCATTACAGACTTTAGAGAACAAATAGAGCTGGGCAATGAAAATGATAAAGTACCGGGAATAAGGAACCTTGTGTCAGTTCTGCTGAGTATGCCGATACCCCTCCAGTCCACCATTAAAGACGATTTTTCCCCAAAAAATTGCGTTTGAAAAATTGCTGCGCAAATACCCTGTGACATAAAAAATTGCAACGACCGCCATTTTATTTTCTAGGGTCTTTGCTAAAAAATATATATAATATTTGGGTGTTCTGAGTAATTTAAAAAAAAAAGATGATTTTTACATGTAGGAGAGTAATGTCAGAATTAGCCCAAAGGCGAAGTGGTTAATTTTCAGCACGGGTAAAAGTTCTAGCATACAAAAAGCTGCTAACTAGAGAAGGGTGCCATGTCTACTCTGTCTCTTTAGAAAAAAAAAGAAAAAGGTGGGGTTCCCCTTAAAATTAGGGAAAAGAAATGACTTCTTCAAAATAAAAATGGTAATGATGAAATTCTACTGGCAAGGGTTCTATTTGTCTCCAGCTGAATAGAGCTGTTCTAGAACAAGCCGAATAGATTAATATATATATACATCTATATCTTCAGGTGCACAGACTAGAGGCTGGCAGAGCTAAATACAATAAGTCGTACATGCCCGTGGCCCGGTTGAAGGTTTTTGTATGAGCCCACCTTCTGTTGAGCTCAGATCATGCGTGTCTGTTCCCGGAACAGCTTCATTTAGCTGTACAGATTGAGACATCTGTTAAAAATCTGACTAGCAAGCGTATTTCCCATCATTACCAGCCACAAATAACCAGCGACCCGGGATGTATTTCTTCCTCATTATGCTGGGTGAATTTATGCTGCTGCCTGAATTTTGTTGTGTTTTTATACAATACTGATATAGTTATTATGATGGCGGCCACTCATAACCTAAAAGGACAGGTGGTAAGAAAAAGTAAAAAAAAATGAATGGAAGAGGAGGGGAACAGAATGTTCGGTTTATTGCTCTATTCTTGATATTGCAGCATCAGGTACAAAGTAGTCCTGTATAGGGATGGGCCCGGTGCTCGATTCGAACCCATGTTCGAATCGAGCATCGGGCGTTCGCTCGCTCGTCGAGCCCAGAACTATTTGGGCCGTTCGCATTACATTCGTGTGATGCGAGCGGCCCCGCAATGCATTGCGGCCGGCGCGGCCGGCGCAGTGCATTGCTGGCTGATGATTGGCCAAGCATGCACTGTGACCCCGCATGCTTGGCCAATCACAGCGCCCGAAACTCGGAGAGCAATAATTGGCTACAGGCAGGACGCCTGTAGCCAATTACAGCTCAGGGGCTTTAGTACACGCCCCACCATTTAAAAGGCCGCCACGCCATCGGCCCCGGTCACATGAGTTCCGGCTTTAGGAGAGATTAGTCTGCTGATTCTGTCTTTGCTTGATACTGAAAGATTTGCTCTTCTTTGCTAAACCATTGGCTATTTCTTTGCTAAACCATTGCTACCTAAGTCATTGATCGTTCATTGCTGCTGATTGCACAGTTAGTGTGTTATTAGCTGCTGCTGGGGATTAGTCTGGTGCGTGCTTACTGTTAGTACAGTATTGCAGTAGTACCAACCGCAGTGCTGTTAGCACAGCATTGCACCCCAACAGCACCCATAGGACTTCTAGTGTGTTAGTGGCAGCAAACAGAGCTCCTATATTTTCTTCTCAGCAGCACCCATAGGACTTCTAGTGTGTTAGTGGCAGCAAACAGAGCTCCTATATTTTCTTCTCAGCAGCACCCATAGGACTTCTAATGTGTTAGTGGCATCACACAGAGTTCCTATATTTTCATCTCAGCAGCACCCATAGGACTTCTAGTGTGTTAGTGGCATCACACAGAGCTCCTATATTTTCTTCTCAGCAGCACCCATAGGACTTCTAGTGTGTTAGTGGCAGCAAACAGAGCTCCTATATTTTCTTCTCAGCAGCACCCATAGGACTTCTAGTGTGTTAGTGGCATCACACAGAGCTCCTATATTTTCTTCTCAGCAGCACCCATAGGACTTCTAGTGTGTTAGTGGCATCACACAGAGCTCCTATATTTTCTTCTCAGCAGCACCCATAGGACTTCTAGTGTGTTAGTGGCAGCAAACAGAGCTCCTATATTTTCTTCTCAGCAGCACCCATAGGACTTCTAGTGTGTTAGTGGCAGCAAACAGAGCTCCTATATTTTCTTCTCAGCAGCACCCATAGGACTTCTAGTGTGTTAGTGGCATCACACAGAGCTCCTATATTTTCATCTCAGCAGCACCCATAGGACTTCTAGTGTGTTAGTGGCAGCAAACAGAGCTCCTATATTTTCTTCTCAGCAGCACCCATAGGACTTCTAGTGTGTTAGTGGCAGCAAACAGAGCTCCTATATTTTCTTCTCAGCAGCACCCATAGGACTTCTAATGTGTTAGTGGCATCACACAGAGTTCCTATATTTTCATCTCAGCAGCACCCATAGGACTTCTAGTGTGTTAGTGGCATCACACAGAGCTCCTATATTTTCTTCTCAGCAGCACCCATAGGACTTCTAGTGTGTTAGTGGCAGCAAACAGAGCTCCTATATTTTCTTCTCAGCAGCACCCATAGGACTTCTAGTGTGTTAGTGGCATCACACAGAGTTCCTATATTTTCATCTCAGCAGCACCCATAGGACTTCTAGTGTGTTAGTGGCATCACACAGAGCTCCTATATTTTCTTCTCAGCAGCACCCATAGGACTTCTAGTGTGTTAGTGGCAGCAAACAGAGCTCCTATATTTTCTTCTCAGCAGCACCCATAGGACTTCTAATGTGTTAGTGGCATCACACAGAGTTCCTATATTTTCATCTCAGCAGCACCCATAGGACTTCTAGTGTGTTAGTGGCATCACACAGAGCTCCTATATTTTCTTCTCAGCAGCACCCATAGGACTTCTAGTGTGTTAGTGGCAGCAAACAGAGCTCCTATATTTTCTTCTCAGCAGCACCCATAGGACTTCTAGTGTGTTAGTGGCAGCAAACAGAGCTCCTATATTTTCTTGTCAGCAGCACACATAGTACCTATAGTGTGTTAGTGGCAGCAAACAGAGCTCCTATATTTTCTTCTCAGCAGCACCCATAGGACTTCTAGTGTGTTAGTGGCAGCAAACAGAGCTCCTATATTTTCTTCTCAGCAGCACCCATAGGACTTCTAGTGTGTTAGTGGCATCACACAGAGCTCCTATATTTTCATCTCAGCAGCACCCATAGGACTTCTAGTGTGTTAGTGGCAGCAAACAGAGCTCCTATATTTTCTTGTCAGCAGCACACATAGTACCTATAGTGTGTTAGTGTCAGCACCCATAGGACCTACAGTGTGTTGTGAGCACACATAGGAGTTCTATTTTTTATACTATATACACTACCGACTACAATGGCTGGAAGACCGCCAAGGAGAGGCAGAGCGTGCCGAGGCAAGAACACAGGGCAGGCAGGCTCTGTTTCTAGAGACAACAGTGCTGGCCGTGGACGTGGTCGTGCATCGTCATCAGCACGTGGCCATGGGACACGCTTGTCTTTGTTTTCGGCAGCTGGACATGTGGAGCCGCATCATGCCGAAGGCTTGGTAGAATGGATGACCAAGCCCTCCTCATCCTCCTCATCCTCTCTCACCCAGGCTCAGGGTACTGGCAGAGCAGCTGCCAACGCGTACTCAATGGCATCATCAGCCACCCCTTCCCTAGACCCACCATGTCCTCCTGAGGAGTCCCCCGAACTGTTTGAGCACAGTGTTGGGTACATGCTCCAGGAGGATGCCCAACGATTCGAAGGCTCGGATGATGATACCCAGCTTGAGGAAGTCAGTAGTGTGCGCGCAGAGAGAGGGGATGCTGAAGGACAGCAATCTGGCAGTAGTGTTCCACCAGCTGCAGCTTACTGCCAGGTTTGCTCTAGTGGTGAAGAGGGAGGGGATGATGAGGTCACTGACTCCACGTGGGTGCCTGAAGGGAGAGAGGAGGAGGAGGAGGAGGATGCAGCGTCACATGTCCAACGAGGCAGGATGCCCCCTGGAGGCCAGCTAGAGGCCAGCACAGCAACTGTACCACACCGCAGAGCTCCGCCTGTGCAGGGCGCTGCCTCTGCACGTTATCACAAAAGTTCTTTGGTGTGGGCCTTTTTTGAGACGAGTGCATCAGATCGCACCACTGCTATTTGCAATATTTGTCTCAAGCGTATCTCGCGTGGCCAAAACATCAGCCGCTTGGGCACCACAAGCATGAGCAGACATATGTCGACCTGCCATGCAGCTCGTTGGCAAGCACACATAAAAGACCCACACCAAAGAACAAAGCGGACCTCTCCTTGCTCCTCATCAGCTGGGATCTCCATCCCCACTATATCTTCAGTCCTCTCTGAAAGCTGCTCTGAGAGGACTGAAGGTGTAGAATTAGGTGTGTCACAACCAAGTACTTGCAGTACACCGACGTCCGATTGTAGCAGGCAAATTTCCCTGCCCCAGCTGCTGGACCGTCGAAAGAAGTATACTCCCAGCCATCCACATGCCCAGCGGTTGAATGCTAGCTTGGCTAAATTGCTAGCACTTCAACTGCTGCCTTTTCAGTTGATAGACTCGGCCCCCTTCCGTGAGTTTGTTCAATGTGCGGTTCCTCAGTGGCAGGTTCCCAAACGCCACTTTTTCTCACGGAAGGCGATTCCGTCTCTCTACTGGCATGTGGAAGGCAATGTCCATGCCTCGCTGGACAGGGCGGTCAGCGGTAAGGTGCATATTACCGCTGACTCATGGTCCAGCAGGCATGGACAGGGACGTTATCTTTCTTTCACGGCCCATTGGGTCACTCTATTGGTAGCTGGGAGGGATGCAGGACAAGGTGCAGTAGTGTTGGAGGTTGTTCCGCCACCACGCCTCCAAAATGCTACTACTGGTTGTGACACACCTCTCTCCTCCACCCCCTCCTCTTCTTCTTCCTCCATGTCCTCTTCGAGTGCTCTGTCCTCGGAACCAGCGGTGCTCCGTAGGCGTACAAGGGGCTACGCGAGTACGCAGGCAAAAAGATGCCATGCCGTGCTTGCGCTGGTGTGTTTGGGGGACAGGAGCCACACTGGGCCAGAGGTTCTGGCAGCTCTGCAGGGGCAGGCCGAGAGGTGGTTGACGCCATGCCAGCTTAAGCCAGGAATGGTCGTTTCTGATAATGGCACCAACCTCCTCTCCGCCCTGCGACAGGGGCAGCTCACCCATGTGCCCTGTATGGCTCACGTCCTCAACCTGGTGGTGCAGCGGTTCTTGGGCAGGTTCCCAGGCTTACAGGATGTCCTGAGGCAGGCCAGGAAAGTCTGTGTGCATTTCCGCCGATCTTATAATGCCAGTGCTCGGCTGACTGAGCTGCAAAAGGAGCTGAACCTGCCCAAGAACCGCCTAATATGTGACATGCCCACCAGGTGGAACTCAACGTTGGCCATGCTGCAGCGACTGCACACGCAGCAGAGGGCCATCAATGAGTACCTTTGCGACTACGGCACCAGGACAGGGTCAGGGGAGCTTGGCTTTTTTTCCCCACGCCAGTGGAGCATGATCAGGGATGCATGCACTGTCCTCTCACCATTTGAGGAGGCCACGAGGATGGTGAGCAGTGACAGTGCATGCATCAGTGACACTGTACCTCTTGTCCACCTGTTGGAGCATACGCTGCGTGGGATAATGGACAGGGCACTTGAGGCAGAACAGAGGCAGGAAGAGGAGGACTTCCTTGTCTCTCAAGGCCCCCTTTATCCAGACAATGTTCCTTCTGTCCCACCCATCACACAGGAAGAGGAGGAGGAGGAGGAGGAGGAGGAGGAGGAGGATTGTGTGAGCATGGAGGTGGAGCCTGGCACTCAGCATCAGCAGCAGCAGTCTTTTAGGGATGATGTACAGTCCCAACAAACCAGTGGACTTGTACGTGGCTGGGAGGAGGTGGCTGGCGATCATGTCATCCTCAGTGACCCAGAAGACTCCGGACCGAATGCCTCAGCTAACCTACGCTGCATGGCCTCCCTGATCCTGCAAAGCCTGCGGAAGGATCCTCGTGTTCTTCGGATCAAGGAGAGTGACCATTACTGGCTGGCCACTCTCCTTGATCCACGGTACAAGGGTAAGGTTGCGGACCTTATCTTGCCGTCGCAGAGGGAGCAGAGGATGAGACATCTCAGGGAGGCCTTGCAGAAAGGTCTGTGCAACGCGTTCCCAGAAACTGGGAGGTTACAAACTCCTGGTCCTGGACGACGAGTTGCTGAGGCTTCGGTCAGTAGCAGAAGGAGCGGTGGGGAAGGTGGACGTCTGACCGATGCGTTCAGACAATTTTTTAGTCCGCAGCCCCAAGGTATGATCGGTTCCAGCAACCATTGCCAGCGTCTGATATACATGGTGCAGGAATACCTAGGGGCAAGGTCAGACTTGGACACCTTTCCCACCGAAAATCCTCTGGCTTACTGGGTCCTGAGGATGGATCACTGGCCAGAGCTTGCACAGTATGCAATTGAGCTACTGGCCTGTCCTGCATCCAGCGTTCTTTCCGAACGCACATTCAGTGCTGCTGGAGGATTTGTCACCGATCATAGGGTGCGCCTGTCCACCGACTCGGTTGATCGACTGACCTTCATAAAAATGAATCAGTCTTGGATCACCACCAGCTACCAGACACCTGAAGCGGATATAACGGAATAATTTATAATGTCACATCCCTTCAAGACTGCCTATGCTGATGCTGAGTGACTGTCCTGTTATGTTCACTGACTATCCTCTTCCTCCTCCTCAATGATCCATGCCACCACACCAGTGCCTAAGGCACAATTTTTCAGCCCCTGTATAACAGGGGCGTGTAATTACAATTTTTTAAAAAGATGCTTCGCAACAGGTGTGACTGCTGTGCTCAGAGTACAGTATCTGTGAGGGGTTGCAGTGTTGTGGCACCAGCACCAGTGCCTAAGGCACAATTTTTCAGCCCCTGTTGGGGCGTGTAATTACAATTTTTAGGCAATGCTTTGCAACAGGTCTCATTGCTGTGCTCAGAGTACAGTATCTAAATAAAGGTTTAACCCCCTTGAGCGCCCCCCAGGTAACCCTTTCACCCCCTATCACCACTGTCACTAAGCGATAATTTTTCTGATCGCTGTCTTAGCGTCGGTGATGCAGATCGGTAGCCAGTAATTTTTTTTTAGGTTCGCCGCAGGTTTTTATAGCATCAGGTACCCCCATATATTATCTAATAAAGGTTTTAACCCCCTAATTGTCCCTAGTTAACCCTTTCACCAGTGATCACCATATAAGTGTTACGGGTGACGCTGGTTAGTTCGTTTGCTTTTTATAGTGTCAGTGCACCCGCCGTATATAACCCAATAAAGGTTTAACCCCCTGATCGCCCGGCGGGTGATATCAATTAGGTTTTAGCGTCAGAGAGGGTCTGCGTCACACCCCAGGCAGCGTCAGGTTAGTGCCAGTAACGCTAACACCCACGCGTGAAGCATACAGCTCCCTTAGTGGTATAGTATCTGAACAGATCAATATCTGATCTGATCAGATCTATACTAGCGTCCCCAGCAGTTTAGGGTTCCCAAAAACGCAGTGTTAGCGGGATCAGCCCAGATACCTGCTAGCACCTGCGTTTTGCCCCTCCGTCCAGCCCAGGCCACCCAAGTGCAGTATCGATCGATCACTGTCACTTGCAAAACACAACACACATAACTGCAGCGTTCGCAGAGACAGGCCTGATCCCTGCGACTCACCCACCAAGAGTAACTGTGAGGGCTTACAGTCTTGTGGCAACACCGTCCACCACCACCACCACCACCACCAAAGGCCCAATTTTTCTGCCCGGTTCAACAGGTGCATGCAAGTACAAATCTTGATCTATTAACTCACAGCAGGGCCCATTCCTGTGCCCACCAGTCTTGTGGCTACACCAACATCTAATAGGGCAAATTTCTGCAGAGTATATACGGCAGGCCCCTACTTTCAAACATCCAACTTACAAACGACTCCTACTTGCAAACGGCAAGAGAAAACAGGAAGTGAGAGGAAATCTACCCCTAGGAAGGAAAATTCTATCCTGTTAGATTTAATTTGGGAAAAAGGTATCTCCTCTCTACTGATGCTTTATCACCAATCCTTGTTTCAATTAAAACCCCACTTTTCCAAAAACATTTGTCATTGGGACGGAAAGTGAGGTGACATGTTCTGAACAGATGTGCAAAGACAGCAAATGTTACAGGGGTGATAACCCCTCCCTATGTTCTCCAAAAAGCTTAAAAATTGATTTTTTTGCGATGTAGCTACACTTCATAATGTACCTGTTCAGATTCTACTTAAGAACAAACCTACAGTCCATGTCTTGTTTGCACCACCTATATACTGCTGTTCAGAGTATATAGGGTTGTAGGTATAGGGTTTTATTTTGGGTGCGGGGTCCCCCTTAGTATCCATACAAGACCCAAAGGGGCTGGGGTGGGGGGGGGGGTGATGGGGTAGCCATGCCATTTTTCTCAAGGATTTTCAGCCATATGGCGGCCAGGACAAGACATGACATTAAAGCCGCAAGTGGTTTTAAATGGCTTCTTTTTTTCCTTTACAAATGTCATTTTGTGCAAGGACAGTTCTAAACACGGGAAACACATGCCACTTCACAGGCATACTTTAGACACCCCCCAGGTACCATATTTAAAGGAAAATTTCACTTTTTTTTTTTTCACTTTATGCATCATTAAAATGACTGCTCCCGAAAAAACTTTAGTTTTTAAAATTTCTTTTTGCATTGATATATGTCCCCTGGGGCAGGACCCGGGTCCCCAAACCTGTTTTATAACATTAACATGCATATTGGCCGTTGTAATTAGCAATTTTGATTTCGAACGTTCGCGTCCATTATAACGAATAGGGTTCGAAAATTCGCGCGAACTTTCGGTCCGTTCGAAGGTTCTGGTGCGAACCGAACCCGGGGGTGTTCGGCTCATCCCTAGTCCTGTACCGAAATTAAAATTCAGGATGCACTTGGCCGAAAACCGAAACTGAAATGAGCAGGTGTGTTTTTTTTTTTTTAAGTTACCGTATTTATCGGCGTATAACACGCACCTTCACTTATGGAGGGAAGTTTCAGGATTTTTTTTTTATTTTAAATAAAGAACTGTGAAGCAAAATAAGGGTCAGTGCCCATCAATGCAGCCTCACCATTGCCCATCTGCAGCCTCACAAGTGCCATGAATGCAGCCTTACCATTGCCATGAATGCAGCCTCACTATTGTCATGAATGCAGCCTCACTATTGCCATGAATGCAGCCTCACTATTGCCATGAATGCAGCCTCACTATTGCCATGAATGCAGCCTCACTATTGCCATGAATGCAACTTCACAATTGCCATGAATGCAGCCTCACCATTGCAACAAATGCAGCCTCACAAGTGCCATGAATGCAGCCTCACCAGTGCCATGAATGCAGCCTCACCAGTGCCATGAATGCAGCCTCACCAGTGCCATGAATGCAGCCTCACCAGTGCCATGAATGCAGCCTCACCATTGCCATGAATGCAGCCTCACCATTGCCATGAATGCAGCCTCACCATTGCCATGAATGCAGCCTCACCAGTGCCATGAATGCAACCTCACCAGTGCCATGAATGCAGCCTCACAAGTGCCATGAATGCAGCCTCACAAGTGCCATGAATGCAGCCTCACAAGTGCCATGAATGCAGCCTCACAAGTGCCATGAATGCAGCCTCACCATTGCCCTGAATGCAGCCTCACCATTGCCCTGAATGCAGCCTCACCATTGCCCTGAATGCAGCCTCACCATTGCCCTGAATGCAGCCTCACAAGTGCCATGAATGCAGCCACACAAGTGCCATGAATGCAGCCTCGCCATTGCCATCAGTGAAGCCTGATCCATGCCCATCTGCAGCCTCGGAGGGGACAGGGAGGGGGGCAGGACAGGCTCCGACAGATTACATACAGGAGAATCTCCGGTTTACTCGGCCGCCTCTTTAATACCAAGTCCCGCCTCCTATGATAGACAGAACAGTCGTCCAATGCCAACCCAGAAGATGGGACTTCCTAATACAGAGGCTGCCGATTAAACAGGAAATTCTGACTGTAGGTAATCTGTCGCCGCTCGTCCCGCCCCCTCTCTGTCCCCTCCAAGGCAGCCAGAACGGAACAATCGGCGCATAACACGCACACATGATTTTCACCCGATTTTCAGGGTGAAAAAGTGCGTGTTATACACCGATAAATACGGTAATTAATGTGGAAGTCAATAGGGGGAAACCAAACCCTCAGCTGGGGAAGGACTGTTGGAAGGTGTACTCTTCTTAAAGCAGCCCCAGTCCAGGAAGTACTGTTTGGGATTACAAGTCCCAAGGAGGAAGTGCAGCTGAGTAAGAAGGAAAAGGACTGGAAAGGCCAGGCTCTAGGTCAGCCCAATGTGGAGAGGAGAAAGAGAGAGAGAGAGTGATGCTACATGCAGCTGCTGGTGTCCTGCCCACCCTTCTGACTCTGCTGAGACTGGTGACACAGCAGAGTGCCCATGCCACATTGAGTTTTGTTGGATCAAGGGGCGAACAGTTGCACCTATCAGAGAGCCTACTGATATTATTGAAGGGATAGTAGAGCGTGTGCAGGGGATCGAGTCCTGGAGCAATGGGATCCAGTTGAGTTGTGGGTAGAGTTGCCACCTCCTCCCTTTAAACCCGAACACATATGAATTACACAGGTTCTGTGGCTGATTATGGTGGTAATTAAACTCAGTTGGTGCCTTATCTGCATTAAATTAGCCTCAGAACCTGTGTAATTCATATGTGCTCAGGTTTAAAGGGATGAGGTGGCAACCCTAGTTGTGGGAGAGAACGTCTGCATCTGGGGAATCTGTAGCTTCACCCAGGATCATTGCTACAGCATCCAGAGTTGCCATCATCGCCCCCTCGAAAGCACAAAAGAAGCAGCCTATTGTGCATCCAGAGTGACAGATGCCCACAACAGGAAGGAGACCCCATGGAGAACTGCTGAGTGGCAAGATGTCTTTGGCCAACATCTTTGTTACTCTCCTCTAAAGGGGACAGCAAGAGTGCTCCAGCATCATCTTGGGCCCCAACGTCGGCCATCATCAGGTATACCACTGGCTAGTGGGAGGGATTAAGGAGGGACTAAGACTTTTAGCCTCCGAACAAGTATTTCCTGTATTTAGCACTCCCATATAAGTCAGCGCTTAGTAGGTGAGGACTTTACCCTCTCGAGTAAGATTTCAGGTACCTTGTGAAATTATGTTATCATACGCTGTTTGCAAGTTATTAGTGCAACTGATATTTGCATTTCTTAGCAACTCTTTGTTGTTGTTGTCACTATTGTTTGTTTTACTGGGAATGTCACCTAAATAGGCGTGACAGAGGGCATGGCACTGCCGGAAGGGTCCTTATCACCAGGAATCAGGGAACTCTGCTTTATTGGCGGTCACAAATATTATTGTTATTATTTTTTTGTGTTGTTTTGTTGAAATCTACAGTGTATAAGTAGTCAGCTTGGCTGCTTAATTCATCTATGAGATCCTGGAGTTCCTGTGCCCCGCATTGGGTGGGAGATGAGGTTGGCCTCTGCAGAAAGCGCAAATAGCATGGTGTCCTGTGGCTGGAAAAGACCGACACGCCGACACCGGGTGTTGTATGCTAGTCTTAGCTGAATTCAAAGTATAATTTAATTTCCCTTTGCTGGCAGAAAGTGTCAGACTGTTGAGAGTCTCTTCAGTAATGGACGGAGATAAGAAAGGGGTTTTTGGGACTTTGAGCGAGGCACAAGACACGTGGTAGGATAAATTGTAAAATTGTTTAATTGGCATATAAACAAAGCATACATCATAAACTTGTGATACATGGTTGAACATGAGTATTTTTATCTATATTCAAGGCGATGGCATAAAAAAGAGAGGAATTTATACATATACACGCACGCATCTGAAATCGCACAGTATTCCATGGAAGTAACAAGTATAAAAAGCAAAATGCTTATTGAGTAATCTATACAATTGGGTTATATGATACAAATGAATCACAGTTGAGGTCAAGCTATGTGTTGGGAACATGATGACATTGATAGGCTTGACGCGTTTCGTGGCCGGTTGCCACTCATCAGGAGCAAACGCATAGCATATCTGAAGATGGACAGAGATGCTGATGGCTGCAGGCCTCACTAGGAGGCTAGAAAACAAATGGAACTGTGGAGACAGTTCCATATGGGCTTTGCTTTGCTTTCTGCACTGCTGGGACTTGTAGTTCTTTATTGTCTGCGGGGTCCAGACGCTGCAGCCAGGACACACAGCCCCCTGAGGACCCGTAATTTGCCTATGAAGGACCTCTGTCCACCAGACCTTCTTTTCCCTGCCAAGCTACCTAGACTCCCTCTGCTGAGGCCACTGTTGGCTGTTGAGTCCCTGAATTGCTGCCCTTGGCCCAGGGACTTTACTGTACTGGACTGTGGCCTGCTACTTACTGTGCCCATGTTGTTGCCCTGTGACCCTGGACTGTGATTGTGGCCTGCTACTCACTGTGCCCGGAATGTGCCCTGTACCTCTGGACTTATCCCTTGGTGTGCCCTATTGCCACCATGTTATATTTCTGAATGTCCCTCACGGTGTTGGAATTATTGCCCTGTGGCCTTCCCCGTATCTGACTCCCTGTTTTCTAACCCCCCAAAATAAAGAACACCTTGGTCAGGGGCCCAATAAATCCCTCCTTGGTCTCCGCATGTGATCTGTTCCACCCACACCTCCATCAGACAAATCGGCTAGTAGCGATTCACAGAGTTATTAGTTCTGCCGAGGTTCCTCTGTGAACTCCAGAACAAACCACCACCCATGTGATGGGGATGGAGAGGAGGTGTTCTGTAGTCCTGTCCTAGGGTGAGAAACTTCTCCCTACATACAGTACAGTGTGAGTGAGCATCATCACCCTAGGACAGAAAGTGTATTGCGTATCAGGATAACCAGGTAAACCTACAAGAAAAAAGCATGAAATTTTTTTTTTATGAAGTCACCACATCTAAGAACTGGTAAGCTTATATATATATTTTTTTGTTCTTGAAATTAGATACACTTTAATTTTTGTAGAAATATGTTGATGTATTCAATCTTACTGATGTGTGTTATAGTGAACATATAGGGTGTTTTCTCATTGAGCACATATGTTGAGTTATTTTTGCTTTAGTACAAGAAGTCTTCAAAGCCTAGACGAGAAAAAAGAAATTTAGCAGAGTCAGTATGTGTCGGTTAAATTCACAATAACTCTATTATTAATTTGGCTACTGTAACAATTTGTGTATACATTTTTAATGACATACAAGGCATTTCTCTAGTACACAGTTTTGAAAAATATTTTATTTAAATTACTTTTTATTCTACCCTTTAACTGCTGCAGTTTTCTGGCTCCAGCTTTCACAGCCGGGGGAAGCCAGTGGCACAGGGCTGTACTGAAGATGTCAGGCACATGCTATTGGTTCCCTTCCGCTTCTAAGGTCTTAGGGTAATAGTGACAGCTCCAGTCTTCTTGTTTATGGCCATCACTTCTACCAGAAGGCTGTGCTTTTCTGGCTGTTCAGAATTACAGTAGATGAGTTGCAAGTTGCTGAGAAGGACCCACTGGAATCGCACACCTTGAGACCTTGAGAATCACCCACTGGAGTTGGACTAATGGAAACCCACACACTCGAGTCACACACATGGAGACCTGGAGAACTACACACTGGAGACGCAAACCTGGAGGTCTGGAGAACCATACACTGAAGTCACACACCTGAAGACCTGTAGAATCAATCACTGGAGTCACACACCTAGAGACCGGGAGAACCACACAGTAGAGTCGCACACCTGGTGATCTGGAGAACCATACACTGGAGTCGCAAACCTGGAGAACCACACATTGGAGTTGCACACCTGGAGATCTGGAGAACAAAATACTGGAGTTGCACGCCTGGAGACCTGGAGAACCACACACTAGAGTTGGAGAACCATACACTGGAGTCACACACTTGGGGGCCTGGAGAACCACACACTAAAGTCACATGCCTGGAGATCTGGAGAACCATACACTGAAATTGTACATCTGCAGACCTGGAGAACCACACACTGGATTCGTACACATGGAGACCTGGAGGACTGTACAGTGGAGTCGCACACTGGAGTTGTATACCTGGAGACCTGGAGAATCATCCACTGGAGTCATAAATCTAAAGACCTTGAGAATCACCCACTGAAGTCTCACACCTAGAGAGCTGGAGAACCAGACACTGGAGTTGGAGACCCGGAGAACCATATACTGGAGTCACACACTTGGAGGCCTGGAGAACCGCACACTAAAGTCACACACCTGGAGATCTGGAGAACCATACACTGAAATTGTACATCTGCAGACCTGGAGAACCACACACTGGAGTCACACAAATGGAGACCTGAAGAACTATACAGTGGAGTTGCACACTGGAGTTGTATACCTAGAGACCTGGAGAACCACAGAGTGGAGTCACACACCTGGAGATCTGGAGGACCACATACTGAAGTTGCACACCTGGAGACCTGGAGACCTGGAGAATCACCCACTGGAGTTACACATATGGAGACCCACGCACTGGAGTCACACACCTGGAGACCTGAGAACAACACACTGGAGACACACACCTGGAGGTCTGGAGCACCATACACTGAAGTCACACACCCGAGGACCTGTAGAATCACCCACTGGAGTTGCACACCTAGAGACCAGGAGAACCACACAGTGGAGTTGCACACCTTGTGACCTGGAGAACCATACACTGGAGTCGCAAACCTGGAAAACCACACATTGGAGTTGCACACCTGGAGATCTGGAGAACAATATACTGGAGTCGCATACCTGGAGACCTGGATAGCCACACACTGGAGTTGGAGACCCTGAGAACCATATACTGGAGTCACACACATGGAGGCCTGGAGAACCACACGCTGGAGTCACACACCTGGAAATCTGGATAACCATACACTGAAATTGTACATCTGCAGACCTGGAGAACCACACACACTGGAGTCGCACACATGGAGACCTGGAGAACTATACAGTGGAGTCGCATTGCACACTGGAGTTGTATACCTAGAGAATCATCCACTGAAGTCACAAATCCGAAGACCTGGAGAATCACCCACTGAAGTCCCACACCTAGAGACCTGGAGAACCACACAGTGGAGTCACACACCTGGATACCAGAACCATATATACACTTGAGTCACACACCTGGAGGTCTGGAGAACCACATAGGGCATGACAGGTCCTCTTTACAGGGACATCTGGGGTCTATAAGACACCACATCTCTCCTCTAGGCTGGAAAGCCTGAGATTAAAAAAAAAAAAAACATGGCAGTATTTACATCTGCCAGCGCCAGAAGTGATGTCATAACGTCACTCCCGAGTCCCGGCCTCCAAAGATCATAGAGATGGCCGGGGACCATCTGGTCCTCGGTCAGTTCTATGGTAAACGTCCCCTACCGCCGCCTGAAAAAACAATCAAGTGGCTGAACAACTGCTATAATTGTTTTTTTTCAAATATATTCTTAACACCCACAACGGGCGAAATCAGGTCAATACATACATTGAACATAACACTTTACAGGTGAGCTGTTACATCTTTCATCAAGCAGACATCGGCATAGATTAATATCATGATCTTAACACAAGCAGCTCATTTACGTTGCCAATTGCTGTCTGCTAATAAGGATATATATAGAGAGAGCTCAAATAAGGGGCCACTCGTGACCTTTTTCCTATTTTCAAACAGTAAAATGAAATAGAACTAGAAAAGATTAAATTAGAGAGGGGGAAGAAAAAAAAAGGGGGAGAGAACAGAAAAAATAGACAGTAGGGGGAAGGAGTGAGAAGAGAGATGGAGGGGACTGGGTGCCATTGGATCCGGATATCCAAGTTGCCCAAGAAATTGCGTTCATGTGTGGCCTTCACGGCCAAGGAGGGCAAGACCCTCTGTGGACAGAATAAACTGTTTCTAGAGTTGCCAAGTCATAGAGTATTTTTCCTGCTGGTGTTGCGCAGTTGTTATTAAGTCTTCCATCCTACTGATATCTGCCACTTTACATAACCAGTCAGCCGCAGATGGCGGTAGCCGTTTCATTCAATGGAGTGGAATGCAGGACTTCGCTGCATTGAGGAGGTCTCGTAAAATAGATTTTTGGTAGCGATTAGCGGAGATACTAGAGACATGTAGCAAGAAAAAAGCCAGATCATCAGGTATCTTATAGTCTGTGAACTTCTGAGTCACGTCCCTAACCGTCTTCTAGAAATTAGTCAATTTAGGACATGACCAAAATATGTGGAGTAGCGTTCCCCTATCCCCCAAGCATCTCCAACACTGGTCAGTAGTGTCGGGGTAGTATCGGTGTAGGAGTTGGAGGGTGAGGTACCATCTCGTCAGTAGTTTGTAATTGGACTCTTGAATTTTCGTACAAGCCGAGGACTTCAAGGCGAATCTGAGTATACGTTGGATTGGGCCGGAGTAAACTTTTGCTGTAGGTCCTGTTCCCACTTGTCTAAGAACGGCAGATGTGGTGGGGCTGCTGGGCAGTTCAGTATGGAGTATGCTTTAGATAAAACCTGTGTTATGGTGCCTTCCTCAGAGCAGTATTCCTCGAGCGTCGTCAAAGGACGAGCAAAGTTCAGAGGGTTGGGTAGGGTATCCAGGAAATTTTGTATCTGGAGTGCTGGCCAGAAGGGCATTTTAAAGGGTAAAGGGTGTGTATGATTCTGCGCAAAGGAGAAAAATATCAGCAGGGGAAAAAATATATAATACAATATGGTAAATCAAGAGAACTGCTGCCTCTACAGATTACTACCACCTAGGTGGAGTAAATGAATGAAGGAGAAAAATAAGTAGGTGTCGCTCTGTTCAATGGATTATAATTCACTCTCAATGTGGTGGTGATGTGAATGTAACACCAGTAAAAAAATTGCAAGTGAACATAAACATGTGCATGTAAATAAGCAATAAATAAATGAATACAAAATTTAAAAAGTTAAACTCCTATTGAGCATTCAAATCAGTCCAGAAAAGATACTAATTAGATATTCAAAAAAGTACTAAATTAGATATTCAAAAAAGTGAAAAAAGTGCTTGTGCTGGTGAAAAGTGATCTCTAAAGTAAATGATCTCTGGATGAAATAAATTCAATAAATAGAGCATTCAAAACAGTTCAAGAAAGTGCTTGTGCTGGTGAAAAGTAATCACTGTTCGTTTTCCCTATTCACAAAGTGATCACAGCAAATGTGGCTTATCCATGCTCCTAATGTGCACACACTCACCGGAATTTTCCTCCCCGCTTGGGGTATGTAGCATTCACAGTATATGCCACTGTGTAGCAGCCTATGAGGTATCCCGTCCTGGATGTCTTGGTGGCACTCCAATTGATTACCATGTAAAGGAGAGATAGACCCCAATAGTGTAATACTGATAGACTATTTAGTAAATAAAAACATGTGGAAACTTACTCACATTTTGCAAAAGCATAAAAAGCATGTATTGCTGACACTAACCCCGCTGCCCGGAAGTGATGCAAGGACGCACGTTGACTCCGCCCTACGTGTTTTGTCACTCTGACGTCATCTGGAGCGTACGTATGTGCCTGCTTCACCTCTTTATATAGTGCTTCGTGACCCCCATGTTAATTACAGCGAATTGAAGACCAAATAAACCGCAGTATATGCGGACGCGGCGGCCATTTTTGGTAAGGTTCTTCAGACCGAAGTCTTCAATAGCTTGTGTTTGTGGCCGCGACACGATATTTGATGGGATTATGAAGACCGTGGTCTATTGCCACAGTTTTATGTTCTCAACGTCATATTTGCATAATTTAAACAAGTGAAACAACAGTTTCTGCCCCGCATATACCACAAAATATGCTGGCATAAATACCTCATAAGAGAACTCCTGGTCTTAAGGTGCTTAATTTTAAAAGATTTTAAAAAGGTTTTCGGTCACTCTACCATCTATATATATATATATATATATATATATATATATATAAAGAGATTTATTGTCTCCTAAACAGAACTGGAGGATGAAGGGTTAGGATCAGGACACCCTTAGGCAGATGCAATAGTAATTGGCAGCCTTTAAGCTGGATGCAGCAACTGTATTTGTTAAACTGCTGTCTCCTATGGCAACTGAACTTTGAACAGTCAATAGAGATCCATACACGTAACTTACAGTAACCCATTATAGATCTTCTCTCACATCTCACAGTATCCTCCTGTAGATCTTTACTCACTGAGCTCCCGGTCTCTCACTAGACTTCAAGATCCAAGTTGTCACTGGATCCCCTGAGCTCTTCCACAGCTAAACCCACTGTAAACTCCTAAAGCTTCCCCCACGCTACACACTGGGTCCCTGGCTTGGTACTCTGTTGAAGCTTACCCACTTCTTCGCCATCCCCGGCTGGTGAAAAGGCTGCTCTGGTACTCCTTCAGACTTCCATACACTGGCCTCTGATAACAGAAATTGTTGTCCCTTGCTGGTGACTATTCCTCCCTTTACCTCTGGCCTTGATCATCACTTGCCCCTGGCAAAAGGAGTGGTCGTCCCTTGTGGCAACTGCTTCTGCCTCACCACTGTCAACAATCCAGTTCCCCCGTCCGGTGGAACCTCTGCAACTTGGTTGGGCTTCCAGCATGAAGCCCCAACCCTGCGCTGCCTCTCTCAAACCTGGATAGGCCTCAGACAGCCTAGCAGCCAGGTCAGGTGCTCCCGGGATAGGCCTCAGGCTTCTGGCCTAGCAACCCGGAGCCTGGTGACACACGTCCACCCAGACAGCCGTCCAGGTGGCACAGAACCCTGATCACCTGACTCCTCCCGAATAAATAGGCCCTCCCAGCAGACCAAGGGACCAAAGAAACCCCTACTCATTGGCTGAGTGAACCTATTCACTCCTAGTCTGGATTCTTTATGCCCTTATCAATCTACTGCCATGGGCAACAATGTAAACTAGTGACAGAAGAAAGAGGTGCATCAAATCCAGAGTTAGGGAAAAAACAGTGAATCCCCTATCAATCAGCCAGGCTAGTTACCACCTAGCAAGCTAAATTTGTTAGAAACCCTTCCTACTATCAGGGTGCTACATCTGGACAGGATTTTTTTTTTAATTACGATCATTTTCAGTCAGTTTCAGTGTTTTTTAGGTAGGATAAAAAAAGCAAAAAAAAAAAGATACAAAAAAGCAAAATGCTGGGCTGTACTCCGGCTCTTTTGACCCGAAAGTGGCACAACATTCCCTTTTTAGGCACACTTTAAAATTTCATTTTTAACCTTCCCCAATTTTATGTCCTTGCTCCCTTTGGCCACAGCTATGCTTTGCTACAGTAGCATAGAGAGAACACATACCTCTAGCGGAAGCTTTGCACAGTGTATTTACCAAGTCACTAAGGTGCAATATGAGCTCTGCGTAATTATGTTTGAGAACGCACAGCTGAGGTACACAGCCGTGCAGATGGCCGGAGCTCTGGGCCGCCAGAGCCGTATAAAATGACATTTCACGGCTCCCAAGCTCCCGAGCGATAGGGAATTTTTTTTAAATTAAACGCTCTTCTCTTCGGCTTGGATGTTGCTTGGCAAGGTGGAAGTAAAACAAAGAGCAGGAACAAAAAAAAAAAAACACCTTTATCTTTCCTGTTACAGAAACAGGCACCACACTGTTCATAAAAAGGAAGTGCGTTTCATAAAAAAATAAAGTAATGTTTGTGATATGTAATAAAGTCAGCATATGCGAATGTCCCCCGTGCAAATGAACCGCTTTGATATAATTTGGAAAAATTGCAAGGATCTAACCTTTCCTCTAGTCTGTTCATTCATAATTTACCCACATGATTAAATGTCAGTTTTTCTTCAAATAAAATCAACACAACCCTTGGGGGGATTTTTGCCAAATATTTGAAGATTAATGCCTTGACTTTCATTTTTAATTTTTTTTTGCTGTGAAATTTGACTTGCACATATTAATTGCATTTAAACACCTGGGAATTAGAAAATTAGATTAGGTCCTACCAAGTCATTCAGAATGTTAAAAGCATGCCTGGGAAAAAATATCTTTGATTTTATTATATAAATATTTTTTTTTAAGAATATGTAAAGGACTGATTTACAAACAGCATGACCAATCCTGGAACATGCTCCTTCAAGGGTGGCAAATGTGCAAGGCGGTATGGGACTGGTCTGGGGAGAATGTGCAGGAAATGTAAGTGTAGCAATACCCCTGTGGAGGCTGCTAATAGACTCTATACCCCACTGGTTACCTTGACTCTGCAAATTCTCTCTTACCTCTGACACCTTGGGTTCCATCCTGTAATGTTGCGTTAGTAATGAGAAACTCGCACAGAATCACTGAACCACTCAGATATATGTTTACTGAGATAAATAAATGAACACAAAGAATGGCATAAGTAAAACACAGCTTAAGTCTGACAAAAAGTATTTTTCATAACTGATATACAAAGATACTTAACAAAAATTCTCTACAAGACCTATGTGAACAGATATACAGAGAAACAAATATCCAACACCCTTAACACCAGGGGCGGATCCAGGGGGGGCAACGGGGCAATTGCCACCCCCGAGAAATTTGTTGCGGGCGGGTGGGGGAGCCGGCGGCTCCGCGTGCGGGTGAGAGAGCGGCGGGCGAGAGAGAGCGGGTGGGCCGGGCGGCTTGGTTTGCGGGCGGGCAGGTGATAGAACGGATTGGCCGGGCTCCTGGGTGGCTCAGTGTGCAGGGAGGGTGAGAGAGCAGGCTCAATGTGAGTGGGCGGCTGGCCAATCTGCGAGTCGGCGGGCAGGGAAGCAGAGAGATGACATCATCTCTCACCGCCCCGCATCCCTGCAGTAACCTCCGCCCTCACTGGGAAGCAGAGAGATTACATTATCTCTCTGCTGCCTGACTCTGGGACAAAGAAACAAGAGACAATCAAAACACCACCTTAGCAGGCATGTGACAATCCGCAAGGTGTGGCAGGTGACTTGGCAAGTGACAATCCACATCTGGTGGCAGGTGACGTGGCAAGTGACAATCCACAACATGTGGCAGGAGACAATCTGCATCTGGTGGCAGGCAAGTGACAATTTGCAATGTGTGGCAGGTGACGTGGCAAGCGGCAATCCGCATCTGGTGGCAGGTGACGTGGCAAGTGGCAATCTGCATCTGGTGGCAGGTGATGTGGCGAGTGACAATCCGCAACATGTGGCAGGTGACAATCTGCATCTGGTGGCAGGCAAGTGACAATCCGCAAGGTGTGGCAGGACACCATAACAACCATGGTGCCAGCAGTGGTGTATTTTGATTTTGTGTTGCCCTAGGCAAGACTAAAATCGGACGCCCCCCCCCCTTCCATTGGATGCCCCCCTCATCTAGATTTGTCCCACCATTTGTTCCTTTCACATGAGCAGTCCAATTGGATCTGCCGGTCTGTTTTTCAGGTGGACCCAATTGGACCCTCCATTCTCCTCTATGAAGCAGCAGGTGCAATCTCCAATCCATTCCAGTCCGCTAAAAACAAACGGAAGGGGATCTGTTCCCCTCCGTCTGGGCGGATCGCATAAGATTGCAGGCGGGTGTAAATGGACAGCAGAGTTTGTTTACATCCGACCGCCCATAGAGCAGAGTGGGCTCCGCAGAGGGTTTGCATGGTGCACTGTACAGCAACGGACAGGCAGGTAAGTGTAAGGCTGGCTGAAGGCCAGCCTGTATTTGTGGGAGGAGGCTGAGAGGGCTACTTAAGCCTCCTCCCCTGTCCGGTTTGGGTTGCCGTCGCTTCTGGGTGACGCGGCCGACGCACGTCATTTCCGGCCACCTTACAGTACGGCGGTCGGCCGCAGCATGGTATCGTTTCCTCTCCTGGGCTCCCGGGCACCCTTGTGGGGGACGCCCCGCCCACGTCTCCCAGCGATCATGCCAGGGGGGGCGTCCGTCCAACACCCACCGTCTTTCCCCAGGGCTCCATCTGGCATCAGGGTGCCACCCACCCACTTCCCACGGTGATCACGCTGGGGGTGGTCGTCTGTCCATCCATCCACCTACCTTCGCTGGGCTCAATACCGCATGGGGGGGGGGGCACCGCCGCTTCTCCCTTTCATTCCTGTGTTCCAGCTTCATGGGGACCGCCTGCCCGCTTCTCCCGGCGCACACCCGGCACCAGTGTGTACATACGTTGCATTGGGATCTCACTCTGCCTGACAGGTGACTTCTAGTCCCGGCCCCTGAGGTGACGTCATTCAGATGGGACAGGATGGGAGCGTGGCGCCGATAAACTGTAAGTGCTATACTAAGTAAACTTTGCAGCAGCAGATCTTGCTTGTATGGTGTGGTATGGGGAGAATGTGGGTCGGGAGGAGCTGAGTGTACTGGGAGGGGGGGGGGGGGGTCAGGGGTGAGAGAAGAAGGATGTTCTGTGTCCTGGAGGGGGGGTGAAGTTCTGTAATGGGGAAGAATGGGGGGTGAGGCTTGTAGTGGGTAAAGGGGGAGGGTCAGAGTTGAGGGAGGAGCACTGTACTTGGGTGAAAGAAGGGTGGGCTCTTTGTACTGGGGGGCGCTCTGTGTAATGGGGGGACTGGGGGGTGGGCGCTCTGTGTAATTGGGGGACTGGGGGGTGGGCACTCTGTGTAATAGGGGGACTGGGGGGGCGCTCTGTGTAATAGGGGGACTGGGGTGGGGCGCTCTGTGTAATGGGGGGACTAGAGGGTGAGGGGAGTCAGTACTGGGGGGAGGGCGCTCTGTGTAATTGGGGAACTCGGGGGTGAGGGGAGTCAGTACTGGGGGGTAGGCGCTCTGTGTAATGGGGGACTGGGGTGTGGGCGCTCTGTGTAATAGGGGGGCGCTCTGTGTAAGGGGGGGACTAGGGGGTGAAGAGAGTCAGTACTGGGGGTGGGCGCTCTGTGTAATGGGGGGCTATGGGGTGAGGGGTGTCAGTACTGGGGGGTGGGCGGTCTGTGTAATGGGGGGACTGGGAGGTGGGCGCTCTGTGTAATTGGGCCTAGGGGGTGAGGGGAGTCAGTACTGGGGGGTGGGCGCTCTGTGTAATCTTCAAAGCAAAAAGCGCTAAACCGCCCCCGCGAACTTTTTCAATTGGTCGCACAGACTATGAACCCCATCTGCCTAGAGCCCCCAGCATATGAAACACAAGAATTCTGTAATGAACTATCTGATTTCTTTATTGACAAAATCGAAAACATTAGGGAAAAAATTGAACAGAAAAAAACAACCAACCTCACTCGACCAGAGCAAGAAGAAAATAGCCACATAAATACTTTACAATCAACTAAATTCAGGCTCAATCACCATCAACACCACCAAAATCATCATCAGAAGCCTCCGAGACAGCACATCAACGAATAACATAATTTCTACAAAACTTCTGAAAGAATGTTCTGACATCGTGGCCCCTACCATAACACATCTTATAAATCGATCATTTAAAGAAGGTACTCCCTCAAGCACGACATAATCAAACCCCTCCTAAAGAAACCCAACCTCGACCCCAAGGACCCAAATTACCGCAGACCGGTAACAAGCCTTAACACCATCTCAAAGATCTTGGAGAAAGCGGTAGTACAACAGCTACAACTCCATTTGGACACCTACAAACTCCTGGATCCACTACAATTGGGTTTCCGCCCAGGCCACGGGACAGAAACAGCACTGCTAAAAATATGGGATGACGCCCTCGAAGCAGCAGATGACGGAGAATCATGCCTCCTGGTGTTACTAGACCTCAGCGCAGCTTTCGACACAGTAGACCACAAAATTCTGCTCACCCGTCTCACAGAAGTAGCCGGAGTTGCAGACTCGGATCTACCCTGGTTTGCATCCTTCCTAGAGAATCATTCCCAGACAGTGAAACTAGGAGCCTTCACTTCGGAAGCACGTACAATTACATGCAGAGTCCCCCAAGGATCACCTCTGCCGCCCGCGCTCTTCAACATTTACCCCCCCAATATCCCGCCCACTCCTCAATATCATCAGCAAACAGGACCTGCTCTATCACTCCTACGCTGATGACACCCAACTCTACCTTCGCATTACCGGAAAAAAAGACCAATACTACGCACTAGAAAATTGCCTCCAACTGATCGACAATTGGATGACGGAGAGTTCCCTCAAACTCAATGGATCCAAAACAGAACTTCACTTTCTCCACGCAAACCGTAAGAAAAACTATAGGACAACAGGCACACCACCCACCATCCTTGGACAAACCATCGCCCCTAGCGCTAAAGTCAAAAGCCTCGGATTAATCTTTGATTCGGACATGACCATGGTCACACAAATAGGAGCAGTAATCAGCGGATCCCACCATCTTCTCCACCTGCTACGTAGACTCATCCCTTTCATCCTGGAAGAGGACACAGCAGCAGTAGTTGGAACAATCATTAATTCTTGACTCGACTACGCAAACTCCCTCTACCTCGGACTACCAAAATATCAGATTTCGCCCAGAATACAGCAGCCAGACTGATAACAGGAAAAAAACCTGGAAATCTATCACCTCGTCCCTGAGGTCCCTTCATTGGCTAACCGTAAAGGATCGGGTTGCATTCAAGACCCTCTGTCTCACCCACAAATGCACACAAGGAAAAGCCCCACAATACCTATGCGAGAAAATAAAACACCACAACCCTGGTCGGACCCTTCGGTCGACGAAATCAAAACCTGCTCTGCATCCCCAAGACCTGCTACAAATCTAAAGGAGAACAAAGGCTTGCAGTTCAAGGACCACGGATGTGGAACGCACTACCAACAATCATCCGCATGGAAGAAAACCATTGCGCCTTCAGTAAAGAACTTAAGACCCACCTTCTGAAAGGATCAGGACCACTCTGGATGCAAAGAGCCTTGAGGCGATTTAGTTTGCATTTGCAGCGCTATACAAGTTCTCACTCACTCACTCACGTCATTGTAAAATGATGGATGGGCAGGAATCCTATTGTTCAGAGAGGACGTCATATGAAATGCTCCAGAGAACAGGCCATGCTCTGGTGCGATCTGTCACCCGCTGCGTCCACCGGACACGGCGGATGACTGATCACTAGGGATGAGCTTTATGTTCAAATCGAACATGAGTTTGACTCAAACAGCGAACAATTTGGGGTGTTTGCGGCAAATTCGAAAAGCCGCGGAACACCCTTTAAAAGTCTATGGGAGAAATCAAAAGCGTTAACTTTAAAGGTTAATATGCAAGTTATTGTCATAAAAAGTGTTTGGGGACCCGGGTCCTTCCCCAGGGAACATGTATCAATGCAAAAAAAAGTTTTAAAAACGGCTGTTTTTTCCGGGAGCAGTGATTTTAATAATGCTTAAAGTAAAACAATAAAAGTGAAATATTCCTTTAAGTTTCGTACCTGGGGGGTGTGTATAGTATGCCTGTAAAGTGGTACATGTTTCCCGTGTTTAGAACTGTCCATGCACAAAATGTAATTTCTAAAGGAAAAAAAGTCATTTAAAACTACTCGTGGCTATTAATGAATTGTCGGTCCCGGCAATACAGATCAAAGTCATTAAAAAAATGACTTTTATCTGTATTGCCGGGATCCGACAATTCATTAATTGCCACAAGTAGTTTTAAATGCCTTTTTTTCCTTCAAAAATGACATTTTGTGCAGGTAACCAAAATTTAAAAAAAAATGCGTGGGGCCCCCCCAAAAATCCATACCAGACCCTTATCCGAGCACGCAACCTGGCAGGTCGCAGGAAAATAGGGGGGATGAGAAAGCGCCCCTCCCCCTCCTGAACCGTACCAGGCCACATGCCCTCAACATGGGCAGGATGCTTTGGGGGTCTGTGACCCCCAAAGCACCTTGTCCCCATGTTGATGGGGACAAGGGCCTCATCTCCACAACCCTTGCCCGGTGGTTGTGGGGGTCTGCGGGCGGGGGGCTTATCGGAATCTGGAAGCCCCCTTTAACAAAGGGGACCCCCCGATTCTGCCCCCCCCCTGGGAATTGGTAACAGGGTACATTGTACCCCTATCATTTCACAAAAAAAAGTGTCAAAAAGGTAAAAAACACACAGACAACTTGGGACAAGTCCTTTAATAAAAAATAAAATAAAAATTCCAGCGATGTACTTCCTTCCACGACCTGGACCCGCCGCTACCCGCCGCTACGAACATAGAAGGCTCCCGGGCGAATAACACGCGAGCCGCCTGACATTTCTTTTATAACCGAGGGCGGGGCCACCCATGACGTGGACGAGTGACCCCGCCCCGTTCTGACGTAACGGGGGTTTCCGGCGGCTTCCCCGTGGTGTCACGGGTGACCCCGCCCCCTCTCGCGTGTCATTCGCCCGAAGCCTTCTATGGAGGAGGCTGTATCGTTCGTAGGGGCGGGTAGCTGCAGGCCCGGGACGTGGAAGGATGTACATATTTTTTATTAAAGGACTTGTCCCAGCTGTGAATGTGTGTTTTTTTTACCTTTTTTGACACTTTTTTTGTGAAATGGTAGGGGTACTACTGGGCCCCTTACAAAAATAAATAAATAAATAAATTAAATAAAATAAATAAAAAAAACAAATTAAATAAAAAAATGAATAATGTTTTTTTTAAATAAAAAATCAAATAAAAAAAGGGGGTTGACATTCGGGGCCCTGGGGAACTCCAGGCCCCTGGGGAACTCTGGGCCCCTTACAAATTTATTTTTCTTATAAAAAAATAAAAAATAAATAAAAAGGGGGGGGCATCCGTGCCCCTGGGGACCTCCGGGCCCCTTACAGGTGTACTGCCTGTACCCCCCTGATGGCGGCCCTGTTTACAGGTATATAGTTTGTGGAATCAATAACTTTCCTACAGACTAAATAATAAACACTGATTTTGGTTATTTTCAGCAAAGAAATGTAGCAGAATACACTTTGGCCTAAATTTATGAAGAAAGTTTTTTTTTTGCAAAACTTTATAACAGAAACAAAGAAAAACACTTTTTTAAAATATTTTGTTTATTTAGCAAAAAATAAAAAACCCAGTGGTGATTAAATAACACCAAAAGAAAGCTCTATTTGTGTGAAAAAAATGATAGAAATGTCATATTGGTACAGCGTTGCATGGCCGCACAATTGTCATTCAAAATGTGTCATAGACAAATTTGTTTAACAAATTTCAACAAATTAGTTGATTCGGAAATATCCAAATTAACAAAAACACGTTTAACAAATTTTTCCAAATATTCATAAATTCGAATATTTGTAAATTCTTAAATTCGCAAACTCAAAAATTCAGAAATTCTAAAATTCAAGGAATTCTAAAATCTGAAATAATAACTAACTAATAATAACTTAACTATTACCGTGTTTCCCTGAAAATAAGACTGGGTCTTATATTAATTTTGGCTACAAAAAATGCATTAGGGCTTATTTTTAGGGGATGTCTTATTTGTCCCATGTCTTCTCTCCCCCTCTCCCTCCCTGTCAGCTCAGAAGCCAGCATGTCAGGAACGAGTATGGAGATCAAGATGCTAAGAGGGCTCCCCTTGCGGCTGAGTGCAGCGCGACCCTGAAGTTTGGAACAGGGAGCGCGGTGCCCACAGAAGCACAGTTGGCCAGGTGCTTGCTTGCAGTCTGATGAACTTAGCCACTGAGGGATGGCTGAAGCAGGCAGAACTGAGCTTAGTTGTGCTCAGGTGAGCGGAGATACCAGAAGCCAGGCCGGGGGTCATACAAAGGTAGGTCAGTCCAGAGCATATACAGGGGCAAGCCAAGGTCATACACGAGCAGGGTCCAGGTACAAGCCGAGGGTCAAGCCGGGTGGTCAGGAAGCAGAGGCAGAGTCCAGAAGCAGGCCAAGGGTCAAACTAGGAGATCAGGAAGCGAGGTCAAGGCAAGCTGGGTCACAACAGATAAGCACGGATCAGGAAGCAAGGTAAAGGTACACAGGAGACTGGAGAGATAATCCAGCAACATCCAGCAGTTACAGGCTGACTTAAATAGGGCCATTGGCGCCAGCGTCAGTCACGCCACTTGCGCGCCGTTGTGCACGCGCTGTACTGCGCGTGCACCGATGCACGGCGGTGTGCGTCAATGCACGCTGATGCGCGGCACGCGCTCGTGCACGTCTTGGGGCCCTCCATGGGTATCCATGAAGGTTCTGGGCAACATTGCCAGTACCGTGATGGCCATGTCCCCGACACAGCATCTCTGTAGTCCTCAAAATAAATCCTAGTTAAAGTCTTTGTAAAATAATTGAATCCGCTCTTTAAATGGTTTATATAATGTCTGTATGTAACATTATTGTAGAAAATACCTTATTTACAGCGCCATTGGGTTCTCACATGCCCTGCCGAAGCTCTTCTTCCCCGCTCCGAGCACTGCTGACGTCAGACGGGAGGCGAGGAGGAGAGCTCCGGCGGGTCACAGGAGCGCCCAGCGACACTGTAAATAAGGTCACAAGGAATATTGATGGATGGGATTTTTAAGGTGCAAAAAGACACAATATATATCAAAAATTAAATTTTTATTTGTATAAAAAATAGAAATATGTATAAACATGCAATAAAATTCATCTCTATTACACTTAATATCCAAAGTAGTATACAGACAAATATTCTCGACGTTTCGCCAATTTAACTGGCTTCTTCAGGAGTCTTTTGTCAAGTATTACTGAAGCGTAAGATATACAACATAAATATACAATAACAATATGCAAATGAGTTTCTTTACAAAATAATATTCATAAATATTCAAACACAGGAATGACACAGACAAGGACCAGATCAACCGCATAGGGAAATCACTATTACCTGTATATTATAGATGAGGTAAAAATCAATCAAGTAGCTGAGTTAGAATCGGGGATGCTCTCAAAATAGAATAAAATTGGTGAACCATTTTATACACAGCACGTATATAATAATGCTTAAATTAAGTATATAAACTAACTTAGTTTATATACTTAATTTAAGCATTATTCCTCTCCCCTAGGTGACTTCTCATCATCTTTTAGTGCCTGTCCATGCACATGGATTCATTCCGTGCTGTGTATAAAATAGCATTTCCTCTATGGTTCACCAATTTTACTTTATTTTGAGAGCATCCCCGATTCTAACTCAGCTACTTGATTGATTTTTACCTCATCTATAATATACAGGTAATAGTGATTTCCCTATGCGGTTGATCTGGTCCTTGTCTGTGTCATTCCTGTGTTTGAATATTTATGAATATTATTTTGTAAAGAAACTCATTTGCATATTGTATATTTATGTTGTATATCTTACGTTTCAGTAATACTTGACAAAAGACTCCTGAATAGTGATGAGCCGAACACCCCCGGGTTCGGTTCGCACCAGAACCCGCGAACGGACCGAAAGTTCGTACGAACATTAGAACCCTATTAAATACAATGGATGCGAACGTTCGAATTCTAAAGTGCTAATTATAACGACTATTATGCATGTTATTGTCCTAAAAAGGGTTTGGGGACCCGGGTTCTGCACCAGGGGACATGTATCAATGCAAAAAGAAGTTTTAAAAACGGTCGTTTTTCGGGAGCAGTCATTTTAACCACTTAACGACCGCCCACCGCCGATTTACGTCGGCAGAATGGCACGGACAGGCAGAATCACGTAGATCTACGTGATCGCCTTTGTGCAGTTGGGGGGTCCATCCGGACCCCCCTTCACTGCAGTGAGCGGCCGTTAAGTGTTCGGGAGCGATCAGGCATGAGGGGGCGGCCGCTCGATTCCGCCCCCCCCCTCGCGATCGCTCCCGGCCAATGAAAATGCTTCCTCCGCCATGTGATGTAAACAAGGCTGGAGGAAGTGATGTCATCTCCCTCGCTGCGGTCTTTTCGTTCCCGGCGCCGAGCAGAGAAGAAGCAGGTTAGTGCACCAACAGTCCACTGACACGTAGGTACACATAGGCACACAAATCACCCCCCAGTCACCCCCAGATCACCCCCCAGGTCACCCCAAAGCCCCCAATCACAGTGTCACTGATTGCAGTGATCATTTATTTTACTGATCACTGCATTTAGTGTCATCTGTGATTGTAAAAAGTTGCAGGGCAGTTAGGATTAGGCCCCTTTAGGTCCAGGGTAGCCCCCTAACCCCCCCTAATAAAGGTTTAACCCCTTGATCACCCCCCAGGTAACCCTTTCACCCCCTAACTTCAGCGTCACTAAGCGATTGTTTTTCCGATCGCTGTATTTGTGTCGCTGGTGTTTTAGATTATTAGTTTTTTTTTTTTAGGTTCGCCGCAGGTTTTTATTAGTGTCAGGTACCCCCATATATTATTTTAACCCCCTGATTGCCCCTAGAGTTAACCCTTTCACCAGTGATCGCCGTATAAGCGTCACTGGTGTCACTGGTTAGCCAGTAAGTTATTTAGTTATTTAGGTTACCCGTCAGGTTTTTATATAGTGTCAGGTACCCCCATATTTAACCTAATAAAGGTTTTAACCCCCTGATTGCCCCTAGTTAACCCTTTCACCAGTGATCACCATATAAAGGTTACGGGTGACGCTGGTTGATTAGTTTGCTTTTTATAGCATCAGGGCACCCGCCGTATATAACCCAATAAAGGTTTAACCCCCCTGATTGCCCGGCGGGTGAGATCAATTAGGTTTTAGCGCCAGAGAGGGTCTGCGTCGCCCCAGGCAGTGTTAGGTTAGTGCCAGTAACGCTAACACCCACGCGCAAAGCATACACCCCCCTTAGTGGTATAGTATCTGATCAGATCTATACTAGCATCCCCAGCGGTTTAGGGTTCCCAAAAAACGCAGTGTTAGCGGGATCAGCCCAGATACCTGCTAGCGCCTGCGTTTAGCCCCTCCGCCCAGCCCAGCCCAGCCCACCCAAGTGCAGTATCGATCGATCACTGTCACTTACCAAACACAACACACATAACTGCAGCGTTCGCAGAGACAGGCCTGATCCATATCAACCAGTCCATAGCAAACGTCCATAGCAACCAGTCCATAGCAACCGTCCATAGCAACCATCCATAGCAACCAGTCTATAGCAACTGTCCATAGCAACCATCCATTGCAACCAGTCCATAGCAACTGTCCATAGCAACCATCCATAGCAACTATCCATAGCATCCAGTCCATAGCAACTGTCCATGGCAACCAATCCATAGCAACCGTCCATAACAACCAATCCGTAGCAACCGTCCATAGCAACTGTCCATAGCAACCGTCCATAGCAACCAGTCCATAGCAACCATCAATATCAACCAGTCCAAGGTGAATGTTTTGAACGCTACCACTCAAAAGTGAAGTTTTAGCGTGGGGTACAGCATTTCACAGACAAGGACACACTTACACAGGGTCTCCCAAGATGCCATTACATTTTGAGAGACCCGAACCATTACAGTTGTAAAGTTACAAAAAAAGTGTAAAAAAGAAAAAAAAAAACGTAAAAAACAAAACACA
Source organism: Rana muscosa (assembly GCA_029206835.1). Classification (NCBI taxonomy): domain Eukaryota; kingdom Metazoa; phylum Chordata; class Amphibia; order Anura; family Ranidae; genus Rana; species Rana muscosa. Next base: position 365,570,986 of record CM055125.1, read on the forward strand.
AAAAAATATAAAATAAAAAAACCAAAAATAGTTGTCGTTTTATTGTTCTCTCTCTCTCTATTTTCTCTCTATTGTTCTGCTCTTTTTTACTGTATTCTATTCTGCAATGTTTTATCATGCTTGCTTTTCAGGTATGTAATTTTTTGTTTTCAGGCGCGCCATTCAACTGCAGCGCGGAATTATTTATCTTGACAGCAACAGCGTTTGCTCCCACGATACATAAAGCCGTGACACCACAGTTAAAAAAAAGAGCATATATGCCGAAGCATGGGGGCAGCAGGGGCGGAGGAGCGATTTTGCTCCTAATGCCGCGTACATACGGTCGAAATTCCGACGGAGGCCTGCCCGTGGAAAATTCCGACCGTGTGTACGCGGCATAACTTTTTTGCGGGAGGATGCCCCCATGCTTCGGCATATATATATTTTAGGCACAGGTTGCGTTAAAACATTTTTTTATTTTTTACTAGGTTTTGTTTTGGTATTTGCTTTGCAGGTATGGCATGGTAAGGTCTTACTGTTGTACTGTAATGTTACTTTGTTTTAATGTTAACCACCATTTGCTTAGCAGGTACGCCATTCAGTTGCAGCGCGGATCTATTTATCTTGACAGCCGTGACTCCAACGCTGTAGGAGGTGATTTCACCACCACAGTTAAAAAAAAGAGCATATATGCCGAAGCATGGGGGCAGCAGGGGCGGAGGAGCGATTTTGCTCCTAATGCCGCGTATATACGGTCAAAATTCCAACGGAGGCTTGCCCGTGGAAAAGTCCGACCGTGTGTACGCGGCATAACCTTTTATGCCGCGTACATACGGTCGAAATTCCGACGAAGGCTTGACCGTGTGTACGCGGCATAACTTTTTTGCGGGAGGATGCCCCCATGCTTCGGCATATATGCCCATCATTAGAAGTGGGTGGATGAAGGGAGGTATTCTAATGGTGGGCATACCCACCAATCAATCTCTTTTTTTCGTTCAGCCAATAGGCTGTATGAAAAAAAAGATTACAATACGTGTCCAACAAGGACCAGCAACGTACTGGTATGTTGCTGGACTTTGAATGTTTATACCAGAATGATGCCTGCGGGTTTAGGTATCATCTTGGTATCATTCTTTTCAGCCAGCAGCCGGCTTTCATGTAAAAGAAATTCTAGCAGATAATTAGCCTCTAGACTGCTTTTACAAGCAGTGGGAGGGAATGTCCCCCCCCGGATATAAAAAGCGCCATTGGGAAATTGGGAAAGCATTTTATCACACCGATCTTGGTGTGGTCAGATGCTTTGAGGGCAGAGGAAAGATCTAGGGTCTAACCCCCCAATTTTTTTCAAAAAAAGAGTACCTGTCACTACTTATTGCTATCATAGGGGATATTTACATTCCCTGAGATAACGATAAAAATGGTAAAAAAATAAAATATGGAAGGCACAGTTTAAAAATAAAATAAAAAAGCCAAATAAATAATAAAAAAAAAAAAAAAAAAAAAAAAAGCACCGCTGTCCCCCCCTGCTCTTGCGCAAAGGCGAACGCAAGCGTCGGTCTAGCGTCATATGTAAACAGCAATTGCATCATGCATGTGAGGTATCACCGCGAAGGTCAGATCGAGGGCAGTCATTTTAGCAGTAGACCTCCTCTGTAAATCTAACGTGGTAACCTGTAAAGGCTTTTAAATGCTTTTAAAAATGAATGTAGTTTGTCGCCGCTGCGCGTTTGTGCGCAATTTTAAAGCATGTCGTGTTTGGTATCCATGTACTCGGCCTATGATCATCTTTTTTATTTCATCAAACATTTGGGCAATATAGTGTTTTTTAGTGCATTAAAAATAAAAAAAGTGTGTTTTTCCCCCAAAAAATGTGTTTGAAAAATCGCTGCGCAAATACTGTGTGGAAAAAAAAAAATGCAACACCCACTATTTTAATCTGTAGGGCCTTTGCTTTAAAAAAATATATAATGTTTGGGGGTTCAACATAATTTTCTTGCAAAAAAAAATGTTTTTTCATGTAAACAAAAAGTGTCAGAAAGGGCTTTGTCTTCAAGTGGTTAGAAGAGTGGATGATGTGTGACATAAGCTTCCTAATGTTGTGCATAAAATGCCAGGACAGTTCAAAACCCCCCCCAAATGACCCCATTTTGTAAAGTAGACACCTCAAGCTATTTGCTGAGAGGCATGTTGAGCCCATTGAATATTTTTTTTTTGTCCCAAGTGATTGAATAATGACCAAAAAAAAAAAAAAAATGTACAAAAAGTTGTCACTAAATTATATATTGCTCAAACATGCCATGGGCATATGTGGAATTACACCCCAAAATACATTCTGTTGCTTCTCCTGAGTACGGGGATACCACATGTGTGGGACTTTTTGGGAGCCTAGTCGCGTACGGGACCCCAAAAACCAAGCACCGCCTTCAGGATTTCTATGGGTGTAAATTTTTGATTTCACTCCTCACTGCCTATCACAGTTTCGGAGGCCATGGAATGCCCAGATGGCACAAAACCCCCCCAAATGACCCCATTTTGGAAAGTAGACACCCCAAGCTATTTGCTGAGAGGTATGTTGAGTATTTTGCAGATCTCGCTTTTTGTCACAAAGTTTTGAAAATGTAAAAAAAGAAAAAAAAAAAAGAAAAAAAAATGTCTTTCTTAATTTTCAAAAACAAATGAGAGCTGTAAAATACTCACCATGCCTCTCAGCAAATAGCTTGGGGTGTCTACTTTCCAAAATGGGGTCATTTGTGGGGGTTTTGGGCTATTTTGACATTTTATGGCCTGCAAAACTGTGATAGGTAGTGAGGAGTGAAATCAAAAATTTATGCCCTTAGAAACCTTGAAGGCGGTGCTTGAATTTTGGGGTCCCGTACGCGGCTAGGCTCCCAAAAAGTCCCACACATGTGGTATCCCCGTACTCAGGAGAAGCAGCAGAATGTATTTTGGGGTGTAATTTCACATATAACCATGGCATGTGTGAGCAATATATCATTTAGTGACAACTTTTTGTACATTTTTTTTTTCTTTTTGTCATTATTCAATCATTTGGGACAAAAAAAAAAAATATTCAATGGGCTCAACATGCCTCTCAGCAAATAGCTTGGGGTGTCTACTTTCCAAATTGGGGTCATTTGGGGGGGGTTTTGTGCTATTTTGGCATTTTATGGCCTTCGAAACTGTGATAGGTAGTGAGGAGTGAAATCAAAAATTTGCGCCCTTAGAAATCCTGAAGGCGGTGCTTGGTTTCCGGGGTCCCGTACGTGGCTAGGCTCCTAAAAAGTCCCACACATGTGGTATCCCCGTACTCAGGAGAAGCAGCAGAATGTATTTTGGGGTGCAATTCCACATATAACCATGGCATGTGTGAGCAATATATCATTTAGTGACAACTTTTTGTAATTTTTTTTTTTTGTCATTATTCAATCACTTGGGACAAAAAAAAAAAATATTCAATGGGCTCAACATGCCTCTCAGCAATTTCCTTCGGGTGTCTACTTTCCAAAATGGGGTCATTTGGGGGGGTTTTGTACTGCCCTGCCATTTTAGCACCTCAAGAAATGAGATAGGCAGTCATAAATTTAAAGCTGTGTAAATTTCAGAAAATGTACCCTAGTTTGTAAACGCTATAACTTTTGCGCAAACCAATAAATATACGCTTATTGACATTTTTTTTACTAAAGACATGTGGCTGAATACATTTTGGCCTAAATGTATGACTAAAATTGAGTTTATTCGATTTTTCTTATAACAAAAAGTAGAAAATATCATTTTTTTTCAAAATTTTCGGTCTTTTTCTGTTTATATCGCAAAAAATAAAAATCGCAGAGGCAATCAAATACCATTAAAAGAAAGCTCTATTTGTGGGAAGAAAAGGACGCAAATTTCATTTGGGTACAACATTGCATGTCCGCACAATTTACAGTTAAAGCAGCGCAGTGCCGAATCCCAAAAACAGGCCTGGTCCTAATGGCCCGAAATGGTCCGGGGCTTAAGTGGTTAATGATGCATAAAGTGAAAAAAAAAAAGTCAAATATTCCTTTAAATATCGTACCTGGGGGGTGTCTAAAGTATGCCTGTGAAGTGCCACGTGTTTCCCGTGTTTAGAACTGTCCCTGCACAAAATGACACTTCTAAAGGAAAAAAAAGCCATTTAAAACTGCTTGCGGCTTTAATGTAATGTCTGGTCCCGGTAATATGGATGAAAATCTTTAAGAAAAATGGCATAGCTACCCCATCACCCCCCCCTCCTACCCCAGCCCATTACCAGCCCCTTTGGGTCTTGTATGGATATTAAGGGGAACCCCGCACATAAAATAAAAAAGGCCCTATATACTCTGAACAGCCGTATACAGGCGGTGCATACAAGACAGGGACTGTAGGTTTGTTCTTATGTAGAATCTGTTTGTAATTTTGAACAGGTACATTGTTTAAGTGTAGCTCCAGCCCAAAAATCTATTTTTAAACTTTTTGGAAAACATAGGTAAGGGTTATCACCCCTGTAACATTTGTTTTGCTGTCTGTGCCCCTGTTCAGAACATTTCACCTCACTTTCCGTCCCAATGACAACTGTTTTTGAAATGTGGTGTTTTTCTTGAAACAAGGATTGCTGATAAAGCATCAGTACAGAGGAGACACCTTTCTCCCATATTAATTCTTACAGGAGAGAATTTTCCTTCCTAGGGGTAGATTTCCTCTCACTTCCTGTTGTCTTCTTGCGTTTGCAAGTAGGAGTCGTTTGTAAGTTGGATGTTTGAAAGTAGGGACCTGCCGTATATACTCTGCAGAAATAGGCCCCTTAGTTGTTGGTGTTGGCACAACACTGTAAGCACTCACAGTTACTATTGGTTGGTGCTGGAACGCCCTGCTGTCAACTATTATATCAGGAATTTTAATTACATATAATTGTTGAACAGTGGTAGTAAAAATTGGGCCTTTGATGGTGGTGCTGGTGCCACAACACTGTAAGCCCTGACAGTTACTCTTGGTGGGTGCAGCAATGGGCCCTGCTGTGAATTATTAGATCAAGAATTGTAATTGCATGCCCCTGTTGAACAGGGGCTGAAAAATTGGGCCTTTCGTGGTGGTGGTGGTGGTGGTGGTGTTGCCACAACACTGTAAGCCCTCAGAGTTACTCTTGGTGGGTGCAGGAATGGGCCCTGCTGTGAATTATTAGATCAAGAATTGTAATTACATGCCCCTTTTGAACAGGGGCTGAAAAATTGGGCCTTTCGTGGTGGTGGTGGTGGTGGCGTTGCCACAACACTGTAAGCCCTCAGAGTTACTCTTGGTGGGTGCAGCAATGGGCCCTGCTGTGAATTATTAGATCAAGAATTGTAATTACATGCCCCTGTTGAACAGGGGCTGAAAAATTGGGCCTTAGGCACTGGTGGCACAACACTCCAACCCCTCACAGATACTGTACTTGGAGCACAGCAATGAGCCCTATGGCAAATTATTGCTAAAAAAATTGTAATTACACGCCCCTGTAAAACAGGGGCTGAAAAATTGGGCCTTAGCCACTGGTGGCGGCACCCATAAACAAAAATGATCTTCCAAGCTATCATCATCAATCGTATCATTGAGGACTCGGAGGAGGAGGATAGCCAGTCAACATAACAGCACAGGCACTCAGCATCAGCATCAGTCTTGAAGGGATGTGACATGTTAAAATCAATTAGTCTGTTATATCAGCATCAGGTGTGTGGTAGCTGGTGGTGATCCAAGACTGGTTCATCTTGATGAAAGTCAGTCGATCAACCGAGTCGGTGGACAGGCGCACCCTGTGATCCGTGACAAATCCTCCAGCAGCACTGAATGTGCGTTCCGAAAGAACGCTGTATGCAGGACAGGCCAGTAGCTCAATTGCATACTGTGCAAACTCTGCCCAGTGATCCATCCTCAAGACCCAGTAAGCCAGAGGATTTTCGGTGGGGAAGGTGTCCAAGTCTGACCTTGCCCCTAGATATTCCTGCACCATGTTTATCAGACGCTGGCGATGGTTGCTGGAACCGATCATACTTTGGGGCTGCGGACTAAAGAATTGTCTGAACGCATCGGTCAGACGGCCACCTTCCCCACCGCTCCTTCTTTGACTGGCCGAAGCCTCAGCAACTCGTTGTCCAGGACCAGGAGTTTGTAACCTCCCAGTCTCTGGGAACGCGTTGCACAGACCTTTCTGCAAGGCCTCCCGGAGTTGTCTCATCCTCTGCTCCCTCTGCGACGGTAACATAAGGTCCGCAACCTTACCCTTGTACCGTGGATCAAGGAGAGTGGCCAGCCAGTAATGGTCCCTCTCCTTGATCCGAAGAATACGAGGATCCTTCCGCAGACTTTGCAGGATCAGGGAGGCCATGCAGCGTAGGTTAGCTGAGGCATTCGGTCCGGAGTCCTCTGGGTCACTAAGGACGACATGATCCGCAGCCACCTCCTCCCAGCCACGTACAAGTCCACTGGTTTCTTGGGACTGTAAATCATCCCTAAAAGACTGCTGCTGATGATGCTGAGTGCCAGCCTCCACCTCCATGCTGACACAATCCTCCTCCTCCTCCTCCTCCTCTTCCTGTGCGATGGGTGGGACAGAAGGAACACTGTCTGGGTAAAGGGGGCCTTGAGAGGCAAGGAAGTCCTCCTCTTCCTGCCTCTGTTCTGCCTCAAGTGCCCTGTCCATTATTCCACGCAGCGTGTGCTCCAACAGGTGGACAAGAGGTACAGTGTCACTGATGCATGCACTGTCTTTGCTCACCATCCTCGTGGCCTCCTCAAATGGTGCCAGGACAGTGCATGCATCCCTGATCATGCCCCACTGGCGTGGAGAAAAAAAACCAAGCTCCCCTGACCCTGTCCTGGTGCCGTAGTCGCACAGGTACTCATTGATGGCCCTCTGCTGCATGTGCAGCCGCTGCAGCATGGCCAACTTTGAGTTCCACCTGGTGGGCATGTCACATATAAGGCGGTTCTTGGGCAGGTTCAACTCCTTTTGCAGCTCAGCCAGGCGAGCACTGGCATTATAAGATCTGCGGAATTGCACACAGACTTTCCTGGCCTGCCTCAGGACATCCTGTAAGCCCGGGTACCTGCCCAAGAACCGCTGCACCACCAGGTTAAGGACGTGAGCCACACAGGGCACATGGGTCAGTTGTCCCTGTCGGAGGGCGGAGAGGAGGTTGGTGCCATTGTCGCAAACCACCATTCCTGGCTTAAGCTGGCGTGGCGTCAACCACCTCTCGGCCTGGCCCTGCAGAGCAGACAGGACCTCTGCCCCAGTGTGGCTTCTGTCCCCCAAACACACCAGCGCAAGCACGGCATGGCATCTTTTTGCCTGCGTACTTGCGTAGCCCCTTGAACGGCTACGGAGCACCGCTGGTTCAGAGGACAAACCACAGGAAGAGGCCATGGAGGAAGAAGTAGAGGAGGGGGTGGAGGAGAGAGGTGTGTCACAACCAGTAGTAGCATTTTGGAGGCGTGGCGGTGGAACAACCTCCAACACTACTGCACCTTGTCCTGCATCCTTCCCAGCTGCCAAAAGAGTGACCCAATGGGCCGTGAAAGAAAGGTAATGTCCCTGTCCATGCCTGCTGGACCATGAGTCAGCGGTAATATGCACCTTACCGCTGACCGCCCTGTCCAGCAAGGCCAAGACATTGCCTTCCACATGCCGGTAGAGAGCCGGAATAGCCTTCCGTGAGAAAAAGTCGCGTTTGGGAACCTGCCACTGAGGAACCGCACATTGCACAAACTCACGGAAGGGGGCCGAGTCTACCAACTGAAAAGGCAGCAGTTGAAGCGCTAGCAATTTAGCCAAGCTAGCATTCAACCGCTGGGCATGTGGATGGCTGGGAGTGAACTTCTTTCGACGGTCCAGCAGCTGGGGCAGGGAAATTTGCCTGCTAGAATCGGACGTCGGTGTACTGCTAGCAGAGTGGCCGCAACTACTTGGCTGTGACACACCTAATTCTACACCTTCATTCCTCTCAGTGCATGTTTCAGACAGGACTGAAGTTATAGTGGGGTTGGAGATCCCAGCTGATGCGGTGCAAGGAGAGGTCCGCTTTGTTCTTTGGTGTGGGTCTTTGAGGTAGGCTTGCCAACGAGCTGCATGGCAGGTCAACATATGTCTGGTCAGGCATGTGGTACCCAAGCGGCTGATGTTTTGGCCACGCGATATACGCTTGAGACATATGTTGCAAACAGCAGCTGTGCGATCTGATGCACTAGCCTCAAAAAAGGCCCACACCAAAGAACTTTTTGAATGACGGGCAGAGGCAGCGCCCTGCACAGGCGGAGCTCTGTGGTGTGATTCCGTCGGTGTACTGCCCTTACGCTGGCCACCAAAGGGCATCCTGCCTCGTTGGAGATGTGCCTCCTCCTCATCCTCCTCCTCCTCCTCTCTCCTATTAGGCACCCACGTGGAGTCAGTGACCTCATCATCCCCTCCCTCCTCATCACTGGAGCCAATCTGGCAGTATGCTGCAGCTGCTGGAACATGACTGCCAGATTGGTGTCCTTCTTGAGCATCCCCTCTGTCTGCTCTCACGCTACTGCCTTCCTGTAGCTGGGTTTCATCATCAGACCCTTCGAAACGCTGGGCATCCTCCTGGAGCATGTACCCAACACTGTGCTCAAACAGTTCGGGGGACTCCTCAGGAGGAGGACATGGTGGGTCTAGGGAAGGAGTGACTGATGATGAGTCTGAAATTGATACCAGGGAAGAGGACGCTTTGGCAGCTGCTTTGCCAGTACCCTGAGCCTGGGTGAGAGAGGATGAGGAGGAGGAGGAGGGCTTGGTCATCCACTCTACCAAGTCTTCGGCATGATGTGGCTCAACATGTCCAGCTGCCGAAAAGAAGGACAAGCGTGTCCCATGGCCATGTGCTGATGACAATGCACCGCGTCCACGACCAGCACTGTTGCCCCCAGACACAGAGCCTGCTTGCCCTCTTTTATTGCCTCCTGACTGTCTGCCTCTCCTTGTTTGCCTTCCAGACATTCTAATAGATGGCCTGCAGGGAGATGGGAAAAATACAATAAGGGCTACCTTCAGGTGTCCTTCTCTGTCCCTTTACTTAAGGATTTCTAAATATGGTTGAGGATGATTGCTTTCGCACAGAATAGCACAACGACAACTTCCCTGACTGTCCAAAAAACAAGGATTTCAAAGATGGTTGATGAGGAATGCTTTAGCACAGTATAGCACAAGGAGAATTTCCCTCACTGTCCTTCCCTGTCCCTAGAAACAAGGATTATCACAGTGAAAGAAACTGACACTCTTCCTACCTATAGTTTTCTGTCCCTAGAAAAAATGTTTTTTTAAAGACGGTTGATGATCAATGCTTTAGCACACTATAGCACAAGGAGAATTTCCCTCACTGTCCTTCCCTGTCCCTAGAAACAAGGATTATCACAGTGAAAGAAACTGACACTCTTCCTACCTATAGTTTTCTGTCCCTAGAAAAAATGTTTTTTTAAAGACGGTTGATGATCAATGCTTTAGCACACTATAGCACAAGGAGAATTTCCCTCACTGTCCTTCCCTGTCCCTAGAAACAAGGATTATCACAGTGAAAGAAACTGACACTCTTCCTACCTATAGTTTTCTGTCCCTAGAAAAAATGTTTTTTTAAAGCTGATTGATGATCAATGCTTTAGCACACTATAGCACAAGTAGAATTTCCCTCACTGTCCTTCCCTGTCCCTAGAAACAAGGATTATCACAGTGAAAGAAACTGACACTCTTCCTACCTATAGTTTTCTGTCCCTAGAAAAAATGATTTTTTAAAGACGGTTGATGATCAATGCTTTAGCACACTATAGCACAAGGAGCATTTCCCTCACTGTCCTTCCCTGTCCCTAGAAACAAGGATTATCACAGTGAAAGAAACTGACACTCTTCCTACCTATAGTTTTCTGTCCCTAGAAAAAATGTTTTTTTAAAGCTGATTGATGATCAATGCTTTAGCACACTATAGCACAAGTAGAATTTCCCTCACTGTCCTTCCCTGTCCCTAGAAACAAGGATTATCACAGTGAAAGAAACTGACACTCTTCCTACCTATAGTTTTCTGTCCCTAGAAAAAATGTTTTTTTAAAGATGGTTGATGATCAATGCTTTAGCACACTATAGCACAAGGAGAATTTCCCTCACTGTCCTTCCCTGTCCCTAGAAACAAGGATTATCACAGTAAAACACACTGACACTCTCCCTACCTATAGTTTTCTGTCCCTAGAAAAAATGATTTTTTAAAGATGGTTGATGATCAATGCTTTAGCACACTATAGCACAAGGAGAATTTCCCTCACTGTCCTTCCCTGTCCCTAGAAACAAGGATTCGCACAGTAAAACACACTGACACTCTCCCTACCTATCCTTCTCTTTCCCTAAACTAAAGGAATCCAGGTTAAGCAAGAAAAAAAAAAATGTCACTGTCCCTGCCTATGCTTCTCTTTCCCTGCTCCGGAACACACTACACTAGGCCGCCGTGCTGGCGGCCTTTTATAGTGTGGGGCGTGTACTAAACACCCTCAGCAATAATTGGCCTCAGGCATCCTGCCTGTGGCCAATCATTGCTCTCCTCGCTGCCGGCGCTGTGATTGGCCAAGCATGCAGGGTCACAGTGCATGCTTGGCCAATCACAGCGCCGGGATTACACTGCGATGGCGCAGTGTATTGTGGGCCGTTCGCGTCACTCGAATTTGGCGCGAACGGCCCAAATCGTTCGTTGTTCGCCGAACGCGCGAACAGCCGATGTTCGAGTCGAACCTATGTTCGACTCGAACACCGAGCTCATCCCTACTCCTGAAGAAGCCAGTTAAATTGGGGAAACGTCGAGAATATTTGTCTGTATACTACTTTGGATATTAAGTGTAATAGAGATGAATTTTATTGCATGTTTATACATATTTCTATTTTTTATACAAATAAAAATTAAATTTTTGATATATATTGTGTCTTTTTGCACCATAAAAATCCCATCCATCAATATTCCTTGTGTTCTATTTAAACGGGATGTGGTGCCTATTGACTTACAGATGTCAGACATTTTCTATTACTCTTACTGTAAATAAGGTATTTTCTTCAATAATGTTACATAAAGACACACACTGGACATTATATAATTATTTTACATCGTGGATTAAATGATTTTACAAGGACTTTAAACTAGGGCTTATTTTCGAGGTAGGGCTTATGTTGCAGCCATCCTAGAAAATCGAGATGGGTCTTATTTTTGGGGGTAGGTCTTATTTTCGGGGGAAACACGGTACTAACTATTAAATTATAGGTATTGGAATTTCCTTTCAAATTTGGCTGTTAGTGAACGTAAAGAATACGAATTCATCCGAAGTTACAAATTATCCGAAATAAAGAATGCTGTATCTAAACCAATGGAACGTAACAAATTAATAATAATAAATAACAATAATAATAATAATAAAAAAAAACTGTTTATTATTTTTATTTAATATTAATTCTTTCCGTTCCATTTGTTTAAATGCGGCATTCATTATTTCGGATAATTCGTAACTTCAAATACATTTGTATTCGTTACGTTCACTAACAGTAACAGCCAAATTTAAAAGGAAATTCCAATACCTATAATTTTATAGTCAGTTACTATTAGTTAGTTAGTTATGATTCGTAAATTTGATAATCCGAAAGAATAACAAATGACTAAAAAAAACAAAAAAAAAACCAGAATGAAACAAAAACAAACAAATTTTTCACTGAAAGCTGAAAATTGGCCTGGGTATAATGGGGGCAAAAGTGCCCGATATTAAAGTGATTAAATTATCTACGTGTGTTAACTCAATTCTCGGGTATGCTGGTTAGGCCCCGCCTACATGTGAAGCGTTGGGTCTCTACAGAGAGACCACTGCTTCCACACAGAGACCAAGGGTTCTTCTTTGCAGCATGCTGGCAGAGGACAGGCTTCTCTACTCAGACTGTGACTACTTTCTAAATAAAACAAACTTTAGGACTTTGCTTCACTTTTTTTTTTTTTTTTTAACACAACTTGTATGTGTTTAGCCAAGTGAGACCTAAAGTTCATTTGGGCTTTAAAGTCAGCAAACAAATTCTTCCGTTTTGCCTTGTGCCATCAGTCTCTGTCACTTCATTCCGCACACAGATATTCCTGCTATTAATGCGTGCTCCGGAATTCTCCGCTAATATTAGCAGGGTACGCGGTAATACAGGGACCCCCTCCTGTTCTCGGTACATGTTCTTCAATCAGAACCGTGCTCCTTCTTCCCCCAGGTAACGTTGGTAATTATTGTGTTTCTTTTTACCTCCTGTGGGCAAAGGCAACAACATTAATCTTGCTGACAACTCTTGGCTAAGAGGAACCATTTTAAGCAAAGGAAGTTCATGCAGAAATTGTTCTCCATACCCCATAGGCGTTTTTCGACACCCCCTTCCCCCCACCACCACCACCGAAGCTGGATAGCTGCACAGAGAGGAAGGGTGGAACACAATATTATCTATTACAAAACAAAGAGGGTGGGATAATCGCACCCTATGGAAGCATTTACAATAAACACCGCTTATTCTATTGAGGAATTGATTCATTGTCACGATGTTCCTTTAAATTGTCAGCTGCTCTCTGTTGTGCTGGATGGACCCGTTACTTTGTATCACACATATCAGGGCTCCATTCACACTTATGTGACTTGTCATGCGACTTTGGACAAGAAAAGTCGCAGCCCATTCGTTTCAATGACACCCGTTCACACTGATGACTCATCAGCTGTCAGTGGGTTTCCCCTGTTTGAGGGCATATGGCTTAGTATGGTTCAGGAGAGGGGGGGGGGGCGCTCACTTGTCTCTCCCTTTTCCTGACCTGCCAGGCTGCATGCTCGGATATACGCCATTTATTTTATTTTTTTGCATTTTGGTAGGGAACCCCCACGCTATTTGTCTTCTGAATTTTCTATTGCCGGTGTTCTGCCGAAGACTCCAACTCACCAAAATCTCCAACTCAAGCCTCGTACACACGGTCAGACTTTTGGCCAACAAACTTCATTTTGAGCAAGTTGGACCAACAATCCGACCGTGTGTACGCTCCATCGGACAAACTTTTTTTTGCTTTTTTCTTGTTTTCATCGGACAAAAGTTGGGTCTGCAAACGGACAAACTTTTGCCCAACAAATGTCCGATGGAGCAAAGTCCGACCGTGTGTACAGAAAACCATCGGACTTTTGTCCAATGGACAAAACAACTAATGTTAAAAACAACCAACAATAGCAGAAGTTGACCAAAGGGTGGCGGTAAAGAGCAGAAAAGAGCAGAAAAAACATGTGATGTTGCAAAAAGTTTTGGGAAAGTTTGCAGAAAAGTCAGAGCGTGTGTATGCTATGGGTGTTCCCGCCCAACTCCGTTCGGACAAAAAACCATGGAAAAGTTCGATGGAAGTCCGACTGTGTGTATGGGGCTTAAGACACTTCTGGTGAGTCTCTGGCAGCAATAATTGGAGATTTCTACGAGTTGGATGTTTTCACAAAAACGCCAGCAGTGTATACTCTAAAGCCTCGTACACACGGTCGGACTCCCATCTGACTTTTCCGTGGATTTTTGTCCGAACGGAGTTGGTCGGGAACACCCATAGCATACACACCACAGGACTTTTCTGCAAACTTTCCCAAAACCTTTTCCAACATCGCGTGGTTTTTCTGCTCTTTTCTGCTCTTTACCGCCACCCTTTGGTCAACTTCTTCTATTGTTGGTTGATTTTAACATTATTTGTTTTGTCCATCGGACAAAAGTCTGATGGTTTTCTGTACACACGGTCGGACTTTGCTCAATCGGACTTTTGATGGCCAAAAGTTTGTCCGTTTTCAGACCAAACTTTTGTCCGATGAAAACAAAAAAAGTTTGTCAGATGGAGCGTACACACGGTTGGATTTTTTGTCAAACTTGCTCAAAATGAAGTTTGTTGGCAAAAAGTCAGACCGTGTGTACGGGGCTTAAGGCAGTGGTTCTCAAACTCAGGCCTCAAGTACCCCAAACAGGCCATGTTTGCAGGTTTGCCTTCATCTTGCACAGGTGCTTTTAATGAGAACTAGGGATGGTCCCGATGTTAGAGTCAAACTTAAGTTCAACTCGATCAGGTGTTCGCCCGTTCGACGAATACCGAACATTATGGGGCAATCGCTGCAAATTCCAGCGCCGTGGAACGCCACATAATGCACTGCGAGATGGCAGTGCATTGATGTCTGAGGATTGGCTAAAGCGTGCACCTGACCTGCATGCTTTGGCCAATTACAGCATGCTCTGCTGTGAGAGCCATGATTGGCCAAAGGCAGGGTGCCTTTAGCCAATCATGGCTCAGGGGGCTTAGTCCACGCCCCACACTATATAAGACTGCGTACACGGTGGCTGTATATAGTGTTATGAATGAGAGAAGTTAGCTAGAGGCAGGTTAGTTAGTGGCGTGCAGGCAGTTTTATATATATATATATAATATATATATATATATATATATACAGTGTAGTCAGTGTAGTGTAGACTATATACAGTGCAGGCAGTGTAGTATATATATATATATATATATATATATATATATATATGTGTATGCATCCTATGCATTAAGGTGAAAAAACTTCTGACAATACTGCCCCCCCCGAGCCCCCGTTTTACTTACCTGACCCCTCGAAAGTCCCGCGCTCACCCCCGTCACCCTCCTTGTTCCTGTGCCTGGCCGTTGATTGGCTACAGTGGATGGATTGAAAGCAGTGAAGCCATTGGCTGGCGCTGCTGTCAATCACATCCAATGACACGGCGTGCCGGGGGTGGGGCCGAGTGATACAGTCGGCCGCTATGGCCGCCGCTGTATCACAGGAGCACGCCCGCAATAATCCACACCATGCGAGCTCGCTCGCATGAAAGTGTGGAGTCCTTGCGGGGAGGAGCCGAGACAGCCGCAGAGGGACCCCAGAAGACAAGGATCAGGGCCACTGTGTGCAAAACGAGCTGCACAGTGGAGGTAAGTATAACATGTTTGTTATTTTTTTTCAAAAAAACAGGAATCTTTAGTGTCCCTTTAATGTAGACGGATTAAAAGCTCTCACGTGGGAGCAGTGATTTTCCAGCATTCATAGAAATACAGTGGTTCATCCGCATAGTCCCCGGATAGTGTTTGATTCACGGGCTGGTGGAGGCGACCATCTATCCTGTGGCTGTCCGGTCGCACTGTATGCACACAGCGCTTCCGGGAGGCTGGGACGTAGATCATGGATGCTCCGTGATGTTGTCACTTCCGGGAACGAGGTCGGCGGGCGGTGCTTCGCGTTCAGAGCATGCGTGCTCCTTCCTCAGGCTTTGCTGGTGGCCATCTTGGTTTAGGTAACTTATACCGTAAGGCAAGGGGGAGGACTAGACTGAATAGTGACCCGCCCAGGTAACCGGGCAGCGAAAACAATGTTATGTTGTACAGCAATGCTATCTATACAATGCGGGGGGGGGGGGGCTACCATCAATGAAACTGACTGGATAATACAATTTGATAAAAAATATAAAACATTAATTGAAAAATAAAAAATTGGTTAATATTAGCAGTAATAATTAATTATTAAAAAGAAGAATTGATTAATAAAAAGAAGAAGAATTATACAAATAACTTGGCTTCTAGTTTGAAACTATATATATATATATATATATATATATATATATATATAGATATATAAAACTCTATATTGCTATATATTATATACTTATGAGAAACTTACGGAAAAGCAACCGTTGGGATCAAGATATAGTATCTATATAAGAAATATATTGTTGATGGGGACAAGGGCCTCGTCCCCACAACCCTGGCCCAATGGTTGTGGGGGTCTGCTGGAGGGGGGCTTATCGGAATATGGAAGCCCCCTTTAAAAAGGGGGGCTCCAGATCCCCCCCCCCATGTGAATGAGTAAAAAATAAAGTGTCCATCTATCTTCAATTACGCCACCCGACAGACCCGAAAAAAATAAAATAAAATAAAGCTCTGCCTCGATGGGAGGCGTCCCGCCGACTGCTGTCTCTTGGCTGTGACAGCTGTTATATAACCATGTGACCCCACCCCTTCTGACGATCCAGTTACGTCAGCGGGTGGCCCCGCCCTTGCCTATATAACAGCTGTCACATCGAAACGACAACAGTCGCCGGGAGGCCTCCCATGGAAGTTGAGTATTTTCATTTTTATTTTATTTTTCGGGTCCGTCGGGCGGCGTGATTGACGAAGGATGGACATCACGGGACACTTTTTTTTATTTTTTAATAAATTGTCAAAAACTGTCTTTTTGTGGTTTTTACTTTTTGACACTTTTTTGGTGAATGGGTAGGGGTACAATGTATCCCTTCCCATTCACATAGGGGGGGGGATCTGGGGGCCTTGTTAAAGGGGGCTTCCAGATTCCGATAAGCCCCCTGACTGCAGACCCCCACAACCAATGGCCAGAGTTGTGGTGACGAGGCCCTTGTCCCCATCAACTTGGGGACAAAGTGCTTTGGGGGGACCGCTATTTTATCTAAGAGAAATTCCCAAAACATGGCCGGTTGGGGGTACTTGAGGACTGAGGTTGAGAACTAGAGATGTACCGAACTATTCGCCGGTGAATAGTTCCCGGCGAACATAGCTTGTTCGCGTTCGCCGCGGCCGGCGAACATATGCGATGTTCGGTCCGCCCCCTATTCATCATTATTGAGCAAATGTACCTCACAGTCAGCAGACCCATTCCAGCCAATCAGCAGCATACCTTCCCTCCCAGACCCTCCCACCTCCTGGACAGCATCCATTTTAGATTTATTCTGAAGCTGCAGTCTTAGTGAGAGGAGGGATAGTGTATCTGCTGCTGATTTAATAGGGAAAGCTATTGCTAGGCCAGTGTATTCAGTGTTCACTCCACTCCTGAAAGACTCATCTGATCTCTGCTGTAAGGACAGCGTCCACTCCTGACAGCACCCCAAAAATACCCTTTTAGGGCGAGTACATCAGTCTGCTTTTTTTTTTTTCCCGGCACAGTAGCTTACATAAAAAAAAAAACAACAGTTTTGACTGCAGTAGAATAGCAGTCAGTTGCCTGCCAGCGTGTGTGTCAGGCCTACAGCGTCTACTCTGCAAACTTCTGCCAGTGCACAGTGCCACTCATATCTGGTGTCACAGTAGCTTGCACGCAACTAAACTAATCTAAAAAAAATTACAGGCAGAGGCAGGCCACCCCGCAGGGGCTGTCGTGGTCGTGGTACTGTGATTCCCTTTGGCCCTAGAATAATGCCCAGTGTTCAGAGGCCACGTACCCTGAACTCGAAAAGTTCTGAGGACATAGTTGACTGGCTAACACAGGACAGCCAATCTTCTACAGCTTCCGCTCGGAACCTTGACGCACCATCCTCCTCCAGCTCAGCTTTGGGCACCTCTCAAGTTACCACTCGCCCGCCTGCCGCCACCACCAACACTAGCACAACAGCTGCTTCACTTGATCTGTCAGAGGAGTTATTTACACATGAGTTGGAAGAAATTAGTGATGCGCAAACATTATTGCCAGAGGATGTAGATAAAAGGGATATGTCTCAGTCAGGCAGCATTACACACATGGACGTACGGTGTGATGATGATGATGATGTACCCGCTGCTGCTTCCTTTGCTGAGTTGTCAGATACAAGTGAAGCGGTTGATGATGACGATGTGGATGTCACGTGGGTGCCCGCTCGAAGAGAAGAACAGGGGGAAAGTTCAGATGGGGAGACAGAGAGGAGGAGGAGACGAGTTGGAAGCAGGGGTAGGTCATCGCAAGGAGCTAGTGGCACAGTCAGACAGCATGTATCGGCACCCGGGGTCAGCCAGACAGCACGCCAATCAACGCATGCTGTTGCCACCACCAGAATGGCTCAGCAGTGTGGCATTTTTTTGTGTGTCTGCCTCTGATAACAGCGATGCCATTTGCAACCTGTGCCAAAAGAAACTGAGTCGTGGGAAATCCAACACCCACCTAGGTACAACTGCTTTGCGAAGGCACATGATCGCACATCACAAACGCCTATGGGATCAACACATGATGACGAGTACAAGCAGCACACAAGCTCAAAGCCACCATCCTCCTCCTGGTCCAGCATCTTCAGCCACGTCAGCCACTGCTGTCCTCCTTGCCCCCTCTCAACCATCCGCCACTACGTCTCTCGCCTTGAGCAGTTCCTGCTCATCTGCCCACAGTCAGGTGTCTGTCAAGGACATGTTTGAGCGTAAGAAGCCAATGTCACAGAGTCACCCCCTTGTCCGGCGTCTGACAACTGGCTTGTCGGAACTCTTAGCCCGCCAGCTTTTACCATACAAGCTGGTGGAGTCTGAGGCCTTCAAAAAATTTGTAGCTATTGGGACACCGCAGTGGAAGGTACCCAGCCAAAATTTCTTTTCACAAAAGGCAATCCCCAACCTGTACTCTATTGTGCAAAAGAAAGTCATGGCATGTCTGGCACACAGTGTTGGGGCAAGGGTCCATCTGACCACTGATACCTGGTCTGCAAAGCATGGTCAGGGCAGGTACAGGTATATCACCTACACTGCGCATTGGGTAAACCTGCTGACGGCTGCCAAGCATGTAATGCGTGGCTCTGCAGAGGAGTTGGTGGTGACACCGCCACGACTTGCAGGCAGGCCTGCTGTCACCTCCTCTACTCCTCCTACTCCGTCCTCTTCGATAACCTCCTCGGCTGAGTCCTCTTCTGCTGCTGCGTCTTGCTCCACATCAACTGCACCCCCCCCCCAGCTCCCCAGGGGCTATTCCACATCCCGGATACGACAGTGTCACGCTGTCTTGGTGTTGACTTGCCTGAAAGCAGAGAGTCACACCGGACCAGCACTCCTGTCCGCCCTGAACGCACAGGTGGATCAGTGGCTGACTCCGCACCAACTGGAGATCAGCAAAGTGGTGTGTGACAACGGAAGCAATTTGTTGGCGGCATTGAATTTGGGCAAGTTGACACATGTGCCGTGCATGGCACATATGTTAAATCTGATTGTACAACGCTTTGTGCATAAGTACCCAGACTTACAGGATGTCCTCAAGCAGGCCAGGAAGGTGTGTGGCCATTTCAGGGGTTCCTACACGGCCATGGCACACTTTTCAGATATCCAGCGGCGAAACAACATGCCAGTAAGGCGCTTGATTTGCGACAGCCCGACACGTTGGAATTCAACACTCCTAATGTTCGACCGCCTGCTCCAACAAGAAAAAGCCGTCAAGGAGTATTTGTATGACCGGGGTGCTAGGACAGCCTCTGTGCAGCTGGGAATTTTTTTTGCCACGTTACTGGACGCTCATGCGCAATTCCTGTAGGCTCATGCCTCCTTTTGAGGAGGTGACAAACCTAGTCAGTCGCACTGAAGGCACCATCAGCGACATCATCCCATTTGTTTTCTTCCTGGAGCGTGCCCTGCGAAGAGTGCTGGATCAGGCCATAGATGAGCGTGAAGAGGAAGAGGAAGAGTTGTGGTCACCATCACCACCACCAGAAACAGCCTTATCAGTATCGCTTGCTGGACCTGCGGCAACGCTGGAAGAGGAGTCTGAGGAAGAGGAGTCAGAGGAGGAATGTGGCTTTGAGGAGGAGGAGGAAGACCAACCACAGCAGGCATCCCAGGGTGCTCGTTGTCACCTATCTGCTACCCGTGGTGTTGTACGTGGCTGGGGGGAAGAACAGACCTTCAGTGAGATCAGTGAGGACGAGGAACGGGACATGAGTAGCTCGGCATCCAACCTTGTTCAAATGGGGTCTTTCATGCTGTCGTGCCTGTTGAGGGACCCTCGTATAAAAAGGCTGAAGGAGAACGACCTGTACTGGGTGGCCATGCTACTAGACCCCCGATATAAGCAGAAAGTGCCAGAAATGTTACTGAATTGCCGGAAGTCGGAAAGGATGCAGCAGTTCCAAAATAAATTAAAAAGTATGCTTTACACAGCGTATAAGGGTGATGTCACAGCAGAACGGGAATCTAACAGGGGAAAAGGTGAAAGTAATCCTCCTCCTACCACGACCACGCCGGCAAGGACAGGACGCTTTACAGACGTGTTGTTGATGGAGGACATGCGGAGCTTTTTAAGTCCTACGCATCGCCACAGCCCTTCGGGGTCCACCCTCAGAGAACGACTCGACCGACAGGTAGCAGACTACCTCGCCTTAACTGCAGATATCGACACTCTGAGGAGCGATGAACCCCTTGACTACTGGGTGTGCAGGCTTGACCTGTGGCCTGAGCTATCCCAATTTGCGATAGAACTTCTGGCCTGCCCCGCTTCAAGTGTCTTTTCAGAAAGGACCTTCAGTGCAGCAGGAGGTATTGTCACTGAGAAGAGAAGTCGCCAAGGTCAAAAAAGTCTAGATTACCTCACCTTTATTAAGATGAATGAGGCATGGATCCCGAAGGGACTGACAGTGGGCGATACATTTGACTAAAAAAGGCCTGATGAGGTGAGCTGCCTTGGGCTAAAAATGGTCCACACGCTGCTGTATTTTATCTCTGCATGCCGGATGACTTGCGTGACTTATCCGCCACCAACTAGGATTCAAGCTGCAATGTTTTAGGGCACTTTCTGCCTGGAAAACATAAATTTTTCTGCCCGCTGCTACAGCGGCCAACAATACCTAATTTTTCAGGCATGTGTACATGCCTAATTTTTCTGGCCTCTGGTGCTGCACTGTGGCTGCAAAAACAAAACAAAAAAAAAAAGCACATACCTGTGTCAATTCCCCTTCGTGATCGTTACCTTGTTGTGGTGACTGGTGAAGGGGCTTGCGTATCACAATGAAGCGACCACCTCTATGAGTGTGTTGGCAATGGCAATGTTGGCACACCCCAGATGATAAGGTCGTTGCTTCATTGTGAACAGACCAAAAGCGATCGGCTGGATAATTTTGCATAGAAAAAAACATACATTTTCTTTGTGATCATCTAAGGTGATCATTAAAGCCTTGCGGTTGTGCAAATGGACTGTTTGCGGTGCGTTAAACGGAGAGTTTGGTCTGTCAGAGTTTGGTCTGTCACTGTGAAGCGGGCGTAACCCTTACACTACCTGATCGATACAACATCATACCTGACGTTTTAAAGCACGTTATTCCAAACAATTTAGGAATGTTAGGTGATTTATGCCCTTTATGGATTAAAACCCTACTCTGCATCAACTACGTAATTTTCCATGGGAGTTTTGCCATGGATCCCCCTCCGGCATGCCACAGTCCAGGTGTTAGTCCCCTTGAAACAACTTTTCCATCACTATTGTGGCCAGAAAGAGTCCCTGTGGGTTTTAAAATTCGCCTGCCTATTGAAATCTATGGCGGTTCACCGGGTTCGCCCGTTCGCGAACATTTGCGGCAATTCGCGTTCGCCATTCGCGAACGGAAAATGTTATGTTCGCGACATCACTATTGAGAACCACTGCACTAAGGTACACAATATAATGAGTGTACATTGTTACTCTGCCCGATACTAACCAACAACATGGCGGCAAAAAACTTTTTCCTCTTTACTCGGTGTCCTGTCCAAACAGCCAATCTCAAATTATTGCTGCTGGAGAGTCACCAGAAGTGAAGTAGTTGGAGATTTTGGGGAGTTGGAGTTTTCAGTAGAACACTGACAATCTTTTGTTTACATTTCAGCTATCAGTAGGGAAGCCTGCTGACAGCTGATGCATCTTCGGTTGTTAAGGGCGTGGCGGCCCTTTCCTTAACCTCTTGCTGACTGTCCTACATACATTTACTGCTGGGCGGCAGCTCCTCTACGCTGAATCACGTACCTGTACCCGATTCTGCACTTCCCGGTCTGGGGCACGCACGTGATTGGACACAGCGGGAGCCAATCAGTGGATCCAGCGGACTCAATGTCTGCCGGCACCCAGTAAACAAGGCAGACTGTCATTCTGTCAGTAGGGAAGGTAGTGATCCCGTGTTTCTGCTAAACAGGAACACGGATCTCTGTCTTCCCACAGTACAAACACCTTCCACACAGTTAGAAAGCACTCCCTAGCAGGGGAGGGCTGGCGGCCTTAGGCCTGGGGGGCAAGTCCAGTTAAGTGGCCCATTGAACCGCTGAATCAGCTCACCATCCATGGCCCACCTGTTTTTTCAATGCAGCCTCACCAGTGCCCATCAGTGCAGCCAACTCCAGTGCCCATCAATGCAGCCTGCTCACTGGGGTAGATTACATGGGGTGTATGGGGGGGAGATGGGGGGTAAGCTAGAGGTGTCAGGGTCTATCACCTCAGCGATCTCAGCTCAGCAGGTCCTTGCACGCCACGGTCTCCTGGGGGGGTAACGCTCCTGATCCTGGGGTCAAGTTGCAGCCAGCGCCCAGCCCTGCAGCCCTGCGTCCCGACTCGCTGGCACGCCCTGCCTCTGCCTGCTTCCAAGAATCCGGTCCCAGGGAGTTGTAGTTTCCTCTGCGCTGCTGTGTTTTCCACCCACCAGAAGCTTGATTGCGGACTACAACTCCCGGAATGCAACAGCTAGTGGTCGGCCGCCATGGCCATGCCCCCGGCCCGACTTCCTAGACCAGAATAAAAAAAAAAAGGTAGCGGGCAGCGGCTGTCGGACATTTTGAACAGAAGTTAGGGCGGCCTGGGAGACAATTGCCACCCTGCCCCCTGGCCCAGCCCTCCCCTGCTCCCTAGGGACACCTTTAACCCTTTGATCACCCCTGATGTTAACCCCCTTCCCTGCCAGTGTCATTAGTACAGTGACAGTGCATATTTTTAGCAATGATCACTGTATTAGTCACTGGTCCCCCAAAACAGTGACAAAAGTGTCACATGGTGTCTGATTTGTCCGCCGCAATGTCGCAGTCCCGCTATGAGTCGCTAATCGCTGCCATTACTAGTAGAAAAATAAATAAATAAAAATTCCATAAATATATCCCACAGTTTGTAGACGTATAACTTTTGCACAAATCAATTAATATATACTTATTGAGATTTTTGTTTTATTAAAAACATGTAGCAGAATACATATTGGCCTAAATTGACAAAGAAATTTTTTTTTTTTCACATTTTTTTATTGGATAATGGATATGATTTATAGCAGAAAGTAAAACAATTTGTTAATTTGTTTTCAAAATTGGCTTTTTTTTTTTTGTTTTTAGCGCAAAAAATATAAACCGGAGAGGTGATCAAATACCACCAAAAGAAAGCTCTATTTGTTGGAAAAGAAAAGAAAAGGACATAAATTTTATTTGGGTACAGCGTCACACATGTGCAATTGTCAGTTAAAGTAATGCAGTCCCGTATCGCAAAAAATGCCCTGGTTATGAAGGAGGGAAAACCTTCTGGAGCTGAAGTGGTTAACAACCAGCTATTCTTCAAACAGTATTTCAATCAGTTGATTATTTTTCGACCAATCTGAATTCGAATCGTTCAGAAAATTTGGAATTTGTTAGAGAACAAATAGGCAAAACTTAACAAATCTCAACTAAATTCATTACTATTGTCAAACTGAGATTCGGATAAATCGGAATCTCCAAATAATCCAAAATTTGACCAAATTTTGATTCAGACTGAAACGAATTGCACATACAGTATCTACTTTATTATTCCATAGAATTATTACATTGTATTCCTTATTACAATGTTTTATGTATTTCCTATGCTCCTTAGCTCCATCTAGTAGCCACAATGAGGTATTTTACCACCGCCCATAATAAAAAAATATTAATTCAGAAGAGAAAATAGCATAAAGAACACTCATTTCTGAATAAAAGTTATTTTATTATGGGCAGTAGTAAAATACTATGGCTGCAAGATGGAGTTGAGAAGCATAAGGAAAACATACATCTTTGTAACAAGAGATACAATGTAACATTTCTAGAGAACTTTAGATGGAATTAGCAAATAAATGTAAACAGTGGTTACATTTATTTTCTGATTCTCATTAGCATTATCTAGAATTGTTACATTGTATCCCTTGTTACAAAGTTGTATGTACAGTGAATCCGTATTCACAGCCTTTGCTCAATACTTTGGTGAGGTACCTTTGGCACCAATTACAGCATCAAGTCTTTTTGAGTATGATGCTCTAAGCTTGGCACACCTATTTTTGGGCAGTTTCTCCCATTCTTCTTTGCAGGACCTCTCAAGCTCCATCAGGTTGGATGGGGAGCGTCATGCACAGCCAAGCCCGGACTGGGACAAAAAATAGGCCCGGGCATTTTAGACTGAGCAACCAATTTTGGGGGATGTCGGGCCTCCACGCTGTAATGTGCAGGGACTCTGTGATATAAATATAAAGGGGACTGCACTGTAATGATTATAGTGCCCCTTTACAGTGCAGTCCCCTTTATATTACAGTGTCCCTGCAAACATCCCCCCTTTACTCTCTACTCACTGTGCAGATCTACAGCTCCTCCCACCCCCTGCTTCCTTAAATGTGAGTCGGCACAGACCTCCCTTAAATGAGAGTCGGCATAGACCCCCTTACATCAGAGTCCACACTGAGCCCCCTTACATCAGGGTCCGCACTGAGACCTTATGGCCAGTCCGGGCCTGTGCACAGCCATTTTAAGATCTCTCCACAGATCAGGTTCAAGTCTGGGCCACTCAAGGACATTCACAGAGATGTCCTGTAGCCACTCCTTTATTATCTTGGCTGTGTGCTTAGGGTCATTATCCTGTTGGAAGATGAACCTTCACCCCAGTCTGAGGTCCAGAGCGCTCTGGGGCAGGTTTTCATCAAGGATGTCTCTGTACATTGCTGTATTCATCTTTCCCCCAATCCTGACTACTCTTCCAGTTCCTGCCGCTTAAAAACATCCCCACAGCATGATGCTGCCACCACCATGCTTCACTGTAGGGATAGTATTGGCCAGGTGATGAGCGGTGCCTGGTTTCCTCCAGACATGACGTTTGACATTCAGACCAAAGAGTTCAATCTTTGATTCATCAGACCAGAGAATTTTGTTTCTGATGGTCTGAGAGTCCTTCAGGTGTCTTTTGGCAAACTCCAGGTGGGCTGTCATGTACCTTTTTACTGAGGAGTGGCTTTCGTCTGGCCACTCCATACAAGCCTGATTGGTGGAGTGCTGCAGAGATAGTTGTTCTTCTAGAAGGTTCCCCTTTCTCCACAGAGAAACGCTCAAGCTCTGTCATAGTGACCATCGGGTTCTTGGTCACTTCCCCGACTAGGGCCCTTCTCCCCTGATTGCTCAGTTTTGCTGGGCGGCCTGTTCTAGGATGAGCTCTGATGGTTCCAAACTTCTTCCATTTATGGATGATGGAGGCCACTGTGCTCATTGGGGCCTTCAATGCTGCAGACATTTTTCTGTGCCCTTCCCCAGATCTGTGCCTGCATACAATCCTGTCTCAGAGGTCTACAGACAATTCCTTGGACTCCATGGCTTGGTTTGTGCTCTGACATACACTGTTAACTGTGGGACCTTATATAGACAGGAGTGTGCCTTTCCAAATCATGTCCAATCAACTTAATTTACCACAGGTGGACTCCAATCAAGTTGTAGAAACATCTCAAGGATGATCAGTGGAAACAGGATGCACCTGCGCTCAATTTTGAGTGTCATTGGAAAGGCTGTAAATACTTATGTTTTTTACTTTTAATAAATTTGTAAAGATTTCAAACAAACTTCTTTCATGTTGTCATTATGGAGTATTGTTTGTAGAATTTTGAGGAAAAGAATGAATTTAATCTATTTTTGAATAAGGCTGTAACATCAAAAAAAGGGGAAAAGGTGAAGCACTGTGAATACTTTCCGGATGCACTGTATTTCCTCTACCTGTGGTAGAAGTGAAAATAATCTAAAGAACATCATTTTTTTGCCTAGTTCACATTGAAAGAATGTACATGCAGATTTGCTGGATACATTTCTATGCATTTTTATTTTTTTAATTGTAAATTTATAATTTTTTCACGGAAATACAGAAAGAAAAACAAAAAGTAGATTGTGCAATTTGCAATTACCAGAATGACACAAGTTGTATACATAGGGTATAAGATTGGGTATACAATATTACCTAGATCAAAGTTTCAAAAAACGTCAAACATTGCAGGTGGGGGAGGTGGACCAAGAGAGCAGGCGTAACAAACAGGCATTAATATATCACACAAACATGAATTACTCTCCGGATCAACTGTTAGTGAGGTTCCCGAAGCGCCCAAACTGAGGGACGAAGGCACTCTGCAGGAGCCCAACTGAAGGGAGGGGGGGGGGGGACACCATGGAGAGATGATGTATGAGAAATCAGCATTAGCATAGTAGCATGTGAGGGTACTGATCATACAGGGTGTGATGGTAAGGCACAAGGATTAAGCTCAGGGTAATCCCACAAACCCCAAATTTTTGAAAATTGAGGGAGTCGGGAACTACCGCTGTAAGGTGTTCCATTCTGCAGATCTGTCCAGTATCTGTAAAACTTTATTCCTAGATATTTGAGAGCATGTGGGCACCAATGGTAGGAGTAGTTCTGTTGTAGAGCAACAAGAGCCAAGGGGGATGTGTAGTGGTAGGGCTTCTGTCTTGCTTGTGTTGGTTTTGTACCCAGAATTAGAGCCAATTTTTTTAACAAGTTGTGGAGACTTGGGAGGGAGATATGGGGGTGGTCAGTGTCAGTACGATGCCGTCCGCAAACAAAGGTAGTTTATACTCTCTCTGGCGCAGTGAGACCCCACGAATGTCTGGATGAGTGAGGATGGCTTCAGCTAAGGGTTCCAAACACAGAATAATGAGCAAAGGAGATAATCTGCATCCTTGTCTGGTGCCCTTACCCAAAGGGAACAATGGCGACAAAAAGGAGGACATCTGAACTTGGGAGGAGGATCTGGAGTACAGGGTATGTAGTTCTGCCAGAAAGGGGCCTTTAAATCCATAATTAGAGAGGGTAGCAAACATAAATGACCAGCTGAGCTGATCAAAAGCTTTTTGAGTGTCCAGGCTCAAAATTAGGGATGGGCGGGATGTTTTAGGTCAATGAGATCAATGGTCTAGAGGGCACAAAGCCTACTTGGTCCTTATGTATGAGTCTAGGGATTATATGGGATAGTCTGTTGGCCAAAATTTTTGTAAATATCTTGTAATCAGAATTAAGTAAAGCAATGGGTTTGTTATTGTCAGGGAGATAATCCTTACCAGGTTTTGGGATCACAGAGATGTGGGCATGAAGAAATTGGGGATGGGGTATATATTTGAGCAACGAGGTGAATAGGGATATTAAGTGTGGGCTTAAAATCGTGAGGGGGGCATGCGCGGCTCTTGGACATGGCGGATGTGTAGAGGCTGAGCTCCGGATCCCGCCCGCACTCCTGACCCCTATAAAGCTTCCACGAAACAACGATCGCCACGGGGGTAAGCGCATTTCCATCTGGTAAGCTTATAGCACCCCATGGGTAAAATCGGGCAGCAAAAACAGTTTTACAAACCGCAAACAGACCCACACACGCTGACCGCGATGGACAGATTCGTCACTAGGCCGCAATCCCCGGCCTTGCCTGCACTAGCGGAACCGCTCGCGGCCACGGATCCCTCGCGGGGGATAGAGGACATGGAGAGTCATGCTGCACAAAGCTCACAGTCTGTGGGCACTCGGACACCCCCCGTAGTGTCTTCCCATACTGTTCAGAACATTCTAACCCGAGAACTCATGGATGAAAAGCTCCAGGCTCTCCTCATGCAGATGACACGCAATATGGCTGCTGAAATGGGAAAACTCTCACAGGAGTTAAGGAGTGAAATAGCTCAAATTGGGGACAGAACTGATGCTCTTGAGTATAAATTTGACGACTTGGTCAATTATGTGCAGGAATTGGAGGAGGAAACTTCCACATTGAAAAACTCTTTCTCACAACTCCAACTGCAACAGGAGGACCAGGAGAATAGGGAGAGGAGACAGAACCTGAGATTCCGAGGAATACCGGAGTCAGTGGGAGACAACAATCTTCGCCAGTACTTGCTGGGGTTGTTTAACACCTTAGCCCCCAGAATTGCAGATATTGATTGGCGCATGGACCGAGCACATCGATCCCTGGGTCCCAAACCGCCCGTTGGTAACAGGCCAAGGGATGTCATAGTACGTTTTCATTACTATGAGAGCAAGGAGGCACTGACCCTTGCTACACGTAACAAATCAGCAACTGAATATAATGGGGCTAAAATACAGATCTACAATGATCTGTCTCCAGTGACCCTGGCGAAACGTAGGAACCTGCGCCCCATCACATCCCATCTGCAAAACCTGCGCGTCCCATACTTCTGGGGTTTCCCCTTTCGTTTGATTGTACCCTGAGATGGAAATCAACACTGTCTCCATGATATGCATGAGGGTGAAGCATTCATTAAAAGTCTAGGCCCACCTCCCTTGCCTGAAGAGCTGATGACAATTCCAGCAACCCAGCAAAATCGAATTGCACCAAATACGCCTTCCAGAGAATGGACCCCAGTCCGCAGAAAGCAGATGAAATCCTTCTCCACTCCACATCGTGGCTCCAGACGCCCCCCTTGAAAGGTCAAGAAGTCAAGGCTGGCTCTAATCTTTTTGTGGCTGAAATAGCCTATACCCTGGTGTCAGATAATTGACCTGTGTTCTATTTGCTGTTTTGTTTTTTGTTTTTTTTTGCAGCCACCAATCTGAACAACCAGTGGTCAAGATACCCGACATTTGGAGTTCCAACTCTGCTCACCCATGGGGTAAAGTTTTTTCTTTTTTTGGAAGTTTTTGAAAGTCTCTTTCTATCTTTATTGAGATGACACTAGTGGGTTTGATAGCCCTATTAATCTTACTTTCATGAGAGTTTCCTTTTTGTTTTCTTTTTGCTGGAGAGCGGGGGGATCCCCCTCTTCACGTCTCCATGTGATGGGAGTTGCCAAGTGGCCCCATTTGGTCCCAGGCTTCGGTATGGGAATCCTGAGTGTTTTCTACTACTCAGGTGTAACAACTTTGACTCTTATGTTTTTTTTTTGTTCAGAACCCCCCCTGGGTTCATTCGTTAATATTTTTATTTTGCTTTTTTCCAATACATCTCTACTACAACATACCAGTGCTGATTGCTTGTTAAGGTATAGGGCAACTTTATGTTCACAAGTTATACAGGTGATATGTTTTCAAGGTTTACAATGCAGTAGTTTTAATGATTCATTATGGCTTTGAAGATAGTATCTCACAACGTTAAGGGACTGAACTCAATTTCAAAACGTTGGATTGCTCTTAAAGATTTTCGACGGTCAGGGGCGAACATAATACTAGTTCAGGAAACTCACTTCCGTACCGGGGGTTCGATGAAATTTGCATCTAAATTCTATCCCACATCCTATGTTGCATCTGCTCCTTCTGGCAAAGCTGGAGTGGCTATTTTGATAAAAAAATCATGCCCGGTAAAGGTCAGAGAAAAATACATCGACCCCCAGGGGAGGTTTGTCATCCTGATTTGTGAATATATATCGTCTACATTTACTTTGGTCAATGTATATGCGCCCAATTCGGGCCAAATGGTATTTCTGAACGATTTTTTTGATAGGCTTCAAAGGTACTCTAATCCATTCATGATATTAGGGGGAGATTTCAATCTGATTATGTCCCACAGGCGCGATCGTCATACGCTCTTTGGGGACACCCCTTCCCAACGGGTGATATCTCAATCCGCCTCCTTTAGGAAACTGGTCAGAGCACACAGACTGCTGGATTCATGGAGAATCAGACATCCGATCCAAAGACAGTACACCTTCTATTCTATGGCGCATAAGATGTACTCAAGACTGGATCATTTCTTTATTACGTCCCCTTTACTCCCTCTCCTAGTAGACTCCAACATTTCTCCTATTACATGGTCATACCATGCTCCTATTTCACTAGAACTGCTATTGCATGACTCACCCTCTAGGACTTGCCACTGGAGACTTAATGAACACTTACTCAGTTCACCCCCCATTAGGGATAGACTGACCAAAAGCTTGAATGAATATTTTGAACTAAATGTGGGTTCCGTACATAAGGTTTCTACCCTTTGGGAGGCTCATAAGGCTTGTTTCCGTGGTACATGTATTGCCGAGGGCTCTCGTCTGAAGAAGGATGGCGAGAGTCGTCGGATCTCCCTATTAGCTGACTTGAAGCGGGCGGAGCGGGTTCTGCTGGGATCCCCAACAGTTGAGGCTCTCCGTAGGGTTGTAGCTCTTCGCAACCAACTGAAAACGTTAGAGTATAGTAAGGCAACAAAATCTCTTATGTGGGTGAAACAAAAATTCTACGAGTATTCTAACAAGCCACATAGGATGCTAGTGAACAAACTTAGACCACGTCCATTCCATTCCTTCCCTGAATTGTTGATCCAAAGAGATGGCACCCCCACTCATTGTCCCCAAACTATGACCAAAGTTTTTGGTAACTTTTACAAAGAATTATACAATTGTCTTACCCCCGAAAATAATTTTCATTTTACTCAGGATAGGTTTGACCAGTTCGTTCAGACTCTCCCCTTGCCGAAGTTGTCCTCCTCAGATCTGGAAAAGCTTAATGCCCCCATCACCCCTGAGGAGCTTACAAAAATTATCAAAGACCTACCCACGCTTAAATCTCCAGGACCCGACGGCCTCACCTACCTATACTACAAAACCTTTTTACCTACCCTATTGCCACATATGATAAACTTGTATACATCACTTTTACGAGGAGAAATTCCACATAGCCAGTTTACATATTCATATATTTCAGTAATTCCAAAGCCGGGGAAGGATCATTCCTTACCGGACAACTATAGGCCTATAGCCCTATTAAATTCGGACTATAAAATTTTCACGAAACTTCTCTCATCTAGATTGTCCCAGTTCATTCCCAAATTAATTAACAAAGATCAAGTAGGATTTGTTCCTTCCCGACACGCTGGAGACAACACAAGACGTACTGTGGACTTGATTGACCTGATAAACAAATTTCCCCATCCAACGCTTATATTGAGCTTGGATGCACAAAAGGCGTTCGATCGCTTAAGCTGGCCCTATATGTTTTCTGTACTGCGGAGATTTGGGTTTGACGGTCCTTTCTTTAACCACTTAACGACCGCCCACCGCCGATTTACGTCAGCAGAATGGCACAGACAGGCAGAATCACGTAGATCTACGTGATCGCCTTTGTGCAGTTGGGGGGTCCATCCGGACCCCCCTTTACTGCAGTGAGCGGCCGTTAAGTGTTCGGGAGCGATCAGGCATGAGGGGGCGGCCGCTCGATTCCGCCCCCCCCCTCACGATCGCTCCCGGCGAATGAAATTGCTTCCTCCTGCCTGAAATGTAAACACAGGCTGGAGGAAGTGATGTCATCTCCCTCGCTGCGGTCTTTTCGTTCCCGGCGCTGAGCAGAGAAGAAGCAGGTTAGTGCACCAACAGTCCACTGACACGTAGGTACACATAGGCACACATTTCACCCCCCAGTCACCCCCAGATCACCCCCCAGGTCACCCCAAAGCCCCCAATCACAGTGTCACTGATTGCAGTGATCATTTATTTTACTGATCACTGCATTTAGTGTCATCTGTGATTGTAAAAAGTTGCAGGGCAGTTAGGATTAGGCCCCTTTAGGTCCAGGGTAGCCCCCTAACCCCCCCTAATAAAGGTTTAACCCCTTGATCACCCCCCAGGTAACCCTTTCACCCCCTAACTTCAGCGTCACTAAGCGATTGTTTTTCCGATCGCTGTATTCGTGTCGCTGGTGTTTTAGATAGGCAGTTATTTTTTTTTAGGTTCGCCGCAGGTTTTTATTAGTGTCAGGTACCCCCATATATTATTTTAACCCCCTGATTGCCCCTAGAGTTAACCCTTTCACCAGTGATCGCCGTATAAGCGTCACTGGTGTCACTGGTTAGCCAGTAAGTTATTTAGTTATTTAGGTTACCCGTCAGGTTTTTATATAGTGTCAGGTACCCCCATATTTAACCTAATAAAGGTTTTAACCCCCTGATTGCCCCTAGTTAACCCTTTCACCAGTGATCACCATATAAAGGTTACGGGTGACGCTGGTTGATTAGTTTGCTTTTTATAGCATCAGGGCACCCGCCGTATATAACCCAATAAAGGTTTAACCCCCCTGATCGCCCGGCGGGTGAGATCAATTAGGTTTTAGCGCCAGAGAGGGTCTGCGTCGCCCCAGGCAGTGTTAGGTTAGTGCCAGTAACGCTAACACCCACGCGCAAAGCATACACCCCCCTTAGTGGTATAGTATCTGATCAGATCTATACTAGCATCCCCAGCGGTTTAGGGTTCCCAAAAACGCAGTGTTAGCGGGATCAGCCCAGATACCTGCTAGCGCCTGCGTTTAGCCCCTCCGCCCAGCCCAGCCCAGCCCAGCCCACCCAAGTGCAGTATCGATCGATCACTGTCACTTACCAAACACAACACACATAACTGCAGCGTTCGCAGAGACAGGCCTGACCCATATCAACCAGTGCATAGCAAACGTCCATAGCAACCAGTCCATAGCAACCGTCCATAGCAACCATCCATAGCAACCAGTCTATAGCAACTGTCCATAGCAACCATCCATTGCAACCAGTCCATAGCAACCGTCCATAGCAACTGTCCATAGCAACCATCCATAGCAACTATCCATAGCATCCAGTCCATAGCAACTGTCCATGGCAACCAATCCATAGCAACCGTCCATAACAACCAATCCGTAGCAACCATCCATAGCAACTGTCCATAGCAACCGTCCATAGCAACCAGTCCATAGCAACCATCAATATCAACCAGTCCAAGGTGAATGTTTTGAACGCTACCACTCAAAAGTGAAGTTTTAGCGTAGGGTACAGCATTTCACAGACAAGGACACACTTACACAGGGTCTCCCAAGATGCCATTACATTTTGAGAGACCCGAACCATTACAGTTGTAAAGTTACAAAAAAAAGTGTAAAAAAGAAAAAAAAAAACGTAAAAAACAAAACACAAAAAAAATATAAAATAAAAAAAACAAAAATAGTTGTCGCTTTATTGTTCTCTCTCTCTCTATTTTCTCTCTATTGTTCTGCTCTTTTTTACTGTATTCTATTCTGCAATGTTTTATCATACTTGCTTTTCAGGTATGTAATTTTTTGTTTTCAGGTGCGCCATTCAACTGCAGCGCGGAATTATTTATCTTGACAGCAACAGCGTTTGCTCCCACGATACATAAAGCCGTGACTCCAGTGCTGTAGGAGGTGATTTCACCACCACAGTTAAAAAAAAGAGCATATATGCCGAAGCATGGGAGCAGCAGGGGCGGAGGAGCGATTTTGCTCCTAATGCCGCGTACATACGGTCAAAATTCCGACGGAGGCCTGCCCGTGGAAAATTCCGACCGTGTGTACGCGGCATAACTTTTTTGCGGGAGGATGCCCCCATGCTTCGGCATATATATATTTTAGGCACAGGTTGCGTTAAAACATTTTTTTATTTTTTACTAGGTTTTGTTTTGGTATTTGCTTTGCAGGTATGGCATGGTAAGGTCTTACTGTTGTACTGTAATGTTACTTTGTTTTAATGTTAACCACCATTTGCTTAGCAGGTACGCCATTCAGTTGCAGCGCGGATCTATTTATCTTGACAGCAACAGCGTTTGCTCCCACGATACATAAAGCCGTGACTCCAACGCTGTAGGAGGTGATTTCACCACCACAGTTAAAAAAAAGAGCATATATGCCGAAGCATGGGGGCAGCAGGGGCGGAGGAGCGATTTTGCTCCTAATACCGCGTATATACGGTCGAAATTCCAACGGAGGCTTGCCCGTGGAAAAGTCCGACCGTGTGTACGCGGCATAACCTTTTATGCCGCGTACATACGGTCAAAATTCCGACGAAGGCTTGACCGTGTGTACGCGGCATAACTTTTTTGCGGGAGGATGCCCCCATGCTTCGGCATATATGCCCATCATTAGAAGTGGGTGGATGAAGGGAGGTATTCTAATGGTGGGCATACCCACCAATCAATCTCTTTTTTTTGTTCAGCCAATAGGCTGTATGAAAAAAAAGATTACAATACATGTCCAACAAGGACCAGCAACGTACTGGTATGTTGCTGGACTTTGAATGTTTATACCAGAATGATGCCTGCGGGTTTAGGTATCATCTTGGTATCATTCTTTTCAGCCAGCAGCCGGCTTTCATGTAAAAGCAATTCTAGCAGATAATTAGCCTCTAGACTGCTTTTACAAGCAGTGGGAGGGAATGTCCCCCCCCCGGATATAAAAAGCGCCATTGGGAAATTGGGAAAGCATTTTATCACACCGATCTTGGTGTGGTCAGATGCTTTGAGGGCAGAGGAAAGATCTAGGGTCTAACCCCCCAATTTTTTTCAAAAAAAGAGTACCTGTCACTACTTATTGCTATCATAGGGGATATTTACATTCCCTGAGATAACGATAAAAATGGTAAAAAAATAAAATATGGAAGGCACAGTTTAAAAATAAAATAAAAAAGCCAAATAAATAATAATAAAAAAAAAAAAAAAAAAAAAAGCACCGCTGTCCCCCCCTGCTCTTGCGCAAAGGCGAACGCAAGCGTCGGTCTAGCGTCATATGTAAACAGCAATTGCATCATGCATGTGAGGTATCACCGCAAAGGTCAGATCGAGGGCAGTCATTTTAGCAGTAGACCTCCTCTGTAAATCTAACGTGGTAACCTGTAAAGGCTTTTAAATGCTTTTAAAAATGAATGTAGTTTGTCGCCGCTGCGCGTTTGTGCGCAATTTTAAAGCATGTCGTGTTTGGTATCCATGTACTCGGCCTATGATCATCTTTTTTATTTCATCAAACATTTGGGCAATATAGTGTTTTTTAGTGCATTAAAAATAAAAAAAAGTGTGTTTTTCCCCCAAAAAATGCGTTTGAAAAATCGCTGCGCAAATACTGTGTGGAAAAAAAAATGCAACACCCACTATTTTAATCTGTAGGGCCTTTGCTTTAAAAAAATATATAATGTTTGGGGGTTCAACATAATTTTCTTGCAAAAAATTTTTTTTTTTCATGTAAACAAAAAGTGTCAGAAAGGGCTTTGTCTTCAAGTGGTTAGAAGAGTGGATGATGTGTGACATAAGCTTCCTAATGTTGTGCATAAAATGCCAGGACAGTTCAAACCCCCCCCCCAAATGACCCCATTTTGTAAAGTAGACACCTCAAGCTATTTGCTGAGAGGCATGTTGAGCCCATTGAATATTTTTTATTTTGTCCCAAGTGATTGAATAATGACCAAAAAAAAAAAAAAAAAACAAAATGTACAAAAAGTTGTCACTAAATTATATATTGCTCAAACATGCCATGGGCATATGTGGAATTACACCCCAAAATACATTCTGTTGCTTCTCCTGAGTACGGGGATACCACATGTGTGGGACTTTTTGGGAGCCTAGTCGCGTACGGGACCCCAAAAACCAAGCACCGCCTTCAGGATTTCTATGGGTGTAAATTTTTGATTTCACTCCTCACTGCCTATCACAGTTTCGGAGGCCATGGAATGCCCAGATGGCACAAAACCCCCCCAAATGACCCCATTTTGGAAAGTAGACACCCCAAGCTATTTGCTGAGAGGTATGTTGAGTATTTTGCAGATATCGCTTTTTGTCACAAAGTTTTGAAAATGTAAAAAAAGAAAAAAAAAAAGAAAAAAAAATGACTTTCTTAATTTTCAAAAACAAATGAGAGCTGTAAAATACTCACCATGCCTCTCAGCAAATAGCTTGGGGTGTCTACTTTCCAAAGTGGGGTCATTTGTGGGGGTTTTGGGCTATTTTGTCATTTTATGGCCTTCAAAACTGTGATAGGTAGTGAGGAGTGAAATCAAAAATTTATGCCCTTAGAAACCTTGAAGGCGGTGCTTGGTTTTTGGGGTCCCGTACGCGGCTAGGCTCCCAAAAAGTCCCACATATGTGGTATCCCCGTACTCAGGAGAAGCAGCAGAATGTATTTTGGGGTGCAATTCCACATATAACCATGGCATGTGTGAGCAATATATCATTTAGTGACAACTTTGTGCAAAAAAAAAAAAGTTTGTCATATTCCCGCAACCTGTGGCAAAATATAAAATATTCCATGGACTCAACATGCCTCTCAGCAAATAGCTTGGGGTGTCTACTTTCCAAAATGGGGTCATTTGGGGGGGTTTTGTGCTATTTTGGCATTTTATGGCCTTCGAAACTGTGATAGGTAGTGAGGAGTGAAATCAAAAATTTGCGCCCTTAGAAATCCTGAAGGCGGTGCTTGGTTTCCGGGGTCCCGTACGTGGCTAGGCTCCTAAAAAGTCCCACACATGTGGTATCCCCGTACTCAGGAGAAGCAGCAGAATGTATTTTGGGGTGCAATTCCACATATAACCATGGCATGTGTGAGCAATATATCATTTAGTGACAACTTTTTGTAATTTTTTTTTTTTTTTTTGTCATTATTCAATCACTTGGGACAAAAAAAAAAAAATATTCAATGGGCTCAACATGCCTCTCAGCAATTTCCTTGGGGTGTCTACTTTCCAAAATGGGGTCATTTGGGGGGGTTTTGTACTGCCCTGCCATTTTAGCACCTCAAGAAATGAGATAGGCAGTCATAAATTTAAAGCTGTGTAAATTTCAGAAAATGTACCCTAGTTTGTAAACGCTATAACTTTTGCGCAAACCAATAAATATACGCTTATTGACATTTTTTTTACTAAAGACATGTGGCTGAATACATTTTGGCCTAAATGTATGACTAAAATTGAGTTTATTCGATTTTTCTTATAACAAAAAGTAGAAAATATCATTTTTTTTCAAAATTTTCGGTCTTTTTCTGTTTATATCGCAAAAAATAAAAATCGCAGAGGCAATCAAATACCATTAAAAGAAAGCTCTATTTGTGGGAAGAAAAGGACGCAAATTTCATTTGGGTACAACATTGCATGTCCGCACAATTTACAGTTAAAGCAGCGCAGTGCCGAATCCCAAAAACAGGCCTGGTCCTAATGGCCCGAAATGGTCCGGGGCTTAAGTGGTTAAAGCTATACAGGCCTTGTACACAGGCACGTCTGCTCAGGTACAAATGGCCTCTTTTCTGTCCCCATATATACCTATGTCCAATGGTACTAAACAGGGGTGCCCGTTGTCCCCCCTCCTTTTTATTCTTTGTTTGGAGCCATTGGCAGAGGCTATTAGATGTCACCTAGATATTAAGGGGGTACTGATGAGACATAGAGAATATAAATTATCCCTTTTTGCGGACGACATCCTCTTGACAATAACGAGCCCTATTATGTCACTCCCCTCTCTACATGCACTCCTTCAGAATTTTGGGTCTATATCAGGCTACAAAATAAACACGACTAAAACGGAAGTACTCCCCATACATGTCCCGCCAGATCTGTTGTTACAATTACAAAACACATACCCTTATAGGTGGTGTTCTCATGCCTTGACATATTTGGGCGTGAAGATTACCCCCTCGTACAGTACAATATACGCTGCAAATTTTCCCCCTCTGTTCCAGGACATCTATAAAAATTTACGTCAGTGGGCTGCATACCCTATTACTATGCTGGGCAGAATTAATGTACTAAATATGTCTGTATTGCCTAGACTTCTCTATCTTTTTGATACGCTCCCTGTAGCCATTCCTACCAGTCAGCTTAAAGCTCTTCAGAGAGGGTTTTTGAAGTTCATATGGAATAATAGCACACATCGGATAGCCAGCACGGTGGTATTTTCCTTGCGGTCACAGGGGGGAATGGGAGCACCTGACATCATTAGATATTACCTAGCCACTCATTTAAGGGCGGTTGTATCCTGGTCATGTCAGAGCAGCCCTAATGGGTGGTCGGAGATAGAGAAAGGTGCCATCTATCCGGTACATTTGTGCTCTTTAGTGTGGTCTAGACCCTTACACGGCGACCCCATACTGAAGAGAATGTGTCTTGCACCTATGCTATTCACCATTTCCATTTGGAATAAATGCAAATCAAAATTTCCGCTTGCATCATTGTGCCCTCCTCTTACTAACGTACTACTGAATCCAGTATTGCCTGATAGTTTGGTCTATGGCCGTCTGTTACCATGGATGCAGTCTCCATTGTTTCAGTTGCGAAATTTGGTTAACCCGGTCACTCGCAAATTTCTTGATTTCGCAACCCTTCAAAACAAATACTATATCCCCCAAAAGTTATTTTATTTCTATCTTCAGGTTAGGCACTTTTTTCAGTCCCTGTCCCCTAATCTTACCCTAGAAAGGCCGACTCCTTTTGAACGTGTGTGTGCGGAAGGCCCTCATCAATTACATCTTATATCATCCATATATCACATTTTACACGAATCTAAAGATTTAACGGCTGACACGCACCTATACATGCGCAAATGGAATCTGCTAATGGAGCGCCCTATCCCTTTGCAAATGTGGACCGCAATATGGTCTTCAACTTTTAAATCCTCTAAATGTGTAACTCAGAGGGAAACAGCAGTGAAGGTTCTGATGTTTTGGTATAAAACTAGACATGTGCATTCGTTTTCGTCCAAATGCATTTTCGTCCGAATTTCAGCTATTTTCGTTATCGTTTTAACAAACGAAAACGAAAGCACAGAATCCGAAAACCGAAAGATCCGACATAAACAAATGCTTTATTTTCGTTTTCGTTGCTACAACAGTTTGATATAGATAGGAGATTCGACGTGACGCTGACAATAACAATCTGTGTCTATCGAACCTGTGGTCGAATGTGCCTAACCTTAACTCTATTAGTCCAAGATTATTCTACATAGGAGAGAAAAGATTCGACATTATAGAGAGAAAAGATTCGACATAGGAGAGAAAGATTCGACATAGGAGAGGAAAGATTCGACATAGGAGAGGAAAGATTTGACATAGGAGAGGAAAGATTCGACATAGGAGAGGAAAGATTCGACAAAAGAGAGAAAAGATTCGACACAGGAGAGGAAAGATTCTTCATAGGAGAGAAAAGATTCGACATTATAGAGAGAAAAGATTCGACATAGGAGAGAAAAGATTCGACATAGGAGAGAAAAGATTTGACATTATAGAGAGAAAAGATTCGACATAGGAGAGAAAAGATTTGACATTATAGAGAGAAAAGATTTGACATTATAGAGAGAAAAGATTTGACATTATAGAGAGAAAAGATTTGACATAGGAGAGAAAAGATTTGACATTATAGAGAGAAAAGATTTGACATTATAGAGAGAAAAGATTCGACATAGAGAGAAAAGATTTGACATTATAGAGAGAAAAGATTCAACATAGGAGAGAAAAGATTCGACATAGAGAGAAAAGATTCGACATAGGAGAGAAAAGATTCGACATTATAGAGAGAAAAGATTCGACATTATAGAGAGAAAAGATCACTGCTTGTGGGCAGAACATTCGACCGGAAATTTATGATTGCAGCGTCGTACAGTTTCGCTGCTCCGTCGAATCTTCTTTGAACATTCGACAGACACCATAAGCCTTCAATGACAGATTCGACCTTAATTAATTCAGATTTTCGGACGAATGCAATTTTTAACGAAAAACGGGAGTAACTTAATAAATTTATTTTTCGGACGAAAACGAAATTCCGAAACGAAATATTTCAGTGTGCACATGTCTATATAAAACCCCTGATAGACTTCATCGAGTTAACCCTACCCTCCCCCCTACATGCTGGAGATGCAAAACTGAGATAGGTTCACACTTTCACATATTTTGGTCCTGTACACCAGTATTGCCTGATAGTTTGGTCTATGGCCGTCTGTTACCATGGATGCAGTCTCCATTGTTTCAGTTGCGAAATTTGGTTAACCCGGTCACTCGCAAATTTCTTGATTTCGCAACCCTTCAAAACAAATACTATATCCCCCAAAAGTTATTTTATTTCTATCTTCAGGTTAGGCACTTTTTTCAGTCCCTGTCCCCTAATCTTACCCTAGAAAGGCCGACTCCTTTTGAACGTGTGTGTGCGGAAGGCCCTCATCAATTACATCTTATATCATCCATATATCACATTTTACACGAATCTAAAGATTTAACGGCTGACACGCACCTATACATGCGCAAATGGAATCTGCTAATGGAGCGCCCTATCCCTTTGCAAATGTGGACCGCAATATGGTCTTCAACTTTTAAATCCTCTAAATGTGTAACTCAGAGGGAAACAGCAGTGAAGGTTCTGATGTTTTGGTATAAAACTAGACATGTGCATTCGTTTTCGTCCAAATGCATTTTCGTCCGAATTTCAGCTATTTTCGTTATCGTTTTAACAAACGAAAACGAAAGCACAGAATCCGAAAACCGAAAGATCCGACATAAACAAATGCTTTATTTTCGTTTTCGTTGCTACAACAGTTTGATATAGATAGGAGATTCGACGTGACGCTGACAATAACAATCTGTGTCTATCGAACCTGTGGTCGAATGTGCCTAACCTTAACTCTATTAGTCCAAGATTATTCTACATAGGAGAGAAAAGATTCGACATTATAGAGAGAAAAGATTCGACATAGGAGAGAAAGATTTGACATAGGAGAGGAAAGATTCGACATAGGAGAGGAAAGATTCGACATAGGAGAGGAAAGATTCGACATAGGAGAGGAAAGATTCGACATAGGAGAGGAAAGATTCGACAAAAGAGAGAAAAGATTCGACACAGGAGAGGAAAGATTCTTCATAGGAGAAAAAAGATTCGACATTATAGAGAGAAAAGATTCGACATAGGAGAGAAAAGATTCGACATAGGAGAGAAAAGATTTGACATTATAGAGAGAAAAGATTCGACATAGGAGAGAAAAGATTTGACATTATAGAGAGAAAAGATTTGACATTATAGAGAGAAAAGATTTGACATTATAGAGAGAAAAGATTTGACATTATAGAGAGAAAAGATTCGACATAGGAGAGAAAAGATTCGACATTATAGAGAGAAAAGATTTGACATTATAGAGAGAAAAGATTTGACATTATAGAGAGAAAAGATTTGACATTATAGAGAGAAAAGATTCGACATAGGAGAGAAAAGATTTGACATTATAGAGAGAAAAGATTTGACATTATAGAGAGAAAAGATTCGACATTATAGAGAGAAAAGATTCGACATTATAGAGAGAAAAGATTCGACATAGGAGAGAAAAGATTTGACATTATAGAGAGAAAAGATTCGACATAGGAGAGAAAAGATTCGACATAGAGAGAAAAGATTCGACATAGGAGAGAAAAGATTCAACATTATAGAGAGAAAAGATTCGACATTATAGAGAGAAAAGATCACTGCTTGTGGGCGGAACATTCGACCGGAAATTTATGATTGCAGCGTTGTACAGTTTCGCTGCTCCGTCGAATCTTCTTTGAACATTCGACAGACACCATAAGCCTTCAATGACAGATTCGACCTTAATTAATTCAGATTTTCGGACGAATGCAATTTTTAACGAAAAACGGGAGTAACTTAATAAATTTATTTTTCGGACGAAAACGAAATTCCGAAACAAAATATTTCAGTGTGCACATGTCTATATAAAACCCCTGATAGACTTCATCAAGTTAACCCTACCCTCCCCCCTACATGCTGGAGATGCAAAACTGAGATAGGTTCACACTTTCACATATTTTGGTCCTGTACACTTATACGGTCATTCTGGACGGAGGTTATGCAAACTCTTCAGTCTGTAACAAGTCTATCTCTCCCTCTAGACCCTATTCACTATTTGCTCGGACTTCCCTTTCCGGGGGTCCCAAAATCTGTTAAACGTTTAATCTCATATATACTTTTGGCTGCTAAAAGGGCTATACCGATGTGTTGGTTGTCCACCACCCCCCCCCCCCTCTCACCTCTCACCTGCAGTTTCTGCAATTAATTGCAGAGATTCGGAGAATGGAATCTCTTACGGCTAGAGTACATGACACAGTGATTCAATTTGACAGGGTTTGGGAACTTTGGGACTCCTCGAGTTATGGGGAACAGGAGATTTAAGATTAGACTTTCTGTACGGATCCCTTCGTTGCGAGTTGTCTTACACTGTCTCTGCAACCTGTAATCGTTCATAATGTCCTCTGCAATTTCTATTTGTTAATGACATGTATGCAATTCGTACTGGTATGGTTTTTATATTATCTTGAGTGTACTCTTAAATATGTACCAACTGCCTTTCAAATGTACTAATATCTCTCAGATAATTGCCTTGAGATGTTTATGTTTATTACATACTGTAACTTTTTTTCTTTTGAACTAATAAAAATTACAATTATAAAAAAAAAAAAAAAAAATCGTGAGGAAAGTTTTATAATATGAGTAAGGCAGACCGTCTGGGCCAGGGGATTTGTGAGTTAGGAGGTTTTTGATTACTTCAGCTTATTCTTCAGGGCTGACCACAGAGTTCAAGGATGAAAGATGGTCTGGGGAGAGTTTAGGTAGGCTTAAGGATTCAA
Source organism: Rana muscosa (assembly GCA_029206835.1). Lineage (NCBI taxonomy): Eukaryota > Metazoa > Chordata > Amphibia > Anura > Ranidae > Rana > Rana muscosa. The sequence goes on from CM055125.1 coordinate 365,613,307, forward strand.
AAAAGGAGTACAATTTTGCTTGTGTGAAGTAGTAGTTGGGGTCTGTTTGTAGCCAATTATACAATTTGTGATAAAATTCTCCAAATACTTTGGGCATGGTAAGAGGGCAGTAAGTGGCGGTGCCATTAGCTCGCGTGAGAAAATCTGGGGATGAGTGGAAGGGGCGAGGCCTTAATTTATATACCAGCATTCTATGAGGTTTGTTGGAGTATTCGTAGAATTTCTGTTTCGACCACAGAAGAGATTTATCGATTCTCTTCATATCTAGGGATCTGAGTTGGTTTCGTAGAAAAATAACGGCTTGAAGCCTAACCACCGTGGGGGAAGACACCAAGAGCTTCTCAGCCTTGCGGAGTTTGGACAGGTTAGAAGAGCGTTGAAACGCTGCATCTTTTTTCTTTAGAAATACATTGACCCCGGAAGACGGCTTTATGTGCTTCCCACAAGGTGGAGGCCTAAGAGACCGCGTTCTCATTGAGTTGGAAGAATTCAGATAAGCTTCTAGATAAGTGGTCCCTAGTCTCTGGAATACGAAGTAGGGATTCATTGAGACACGAGTGCCAAGTTCTAGGGGAGGCAGAGGATAGGGCAATGTCTAAGTGAACAGAAGAGTGATCTGACCAGGTTATGGGGTTAATTTCTGAGGATACCCTAGATGTCAAAAGGGGGGAGGATACAAAGAAGTGGTCCAGTCTAGGGTAAAGCTTATGGGAATGGCAATAGAACGTGTATTGCTTGTTTTTTGGGATGCTTAATCCTTCAAGCATCTAGGAGATTACAAGCTCGTATGTGTTTATGAAAAGAGGTCGAGAGGCGGTTGACTTTGGTGGCCGTCGTCGAGGGAAATAGTATGCTCCTATCTTTGCCAGGGGACATGATCATGTTAAAATCCCCACCAATAAGCGTAAAAGGTTGGGAGAATTTGTCTAAGTTGTCAAACACGGTAGAAAGGAGCTGGATTTGGCCAGAGTTAGGAGCATAGACATTAGAGAATGGGTGAGGAATGTGCAATCCAAGATAATAAATCTGCCATGGGGGTCCAAGTGTGAAGATTGGATGCGCAAGGGGCATGAGCGTTTAATTAAAATCGCCACTCCTGCTTTCCCAGATGGGTCAGAAGTAGGGATGAGCTTCGTGTTCGAGTCGAACATACGTTCGACTCGAACATCGGCTGTTCGATCGTTCGACGAAGATCGAACGATTTGGGCCGTTCGCGCCAAATTCGAGTGGCGCGAACGGCCCACAATGCACTACGCCATCGCAGTGTCATCCAGGCGCTGTGATTGGCCAAGCATGCACTGTGACCCCGCATGCTTGGCCAATCACAGCGCCGGCAGCGAGGAGAGCAATGATTGGCCACAGGCAGGATGCCTGTGGCCAATTATTGCTGAGGGTGTTTAGTACACGCCCCACACTATAAAAGGCCGCCAGCACGGCGGCCTAGTGTAGTGTGTTCCGGAGCAGGGATAGAGCAGCATAGGCAGGGACAGTGACTGTTATTTCTTTCTTGCTTAACCTGGATTCCTTTAGTTTAGGGAAAGAGAAGGATAGGTAGGGAGAGTGTCAGTGTGTTTTGTGCTTGTGCTATAGTGTGCTTAAAAAAAACATTTATTCTAGGGACAGAAAACTGTAGGTAGGGACAGTGTCAGTTTCTTTCACTCTGCAAGTCCTTGTTTCCAGGGACCTGGAAGGACAGTGAGTGAATTGTCCTTGTGCTATATTGTGCTTAAAAAAACATTTATTCTAGGGACAGAAAACTGTAGGTAGGGAGAGTGTCAGTTTCTTTCACTCTGCAAGTCCTTGTTTCCAGGGACCTGGAAGGACAGTGAGTGAATTGTCCTTGTGCTATATTGTGCTTAAAAAAAACATTTATTCTAGGGACAGAAAACTGTAGGTAGGGAGAGTGTCAGTTTATTTCACTCTGCAAGTCCTTGTTTCCAGGGACCTGGAAGGACAGTGACTGAATTGTCCTTGTGCTATATTGTGATTAAAAAAAACATTTATTCTAGGGACAGAAAACTGTAGGTAGGGAGAGTGTCAGTTTATTTCACTCTGCAAGTCCTTGTTTCCAGGGACCTGGAAGGACAGTGACTGAATTGTCCTTGTGCTATATTGTGATTAAAAAAAACATTTATTCTAGGGACAGAAAACTGTAGGTAGGGAGAGTGTCAGTTTATTTCACTCTGCAAGTCCTTGTTTCCAGGGACCTGGAAGGACAGTGAGTGAATTGTCCTTGTGTTATATTGTGATTAAAAAAAACATTTTTTCTAGGGACAGAAAACTGTAGGTAGGGAGAGTGTTTTTTTTCTTTCACTCTGCAAGTCCTTGTTTCCAGGGACCTGTAAGGACAGTGAGTGAATTGTCCTTGTGCTATATTGTGCTTAAAAAAAGCATTTATTCTAGGGACAGAAAACTGTAGGTAGGGAGAGTGTCAGTTTATTTCACTCTGCAAGTCCTTGTTTCCAGGGACCTGGAAGGACAGTGAGTGAATTGTCCTTGTGTTATATTGTGATTAAAAAAAACATTTTTTCTAGGGACAGAAAACTGTAGGTAGGGAGAGTGTTTTTTTTCTTTCACTCTGCAAGTCCTTGTTTCCAGGGACCTGTAAGGACAGTGAGTGAATTGTCCTTGTGCTATATTGTGCTTAAAAAAAAACATTTATTCTAGGGACAGAAAACTGTAGGTAGGGAGAGTGTCAGTTTATTTCACTCTGCAAGTCCTTGTTTCCAGGGACCTGGAAGGACAGTGACTGAATTGTCCTTGTGCTATATTGTGATTAAAAAAAACATTTATTCTAGGGACAGAAAACTGTAGGTAGGGAGAGTGTCAGTTTATTTCACTCTGCAAGTCCTTGTTTCCAGGGACCTGGAAGGACAGTGACTGAATTGTCCTTGTGCTATATTGTGATTAAAAAAAACATTTATTCTAGGGACAGAAAACTGTAGGTAGGGAGAGTGTCAGTTTATTTCACTCTGCAAGTCCTTGTTTCCAGGGACCTGGAAGGACAGTGACTGAATTGTCCTTGTGCTATATTGTGATTAAAAAAAACATTTATTCTAGGGACAGAAAACTGTAGGTAGGGAGAGTGTCAGTTTATTTCACTCTGCAAGTCCTTGTTTCCAGGGACCTGGAAGGACAGTGACTGAATTGTCCTTGTGCTATATTGTGATTAAAAAAAACATTTATTCTAGGGACAGAAAACTGTAGGTAGGGAGAGTGTCAGTTTATTTCACTCTGCAAGTCCTTGTTTCCAGGGACCTGGAAGGACAGTGACTGAATTGTCCTTGTGCTATATTGTGATTAAAAAAAACATTTATTCTAGGGACAGAAAACTGTAGGTAGGGAGAGTGTCAGTTTATTTCACTCTGCAAGTCCTTGTTTCCAGGGACCTGGAAGGACAGTGAGTGAATTGTCCTTGTGTTATATTGTGATTAAAAAAAACATTTTTTCTAGGGACAGAAAACTGTAGGTAGGGAGAGTGTTTTTTTTCTTTCACTCTGCAAGTCCTTGTTTCCAGGGACCTGTAAGGACAGTGAGTGAATTGTCCTTGTGCTATATTGTGCTTAAAAAAAACATTTATTCTAGGGACAGAAAACTGTAGGTAGGGAGAGTGTCAGTTTATTTCACTCTGCAAGTCCTTGTTTCCAGGGACCTGGAAGGACAGTGAGTGAATTGTCCTTGTGTTATATTCTGATTAAAAAAACATTTTTTCTAGGGACAGAAAACTGTAGGTAGGGAGAGTGTTTTTTTTCTTTCACTCTGCAAGTCCTTGTTTCCAGGGACCTGGAAGGACAGTGACTGAATTGTCCTTGTGCTATATTGTGATTAAAAAAAACATTTATTCTAGGGACAGAAAACTGTAGGTAGGGAGAGTGTCAGTTTATTTCACTCTGCAAGTCCTTGTTTCCAGGGACCTGGAAGGACAGTGACTGAATTGTCCTTGTGCTATATTGTGATTAAAAAAAACATTTATTCTAGGGACAGAAAACTGTAGGTAGGGAGAGTGTCAGTTTATTTCACTCTGCAAGTCCTTGTTTCCAGGGACCTGGAAGGACAGTGACTGAATTGTCCTTGTGCTATATTGTGATTAAAAAAAACATTTATTCTAGGGACAGAAAACTGTAGGTAGGGAGAGTGTCAGTTTATTTCACTCTGCAAGTCCTTGTTTCCAGGGACCTGGAAGGACAGTGACTGAATTGTCCTTGTGCTATATTGTGATTAAAAAAAACATTTATTCTAGGGACAGAAAACTGTAGGTAGGGAGAGTGTCAGTTTATTTCACTCTGCAAGTCCTTGTTTCCAGGGACCTGGAAGGACAGTGAGTGAATTGTCCTTGTGTTATATTGTGATTAAAAAAAACATTTTTTCTAGGGACAGAAAACTGTAGGTAGGGAGAGTGTTTTTTTTCTTTCACTCTGCAAGTCCTTGTTTCCAGGGACCTGTAAGGACAGTGAGTGAATTGTCCTTGTGCTATATTGTGCTTAAAAAAAACATTTATTCTAGGGACAGAAAACTGTAGGTAGGGAGAGTGTCAGTTTATTTCACTCTGCAAGTCCTTGTTTCCAGGGACCTGGAAGGACAGTGAGTGAATTGTCCTTGTGTTATATTGTGATTAAAAAAAACATTTTTTCTAGGGACAGAAAACTGTAGGTAGGGAGAGTGTTTTTTTTCTTTCACTCTGCAAGTCCTTGTTTCCAGGGACCTGTAAGGACAGTGAGTGAATTGTCCTTGTGCTATATTGTGCTTAAAAAAAACATTTATTCTAGGGACAGAAAACTGTAGGTAGGGAGAGTGTCAGTTTATTTCACTCTGCAAGTCCTTGTTTCCAGGGACCTGGAAGGACAGTGACTGAATTGTCCTTGTGCTATATTGTGATTAAAAAAAACATTTATTCTAGGGACAGAAAACTGTAGGTAGGGAGAGTGTCAGTTTATTTCACTCTGCAAGTCCTTGTTTCAAGGGACAGAGAAGGACACCTGAAGGTAGCCCTTATTGCTTTTTTCCCATCTCCCTGCAAGCCATCTATTAGAATGTCTGGAAGGCAAACAAGGAGAGGCAGACAGTCAGGAGGCAATAAAAGAGGGCAAGCAGGCTCTGTGTCTGGGGGCAACAGTGCTGGTCGTGGACGCGGTGCATTGTCATCAGCACATGGCCATGGGACACGCTTGTCCTTCTTTTCGGCAGCTGGACATGTTGAGCCACATCATGCCGAAGACTTGGTAGAGTGGATGACCAAGCCCTCCTCCTCCTCCTCATCCTCTCTCACCCAGGCTCAGGGTACTGGAAAAGCAGCTGCCAAAGCGTCGTCTTCCCTGGTATCAATGTCAGACAAATCATCAGTCACTCCTTCCCTAGACCCACCATGTCCTCCTCCTGAGGAGTCCCCCGAACTGTTTCAGCACAGTGTTGGGTACATGCTCCAGGAGGATGCCCAGCGTTTCGAAGGGTCTGATGATGAAACCCAGCTAGAGGAAGGCAGTAGCGTGAGAGCAGACAGAGGGGATGCTCAAGAAGGACACCAATCTGGCAGTCATGTTCCAGCAGCTGCAGCATACTGCCAGATTGGCTCCAGTGATGAGGAGGGAGGGGATGATGAGGTCACTGACTCCACGTGGGTGCCTAATAGGAGAGAGGAGGAGGAGGAGGATGAGGAGGAGGCACATCTCCAACGAGGCAGGATGCCCTTTGGTGGCCAGCGTAAGGGCAGTACACCGACGGAATCACACCGCAGAGCTCCGCCTGTGCAGGGCGCTGCCTCTGCCCGTCATTCAAAAAGTTCTTTGGTGTGGGCCTTTTTTGAGGCTAGTGCATCAGATCGCACAGCTGCTGTTTGCAACATATGTCTCAAGCGTATATCGCGTGGCCAAAACATCAGCCGCTTGGGTACCACATGCCTGACCAGACATATGTTGACCTGCCATGCAGCTCGTTGGCAAGCCTACCTCGAAAGACCCACACCAAAGAACAAAGCGGACCTCTCCTTGCACCGCATCAGCTGGGATCTCCAACCCCACTATAACTTCAGTCCTCTCTGAAACATGCACTGAGAGGAATGAAGGTGTAGAATTAGGTGTGTCACAGCCAAGTACTTGCGCCCACTCTGCTAGCAGTACACCGACGTCCGATTCTAGCAGGCAAATTTCCCTGCCCCAGCTGCTGGACCGTCGAAAGAAGTTCACTCCCAGCCATCCACATGCCCAGCGGTTGAATGCTAGCTTGGCTAAATTGCTAGCGCTTCAACTGCTGCCTTTTCAGTTGGTAGACTCGGCCCCCTTCCGTGAGTTTGTGCAATGTGCAGTTCCTCAGTGGCAGGTTCCCAAACGCCACTTTTTCTCACGGAAGGCTATTCCGGCTCTCTACCGGCATGTGGAAGGCAATGTCTTGGCCTCGCTGGACAGGGCGGTCAGCGGTAAGGTGCATATTACCGCTGACTCATGGTCCAGCAGGCATGGACAGGGACGTTACCTTTCTTTCACGGCCCATTGGGTCACTCTTTTGGCAGCTGGGAAGGATTCAGGACAAGGTGCAGTAGTGTTGGAGGTTGTCCCACCGCCACGCCTCCAAAATGCTACTACTGGTTGTGACACACCTCTCTCCTCCACCCCCTCCTCTTCTTCTTCCTCCATGGCCTCTTCCTGTGGTTTGTCCTATGAACCAGCGGTGCTCCGTAGCCGTTCACGGGGCTACGCAAGTACGCAGGCAAAAAGATGCCATGCCGTGCTTGCGCTGGTGTGTTTGGGGGACAGAAGCCACACTGGGGCAGAGGTCCTGTCTGCTCTGCAGGGCCAGGCCGAGAGGTGGTTGACGCCACGCCAGCTTAAGCCAGGAATGGTGGTTTGCGACAATGGCACCAACCTCCTCTCCGCCCTCCGACAGGGACAACTGACCCATGTGCCCTGTGTGGCTCACGTCCTTAACCTGGTGGTGCAGCGCTTCTTGGGCAGGTACCCGGGCTTACAGGATGTCCTGAGGCAGGCCAGGAAAGTCTGTGTGCATTTCCGCAGATCTTATAATGCCAGTGCTCGCCTGGCTGAGCTGCAAAAGGAGTTGAACCTGCCCAAGAACCGCCTTATATGTGACATGCCCACCAGGTGGAACTCAACGTTGGCCATGCTGCAGCGGCTGCACACGCAGCAGAGGGCCATCAATGAGTACCTGTGCGACTACGGCACCAGGACAGGGTCAGGGGAGCTTGGTTTTTTTTCTCCACGCCAGTGGGGCATGATCAGGGATGCATGCACTGTCCTGGCACCATTTGAGGAGGCCACGAGGATGGTGAGCAGTGACAGTGCATGCATCAGTGACACTGTACCTCTTGTCCACCTGTTGGAGCACACGCTGCGTGGAATAATGGACAGGGCACTTGAGGCAGAACAGAGGCAGGAAGAGGAGGACTTCCTTGCCTCTCAAGGCCCCCTTTACCCAGACAGTGTTCCTTCTGTCCCACCCATCGCACAGGAAGAGGAGGAGGAGGAGGAGGAGGAGGAGGAGGAGGAGGATTGTGTCAGCATGGAGGTGGAGGCTGGCACTCAGCATCATCAGCAGCAGTCTTTTAGGGATGATTTACAGTCCCAAGAAACCAGTGGACTTGTACGTGGCTGGGAGGAGGTGGCTGCGGATCATGTCGTCCTTAGTGACCCAGAGGACTCCGGAGCGAATGCCTCAGCAAACCTACGCTGCATGGCCTCCCTGATCCTGCAAAGTCTGCGGAAGGATCCTCGTATTCTTCGGATCAAGGAGAGGGACCATTACTGGCTGGCCACTCTCCTTGATCCACGGTACAAGGGTAAGGTTGCGGACCTTATGTTACCGTCGCAGAGGGAGCAGAGGATGAGACAACTCCGGGAGGCCTTGCAGAAAGGTCTGTGCAACGCGTTCCCAGAGACTGGGAGGTTGCAAACTCCTGGTCCTGGACAACGAGTTGCTGAGGCTTCGGCCAGTCAAAGAAGGAGCGGTGGGGAAGGTGGCCGTCTGACCGATGCGTTCAGACAATTCTTTAGTCCGCAGCCCCAAAGTATGATCGGTTCCAGCAACCATCGCCAGCGTCTGATAAACATGGTGCAGGAATATCTAGGGGCAAGGTCAGACTTGGACACCTTCCCCACCGAAAATCCTCTGGCTTACTGGGTCTTGAGGATGGATCACTGGCCAGAGCTTGCACAGTATGCAATTGAGCTACTGGCCTGTCCTGCATCCAGCGTTCTTTCGGAACGCACATTCAGTGCTGCTGGAGGATTTGTCACGGATCACAGGGTGCGCCTGTCCACCGACTCGGTTGATCGACTGACTTTCATCAAGATGAACCAGTCTTGGATCACCACCAGCTACCACACACCTGATGCTGATATAACAGACTAATTGATTTTAACATGTCACATCCCTTCAAGACTGATGCTGATGCTGAGTGCCTGTGCTGTTATGTTGACTGGCTATCCTCCTCCTCCGAGTCCTCAATGATACGATTGATGATGATAGCTTGTAAGATCATTTTTGTTTATGGGTGCCGCCACCAGTGCCTAACGCCCAATTTTTCAGCCCCTGTTTAACAGGGGCGTGTAATTACAATTTTTGAAGCAATACTTTGCAACAGGGCTCATTGCTGTGCTCCAAGTACAGTATCTGTGAGGAGTTGCAGTGTTGTGCCACCAGTGCCTAAGGCCCAATTTTTCAGCCCCTGTTTAACAGGGGCGTGTCATTACAATTTTTGAAGCAATACTTTGCAACAGGGCTCATTGCTGTGCTCCAAGTACAGTATCTGTGAGGGGTTGCAGTGTTGTGCCACCAGTGCCTAAGGCCCAATTTTTCAGCCCCTGTTCAACAGGGGCATGTAATTACAATTCTTGATCTAATAATTCACAGCAGGGCCCATTGCTGCACCCACCAAGAGTAACTGTCAGGGCTTACAGTGTTGTGGCACCAGCACCACCATCAAAGGCCCAATTTTTACTACCACTGTTCAACAATTATATGTAATTAAAATTCCTGATATAATAGTTGACAGCAGGGCGTTCCAGCACCAACCAAGAGTAACTGTGAGTGCTTACAGTGTTGTGCCAACACCAACAACTAAGGGGCCTATTTCTGCAGAGTATATACGGCAGGTCCCTACTTTCAAACATCCAACTTACAAACGACTCCTACTTGCAAACGCAAGAAGACAACAGGAAGTGAGAGGAAATCTACCACTAGGAAGGAAAATTCTCTCCTGTAAGAATAAATATGGGAGAAAGGTGTCTCCTCTGTACTGATGCTTTATCAGCAATCCTTGTTTCAAGAAAAACACCACATTTCAAAAACAGTTGTCATTGGGACGGAAAGTGAGGTGAAATGTTCTGAACAGGGGCACAGACAGCAAAACAAATGTTACAGGGGTGATAACCCTTACCTATGTTTTCCAAAAAGTTTAAAAATAGATTTTTGGTCTGGAGCTACACTTCAACAATGTACCTGTTCAAAATTACAAACAGACTCTACATAAGAACAAACCTACAGTCCCTGTCTTGTATGCACCGCCTGTATAGGGCTGTTCAGAGTATATAGGGCCTTTTTTATTTTATGTGCGGGGTTCCCCTTAATATCCATACAAGACCCAAAGGGGCTGGTAATGGGCTGGGGTAGGGGGGGGGGTCATGGGGTAGCTATGCCATTTTTCTTAAAGAATTTCATCCATATTACCGGGACCAGACATTACATTAAAGCCGCAAGCAGTTTTAAATGGCTTTTTTTTCCTTTAGAAGTGTCATTTTGTGCAGGGACAGTTCTAAACACGGGAAACACGTGGCACTTCACAGGCATACTTTAGACACCCCCCAAGTACGATATTTAAAGGAATATTTGACTTTTTTTTTTCACTTTATGCATCATTAAAATGACTGCTCCCGAAAAACGACCGTTTTTAAAACTTCTTTTTGCATTGATACATGTCCCCTGGTGCAGAACCCGGGTTCCCAAACCCTTTTTAGGACAATAACATGCATAATAGTTGTTATAATTAGCACTTTAGAATTCGAACGTTCGCATCCATTGTATTTAATAGGGTTCTAATGTTCGTTCGAACTTTCGGTCCGTTCGCGGGTTCTGGTGCGAACCGAACCCGGGGGTGTTCGGCTCATCACTAGTCAGAAGACATAAAAGCTGTCAGGAAGTATTTGCTAGCAAATTTAAAGGACCCCCCAGGGCGGAAATTAGTCTCTTGGATCATGATTACATCAGCCCTAGAAGATTTAAACTCTTTCAAAGCCAGCCATCTCTTTTGAATAGAGTTTAAACCTTTAACATTACAAGTAAGAAACTTCAGCGCCATAGTAACTTAATCCATTTAAAAGGCAAATGATGGACTGCATAGTACATATTAGATAGAAAATTCCATAGTGTATGGAGAAAGTAGAGGAAATAAGACAACAAAATAAAACTTGGGAGATCAGTAGCATGATAACATAAATGCATTCTGTCCATGAAGCATAGCAGCCACAGGTAAAAAAAAAAAGACCTGAAAAAAGAGAAAAATTAGGAATAAAATAAAAATAAAAACACAAAAGATTATTCAAAGATAAACCTGAAAGGCTTGGTGCCTCCAGGGAGCTAAGCTCAAAGCCTTGGGCTAGGAAGAGGGGCACGGGGACCTCCAAAAATGGAGGAGGAGAGTCCACCTCCATCCTCCGGAGTGTGAAAGCCTGGAATACAAAACGTAAAACATATAAATGGTCAAACTTTTAAACCAGAATGCAAAAGTCACAACAAATGGTGCACCCCATGGGCATGGAATGAAAGAGCCCGGATAAGGGGTCACTGGCCACATAAAAAAATGTCAGCTGGCCAGGAAAGATCAGAGATCATAACCAAAGCATGTATTAGTGTCCCTCAGGTTGGAAAGCTGGAGAGAGGGCATCTCTGAGGTGAGAAGGTGGCTTTGTGATGCTTCTGTCGCACTGGGGTCCAGATGCGACCTGGAGCCATCGGCGGCTTAGGAGTAGCAGGAAGTGGTATTGGATCTGTAGTGGGATGCCCCTTTGTCCAGATTCCAGTGCAGGTCCCTTTAACTTAACTCCCCACAATCCTCTGAGCTCCTGGACACGCCCAGGGGATATAAATGTCAGCTCCACCCAGCTTCCTGTGCTCAGAGAGATCCTGCCTGATGGGACAGCAGTGACTGGGCAAGTGAGCTGTTCCCAGGTGCTGGGTCCTCCCCTGTTAAGTCTGGTGTGCGGGCCACCAGCAGTGAGCACAAGAGCACGCAGCATCTTTCCAAGCCCCAGTCACTGGAGAGGACTCTGTTACGGTCCATTTGCAGAAGCTGTCCATGAAGTGGGTTGGCCCTATCTGCAGCCACCAGAACCTCCTGACCGAAGCAAGTAGAAAGCAGTGCCAGCGTGAAGTGTGTGCCAGCAGGAGGTCCACTCAGCTCACAGTCTGTTGAACGAACGATTACTATCTTGGACACGTGAGATTCCTTAGCTGTCTATTCTATCTGTAGATTGAACTCAGAACACGCTGCTGCCACCTAGTGGACATTAGTTGAATGGCAGTATAATTGTTATATCCTCTTTCTTTACAGTTTATATTAATGTTCTGTACTGTATACCTGTGTTCACACGATCTCCGGTACAATTTATGTTAAAGTTCATTGTTAAGTAAAGTAGAAATTGCACATCACCACTGGTCTGATCATTTGGCTGAAACCGTTACACAACAGATCTTCTTTGGGAAGAGGTGGCAGGCCCAAGTTGTGCATGAAGGCATCACTTTCCTGAAGATCACGTAGGGAATACTGTACGCCATCATGGGAGGCAGAGAGGCGAAAGGGGAAACCCCTGCGATACACGACTTTGTGAGCCTGGAGGTGGAGTGTCACCGGGCGAAGGTTTCTTTGTTTTGCCAAAGTTATAGGGGAGAGATCACTGAAGATCTGGATCTTGGACCCTTTGAAATCAAGCCTGGACTTATTGCGAGTAGCGATGGTTAAAGCTTCTTTGCTTTCGTAATAATGGAAGCAAACAATCACATCCCGCGGTTTAGCCCCGGCCGGGGGTTTAGGAGCTAGTGATCTGTGAGCTCTATCTAAATGCCTGTCAATATCAGGGTTATTAGGAGCTACTGTATTGAACAAGCTCAGTAGATAGGGACGGAGGTTCTGGTCTTCCACTGTTTCTGGGAAACCCCTGATCCACAGATTTTGTCTGCGTTCCCTATTCTCCAGGTCTTCCTGTTGAGCTTGGAGTTGGGTGACGGCAGGTTTTATGGCAGCATTGTCCTCTTCTAGGACCTGTACATACTGTATAAGTTCGTCAAACTTTGTCTCCAGGGTGTCAGTGCGCTATCCCAATTGTACTATTTCCCCACTCAGTTCTTTAGCAAGTTTCCCCACCTCATGTGCAATATTGTGAGTCATGGCTTGGAGCAGAGAATGCTTCTGCTGTCAGTGGGGTAGGAGATCCCTGTGCCTGAGTGTCGGGGATATCAAAGAGGGTACTTGCCCCAGGCGCGTGGTGTTATGGTGGGTCCGGTGCGTCTTCTTGATTACTTGAGGCCACGGATACAGGCCTAAGTAGGTAGCGGTCCATGGTGGAAGAGGTCCGAGGCCTGTAAACGGCGGAATAGATGTGCCTCTGGTCCCCAATTTTCCCATGGGGTGCCCAGCAGTTGCGGGGGTATGGGGAGGTGACTCCCGTGGCTAACGGTTCTGTACGTCGGGCGGCGGGGAGTCCCGGAGAGACTGCGGGGGACGGAGCCTGAGTCTTACAAGTCCGCCATGGTCAGAAGCCACGCATGCGCCCTTGCATTTTTGCACTTGTTGACCACCCTATAGCAATTTTACTGCTACAGAGTGGCAGCTGTGCACAGGATAATGTATTTATATGTGAGTCTGCATTTCTGCCTGCAGGGGGTGCACACACACCCCTGGTGGGCTGCCTCTGATGTGATTCTTCACAGCAGAAGCCAAAAAGTGGGTGCTGGACACCTAATGTCCTCCAGCACCCGCTGATGATCAGTAAAGAACACAGAACGGGGATCCACCTATGTAAACAAGGCAGATCGTCATTCTGACAGGGGGGAAGGGATGGATTTTGTGTTCCTGCAAAGCAGAGAATAAATTCCATCTCTTCCCCTAGTAAAAGCACCTCACACTGTTCACATAAACACAGACTAGGCACACAGTTAACCCTTTGATCATCCTAGATGTTTAACCCCTTCCCAGCCACTGTCATTAGTACAGTGACAGTGCATATTGTTAGCACTGATCATTGTATTGGTGCTGCTGGTTCCCAGAAAGTGTCAAAAGTGTCAGTTAGTGTCTCAATGTCTGCCTCAATATCACAGTCTTGCTATAAGTTGCTGATCGCCACCATTACTAGTATAAAAAAAAATTCCTTAAATATATCCAATAGTTTGTAGACGCTATAACGTTTGTGCAAAACAATCAATATACGCTTATTGGGATTTTTTTTTACCAAAAATATGTAGCAAAATACACATTGGCCTAAATTGATGAAGAAATTAGATTTTGACATTTTTTTTATTGCCAATGTTTTATAGCAGAAAGTAAAAAATATTGTTTTGTTTCAAAAATTGTCGCTCTTTTCTTTTAATAGCACAAAAAAAAAAAAACGCAGAGGTGATCAAATACCACTAAAAGAAATCTCTATTTGTGTGGAAAAAAACAATATACATTTTATTTGGGTACAGCGTCGCACGATCGCGCAGTTGTCAGCAGTTAAAGTAACGCAGTGCCGTATCGCAAAAAGTGGCCTGGTAATGAAGGGGGGGGAATCGTCCGGAAGTCAAGTGGTTAAACAAACTCTATAATGTCACATTGGTCAAAATGCCAATAATCACTGTTACTGAGTTGCCATGAGGAAGAGGGCCCTGCAGGACCCCTGTTCTCAGGCTATTTTCACAGCAGATTAAATATTATTTATTTAAAAAAAAACAAAAAAAAAACCAGTGTGAATGGGGAAAATGCTTTATTATGACCACTAGATGGAGCTGAGGCTCAAGCCTCGTACACACGCACGGTTTTTTCGGCAAGAAAACTGCTGGGAGAGCTTTTTGGAGTGAAAACCATGCGTGTGTGTATGCTTTCTCGGCGAGAAAACTGCCAGGAATCCCGACGAGAAAAATAGAGAACCTGCTCTCTATTTTCTCGTCAGGATTCTCGGCAGAGTGTTTCCTGCTGAGAAAACCGTGAGTGTGTATGCTTACCTGTCCCCAGGTAAACTCGCACATGCTTGAAAAGACTTTGAAGCATGCGCGGTAGCATACAAGGGTAGTGTAGGGTGTAGCAAGATGGCGGCGATGGCATTGAATGTGACGAGCTCAGGCTCGTCGTAGTCGATGACGTCACCGCGTTCTTGCCATTCAAAAGAACGGCGGTTCTTTTGAATGGCCATCTGTATGCACGGCTTGGCAAGGAAAGCTTACCAGGAATCCCGTCAGGAAAACCGACGTTTTTTTCCCTGACGGGATTCCCGGCTGTGTGTAGGAGGCTTTATACTTTTTTTTTCTATGATACTCAACACCATCTAGTGACTGTAATGCAGTACTTTCTTCCTACAAAATGTTTATGTTTCTGAATATTATTATTATTATTATTATACAGGTTTTATATAGCGCCAACAGTTTGCACAGCGCTTTACAACATGAGGGCAGACAGTACAGTTACAATACAATTCAATACAGGAGGAATCAGAGGTCCCTGCTCCTTAGAGCTTACAATCTAGGAATATTGTGACATTATTCTTGCAGATGGATGCGATAGATCAGCTGTCAATGTACAGTATGTGGCCACATTAGGTCAATGATGTCACAAGCAACCGTACCCCACCCACACCTCATTGGCCCGGCACAGACAGCTGCTTTACGGGATCGGCAGAAAATACATTTAAACCCCGGAGCTGAACCAAAACTCATCCCTACCTGCCAGACAGGGTTGTGCTGTGTAGCAGAGCTGTGTAAATCCCAGGGCTGCATGGACATAAAACAAAATCCCTTGGCGGGTACAATTATATGCACAATTATATGCACTTATATGCATTTGACCTGTTTATTTGACTGTTTTGGCTTTAAGTGTACTTTACTAAGAAGTCACATTGCCTTTAAGATACAATCAATGATATGTCGCTGTTTTATGTCCTCTTGATGGAAATGTTAAAAACATATCTGTGTAAAAGGTAATATTTTGCAGAACAGGATATTACATCTTTACATCCCGTTGTGCATGCATCTAAAGAATCAACAGGGGACTCAGCGCCATCCAGCATCGCGGCGTAATCAGAGGAGGAGATGAAATGAGTTTCTGAGATTGAAGATGAGATACTTATATGTCAATTACACCATCTGCTTCCACCATAGAACACCAATGGGCAACCACACAATAGACTTTGTGATTGAAAAGATCCGAAAGGTGAACCGTTTTTGTCGCTCCTAGCAACCCATCACATTATCTCTGGGTCACGCTGCTGGCAGAATTTGTTATCATGAAAAAATGTTTGCATTACAAAAATTGAATTTATAATTTTATAAGGTTATCCAGATGCAGATTGTGTCAATAAACAATACTGTAAGATGTGGAGTCATTTATCCAATATAAAAAAAATATATAAAATCAGATTTACTTATTTTGTTGTCTATTTTTTTTTTACAAAAAAATGTATTTAATAAATAATAATTGCTCAGGTTGTTATTGGCCCCTGACTGGGAATTATGATGTCTCTTTGACCACTTTGCGTCCTGGGCCATTTTTTTTTTGTTACCGTATATACTCGAGTATAAGCCGAGATTTTCAGCCCTTTTTTTGGGGCTGAAAGTCCCCCCCTCGGCTTATACTCGAGTCATCGAAATTTTTACATTGTAAATATTACCTGTAAAGAAGTTGCGGCTGCAGCGTCCATCGTTCAAATTCCGCGGCGTCCATCATTCAAATTCCGCGGTTTCTTCCTGTTCCTTCTGTGATAGGCGAATCTCATCAGACACTCTCCGCCTATCACGAACGTTCTCTCATCCTCAGTTTTCCAGCAGACGTCTGTGATTGGCGGAACACCCAACACAGTGTCTGCTGGGAAAACTGAGGATGAGAGAATGATCGTGATAGGCGGAGAGTGTCTGCTGAAAATCGCCTATCAAGGAAGGAACAGGAAGAGACCGCGGAATTTGAACGATGGACGCCGCGGAATTTGAATGATGGACGCCGCAGCCGCAACTTCTTTACAGGTAATATTTACAATGTAAAATAGGGAACAGCGAGCTAGGGAACAGTGGACAGTGAGGCATCGGCTTATACTCGAGTCAGTAAGGTTTCCCAGTTTTTTTGGCAACATTAGGTACCTCGGCTTATACTCGAGTATATACGGTAATCAAATTTTTTTGTTAGAAAATTACAACCCCAATTCCAATATAATAAACTATTGTGAGGGGGTTAGCTCGGTAGCGGGTGTGTGTGACCCCCTGGTTGGGCTCCCCACACAAAAACAGGCCCAGCAAACGGAGGTTGTGGTTTTCAAAATCAAAAAGGTGCGGTTTATTTTCTATTTACAGTGACAAAACACAGCAAAGCAAAAGAAACATAAACAAAATAAATCCTGGTCAACTTGACCTCTGACTAAACATACAGGTTTCCTAACTAACAACTGGGATCAGCCTAGTGCTGTCCTAGTCCCTAAGTCCCTGGTTTTAAATGTCCAAGCAAATAGCCACACAGGCTTTGTCTCACCGCACAGGGGTTCACTCTCCCTAGACAGTCCACACAGGTCTGGTTCCAGGCATGAGCTAACCCCTAATGAAGCTGGGAGTTCTTATAGAGGCCTAAATGAGCTGACAAGCTTCAGCTGGTCTCATCAACTCCCTGTCTGCACGACGCCCCACACTCTCCCTAGAGGTATGAGTCATCCATGAGCCCACTAGCCTCAGCTGGGCTTATACAACTCTCCACCTAGTTGTATAAGTCGGCGTAAAGCCTGAATCTGGGCGAAATATATCTACCCCCCTGGATGCAACCAGGTGACTTTACCTTCCTGCTGTCACATACCCCCCCCTCTTGTTTTAACCTCGGGGTTGGAACACCAGCAATCAGGCATTCATGTACTCGAGACAAAGCATCCACATTCCCCATTTGAACGCCAGGGCGATGCTTTACTGTGAAGTTGAATTCCTGGAGGGCCAGGAACCACCTATTCACTCTTCTATTTGTTTCCTTGTTTTGAGCCATCCACTTTAACGGAGCGTGATCCGTAACCATGTCAAAGTGCCTACCTAGCAGGTAGTACCGAAGGGAATCTAGAGCCCACTTCACCGCTAAACACTCCTTTTCAACGGTGGCGTAATTTACCTCATGGGACTTCAACTTCCTGCTGAGGTAAATGACTGGGTGCTCTTCCCCGTTCCAGACCTGGGACAATACTGCTCCTAACCCCACATCTGACGCATCACTTTGTACGACAAAGTCTTTAGAGAAGTCGGGTGAGTACAACACTGGCTGGCTACATAAGGCTTGTTTCAAGAATTGGAATGCTGCCTCAGCCTCGGGGGTCCATTTAATCATGACCGACCCTTTCCCCTTCGTCAGGTTGGTTAGGGGCACAGCCTTAGAAGCAAAGTGGGGAATGAATCGCCGATAATACCCAGCGATTCCCAGAAAGGCTCGTACCTGCTTCTTGCTGTTGGGACGTGGCCAACTCTGGATGGCCTCGACTTTGTTGAGTTGGGGTTTTATTACTCCCCTCCCAATGGTGTACCCAAGATATTTGGCCTCCTCCTGCCCAATGGTACACTTCTTGGGGTTAGCCGTAAACCCCGCTTCCCGAACAGAGTCCAGGACTGCTTGCACTTTTGGCAGATGTGAGGCCCAATCTGTGCTATGGACAATTACGTCATCCAGGTAAGCCGCAGCATACTTCCGATGGGGCCTCAGCATCTGGTCCATTTTCCGCTGGAATGTGGCCGGCGCATTCTGTAACCCGAACGGCATTCTTTTATATTGGAACGCCCCGTCTGGGGTTACAAATGCGGTTTTCTCTTTGGCCGACTTGGCCAGGGGGATTTGCCAATACCCTTTTGTGAGGTCAAGAGTCGTCATGTATCGGGCTGTTCCCAGCCGGTCGATCAACTCATCTATACGTGGCATGGGGTAGGTGTCAAATTTTGTAACTTTGTTCAACTGACGAAAATCGTTACAAAATCGCCAGCTCCCATCCGGTTTAGGCACCAACACAATGGGACTAGACCAATCACTTTGGGACTCCTCTATCACCCCTAAGTTCAGCATTTTCTGTACTTCCTCCCGTATTGCCTCCCGTCGGGCCTCTGGGATCCGATAGGGTTTTAACTTCACCCTTTCACCGGGCGGGGTAATGATGTCATGCTCTACCCCAGATGTTTGTCCCGGCAGCTCAGAGAATACCTCCTTGTTGCGAAGCACAAACTCCTTAACCTCCTGTTGTTGGGGTTGTGACAAGGTGGCTGCTATTCCAACCTCAGGAATCACGCAACCAGTTTGAGCTGGTGACCAAGTGTCTGCGACTAGGGACTCTCTATCCCTCCAGGCTTTCAACAGATTAACGTGATAGATCTGTTCGGGCTTTCGCCTTCCTGGTTGTCTGACCTTGTAATTCACTTCGCTCACTTTTTCCATTATCTCGTAGGGGCCTTGCCATTTGGCAAGGAATTTACTTTCAACCGTAGGGACAAGTACCAGTATCCTATCCCCCGGGGAAAAGGTACGGGTCTTGGCTCCACGGTTGTACACTCTCTGCTGTGCTAACTGCGCTTGGGCCAAATGTTCCTTCACGATGGGCATTACCTGTGCAATTCGGTCTTGCATCAGGGCGACATGCTCAATCACACTCCTGTGGGGAGAACTCTCACTTTCCCAAGTTTCCTTGGCAATATCCAACAGCCCTCTTGGGTGTCTCCCATATAGTAACTCAAAGGGGGAGAATCCCGTAGAGGATTGGGGCACCTCCCTAATAGCAAACATCAGATAAGGAAGTAGACAGTCCCAATCCTTTCCATCTCTATCCACCACTTTCTTCAACATTTGTTTTAGGGTTTTGTTGAATCTTTCAACCAGCCCATCGGTTTGGGGGTGATACACAGATGTACGTAATTGCGTCACTTTGAACAATTTACACAGCTCCTTCATAACCCGGGACATAAAGGGTGTACCTTGGTCCGTAAGCAGTTCTTTACAAATACCCACCCGGCTAAACACAAGAGATAGCTCTTTGGCTATGGTTTTGGCCGAGGTATTTCGGAGAGGGATCGCTTCTGGATAACGGGTGGCATAGTCCATTATAACTAATATGTACTGGTGCCCCCTAGCGGACTTGATTATAGGACCTACCAAATCCATGGCGATCCTCTCAAACGGGACCTCAATGATGGGTAGAGGGACCAGCGGGCTACGGAAATGTGGCATCGGGGCCGACCTCTGACACACAGGGCAGGAGGAACAATAATTTTCTATGTCCTTCATCACCCCCGGCCAATAGAATCTCTGTAATACCCTCTCTCGGGTTTTCTCTGTCCCCAGATGACCTCCAAGAATGTGCCCATGGGCCAACTCCAACACCAACTTCCTGTAAGGTTTGGGCACCACAAGCTGCTCAACGGTTTCTTCTGCCCTTTTTGCCACCCGATACAGTAGGTCCTTCTCTACGCTGAAGTATGGGTAAGTGCAGGTATTATCTGGGTTCACTAACTCGCCATCTATTTTCACTACGTTTTCCCGTGCCTTTATTAGGGCGGGGTCTTTCAACTGTTCTGTGGCAAAGTTTTCCCTGTGAACCTCAAGATCAGAAAACTCCACAGACGGTAGGTTTTCGTCTGAGGAGGTGGGCTCCTCTCCAGTTTCTTGAGTCTCCCCTGCCAATACTGATAAGGGAAATTCCGGAGAGTCCTCACCACTCTCAGGGGAGTTCTGGCTATCACATTCCTGGTACATAGGGGCACCAGTGGGGGGCTCAGGATCATCCCACAGTTCCCAGAACTTCGGAAAATCCCTTCCCACAATGGCGTCATGCGGTAACTGAGATACTAAGCCCACTGGATGAGAGAGGGTACCTTTGGGGGTCTCGAAACACACTGTAGTCACTGGATACTCTCGGGTGTCCCCATGCACACAAATAACAGCTACCTTGCTATTCCCAGAGACCTCTGTTTTAACTAACTCAGCCTTTATCAGGGTCACAAGGCTACCTGAATCCAGCAATACCACAACATTTCTACCATTAACACACATTTTGCATAAATGTTTCCCAGTTCCTCGAATGGCAGTGCATGCGACTGTCGCACACAGCGACTGACGTCTGCCCGTCAGAAAGTCACACTGCATGGGTTCCTCCACAACCGGGCAATTGGCTGCAATATGTCCCGCTTGCCGGCAGCGGTAGCAAACGATCCTTCTTGCCGCCTCTTGAGCCGCTGATTTCCCAGGCTGTTCTCGCCAAACTTGGGGTAGAGCTCCCACCCTCTCACTCTCTCCACCCTCACCCCTTGGAATCCTCTTATCCGCCCCTGGGGATGGTCTGGTCTTAGGGTGGAAAGTCCGAGTGTCTCTGGAAGAGGCCGTCAGGTTCTCTGTAGCCAAGTATTTCTCCACACGATCCACAAGACCATCGGCCGTCTCTGGGTCTCCATGGCTCACCCACTTTTGGATGGCAGTAGGAAGAGCTCTCAAAAACCGATCCATTACAACACGCTCCACAATCTTTGGTGCGGACAAAGTCTCTGGCTGTAGCCACTTTCTGCTCAGGTGAATGAGATCATACATTTGAGACCTGGGGGGGTTTCCAAGCTGGAAAGTCCAGTTATGCACACGCTGAGCCCGGACAGCCTGGGTGACACCCAGCCTTGCCAATATTTCAGCTTTTAGCATCACATAGTCTTTTGCTTGGTTAGGCTCTAGGTCATAGTAAGCTTTCTGCGATTCACCAGTTAACAGAGGAGCCACCAGTCCAGCCCACTGCTCCTCAGGCCACTTTTCTCTTTCAGCGGTCCTTTCAAATGTGGTCAAAAATACCTCTGGATCATCCTCTCCAGTCATTTTTGTCAATAAACGACTCACCCCAAAGGACGCGGTATTAGTGGGACGGCTTTCCTCACTGGTCTGCGGGCGTTGCTGCATTACTGCTTCCATCTGTTGTTGTAGTCTCTGCTCTTGCTTCTGCAACAGGTCTATGAAGCGGGCCTCAGATTGCAGCTGGGCTTGTTGCTGAGCCTCCAGACTCTGTTGCAAAGTTGTGTTTGTCTGCTGCTGGGCTGCAAGGCTCTGTTGATGAGCTTGCTGCTGGGCTGCGAAGTTCTTTTGCAAACCTGCATTTGTCTGCTGTTGATTGGCATTTGCTAGAGCCAGCTGCTTCAGTATCTCCTCCATGCTGGCTTAAAAAAAACTGCCACTGGTTCTCCACCAACTGTGAGGGGGTTAGCTCGGTAGCGGGTGTGTGTGACCCCCTGGTTGGGCTCCCCACACAAAAACAGGCCCAGCAAACGGAGGTTGTGGTTTTCAAAATCAAAAAGGTGCGGTTTATTTTCTATTTACAGTGACAAAACACAGCAAAGCAAAAGAAACATAAACAAAATAAATCCTGGTCAACTTGACCTCTGACTAAACATACAGGTTTCCTAACTAACAACTGGGATCAGCCTAGTGCTGTCCTAGTCCCTAAGTCCCTGGTTTTAAATGTCCAAGCAAATAGCCACACAGGCTTTGTCTCACCGCACAGGGGTTCACTCTCCCTAGACAGTCCACACAGGTCTGGTTCCAGGCATGAGCTAACCCCTAATGAAGCTGGGAGTTCTTATAGAGGCCTAAATGAGCTGACAAGCTTCAGCTGGTCTCATCAACTCCCTGTCTGCACGACGCCCCACACTCTCCCTAGAGGTATGAGTCATCCATGAGCCCACTAGCCTCAGCTGGGCTTATACAACTCTCCACCTAGTTGTATAAGTCGGCGTAAAGCCTGAATCTGGGCGAAATATATCTACCCCCCTGGATGCAACCAGGTGACTTTACCTTCCTGCTGTCACACTATTTACAAAAATGTGAGGGGTGTACTTACTTTTGTGAGATACTGTATATATAGGTGCTGACCCCTGACATCACTGCAGGAGGGCTCTACCTAAAAGGGTACAAACAAATGGCCACTGCCCACGCCTATAACTGGCCTTTGCAACAAGGAGCACATGGAAAGGCGAAGCTTGTCAAACAAAACCCCAAAAAATTCCCAGCTCAACTTACCAACCAGCCTGCAACCAACCAAATTATCCTGTCTAACAGTTTGCATTAAACACAAGGGTTTAGTTTGCACACATTTGCAAATAAATGCGTAAACTGCAGAGCCACTTCATGGCATAGCTGCAGTCCTAACTCTTTAAATTTCTGAGAGCCACCATGCATAATAATGGATAGAGGGAGAGTGGGTAAGCCTGGAGGGAGTCCACCTAGGGTTGCCACCTTTTCTTAAAGCCAAACTCCTTAGCGGCACAGGGCCAATTTTTATTTCCTGTAGAATACACTATAGCAGTGGCGTCACTAGGGTTGGTGTCACCCGGTGCGAAAAAAAATGGTGTCACCCCCCAACAACTATAGTACCCCCTCAGTACAGACCCCCCTCCACTAACTACAGACCCCACTCCCATAGTATAGATCCCTTCCCTCAGTACAAACCCGCTCCACTAAGTACAGACTCCCCGCCATCAATATAGACCCGCCTCCCTCAGTATGAACCTCCCCCTCAGTACAGACACCCCCACCTCAGTGCAGACCGCTCCATCAGTACAGACACCACCACCTCAGTGCAGACCCCCTCAGTTACAGACACCCCCCTCAGTTACAGACACCCCTCGTACAGACACCCCCCTCAGTACAGACACCCCCCTCAGTAACAGACACCCCCCTCGTACAGACCCCCCCTCAGTTACAGACCCCCCTCAGTTACAGACCCCCCTTCAGTACAGACACCCCCTCAGTTACAGACCCCCCTCAGTACAGAAACCCCCTCAGTTACAGACCCCCCTCAGTTACAGACACCCCCCTCAGTACAGACACCCCCCTCAGTACAGACACCCCCCTCAGTTACAGACCCCCCCTCAGTACAGACACCCCCTCAGTTACAGACACCCCCCTCAGTACAGACACCCCCTCAGTTACAGACACCCCCTCAGTACAGACACCCCCTCAGTTACAGACACCCCCCTCAGTACAGACACCCCCCTCAGTACAGACACCCCCCTCAGTACCAGACCCCCCTCAGTACAGACACCCCCTCAGTTACAGCCCCCCTGGTGCAAACTCCCCCTAGTGCAGACCCCAGCAGTACAGACACCCCCTCCCCCCATCAGTAAAGATGCCCCCTTACCTTACAGACCTCAGAACAGAGTGGCAGATACACACAGCGGTGTGTCTCTCGAGCGCGGGCTCCTCCTCCTCTGTGGATGTAAACAGAGAGGAGGCAGAGGGGGCGGCGGCTTCCTTCCGCTCCGCTGAGGGACACAGCCACAGCGTGAGCCTAAGGCACAGGGCAGCGGGCGATGTCAGTGTGGTGCCGCTGCGCTACCCACGGGCCCGCCCCCCCCGCACCTGGCTAGCAACGCTAGGATTATAAAAGACCCGGGACAACTTTGGGTGCCCCAAGGAGTGTAGTAACTATGCACGCTGTGGAAAACGGTGGGTGTGACCAAACTGCTCATGCTGACATCATCACCCCTTCCCTCCCAGTGATGCCAAACCTGCCCCCAGACAGCTGCACGCAGCTCCCAACAGATTTGTCTGTGACTATGTTGATTACTTGGGGAGTCACAGCCCGGTCTGAATAATGTGTGCGGGTTTCAGGCAGACTGAAACCCGGGCACATGATTCAAAACTCGGACTGTTCAAGTGAATCCTGAAGAGGTGGCAACCCTAAGCCCACCCCTCCTTAACCACTTACAGACCACCCACCGTCATTGTACGTCGGTATTTTGACGTTAAATACCGGGGCTATGGCCGCAGATAGTTGCCATAACCTTGGTATCTTTTTAAACAGCCGCTTTCAGATAAAAGTGGTCTCTGCGGCGGATTCGCTGCCAGATCACTTTTAATCGGGAGAGTTGCCTTCCACTGCTCCCCGGTGGTCTCCGTCGCTTACCTCAGCCGTCGGTAGCGGTGGAGACGATCGTATCCTTTCCCCTATGAGGCATGGAGTCAAGTGAGGGAAAGATAGCCCCCACTCGGCTCCATACCATTTGGATGACAGAAGCGACGTCAAACGTCACTTCCGCCCAATGGTCTTAAAGGGGAAAAAAAAATGTTAATAAAAAGTAAAGATTTTTTTTTATTGCTTTTAAGTGTAAATGTGAGATCTGAGGTCTTTTTGACTCCAGATATCACATTTAAGAGGACCTGTCATGCTTTTTTTCTATTACGAGGGATGTTTACATTCATTGTAATAGGAATAAAAGTGACTTGAATTTTTATTTTTTTTAAAAGACAGTGTAAAAATAAAAAGTTAAATAAATAAGAAAAATAAATAAAAACATTGAAAGCGCCCTGTTCCGCCGAGCTCGCGCGCAGAAGCGAACACATACGCAAGTCGCGCCCGAATATGAAAACAGTGTTCAAACCACACCTGTGAGGTTTTTTTAAAGAGTGAGAGCAATAATTTTAGCCCAAGGCCTCCTCTGTTACTCAAAACTAGGGAAGAGCTTCGTGTTCGAGTCGAACATACGTTCGACTCGAACATCGGCTGTTCGATCGTTCAACGAAGATCGAACGATTTGGGCCGTTCGCGCCAAATTCGAGTGACGCGAACGGCCCACAATGCACTACGCCATCGCAGTGTCATCCAGGCGCTGTGATTGGCCAAGCATGCACTGTGACCCCGCATGCTTGGCCAATCACAGCGCCGGCAGCGAGGAGAGCAATGATTGGCCACAGGCAGGATGCCTGTGGCCAATTATTGCTGAGGAGGTTTAGTACACGCCCCACACTATAAAAGGCCGCCAGCGCGGCGGCCTTGTGTAGTGTGTTCCGGAGCAGGGAAAGAGAAGCATAGGCAGGGACAGTGTCATTTTTTTTCCTTTACTAATCCTGGATTCCTTGTGTTTAGGGACAAATAAGGATAGGTAGGGAGAGTGTCAGTGTGTTATTCTGTGCTAAACCTTGTTTGTAGGGACAGAGAGGTACAGTGAGGGAAAGTGTCAGTGTGCTATTCTGTGCTAATCCTTGTTTGTAGGGACAGAGAGGTACAGTGAGGGAAAGTGTCAGTGTGCTATTTTGTGCTAAATCTTGTTTGTAGGGACAGATTAGGACAGTGAGGGAAAGTGTCAGTGTGCTATTCTGTTCTAAACCAATTTTGCTGAACCATATTTGAAATCCTTGAGTTTAGGGACAGAGAAGGACACTCGTGGAAACTATCAGTGTGCTATTCTGTGCTAAATCTTGTTTGTAGGGACAGAGTAGGACAGTGAGGGAAAGTGTCAGTGTGCTATTCTGTTCTAAACCAATTTTGCTGTTCCATATTTGAAATCCTTGAGTTTAGGGACAGAGAAGGACACTCGTGGAAACTATCAGTGTGCTATTCTGTGCTAAATCTTGTTTGTAGGGAGGGACAGAGTAGGACAGTGAGGGAAAGTGTCAGTGTGCTATTCTGTTCTAAACCAATTTTGCTGTTCCATATTTTCAATCCTTGAGTTTAGGGACAGAGAAGGACACTCGTGGAAACTTTCAGTGTGCTATTCTGTGCTAAATCTTGTTTGTAGGGAGGGACAGAGTAGGACAGTGAGGGAAAGTGTCAGTGTGCTATTCTGTTCTAAACCAATTTTGCTGAACCATATTTGAAATCCTTGAGTTTAGGGACAGAGAGGTACAGTGAGTGAAACTGACAGTGTGCTATTCTGTTCTAAACCAATTTTGCTGAACCATATTTTCAATCCTTGTGTTTAGGGACAGAGAAGGATAAGCAGGGGACAGTGTCAGTGTCATTGTTGCTAAGCCTCCTGCACAGTATACACCTGAAGGTAGCCCTTATTGCTCTTTTTCCCATCTCCCTGCAGGCCATCCATTAAAATGTCTGGAAGGCAAACAAGGAGAGGCAGACAGTCAGGAGGCAAAAAAAGAGGGCAAGCAGGCTCTGTGTCTGGGGGCAACAGTGCTGGTCGTGGACGCGGTGCATTGTCATCAGCACATGGCCATGGGACACGCTTGTCCTTCTTTTCGGCAGCTGGACATGTTGAGCCACATCATGCCGAAGACTTGGTAGAGTGGATGACCAAGCCCACCTCATCCTCCTCATCCTCTCTCACCCAGGCTCAGGGTACTGGCAAAGCAGCTGCCAAAGCGTCCTCTTCTCTGGTATCATTATCTTCATTAGTCAATCCTTCCCTAGACCCACCATGTCCTCCTCCTGAGGAATCCCCCGAACTGTTTGAGCACAGTGTTGGGTACATGCTCCAGGAGGATGCCCAGCGTTTCGAAGGATCTGATGATGATACCCAGCTAGAGGAAGGCAGCAGCGTGAGAGCAGAGAGAGGGGATGCTCAAGAAGGACACCAATCTGGCAGTCATGCTCCAGCAGCTGCAGCATATTGCCAGATTGGCTCCAGTGATGAGGAGGGAGGGGATGATGAGGTCACTGACTCCACGTGGGTGCCTAATAGGAGAGAGGAGGAGGATGAGGAGGAGGCACATCTCCAACGAGGCAGGATGCCCTTGAGTGGCCAGCGTATGGGCAGCACACCGACGGAATCACACCGCAGAGCTCCGCCTGTGCAGGGCGCTGCCTCTGCCCGTCATTCAAAAAGTTCTTTGGTGTGGGCCTTTTTTGAGGCGAGTGCATCAGATCGCACAGCTGCTGTTTGCAACATATGTCTCAAGCGTATATCGCGTGGCCAAAACATCAGCCGCTTGGGCACCACATGCTTGATCAGACATATGTTGACCTGCCATGCAGCTCGTTGGCAAGCCTACCTTAAAGACCCACACCAAAGAACAAAGCTGACCTCTTCTTGCACCGCATCAGCTGGGATCTCCAACCCCACTATACCTTCACTCCTCTCTGAAACCTGCTCTGAGAGGAATGAAGGTGTAGAATTAGGTGTGTCACAGCCAAGTACTTGCGGGCAGTCTGCTAGCAGTACACCAACGTCCGATTCTAGCAGGCAAATTTCCCTGCCCCAGCTGCTGGACCGTCGAAAGAAGTTCACTCCCAGCCATCCACATGCCCAGCGGTTGAATGCTAGCTTGGCTAAATTGCTAGCGCTTCAACTGCTGCCTTTTCAGTTGGTAGACTCGGCCCCCTTCCGTGAGTTTGTGCAATGTGCGGTTCCTCAGTGGCAGGTTCCCAAACGCCACTTTTTCGCACGGAAGGCGATTCCGGCTCTCTACAGGCATGTGGAAGGCAATGTCTTGGCCTCGCTGGACAGGGCGGTCAGCGGTAAGGTGCATATTACCGCTGACTCATGGTCCAGCAGGCATGGACAGGGATGTTACCTTTCTTTCACGGCCCATTGGGTCACTCTTTTGGCAGCTGGGAAGGATGCAGGACAAGGTGCAGTAGTGTTGGAGGTTGTTCCACCGCCACGCCTCCAAAATGCTACTACTGGTTGTGACACACCTCTCTCCTCCACCCCCTCCTCTTCTTCTTCCTCCATGGCCTCTTCCTGTGGTTTGTCCTCGGAACCAGCGGTGCTCCGTAGGCGTTCAAGGGGCTACGCAAGTACGCAGGCAAAAAGATGCCATGCCGTGCTTGCGCTGGTGTGTTTGGGGGACAGGAGCCACACTGGGGCAGAGGTCCTGTCTGCTCTGCAGGGGCAGGCCAAGAGGTGGTTGACGCCACGCCAGCTTAAGCCAGGAATGGTGGTTTGCGACAATGGCACCAACCTCCTCTCCTCCCTCCGACAGGGACAACTGACCCATGTGCCCTGTATGGCTCACGTCCTTAACCTGGTGGTGCAGCGGTTCTTGGGCAGGTACCCGGGCTTACAGGATGTCCTGAGGCAGGCCAGGAAAGTCTGTGTGCATTTCCGCAGATCTTATAATGCCAGTGCTCGCCTGGCTGAGCTGCAAAAGGAGTTGAACCTGCCCAAGAACCGCCTTATATGTGACATGCCCACCAGGTGGAACTCAACGTTGGCCATGCTGCAGCGGCTGCACACGCAGCAGAGGGCCATCAATGAGTACCTGTGCGACTACGGCACCAGGACAGGGTCAGGGGAGCTCGGGTTTTTTTCACCACGCCAGTGGGGCATGATCAGGGATGCATGCACTGTCCTGGCACCATTTGAGGAGGCCACGAGGATGGTGAGCAGTGACAGTGCATGCATCAGTGACACTGTACCTCTTGTCCACCTGTTGGAGCACACGCTGCGTGGAATAATGGACAGGGCACTTGAGGCAGAACAGAGGCAGGAAGAGGAGGACTTCCTTGCCTCTCAAGGCCCTCTTTACCCAGACAGTGTTCCTTCTGTCCCACCCATCGCACAGGAAGAGGAGGAGGAGGAGGAGGAGGAGAAGGATTGTGTCAGCATGGAGGTGGAGGCTGGCACTCAGCATCATCAGCAGCAGTCTTTTAGGGATGATTTACAGTCCCAAGAAACCAGTGGACTTGTACGTGGCTGGGAGGAGGTGGCTGCGGATCATGTCGTCCTTAGTGACCCAGAGGACTCCGGACTGAATGCCTCAGCTAACCTACGCTGCATGGCCTCCCTGATCCTGCAAAGTCTGCGGAAGGATCCTCGTATTCTTCGGATCAAGGAGAGGGACCATTACTGGCTGGCCACTCTCCTTGATCCACGGTACAAGGGTAAGGTTGCGGACCTTATCTTACCGTCGCAGAGGGAGCAGAGGATGAGACAACTCCGGGAGGCCCTGCAATTGAGCTACTGGCCTGTCCTGCATCCAGCGTTCTTTCAGAATGCACATTCACTGCTGCTGGAGGCTTTGTAACCGATCACAGGGTGCGCCTGTCCACCGACTTGGTCGATCGGCTGGCCTTCATAAAAATGAATCAGTCTTGGATCACCAGCTACCAAGCACCTGATGCTGATGTAACCAAATATTTTTCTTTTGAATGTGAGATCCCTTCAAGACTGCCTATGCTGATGCTGAGTGACTATCCTGTTATGCTGAGTGACTATCCTCTTCCTCCTCAATGTTCATGTTAATAGCTTGTAAGAACATTTTTGGTCCTGGGCACCGCCACCAGTGGCTAAGGCCCAATTTTTCAGCCCCTGTTTTTGCTGCAATACTTTGCATCAGGGCTCATTCCTGCGCTCCAACTAGAGTATCTGTGAGGGGTTGCAGTGTTGGGGCACCAGCACCAGTGCCTAAGGCCCAATTTTTCTGCCCCTGTTTAACAGGGGCATGTAATTAAAATGTTTTCTGTAATATTTTGCAGCAGGGCTCATTCCTGCGCTCCAACTACAGTATCTGTGAGGGAATGAAGTGTTGTGGCACCAGCACCAGTGCCTAAGACCCAATTTTTCTGCCCCTGTTCAACAGGTGCATGTAATTACAATTCTTGATATAATATTTCACAGCAGGGCCCGTTCCAGAGCCCACCAAAAGTAACTGTGAGGACTTACAGTGTTGCACCAGCAACACCACCAGCATAGGGTGACCACGTGTCCCAGATTGCCCGGGACAGTCCCGCATTTTGCAGGTCTGTCCCGGGCACCTTCATTCCAGGACAATACAGTGTCCCGGAATGAAACTGACACAGCTACCCCCCGTGCCAAACAGATGTCCCCAAAAAAGGCCGCCACATCACTGCTTTACTCACTGACAGTACTTGCCCTGGCCGGGAATGCCTGGAGGAGCACAATCCCCGCCCCTGCTTGTGATTGGAGAAATCATAAATCCCGCCTCTTGTGTCCAATCACTGTGCTGTGATTCGTTACAGCACAAGCTGATTTTTGGGAAGGGGGGTGTCCCTGAATGGTAGTTTGGAAATGTGGTCACCCTACACCACCACCACGAAAGGCCCAATTTTTCTGCTACTGTTCAACAATGGCATGTAATTACAATTCTTGATATAATAGTTCACAGCAGGGCGTTCCAGTGCCCACCAAGAGTAACTGAGGGCTTACAGTGTTGTGGCAACACCAACACCTAAGGCCCAAATTTCTGCAGAGTACATAGGGCAGGCCCCTACTTTCAAACATCCGACTTTCAAACGACTCCTACTTACAAATGGAGGGAGACAACAGGAAGTGAGAGGAAATCTACCCCTAGGAAGGGAAATTCTCTCCTGTCATGCCGCGTACACACGATCGATTTTTTAGACGGTGAAAACACCGTCGAGAAAATCTACGTGAAAAACGAGGAACAGCTTGTTCCCCCCACACACGGGCATTTTAAATGACATTTTTTTTTTGGTCGAAAAAAACGACCGTGTGTGGGCTCCGCGGCAGTGTTTCCCTATGGGAAAACTGCCGCGGAAAAAAACGACGGGAATCACAACGAGAAAAATTAGAGCATGTTCTAATTTTTCTCGTCGTGATTAATGCCGTTTTTCCCATCCAGAAAAACGACAAAAAGCCCACAGACGATCGTTTTTCTCGTCCAAAGGAAAAAATTTAATTTTTCTCGACGGGAAAAAGGGTCGTGTGTACGCGGCATAAGAGTTAATATGGGAAAAACTTGTCTCCTCTCCACTGATGCTTTATCACCAATCCTTGTTTCACAAAAAAAAAACGAATTTTCAAAATCCAATTGTCATTGGGACAGAAAGTGAGGTGAAATGTTCTGAACAGGGGCACAGACAGCAAAACAAATGTTACAGGGGTGATAACCCTTCCCTATGTTTTCCAAAAAGCTTAAAAATAGATTTTTTGGCTGGAGCTACACTTTAAAAATGTACCAGTTCAAAATTACAAACAGTTTCTACTTAAGAACAAACCTATATTCCCTGTCTTGTTTGCACCGCCTGTATACTGCTGTTATATATACAGAGTATATAGGGCCTGGGGGCCCCACGCCTTTCCTTTTTTTAATTTGGGTGCAGGGTTTCCCCTTAATATCCATACAAGACCCAAATGGGCTGGAGGGGGGGGTTCCCATGCCGTTTTTCTCAATGATTTTCATCCATATTGCCGGTGACCTGCCGAGAATTGCCCCTCAGCGGATTCTGCCAGCTCTGTCTTGCGCATGCGCAACACTTCAGCGGATTCCGCCCGCTCTGTCCTGCGCATGCGCAACACTTGCGTGTGCCGCTCTCGGCAGACCTCCGAAAATAGCCGAATGGATTATAACCCATACACGGCGCATGCGCTATGAGCACAATATTGTGCCACACGCTCACGCACGCTCCCGATGCTCGCTCCACTCTGCAAGAGGGGGCGGGTGTATTACTATTATAATGAGCGGATGCATGTTTAAAGAAATTAATTGATGGACAGAGATAAGGGCGGGTAGTTCAATGTGGATGGCCAATTTGAAAACTTGTCAGAGAACTGTTAAAAAAAAAGACATAAGATTTTTTTTAACAATTCTCTGACAAGCATTCAAATCGGCCCGCCCTTATCTCTGTCCATCAATTCATTTCTTTAAACATGCATCCGCTCATTATAATAGTAATACACCCGCCCCCCTTGCAGAGTGGAGCGAGCATCGGGAGTGTGCGGCAACGACTGTCACTATACTCTGTTGATTGCGCAGTCGCAGTCTACAGCTCTTAATGTTCGGCAATTTTCGGAGCTAGAGCGTTGCGCCTGCGCAGTCCAGGGCTGGCAGAATCCGCAGGGGGGGGGGCAGATCTCGGCAGATCACCGGGACCAGACATTACATTAAAGCCGCAAGCAGTTTTAAATGACTTTTTTTCCTTTTTAAATGTCATTTTGTGCAGGGACAGTTCTAAACACGAGAAACACGTGCCACTTCACAGGCATACTTTAGACACCCCCCAGGTACGATATTTAAAGGAATATTTCACTTTTTTTTTCACTTTAGGCATCATTAAACTCACTGCTCCCGAAAAAACGTCCGTAATTAAAACATTTTTTTGCATTGATACATGTCCCCTGGGGCAGAACCCGGGTCCCCAAACCTTTTTTTGGACAATAATGCATATTAACCTTTAAAATTAGCACTTTTGATTTCTAACATTCGAGTCCCATAGACTTTAATGGGGTTCGAAAGTTTGCACGAACTATCGGTCCGTTCACATGTTCTAGATGCGAACCGAACCGAGGGGTGTTCGGCTCATTCCTATTGATGACCACTGCCCTAGAGCACGGATTTGCAATTAGCAAAATCTGCCTCTTGGTGTTATGCTTATGGCTGGTAGAGTCTTGCTATGCCTTATGGGACTTGTAGTTCTGCAACAGCTGGAGGTCCACTAATTGCATAACCCTGCCCTAGAGAATAATATCCCTGCGGTCGTTGCAATACTTTATGTCACACCGTATTTGCGCAGCGGTCTTACAAGTGCAATTTTTTGGGAAAAAATACACTTTTTTGAATAAAAAAAAAAGACAACAGTAAAGTTAGCCCATTTTTTTCTATATTGTGAAAGATAATGTTACGCCGAGTAAATTGATACCCAATATGTCGTGCTTCAAAATTGCGCCCGCTCATGGAAGGGCGACAAACTTTGACCTTTAAATATCTCCATAGGCGACGTTTACAAATTTCTACAGGTTACCAGTTTTGAGTAGTGATGAGCCGAACACCCCCGGGTTCGGTTCGCACCAGAACCCGCGAATGGACCGAAAGTTCGCACGAACATTAGAACCCTATTAAATACAATGGATGCGAACGTTCGGATTCTAAAGTGCTAATTATAACGACTATTATCCATGTTATTGTCCGAAACAGAGTTTGGGAACCCGGGTTCTGCACCAGGGGACATGTATCAATGCAAAAATAAGTTTTCAAAACGGACGTTTTCCGGGAGCAGTCATTTTAATGATGCATAAAGTGAAAAAAAAAAGTCAAATATTCCTTTAAATATTGTACCTGGGGGGTGTCTAAAGTATGCCTGTGAAGTGCCACGTGTTTCCC
The DNA here is from genome assembly GCA_029206835.1 of Rana muscosa. Taxonomy (NCBI): domain Eukaryota; kingdom Metazoa; phylum Chordata; class Amphibia; order Anura; family Ranidae; genus Rana; species Rana muscosa. Next base: position 365,646,275 of record CM055125.1, read on the forward strand.
GTGTTTAGAACTGTCCCTGCACAAAATAACATTTCTAAAGGAAAAAAAAGCCATTTAAAACTGCTTGCGGCTTTAATGTAATGTCTGGTCCCGGTAATATGGATGAAAATCTTTAGGAAAAATGGCATAGCTACCCCATCAACCCCCCCCCCCCCCTACCCCAGCCCATTACCAGCCCCTTTGGGTCTTGTATGGATATTAAGGGGAACCCCGCACACAAAATAAAAAAGGACCTATATACTCTGAACAGCCGTATACAGGCGGTGCATACAAGACAGGGACTGTAGGTTTGTTCTTATGTAGAATCTGTTGCTTTTTGGAAAACATAGGGAACGGTTATCACCCCTGTCACATTTTTTTTGCTGTCTGTGCCCCTGTTCAGAACATTTCACCTCACTTTGCGTCCCAAGGACAACTGTTTTTGAAATGTGGTGTTTTTATTGAAACAAGGATTGGTGATAAAGCATCAGTAGAGTAAGGTGACCAGATTTTTAAAATGAAATCCGGGGACATATTTTTTTCTTTTACTAGTAATGGCGGCAATCAGTGACTCTCTGCCCATCGCTGCCGCCCCCCTCACAGCCTGTCAAGTCTTAAGGCCCATACAAGCGATTGGACTTTTTGACAACAAACCTCAGACGGACCTGTTTTTGCAGAAAATCCGACCGCGTGTATGCTCAATCGGACAAACTTTTTCTCTTTTACATAGGACAAATGTTCGCTGTGAGAACAGACAAACTTTCCGGTAACAAATGTCCGATGGAGCAAATCCTATTGTGTGTACACAAGTCCATCGGACTAAAGTCCAAAGTACAAACACGCATGCACAGAACCAATGCTAAAGATCAGCCAACAATAGCAGAAGTTGCCCACAGGGTGGCAGTAAAGAGCTGAAAAACCATGTGATTTGGTGAAAGTTTGCTGAAAAAGTCCTGCCGTGTGTATGCATACCAAGTTCACGGACAAAGCCCTTCAGAGCAAAATCCACGGAAAAGTCAGTTGGAAGTCTGATAGTGTGTATGAGGCCTAACTCTCCGGGCCCCGGCTACTACTGGGTGGGGAGCGGAGGAAGATCACTCTGCCAGGGAAGGCAAGGAGATAAACAGGCAGGTGGCTGGCCGGGACTTAAGCAAAGGCAGAAGAACATGTGAGGGGAGCTGAATGGACATGCACCCGAAACTGAAGAAATATTCCCTCCGCTCCGACCAGCACATGATCATCAGAAAGGGGCACAGATAATGAAAAAAATACACCCCCCTAAGCTAGTAGGAGCGGCAGAGCGGGGGTGTGTAATTCAGATTTTTTTTTAAATTCTGCACTGAATGTCTTTGAAATTGCCCCAGCCCCTGTTCAAATCCAATCCGGGGACAAAACCGGGGACAGATTTGGTCCGGGGACAGTGTCCTCAATCCGGGGACTGTCCCCTGAAACCGGGGATGTCTGGTCACCCTACAGTAGAGAGGAGACACCTTTCTCCCATATTAATTCTTACAGGAGAGAATTTTCCTTCCAAGGGGTAGATTTCCTCTCACTTCCTGTTGTCTTCTTCCGTTTGCAAGTAGTAGTCGTTTGTAAGTTGGATGTTTGAAAGTAGGGACCTTCCGTATATACTCTGCAGAAATTGGCCCCTTAGGTGTTGGTGTTGGCACAACACTGAAAGCACTCACAGTTATTCTTGGTGGGTGCTGGAACGCCCTGCTGTCAACTATTATATCAGGAATTGTAATAACATATAATTGTTGATCAGTGGTAGTAAAAATTGGGCCTTTGATGGTGGTGCTGGTGGTGATGGTGGTGCTGGTGCCACAACACTGTAAGGCCTGACAGTTACTCTTGGTGGGCGCAGCAATGGGCCCTGCTGTGAATTATTAGATCAATAATTATAATTGCATGCCCCTGTTGAATAGGGGCTGAAAAATTGGGCCTTTGGTGGTGGTGGTGGTGGTGATGGTGGTGCTGGTGCCACAACACTGTAAGGCCTGACAGTTACTCTTGGTGGGACAAATCCTCCAGCAGCACTGAATGTGCGTTCTGAAAGAACGCTGGATGCAGGACAGGCCAGTAGCTCAATTGCATACTGTGCAAGCTCTGGCCAGTGATCCATCCTCAAGACCCAGTAAGCCAGAGGATTTTCGGTGGGGAAGGTGTCCAAGTCTGACCTTGCCCCTAGGTATTCCTGGACCATGTATATTAGACGCTGGCGATGGTTGCTGGAACCGATCATACCTTGGGGCTGCGGACTAAAAAATTATCTGAACGCATCGGTCAGACGGCCACCTTCTCCACCGCTCCTTCTGTGACTGACCGAAGCCTCAGCAACACGTTGTCCAGGACCAGGAATTTGTAACCACCCAGGCTCTGGAAGCGCGTTGCACAAACCTTTCTGCGAGGCCTCCCGAAGATGTTTCATCCTCTGCTCCCTCTGCAACGGCTGGATAAGGTCCGCAACCTTACCCTTGTAATGTGGATCAAGGAGGGTTGCCAGCCAGTAGTGATCCCTCTCCTTGATACCACGAATATGAGGATCCTTTCGCAGGCTCAAGGAGGCCATGCAGCATAGGTTCGCTGAGGCATTCGGTCCGGAGTCCTCTGGGTCACTAAGGATGACATGATCTGCAGCCACCTCCTCCCAGCCACGTACAAGTCCATGGGTTTCTTGGGACTGTAAATGATCCCTTGAAGACTGCTGCTGATGCTGAGTGCTAGGCTCCACCTCCATACTGACACAATCCTCCTCCTCCTCCTCCTCTTCCTGTGTGATTGGCGGGCCAGCAGGAACACTGTCTGGATAAAGGGGGCCTTGAGAGGTAAGGAAGTCCTCCTCTTCCTCCCTCTGTTTTGCCTCAAGTGCCCTGTCCATTATTCCACACAGCGTGTGCTCTAGACATGTGCAAAAGGAAAAAATTTGTTTTGTTTCGTTTCGTTTTAATTCGTTAATTAATTAATTTCGTTTAGTTAGATTCGTTAAATTTGTTAAATTCGTTTTCGGATTTCGTTTTGTTTTCGACCGAATTCGAAAATCGGTCGCATTCGAAAATATTTCAACCGAATTCGAAAATATTTCTACCGGATTCGAAATTATTTCAACATGATTCGAAATTATTTCAACCGCATTTGAAACTATTTCAACCGGATTCGAAAATATTTTGCGACCCGACTTTGGGTCCACGTATCTCAGGGTCACTTAGGAATAGAAACCCCAAATTTGGATATGTTATAGTGCTAGTTCTACTGTGTTTGCATACCAAATTTGGGGTTTCTATCGCCAACTAACCCCGAGATACGTGGACCCAAAGTCGGGTCGCAAAATATTTTTGAATCCGGTTGAAATAGTTTCAAATGCGGTTGAAATAGTTTTAAATGCAGTTGAAATAATTTCGAATCATGTTGATACTATTTAAAGCAGATTAGAAAATATTTTGCGACCCGACTTTGAAAAAAAAATGAAATTGATTCTAACAGTCTGCAGGAGATCTGCAAAAAAAAAAAGAAGTGAAATGGCTGTTAATAGTCAACAGGAGATCTGCTAAAAAAATAAAATAAATGCTAATAGTCTGCAGGAGATCTTATGTAAAAAATTGTAATCTGCAAAAAAAATTAAACATGAAATAGATAGTATGTATATTCTATTCTATTCTATTGTTTTTCTAGTGTATTCTCTATTTCTATTCTAATCTATTCTATCCAAAGTTAAAATTAATTAATTACATTTTTTTTAATTCCTACTGTTCGAAATTAAAATGTATTCTATTAGAAATTCGAATTTCATAAGATGGTTGCATATTCTTTCTATTTTATTCTATTAAATTATATTTTTTTTCTATTCTGTTCTAATCTTTTCTATTTGAATTATAAATTTTGAAAGATGGTTAGTTACTTACTTATATACATCTGTCACATAAAAAAAAGATGTGAAATGGCTGTCATGGATGTCAATCGCAAGGCAAGTACATATGCTGTATGTCATTGTCCGAGTGCCACGTGACCAAGTTGTGGATTGTCCACTTGCCACGTCACCTGCCACAAGCTATGGGGTTCCTAGCACCAAGTGACCCCCAGATATGGGCGATCTGTCAAGTGCTTTTCTGCAGCAGAGAATTAAATTTTGTGACCCGACTTTGAGGCCACGTATCTCGGGGCCACTTATAGCTAGAAATCCCAAAATATTTGGTATGCAAACACATTACAACTGGCACTACAATAACCCCAAATTTGGGGTTTCTATCACCAAGTAACCCCGTTGTAATGCTAGTTCTACTGTGTTTGCATACCAAATTTGGGGTTTCTAGCTATAAGTGGCCCCGAGATACGTGGCCCCAAAGTCGGGTCACAAAATGTCATTCTCTGCTGCAGAAAAGTACTTGACATATCGCCCATATCTGGGGGTCACTTGGTGCTAGGAACCCCATAACTTGTGGCAGGTGACGTGGCAAGTGGACAATCCACAACTTGGTCACGTGGCAGGTCACGTGACACTCGTGGCCGTTCACGTGGCACTCGTGGCAGGTCACGTGGCACTCGTGGCCGTTCACGTAGCACTCGTGGCAGGTCACGTGGCACTCGTGGCCGGTGTCGTGGCACTCGTGGCCGGTGTCGTGGCACTCGTGGCAGGTGTTGTGCTAAGTGGACAATGACATACAGCATATGTACTTGCCTTGCGATCGACATCCGTGACAGCCATTTCACATCTTTTTTTTTATGTGACAGATGTATATAAGTAAGTAAATAACCTTCTTCCAAAATGTATAATTCAAATAGAAAAGATTAGAACAGAATAGAAAAAAAAAATATAATTTAGAAGAATAAAATAGAAAGAATATACAACCATCTTCTGAAATTCGAATTTCGAATAGAATAAATTAGAATTTCGAATAGTATGAATTCAAATTTTTTAATTAATTAATTAATTTTAACTTTGGATAGAAAAGATTATAATAAAATAGAAAATAGACTAGAAAAACAATAACCCCAAATTTGGGGTTTCTATCACCAAGTAACCCCGAGATACATGGACCCAAATTCGGGTCACAAAATATTTTCGAATCCGGTTGAAATAGTTTCAAATGCAGTTGAAATAATTTCGAATCATGTTGATACTATTTTAACCGGATTCGAAAATATTTTGCGACCCGACTTTGGGTCCATGTATTTTGGGGTTACTTGGTGATAGAAACCCAAAATTTGGAGATGTTGTAGTGCTAGTTCTACTGTGTTTGCATACCAAATTTGGGGTTTCTAGCTACAAGTGGCCCCGAGATATGTGGCCCCAAAATCGGGTCGCAAAATGTCATTCTCTGCTCCAGTAAAGTGCTTGACATTTTGCGACCCGACTTTGGGTCCACGTATCTCGGGGTCACTTAGTTATAGAAACCCCATATTTGGTATGCAAACACAGAAGAACTAGCACTACAATATCTCCAAATTTGGGGTTTCTAGCACCAAGTAACCCCGAGATACATGGACCCAAAGTCGGGTCAAAAATATTTTTAGATTCGAAAAAATTCGGATTCGGTTAAATCCGTTAGTATTGTAATTCGGTAATTCGGATGCATCCCTAGTTATCAACCCTGTCCTCAGGGCCCACTAACAGGCCAGGTTTTATGTATTACCTTGGGGAGATGCAGACTAGAATACGGCAATCACTGAGCAGCAAATAATATCACCTGTGATGTATTTCAGTTATCTTGCAAACCTGGTCTGTTAGTGGGCCCTGAGGACCACTGCTCTAGGGTGTCTAAAAAATAAATAAAAAATTAGGTTTGGGGGTTGAGACACGGGGGGGGGGGGGCACACTGGTTGCAGGCTGGTCGCTAAGTTGAGCTGTGAACTTTCTTTGGCTCTACCGAAAAAGGGCCTAACACCTTAAGACACTGTCTGCTGTAACCAGACACTTTTCTGATACAGCGCCACCTAGTGGCAAAATTGAGAACTGCACCTGCCTGCAAAAGTGGAGTTCTGCTTTACCTTTCATGTTTGCCTGGAGTTTTACACAGCAAATAAAATATTTACAGCAAACCAAACCACATCTCATTTGTTCAGACTGTTCTTTCACCCCCCCAGATGCAGCGCTGAGTGATATCTCACATGCTAATAAACTTCCTTTGTATTACAAAGACATTAATAACCTTTGGGGAAATTAGCACATCCCCGTTTATTGTTCTGAGTGGACACATTTTGTCAAAACATTGTTACAAGGCGATAGCATTTATACACGGCATAATTGAATATTTTATCCCTCGCCTTCAACACAGCTGTATGTGTACATTTATTATTTGAACTATAAAGCGAATTGTACGCCGCAAGTTCTTTCTATGTTTCTATCTCTTCCTTGCACAAAGGATTTTTTTTAATACAGATACAGATGAGGAGTTATGAATATGATAGTTGCCATAGTAACAAAGAAACATTGACTATTATTATCACAATGCTATCGCTGTCCACAATATTCCATCTGAATAATAGATAATATGTTAAACGCTTTTGAGGTTCTAAAACATCAAATTTATTTGCGGTATTGTGCCAGGAGAACAAATACATATTAGCTAATTGCAGGTACTGGATTTGCTTTGGGTGAGTTAAAGGCAGCTTAAAAGTAAAAAAGGACCAACAACAGTTGAAATTGTAGCAAAACAAATACGAATGCGCCATCCACATGAGTTAGCCTCTACCCTAAATGTAAAGATATGCTTGTGAAGCATAGGAAATTTATAAAATGTTCCTAAAAATCTCATAGGAAGGATGTTGTAATTCAGTAGGCAGCTCCACCTGAGACAGGAACAAATCTCTGAAATTATAAAAAAAAAAAAAAAGAAGAAGAACACAAGGGGGCGCCAGCTAAGTGTAGCATCAATGGGTTTATTATGCACTTAGCTGGCGCCCCCATGTGTTCCTTCAAAAAGTAACATTTCAGTTTTGTTTGGTTGATAGGTTAACCAAAATGTTCACTCATTTTCTGCCATCAAATCTCTTGGATTAGAGATGTATTCCAAAAAAATGCTCCCCCCCCCCTCCCTCCCCAGGGGCATTTTATAAAATCAGTGGTTCTGTGTTCAGGATCATAAGTTGGGCCCCAGATGTAAGGGAAGGAAAATGTGCCATGGTGAAAAGTGGGCGTGGTTTACATCGTACTAAAGAAAAAGATGAGAATGGTGCGCTTATTCAATAATGTGCCATAAAGTAATATACTCAAAGAATGAATAGGATAAGTATCCAAACATACAAAAAAATAAATGTGAATAAAGTCCAACTAAAGCCCAATGGTAGGAGTCAGTTCATATAAAGGTAAAAATCTCTTAAGGATAACTTGATAGGAGAAAAAACAGACAAAACATCAATCCAAACATCGACTGTTAAATTTAAGAATTGGCCGCTCACCTCCAACAATGACCCAAGGGTCAAACAAGGCTCATCAGATAGTCAGATAAGGAATCCTGTTGATTGATCTGATGGATCCTGAGGAAGTCACGTGACCAGTGATGCAACGCGTCGGGTGGAGCCTTGTGACGTCAGTTCCGGTGGTGTTTTACGGAAGTACAGTGAGGAGGCGAGTGTGTCACTACTCCCATTGCTTTTTACTATGGTTTTTACCCTTACTTGATCTAAGCAGTTTCTTTTACTAAATAAATTTACTTTTCATTTGGCAATATTGCACTATGGCTGTTCTTTGTTTCCTTTGAGCGCCATTTATACAAGAAGTGTCATTCCTCGGAGCGAGTTGTTTCCTCTATATATGGAAGATAAGAAATCCTGCTGATGGATCTGTAAAGGCATCCAGGTCCCAGGCGAAAACTAAGAACTGCGTCCGAAACTTGGCATCAAAACATCTTGGGTAATTCCATATATAGAGGAAACAGCTCGCTCCAAGGAATGACACTTCTTGTATAAATGGCGCTCAAAGGAAACAAAGAACAGCCATAGTGCAATATTGCCAAATAAAAAGTAAATTTATTTAGTAAAAGAAACCGCTTACATCAAGTAAAGGTAAACACCGCAGTAAAAAGCAATGGGAGTAGTGACACACTCGCCTCCTCACCGTACTTCCGTAAAACACCACCGGAACTGACGTCACAAGGCTCCACCCAACGTGTTGCGTCACTGGTCACGTGACTTCCTCAGGCCTACATTTATGAAGAAATTCGATTTTTCCATATCTTTATTGAATGTTTTATAGCAGAAAGTAAAAAATATATATATTTTTTTTCAAAAGTGTCAGTCATTTTTTTGGTTATAGCGCAAAAAAAAAAAAAAAAACGCAGAGGTGATCAAATACCACCAAAAGAAAGCTCTATTTGTGTGGAAAAAAAGGACATCAATTTTATTTGGGTACATCGTTACACGACCGCACAGTTGCCGGTTAAATTAACACAGTGCCGTATCGCAAATAATGGCCTGGTCAGGAAGGGGGTAAAACCTTATGAAGCTGAAGTGGCTAAAAAATAAATAAAAAAATTCCCCCTGATGTAGATCCATCCTCTATCATGACGCCTGCCAGGCTGCATCTGAAAAAAACAAAAAACAAAAAACCTCCAGCCTCGTTGAAGGCTCCCACCGCCTGCCTGCTCCTGCGTTTGACATTTCTTAAATAGCTAAGAAAACGGTGACGCCACCGGGTGGCCCCGCCTTCTTGTGACATCATTTGTGGGTCGTTGACATCACAAAGGGGCATGGTCACCTGGTGATGTCATCGGGTCTCTCTGCCCCTTAGTTATTTAAGAAATAGCAGACGGAGAAGCAATCAGATGGCGGGAGCCTACGACAAGTTATCTTTTTTTGGGGGTCTGGCAGTGCCGAATTTTTTTTTGCACATGTCTAATAATGTGTAGCCAGCTTAAAGGATGGCTCAATACTGGAGTCCTCGCTACTAGAACCAGAAGATGAGCCTTTGGGATCATTGATGTTATAAAACAGAAAGCTTGGAGAAATTCTCAGTAATATTGGAGCTCAGATACATACTACATCAAAGTCCCAATTTTCAATTCACAAGTTAATTTCATAATCCGCGGACTCTGCGGACTCATTGTTATTCTGAGCTGTTTGTCCATAGGCTTCGTCAATTCCTCTACTGCGTGTGTTAAAGAAAAGTGCAATTATTCCCGAAGAATGGTGGTCATTAGCCGGGGAAATAAAAAAACATGCTTAGATTCTTCTTGTCAAGGATAGATTTTAGATTTATCACAAGCACATTTTTCATCGCTGTTCTGACAAACATATCGATCCATCGGGGGGAGGGGGGGGGGACACAAAAAGAAAAATAGCCTTTTAGAAGTAGGTTTGTGTCATGTTATTAGGCTGTCTGCATTCTGCTGGGCTAAAAATAATTTTATCAGGGTTATATACATGACTGGAGTCCAGGTTAGAAACTTCAACAGCTGGGGATGACAACATTAACCACTTCAGCCCCGGAAGAATTGGCTGCCCAATGACCGTGCCATTTTTTGCGATTCGGCACTGCGTCTCTTTAACTGACAATTGCGCGGTCGTGCAACGTTGCACCCAAACAAAATTGACGTCCTTTTTTTCCCCCCCACAAATAGATCTTTCTTTTGGTGGTATTTGATCACCTCTGCGGTGTTTATTTTTTTGCGCTATAAACAAAAAAAGAGCGACCATTTAAAAGAAAAAAGCAATATTTTTTACTTTTTGCTATAACAAATATCCCCCAAAAATATATAAAAAAACTATTTTTTTCCTCAGTTTAGGCCGATACGTATTCTACTACATATTTTTGGTAAAAAAATTAAATAAATCGCAATAAGCGTTTATTGGTTTGCGCAAAAGTTATAGCGTCTACAAAATAGGGGATAGTTTTATGGCATTTTTATTATAATTTTTTTTTACTAGTAATGGCGGCGATCAGCGATTTTTATCGTGACTGCGATATTGCGGCGGACAGACACTTTTAACACTATTTTGGTACCATTGTCATTTATACAGCGATCAGTGCTATAAAAATGCACTGATTACTGTGTAAATGACACTGGCAGGAAAGCGATTGACCACTAGGGGGCGAGGAAGGGGTTAAGTGTGTCCTAGGGAGTGATTCTAACTGTGAGGGGGCTGGGCTACTATGGACACGACAGTGATCACTGCTTCCGATGACAGGAAACAGTAGATCACTGTCCTGTCACTAGAACAGGGAAATGCCTTGTATACATAGGTATCTCCCCGTTCTGCTGCTGCGCACCGGCTAGTCGGCAGTTTCAAAGCAACGTACAGGTAAGTTGCTTTGCCTGCCCATGCCATTCTGCCGATGTAAATGTGCGCTAGGCAGTCGGCAAGTGGTTAATGTCCATCTCTGGAAAAATGTTGTCCCCAACCTGTTCCACAAAGCCACATGTGGGGAGGTGCAGTGTGGTGCGGCAGGAGTAAACACTCAGAGCCCAGTTGCAGAAATATAACTTGTATTAACCACTTGCCAACCAGCCACAGTACATATATGCGGCAGGGTGGCTCTATTGTGCGAAACAAACATTATTTCGTGCAAGAGCCAGCGGGGGCGCAGTGGCACGTGCACGCCACTGGAGGCACGGTGGCGCGCACGCTGCTGGAGGCACGTGCACATGTTGCTTGACCAGAGGGGGAGCCAATCAGTGGGTCCGGTGGACGCGATGTCCGCTGGCCACTCGCTCTCCAGAGAGGTAGAACAGTGGTCTGCTGATGTAAACAAGGCAGATCGCCGTTCTGTCAGGGATGAACTCAGTGATCTTGTGTTCCTGCTTAGCAGGAACACAGATCTCTGTGTTCATCCAGTAAGTCAACCCACACAGTAAAGCCTCGTACACACGATCGGATTATCCAACGAGATTTGTGTGATGACAAGCTGTTGTCGGAAAATCCAACCATTTGTATGCTCCATCGGACAATTGTTGTCGGATTTTCGGCGGACAAATGTGGAATATCATGCTTTAAAATTTTCCGTCAACAAATGTGTGTTGTCGGATTATCCGATCGTGTGTACACAAGTCCGTCGGAACAAAACTCCAAAGTACAAACACGCATGCTCAGAAGCAATGCTCACCATAACACAACATAAGCAGAAGTTGCCCAAAGGGTGGCACTAAAGAGCTGAAAAACCACTTAGTTTCGTGTTTGTTTGCCGACAATTCTTTGCCGTTTGTATGTAAGACAAGTTCCCGTCCAATGCCCTTCGGACAAAAGTCCTACCCTTTGTCCGCTGAAAATCCAATTGTGTGTATGAGGCTTTAGAAAGCACCTCCTAGGGACACACTTAACCCTTTGATCGTCCCTGATGTTAACCCCTTCCTTGCCAGTGTCAATAGTAAAGTGACATACCTTCCAATTTTCTGAGAAGGGAATGAGGGACACCTATTAGCAAAAGTTTGTAGGCATAGGGCACTCCCTCTGCAACGCCCCTCCTTAAAGTAGAATTGTACAAAAAAAAATGATTGGTTAAACCCACAAGTGCTTTTTTACCACTAATATTCCTTTATATTGCCTTTTGTTAATTTCAAATGAAGAAATTTTGAGATTGGATGAAAGGTTTAGAATTGGGAAACACTTTGTGATAGATAAATAGTGCATTTTATATACAACTAAATAGATCAGACCAAAATGAGGGACAAATAAGGAGGAAAGAGGGACAGAGGGACTTTGTTCCAAATCAGGGACAGTCCTTCGAAATCAGGGACAGTTGGGAGCTATGAAGTGTCACCCCAGTCTTGGGTGGTGACTCACCTCTTGCCTACACAGACTATACACTGAGGATTGAAGGGACGTAGGGGACACGTATAACCTTCAGTCAGTGTTGCCAACCATCAGTATTTTTACTGGTAGCCATTCAAAAAACAGGCAATTTTCTACTGCCAGTAAATGACAGTAAAAGGAAAAGGTTGCCAGTAAAAAATATGGCTGTGACGCTTGGCTCGGTCCGGAGCCGGCCGAGACCATCCAAATGCCTACTACAGTGTGTTCGAGTGGCTCTAGCGGAGGCGGTGCCTGAGCATGTCTTGTGATGTCATGGTGCTAGGGAGCCAAGCAGAGCGGCCAGAGACTCGTGTGCGGGTCGGGAGCAAGGCAGGCTGGGAGCGGGACTGTCACCTGGCGTGGAGAGTGACTGTCGCTGTGACTCAGGAGGGGACATGTCGTGTCGGTGATCTGTGCTGCTGTACACTGCTGTCATTGTCAGAGTCAGTTTCATATGTGTTCCTGACCCAATCTAATTTCTTACCCTCCTGAGTCCTGGCCCTGAGCTACTTACTTACTACTGTATATGGGAAATAAAATAAGAAATATGTTTTTTCCCTTTTATGTATCTTAAATCTTATTGCTAATTGCATATTGTACCTGTTTGTAGCCTAAATACTGAAATTTGCACTTAAAATAGTAATTTTTTAACTTTTGGAAATGCCAGTAAAAACGTGCCAGCAAATTCTGGGTGGTTTGTCAGTAAATTGTGAAAAATATTGAAGCAGCGCTAAATATCAAAGTGCAAAAATGCTTAAAGTGAAAGGTGCTATAAATGTGCTAAAAGTGATAAAGTCACGTGAGGAGTGACGCAACGCATCGGGGAAGGAGCTTAGTGACGTTGACTTCCGGTATATGGCCGTGACCGGAAGTGTGTACTCTATCTGGCGTTTTTATGCCTGGTGCTTTTATCTTTGGTTTTTATGCCATATTTTTACAAATAAACGCCGTTATTAGGCTTTTTTATACTTATTTTACCGTGGAGTCCTTTTTTGCTTTGTTCCTGAGCAATGGAGTAAGATTCTAGGAAGATACGGTTGGAAGTGGTGGAATGGCGACAGTGATCCTTATTGAACATACACAAGAATCTGAGAATATCATCTGGAGTGCTGGAGATATTTTATCTGACCCTTGTGGGTCCATCAATAAGGTAAGAGGCTGGTGTCATCGGGGGAGGATTGTGAACATATGCCTGCTATGGTTAATTCCCTATTGATGTGAAAAGTTGGACTCTCACGCCTCCCACGCCTGTTCTTCTTCCCTTCTCCTATTCTTGTTTGCTGAATATTTTCATCTACTTTGGAGATTATTACCTTTTGTGTGAACTTTCTATTATATTTTGGGACACATCAACGTTTCGGATAGTTTTTTGCATCATTATTATTTTATTATGCACAGTTATTACTAGCCATTTTATACTCATTGTGTTATTGGACTGTTTTTTTTAGCACATTTATAGCACCTTTCACTTTAAGCATTTTTGCACTTTGATATTTAGCGCTGCTTCAATATTTTTCACTATATTTAGCTGTGTTGGTTACACTATAGAAGCTCAGCTGCTATTTGTCATATTATTTATATATATATTAGCACTTTACATTTTAGTTTTAGTTTCACCTTTGTAGGCGCATAGGTACCCCTATATATCACTTGTCAGTAAATTGCACTTAAAACAGTAATTACTGAAATTGGCACCTAAAACAGTAATTTTTTTAACTTTTGGAAATGCCAGTAAAAACGTGCCAGTAAATTTTGGGTGGTTTGTCAATAAATTTCAATCTGGTAGGTTGGCAACACTGCCTTCAGTGTGTTTCTAACCCATCTATTGGAGAATTAGGTACTGTGCCCAGTGGTGACACCTTATAAGCAGAAATTGATGAAAGAGTCCACAAGTAGATTGTGAAATCCTCTTAACGGAATCCAAATACGGCCACATGGGCACCAGTCCTCCTAATTCCAAAGATGGGACATTGTTTATTCCCCCTGACACCAGGACATTTTTTACTCCCACTGGCCACGGTCCGGCCTCCATAAAGTTTGAAGGACACTAAACTGGCCCTGTGTTTAGAAAGTTTGGGGACCCCTGCTCTATAACAATAACGATTTGGACTAAAACTCTGGAACTGTGATGAACTTTTGCACTGGGCACTCCTCAACACTCATCCCAAAGCTTTATATCCACTCTACGTCCTGTTTTGAGGCTATCAAAGAGGCAGCAGCCCAAGTCCAGAACAAGATCTAGCCTACATTGCTCATTCACTGTTTGTCAGCCCCTTTGAATGATGACTTTTTATGAGTTATCGTATATACTCGAGTATAAGCCGAGTTTTTCAGCACATTTTTTTGTGCTGAAAATGCCCCCCTCGGCTTATACTCAAGTCATCTTTTTTGCGCCTGATCTCCAGGAATTTAGGGACCCAGTACCGGCCGACCCTAAGTCCCCTGAACCCCAAACTTGGCACACATGTAGCCTCACTCTTCCTCTACAAGTGTCCGGGGGACCTACGGCCAGGGAGCACCGATTTTTCAAACCGGGCACCCCTTCCATAGACTCCCATGTTAATGGTCATTTCTCCGGTGACTTTGGGGACCCGGTACTGGCCGGTCGTAGGTTCCCTGGACCCGAATCTTGGCAAACATTTCTCCTGAATAAGTGTGAAAAGTTATTTGTCTGGGGGACCTACGGCCAGGGAGCACCGATTTTTCAAACCCAGGCACCCCTTCCTTAGACTCCCATGTTAAACGTCAGTCTAGTCATGAACACAGTGAGGCATGGGCACAGTGAGGCATGGACACAGTGAGGCATGGACACAATGAGGCATGGGCACAGTGAGGCATGGGCACAGTGAGGCATGGGCACAGTGAGGCATGCACATGGACACAGTGAGGCAAAGTGAGGCACAGTGAGGCATGCAGATGGACAATTCAAGATGTATGAGCATTATGTGTCAGCAAAAATCCCCCACAAAAGAACTGAGCACTAATCTGCATGACCCTAACTACCCCTAAGCATAAATTCCCCCTCCTCCTAGTACAAATCTACCCCCCTGCTGAAATCCCCCCTACCCAGAACAAATCCCCCCCACCCAAAAAAAAATCACCCTTCCTAGCATAAATCTTTTACCACTAAAATGTCCCCCCCATGTATGCATCCTCTCCCGTTACAACACAAATACCCTACCCTCCAATCTCTTCACAGCGCTCTCCCACCTCACATGATACTGCAGTGCCCAGGGCAGCCGTCCCTCCTGCCCACCCCCTGCCCCCCTGGCCCTGACTGCAATGCCTGTTAACAACACATACAATGCTTGAATATAGTAGAAAACACCTGTAGTAGATCCCCAAGGTGGTGAGCAGTCGGTGCGCTGGCTTGTAGTGTTCTAGTAGCACTCAAGCGAACACGTAGATAAAGGAAAGCTGGCAGCTCAATCTTCCACAATAAATAAATGTATAAATCCAGGTGTGGTACAAAATAAAACAGGGTTTACGCATTTCAGCGTGTAGCCTTAGGCCTCATGTACACTGCTGCTAGTAAACGAACGTTTAGGAGCAGTTGGGCGTTTTTTTCAACTGCTCCTGAACTCTCCTCCATGTTATCTTATCAGTACATGTACACAGGGTCGTTTATAGTCGTCTCTAGGCAGTTGAGTTTAGAGTCTTTTTCTGGAACCCAAAAAAATGCGTTCAGAAGCTGAGTTTAGGGGCATTTCAAGCGCCAAACGCGACTAAACGCGGTAACTCGTCTTTAGCAGCGTTTCATTTACAGACGTTTTTCATTTAAACAAAAAATAAATAAAAACATTTTTTAAAGCGCTTCTAGACGCAAACGAGGCTAAACGTGGCATGTAAACGCGGCTAAACGGCCATTTTTAGACGCCGGTTTTTCCGCTGTCAAGTTAAATCTTTCAGGAGAGGTTGAACAACGTCCCGTGTACATGAAGCCTTAGTCGTGGCTATGAGTAAGGCTACACGCCGAAACGCGTAAGTCCTGTATTATTTTGTACCACACCTGGATTATTAAATTTAGTTATTGCCGAGGATCGTGTATTCAGCTTTCCTTTCTCAACACATACAATGCCCACAATAAGGCACTACTGTGTGAATGGGCCCTTTAGGTTTCTCTTCTGACCATTGAACCACTGTTGCGTAGCTGCTTAGAAAGCATGCTGATTGCACCAAGGCACGACAAACCAGGATGCCACCGGTGGTTATAAATTCTGTATATGAAACAATTGAGCTGTGACAGAACATAAACCCACGACCTTGTGTTTTTCTCCTGGGAGTTAAGACATGGTTCTATTCCACACACTTCAGCAGCCTGTGGGATTATGTATAAATGCTTCAGTAACCTTGTATGTATTATTAAGCTCTATAATGCCCATTCTGTGATATATACTAATGTCAAATAGTGCCATTACTTTATCCTTTACAAATACAAAAATTAATGGTTTGGTGTTTCTCTTATCTGTGCGGCTTAATTTGCAACTTAATTAAAACAATTAAACTTAATTAAGGCATGTTACTATGCATGTTTTGTTATGGAGAGAGCCTTTAACGAGCTCCAAAGCAGCCTAATAATTAAATCCCACCCATTCAATTGTATATGAAATGGATGGATTATGGTTTGTTTTGTATACCTGCTGAAAAAAGTTAAAGATATGTTTCAGTCATAATGGATTGGATGGATATTTTCTTGTATAAAGAACCAAACAGTTCACCAGCATTTTACAGAGTAGGTTTAGGTTCAAAATTGTCCTCACCCTCGAAGAGATGACACTAAGCTATCTCTACCAGAGTCATTCAACTACACTATAGATGGTAGTCTGGCCAGCTGCCCCTTTAAGCTGCCCGGCAGAACATTCCTCGCTGACACAGCTCATTGGCCCCTCCCTTCTATTTGTGGACAGCGCTGGAGGGGAAAGTGTCCTCAGTATAGGGAAGCCATGGTCATTTTGAGGCAAGACCAAGGCTAGAAGAGGACTGCCATTAATTGCATTAGGAATCCTATGTATGTCCATTGTTGACCAGCACTACAGCTACAAGGGTGCACCAAAGTTCCTCAGTCTATGAAACCCTATCAATGACCCTTTTTTTGCATCGAAAATAGAATCTGCAATACCAGTTGATCATTTGTGTCCTTTGTGACACGTCAGGGTTTCTTAGCTCAATGGTAGTTCTAATAGAGTGAGTGTACTCTACACCGAGGTTTCTCAACTCCAGTCCTCAAGGCGCCCCAGCAGGTCATGTTTTTAGGATTTCCCTCAGATGAAACAACTGTGGTAATTACTAAGGCAGTGAAACTGATCAAATCACATGTGCAAAATAATGGAAAGCCTAAAAACATGACCTGTTGGGGTGCCTTGAGGACTGGAGTTGAGAAACACGGCTCTACACCAAATATAGTTTTCAGGGCTTTCCTGCCCACTTTAATTTAAACAAATATCAAAACTCATAAAGGTATGTTTTTCCAGGCAGGATGGTTCTCACCATCATTTCAAAAGCATACATTCAGCCTCATGGCTCTCTTGTGGCAGCTTTACTTCTCCAAGTACCTTTTCAGGGTCACTCCTCAACTGTAGGACTTTTTGGTCCTCTTGACCAGGGATGAGCCGAACACCCCCCTGTTCGGTTCGCACCAGAACCTGCGAACAGACAGAATGTTCGTGTGAACTTTAGAACCCTATTAAATACAATGGACTCGAACGTTCGAAATCTAAAGTGCTAATTATAAAGGCTAATATGCAATTTATTGTCCAAAAAAGTGTTTGGGGACCCGGGTCCTGCCCCAGGGGACATGTATCAATGCAAAAAAAGGTTTAAAAAATAGAAGTTTTTACGGGAACGGTGATTTTAATAATGCTTAAAATGAAAAAATAAAAGTGAAATATTCCTTTAAATTTCGTACCTGGGTGTTTTTGATATGCATGTAAGTTGCGCTTGTTTCCCGTGCTTAGAACTGTCCCTGCACAAAGTGTCATTTTTTAAGGAAAAAAAGTCATTTAAAACTGACTCGCGGCTATTAATGAATTGTCGGCTCCCGGCAATACATACAAAAGTCATTGATAAAAAATTTTAAAAAAGCGTGGGGGTTCCCCCAAATTCAATTACCAGGCCCTTTAGGTCTGGAATGGATATTAAGGGGAACCCCGCCGCAAATTTTTAAAAAAATGGCGTGGGGTTCCCCCTAAATATCAATACCAGGCCCTTGAGATCTGGCATGGATTTTAAGGGGAACTCCACCCCAATTTTTTTTTTAAATGGCGTGGAGTCCCCCCAAAAATCCATACCAGACCCTTATCTGAGCACGCAACCTGGCCAGCCGCAGGGGAAGAGGGGGGGAAGAGAGAGCGGCCCCCCCTCCCTCCTGAACCGTACCAGGCCACATGCCCTCAACATGGGGAGGATGTCCCCATGTTGATGGGGACAAGGGCCTCATCCCCACAACCCTTGCCCGGTGGTTGTGGGGATCTGCGGGCGGGGGGCTTATCGGAATCTGGAAGACCCCTTTAACAAAGGGGACCCCCAGATCCCGGCCCCCCCTTTGTGAATTGGTAAGGGGTACATTGTACCCCTACCATTTCACGAAGAAAGTGTCAAAAAATTTAAATAAAAACACACAAACACCTTGAAAAAGTCCTTTATTAAAAAAAAACAAAAAAAACAAAAAAAAAACATTCCAGCGATGAAATCCAGTGTCCCGCGGCGATCCCGATGTCCAGCGCTGTCCGTCATTGATTGTGCCTGAGCGGACCTGATGGGGAACTTCCTCCGCTGTGTTTTAAATGTATAGACCCGCCCCTTCTAAAGTTCCCCATCAGGTCCGCTCAAATTTACACAGTGAAGGAAGTTTCCCGCTCAGGCCAATGATGTAGGCGGGGTCCGACATACCGAGGGGGCGGACCTGATGGGGAACTTCGTTCGCTGTGTAATACATGAATAGACCCGCCCCTTCTCTCGTTCCGCATCTGGTCCGCTGAGCGGACCTGATGGGGAACTTTAGAAGGGGCGGGTCTATACATTTAAAACACAGCGGAGGAAGTTCCCCATCAGGTCCGCTCAGGCACAACCAATGACGGACAGCGCTGGACATCGGGATCGCCGCGGGACACTGGATTTCATCGCTGGAATGTTTTTTTTTTAAATTATTTTTACTTTTCCAAGGTGTGTGTGTTTTTATTTACATTTTTTGACACTTTCTTTGTGAAATGATAGGGGTACAATGTACCCCTTACCAATTCACATAGGGGGGGCCGGGATCTGGGGGTCCCCTTTGTTAAAGGGGTCTTCCAGATTCCGATAAGCCCCCCGCCCGCAGACCCCCACAACCACCGGGCAAGGGTTGTGGGGATGAGGCCCTTGTCCCCATCAACATGGGGACATCCTCTCCATGTTGAGGGCATGTGGCCTGGTACGGTTCAGGAGGGAGGGGGCGCTCTATCGTCCCCCCCTCTTCCCCTGCGGCCGGCCAGGTTACGTGCTCGGATAAGGGTCTGGTATGGATTTTTGGGGGGACTCCACGCCATTTTTTTTTTAAATTTGGGGTGGAGTTCCCCTTAAAATCCATGCCAGATCTCAAGGGCCTGGTATGGATATTTAGGGGGAACCCCACGCCATTTTTTTTTTAAATTTGTGGCGGGGTTCCCCTTAATATCCATTCCAGACCTAAAGGGCCTGGTAATTGAATTTGGGGGAACCCCCACGCTTTTTTTTTTTTTAATCAATGACTTTTCTATGTATTGATAAAAGCCGACAATTCATTATAGCCGCCAAAAATGACACTTTGTGCAGGGACAGTTCTAAGCACGGGAAACATGCGCCACTTTACATGCATATCATACACACCCCCCAGGTACGAAATTTAAAGGAATATTTCACTTTTATTGTTTCATTTTAAGCATTATTAAAATCACTGCTCCTAAAAAAACGGCCGTTTTTAAAACTTTTTTTTTGCATTGATACATGTCCCCTGGGGCAGGACCCGGG
Source organism: Rana muscosa (assembly GCA_029206835.1). NCBI lineage: Eukaryota > Metazoa > Chordata > Amphibia > Anura > Ranidae > Rana > Rana muscosa. The sequence goes on from CM055125.1 coordinate 365,665,961, forward strand.
TCCCCAAACACTTTTTAGGACAATAACTTGCATATAAGCCTTTATAATTAGCACTTTAGATTTCTCCCATAGACTTATCGAATTTGCCGCGAACACCCCAAATTGTTCGTTGTTCGGCGAATGGGCGAACAGGCAATGTTCGAGTTGAAAATGAGTTCGACTCGAACTCGAAGCTCATCCCTACTCTTGACCAATAAACACGTCCCAGTGTTTATGTACAGATGCTGCACCTCAGCTATGCGTCTTCCTTACAGCTTCCTAGCTTCTGTCCCTCATGGACTCCCTCTACAGCTTCCCAGCTGCTGCTTCCTACATGGCCTTTCTCTCAGGCTCGGGCCTTCCTCTGTCCCGACCTGGACATTGTGGTGCACAGCAGCACCTCACATGGCTTCTTTCACACACTGACCTCCCTTGGGAGAGTTGAGCTCTGAGCTCTATCTCTGGATCTCACATCCGTGTGCTTGCTTCCCACAAAATCTGGCTTAAAGCACCATTTTACCCAGGTGCATGGGGTCACCCTGCTACCCCTTGTATGGGTGCCTTGTCCTCAGTTTCCATGGCCATCAAAAAGTGTATTGTTTCCCCTGACCCTTTTGCAAAAAGTCAAAATAGTAGTGGGGTCACAACCGTATTTTTTTTTTTCTCTAAATTCATCTCTGCTTCATTCTGCTGAGAAAGTATTCAGTTCTAGTACACTTCAATGGCGGATGCATTAAAACTTCTCCCGGCTGAAAGGAAACAGCATTATTCCCGCTTGCGCAGTAATGTCTTCATTGTATGCAGGCTGATCCATCCAGTGATTTGCGTGCCACTTGACATTCATTTGTTACTCTCACACCCACCCACAGATCTTTCATTATGGCTCCTATGGCTGTAATTGTAATATAAGCGCGCTGCGGATAAAGTGTACTTGAGATAGATGGAATATATTCAGTCAGCTCAGCAACAGCGGCTAAAGACGAGGTAAATGCAAAAGAATTGGAACTGTGGAAAAAAAAAAAAAATGTGAATATTGTTTGCTAAAGAACAAAAAAAAAAAAAAGAGAAAAAAACCATGACGACACGTGAGTTTAACTAAAAGCATTCGACAGCAGCACCAATGGATAAAGATTGACCTTGGCAAGAGAGGGCTGCATTCAGTAATGTGTATTATCCTTTGATACTAAAGATAAGAATGTTTGCAGAACAAGAAGTATTAATAATATTTTTTAATATTGTAGCTGGAATTTGTATAATTTAATAAGTCTGGTTGCTAGGTTACCTTTGGTAAAAAAATAAATATATATTATATTTATATATGAGTGCATTTTCAAATGTGCCTGAGAATAATAATAATGATAATAATAAGAAAAAAAATTGTACATTTTTTAAAGCCAAACTCTGAGCAGGTATAAAAAAAAATGCATATAAATGTAGCTCTGTAAACATTATTAAAACTAGGGCTGAAACAACTAATCAATTCTGAAATGAATCGATTACTATTTTCATAATCGATTAATCGGCCAGTAACATGATGGGGTTAAAAAAACTTCAATTAGCCCTTTATAGTAGCGTAGTATAGTAGTATATATTACTTTCACTGTCCCCTTATAGTAGCAAATATCTGCTCTTTTTGTACTATAAAGAGCTAATTTTATTTTTTTAACCCCGTTATGTTACTAGACGTCTTAAGCCTCGTACACACGACCGAGAATCTTGTCGTAAAAAAAAACGTCGTTTTTCTCTACGAGATTCTTGTCAAGCTTGACAAGCTTCTTGTCAAGCTTTCCTTGCATACACACTATCAATTCCAAATCTCGTCGTTGGAAAGCGCGGTCACATACAACACGTACGACGGCAGTATAAAGGGGAAGTTCGATTTCAATGGCGCCACCCCTTGGGCTGCTTTTGCTGATCTCGTGTTACCGGCGTGTTAGTAAAAGTTTGGGGAGAGACGATTCGCGCTTTTCAGTCTTCGTGCTTTCAGTTCGTTTTAGCGTGACGAATGTGGTATCTCCATTACGAGCGCTAGTTTTACCAGAAGGAGCGCTCCCGTCTCATACTTGATTCTGAGCATGCGCGATTTTTTAAGACTCGGAAAATCATACACACGAGCGGTTTTCTCGTCGGGAAACAGGCCGACGAGAATCTCGACGAGAAAAACGAGAATCCTGCCGAGAAAATAGAGAGCAGGTTCTCTATTTTTCTCGTTGAGATTCCCGGCAGTTTTCTCGACGAGAAACCATACAATGTAAAAAACAATATGCAAACAGTTGGATTCAAACTTAAAAGAAAAAAGTCCACAATAACACTGTAGCAGCGCTACGATCAAATGTTCATTTGAGAGTCCTCTATATAGAAGTTCATATAGGAAGCGAAGATAGTGAATGAAATGGGAATGGCTGTGACTGGTCAAAATCCTAATGACAAGTGCTCCTTTTACCAAAAGATGTTCACCGCGTGGGGGGTAAAATTCCCTTTTCGGAAAAGCCTACACGCAAACGGTTTTCTCGGCAAGAAAGCTCTCCCAACAGGTTTCTTGTCGTTTTTTGCCGAGAAAATCGGTCGTGTGTACGAGGTTTTAGGCCTGGTTCTCACACCTATGTGTTTTTTGGTGCATTTTTCAGAAACACACTACAGTTCATTTAACATGGTTTCCTATGGGACACGTTCACATCTATGTTTTTTTTCAGCTGCTGCTTATTTAGAATGGGTCAAGGGACTTTTTTCAACGCAAAATAGTACTTTTTTGGTTCAATATACTTCAATAGAGAAGCTGCAAAAAAAGCATGTAATGCATTTTTGCAGCAATTTGTGTTTTTTAATCTGCCCAACAACAAATTGGCCAAAAAAAAGCATAAAAAAAATGCAAACATGCAAATCGCAGCAAAATCATGCGTGCAAAAATCAAAACACACGGCTAAAAGACCTGCAGAAACAGATCAAAAGCAAACTGCATAGGTGTGTACTGAGCCTTATGCTGGCCACACGGATCAATTTTCAGCTAAATGAAAGAATTGAAATTTTCACTTGCTTTTAAAGCGGAGCTCCGCCGGAAATTTTTTTTATTAAAAGCCAGCAGCTACAGCTACAGCAGCTGCTGGCTTTTAATATTTGGACACTTACCTGTCCTGGAGTCCAGCGACGTCCGCAGCAGAGGACGAGCGACCGCTCGTCGCTCTGCTGCTCCCTCCGCCATCCTCGCTGAGGGAACCAGGAAGTGAAGCCCTGCGGCTTCATGCCCGGTTCCCTACGGCGCATGCGCGAGTCGCGCTGCGCCGTTCTGATTGGTGCTCCTGTGTTCTGGGAGCCGAGTGTCTCCCAGAACACCAAGAGAAGTCTGCGGGAAGTGACGTCACTCCCGCAGATTCCCGGAGACAGGACTCCCGGATATGGGTGAAAATACCTGTCTTAGACAGGTATCTTCACCCCCCTCCCCCCTGAAAGGTGTCAATTGTGACACCGGAGGGGGGGAGGGTTCCAAATAGCAAAAGTTGCTATTTAGGGTGGAGCGCCACTTTAACATTCGGTTTTAAAATTAATGTAATTTCTGAACGAAAACCACATACATAGTCAGGTTGAAAAATGACACAAGTCCATCCAGTTCAACCATAAAAAAATAAAAAAAAAAAAAAATAATAATATCATACAATCCTATATACCCAATTCTATACCCACAGTTGATCCAGAGGAAGGTGAAAAACCCCAGCAGAGCACGATCCAATTTGCTACAGCAGGGGAAAAAAATCCTTCCCTGGATGGATCTGGCCAGAAGACTCTAGATAAGAGATCACCCAATCCATGAATGACAACACGAACTACACTGTGATACTGCATTGCAAACAATGACTCATGCTTTACTATAAAAAGAGCTACCATATATACTCGAGTATAAGCCGACCCGAATATAAGCCGAGGCACCTAATTTTACCACAAAAAAATGGGGAAAATTATTGACTCGAGTATAAGCCTAGGGTGTCCATCTGCATGCCTCACTGTGTCCATGCCTCACTGTGTCCATTACTAGACTGACGTTTAACATGGGAGTCTATGGAAGGGGTGCCCGGCTTTGAAAAATTGTTGCTCCCCTGTCATAGGTCCCCTAGACAACAAACTTTGAACACTTGTAGAGGAGAAATGGGGCTACATGTGTGCAAAGTTTCGGGTCCAGAGGAACTACGACCGGCCGGAACCGGGTCCCCAAAATCACCAGAGAAACTCGGTGCTCCCCGGCCGTAGGTCCCCCGGACAACAATCTTTGCACACTTGTAGAGGAAGAGGGGGGCTACATGTGTGCCAAGTTTGGGGTCCAGGGGACTTATGGCCGGCCAGTACCGGGTCCCCAAAAGTCCAGGAGATTAGGCGCAAAAAGGTGACTCGAGTATAAGCCGAAGGGGGCATTTTCAACACAAAAAAATGTGCTGAAAAACTCGGCTTATACTCGAGTATATACGGTATATGTGCAAGCAATAAAAGAGAAGTTTCATTTGAGCTGAACAAGGTGTCAGTGTGTTACTTCTATGTGCACGTATATTTACATTTGAATCAGACCAGGTGCAGATACTCGTACAGACACTTGTCTGAGTCCAAAACAGGTTCAGAGGAGGTAGGTTGAATGATTCTGGCTCAGACTGAGGACATCTAGCTGGAAAAAGGACTTCAGGAGAAAATTTGCGGATTGAAGCTGAATATTGCAGCAAAAGCTGATTTTTTTATTTTATATTTTAATAGAATATTAATTTTTACATTTTATTTTTGGCTGGAGTTGTGCTTTAAGGTATGTGTGTGTGTATATATATACAGTGGCGGAACTCCCGCCATAGCGACACACGCGGCCGCTATGGGGCCCGCAACCGAGAGGGGCCCGTGGGGAGGAGGAGGAATGCATACTGCCGGGGGGCGAGCGCCGCCCGCACGGTCCCCCAGCCAGGGGAAGTGAGGAGAGGAAGAGGCGAGCTGTGCATACAAGCAGAGAGCTGTAATAGCTTTCATTTGAATGTCCTTGTCCTGTGTTCCCGGGGCTCACCGTCACATAGCCCCACCTCTTGGCCCGGCGCCTTTGCTAGACAGAACGCCGGTCCAATGCGGGACATGTGACGTCATCAAAGGCGCCGGGCCAAGAGGTGGGGCTATGTGACGGTGAGCCCCGGGAACGCAGGGCATTCAAATGAAAGCTATTACAGCTCTCTGCTTGTACGCACAGTGCGCCTCTTCCTCTCCTCACTTCCCCTGGCTGGGGGACCGTGCGGGCGGTGCTCGCCCCCCCACTCTGAGGCAGCCCCATGCTCGCCAATAGCCATTTGAGGGCTGCAGTATGCATTCCTCATCCTCCCCGGTAGTTCCGCCACTGGCTCGCCTCTTCCACTGCACAGGTGAGGCTACATTGTGCACGGGTCATGCTGCATTGGGCACAGGTGAGGCTGTATTGAGCACGGGTCACGCTGTATTGGGCACAGGTGAGGCTGCATTGGGCACAGGTGAGGCTGTATTGGGCACAGGTGAGGCTGCATTGGGCACAGGTGAGGCTGCATTGGGCACAGGGAAGGCTGTATTGGGCACGGGTCATGCTGCATTGGGCACAGGTGAGGCTGTATTGGGCACGGGTCATGCTGCATTGGGCACAGGTAAAGCTGTATTGGGCACGGGTCATGCTGCATTGGGCACAGGTCATGCTGCATTGGGCACGGGTCACGCTGCATTGGGCACAGGTGAGGCTGCATTGGGCATGGGTCACTCTGTATTGGGCACAGGTGAGGCTGCATTGGGCACGGGTGAGGCTGCATTGGGCATGGGCAGGCTACGCTGCATTGGGCACAGGTGAGGCTGCGTTGGGCACAGGCCACACTGCATTGGGCACAGGTGAGGCTGCATTGGGCACTGGACACGCTGCATTGGGCACAGGCCACACTGCATTGGGCACAGGTGAGGCTGCATTGGGCACTGGACACGCTGCATTGCGCACAGGCCACGCTGCATTGGGCACAAGTGGGCACAGGTGAGGCAGTATTGGGCACGGGCAGACCACGCTGCATTGGGCACAGGTGAGGATTATTGAAGCGCTAACACCAGGTGTTTGGAGTATCTTTATCTGTTGATTAAACTTTCTGGAATACATATATTGCTATTGTGGTGTAGGATCTGGGTTCTTTCTTACTTTCTTTCATCTCAGACTCGAACCACACGCCCTTTAAACCACGCCCACTATTTAATTTAAGTCCGCCATTTTTTTGTGGGGGGGGGGGGGGCCATACAACATTTTGCTATGGGGCCCTGTGATTTCTAGTTACGCCCCTGTATATATATATATGTATAACACAGACCCTTTTTCTCCTGCTTACCTCCACTTGCAGAGTAGGGCACACCGTGCCCCATGCCCGTATCCTCCTGGTATAAGAGGTTGAGTGGTGTTCATACTATTTTTGGGTCCTGCAGCGAGTTACCTCCTTCCATTGGTTCTCGTCCCCAGAGTGTAGGGAAAAGTCTATTCTCTTTCCTAAAAGAAGGCCAATGTCCAGACTGTTTTAAACTCCAACAGACAAGTTTATTTTTCTTGCTTGGAAAAAGGTTGAAGATAGAGTTGGGTAGGGAAGTAGGTTCAGGCACACAGCACCCATTTACCCTATTCTCCACTCAAGCCTGAGTGGGTATTGCTCACCCAGATAGATCCCTCTCACAGTTCTAGCAGCCAGAGTGAAGCACGAACAGTTGCTTTCGATTTCGACCCCTTCAAAGACAAGTTCAGGAGATCCTCTGCCACAGAATCCTTTAGTTCCCAAATCTAGAACTCTCTAGCGCCTGCAACCTTTAGAGACCATAAGTGGGGCACATCACAGGAGCTATTGTGTATCTCACGGAATCCTTCCCTCTGAGACAGTGACTTCCTTTACCGATCCTCCGGACAGGTCCTCCCCTGGTTTCCTCTCTTTCAGAGCGGGCCACCCTCACTCGGGTACCCTGGGACTCCGATGGTTTGGTTGTAGACCCAGTTGAAGGTACTGGGCCTACCTGGAACACTATAGCCTCAGGCTGAAGGTGCCCGAGACTTCTCGAACAATTCACGCACCCCTGGCCAGCAGGGCCAAAGGGTGCGACTCTCGCCACCAGGGGTCCCCCTTGGAATCCCCCGGCCAATCTCCCCCCGCCTAATGGAGTCTGCCCCTTATGTACCCTCTCCCGGCACGCACATCAGGTAGACCACGCCCACTGTATGGCTGCCGAGAGAGTACACCTAATCATGCTACAATGCCACCTGTGATTCGACCGAAGACCTGGGCAACAGCGCCACCCGCAGGTCAAGGGGAACTATACACCCAGGTAACACCACAGCAGAGCAGAGTCCAATCTAGAGAATCAGAAAACCTGAGCCAAACTATTGCCCAGGCCGCCCCTAAATTTAAGACACAGCGACCCCAATTTTGGGGGTCCGCTACACATATATATATATATATATATATATTATACACACAGTATATAAAATAAAACATAAAAATGAATAATCTATTAAAATATAACATGCTGAGTATCTTATAGAATATGTTTGCACCCTAAAAGTGAAGTATCCTGTAATATATGTATGTTGGTGCTTAAATAAATAAACATTATTTATGTATTATATATATATATATATATATATATATATATATATATATATATATATATATATATATTTATTTTTTATATAAGATACTTGTTAGCAGCCTAATAATAATAAAAAAAAAGAATTGTGAAGTAGTATTATTATTTTAAAGCATTAACAAGAAACATGTGACAATACCAAACAAACAGTAATAATGATGACAAGGATAATAATAATAGTAATAATAATAACGAAATAACAATACGTACTTTATATTCATTATTTTAATATTTAATGATAATAGTAAACATTGCAAACAGACAACAGGATAGACATATTTTTATTCCAAGCATTTGTAAATGTACTTACTGTCGAATGACTCACTACCTTCTGCTTGAAGTCTGTTCCAAACATCCATAAATCTTTCAGTAAAAAAAGTTTGTGTTTATAATGCTATCCACAAAATATGAGAACATACACTACACTGCTAAAAGTATTGGGACGCCTGCCTTTACACACACATGAACTTTAATGGCATCCCAGTCTTAGTCCGTAGAGTTTAATATTAAGTTGGCCCCGCCCTTTACAGCTATAACAGCTTCAACCCTTCTGGGCAGGCTGTATAGGAGCGTTTCTATGGGAATGTTTGACCATTCTTCCAGAAGTGCATTTGTGAGGTCAGGCACTGATGTTGGATGAGAAGGCCTGGCTCGCAGTCTCCGCTCTATATCATCCCAAAGGTTTTCTATCGGGTTGAGGTCAGGACTCTGTGCAGGGCAGTCAAGTTCCTTCACCCCAAACTCACTCATTCATGTCTTTATGGACCTTGCTTTGTGCCCTGGTGTGCAGTCATGTTGGAACAGGAAGGGGCCGTCCCCAAACTGTTCCCACAAAGTTGGGAGCATAAAATTGTCCAAAATGTCTTTGTATGCTGATGCCTTAAGAGTTCCCTTCACTGAAACTAAGGGACCAAGCCCAACCCCTGAAAAACAACCCCACACTATAATCCCTCCTCCACCAAATGATTTGGACCAGTGCACAAAGCAAGGTCCATAAAGACCTCTTTGCTCCTCCAAAAAAACTTCAGATTTAAGTCATGCCTTTGCACTTCCTGTTTGCCAGGTTTTTGAGCTCTCTCCAGACAATATATTACTCTTGTCATACCTGCTGCCATCCGTATCTTCGCTACCACTCGTTACCGACTTTTGGCTTGTTCCTCAACTACGCTTCTGCTTGATCCCAACCTACAATAACTTATTACCGACCTTTGGCTTGTTTACTGACTGATCTCTACCTGCTATGTCTGCTACTAGCAAAACACATCTCCATTCTCCACCATCAGAAGCTCTGGTGAATACCTCGGTAAGCCCATGCCATCCGCCAGGCTGACCTGCTTGTATACTTATCCTGCTGGTTTGGGGGGAGCCCCCCTACTACTATAGCTACTGGTGTATGAGCCTGACCGCAACAGAAGGGGCGGCCTGTCCATTCAGGGCGCACGGGTGCCACCCCCTCTCTCCAGCCACCCCCTCTATGTAGAATGGATAGATTCATGCATTGCATGAATCTATCCATGGCCCCACCCCCTATTCAAGTGTCCAGACCCTTTTAGGACTCCAGGCGCCTAAATTACAGCAGCATTTATTTTTTTAAGCACCTGATTAGAGCCATAGGCTCTAATAGGCTTAAAAAAAGGTGGACTCGGAGCGCAGATCGCTCTAACAAGTGTGTTAGAAAAGTAAATCAATATTTTCTTTTCTAACACTAAACCACCTCTCTGCCAATCAGGTAACGTGGGTCTGATTCCCATCACCTGATTGGCTGAAAGGACAGGTGCTGCTATTGGACTGCAGAAAGCAGGAAGACGAGACACACAGAGTTCATAGCTCGCTGCTGTGTGACCCACCACCAAGATGGGGTAAGTGCCGGTCAGACAGTGGGGGGGGGGCAGGGGGTCACAGTGGCTGCATTTGGTGGGGCACAATGGTGGCATTTGATGGGCACAGTGGTGGCATTTGATGGGTTTGTTCTTGTGTTTGCTTTGCAAGCATGGCAGTAGGGGGAGGGACTTACAGGTGGAAGAGAGCCCTGTGACGGCACCACCTGTGCCGCGAGATGCCTTTGTAGACTTTGACTCCTCAATTGTACAGCCATAATAAATCACTAAAGTACTTTGTACAAATCTTTCAGCTAGTTAAAGGAGAAGTACAGCCAATGATTGTTTGGCTGTACTGCTCCTGTGGATCACAGGAGTGCAGTATGTTCTGCACTCCTGTGACCCATTTTCATCAGACAGCGGGCTGAAGCCCGCTGTCGGCTGACGTCACACAGCCAGTTCAGGTTGGAGTAAGCTTGGGACAATGAAGTCGAGATCCACCCACATGCCTGGAACCGGCACCCGGCTCAGACTCTCAGCGAGCCACTGAGACCCTGAGCCGGTCACTCCAGCCCCCTCCACAGCCCAGCGCTCCAGTGAGAGAGGGGAGGGGGCAGAGCAGACCACGGTAATTGACAGTCACCAGCTCTCTGCTCAGGGAGCCCTGAGAACCGAGCGATCAGTCCGATCGCTCGGGTCTTAGTTTTAGAGCCGGCGGGGGACCGATGTTGCTTCCACCTAGGTAAGCATGATTCTGAAACCCCCCTCATACTTCTCTTTTAACATAACCTATACAGTATATGCAATTCAGCTGTATATCTAGTTAGCTAGAGCCCCCCCTTTAAATCCTAAAAAAAATAAAAATAAATAAATTAGAAGTGTTTTAATCAAGCAAGAAATATCTGTGTCAGTTGGTTTTCTGTGAGCGGTTACATGACAAATAGGAACAGATACTTCTCTCGTTTAAGAAATGTCATTATAATAGCGTGATTTTGAAACGTTAATTGATTCATGATTTAATTAGACAAAATGATGTAAAGTTAGTCATTTCAGCCTATACCCTGAGGCACCGCTAACACTTCAAGTGGTATGACAACTCGGAAGGTGCTTGTGGTGAAAATTAAAATTATTAAATCTGAATCACAGAATGTGCAGTTTAATATCACAGGAATGAGAGATTCGGCGTTACAAATCTGCATGTGTTAAATTGCTCTTCTGTCAGTCGTGGCCTGCGTACACTGACCGAAATTCACAAATAGTATTGTGCGGAGCAACGGGCATCCTGCTTGTCACCATTTCAACATAATTTGTAAACAGCATGAGGCTAAGGCCATGTAAATAAGTAGCAACATTTACAAGAAAAAAAAATGGATTTCTGTTTTCACTGTAAAATTCCCAAAATTTGGGCTAACTTCAATTAAATGTTTTTAAAAGAAAAATGTACAATTGCACAGCAGAATTAGCTTTAATAAAACCACTCTACATATACAGTATCTCTATTAGGAATGGACTGTCACCTGGGTGTTGGGTTATAACCTAAGTTTGACCAAACCTTCTCTGTTCGATACCGAAACGTTTAGGGCATTCGGCATGGTTGAACTTGACAGCTTCCATGCCTAAATGTGCGTACACCCTTACCAACCACTGACGTACCACCCGGCCTATTCACTTGCATAGTTTGGCATGGACAAACTTGAAAGCTTCTGGCTGTCAGTGGTCGCTAAGGAAGCAGTGGGTGCTAGCACCAACCATGTCATTACCAACCACTGATGTGCCACCCAGCCTATTCACTTACATGGTTCGGCATGGAAAACCTTGACATCTTCTGGCTGTCAATGGTTGCTAAGGAAGCAGTGGGTGCTAGCACCAGCCACGTCCTTACCAACCACTGATGTGCCACCAAGCCTATTCACTTACATGGTTCGGCATGGAAAACCTTGACATCGTCTGGCTGTCAGTGGTTTCTAAGGAAGCAGTGGCTGCTTGCACCAGCCATGTCCTTACTAACCACTGATACCACTTGACCTATTCACTTACATGGTTGGGAATCCCTGTCCATGTAAGCAAAAGGGTGGAGATAGGAGGGTGACATTATTGCTTAAATATGCGTGCACCCACTGTGTCCTTACCAACCACTGACGTGCCACCAGCCTATTCACTTGCATGGTTCGACATGGACAAATTTGAAAGCTTCTGGCTGTCAGTGGTTGCTAAGGAATCAGTGGGTGCTAGCACCAGCCGTGTCCTTGCCAACCACTGACGCCACCCCTTGGGAATTCCCATCTATGTAAGCAAAAGGGTGGAGATAGGAAGGTGACATCATTGCCTAAGTATGGCCACATGGACATACAGTATCTCATGAAAGTTAGTACACCCCTCATATTTTTGTAAATATTTTATAATATCTTTTCATGTGACAACACTGAAGAAATTACACTTTGTTACAATGTAAAGTAGTGAGTGTACAGCTTATATAACAGTGTACATTTTCTGTCCCCTCAAAATATCTCAACACACAGCCATTATTGTCTAAATTACTGGCAACAAAAGTGAGTACACCCCTAAGTTAAATTGCCAAATTTGGCCCAATTAGCCATTTTCCCTCCCAGATGTCATGTGACTCGTTAGTGTTACAAAGTCTCAGGTGTGAATGGGGAGCAGGTGTGTTGAATTTGGTGTTATCGCTCTCACTCTCTCATACTGGTCACTGGAAGTTCAACATGGCACCTCATGGCAAAGAACTTTCTGGGGATCTGAAAAAAAGAATTGTTGCTCTACATCAGGGATATGCAATTAGCGGACCTCCAGCTGTTGCCAAACTACAAGTCCCATGAGGCATAGCAAGACTCTGACAGCCACAAGCATGACCTCCAAAGGCAGAGGAATGATGGGACTTGTAGTTTGGCAACAGCTGGAGGTCCGCTAATTGCATATCCCTGCTCTACATAAAGATGGCCTAGGCTATAAGAAGATTGCGAAGACCCTGAAACTGAGCTGCAGCACGGTGGCCAAGACCATACAGCGGTTTAACAGGACAGGTTCTACTCAGAACAAGCCTCGCCGTGGTCGACCAAAGAAGTTGAGTGCACATGCTCAGCGTCATATCCAGAGGTTGTCTTTGGGAAATAGATGTATGAGTGCTACCAGCATTGCTGCAGAGGTTGAAAGGGTGGGGGGTCAGTCTGTCAGTGCTCAGACCATACACCGCACACTGCATCAAATTGGTCTGCATGGCTGTCGTCCCAGAAGGAAGCCTCTTCTAAAGATGATACACAAGAAAGCCCGCAAACAGTTTGCTGAAGACAAGCAGACTAAGGACATGGATTATTGGAACCATGTCCTGTGGTCTGATGAGACCAAGATAAACTTATTTGGTTCAGATGGTGTCAAGCGTGTGTGGCGGCAACCAGGTGAGGAGTACAAAGACAAGTGTGTCTTGCCTACAGTCAAGCATGGTGGTGGGAGTGTCATGGCCAGGGGCTGCATGAGTGCTGCTGGCACTGGGGAGCTACAGATCATTGAGGGAACCATGAATGCCAACATGTACTGTGACATACTGAAGCAGAGCATGATCCCCTCCCTTCGGAGACTGGGCCGCAGGGCAAAATTCCAACATAACAACCCCAGACACACCTCCAAGATGACCACTGCCTTGCTATGAATCTGAGAAACTGATGGTAAAGGTGATGAACTGGCCAAGCATGTCTCCAGACCTAAACTCTGTTGAGCATCCGTGCGGCATCCTCAAACACAAGGTGGAGGAGCACAAGGTTTCTAACATCTACCAGCTCCGTGATGGTGTCATGGAGGAGGGGAAGAGGACTCCAGTGGCAACCTGTAAAGCTCTGGTGAACTCCATGCCCAAGAGGGTTAAGGCAGTGCTGGAAAATAATGGTGGCCACACAAAATATTGACACTTTGTGCCCAATTTGGACATTTTCACTTAGGGGTGTACTCAATTTTGTTGCCAGCGGTTTAGACATTAATGGCTGTGTGTTGAGTTACACTGCACAGCAAATTTACACTGTTATACAAGCTGTACACTCACTACTTTACATTGTAGCAAAGTGTAATTTCTTCAATGTTGTCACATGAAAAGTTATAATGAAATATTTATAAAAATGTGAGGGGTGTACTCACTTTTGTGAGATACTGTAGTTGGGCAATGACATTGCCCAAATATGGGCATGGCCATGACTGGGCAAATATGTCACCACTATCCCTATCCCCTTCTTTATATAGCTGAGGAGAGTTCTATCAATAGTTGCTTAGGAAGCAATGGGTGGTTGTACCCGCTGCTTCCTTACCTACCACTGAAGGCACCTGGCAAATTCACTTACATGGCCGTGAATCCCTGGCCATGTAAGCAAAGGGGCTGGCATAGGGGGTAACATCATTGGCCATATGGACATAGTTAGTCAATAACATTGCCCAAATATGGCCATGGTCATAACTGGGCAATAATGTCTGGTTTATCTGGATTTTGCATAAGCATTTGACACAGTGTCCCATAAACGTTTACTGTTCAAAATAAGGTCCGTTGGTATTGACCATAGGGTGAGTACATGGATTGAAAACTGGCTACAAGGGTGAGTTCAGATGGTTATAATCAGAGGCGGCTCTAGGCTTTGTGAGGCCTTAGGCAAAACTTAGACATGAGGCCCCACACACGCCCATAATGGGGAAAAATAATTCAAGGAAGAAAAATGGCTGCAGAAAATGCACAGATCTAGCACACAGGTGATCAGCACCACTTCCAGGGCACCCTTCTCACCCATCAGACATATTCAGCCAATGCAAAAGGGGGGGAGATAGTGGGAGGTGATAAAGAGAGAGGGGTGATAGAGATCCGATGGTGCCGACATTAGTATTGATCACAGGCAAATTTGGCGGCCGCGAGGCCCCTGTAAGTGTGAGGCCTTAGGCGATTGCCTAATTTGCCTAATTAGAGAGCCGCCTTTGGTTATAATAAATGGGGAATACTCAGAATGGTCAAGGGTGGGTAGTGGGGTCCCCCAGGGTTCTTTGCTGAGACCAATCCGATTTAATTTGTTCATAAACGACCTGGAGGATGGGGTAAACAGTTCAATCTCTGTATTTGCGGACGATACTAAGCTAAGCAGGGCAATAACTTATCCGCAGGATGTGGAAACCTTGCAAAAAGATCTGAACAATTTAATGGGGTGGGCAACTACATGACAAATGAGGTTTAATGTGGAAAGATTAAAAATAATGCATTTGGGTGGCAAAAATATGAATGCAATCTATACACTGGGGGGAGAACCTCTGGGGAAATCTAGGATGGAAAAGGACCAGGGGGTCCTAGTAGATGATGGGCTCAGCAATGGCATGCAATTCCAAGCTCCTGCTAACAAAGCAAACAGAATATTGGCATGCAGTAAAAAGGGGATTAACTCCAGAGGTAAAACGATAATTCTCCCGCTCTACAAGACTCTGGTCTGGCTGCACCTGGAGTATGCCATCCAGTTCTGGGCACCAGTCCTCAGGAAGGATGGGAACTGGAAAGAGTCCAGAGAAGTGCAACAAAGCTACTAAAGGGACTGGAGGATCTCAGCTATGGGGAAAAACGACACGCATTGAACTTTTTCTCTCTAGAGAGGAGACTCTTGAGAGGGTATATGATATCAATGTACAAATACCATACTGGTGACCCTAGCATAGATAAAATACAAATCAGAGAAAGGGAATTTAGAAAGACCATTCACTAAAATTAGAGGAGAAGCGATTTAACCTTAAACTGCCTAGAGAGTTCTTTACTGTCAGAGGCGGTGGTTTCAGAGGGAAGCATCGATAATTTCAAAAAACTATTAGATGGGTACCTTGCAGACCACAACATACAGGGATATACAATGTACTATTAAAATAAAAGCACAAACACACAGATTGGACTGGATGGTCTTTTTTCAACCTCACCAACTATGTAACTTTGTAACTATAATTATAGGAGACAGGCTTATTGGAACTGTGTGGAGTCCCAACTAAGTGCTTGTTAATCACTTTTTTAATGAAGGTGATCGCATGCTATATGGTGAGTATGTAGTGATTTTACTGGTCACTGGGATTGGCGTTTTTGTCACGGGATTGGAGTGGAAAAGAATATGGATTGATGGACTTTAATATGTACAGTAAAGCCCTGTACACACGATCGGTTTTACCGATGTAAACAGTCCGATGGATTTTTTTCATCGGACAAACCGATCGTGTATGGGCCCCATCTGTCTTTTTTCCATTGGTGTCCAAAAATAGAACATGTTTTAAATTTTTTCCGATGGATAAAAAACTGATAGCAAATTCCGATTGTCTATGGGCAAGTCCATCGGTTAAAAAAACCCACGCATGCTCAGAATCAAGTCGACGCATGCTCAGAAGCATTGAACTTCATTTTTCTCGGCTCATTGAAGTGTTTTACGTCACCGCGTTTGGAACGGTCGGTTTTTTGACTGATGGTGTGTAGGGAAGACTGATGGAAGTCAGCTTCATCGGATTTCTGATGGAAAAATCCATTGGTTTAAAAACCATAGGAAATCCGATCGTGTGTGCAGGGCTTAAGCTTATAGAGACTGTGTTTGCACTGATAGGAATTGGTGTTATTTACTTGTTTCACATTTCCAATAATATTATAGAATTTGTTTATGTTATATATTGTTGAGATCATAGTATTTGTCTATATGTGATCAGACACATAGTATACATTGTTATGTTATTTTGTTTTTTGCTAAATATGTATTGATTTTTGGTTAAAGTGGAGTTCCGCCTGGATAAAAATAAAATAAAAGTCGGCAGCTACAAATACCGTAGCTGTTGACTTTTAAAATAAGGACACTTACCTGTCCTGGGAGCCCGCGATGTCGGCACCTGAAGCCGACCCGTCCCTTGGCTCCGGGTGCTGGCACCGGCATCCTTACTAAGGGAAACAGGAAGAGAAGCCTTACGGCTTCACAGCCTGTTTCCTACTGAGCATGCGCGAGTCGCGCTGCACTTTCTGAATGGTCCCTGCTGTCTTCTGGGACCTGTGGGTCTCCCAAAAGGCAGCGAGGGGGAGGAGGGGCCAGACACTACGTAGTTCGCCACACAATGTGCAGAGATCTTTCCCCAGAAGTGGGAGCATATACCTAGATTTGACAGGTATCTGCTCCCCCTCCACCCTGAAAGGTGGCAAATGTGGCACCGGAAGGGGGGGGGGCAGAATCCGATCAGCGGAAGTTCCATTTATGGGTGGAACTCCGCTTTAAGTATATACAATTAACACTAGCGCCCCCCTTCTTCTTACATTTATCTGTATCCTTTCCCCTTAACTACTAATACAGTGGAACCTTGGTTTACGAATAACGCGGTTAACAAGCAACTTTTGTTAAAAGTTTTGCTGAGTGTTGTCTCGCAAAACGAACAGAATTCAAGCTAATGGGGTGTGCAGTACCGCATTTGGCCAGAGGTACCGGTGACACTCGGAACGGTTCTGAGTCGTTCTGAGACATTTGGAAATACTCGGAATCATTTGGAAATACTCAGAAATACTCTGTTCCCGAGTGTTTCTGAACCTTTCAGAGGGTTACCGAGATCAGCCGAGCTGTCCCCAAGTATTTCCGAGGCTCTCCGGCGCCCCCCCCACCTCTGGCCACATGAGGTATTGCATGCCATAGAAGTCAATACGAATGGAATTATCTTTGTTTCCATTGAAGGAAACTCGCTTTGATATGCAAGTGCTTTGGATTACAAGCATTCTCCTGGAACGGATTATGCTCGTTATCCAAGGTTCCACTGTATACTAAAATACCTTGTCTCTGGATCGAAGAACCAAGACACAAAGGCCAGGACAAGGGGTGGGCGGGAGGGTCACCTGCCCTGGGCGCCATAGGGGTATTCTTTGTAAAGTGAAGCTTTACCTCATTTACTAAGCTCTGGAACAAATGCCCTTGCACAGTCTATTTGCTTTTAGTAAATCAACCCCTCAACGTCTAAAACATACATTTTCTTTACAATCGCATATAAACAAAATTTTCTTAAAATTCATAAAGTACCAACAGATGTATAATATTCCCATGCATATGCCCTTTGCTATCCACTAATTGGTCATCACAATCTGTCATATAAGTCAACAGACATTTTCTATCAGAATGCTCTGATAATTAATGGTGAGATGATGACAATGTCTAACGATGTTACGCATGTTACGCATTTCTCAGAATCGAGTCCACCTCCTAATACAGTATGGCAGTAATATATATATATATAGTTTCAGTTTGGCGTGCGTGGTACCGTAGACAATATCGGTCCCCCAGGGGGACTGCAGGGATATTACAAATCACGAATGGTGAGCCTCCAAAATTAGGCCTCATTCAGGGACTCTCAAATGAATAGATTATTTCCCCAAGATATCTTTTAATAATGCAGTCGATAAACTAGATATTTCCACCTCAAGTTACCGTATATTGTCCCCCGATATCTTTAAAGCAGAGCTCCAGTCTGTAAAAAAATAAATTAAAAGTCAGCAGCTACAAAAACTGTAGCTGCTGACATTTAACCACTTCAGCCCGGAAGATTTGGCTGCTCAATGACCGGGCCATTTTTTGCGATGCGGCACTGCGTCGCATTAACCGGCAATTGCGCGGTCGCGCGGCGCTGTACCCAAAAACAAAATTCGCGTAATTTTTTTCCCCACACATAGAGCTTTCTTTTGGTGATATTTGATCATCTCTGCGGTTTTTATTTTTTGCGCTATAAACAAAAAAAGACCGACAATTTTGAAAAAAAAAAACACAATATTTTGTACTTTTTGCTATAATAAATATCCCATTTTTTTTCTCAGTTTAGGCTGATATGTATTCTTCTACATATTTTTGGGAATAAAAAATCGCAATAAGCGTATATTGATTGGTTTGCGCAAAAGTTATAGCGTCTACAAAATAGGGGATAGATTTATGGCATTTTTTTTTTACTAGTAATGGCGGCGATCTGCGATTTTTATCGGAACTGCGACATTATGACGGACACATCGGACACTTTTGACAGATTTTTGGGACCATTGACAATTATACAGCGATCAGTGCTATGAAAATGCACTGATTACTGTAAAAATGTCACTGGCAGGGAAGGGGTTAACACTAGGGGGCGATCAAGGGGTTAACTGTGTTCCCTAGTGTGTGTTCTAACTGTGGGGGGAGGGGACTCACTATAGGAGATGACAGATCGTGGTTCCCAGCTATTAGGAACTCACGATCTGCATCTCCTCTACTCACAGAACTGGGCTGTGGGTGTTTACACACACGTCCCTGTTCTTCCTCTCGTGCCGGCGGTCATCGCGACCGCCGGTCACGAGCATTGGCACCTCTGCAGCGCCTGCTATCCCGCATAAAAGGAGTCGACGTACAGCTACGACGGCTCGCAGGATCGTGCCGACCTGCCGCAGTATAATGACGGCGGCAGGTTGGCAAGTGGTTAATATAAGGACACTTATATCCAGCGATGTTGGCTCCCCTAGCCGATTCATCAACCAGCTTTGGGTGCAGGCTCCGGCATCTCTAGTAAGGGACACAGGAAGTGAAGCCTTGCGGCTTTACAGACAGTTTCCTACTGCGCATGTGCGAGTCAGGCTGCACTTTCTGAATGGTCCTGCCATCTTGTGGGACCTCTGTGTGTTTCAGAAGGCAGCGGGGGGATGGGCCAGAAATGTTGTAGATCGCAGTGCGGCAATCTTACCCAGAAGGTGGGAGCAGGTACCTATCAAAACCAGGTACTGCCCCCCTAAAATGATCAAATGGCAGTGGAGGGTGGGTTCGGTGCGAACAAGCGGAGCTTCCCCGTTTGGGTGAAGCTCTGCTTTAATAATATACTCCATCCTTGGAGAGGCGGGGACGGGCCATGGAGCTTTCGGGACAACTCAACAGTTTTTATATGTCTGGTTGTGGGATCATCTTTTCCATTTCCATGTTTCAGCGGTAAATATTTTATTATTGTGTACATATATTGAAGCTTGTGCATGATGAAATTATGTATTCCCATAGAATTAACTATCCCCCTGAAGAAAACCACTACTGCACAGGTCGAAACGCGTCATTGTTCTATACATGGCTGACATTATGTAATGTTTTGCTTGATTGTGTTTACATCGCTGTTATGGAATATTTATTCTGCACAACCAGAGCTCATATTTTATTTGGAACATGACATAGAGTTTTGCTTTTTGATATAATAAAGAACTTTATAAATAGATACTGTTTTTTGATTCTGATACCATTGCTGCTAAAAAAAAACAACCTTGGGGGAACCTTCCCATATCACACTGTTCTGTTTCGGGGCTTGAAGTGGTTAATCAGCTTCACCCGTTCTGGATAGTCTCACGTCAGACGGTGTATCTGGTAAAATCTCTGCACAGCCTTTTAGAGGAAGCCCGGTTATCTCTCATTGGCAGCACTCTGATCAATTTCTTACGTGCCGTCAACATCTAAGATATGTTTTCAACTGAAGTTGTTTTCATTCAGTCCATTCAGCCTTGTTTTCTTACTATAGTCCACGGTAGACAAACTTTGGGATTATTTTTGCTCAGGGCGGATAATTTAGTGTGTTGCCTCACTTTCCGCGCCTGTCCTGCTCCGCTTGTTTATGTTGCGTTTTCCCGTCTTCCTGTATTATTTACGGCTGTTCTTGAAAATCTTTGGCTTTAGGTATCTGGAGGTTTCTCCGCTCCTGGCATGGGATGTGGTTTTTCCCTCTTGTAATTTAAAACGTGTCAAAGTGAAACATAGAATATCCAGCGTTCGGGTAACAAATGCTGTCCCATCATAGAAAAGGAACGGCAAAAATAAAGCATAACTATAAACAAATATAACAAAATATACATTTTATTAGTAGTGAAAGACATATAATGACTACACGTGGAAGTTAAAGTGGTATTAAACCCAAAAGCAAACATTTATTATATTGAATTTTACCAATTCTTAGATGTGATGGCTGCATTTGTTTCCTTTTTTTTAGGCATCCAGCCAGCAAGTCTGTTGTTTTTCAAAAGCACAAACTCTCCAGCAGAATGTATCCAATTACATGGATGAGATAAACCATTTATCACTGGCAGGGGTGATAAAGGTAAATAAAAACTCTTGCCTTGTAAAAGAACCCATCATAGGTGTGTGCAGTGCTGGGACAAGATCATATGAATCCCGCTGTCGGCTGATGTCACAGAACCAGTCCAGGCTGGGGCAAGATCGCCACAATATAGTCAGGATCCACCCACAGCCCTGGACTGGCACCTGGCTCAGCCTCTCAGTGAGCCGCTGAGAGCCTGAGCCGGCCGCTCCCGCCCCCTCCACAGCCCAGCGCCCTAGTGAGCGTGTGGGGGGGAACGGGTGCAGAGCAGAGAGCCGGTGACTGATAGTCACCGGCTCTCTGCTCATGGAGCTCTGAGAACTGAGCGATCGGCATTCTTTGATCACTCGGTTCTTAGTCTAATGCGGCGTACACACGATCGTTTTTCAGGCCATTTTTTAAACCAACGTTTTTCTTGTTTCCTCCCAAGCCTGTCTTGCATCCACACGAGCATTAAAAAAAACGCTCGAGCAAAACGCAGTGACATACAACACGTACGACGGCACTATAAAGGGGAAGTTCCGTTCGGATGGCGCCACCCTTCATGTTGGTAAAGTTTGTTGAGCGACGATTCGCGCTTTTCAGCCTTGTGCTTTTCAGTCCGTTACAGCGTGACGAATGTGCTATCTCCATTACAAACGCTAGTTTTACCAGAACGAGCGCTCCCGTCTCATACTTGATTCTGAGCATGCGCATTTTTTTTCACCTCGTAAAAGCATACACACTATCGTTTTTCACGTCGTTAAAAAAAATGACATGAAAAACGACGTGAAAAAATAGAGCATGTTCGAAAATTTTAATGGCTGTTTTTCACGCCGTTAAAAATGCTCTGGAGCATACACACGATCGGTTTTAATGGGCATTTTTAAAAATGGCATTTTTAACGGCATGAAAAACGATCGTGTGTACGCCGCATTAGAGCTGGGGGGAGACAGATGCTGCATCTACGTAGGTAAGTTTGATTCCTAAAAAAAAACCACAGCTCCGGAAGATTTATCCCCCTTCATTTTTTGCGATACGGTACTGCGTTACTTTAACTACTTGCTGACCAGCTGCCGCAGTCGTACTGCGGCAGGTTGGCACGGCTGCGCGAATCGCCGCCATTGTATGTCGGCTGCTTTAAGAAGCTATAGGGGGCACGCGTGCGCCGCCGAAGCCGATGTGCGTGGCCGGCGGCCGCGATGTCCACCAGCCACCCGCGATCGCTCCTCGGAGAGACAGAAAGGGGATCTGTCAATGTAAACAGACAGATCTCCGTTCTGTCAGGGAAGTAGAGAGAGATCTGCTGTTCCTAGTGATTAGGAACTGCGATCTGTCTCCTCCTCTAGTCAGTACACTCCCCCCACAGTTAGAATCACTCCCTAGGGAACATTTTACCCCTCGATCGCCCCCTAGTGTTAACCCCTTACCTGCCAGTGACATTTATGCAGTAATCATTGGCTATTTTTAGCTCTGATCGCTGTATAAATGTCACTGGCCCCAAAAAAATGTCAAAAGTGTCCGATCTGTCTGCCGCAATGTCGCAGTCCTGCTGAAATTTGCAGATCACCGCCTTTACTAGTAAAAAACTAATAAATTATAAAAAAATGACATAAATCTATCCCCTATTTTGTAGGTGCTAAAACTTTTGTGCAAACCAATCAATATACGCTTATTGCGATTTTTATTCCCAAAAATATGTAGAAGAATACATATCAGCCTAAAGTGAGAAAAAAAATGGGATATTTATTATAGCAAAAAGTACAAAATATTGTGTTTTTTTTTTTTTTTTTAAATTGTCGGTCTTTTTTTGTTTATAGCGCAAAAAAATAAAAATAAAAAATGCCATAAATCTATTCCCTATTTTATAGGCGCTATAACTTTTGCGCAAACCACTCAATATATACGCTTATTGCGATTTTTTTTTTTTTTTACCAAAAATATGTAGAATACAAACTGGTCTAAACTGATGCATAATTTTTTTTTTTTGGGGGGTGGGGGGATATTTATTATAGCAAAAAGTGACAAAAAGTATTGTTTTTTTTTTGTTTTGTTTTTTTAAATTGTCGCTTTTTTTTTGTTTATAGCGCAAAAAATTAAAAACACAGAGGTGATCAAATACCACCAAAATAAAGCTCTATTTGTGGGGGAAAAAAAGGACATAAATTTTACACCTATTGGGATTTCTTTTACCAAAAATATGTAGCCATACATATTGACCTTAACTGATAAAGAAATTTGTTTTTGTTTTTTTTTTTTAAATGTATTCGATATGTTGTTTTATTTATTTATTGCAGAAATTAAAAAAAAAAAAAAATATATAATTTTTTTCAAAATGTTCGCACATTTTTTGTTTATAGCATAACATTTTTTAAAAAATTCGCTCTTTTTTTGTTTATAGCGCAAAAAATTAAAACTGCAGAGGTGATCAAATACCACCAAAAAGAAGCTCTATTTGTGGGAAAAAAAAGGACATCAATTGTATTTGGGTACAACGTCGCATGACCGCGCAATTGTCAGTTAAAGCGACGCAGTGCTGTATCGCAAAAAATGGCCTGGTCATTAAGGGGGCAAATCCTTCCGGTCCTTAAGTGGTTAAAGGTGGAGCTTTTCTGAACACCAGGAATTTAGTCGTTCAGACTGGGAGCATTACACCGATTGAGTTCACAAACACATAGAAAGAAACTGTTTTTTTTCTGTAAGAGGTGAAGTGAAGGTTTGGGGATCCGGTAGGAGGCGAGGCGAGCTCTCTCGCAATGATTAATGCGGTCCCTTGATGGCAGCAGAGAGGAACTGTCAGTTTGAAGATGGTTTCCCGACACCCTCAGAATATTTTTCCACATAATCATTTTTTTTTCTTCTTTTTTTTTTTTTTTTTTTTTTAATGAAAGCTTGGAATAATTTGGAGCCGGGGAATAGGATAAATAACACTGGGAGACAACATTAAGAAATTATTTTAAATGATCTGCGGTCTCCAGGCACATGTTACTCAGTTTTATTGAAACAGTTTAATTACACAAGAAGCCGGCTCAGCAGTGTGTTCAGTTATGGAATAAGGAGACGGGGGGAGAAAAATTCACAAAGCCCACCGGGGGGATTCCACTTCTTCGAGAAAGGAAAATGAGTATTAACGTAAAAAATATAGTTATAATTAGAAGTGCGGTCGCGAAATACACTCTGTACTTTTGAACTTAGGCCCAAGGTGTACACAGAGCCGAGGAAAGGAGCATTTCCTGCTAAGGCTACTTTTACACTGAGTCGCTGGATGCGCTGGCGGTATAGCGGCGCTATTTTTAGCGCTGCTATACCGTCGTTTTTGTGGCGATTTGCGTGCGCTAGCGGGGGGTTATTAACCCCCGCTAGCGACCGAAAAAGGGTTAAAAACGCTCGCAATAACGCCTCTTTGCGGCGTTTTACGATCGTTTTGGAGGCGCTACCCCATTGATTTCAATGGGCAGGGGCGCTATAGGAACTATATTTTTAGCGCTCCTATTGCGCCTCAAAGATGCGGCTTGCAGGAGTTTTTTGACCCTCCTGCAAGCGCAACGCTCCAGTGTGAAAGCCCTCTGGGCTTTCACATTGGATACTATTGAGCGGCTTTTGTGGGGACTATTGCAGGCGCTATAGCGCCTGCAAAGCGCCTCAGTGTGAAAGGGGCCTAAGGAAACTTTGCAAAGAGCAAAATGGTTTGTGTTAACCACTTGCCCTCCTGAAGATTTACTCCCCCCCCTTACTGACCAGGCCATTTTCTTCCGATACGGCACTGCGTTACTTTAACTAACAATTGCGCGGTCATGCAACGCTGTACACAAATAAAATTTATTTTTTTTTCCCCCACAAATAGTGCTTTCTTTTGGTGGTATTTGATCACCTCTGTGTTTTTTATTTTTTGCACTACAAACAAAAAAAGACAGGCAATTAAAAAAAATATATATATATATATTTTACTTTCATTCAATAAAAAAAATCGAATTTCTTCATTAGTTTAGGCCAAATTTTATTTTGCTACATATTTTTGGCACAAAAAAAAAAAAATCCCAATAAGCGTATATTGATTGGTTACTTTCTGCTATGAAACATATTCCATAAAAAAAAAAATTAAAAATCGAATTTCTTCATAAATTTAGGCCAATATGTATTCTTCCAATGTTTTTGGTAAAAAAAGATCCCAATAAGCGCATATTGATTGGTTTAATCTAACTGACAATTGTGCGGTCGTGCGATGCTGTACCCAAATAAAATTGATGCAATTTTTTTCTCACAAGTAGAGCTTTCTTTTGGTGGTATTTGATCACCACTGTGGTTTTTATTTTTTGCGTTATAAACAAAAAAAATATTTTTTTGGGTTAAAAAAAAAAAATCCCAATAAGCGTATATTGATTGGTTTACTTTAACCGACCATTGCGCGGTCGTGCAATGCTGTACCCAAATAAAGCTTTCTTTTGGTGGTAAGGATAAGGGGAAGAAAGACAACATATATGGAAGGAAGGAAGGGTGTAGTGAAGGATAGGAGGGAAGAGAGAAGGCACACATGAAGGAAGGAAGGAAGGAAGGAAGGAAGGAACGGGAAGGAAAAGAAAGGAAGGAAAGGAAGGAAGGAAAGGTGTAATGAAGGATGAGATGGAAGAAAGAAGGCATACATGAAGGAGGTAAAGGAGGAAAAAAGGAAGTAAAGGTGTAATGAAAGATAAGAGGGAGGAAAGAAGGCATATGTGAAGGAAATAAAGGAGGAGGAAGGAAGGAAGGTGTAATGAAGGATAAGAGGGAAGAAAGAAGGCATACATGAAGGAAATTAAAGGAGAAATTAAAAAAAGGGAAATACTGAAGGAAGAAAAGGTATAACGAAAAAGAGTACAAGCAAAGGAAATTAAGAAGAAAGGAAGAAAGAGGGATGAAAGAAGGTATACATGAAGGAAATAAGGGAGGAAGAAAGGAAACGAGCAAAGGAAGGAAGGAAATGTGTAATGAAGGATAAGAGGGAAGAAGGAAGGCATACAGGAAGGAAGGGAGGAAGGGTGTAAGGAAGGAAGGAAAGGTGTAAGGAAGGGAGGAAAGGTGTAAGGTAGGAAGGAAAGGTGTAAGGAAGGGAGGGAAGGTGTAAGGAATGTAGGGAAGGTGTAAGGAATGTAGGACAGGTGTATAGCGCACCCACCCCAGACTTTACCTGCTTTTCTTAACTTGGCTCCTCCGCAGGAAAGACTGAGGCACACCGCACTACAAGCCCGTACCCTCCTGGATGGGGAGGTTGAGCGGTGTTAGTTTTCTCTGGCCTGCCTGCGGCTGGTGTTTGAATCCTCCTGAGCTGATCTCACTTCTTGGCTTGGCCAGAAACAAGTCCTTAATTCTCCCCAGTAAAGCCACTGTCCACACCAACTGAAAGTCCAACTTCTGTATTTATTTCACATGGATAATAAATAGTCCCTTTAAGAGCAGACAGGTTGAGACGAGACACAGGTCAGAGAAGGTGGGAGAGAGGTCCAGGCACAAACTCAAATCTTGGTTCTCTTACTGTTCTGATATGCACGAACAGGTTTGGCGTGCGATCTTTATCACAGACCTAATGAATATGAAAGTCACTGCCACTGACTTGGTGAAGATGGTCACTGCCACTGACCTGGTGTGCGTAGAGTCACTGCCACTATGACCTACAGAACATGCACTGCCTTCTTGGAGAACTTGGCCCTTGTCAAAGAGAAAAGCATCCCTCCGGAGAGTTACCAGAGGCCCTCACGGTCACCACGACTCTGCGCTGGGTCTTCAGAAAGGGTCACCTCCCTGGCCTTCTTGATCCAAGATACGGGTCCCCTTGCACGGCAGTACCCTGTGAGCTCTCGATCCTTAGCGGACCCCAGCCGAAGGTTGCTGGGCCCCGGGCCTCCTATTTAGTACCTCACCCCAGACTGAAGGTGTCTGGGATGGAGCAGCAACTTCACCTCCAGGCCTAGGGCACCCGGAAGCGACACCCACACCCAGGCCTAAGGTGTCTGGGTGTGGACCGACGACGACCATCAGCAGGCCTCCGGGCTTAGGGCACCCGGAGGCGACACACACACACACACCCAGGCCTAAGGTGCCTGGGCGTGGACCACCCACTGGAAGATTTTTATACCCTCTCCTGACAGGCACAGCAGGTGCCCCGCCGCACTGCTGTCAAGAGGGGACAAGAAAAGGCACAACCCTGTACTGCGGTTCAACCCGGGCCTATGGCAACAGCGACACCTATAGGCTCCAGGTAACTACACATCAGTACTATCTCCCAGGGACAGAAATGGTCCATGAACCCTAACAATTTGTGTATCTGAGCCTTATTACCACTCAGATACTTCCCTTAAATATAGCACCCCGCTACAGGTGTGAGGAAGGAAGAAAAGGTGTAAGGAAGGAAGGAAGGGAAGGTTTAAGGAATGTATGAAAGGTTTAAGGAAGTGAGGAAAGAAAGAGGACATGCACAAAGGAAACAACATAGAAAGAAAGAAACGGGGAAGGAAAGGAATGAGGAAGGATGAGAGGGAAGAAAGAAGGCATACATGAAGGAAATAAATCAGAAAGGAAGAAACGAGGAAGGAAGGGCGTAAGGAAGGATAAGAGGGAAGAAACAAGGTGTAAATAAAAGTGAATAAATGAGAGAATGGAAGGAGGAAGGTAAGAAAAAGGAAGGAAGGAAGGAAGGAAGGAAGAAATGATGAAAGAAGGAAAGGTGGAAATAAATAAACAAGGAAATAAAATAGAAAGGAAATGAGAAATGAAAGGAATAAGGATAAATGAGAGGGAAGAAAGAAGGCATAAATGAAGGAAAGGAGAAAGAAGGAAGGAAGAAATTGTGTAGTGAAGGATAAGAGGGAAGAAAGAAGGCATACAGGAAGGAAGGAAGAAAGGAAGGAAGGAAGGAAGGAAGGAAGGAAGAAAGGGTGTAATTAAGGATAAGGGGATGAAAGACGACGTATATGGAAGGAAGGAAGGGTGTAGTGAAGGATAGGAGGGAAGAAAGAAGGCATACATGAAGGAAGTAAAGGAGGAAGGATGGGAAGGAAGGAAGGAAGGAAGGAAGGAAGGAAGGAAGGAAGGAAGGAAAGGTTTAATGAAGGATAAGATTGAAGAAAGAAGGCATACATGAAGGAGGTAAAGGAGGAAAGAAGGAAGTAAAGGTGTAATGAGTGAGTGAGAACTTATATAGCGCTGCAAATGCGAACTAAATTGCCTCAAGGCACTTTGCATCCGGTGTCGTCCTGATCCTTCAGAAGAGGTGGGTCTTAAGTTTTTTCCTGAAGGCTCAATGGTTTTCTTCTATACGGATGTCCGTGGGTAGAGCGTTCCATAGCCGTGGTCCTTGGACTGCAAATCTTCGTTCTCCCTTCGATTTGTAGCGGGACTTGGGGATGTGGAGGAGGTTTTGCTTGGTTGATCGGAGACTGCGTTTGGGGGTGTAGTGTTTTATCTTCTCGCATAAATATTGAAGAGCGTTTCCTTGTGTGAACTTGTGGATCAGGCAGAGGGTCTTGAACGTGACCCGGTCCTTTACGGTCCACCAATGCAGGGTCCTCAATGAAGGGGTGATCGATTCCCAAGGTTTTTTCCCTGTTACCAGTCTGGCAGCTGTGTTCTGGATGACTTGTAGGCGTGAAATCTGATATTTAGGTAGTCCTATGTAGAGGGAGTTTGCATAGTCGAGTCGGGAGTTGATGATTGTCCCAACTACTACTGCTGTGTCCTCTTCTGGGATGAAGGGGATGAGTCTACGCAGCAGGCGGAGGAGATGGTACGATCCGCTGACTACTGATCCTTATGTGCATCCATCGACATCTCCGAGTCAAAGATGACTCCGAGACTTTTGACTTTGGTGCTCGGGGTAATGGTCTGTCCAAGAATGGTGGGTGGTGTACAAGAAGTCTTTGCTTTTGACTTTAGGTTTGCGTGGAGGAGAAGAAGTTCTGTTTTGGATCCATTGAGTTTGAGGGAACTCTCAGTCATCCAATCATCGATCAATGTGAGGCACGTTTCCAGTCCGTGATATTGGTCTTTTTTTCCGGTGATACGAAAGTAGAGTTGGGTGTCGTCAGCGCATGAGTGGTAGCACAGGTCCTGTTTGCTGATGATTTTGAGGAGTGGGCGGAGGTAGATGTTAAAGAGCACGGGTGAAAGGGGTGATCCTTGAGGGACTCCGCAAGAAATTGCGCGAGTTTCAGAGGTGAAGGCTCCTAGTTTCACTGTCTGGGAGCGGTTTTCTAAGAAGGATGCGAACCAGGGTAGGTCAGGGTCTGCGACTCCTGCTACTTCTTTGAGGCGGATGAGTAGGGTTTTGTGGTCTACTGTGTCGAACGCTGCACTGAGATCCAGCAGCACCAGAAGACATGATTCTCCGTCATCTGCTGCTTCGAGGGCGTCATCCCATATTTTAAGAAGGGCTGTTTCTGTGCCATGGCCTGGGCGGAAGCCTGATTGTAGAGGATCCAAGAGTTTGTGGGTGTCCAAATGGTGTTGTAGCTGTTGTACTACTACTTTCTCCATGATCTTTGAGATGGTGTTGAGACTTGTTACCGGTCTGCGGTAGTTTGGGTCTTTAGGGTCGCGGTTGGGCTTCTTTAGGAGGGGTTTGACTATGCCTTGCTTGAGGGAGATCGGAACAATACCTTCTTTGAACGATTGATTTACGAGATGTGTTATGGTGGGTGCCAAGATGTCGGTACATTCTTTCAGGAGTTTTGTAGAAATTATGTCATTTGGTGATGTGCTGTCTCAGACTTCTGATGATGTTTTGGTGATGTCGATGGTGATCGGGACCAGCGAAAATATAAACGATTGTATATTGATTTCCTCTTCTTGTTTAGGCTGAGTGAGGTTGTTTTTTTTCTTTTGAAGAATTTCTCGAATGTTTTCGATTTTGTTGATAAAAAAATCTGGTAGTTCATTGCAGAATTCTTGAGTTTCGTTTGCTGGGGGGTCCAAACAGGTGGGGTTCATAGTTTGAGCGACTAGTTTGAAAAGTTCGCGAGGTCGGTTTAGGGCCTTTGAGATGGTGTTTGAGAAGTGTTCTTTTTTTGCTTTGAAGATCGCTTTGTGGTATTTATTAGTGAGTGCTTTATAGTTAGTGTGGTTTTCTTTTGTTGGGTTTCTTCTCCAGGCTCCTTCAGCTCTTCTGCGTTCTTGCTTCAGTAGAAATGAAAGATAAGAGGGAGGAAAGAAGGCATATGTGAAGGAAATAAAGGAGGAGGAAGGAAGGAATGAAGGTGTAATGAAGGATAAGAGGGAAGAAAGAAGGCATACATGAAGGAAATAAAAGGAGAAATGAAAAAAAGAGAAATACCGAAGGAAGGAAAGGTATAACGAAAAAGAGTACAAGCAAAGGAAATTAAGAAGAAGGGAAGAAAGAGGGATGAAAGAAGATATACATGAAGGAAATAAAGGAGGAAGAAAGGAAACAAGCAAAGGAAGGCAGGAAATGTGTAATGAAGGATAGGAAGGAAGGAAGGAAGGAAGTAAAGAAAGAAAGGAGAAAGAATGGAAGGAAGAAGGAATGGGAAAAAGAATGATGGAGGAACAAAGAAAGAAACAACTTTTCAGAAATACTGAGTAGTATAATTCTCTTCTTCCATAGCAGATCGGCCCTGCTAGTATCTGTAGTTCCACAGAATGAGCGATAACACCACCTGATCACATCCATGGATTCTTAGATTGGTAATTTCTCTGTTCCGGGCTTGACACCCTGTTGTCTTTTGCCGCTCTCTACAGCCAGTATTGTCATTACAGTTTGGTGGGAGGAAGAATTGTTTACTGCTTAACCATTCTGCTAACAACATCTTCAGGCTAATATATTCCAAACTGTCCCATTTTCAAAGGTAAATCATCAACTTTTTGACAGCTGAAGTGCCATTAATTCAGGGAAGGAGTAAATCTAGTGAGGATTGAACGTCTGCTGGATTTAAGTTAGTGATTAATCTTGATTCATAGTTACAAGATTGGCAAAAAAAAGCTTACCGCGGCGAAGAATGGAAAAATACATTACCGGCGCTAATTTTACTCAAAACACACCGGGTTTGTCAGAAATAGATAATTATTTCACGGCACCTAGTGATTACTGTCTAAATTATAATACCCCGTGGATTTAATTCAGCCGTCTCTTCCTGTCTTTGAAAAAAAACAGACAAGAAGTGAAATAAAACCGTAGAACGACGCAACATCAAAATTACCTTTGTTAATTGTGTAAAGGGTGCACAAATTACATTAGGATCCCTTGCAGTTCATTAGCACAACACAGAAATCATACATTCACCTCCCTTGTTTTACTCTTCACAGACAGCCTAAGCTCGGCAGCTGAGCCCAGCAGTTCTAATTGACCTGGGAAACTGCAGGGCTGGCAGAAAACCAAGAACCATGGCTAATGAGCAGGTATTTTACAGATAAATAAGGCACTTAATGGGTAAAACGCTCACATTTGTTATAGAACAGTTACCTGGAATGTGACAGCAAAACCATCAATTAAAGGGGCTATTTTATTGTTCTCTTTAACTGCTTTGTGTAGATATTAAAGGTGAACCCCAGGCAAACAGATTAAATACATAGACAAACACTGTTTAACACGTGCACCCAGTTCTGAGATTTACACAGCTCTGCCACACAGAGAAGGGCTGAAGACCTGATTTTTTCCTGCTGCAGTTAAGCAACACTTACAGGCAGGGCCAGGATAAGGTGTGGGCAGTGCCCTGGGCACTGTGGTATCATGTGAGCAGGGCCTGTGCTAGACAATTTTGCGCCCTAGTCAAGACCAGCCACCCCTGACCCCCCTTAAAAAAAAAAAAACTTCACCAGTAGTTCTTCTTCACCCCTCCTAGCACACATCTTTTTTTTCCCCTCAAATTTTCCACCCTAGCACAAATCCTCTCCCCCAAAACCCCCCTCCCTAGCATAAATCCCCCCAATCCCGTCTCTTAGCACAAATCCCCCTAAATCCCTTCTCCTAGCACAACCGCTTCCAAATTACCCTTCCCAGTGTAGAAGGCATGTTGTAATGCAATTTCTCTTTTTTGGCCACAAGATGGAGATATGGAGAGGATTACTTGTCCTTCCAGAAAACTCAGAGACATCGAGGACACTGGGAAAAAGGGGAGTTTCAGGAAGAGCTGAGAAGGCTGGGGTGATTTGAGAGGAAGAGAGAGAGAAAGTCTAGAAGCCCAGGAAATGAAAAGGCTTTGACAGGACAGTGCAGAGATAGAGAGGATAGACTGAGGTGGCTGAAGAGAGAGAGAGACCAAGCCACACAAGCCCTTGGGTGGCGTGACAGTTTGAACTCCACCTGAGAGAGAGAAAGAGCCACGCTGACATGAAGGAGTGTGTGATGGAACTCCACCTGAGAGAGAGAGAGACACGTTTTGCCGAAGACTGCTGCCAAGAGACTGAGGAGAAAGGAGCCAGGAACAGTGACACCCACACGGTACACCACCGTTCGGCCCGGAGACCCTGCTCAGCAACTCAGTGCCGCCTAGCCCAGTGGAGATGACCCACACCGCTTCAAGGATCACAATACCCATCCAGGTGTCAAGTTGGCCACTGTCCAGTCACCTTGCCAGTATAGCTACCAGTCACCCTGATCAGCTTACAGGAGGTGATCTGGTGCCTTACAATATTGCCAGGAGCCCTAACCAGCATTTGGAATCTCCATTGTGTCATCGCACAGAAGATTGTTGAGCAGGTGAAAACCCAAACATCCTTCTTAACACAGTACAGACACTGCATGCAGACACCTATTCCCCTTTCTAGTGTCAGAGGATGCTTGTTTGGAAATGAAAAAAAGGGAAGAACAAAGGCGCACCAGCCTGGTGTGATAAAGTTTAGGATAATTTATTTAAAATACAAGCAATAGAAAGGTACTCACAAAACTAGTACAAAAGTTCGCATTGTACAAACGGTGCCATGGAGGCTGCAGCATGTGAAACCCAAACCACACTTCGACCGATCAAGGTGACCGTGATGGGGCGCACTACCGGCTGATGCGTTTCGAAGCGCCTAGCTTGTTTGGAGCTGCCACCTTTAGCCAGTCTGTTCTTACAAACCACTACCTAACGAAATATCCTAGATGATTACTGTCTCACTTTTGCTTTTTACAAAGGGCCCCAACGTTTGCTAGCAGAATACATTAGTACTCTTCAACCCAGGACCAGTAACGTTACAGAGCTGTCCTTACTGTACCTGTTTAACTCATTTTTTTTTTGTGTGTTGTTCACCTCTCAATGGTGTTTGTGGCCCAGAAGGAGCTGAGAAGTTGACAAACCTTCTCCCCTCCCTCTCAACCCTGTGTTATGTGCATATAGTTTACTGTCTTTTCTATACTTACAGTTGCTACTATGGAAGGTTGTAGTTTCTCTTTTGTATTGATTCTCTGTGGGAGAATTCTTGTGGGGGGGGGGGGCAGTTTGGCATGTTCGCCCTGGGCTATAGATGACCTTAACCCGGCACTGCTTACAGGTCTGATGAGCTCATCTCTCTGTCACTCTGCTCTCTTCTGCTATTAGCATGTTCTATTATAACACACAGCAGCACAACTTGACTCCTTGTGCTGCCGTATTTTATAAAGCCTAGTACACAGGGGCCGAAAATCACCCGGTTCTGCACACACGGCTGACTTTAATTCTGTGTGTACAGCTGTCTATTCAACTGCAGCTGGTCTAACAACTGTCAAAGGAAAAGATCCATAAGCCGCACATAATTAAGAAGACACATGTGCATGAATTGAGATGAATGGCAGCCTCAGCCCAGACTCCAGCCGGGTCACGCCCCTAATGCGTGTGCAGGAGAGGAGAGTGGAGGGTATGAAAGTGGGCATTATGTGTAAGAGAAGAATGCAGAGGGTATGACAGTGAGCATTATGTGCAGGAGAGGAGTGTGGAGGATATGACAGTGGGCCTTATGTGTAGGAAAGGGGTGTGGAGTGTAGGATGGAGGACAGTATGTGTAGGAAAGGAGTGCAGAGGGTAAGACACTACGCATTATATGTAGGGAAAGATTGCAGAGGTTGTGTGATGGTGGGCAGTATGTGTAGGAATCGAGTGTGGCATGTATTAAAGTGGACAGTATGTGCAGGAGAGGAGAGCAGAGAGTATGATAAAATGCATTATGTTTACCAAAAGGGTGCTGATGGTATGACAGTGGACAGTATGTGTAGGAGAGGCATACTGATTGTATGACAGTGGGAATTATGTGTAGGAGATGTGTGCGGAGGGTATGACAGTGGACATAATGTGTAGGAGAGCAATGCGGAGGGTATGACAATGGGCATTATATTTAGGAGAGGAGTGCGGAGGAAATGACAGTGGGCATAATGATTAGGACTGGAATGCTGAGGTTATTACAGTGGACAGCATGTGTAGGAGATGTGTGCAGATGTAATGACAGTGGGTAATATGTGTAGGAGAGGAGTGTGGAGGGTATGACATTGAGTATTATGTGTAGGAGAGGAGTGCAGAGGGTATGACAGTGGGTAATATGAGCAGGAAAGGAGTGTGGAGGGTATGACTGTGGTCTATATGTGTGGAGAAGAAATGCGGAGGATATGACAGTGGGCAATATGTGTAGGAGAAGAAAGCAGAGAGTATGACAATGGGCAATGCGTGTAGGAGAGGAATGCAGAGGGTATGACAGTGGGCAATATGTGTAGGAGGGGAATGCGGAGGGTATGACAGTGGACATTATATGTAGGAAAGGAGGGCGGAGGGTATGATAGTGGGCATTATGTGCAGCAGAGGAGTGTGGAGGGTATAGCAGTGGGTATTATCTGTAAGAGAAGAGTGCAGAGGGTATGACAGTGGACAGTATGTGTAGAAGAGGAAAGCGGAGGGTATGACATTGGGTAGAGGGTATGACAGTGGGCATTATGTTATGAGAGGAATGCAGAGGGTATGACAGTGGGCAATATGTGTAGGAGGGGAATGCGGGGGGTATGAAAGGGGGCATTATGTGTAGGAGAGGAATGCAGAGGGTATGATAGTGAGCATTATGTGTAGAAGAGGAATGCAGAAGGTATGACAGTGGGCATTATGTGTAGGAGAGGAGTGCGTAGGGAATGACAGTGGGCAGTATGTGTAGGAGAGGAATGCAGAGGGTATGACAGTGGGCATTATGTGTAGGAGAGGAATGATTATGCAGAGGGTATGACAGTGGGCAGTATGTGTAGGAGAGAAATACAAAGGGTATGACAGTGGGCATTATGTGTAGGAGAGGAATGATTATGCAGAGGGTATGACAGTAGGCAGTATGTGTAGGAGAGAAATACAAAGGGTATGACAGTGGGCATTATGTGTAGGAGAGAAATGTGGAGGGTATGACAGTGGGCAGTTTGTGTAGGAGAGGAATGCAGAGGGTATGACAGTGGGCAGTATGTGTAAGAGAGGAATTCCAGGGGAATGACAGTGGGCATTATGTATAGGAGAGGAATGTGGAGGGAATGACAGTGGGCAGTATGTGTAGGAGAGAAATACAAAGGGTATGACAGTGGGCATTATGTGTAGGAGAGAAATGCGGAGGGTATGACAGTGGGCAGTTTGTGTAGGAGAGGAATGCAGAGGGTATGACAGTGGGCAGTATGTGTAGGAGAGGAATTCCAGGGGAATGACAGTGGGCATTATGTATAGAAGAGGAATGTGGAGGGAATGACAGAGGGCAGTATGTGTAGGAGAGGAATGCAGAGGGTATGACAGTAGGCAATATGTGCATGAGAGAGGAATGGAGTGGTGTTGATGTAGCAGTAGGGGAGTACCGTATATACTCGAGTATAAGCCAAGATTTTCAGCCCTTTTTTTGGGCTGAAAGTCCCCCCCTCGGCTTATACTCGAGTCAGTGTACCTTGGGCGCCCATTTTTTAAAATTCGCGCTCCCTTCTGGTCCCGTGCGGTTCCGTGATATGCGATTTACACTGTGTTTAGTGATCCGCCAATCACGGCCTTCTCCTCTTGTTCGAGGATGAAAGAACGTCCGTGATTGGCGGATCACTAAACACAGTGTCTGCTGGGAAAGTCCGAGGATGAGAAGATGGCCGTGATAGGCGGAACACTGAACACAGTGTCAATCGCCTATCACGGAACCGCACGGGACCAAGAGGAAGCCGCAAATTTAAAAAAATGGACGCCCGCAGCGCGATGGACATGGGAGGTGATCTTTCCTTCGCTGTAGCAAGCAGAAGGTGAGTGTGGATAATGGGCACAGTGAGGTAATGGGAACAGTGAGGTAATGGGAACAGTGAGGTAATAGGCACATTGAGGTAATAGGCACAGTAAGGTAATAGGCACAGTGAGGTAATAGGCACAGTGAGGTAATAGGCACAGTGAGGTAATAGGCACAGTGAGAATGGGCGCAGTGAAGCTGCAAATGGGCATTGTTGACCCTCATTTCCACTTACAGTAGCTGCTGCATTTTTACCCTCGGCTTATACTTGAGTCAATACGTTTTCCTAGTTTTTTGTGGTAAAATTAGGGCCTCGGCTTATACTCGGGTTGGCTTATACGCGAGTATATACGGTAAATGGAAAGTGACTATAAACAAAAGATCAGCGGAGGGAAGAAGGGTTTTACCTTAAAATGCTGGTAACCCCATAGCTATCATCTCTTGGCAAATTTTGCTATGAGGCTGTTTGAGGTATCTATTGAGGAGAGAGGATATTGAAGACATTTTTCATGATAAAAAGTTCAGAGGAATTAATATTTTTAATAATAAATTTTTTCATGCTGAGCTATGTTATAGTTGTGTTTGTAAACTGAACATTTTGATGTGAAAATGATTATGAAATGAAATAAGAGTGACTCATTTGTCTTAGCGAATGATCTCCCTGCTGATCATTTTTACCCTGTCTGGAGTTCCCCTTTAATTCCCGCTCTATTCGCAGTTACTGAAGAGCAAAGTAATTCATGTCTGGGCACTAATTACATGACACCGTTAAGAGTTCATATAAAATACTTTCATGAACTTTAATTTCCTTCCCTCGGCCGTTGTCTGGACTTTCTTCTCTCCTTATCCATTCTGCTGATTCACGCAGCTTCTGCTCAATCCAACTGGCTCTTTGGGCCAATAAACATGAAAGCACTTTCATTGCTTTCCGGAAATTAGAAATGGAATCTGCTTGCTTAATGTGTAGTTCTTTAAAACTTAATGGGCATCTTTATTGTGCGGCATTATGCGACTGTACATAGATAGCACAGTGGTACATGCGATGGGGCAATCAGTTGCACGCTGCTGCAGCCTTGGAGCCTATAATAACTTTGTTCTTCTCATGTGAGACTAACTGTCTATAGGAAGTAACACAGCTACATTGGCAGACCCGCCGACTTGCCCCAGCGGGGGTTGGTTATGGCTTGGGCTGCCTAAACTTTGTCGAAGAGAGGGCTGGCTGCTAAGAAAATATGGCGCAGTAACACAATGGAAAGCGTTTTTAACCTGCAGGCCAAATTATATTGCTCCATTGGACAGGGACGCAGTTAAAAATCATGGGGATCCATAGAAATTGTTTTAATGCCCCCCCCCCCCAGCTTACTCTATCTGTAGTACCAGGCAGTGCCAACTGTAAAAATTCATATCATTGATCTTAATATAAAGTATATCTAAATCAAGCATACACCGCAGGAGAGCTGTCAGCTTAGAGAGTAGAGTGGGCGAACAGTTCGAGCCGAGCAAAAGTTCAGCCCGAATATCATCTGTTCAGCGAACACCCTAATTTGCAGGGTGCTTGGCTGGATGTTCGGTTGGTGACGTCACAAGAGGGGTGGTGCCACCAGGTGATGTCCCTAGGTGGCCCCGCCCTTTACCTCTTTAAGAACTGTCAAACAGTGGAACAGGCATTCGGCGGTTAGCGGGCATCATGATCGACGATGGATCTACATCGGAGGACATATTTTTTTAATAAATTAATTATCAAAAACTGTCTTCACTTATTTTTGACACTTTTTTTATGAATGATTAGGGGTACAATGTACCCCTACTCATTAACATAGGGAGGGGGCCGGGATCTGTGGGTATCCCACAGACCCCCACAACTACAGCCCAGGTTTTTTTTTCGGGAAAAGGTCCCTGCCCCAATCAACATGGAGATAAGGTGCCGCCGGGTGCCACCATTTGTACTAAGGGAACCCGGCAGTGAAGCCTCGTGGCTCCACAGCCGGCTACCTACTGCGCATGCGCGAAGCGCGCTGCACTCTCTTACTGGCCCAGCAGCAGGGGAAGGAGAAGGGAGGAGGAAGGGGGGCCAAACTTCTGACATACTTCGCCGTGGCAAGATCCGACAGAAGTGGGGAAGGGTACCTATTAAAAACAGGTAGCCGCTCCCCCCTTCTCCCGAAAGGTGCCAAATGTGGCACCGGAGGGGGGGGGGGGGAGACAGATAAGCGGAGCTTCCACTTTTGGGTGGAACTCAGCTTTAAGCCTCTCATCCCTGTGTTCTGTTGTCCTACCTGCCACAGACTATAAATACTGACCCGTGTTCCCAAGATCTCTGTGCTGTAAAAGACTCTTTTCTGCATGTCCTTACAGAGTATCCAGAAGCTGCCTGCTCAGGTGAATCAGAGGGCTGTAACCCTGGAGCCATTAGCAGCAAAACCCATCACTCCTTGTGAGGTGCTCTTGTGAAAACCAGACCGGTCCTTAGACCTTGCGCCTTGGTACTTCTAAGAACCCTTACCTTCATCAAACATGTGGGCATGCTGAGTACTATTCCTTCACTGCCAACAGGTATCCTGCTTCTCTAAGGTTCCACTGTTGCTCTATGTCTCCTCATTGGCCTACACCACCACCAAGCCAAACTGCTTATACCCCTGCTTAGCCAGTATGCCCCGTGTATTATAATGGGGGGGATTTACGAAAACTGGTGCGCACACAATTTGGTGCAGCTGTGCAAAGTAACCAATCACCTTCTAAGATTGTCAGAGCTTTTAGAACAAGCCAAAGTTAGAAGCTGATTGGTTACTATGTACAGTTGCACCATATTCTATGTGCCCCAGTTTTAGTGTTGCTTTTGCTGTACTTACACGGATGTTGCAGTCATGTTGAAACAGGAAGGGGCCATCCCCAAACTGTTCCCACAAAGTTGGGAG
Organism: Rana muscosa; assembly: GCA_029206835.1. Lineage (NCBI taxonomy): Eukaryota > Metazoa > Chordata > Amphibia > Anura > Ranidae > Rana > Rana muscosa. The sequence continues at coordinate 365,704,533 of CM055125.1, forward strand.
AATGAAATTGTCCAAAATATCTTGGTATGCTGACTAGGGTGACCACGTGTCCTGGATTGCCCGGGACAGTCCCGCATTTTGCAGGTCTGTCCCGGGCACATTCATTCCAGGACAATACAGTGTCCCGGAATGAATCTGACGCAGCCACCCCCCGGGCTGATCTGATTCCCCCAAAAAAGGCCTTCACATTACCGCTTTACTCACTGACAGTACTTGTCCTGGCCGGGAATGCCTGTGGGAGCACAATCCCGCCCCCTGCTTGTGATTGGAGAAATCATAAATCCCGCCTCCTGTGTCCAATCACTGCTGTGATTCGTTACAGCACAAGCAGATTTTTGGGAAGGGAGGGTGTCCCTGAATGGTAGTTTGGAAATGTGGTCACCCTAATGCTGACACCTTAGGAGTTTCCTTCACTGGAACTAAGGGGCCAAACCGAACCCCTGAAATACAACCTCACACCATAATTCCCGATCCACCAAATGATTTGGACCAGTGCACAAAGCAAGGTCCATAAAGACATGGATGAGCGAGTTTGGGGTGGAGGAACTTGACTGGCCTGAACAGAGTCTTGACCTCAACACCATAGAACATCAGTGCCTGACCTCTCAAATGTCCTTCTGAAAGAATGGTCAAACATTCCCATAGACACAGGCCTCGTACACACGGCCGAGATTCTCGTCAGGAATAAAACGTTGTTTTTCCTGACGAGAATCTTGACAAAGAAACTTGTCCCGGCCGAGTGTACACACGTACGATTCAAAAGAACCGCCGTTCTTTTGAATGGCACGAACGCGGTGACGTCATCGACTATGATGAGCGCGCGCTCGTCACATTCGATGCCGTCGCCGCCATCTTGCTACACCCTATGCCTATGCCTAGGAAGCTACCGTGCATGCGTTAAAGTCATTTCGAGCATGCGCGGGTTTCCACGGCGACAGGTAAGTGTACACACGCTCGGGTTTCTCCTCGAGAAACAGGCCGACGAGATTCTCGACGAGAAAAAAGACCGCAGGTTGTCTTTTTTCTCGTCGGGGAATCTGGGCAGTTTTCTTGACGAGAAAACTGAAACCCGCGTACACACAGCCGGTTTTCTCAGCAAGAAAGCTCTCCCGGCAGTTTTCTTGTCGTTTTTTGCCGAGAAAACCGGTCGTGTGTACGCGGCCACACTCCTAAACCTTGTGGACAGCCTTCCCAGAAGAGTTGAAGCTGTTATAGCTGCAAAGGGTGGGTCAACTCAATATTGAACCCTACAGACTGGGAAGTCATTAAAGTTCATGTGCGTGTAAAGCCTCGTACACATGGTTGGACTTCCCTCGGACTTTTCCGTGGTTTTTTGTCCGAACAGAGTTGGTTGGGAACACCCATAGCATACACACGCTCAGACTTTTCTGCAAACTTCCTAAAACTTCTTACAACATTGCATGTTTTTTCTGCTCTTTTCTGCTCTTTACTGCCACCCTTTGGTCAACTTCTGCTATTGTTGGTTGATTTTAACATTAGTTGTTTTGTCCATCGGACTAAAGTCCGATGGTTATCTGTACACACGGTCGGACTTTGCTCCATCGGACTTTTGTTGGGCAAAAGTTTGTCCGTTTGAAGACCCAACTTTTGTCCGATGAAATCCAAAACCAAACGAAAAAAGTTTGTCCGATGGAGCGTACACACGGTCGGATTGTTGGTCCAACTTGCTTAAAACGAAGTTTGTTGGGCAAAAGTCCGACCGTGTGTACGGGGCTTAAGGCAGGAGTGCCAATACTTTTGACAATATAGTGTATGTGAAATATTACAGAGAAAAACATCCCATAGGAAGTACATAAAAACACTTTGTGATAACGCTTATCTATAAAAACACAGACGACACAAGTTCTCACCTGTCTCTTCACAACAGTATAAACTTTCCCACAACAAGAAAAACGTAATCAACTGTATCGCCAAGAACACAAATCAAATGAACAATTTTTAGAGGAAGAATTTCTGCCGATCGTTACATTTCATGTTTGCTGCTGCTAAAATGTTACATTGTGATTTACAAGTCGCCACATTACACCGGCAGGGTGTTAAAAATTAGAAAATGAATATATTCATCAAGATGTAAGTTCCACTTTATCATTCCGGTCTTTACTACGGCCTTATTTCACGGAAAGTTATGTAAAACGTGTCTGGGGGGGAAATTTATCGCCGAATCTAAACAAGTTCCCGCTGAGCTGTAATTTCAACTGTAAGTCTTAAAACAATTTGTAATTTTGTAATCGCAGTCTGGCAAGGCTTTTCAACTTTGGAAACACGTTGAGATGATGTGGGTTTTATATTGTGGCACCCTACGTTTTCAGGAGAGAATTTATTCCGGAGGAGAATTATCTGCTCGGCAAGTTTTTCGCTCCGGGTCAGTCTGAAGATCTCGCATGAAAAAATCTGTATCACATTTGGCGTGAAATGTTGTTGCAGTTCGCTATACAGCCCCCAGCTGCTGTTTTCTGTCTTTGCGTAGTATGGTGCAATAGTTCCTTTGTTGTAAAGCTTTGCTCTATGTATGGTTGCATTCAATGGGGGATGATTTACTAAAACTGGTGCACGCAGAATCTGGTGCACCTTTGCATAGTAACCAATCAGCTTCCAGGTTTTATTGTCAAAACTTAATTGAACAAGCTGAAGTTAGAAGCTGATTGGTTACCACACACAGCTGCACCAGATTCTGAGTGCTCCAGTTTTAGTAAATCTCCCTTCAATGTGTTAGGCCCCTTTCACACGGGACGGATCCGTGATGATCCGCCCCGTGAACCTCCGCTTGCTCAGCGGGGATCACTCCGCTGATCCCCACTGAGCCGGCGGATGATAGGGAGGTCCCTGCACACGGTGCAGGGACCATCCTGTCAGATCTCCACTCTCCCCTATGGGGGGATCGGATGAACACGGACCGTCTGTCCGTGTTCGTCCGATCCGCTCTGCAGACGGATTGAAAAATAGGATTTTCCTCCATCTGCAGAATCGGAGGATCGCGGACCCGGATGAGATTGGGTGTCAGCGGATGTTCATCCGCTGACACCCGCTATCTCATAGGGACCAATGTATGTCCCTTTTTCATCCATAAACGGATGGATGAAAAAGTGGACATACGATCCCCGCATGTGTGGAAGGGGCCTTATTGTCACATGTCTGGTCCGAACCCACATCCTCATATACTGTCCCAACACAAGTGGTAGTTCTTTGACTATTTGCATGGAAAAGGATTGTTTTTCGTTTTTGCAAAAGACAGCTCAAGCTCCAGTGTTGGCTGCTCATCATTGCCTTGGACTGGCTTCCTAATGGTAGAATTTCCCACCCCCAGGGCAGGTGCTAGACTATTTTGCACCCTAGGCAAGACCAGCTACTTGCACCCCCCAGCCCCCCCCCCCCTTGTCAGCAATGTTATATCTGTGAAGAAATACTGGAGATGAAATACACTCCCCTGAATGAACACAAGGCTGTAACAGAATCACCAGTCCAGCTGCACCATCCAGGGAAAGAGACAAAGGGTAGTAGCACCGGTGCCACCACAAGGCCAAATGACCTGCAAAACCATCCTATATACCCCCCATGGGAGAGAACACACCACCCACACCAGTATCCCATCCGGTGCACAGTGCTCACCTGGATCAAGACCTACAGCAGAGCCAATGACTGCTGTTGCCATCTTGAAAGAGGGCAGGGCGGTGACATACCGAGCTCCAGACATTGGAGCCAACAGGGAGTGTGGGACAACCTGCCTGCATGACCTCAAAGACCCAGGCATCCAAAAAAATTTAAAAATACAACGACAGGGACTACTGCAGGTCAAGGTCAAACAGTAAGAACCCGCGACCGTGGCTGCACAGCAGTGCACCCTAGTTCGCCTAGTGGTATCACCGGCCCTGCCCACCCCGTAGCCACATGCAGCAAAGAGTCAGGAATTCTGGTGACATAATTGACCTAAAAGGGCCACATGGCCATATTTGGACAATGTTATTGACCAAATATGGCTATGTGCCCATATTATGTCATTGATGTCTCCAGCATCCTCATCCTTTGTTAGGTGCTTCTGCGGGTGGGCTTCTGGCGGGTTTGGGCTGAACCTTAGCTCATCACTCAGGGCCACTGATAAGGCAGTACAACTGGTCCTGTTGTACTGGGCCCAGGCCTCATCAGCTAAACAGGGGGGCCCGAGCAGTACACCCAGACAGTTTGGGTTTTGAATCGCGTGTCCGGTTTTCAGACCACCTGGAACCCCGACACAAAATTTAGCATGGACTTTAGAATCGACTGTGGCTCCCCAAGTAACCAAGTACAACAAACGCAGAGTGCATAGGTGTGCACATGGGTCCCACCCCTATACACGGACAGGAGAGGAGAGAGGGCTTGATCTGCTCCTCCTCCTCCTGCCCCTACCCCTCTATCTTGCCATCCACACTTCAATCCCCGGTGCTCTGTGCCTCAGGAAAGGGATGGGTGAGCTGGAAGTTTGAAGCTCAGCAACCGGCAGATACATCGTGGATGAAAGGTGTCCAAGCCTGAGCCTCCATCCTCGGGTGAGTGAGCTCACCATCCAATGTCTGCGTCTGAAGTCGCCCCAACCTTCCTCCCTTCTCTCTCCTGCTTCTAAGCAAGTTAGTACACCAAGGTATGGGGGACTCAGATGTAAGGGGTGCCCTGTGGACTCTGATGTAGGGGGGCTTTAGGAACCCCAATTTAAGGGGGGGGGGGGTGCTGGAACTCTGATGTAAGAGTTCCCATTTACACCAGAGTCCACAGCATTACCACCTAAAAATAACATTTTGTGCACGGCTAAAGTGTTCGGTTTTGGCTTGAAGAAAAAGTGGCAACCCTACCGAGCAGCTTTATTGTTAATTTCTGCCAAAATGGATAAATAGATTTTACTAGATCAAAGCCCCCCTGCTCCTACATGCTTACCAGGGCTTACATTACAATTTCCTGGACCCCATCACATCAACAGAGGGGCCCAGGAAGTGGGAGCAGAGGAGGAACTTTTTTTTTCACGTTTGGGGCGCAGGCGGATAAAGTCAGTGCTGCAGTACTGCTGCACCTCGTGTGGTGGGGGATACTGTCAGGAAGGCTGTACAGGGCCCCATACTTTCTAACAGCAGCCCTGTCATCACTAGTTGAGACTACAGGTGGCCATGCTGACACACATCGGGCAGGCACTGTGCACCAGAGCTGCTGTTAGAAATGATGTGGTCTTGTTCAGCCTTCCTGACAGGACACCCCCCCCACAAGGTGCAGCAGAACAGCGGCACTAACTTCATCAGCCTACGCCCCGAAAATGAAAAAAAAAGTTCCTCCTCTGCTCCCACCTCATGGACCCCTCTGTTGACCTGATGGGATCCAAGGAAATGTAATTTAAGCCCTGGCAAGCATGTAGGATAGGGGGGGTGTGAGCTAGTAAAATAAATTTATCCAATTAGGCAGAAATGAACAATAAAGCTTCCCCAGGCCCCCCTGTTTAGCTGATGAGGCCCAGGCCCAGTACCACAGGACCAGTTGTACTGCCTTATCAGCGGCCCTGGGTGATAAGCTAAGGTTCAGCCCAAACTCGCAGAAAGACCACCAGCAGCACCACCTAACAAAGGGTCAGGCATTCTGGTGACATCAATGACCTAATATGGGCACATAGCCATATTTGGTCAAAAACATTGTCCAAATTTGGCCATGTGGTCCTATTATTGCCTAGTACACACGACAGTTTTTTCCGTCAGATAAAAAAATGACGGTTTCCCGACAGAATTCCTCTCAGCCTGCCTTGCATACACACGCTCAGACAAAAGGCCGCCCGTCCAAAGCGCGGTGACGTACAACGGCACTATAAAGGGGAAGTTTCATTCCAACGACGCCACCCTTTGGGCTGCTTTTGCTGATCCTTGTGTCAGTAAAATTTTGAGAGACTTTTCAGGCTTGTGCTTTACAGTCCGTTACAGCGCATGATATCTCCATTACGAACGCTAGTTTAACCAGAAAGAGCGCTCCTGTCTCATACTTGTGTAGCGCACTCACCCCCTTCTCCTTGTCTGCTTTGGCTCCTCTCAGGAGAAAGGGGCACACTGCACCACAAGCCTGTACCCTCCTGTGTTAAGAGGTTAGGCGGTGTTGTTTTTGGGCCTTGTCTGCAGCCGGAGCATAAAGTCCTCCTGAGAATGATTCTCACCTCTACAGTGTGTAGATGCAAGTCCTTGACTTCCCCAGGAACGTAAATGTCCACACCAGCTGAAAGTCCAACTCAATCTTTATTTTCCACTTGCACAACACATTTTTCTCTTGGATGAACGAAAGGTTGGAATAAAGACACAGGACAGCTTTAAGGTGTGGAGGAGGTCCAGGCACATACGTAGCTCAACTTTTAGGACTGTTTAGATTCTCAAACAGTTTTGGCGCATGGTCTCTGCCACAGACCATGAGGTTGGTCTCTGCCACAGATCTGGTGGATAAGGTCACTGCCACTGACCTGGCGAACAGGGTCTCTGCCACAGACCTGGTGGATATGGTCACTGCCACTGACCTGGTGGATAGGGTCACTGCCACTGACCTGGTGGATATAAATTTCCTTCCTAGGGAAAAGACATCCCCCCCCAGAGAGTCAACAGACCCCTTCCTTCACCGTGTCCACAGCACCGGTCCCGCGGAACAGGATCCTCCCTTCTCTTAGGGTGCGGGTCCCCTCTCAAGGCAGCACTCTGGACTCCTCGATCCCTTGCGGACCCCAGCCAAAGGCTGCTGGGCTCCAGGCCGTCACCGCAACTCCTGGGCCTCCATGCCCAGGCGAACAGGAGCGGTGAGATACTACCTCACCCCAGGCTAAAGGTGCCTAAGGTGGAACCGGAACAAGGCCTCTGGGCCTAGGGCACCCAGAGATAACGAACCACACTCCCACACACCCAGGCTGAAGGTGCCTGGGCGTGGACGGACAAAGACGACTCTCAGAAGGTGTCCGCCCCTTTTATATCCTCTCCCAGCATGCACAGCAGGTTCCCCGCCCTACCGTACGGCTGCCGAGAGGGGACACAAAAGGCACAGCACTGTGCTCGCGGTTCAACCCTGGCCCAGAATGGCAGCGCCACCCTCTGGCCACAGGGAACACATCACAAGCATTAACCCCTGAGAACAAAAAATGGTCCATGAATCCTATCAATTTAATGTGTCTGAGCCTGGTTACCACTCAGACACTTCCCTTAAATTGAACACCCCGCTACACTTGATTCTGAACATGCGCGGTTTTCTGCCCGTCAGAAAACCATACAGACGAACGGATTTCACGCTCGGATTTTTGGCCTGACGGGGAAAAAAAGAGATCCTGATCTCTTTTTTTGTCTGGCAGTTTTCCCGTTGGAAAAACTGCGATGGAGCATACACACGGCCGGAATTCCAGACGAAAAGCTCTCATGACCGGTTTTTCTGATGGGAAAACTGCTATGTGTACGAGGCATTAGGTCAATTATGTCACCAGAATCACTGACCCTTTGTTGCATGTGGCTACGGGGTGGGGAATTCCAGTTGATTTGGCCGATGGCCTGCCTAAATGTGTCAGTTTCCCGGACAAACTAGGTTTGGCCAAAACTTTATCACCTCACTAGTCTCAACCTAGGGAGCATTTGACAGGGTGGCAAAGCAGAAGCACAAATGGAGGACAGTGGCCACCCCATAACTATAAAAGGACTTTCATGGAAAGATACCAAGAGAGTCTTTTCATGACTACTTCAGATTTATACTCATTAAAAACAACATTTGTAATTTAATTAACTGATTTGAGATTTTACTAATTAAGCCTCGTACACACGACCAATTTTCTTGGCAAGAAAACAGCTGGGAGAGCTTTTTGCCGAGAAAACCGTTCGTGTGTATGGTTTCTCGTCGGGAAAACTGCTAGGAATCTCGACGAGAAAAATGGAGAACCTGCTCTCTATTTTCTCATCAGGATTCTCGGCAGAGTTTTCCTGCCGAGAAAACCGGTCATCTGTATGCTTACCTGTCCAAGGTAAACCCGATAAGACTTGGACGCATGCACGGTAGCATACAAGGTTAGTGTAGGGTGTAGCAAGATGGCGGCGACGGCATTGAATGTGACGAGCGCCGGCTCGCCGTAGTCGATGACGTCACCGCGCTCTTGCCTTTCAAAAGAACGGTGGTTCTTTTGAATGGCCGTCAGTACACAGGGCTTTTGGCAAGACAAGCTTGCCAGGAATCCCGTCGAGAAAACCAACGTTTTTTTCCCCGACGGGATTCCCGCCCGTGTGTACAGGGCTTAAGATTTAAAAACTGTCATATGGGAGGATAGTGAATTGATCCACCTAGGTAAACTTTTATACTGTATCATCTGATATCAGAACCTATTCAGAGCAGACTCCTTTAGGAGGAAGGAAGAGAGGGAGTGTGGTCAATGGGTATATCTTGCTGGAGGGTTGGCACTGTCACACTGACCTGTTTAGGAAGTGGCAATGTGTTGTTAACCTCTTCAGCTCTGGAAGGTTTACCCCCCTTCAAGACCAGGCCATTTTTTGTGATACGGCACTGCATTACTTTAACTGACAATTGCACGGTCGTGGGATGTAGTACCCAAATAAAATTGATGTCCTTTTTTTCCCCCCACAAATAGAGCTTTCTTTTGGTGGTATTTAATCACATCTGTGGTTTTCCAGTTTTTATTTTTTGCGCTATAAACAAAAAAAAGACCAACAATTTAAAAAAGAAAAAAAAAACATTTTTTTAATTTCTGCTATAAAACATATCCAATAAAAAAAATGTAAAAAAAAAAAATTTCTTCATCAGTTTAGGCCAATATGTATTCTGCTACATATTGTTGTTAAAAAAAAATCCCAATAAGTGTATATTGATTGGTTTGCACAAAAGTTATAGAGACTACAAACTATAGGATATATTGGTGGAATTTTTACTTTTTTTACTAGTAATGGCAGCGATCAGTGGTTTATTAGCGGGACTGCAACATTGCAGTGGATAAATCTGACACTAAGTGACACTTTTTGGGGACCAGTGACATCAATATAGTGATCAGTGCTGAAATAAATGCACTATCACTGTACTCATGACACTGGCAGGGAAGGGGTTAACATCAGGGGAGATCAAAGGGTTAAATTTGTTTCCTGGGAGTGTTTGCTAACTGTGGAGGGGGGGGGGGTGTACTTTGACTAGGGGAAGACAGATCCGTGTTTCTGCTTAACAGAAACACAAGATCTCCATCTTCCCCTCTGACAGAACGGTCTGCCTCAGGAACGATCGGCGGGTCCTGGCAGCTCTGGATCCGCTGATTGGCTCCTGCTGTGTCCAGTCACAGAGGAAACGGGTCGCCAGCGGCGCGCGCTAGCTCCTCGGACCCGGAAATAAAAATCACATACAGGTTCGTGATTTTGTTCTGAAGGGCCGCCCCGCTGCAGTAAATGTACGTAGGGGAGTCCTGAAGCGATTAAAGGATTCAAGAAAATCTATATATATATATATATATATATATATATATATATATATATATATATATATATATATACACACACACACACACACACAGTATACATAGCTCCCAACTGTCCCTGATTTTGAGGGACTGTCCCTGATTTGGAGCAATGTCCCTCTGTCCCTCTTTCCTTCTCATTTGTCCCTCATTTTGGTCTGATCTATATAGATGTATATAAAATGCACTTTTTATCTATCAAAAAGTGTTTCCCAGTGCTAAACCTTTCATCTAATTTCTAAATTGCTGCATTTGTAAATTCCAAAAGCCAATATAAAGGAATAGTAGTGGTAAAAAAAGCACTTGTGGGTTTAACCAATCTTGTTTTTTTTGTACAATTCTCCTTTAAGGGGGCGTGGCAATGGGTGTGTCCTATGCCTGCATACTTTTGCGGATAGGTGTCCCTCGTTCCCATCTCAAAAAGTTGGGAGGTATGAGTATATATATTGTAACATTGGGGGATGTTTAGCTCAGTGATAGATGCATTGTAGGAGAGTTCACAGCCAACAGGAACTAAGGTTTAAGGGCGCGGTAGCCCACTTTTATTGAAAGAAACAGAAAGTAAAGTTCAAACATGTATTTGGTTTCCCACACAGGGGTTCTTCTCCCCAAAACATTAACACATGAAAATGCCAATCCACCTGGCTCTTAAGGCTCGCTCAGCCTTGGGCGCAGTTCCTTGCTGCACAGGCCCACTCCTGGCCTTTAGGAAGGGCTCTCCTGACACTCCAGGCTTCCACACTCCTCCAAGACTTACAGTCCCCTCTGGTCCCCAAGACTCTCTTCCAGTTGTCTCAGCTATAGTCTCCCCGACTCTCTTAGCTAGCCCAACTCTCTCAGTCTACTGACCTGGAACCTTTCCCACATGGAGAAGCGTCTTAAGGATGTTGCCTGGTATCTTTTTTCAGTGGCACACTTCCTTCCAGCAACTGCTTTAACACCAACTCCTTTCCCACACACACTGAGCTATGTTCAGCTCTGCCTTATAACGAGTGTGTGCACCTGGCCACACACTCAACCTGCAGAGCTCCTAGAAAACCCGGACACATGACTGAAGACTCCATCCCTCCCAATGCACTTTGAAGTCTTCAAGTTTCCAGCCCCAATCCAGACTTACAAAATCCAGAGAAAACTTAAAGCATCGTTTTCTCTGCTCACCAACCTTTTGCTGGAACTTCTCAAATAGCTTCTTTGAGAGTCCTGTGTCCATTGCAAACACATTTCTTCTAAGCCAGGGGCTCTCACCCTCACAATATATATATATATATATATATATACTCTGAAGAGCTGCCTCTCAAGTGTTGTTGTGAGTGTCCATGTCACATGAGTCTTGTAGGTTAATAACTTGACCTCTAACTGCAACAGTTGATAATGGAAGCTATAAATTATATATACAACCTTTTAGTCCATGTCCCCAGGACATTGTCACCCCTATAGCCCACATTTGACAAGCCCACCTTCCAGGAAGTCCAGCCCAGATCATGACAACTTCTGGGAAGTCCCATCTCACCCCCTTGTCCATGCCTCACACTTGACATGCCCAGCTATAACAGCTTTAACTCTTCTGGGAAGGCTGTCCACAAGGTTTAGGAGTGTGTCTATGGGAATGTTTGACCATTCTTCCAGAAGCGCATTTGTGAGGTCAGGCACTGATGATGGATGAGAAGGCCTGGCTCGTAATCTCCGCTCTAATTCATCCCAAAGGTGTTCCAATCGGGTTGAGGTCAGGACTCTGTGCAGGCCAGTCAAGTTTCTCCACCCCAAACTCGCTCACCCATCTCTTTATGGACCTTGCTTTGTGCACTGGTGCGCAGTCATGTTGGAACAGGAAGGGGCCATCCCCAAACTGTTCCCACAAAGTTGGGAGCAAGAAAGTGTCCAAAATGTCTTGGTATGCTGACGCCTTAAGAGTTCCCTTCACTGGAACTAAGGGGCAAAACCCAACCCTTGAAAAACAACCCCACACCATAGTCCTCCCCAAATGATTTGGAGGGGTGGCCCAACTGGTCAATATAGTGTGGAAGAGCGAGTTTGAGGTGGGGGAACATGACTGGCCTGCACCTCAACCGATAGAATACCTTTGGGATAAATTAGAGCGGAGACTGACCTTCCCAGAAGAGTTGAAGCTGTTATAGCTCCAAAGGGCGGGGCCAACTCAATACTGAACCCTACGGACTAAGACTGGGAAGCCATTAAAGTTCATGTGTGTGTAAAAGCAGGCTTCCCAATACTTTTGGTAAATTAGTGTATACAGTATATATATCTATATAGATAGATATATCTACAGTATATAGATATATATACAGGCATACCCCACTTTAAGTACACTCACTTTACATACACTCGCGAGTAAGGACATACCCCTGAGTGTATGTAAAGTGCCTCACAAGTACTGTACAGACATTTTGCAGCTGCAGTAGAAGGAGCTGAAGCTCAGAGAGCATAGCCCGCCCTGTTCCAGTGTGCGCCTGACAACCCCACTACAGCCCCTGACACCCCCACTACAGCCCCTGACCCCCCCCCCACTACACCCTAGAAGTGAAAAAAGGTATTGTTTCACTTTAAGTACATTTTCGTTTTACATACATGCTCTGGTCTCATTGTGTACTTAAAAGTGGGGTATGCCTGTATATGTATATATATATATATACACACACACACATACATACATACATACATACATACATACATACACAGGTATATAATGCACTGTGTGTGTATATATATATATATATATATACACACATATATATATATATATCTCACATATATATATATATAAATATATTATATACAGTAAAACCTTGGATTGCGAGCATAATTTGTTCCAGAAACATGCTTGTAATCCAAAGCACTTGTATATTAAAGCAAATTTCCCCATAAGAAATAATGGAAACTCAGATGATTCGTTCCACGACCATTTATTCATAGGTCCTTCAATTTATAGTCCATATAAAAAGATTACAGCAATGTGATTGGTTGTGTGACCATAAAATGTCCATCCACAAATTGAAGACTCCACAAGGGGATGAGAAGCAAAATCCGTCAGGAGCTTCAGGGTATAAAAGAGAAGAGAGGCGCCTCTAATGCCGCGTACACACCACCGGTTTTTCCGTCGGATAACAAACCGACAATTTTCCCGACAGAATTCCTTTCAGCCTGCCTTGCATACACACGCTCAGACAAAAGTCCGCCTGTCCAAAGCGCGGTGACGTACAACATGTACGACGGCACTATAAAGGGGAAGTTCCATTCCAACGGCGCCACCCTTTGGGCTGCTTTTGCTGATCCTCGTGTTAGTAAAAGTTTGACGAATCGCACTTTTCAGCCTCATGCTTTTCAGTCCGTTACAGCGTGACGAATGTGCTATCTCCATTACGAACGCTAGTTTTACCAGAAAGAGCGCTCCCATCTCATCACTTGATTCTGAGCATCCCCGTTTTTCTTCCCCTCGGAAAAGCATACAGACGAACGGTTTTCCTGCCAGGATTTTTTCCTGAAGGGAAAAAAAGAGATCCTGCTCTGTTTTTTTGTCCGGCTGTTTTCCCGTCGGAAAAACTGCGATGGAGCATACACACGGCCGGGATTCCCAACGAAAAGCTCTCATAGCAGTTTTCCCGTCGGAAAAAACGGTCGTGTGTACGAGGCATAAGTGTAGAAATATGTTGCTAAATGTTGTACCTTCATTAAGGCTCCATGTACACTGAAGCTGATAAACTGCAGTTTATTGGCGTTTTTTTAAAAAGCCCATTAACTGCACTCTATGTTAGCCTATGTGTTCATGTACACATAGCGTTTTTTAGCATTAATGAACAGTGGAGTTAATGGGCTTTTTTTTCTGAACGCAAGAAATTCGCGTTCAAAGTGCCGTTTTTCAGCGGGACAAAACGAAAAACGCTGAAAAACACGAATAAATGCTCAAAAACGCTCAAAAACGCAAGTCGCCAGCGTTTTTTCGCGTTTTTTGATCCATTGAAGAAAAAAAAAAAAAGCTGAAAAACGCTAACACTGAAAAACGCTAATAAACGCTAGTAAAAAACGCTGATAAAAGCTATATTTTAAAGCAGCTTTTTCTGCCAGAAATCTGGCGTTCAAAACGACCGTTTTTGAGCTTCTGTGTACATGGAGCCTTAGAGGTGCCTCTCTTCTCTTTTTATACTCAGTTGTGACATGACGCTACTTGTATATCAAGACATCGCTTGTATATCAAGTCAAAATGTATTAAAATTTTTTGCTTGTCTTGCAAAACGCTCTCAAACCAAGTTACTCTCAAACCAAGGTTTTACTGTATTTATAAATATTACTTTTAGCATACAGTATACTTCATAAGTACATGCTAACATGATGCTCTATAGTTTAACGTTCACATAAAGCGATGCCCTGACACGCCTTTCTTGTGGGTCTATGTGGCAATCAAGTAATAATATGACCTCCAACTGCGACAGTTGATAATGGGGGCACGTACAATTGTCAGAGAACCACAGGTTATCCACAGTCATCACTGCATTCAGTGGAAAGCTTCTGTCTGATTTTGCAATTTTAACTGTCTGAGTTACAGCAAATCCTGTGTATAATTGTAATTTTCTCCCCCGTACAGAATCGCGTACAGCCTCGCGTACAGCCTCGCGTACCATCTCGATTATCTTGCAAAGTCACATTTGCTGCAAAGGTTGGAGCTACAAATGTGCAAAAATCCCTGAATTGCTTTCTGATTGACTGCAGCTCGTTCCCCCTCTTTTATTCATAACATAAAATTCCTGCCGTGCTTTTGCTTTCTGCGCATCGCCGAGGCATGTGACTATATTAATTTAAGCCCCAACTGAAACAAACAGATATGCATTAGGTTTAAATTAGATTATCAGAAGCAGCAGCAGCACAAAGATTGATTTTACCTCAAACGCTGTACAACAGGATTATCACAGTGAGAAAATCTAACACGCTCCGATTGCTACCCACAGAGGATGAATCTGGACACGTCAATGCAATAGGCAGCAGTCTTGACTATAGATTAAGGAAATGTGCCTTTTTTTTTTTTTTTTTTTCTTTTAAACCACTGAACAATTTAAAGGCACAATAACCGCAAAGGAATCATTTGCTTAAAGTGGTTGTAAACCCATATAATTTTTTTTTTTCTTTTAAGCCAACCTGCAAGACAAAGCTATAATGAGCTAGTATGACTAGCATACTAGCTCATTATGTACCACTTACCTTAGATCGGGGCCCCCGAAGCCATCCGTGTCCCTCTCTCCAGCCGCAGCCATCGCTACGGCGATAGCCGGAATGTTACTTTCGGGTATCGCCGCTCCAGCCAATCACAGCGCTGCTCCGGCGATGTGATTGGCCGGAGCGGCGAAGACGTGACTCTGCGCATGCGCGCGGGAACGGTCAAATTCGGCTAAGCCCAAACGTTGCTGGGACTTAGCCAAATTTGTGAATGGGATTAACCCCATGAATGCGCCGTTATCTACGGCGTGCATGCGCCGTAGACAGCGGCGCCTGTGATTTTAGTAAATATCTCCTAAACCGTGTAGGTTTAGGAGATATTTCTTGCACCTACAGGTAAGCCTTAATCTAGGCTTACCTGTAGGTGCAAGTTGCAAAAGTGGGTTTACAACCACTTTAAAAGGGAAGCTATAACCTTGTAACAATTTGTAACAATTGTATATGTATATATGTATATATATATATATATATATATATGTATATATGTATATATATATGCACACACAGTATCTCACAAAAGAGAGTAACCCCTAAGTGAAAATGTCCAAATTGGACCCAATTAGCCATTTTCCCTCCCCGGTGTCATGTGACTCGTTAGTCTTTCAAGGTCTTAGGTGTGAATGGGAAGCATTCCATCATCTCCCTAAAATCCATAAATCTGACCGTCCCATACAGGGAAGACCAATCGTAGCTGAAATTGGCTCCTTATTGGAGCGTTTGGGAGAATGGGTATACCGGCACCTACAGCCTTTGGTACATAGACTGCCCGGCTACCTCAGGGATACGAGCACAGTCCTATCCCATATCACATCTGTCAAATGGACATCCACCTATGTGTGGGCTACCCTGGACGTGAGGGCACTCTATTCTTCGATTCCCCACAGCGCTGGATTGCAGGACATCCAATATCATCTTCAACGCTACAGTTCCTATTCGCAGGAGCTACAGGAGTTTATTTTGTTAAGCGTTGAGCTTTTATTAAAACATAATTATTTTTTATTTGATGGTGTATATTGTGTCCAGCGCTGTGGGGCATCGATGGATGCTAGATTCTCACCGTCCATGGCGAATCTCTACATGGGTTGGTGGGAGGAACAAGTCTTGTTCTCTCCCAGCAACCCTTTTGCCAGGCAGATTGTATGGTATGGTCGCTATATCGATGACCTCGTGATGGTGTGGAATGGTGACATTATGGGATTACACAAATTTTGGAAATTCCTCAATGTCAATCAGCTAAATCTACATTTTTCGATTGAGCATGATGTTTCCAGTATCAACTTTTTAGACATCACCCTAAAGGGCGATCCAACTACGGGTGATGTTTCTACATGCACCTATAGGAAACCATGCTCTGGTAACACTACACTTTTTGCAGCCAGTTGTCATCCATCCCACACCATCAATGCCATCCCTTATGGGGAGTAGGGATGAGCTTCGTGTTCGAGTCGAACATACGTTCGACTCGAACATCGGCTGTTCGATCGTTCGACGAAGATCGAACGATTTGGGCCGTTCGCGCCAAATTCGAGTGACGCGAACGGCCCACAATGCACTACGCCATCGCAGTGTCATCCAGGCGCTGTGATTGGCCAAGCATGCACTGTGACCCCGCATGCTTGGCCAATCACAGCGCCGGCAGCGAGGAGAGCAATGATTGGCCACAGGCAGGATGCCTGTGGCCAATTATTGCTGAGGGTGTTTAGTACACGCCCCACACTATAAAAGGCCGCCAGCACGGCGGCCTAGTGTAGTGTGTTCCGGAGCAGGGAAAGAGCAGCATAGGCAGGGACAGTGACATTTCTTTCTTTCTTGCTTAACCTGGATTCCTTTAGTTTAGGGAAAGAGAAGGATAGGTAGGGAGAGTGTCAGTGTGTTTTACTGTTCAAGTCCTTGTTTCTAGGGACAGGGAAGGACAGTGAGTGAATTCTCCTTGTGCTATAGTGTGCTTTAAATAAAAAAAATTCTAGGGACAGAAAACTCTAGGTAGGGAGAGTGTCAGTTTCTTTCACTGTGCAAGTCCTTGTTTCTAGGGACAGGGAAGGACAGTGAGTGAATTCTCCTTGTGCTATAGTGTGCTTTAAAAAAACATTTTTTCTAGGGACAGAAAACTCTAGGTAGGGAGAGTGTCAGTTTCTTTCACTGTGCAAGTCCTTGTTTCTAGGGACAGGGAAGGACAGTGAGTGAATTCTCCTTGTGCTATAGTGTGCTTTAAAAAAACATTTTTTCTAGGGACAGAAAACTCTAGGTAGGGAGAGTGTCAGTTTCTTTCACTATGCAAGTCCTTGTTTCTAGGGACAGGGAAGGACAGTGAGTGAATTCTCCTTGTGCTATAGTGTGCTTTAAAAAAACATTTTTTCTAGGGACAGAAAACTCTAGGTAGGGAGAGTGTCAGTTTCTTTCACTGTGCAAGTCCTTGTTTCTAGGGACAGGGAAGGACAGTGAGTGAATTCTCCTTGTGCTATAGTGTGCTTTAAAAAAACATTTTTTCTAGGGACAGAAAACTCTAGGTAGGGAGAGTGTCAGTTTCTTTCACTGTGCAAGTCCTTGTTTCTAGGGACAGGGAAGGACAGTGAGTGAATTCTCCTTGTGCTATAGTGTGCTTTAAAAAAGCATTTTTTTCTAGGGACAGAAAACTCTAGGTAGGGAGAGTGTCAGTTTCTTTCACTGTGCAAGTCCTTGTTTCTAGGGACAGGGAAGGACAGTGAGTGAATTCTCCTTGTGCTATAGTGTGCTTTAAAAAAGCATTTTTTCTAGGGACAGAAAACTCTAGGTAGGGAGAGTGTCAGTTTCTTTCACTGTGCAAGTCCTTGTTTCTAGGGACAGGGAAGGACAGTGAGTGAATTCTCCTTGTGCTATAGTGTGCTTTAAAAAAACATTTTTTCTAGGGACAGAAAACTCTAGGTAGGGAGAGTGTCAGTTTCTTTCACTGTGCAAGTCCTTGTTTCTAGGGACAGGGAAGGACAGTGAGTGAATTCTCCTTGTGCTATAGTGTGCTTTAAAAAAAACTTTTTTTCTAGGGACAGAAAACTCTAGGTAGGGAGAGTGTCAGTTTCTTTCACTGTGCAAGTCCTTGTTTCTAGGGACAGGGAAGGACAGTGAGTGAATTCTCCTTGTGCTATAGTGTGCTTTAAAAAAACATTTTTTCTAGGGACAGAAAACTCTAGGTAGGGAGAGTGTCAGTTTCTTTCACTGTGCAAGTCCTTGTTTCTAGGGACAGGGAAGGACAGTGAGTGAATTCTCCTTGTGCTATAGTGTGCTTTAAAAAAACATTTTTTCTAGGGACAGAAAACTCTAGGTAGGGAGAGTGTCAGTTTCTTTCACTGTGCAAGTCCTTGTTTCTAGGGACAGGGAAGGACAGTGAGTGAATTCTCCTTGTGCTATAGTGTGCTTTAAAAAAACATTTTTTCTAGGGACAGAAAACTCTAGGTAGGGAGAGTGTCAGTTTCTTTCACTGTGCAAGTCCTTGTTTCTAGGGACAGGGAAGGACAGTGAGTGAATTCTCCTTGTGCTATAGTGTGCTTTAAAAAAACATTTTTTCTAGGGACAGAAAACTCTAGGTAGGGAGAGTGTCAGTTTCTTTCACTGTGCAAGTCCTTGTTTCTAGGGACAGGGAAGGACAGTGAGTGAATTCTCCTTGTGCTATAGTGTGCTTTAAAAAAACATTTTTTCTAGGGACAGAAAACTCTAGGTAGGGAGAGTGTCAGTTTCTTTCACTGTGCAAGTCCTTGTTTCTAGGGACAGGGAAGGACAGTGAGTGAATTCTCCTTGTGCTATAGTGTGCTTTAAAAAAACATTTTTTCTAGGGACAGAAAACTCTAGGTAGGGAGAGTGTCAGTTTCTTTCACTGTGCAAGTCCTTGTTTCTAGGGACAGGGAAGGACAGTGAGTGAATTCTCCTTGTGCTATAGTGTGCTTTAAAAAAACATTTTTTCTAGGGACAGAAAACTCTAGGTAGGGAGAGTGTCAGTTTCTTTCACTGTGCAAGTCCTTGTTTCTAGGGACAGGGAAGGACAGTGAGTGAATTCTCCTTGTGCTATAGTGTGCTTTAAAAAAACATTTTTTCTAGGGACAGAAAACTCTAGGTAGGGAGAGTGTCAGTTTCTTTCACTGTGCAAGTCCTTGTTTCTAGGGACAGGGAAGGACAGTGAGTGAATTCTCCTTGTGCTATAGTGTGCTTTAAAAAAACATTTTTTCTAGGGACAGAAAACTCTAGGTAGGGAGAGTGTCAGTTTCTTTCACTGTGCAAGTCCTTGTTTCTAGGGACAGGGAAGGACAGTGAGTGAATTCTCCTTGTGCTATAGTGTGCTTTAAAAAATCATTTTTTCTAGGGACAGAAAACTCTAGGTAGGGAGAGTGTCAGTTTCTTTCACTGTGCAAGTCCTTGTTTCTAGGGACAGGGAAGGACAGTGAGTGAATTCTCCTTGTGCTATAGTGTGCTTTAAAAAAGCATTTTTTTCTAGGGACAGAAAACTCTAGGTAGGGAGAGTGTCAGTTTCTTTCACTGTGCAAGTCCTTGTTTCTAGGGACAGGGAAGGACAGTGAGTGAATTCTCCTTGTGCTATAGTGTGCTAAAGCATTCCTCATCAACCATCTTTGAAATCCTTGTTTTTTGGACAGTCAGGGAAATTGTCGTTGTGCTATTCTGTGCAAAAGCAATCATCCTCAACCATATTTAGAAATCCTTAAGTAAAGGGACAGAGAAGGACACCTGAAGGTAGCCCTTATTGCTTTTTTCCCATCTCCCTGCAGGCCATCTATTAGAATGTCTGGAAGGCAAACAAGGAGAGGCAGACAGTCAGGAGGCAATAAAAGAGGGCAAGCAGGCTCTGTGTCTGGGGGCAACAGTGCTGGTCGTGGACGCGGTGCATTGTCATCAGCACATGGCCATGGGACACGCTTGTCCTTCTTTTCGGCAGCTGGACATGTTGAGCCACATCATGCCGAAGACTTGGTAGAGTGGATGACCAAGCCCTCCTCCTCCTCCTCATCCTCTCTCACCCAGGCTCAGGGTACTGGCAAAGCAGCTGCCAAAGCGTCCTCTTCCCTGGTATCAATGTCAGACTCATCATCAGTCACTCCTTCCCTAGACCCACCATGTCCTCCTCCTGAGGAGTCCCCCGAACTGTTTGAGCACAGTGTTGGGTACATGCTCCAGGAGGATGCCCAGCGTTTCGAAGGGTCTGATGATGAAACCCAGCTACAGGAAGGCAGTAGGGTGAGAGCAGACAGAGGGGATGCTCAAGAAGGACACCAATCTGGCAGTCATGTTCCAGCAGCTGCAGCATACTGCCAGATTGGCTCCAGTGATGAGGAGGGAGGGGATGATGAGGTCACTGACTCCACGTGGGTGCCTAATAGGAGAGAGGAGGAGGAGGAGGATGAGGAGGAGGCACATCTCCAACGAGGCAGGATGCCCTTTGGTGGCCAGCGTAAGGGCAGTACACCGACGGAATCACACCGCAGAGCTCCGCCTGTGCAGGGCGCTGCCTCTGCCCGTCATTCAAAAAGTTCCTTGGTGTGGGCCTTTTTTGAGGCTAGTGCATCAGATCGCACAGCTGCTGTTTGCAACATATGTCTCAAGCGTATATCGCGTGGCCAAAACATCAGCCGCTTGGGTACCACATGCCTGACCAGACATATGTTGACCTGCCATGCAGCTCGTTGGCAAGCCTACCTCAAAGACCCACACCAAAGAACAAAGCGGACCTCTCCTTGCACCGCATCAGCTGGGATCTCCAACCCCACTATAACTTCAGTCCTCTCTGAAACATGCACTGAGAGGAATGAAGGTGTAGAATTAGGTGTGTCACAGCCAAGTACTTGCGGCCACTCTGCTAGCAGTACACCGACGTCCGATTCTAGCAGGCAAATTTCCCTTCCCCAGCTGCTGGACCGTCGAAAGAAGTTCACTCCCAGCCATCCACATGCCCAGCGGTTGAATGCTAGCTTGGCTAAATTGCTAGCGCTTCAACTGCTGCTTTTTCAATTGGTAGACTCGGCCCCCTTCCGTGAGTTTGTGCAATGTGCGGTTCCTCAGTGGCAGGTTCCCAAACGCCACTTTTTCTCACGGAAGGCTATTCCGGCTCTCTACCGGCATGTGGAAGGCAATGTCTTGGCCTCGCTGGACAGGGCGGTCAGCGGTAAGGTGCATATTACCGCTGACTCATGGTCCAGCAGGCATGGACAGGGACGTTACCTTTCTTTCACGGCCCATTGGGTCACTCTTTTGGCAGCTGGGAAGGATGCAGGACAAGGTGCAGTAGTGTTGGAGGTTGTTCCACCGCCACGCCTCCAAAATGCTACTACTGGTTGTGACACACCTCTCTCCTCCACCCCCTCCTCTTCTTCTTCCTCCATGGCCTCTTCCTGTGGTTTGTCCTATGAACCAGCGGTGCTCCGTAGCCGTTCACGGGGCTACGCAAGTACGCAGGCAAAAAGATGCCATGCCGTGCTTGCGCTGGTGTGTTTGGGGGACAGAAGCCACACTGGGGCAGAGGTCCTGTCTGCTCTGCAGGGCCAGGCCGAGAGGTGGTTGACGCCACGCCAGCTTAAGCCAGGAATGGTGGTTTGCGACAATGGCACCAACCTCCTCTCCGCCCTCCGACAGGGACAACTGACCCATGTGCCCTGTGTGGCTCACGTCCTTAACCTGGTGGTGCAGTGGTTCTTGGGCAGGTACCCGGGCTTACAGGATGTCCTGAGGCAGGCCAGGAAAGTCTGTGTGCATTTCCGCAGATCTTATAATGCCAGTGCTCGCCTGGCTGAGCTGCAAAAGGAGTTGAACCTGCCCAAGAACCGCCTTATATGTGACATGCCCACCAGGTGGAACTCAACGTTGGCCATGCTGCAGCGGCTGCACACGCAGCAGAGGGCCATCAATGAGTACCTGTGCGACTACGGAACCAGGACAGGGTCAGGGGAGCTTGGTTTTTTTTCTCCACGCCAGTGGGGCATGATCAGGGATGCATGCACTGTCCTGGCACCATTTGAGGAGGCCACGAGGATGGTGAGCAGTGACAGTGCATGCATCAGTGACACTGTACCTCTTGTCCACCTGTTGGAGCACACGCTGCGTGGAATAATGGACAGGGCACTTGAGGCAGAACAGAGGCAGGAAGAGGAGGACTTCCTTGCCTCTCAAGGCCCCCTTTACCCAGACAGTGTTCCTTCTGTCCCACCCATCGCACAGGAAGAGGAGGAGGAGGAGGAGGATTGTGTCAGCATGGAGGTGGAGGCTGGCACTCAGCATCATCAGCAGCAGTCTTTTAGGGATGATTTACAGTCCCAAGAAACCAGTGGACTTGTACGTGGCTGGGAGGAGGTGGCTGCGGATCATGTCGTCCTTAGTGACCCAGAGGACTCCGGAGCGAATGCCTCAGCAAACCTACGCTGCATGGCCTCCCTGATCCTGCAAAGTCTGCGGAAGGATCCTCGTATTCTTCGGATCAAGGAGAGGGACCATTACTGGCTGGCCACTCTCCTTGATCCACGGTACAAGGGTAAGGTTGCGGACCTTATGTTACCGTCGCAGAGGGAGCAGAGGATGAGACAACTCCGGGAGGCCTTGCAGAAAGGTCTGTGCAACGCGTTCCCAGAGACTGGGAGGTTACAAACTCCTGGTCCTGGACAACGAGTTGCTGAGGCTTCGGCCAGTCAAAGAAGGAGCGGTGGGGAAGGTGGCCGTCTGACCGATGCGTTCAGACAATTCTTTAGTCCGCAGCCCCAAAGTATGATCGGTTCCAGCAACCATCGCCAGCGTCTGATAAACATGGTGCAGGAATATCTAGGGACAAGGTCAGACTTGGACACCTTCCCCACCGAAAATCCTCTGGCTTACTGGGTCTTGAGTAGTGATGAGCCGAACACCCCCGGGTTCGGTTCGCACCAGAACCCGCGAACGGACCGAAAGTTCGAACGAACATTAGAACCCTATTAAATACAATGGATGCGAACGTTCGAATTCTAAAGTGCTAATTATAACAACTATTATGCATGTTATTGTCCTAAAAAGGGTTTGGGAACCCGGGTTCTGCACCAGGGGACATGTATCAATGCAAAAAGAAGTTTTAAAAACGGTCGTTTTTCGGGAGCAGTCATTTTAATGATGCATAAAGTGAAAAAAAAAAAGTCAAATATTCCTTTAAATATCGTACCTGGGGGGTGTCTAAAGTATGCCTGTGAAGTGCCACGTGTTTCCCGTGTTTAGAACTGTCCCTGCACAAAATGACACTTCTAAAGGAAAAAAAAGCCATTTAAAACTGCTTGCGGCTTTAATGTAATGTCTGGTCCCGGTAATATGGATGAAAATCTTTAAGAAAAATGGCATAGCTACCCCATGACCCCCCCCCCCCCTACCCCAGCCCATTACCAGCCCCTTTGGGTCTTGTATGGATATTAAGGGGAACCCCGCACATAAAATAAAAAAGGCCCTATATACTCTGAACAGCCGTATACAGGCGGTGCATACAAGACAGGGACTGTAGGTTTGTTCTTATGTAGAATGTGTTTGTAATTTTGAACAGGTACATTGTTGAAGTGTAGCTCCAGCCCAAAAATCTATTTTTAAACTTTTTGGGAAACATAGGTAAGGGTTATCACCCCTGTAACATTTGTTTTGCTGTCTGTGCCCCTGTTCAGAACATTTCACCTCACTTTCCGTCCCAATGACAACTGTTTTTGAAATGTGGTGTTTTTCTTGAAACAAGGATTGCTGATAAAGCATCAGTACAGATGAGACCCCTTTCTCCCATATTTATTCTTACAGGAGAGAATTTTCCTTTCTAGGGGTAGATTTCCTCTCACTTCCTGTTGTCTTCTTTCGTTTGCAAGTAGGAGTCGTTTGTAAGTTGGATGTTTGAAAGTAGGGACCTGCCGTATATACTCTGCAGAAATAGGCCCCTTAGTTGTTGGTGTTGGCACAACACTGTAAGCACTCAGTTACTCTTGGTTGGTGCTGGAACGCCCTGCTGTCAACTATTATATCAGGAATTTTAATTACATATAATTGTTGAACAGTGGTAGTAAAAATTGGGGCTTTGATGGTGGTGCTGGTGCCACAACACTGTAAGCCCTGACAGTTACTCTTGGTGGGTGCAGCAATGGGCCCTGCTGTGAATTATTAGATCAAGAATTGTAATTACATGCCCCTTTTGAACAGGGGCTGAAAAATTGGGCCTTTCGTGGTGGTGGTGGTGGTGGCGTTGCCACAAGACTGTAAGCCCTCAGAGTTACTCTTGGTGGGTGCAGCAATGGACCCTGCTGTGAATTATTAGATCAAGAATTGTAATTGCATGCCCCTGTTGAACAGGGGCTGAAAAATTGGGCCTTAGGCACTGGTGGCACAACACTACAACCCCTCACAGATACTGTACTTGGAGCACAGCAATGAGCCCTGTTGCAAAGTATTGCTTCAAAAATTGTAATGACACGCCCCTGTTAAACAGGGGCTGAAAAATTGGGCCTTAGGCACTGGTGCCACAACACTCCAACCCCTCACAGATACTGTACTTGGAGCACAGCAATGAGCCCTATGGCAAATTATTGCTAAAAAAATTGTAATTACACGCCCCTGTAAAACAGGGGCTGAAAAATTGGGCCTTAGCCACTGGTGGCGGCACCCATAAACAAAAATGATCTTCCAAGCTATCATCATCAATCGTATCATTGAGGACTCGGAGGAGGAGGATAGCCAGTCAACATAACAGCACAGGCACTCAGCATCAGCATCAGTCTTGAAGGGATGTGACATGTTAAAATCAATTAGTCTGTTATATCAGCATCAGGTGTGTGGTAGCTGGTGGTGATCCAAGACTGGTTCATCTTGATGAAAGTCAGTCGATCAACCGAGTCGGTGGACAGGCGCACCCTGTGATCCGTGACAAATCCTCCAGCAGCACTGAATGTGCGTTCCGAAAGAACGCTGGATGCAGGACAGGCCAGTAGCTCAATTGCATACTGTGCAAGCTCTGGCCAGTGATCCATCCTCAAGACCCAGTAAGCCAGAGGATTTTCGGTGGGGAAGGTGTCCAAGTCTGACCTTGCCCCTAGATATTCCTGCACCATGTTTATCAGACGCTGGCGATGGTTGCTGGAACCGATCATACTTTGGGGCTGCGGACTAAAGAATTGTCTGAACGCATCGGTCAGACGGCCACCTTCCCCACCGCTCCTTCTTTGACTGGCCGAAGCCTCAGCAACTCGTTGTCCAGGACCAGGAGTTTGTAACCTCCCAGTCTCTGGGAACGCGTTGCACAGACCTTTCTGCAAGGCCTCCCGGAGTTGTCTCATCCTCTGCTCCCTCTGCGACGGTAACATAAGGTCCGCAACCTTACCCTTGTACCGTGGATCAAGGAGAGTGGCCAGCCAGTAATGGTCCCTCTCCTTGATCCGAAGAATACGAGGATCCTTCCGCAGACTTTGCAGGATCAGGGAGGCCATGCAGCGTAGGTTTGCTGAGGCATTCGCTCCGGAGTCCTCTGGGTCACTAAGGACGACATGATCCGCAGCCACCTCCTCCCAGCCACGTACAAGTCCACTGGTTTCTTGGGACTGTAAATCATCCCTAAAAGACTGCTGCTGATGATGCTGAGTGCCAGCCTCCACCTCCATGCTGACACAATCCTCCTCCTCCTCCTCCTCCTCCTCCTCTTCCTGTGCGATGGGTGGGACAGAAGGAACACTGTCTGGGTAAAGGGGGCCTTGAGAGGCAAGGAAGTCCTCCTCTTCCTGCCTCTGTTCTGCCTCAAGTGCCCTGTCCATTATTCCACGCAGCGTGTGCTCCAACAGGTGGACAAGAGGTACAGTGTCACTGATGCATGCACTGTCACTGCTCACCATCCTCGTGGCCTCCTCAAATGGTGCCAGGACAGTGCATGCATCCCTGATCATGCCCCACTGGCGTGGAGAAAAAAAACCAAGCTCCCCTGACCCTGTCCTGGTGCCGTAGTCGCACAGGTACTCATTGATGGCCCTCTGCTGCGTGTGCAGCCGCTGCAGCATGGCCAACGTTGAGTTCCACCTGGTGGGCATGTCACATATAAGGCGGTTCTTGGGCAGGTTCAACTCCTTTTGCAGCTCAGCCAGGCGAGCACTGGCATTATAAGATCTGCGGAAATGCACACAGACTTTCCTGGCCTGCCTCAGGACATCCTGTAAGCCCGGGTACCTGCCCAAGAACCGCTGCACCACCAGGTTAAGGACGTGAGCCACACAGGGCACATGGGTCAGTTGTCCCTGTCGGAGGGCGGAGAGGAGGTTGGTGCCATTGTCGCAAACCACCATTCCTGGCTTAAGCTGGCGTGGCGTCAACCACCTCTCGGCCTGGCCCTGCAGAGCAGACAGGACCTCTGCCCCAGTGTGGCTTCTGTCCCCCAAACACACCAGCGCAAGCACGGCATGGCATCTTTTTGCCTGCGTACTTGCGTAGCCCCGTGAACGGCTACGGAGCACCGCTGGTTCATAGGACAAACCACAGGAAGAGGCCATGGAGGAAGAAGAAGAGGAGGGGGTGGAGGAGAGAGGTGTGTCACAACCAGTAGTAGCATTTTGGAGGCGTGGCGGTGGGACAACCTCCAACACTACTGCACCTTGTCCTGCATCCTTCCCAGCTGCCAAAAGAGTGACCCAATGGGCCGTGAAAGAAAGGTAACGTCCCTGTCCATGCCTGCTGGACCATGAGTCAGCGGTAATATGCACCTTACCGCTGACCGCCCTGTCCAGCGAGGCCAAGACATTGCCTTCCACATGCCGGTAGAGAGCCGGAATAGCCTTCCGTGAGAAAAAGTGGCGTTTGGGAACCTGCCACTGAGGAACCGCACATTGCACAAACTCACGGAAGGGGGCCGAGTCTACCAACTGAAAAGGCAGCAGTTGAAGCGCTAGCAATTTAGCCAAGCTAGCATTCAACCGCTGGGCATGTGGATGGCTGGGAGTGAACTTCTTTCGACGGTCCAGCAGCTGGGGCAGGGAAATTTGCCTGCTAGAATCGGACGTCGGTGTACTGCTAGCAGAGTGGCCGCAAGTACTTGGCTGTGACACACCTAATTCTACACCTTCATTCCTCTCAGTGCATGTTTCAGAGAGGACTGAAGTTATAGTGGGGTTGGAGATCCCAGCTGATGCGGTGCAAGGAGAGGTCCGCTTTGTTCTTTGGTGTGGGTCTTTGAGGTAGGCTTGCCAACGAGCTGCATGGCAGGTCAACATATGTCTGGTCAGGCATGTGGTACCCAAGCGGCTGATGTTTTGGCCACGCGATATACGCTTGAGACATATGTTGCAAACAGCAGCTGTGCGATCTGATGCACTAGCCTCAAAAAAGGCCCACACCAAAGAACTTTTTGAATGACGGGCAGAGGCAGCGCCCTGCACAGGCGGAGCTCTGCGGTGTGATTCCGTCGGTGTACTGCCCTTACGCTGGCCACCAAAGGGCATCCTGCCTCGTTGGAGATGTGCCTCCTCCTCATCCTCCTCCTCCTCCTCTCTCCTATTAGGCACCCACGTGGAGTCAGTGACCTCATCATCACCTCCCTCCTCATCACTGGAGCCAATCTGGCAGTATGCTGCAGCTGCTGGAACATGACTGCCAGATTGGTGTCCTTCTTGAGCATCCCCTCTGTCTGCTCTCACGCTACTGCCTTCCTCTAGCTGGGTTTCATCATCAGACCCTTCGAAACGCTGGGCATCCTCCTGGAGCATGTACCCAACACTGTGCTGAAACAGTTCGGGGGACTCCTCAGGAGGAGGACATGGTGGGTCTAGGGAAGGAGTGACTGATGATGAGTCTGACATTGATACCAGGGAAGAGGACGCTTTGGCAGCTGCTTTTCCAGTACCCTGAGCCTGGGTGAGAGAGGATGAGGAGGAGGAGGAGGGCTTGGTCATCCACTCTACCAAGTCTTCGGCATGATGTGGCTCAACATGTCCAGCTGCCGAAAAGAAGGACAAGCGTGTCCCATGGCCATGTGCTGATGACAATGCACCGCGTCCACGACCAGCACTGTTGCCCCCAGACACAGAGCCTGCTTGCCCTCTTTTATTGCCTCCTGACTGTCTGCCTCTCCTTGTTTGCCTTCCAGACATTCTAATAGATGGCCTGCAGGGAGATGGGAAAAAAGCAATAAGGGCTACCTTCAGGTGTCCTTCTCTGTCCCTTGAAACAAGGACTTTGACAGTGAAAGAAACTGACACTCTCCCTACCTACAGTTTTCTGTCCCTAGAAAAAATGTTTTTTTTAAGCACAATTTAGCACAAGGAGAATTCACTCACTGTCCTTCCAGGTCCCTGGAAACAAGGACTTTGACAGTGAAAGAAACTGACACTCTCCCTACCTACAGTTTTCTGTCCCTAGAAAAAATGTTTTTTTTAAGCACAATTTAGCACAAGGAGAATTCACTCACTGTCCTTCCAGGTCCCTGGAAACAAGGACTTTGACAGTGAAAGAAACTGACACTCTCCCTACCTACAGTTTTCTGTCCCTAGAAAAAATGTTTTTTTTAAGCACAATTTAGCACAAGGAGAATTCACTCACTGTCCTTCCAGGTCCCTGGAAACAAGGACTTTGACAGTGAAAGAAACCGACACTCTCCCTACCTACAGTTTTCTGTCCCTAGAAAAAATGTTTTTTTTAAGCACAATTTAGCACAAGGAGAATTCACTCACTGTCCTTCCAGGTCCCTGGAAACAAGGACTTTGACAGTGAAAGAAACTGACACTCTCCCTACCTACAGTTTTCTGTCCCTAGAAAAAATGTTTTTTTTAAGCACAATTTAGCACAAGGAGAATTCACTCACTGTCCTTCCAGGTCCCTGGAAACAAGGACTTTGACAGTGAAAGAAACTGACACTCTCCCTACCTACAGTTTTCTGTCCCTAGAAAAAATGTTTTTTTTAAGCACAATTTAGCACAAGGAGAATTCACTCACTGTCCTTCCAGGTCCCTGGAAACAAGGACTTTCACAGTGAAAGAAACTGACACTCTCCCTACCTACAGTTTTCTGTCCCTAGAAAAAATGTTTTTTTTAAGCACAATTTAGCACAAGGAGAATTCACTCACTGTCCTTCCAGGTCCCTGGAAACAAGGACTTTGACAGTGAAAGAAACTGACACTCTCCCTACCTACAGTTTTCTGTCCCTAGAAAAAATGTTTTTTTTAAGCACAATTTAGCACAAGGAGAATTCACTCACTGTCCTTCCAGGTCCCTGGAAACAAGGACTTTGACAGTGAAAGAAACTGACACTCTCCCTACCTACAGTTTTCTGTCCCTAGAAAAAATGTTTTTTTTAAGCACAATTTAGCACAAGGAGAATTCACTCACTGTCCTTCCAGGTCCCTGGAAACAAGGACTTTGACAGTGAAAGAAACTGACACTCTCCCTACCTACAGTTTTCTGTCCCTAGAAAAAATGTTTTTTTTAAGCACAATTTAGCACAAGGAGAATTCACTCACTGTCCTTCCAGGTCCCTGGAAACAAGGACTTTGACAGTGAAAGAAACTGACACTCTCCCTACCTACAGTTTTCTGTCCCTAGAAAAAATGTTTTTTTTAAGCACAATATAGCACAAGCACAAAACACACTGACACTCTCCCTACCTATCCTTCTCTTTCCCTAAACTAAAGGAATCCAGGTTAAGCAAGAAAGAAATAAAAGTCACTGTCCCTGCCTATGCTGCTCTATCCCTGCTCCGGAACACACTACACTAGGCCGCCGTGCTGGCGGCCTTTTATAGTGTGGGGCGTGTACTAAACACCCTCAGCAATAATTGGCCACAGGCATCCTGCCTGTGGCCAATCATTGCTCTCCTCGCTGCCGGCGCTGTGATTGGCCAAGCATGCAGGGTCACAGTGCATGCTTGGCCAATCACAGCGCCTGGATGACACTGCGATGGCGTAGTGCATTGTGGGCCGTTCGCGTCACTCGAATTTGGCGCGAACGGCCCAAATCGTTCGATCTTCGTCGAACGATCGAACAGCCGATGTTCGAGTCGAACGTATGTTCGACTCGAACACGAAGCTCATCCCTAGTCTTGAGGATGGATCACTGGCCAGAGCTTGCACAGTATGCAATTGAGCTACTGGCCTGTCCTGCATCCAGCGTTCTTTCGGAACGCACATTCAGTGCTGCTGGAGGATTTGTCACGGATCACAGGGTGCGCCTGTCCACCGACTCGGTTGATCGACTGACTTTCATCAAGATGAACCAGTCTTGGATCACCACCAGCTACCACACACCTGATGCTGATATAACAGACTAATTGATTTTAACATGTCACATCCCTTCAAGACTGATGCTGATGCTGAGTGCCTGTGCTGTTATGTTGACTGGCTATCCTCCTCCTCCGAGTCCTCAATGATACGATTGATGATGATAGCTTGGAAGATCATTTTTGTTTATGGGTGCCGCCACCAGTGGCTAAGGCCCAATTTTTCAGCCCCTGTTTTACAGGGGCGTGTAATTACAATTTTTTTAGCAATAATTTGCCATAGGGCTCATTGCTGTGCTCCAAGTACAGTATCTGTGAGGGGTTGGAGTGTTGTGGCACCAGTGCCTAAGGCCCAATTTTTCAGCCCCTGTTTAACAGGGGCGTGTCATTACAATTTTTGAAGCAATACTTTGCAACAGGGCTCATTGCTGTGCTCCAAGTACAGTATCTGTGAGGGGTTGTAGTGTTGTGCCACCAGTGCCTAAGGCCCAATTTTTCAGCCCCTGTTTAACAGGGGCGTGTCATTACAATTTTTGAAGCAATACTTTGCAACAGGGCTCATTGCTGTGCTCCAAGTACAGTATCTGTGAGGGGTTGTAGTGTTGTGCCACCAGTGCCTAAGGCCCAATTTTTCAGCCCCTGTTCAACAGGGGCATGCAATTACAATTCTTGATGTAATAATTCACAGCAGGGCCCATTGCTGCACCCACCAAGAGTAACTCTGAGGGCTTACAGTGTTGTGGCAACGCCACCACCACCACCACCACGAAAGGCCCAATTTTTCAGCCCCTGTTCAAAAGGGGCATGTAATTACAATTCTTGATCTAATAATTCACAGCAGGGCCCATTGCTGCACCCACCAAGAGTAACTCTGAGGGCTTACAGTGTTGTGGCAACGCCACCACCACCACCACCACGAAAGGCCCAATTTTTCAGCCCCTGTTCAACAGGGGCATGCAATTACAATTCTTGATGTAATAATTCACAGCAGAGCCCATTGCTGCACCCACCAAGAGTAACTCTGAGGGCTTACAGTGTTGTGGCAACGCCACCACCACCACCACCACGAAAGGCCCAATTTTTCAGCCCCTGTTCAAAAGGGGCATGTAATTACAATTCTTGATCTAATAATTCACAGCAGGGCCCATTGCTGCACCCACCAAGAGTAACTCTGAGGGCTTACAGTGTTGTGGCAACGCCACCACCACCACCACCACGAAAGGCCCAATTTTTCAGCCCCTGTTCAAAAGGGGCATGTAATTACAATTCTTGATCTAATAATTCACAGCAGGGCCCATTGCTGCACCCACCAAGAGTAACTCTGAGGGCTTACAGTGTTGTGGCAACGCCACCACCACCACCACCACGAAAGGCCCAATTTTTCAGCCCCTGTTCAACAGGGGCATGCAATTACAATTCTTGATGTAATAATTCACAGCAGGGCCCATTGCTGCACCCACCAAGAGTAACTCTGAGGGCTTACAGTGTTGTGGCAACGCCACCACCACCACCACCACGAAAGGCCCAATTTTTCAGCCCCTGTTCAAAAGGGGCATGTAATTACAATTCTTGATCTAATAATTCACAGCAGGGCCCATTGCTGCACCCACCAAGAGTAACTCTGAGGGCTTACAGTGTTGTGGCAACGCCACCACCACCACCACCACGAAAGGCCCAATTTTTCAGCCCCTGTTCAAAAGGGGCATGTAATTACAATTCTTGATCTAATAATTCACAGCAGGGCCCATTCCTGCACCCACCAAGAGTAACTCTGAGGGCTTACAGTGTTGTGGCAACACCACCACCACCACCACGAAAGGCCCAATTTTTCAGCCCCTGTTCAACAGGGGCATGCAATTACAATTCTTGATCTAATAATTCACAGCAGGGCCCATTGCTGCACCCACCAAGAGTAACTGTCAGGGCTTACAGTGTTGTGGCACCAGCACCACCATCAAAGCCCCAATTTTTACTACCACTGTTCAACAATTATATGTAATTAAAATTCCTGATATAATAGTTGACAGCAGGGCGTTCCAGCACCAACCAAGAGTAACTGTGAGTGCTTACAGTGTTGTGCCAACACCAACAACTAAGGGGCCTATTTCTGCAGAGTATATACGGCAGGTCCCTACTTTCAAACATCCAACTTACAAACGACTCCTACTTGCAAACGCAAGAAGACAACAGGAAGTGAGAGGAAATCTACCCCTAGGAAGGAAAATTCTCTCCTGTAAGAATAAATATGGGAGAAAGGTGTCTCCTCTGTACTGATGCTTTATCAGCAATCCTTGTTTCAAGAAAAACACCACATTTCAAAAACAGTTGACATTGGGACGGAAAGTGAGGTGAAATGTTCTGAACAGGGGCACAGACAGCAAAACAAATGTTACAGGGGTGATAACCCTTACCTATGTTTTCCAAAAAGTTTAAAAATAGATTTTTGGGCTGGAGCTACACTTCAACAATGTACCTGTTCAAAATTACAAACAGATTCTACATAAGAACAAACCTACAGTCCCTGTCTTGTATGCACCGCCTGTATACGGCTGTTCAGAGTATATAGGGCCTTTTTTATTTTATGTGCGGGGTTCCCCTTAATATCCATACAAGACCCAAAGGGGCTGGTAATGGGCTGGGGTAGGGGGGGGGGGGGTCATGGGGTAGCTATGCCATTTTTCTTAAAGATTTTCATCCATATTACCGGGACCAGACATTACATTAAAGCCGCAAGCAGTTTTAAATGGCTTTTTTTTCCTTTAGAAGTGTCATTTTGTGCAGGGACAGTTCTAAACACGGGAAACACGTGGCACTTCACAGGCATACTTTATACACCCCCCAGGTACGATATTTAAAGGAATATTTGACTTTTTTTTTTTCACTTTATGCATCATTAAAATGACTGCTCCCGAAAAACGACCGTTTTTAAAACTTCTTTTTGCATTGATACATGTCCCCTGGTGCAGAACCCGGGTTCCCAAACCCTTTTTAGGACAATAACATGCATAATAGTTGTTATAATTAGCACTTTAGAATTCGAACGTTCGCATCCATTGTATTTAATAGGGTTCTAATGTTCGTACGAACTTTCGGTCCGTTCGCGGGTTCTGGTGCGAACCGAACCCGGGGGTGTTCGGCTCATCACTAATGGGGAGTTTATTCGAGCCAAACGCAATTGCTCAACAAGCCCAACCTTTGAACTAGAATGTAAGGTCATTCATCAGCGCTTGTTGGACCGAGGTTATAACAAATCTGTTATATACCAAGGACTGGAAAGGGTTTTGAAAATGGATAGAGAGGAATTACTGTCAGATAAGCCTAAAACCAAGAGGGAGTATAAAAATAAAAATAAGAGTAAACCTCATCAACCTCACAATTCTAGTAACAGAAAAACGGGCAAACCTATTACATTTGTAACCACATTTTCCCAAGAATATAATCAAATAGTCAGAAGAATAATAAAAAAGAATCTGCCAATATTGTATACAGACAAAGATTTAAATGGGATTTTGCAAGCAGGTTGCCTTTTTTCTAGCCGACGTGCACCCACACTGGGGACTGCTCTATCACCTAGTCTATTCTCATCCAAACAATGCCAACCTACCTGGCTTTCCTATCCTGGAAGTTATCCCTGCAATATGAAAACCTGTAGGTATTGTCATTTGTGTGATCTGGGTAAAACATTTGTTGCCACAGCTACAGATGAAGAGTTCACTATACAGTAATACATCAACTGTGGCACAAACTACGTAATTTACCTGATCACCTGTATTTCATGCAGCCTTCAATATGTAGACTGCACCACACGTCCTTTGAGAACCCGTATAGGGGAACAATATTGTGACACAAATAATTCAAATGCTAGAAATATTTCGAATGCAACACGTCACTTTAGGGAATGTCATCAGGGCGATCTTTCCTCTTTCCGTTTTAGAGGAATAGAACGGTTGTCTCACTCGCCCAGAGGAGGTGACAGGGAGAGAAGACTATTGGGGAGAGAAGCATGGTGGATTTTTAGATTAAAACCTAGATCGCCTCAGGGGTTAAACCTGAGCTGGGATCTGGACCTGCACTTAAATTAAGAATGCCTCTCCTCGGAGTCCCCCCTCTATTTCTTTCTTTTCCTCCTCTGGTGTCTTTTTTTACATACCTGGATTAATATTTTTATCTTTGTACTTAATGTTTTTTGAATTTCATGGTGTGTTTTAATTATATGTATGTGTGCATGCATGGCTGCGTGCATTAGGGTGACCACGTGTCCCGGATTGCCCGGGACAGTCCCGCATTTTGCAGGTCTGTCCCGGGCACATTCATTCCAGGACAATACAGTGTCCCAGAATGAAACTGACACAGCATCCCCCCGGGCCAATCTGATTCCCCCAAAAAAGGCCTTCACATCACCGCTTTACTCACTGACAGTACTTGTCCTGGCCGGGAAAAGAGCACAATCCCGCCCCCTGCTTGTGATTGGAGAAATCATAAATCCCGCCTCTTGTGTCCAATCACTGTGCTGTGATTCGTTACAGCACAAGCTGATTTTTGGGAAGGGAGGGTGTCCCTGAATATAAGTTTGGAAATGTGGTCACCCTAGCGTGCATACATGTATATATTATCACTATAGGGTGTGTGAAAAATAGTGGCATACACATGGATCATCCAATATGCATTGCAGCGGATTCCCCTTTTGAATAATTGCCTGCAGTCAATTTAGACAATTAATGGATGGAGCCAGTGATCCTCAGAGCTACTATTTATTTCACAAGTTTCATGTCTGTAATGTGGTTATGACTAAGGCCTTATAGGCTGAAACGTGTCAACCTTTCCTATTTGCGTTTGTCTACTGTGGCTTGTCAATAAACACGTCAATTTTTTAAGAGCAACGACCGGAGTGCGGATCATCTGTTCTTCATTCACTTCTACTCAGCCGGCGACTGTGGATGGAGCACCTGGGAGCTCTGCTTACTATGTGATGTATGGGTAGTAGCACTGACTTTGTTTATATTGTGAATGGGAAGCAGGTGTGTTAAATTTGTTATTATCGCTCTCACTCTTTTATACTGGTCACTGGAAGTTCAACTTGGCACCTCATGGCAAAGAACTCTGTGAGGATCTGAAAAAAAAAAGAATTTTTGCTCTACATAAAGATGGCCTAGGCTATAAGAAGATTGCCAAGACCCTGAAACTGAGCTGCAGCACAGTGGCCAAGACCATACAGCGGTTTAACAGGACAGGTTGCACTCAGAACAGGCCTCGCCATGGTCGACCAAAGAAGTTGAGTGCACATGCTCAGCATCATATCCAGAGGTTGTCTTTGGGAAATAGACGTATGAGTGGTGCCAGAATTGCTGCAGAGGTTGAAGGGGTGGGGGGGTCAGCCTGTCAGCGCTCAGACCATACGCCGTACACTGCATCAAATTGGTTTGCATGGCTGTTGTCCCAGAAGGAAGCCTCATTCTAAAGATGATGCACAAGAAAGCCCACAAACAGTTTGCTGAAGACAAGCAGACTAAGGACATGGATTACTGGAACCATGTCCTGTGGTCTGATGAGACCAAGATACACGTATTTGGTTCTGATGCTGTCAAGCGTGTGTGGCGGCAACCAGGTGAGGAGTACAAAGAGAAGTGTGTCTTGCCTACAGTCAAGCATGGTGGTGGGAGTGTCATGGTCTGGGGCTGCATGAGTGCTGCCGGCACTGGGGAGCTACAGTTCATTGAGGGAACCATGAATGCCAACATTTACTGTGACATACTGAAGCAGAGCATGATCCCCTCCCTTCGGAGACTGGGCCGCAGGGCTGTATTCCAGTATTCCAACATGATAACGACCCCAAACACACCTCCAAGACAACCACTGCCTTGCTAAAGAAGCTGAGGGTAAAGGTAATGGATTGGCCAAGCATGTCTCCAGACCTAAACTCTATTGAGCATCTGTGGGACATCCTCAAAATGGAAGGTGGAGAAGCGCAAGGTCTCTAACATCCACCAGCTCCATGATGTCCTTATGGAGGAGTGGAAGAGGACTCCAACCTGTGAAGCTCTGGTGAACTCCAAGCCCAAGAGGGTTAAGGCAGTGCTGGAAAATAATGGGGGCCACACAAAATATTGACACTTTGGGCCCAATTTGGACATTTTCACGTATGAAAGAGTGAGAGCGATAACACCAAATTTAACACACCTGCTCCCCATTCACACCTGAGACCTTATAACACTAACGAGTCACATGACACCGGGGAGGGAAAATGGCTTATTGGGCCCAATTTGGACATTTTCATTTAGGGGTGTACTCACTTTTGTTGCCAGCGGTTTGGACATTAATTGATGTGTGTTGAGTTATTTCGAGGGGACAGCAAATTTACACTGTTATACAAGCTGTACACTCACTACATTGTAGCAAAGTGTTATTTTTTTAGTGTTGTCACATGAAAAGATAGAATAAAATATTTATAAAAATGTAAGGGGTTTACTAACTTTTGTGAGATACTGTAAATATATATTTAGTGACAGTGCTAGGCCCGGCCATTCTGTAAATAGAGGTAGAAAACACACAGGGTTCTTGCTAATGCATAGTGAGGGGCTCTCAAATGCTAAGTGGAGAAAATAGTTTTTTTAGCGTTCTCTGGGTTTTGTAATTCCCAAATTGGGTTCCAGAATTTGGAGACTTCAAAGAGCTTAAGAGCTTTGGGAGGAAGAAGCTTCCAAACCAATGTCCAGGTCTTGCCAGAGACCAACAGGGTGTGTGTACGGGTGAGCACAACAGTTAAAAAAATGTCAGGCTTGTGCAGAGTTTAGGGTTCCTGTTAGGGAACAGATGTGCTCTACTCAGGAGACAGTGCTCCATGCTGGAGTTAGGAGTTTCTATGTATAGAGGACTAAGAGAGTCGAGATGACTGAGCAAGTCTAGAGGACTGAGAGAGTAGAGACGACTGAGTCAAAGAGGACTGAGTGATTGAGATGACTGAGCGAGTCTAGAGGACTGGATTGAGATGACTGAGCAAGTCTAGAGGACTGAGAGGGTCAAGACAACTCAGGGAGTCTAGAGGACTGGATTGAGATGACTGAGCAAGTCTAGAGGACTTTGAGAGTCTAGATGATTAAGCTAGTCTAGAGGACTGAGAGAGTCAAGACGACTGAGCAAATCTAGAGGGCTGAGAGAGCCGAGATGACTAAGTGACACTAGAAGACTATGAGTTGAGATGACTGAGTGAGTCTAGAGGACTGAGAGAGTCAAGATGCCTGAGTGAGTCTAGAGTAGGAATGAGCCGAACACCCCCCGGTTCGGTTCGCACCAGAACCTGCGAACGGACCGAAAGTTTACGCAAACTATCGAACACCGTTAAAGTCTATGGGACTCGAACGTTTGGAATCAAAAGTGCTAATTTTAAAGGCTAATATGCAAGTTATTGTCCTAAAAAGGGTTTGGGGACCCGGGTCCTGCCCAGGGGACATGTATCAATGCAAAATTAAGTTTTAAAAAATGGCGTTTTTTCGGGAGCAGTGATTTTAATGATGCATAAAGTGAAAAAAAAAATCCTTTGAATATCGTTCCTGGGGGGTGTCTATAGTATGCCTGTGAAGTGGCCCGTGTTTAGAACTGTCCCTGCACAAAATGACATTTCTAAAGGAAAAAAAGTAATTTAAAACTGCTTGCGGCTTTAATGTAATGTCTGGTCCCGGCAATATGGATGAAAATCAGCCCATTTGTCTTCAGGTAGTTTTATGTGCACACTGTGCAAAGGACACAATACACTAACTGAAAATACTGCAGCTACCTGCCTGTGGTATTATTAGTATGAGAACACCAGCAATTCTCTTCAGGTAGCTTTAGGCGCACACTGTGCAGAGGACACAGTACACTAACTGAAAATACTGCAGCTCCCTGCCTGTATTTGTATGAGAACACCAGCAATTGTATTAACTGAAAATACTGCAGCTCCCTGCCTGTATTTGTATGAGAACACCAGCAATTGTATTGAGGTAAGCTTTAGGTGCACACTGTGCAAAGGACACTAAATCAAAATATTGCAGCTCCCTGCCTGTATTTGTATGGGAACACCAGCAATTGTAATCAGGTAAGCTTTAGGTGCACACTGTGCAAAGGACACAGTACACTATGTGAAAATACTGCAGCTAGCACAATCACCTGCCTGCCTGTCAGTATATTATGAAGAGAATAACAGGAACGGATCTAGCTAAACTGAATACAGTGTATAAATATGTATACAACACCTAGGATGCATATATATCCTCTACACACTGTAACTGTAGCTAACTGACTTGCCTGCCTGCTCTATCTAACTCAAATGAAATGACACTGTCTCTCTCTGTCTGTCTGTCTTTAACCACCGTCACAACACACTACACAAGGCCGCCACGCTGGCGGCCTTATATAGTGTGGGGCGTGTACTAAACCCCCTGAGACATAATTGGCCAAAGTCACCCTGGCTTTGGCCAATTATGGCTCTCTGTTTTTTCCGCGCTGTGATTGGCCAAAGCATGCGGGTCATAGTGTATGCTTGGCCAATCATCAGCCAGCAATGCACTGCGACGCCGCAGTGAATTATGGGTCGTGACACGCCACTCAAATTTGGCGCAAACGGCCCATTAAGTGTTCGAAATTCGGCGAACGGCCGAACAGACGATGTTCGAGTCCAACATGGGTTCGACTCGAACTCAAAGCTCATCCCTACTCTAGAGGACTGAGAGTCAAGACGATGGAGCGAATCTAGAGGACTGAGAGAGTTGAGACTACTGAGTGAGTTAGAGCACTGAAAAAGTCAAGCCGACTGAGCGAGTCTAGAGGACTGAAAGAGTTGAGATGGCTGAGTGA
This sequence comes from Rana muscosa, assembly GCA_029206835.1. Lineage (NCBI taxonomy): Eukaryota > Metazoa > Chordata > Amphibia > Anura > Ranidae > Rana > Rana muscosa. The sequence continues at coordinate 365,743,262 of CM055125.1, forward strand.
GTCTCGAGGACTTAGAGGGTTGAGATGACCGAGCAACACTAAAGGACTGAGAGAGTCAAAACACTAGAGGACTGAGAGAGTTGAGATAATTGAGCGACTCTAGAAGACTGAGAAAATCGAGATGCCTGATCAAGTCTAGAGGCTTGACAGAGTCTGAGAGAGTCCATAGAGTAGGGAGCAGAACTAAGAGAGTCCAAAGGACAGAGAGTCTGAGAGCTGATAAAGGCACGGCTGGTGTACATGAGCACAGAGGTGCTGTTAGTGGGTCTGGAGGACCAAGGCAGAAGGCCTTAGCAATGGTGTCGGGAAGAAAAGGAGCCAGGAGGCCTGGTATTATGTTGTCCTTTTCCCGTTTTGCTTTGAACACTGTATGAACCTGAACCCCTGTGTGGGAATCCTTATGTAAGGAAGTTTATTTTTTAATAAAAGTGGGTTGACAAGTCCTGAAACACCATTCTAACTATTGTGGACTCACTGGAAAATGCTGCTATCACTGAGTTAGGTTCCTCAAATCACAATATGAATGTGAGCTGTTTAAAGTAGAACTGTACCTTTGCAAGTTTGCAGGAATAAATTATTGTCACGTCACAAATCACAGCAACAGTCTCGTTTTTCAGACAACCTCCACCTTTTATCATTAAAAGGCCCTCCATGAGCTTGAGTTCTGTGACTTTGCCTAGGCTAAGGTGATGTCATCAGTCTGCTGCAGGCAGGAAACCCGTCTAATTTCCTAGCTATAGAAACAGCAAAAAAAAAAAACATATCATCTAGCCCATTTCCCCAGACTGACACCCCCCTATCAAGGCATTTTGATATTTCTATAACTCCTCAAAAAAGAGCCACCTCACTGCCCAAGGGCAAAAAAATGGTTTTATTTCCTAATCTCATTAGCATATTCATGAGGTTGGGAAGGAGGAACCACGGAAGGCAAAATATAAGCAAACTAAACTTTAGCAGCTTTAACGCAAAATAATAAGAATATTTTTGACTATACACTCCTGCTACAAAACTGCAGGAAACCAAACCCCCTTCCGTCCTGGGAGTTATTTTATATAGACTGTGATTCTGTACTTGCCAAATATGCTGCAGAAATCTCCCTCCACTGAGTCTGGTTGCAACCATTTTAACTGTGGGCAGCTGAAGCTGCTGCCTGTTCACTTCCTGGATTTACACAGACACACAGAGGCACCCCTCCAGCTCTGCAGCCCTGCAGCTCTCATTGGCACTCTTATGACTCATCACCCCTCCCTTCCTGCCAAACTCTCAGGAGACCGAGAGAGAGAGAGAGAGAGCTGTGCATGATGTCATAAGCTTCTGCTAATGACCAGACAAGAAACAGGAAGTGGGCTGTATAAGGGATTTACTGGCAGCAAAAAAAAAGTTTTACTATCCAAAGTTAAAACAAAAAAGGCAAAAGATTTAATAGATGGATAGTTTAAAAAATGACCGAAGGTCCGCTTTAAGGGTAAAAGGGGCTTTAAAATACTCTGATGATTACAACAGCTCTTCTTATCTATCCTGGACCTGTTATTGTGCCAAGACATGGTCCGCTGTTACCCTCATTTTTACTTTTTTTCACAGAAACAAAAAAACAAACAAAAAGTAAACAAATAAAAAAAAAAGCAGGAAGAAGGCTATAAATACAAAGAGATATTTCCATTTAGAGAGAGAGAGAGAGAGAGAGAGAGAGAGGGAAAGAGAGAGAGAGAGAGAGGGGGGAGAGGAAGAGAGAGGAGAAGAGAGAGAGAGAGACAATAGATATATATAGAGAGAGAGAGAGGGAGGGAGAGAGAGGGGGAGAGAGGGAGAGAGAGAGGGGGGAGAGGAAGGGAGAGGGGGAGAGGGAGGGAGAGAGAGGAGGAGAGGGAGGGGGAGAGAGAGGGGGGAGAGAGGGGGGGAGAGAGGGAGGGGGAGAGGGAGGGGGAGAGAGAGGGAGAGAGAGAGGAAGGGAGAGGGGGAGAGGGAGGGAGAGAGGGGGAGAGGGAGGGAGAGAGGGAGGGAGAGAGGGGGGAGAGGGAGGGGGAGAGAGAGAGGGGGAGAGAGGGAGAGAGAGAGGGGGGAGAGAGGGAGGAAGAGGGGGGAGAGGGAGGAAGAGGGGGGAGAGGGAGGGAAAGAGGGGAGGGGAGAGGGATGGGGAGTGAGAGAGGGAGAGGGGGAGAGAAAAGAGAGAGAGAAGGGAGAGAGAGGGGGAGTAGAAGAGAAGAGAGAGACAGAGAGGGAGAGAGAATGAGATAGAGATAAAGAGAGAGAGAAGTGGAGGAGAGAGAGAAGAGAGGGAAGAGAGAGATAGAAGAGAAAGAGAGAGAGAGAGAGAAAAGGAGAGAGAGAGAAGAGAGGGAAGAGAGAGAGAGAGAGAGGAGGGAAAGAGAGAGAGAGAGAGAGAGAGAGAGACACACACATTTAAAAAAAATACATAGAGATAAAAAAAAGGAAAAATACAAAGTGATAAAAAAGGAAAAATATAAATGCTAGAGATTTTTTGTTAAACTATAAAGAGGTAAAAAAGGAAAACATATATGCAAAGAGATATTTTTTTGAATACAAAGAGATAAAAATGGAAAAACATAAATGCAAAGGTATATATTTTTTTTAATACAAAGATAAAAAAAATAAATAAAACATAAATACAAAAGATATTCTTGTATTTATAAACATTTACAATATGAAATTTTTTAATGCAGCTGAGAAAAAAGGGGGCACATAGTTTGAACTCTGCACAGAAGATAACAAAGTTTTAATTTGAAGCTGAAATGGTACTGACAAGGTAAGCTCCTGTACTTTAACCAAATTGATTTTACATCATCTTTCTTCTCATCGCCAACATGATTACCGTCTGCCCCTTTTATACTTGAGCGATCCCACATGGAGTGCTAACTTACCGCCGCAGTCTGTTCATCAGTACGCTGCGTTCCTGGCTCTAAGTTCTACATTGTAACAAGGCTCCGACAGAGGAAATCAATCATGCAAATGCTTTGTTTAGACAGAACTCACGAATGTACCAATAACACGAATGAATGAAATTTTTATATTGGGGAGATATATCAACGTTTCTTATGGTGAATGACACAACTAGAGTGATTTGAAATGATTTGTGCGGATTTTCCGACACTCAGACAATTTTACAGCTGTGGAATTTAGGAGAAGATGTAGAGATAAGACAGGATAATCCATTTTGTACAGTAATAAACATTTTCCCAGTAATGTAAGATTCTTAATAATACTGAGGTCTTCAAACTACTATGGTTGTCATAAACCAGCCCCTGCCATTAGAAGGCCCAAGCATGTGTGGCTTTTTCATTGCAAGCCAGGTGAAGCCACTAAGCAGAAAGTGGCAGCAGGTGCCCGGCATTGGAAAGGGGAACATTTTAGCAGCTATCCACTTTTCTTGCCCGTCAGGTGGAGGGATCTCCTGCCTGGTGGTGCTTTTATAGTCCCCTGTGACGTCATCGCAAGTCTACACAGAGATAAGAGCCACAGAATACCAGTTTTTGGCAACATGACCTGGATAAATGTGAACCTTCACTGACATAAGTGGACATTTTTTACTTTTGCTGTCCACTGAAGCCTTTTTTTATTTTTCTCTTGCCAAAGGGGGCAATTTCCTACTCCAACCGATACAGGAGCGTGTTTTGCTTGCACTGAAACAGGCATTTTTTTTAATGCCACTGACCACCAAGGATTTTTTTTTTGTACTCCCACCAACCACCTATACAGGGGCAATTTTTACTTCCACAGACCGCTAATGCATGGGAATTGTTTTGCTTCACAACAACCACCAATGCAAGAAGTTTTTTTTCCCCACCAACCACTGGTGCCAGGGATTTTTTTCCACAAAGATTTTATTGGGTTTTTAGGTTTTTCCAGAACAGTACAAGAAAATATAGTAAGGCACAAGGGACATCAGGGAGTACAGAGTTGTGATCTGAAAAAGGATTCCACCAAGATGCTGGAGCACAGTACAGATGCATAAAAAATATCATGAACTATAAGGTGGCAAAAACTCCATGGCTTGTTCAAAAGAAATAGGAAACGGATGGTTCTGATGTGGAGAACTCTGTGTTGGCTATCGTGGGCACCTCTACAGTGTTATGGGGGGCATCGAACACTACATGAAAAAAGTGTAGAAGCAAGAAGAGCAGAAAAGATCTGAAGAGGAACAAAAAAAGAGTGGGGACGTTTTCCTGGGATGGGCAAAGAAAGGAGGGAGGGATGGTGTAAGGATGGAGCCCACATGGGCCGGCGAAGGGCTGTGTAGGGGCAATGCCAAAATTTGTCAGACTGAGAGCAAAGGGTTAGGTCTATATTCAGGTGAGGTTATAGGATATCCAGGAGTCCCAAACCTTTAGGAATTTGACATGGCAGTCTTTGAGGATGGAAGTAAGCTTCTCATGGTCCCCATTAGACTTTGCTTAACCTCTAGCCTAGCCAGTGCTTGCCCAGCTGCCAGAAACACAAATTCCACAGTTTTCTCTGATTAGCGGTGAGAGTTGGAATAGTTTTATGCAACAGGGCCTACCAAAGGTTGCAAGCTAATGAGATGTTGAAAACTGACCTAATCATGGAGTATACCCCTGTCCAGAATTGATTTGCTTTGAGGCATGACCACCAGATATGGATAAGAGTGTCATGTTCCCTACAGCCCCAAAAGCACATTGGGAAGACAGTGGGGGCAAGTTTCTAAATGCGGTCAGAGGTCATATACGACTGTGACAGTAATTTGTAGGCATTCTCTTGAGCAAAGTTATTACGTGACCATTTGGAGGTGGAAACCCAGATCTTATTCCATACTCCTTTGCCTAGAGGGGTTACAAGGTCCTTTTCACAGTTTTCAACATATGGGAGTTTGCCGGAGCTGAGTCAGTGAGGGCGGAATGAAGGTTGAAAACCAAACCCTTCAAGTGCGGGTCCTTTCTGCATCGATTTTCCAATGCCGTCAGGCATTTGGGTGGCCCATTCAGCAACAAAGGAGGCTGTGAACTCAGTGGCTTATTTGGGCGTATCGGAAAGCCACATTAGCTGGTAGTTGCAAGTGTTGTTGAAGGTACTGATAGGATTTGATGCCGTCAAGAGCCAAAAAATCATAAATGTATTTTTTTCCCCTCTCATGCCACCAACAGAAAGTCCCAGGGTTATCATAGGCTAGATGAAAGTGGGAGGTGTCAAAGATGCCCGAAGTGTAGCTGGGGGGAGATAAAGTTACCACTATATTTAACATTGCTGTAGGGAGTGTAGCAAAAAGGGGTCCAAGAATTTGGGCCGGTGTCCAGGGGGGGGTCCATAGCAGGTTATGAACAGGAAGAGGGGAGCATTCCATTATGACCAAATTAGTCCAAATGGGCATTTCAGCACCAGCATGGAGGGAAGCAAGGGGAGCGATTTGGACTGCAAAGGTGCAGAGTCGAGCATCACTTTTCCAGGATCCAGGGCAAGTTGTTCTGGGGGTTGGGAAGGATCAAGAGCTTTAGGTTTACACTCATTGACACGTAGGTTTAAGTCCCAAAGATGGAGAGGACTGTGAATAAATTGGGCAAGGTAATGTGAGAAGAAGAGATAAACAGGAGACTGTCATCAGCAAAGAGCTTTATCTTGTGGTGTTCTCCAGCTAGATCAAGACCCTTGACATGGGGATGCACTCGGAAAGCCGTGGCCAAAGACTCCAAAGCCAAAAAAAACAGGATAGGGATAGGGGACACCCTTGCTGTTTACTTCGTCGGACCAAAAGTGAAGCCTGCACATTTCAGAGTAGCAGAATGTTGCGTGTAAAGGGCAAAGACCCAAGACAGAAATGCCTCTCTGAAGCTCCACTGTCAGAAGGCAAAAAATATGTAGTCCCACAAGATGGTTTTAAAGGCCTTGTGGACGTCAAGGGACAGTAGCATGGCTGGAATGGATCCAGTTCTTGCAAGGTGGAGGAGTTATATGGCTCCGCGAATGTTATCTCCCATGTCCCCAAAAGAAACAAACCCAACTTAATCTTAGTTGAAAAATTCCCCAAAACAGAGTTAAGCCTGGTTGCCAGTATTTTAGAAAGGATTTTTGCATCTATATTCAGGAGGGATATTGGATTATAGTTTGACCAGGTATGTGGGTCAATATTGAGTTTTGGTATCATGACCACGTTGGTCCGCAAGGAATCGGGAGGAAGAGGCTATCCAGTTATTTAAGAAATTAAAGACTATCTGTAAATGGGGGATGAGGAGGTCAGAATATTTGTTGTAAAAAAGAATGGTGTATCTTTCTGATCCAGGCCAATAGCTTAACTTGAGACCCCCAATAGCTGTTAGAGTCCAGAAGGTTATGACGAAATGGAATAGAGGGTAATCGGAGGTCATTGAAGAAAGCCTGAGCTTGGGTGGCAGAAGTATTGGAGTATTGGTGGGACAGATGGTGGCGGAATGCAGCCAAGATTTCCATTGTGTGACACGTTAGGGTGGGGCGACACAAATCGAGGGCTATTGGTTTGTGCTGAGATGTAAGATGACATAAGTGCTTCCCCAGCATTGATCCGGGTTTATTGCTCTGGGCGTAGAATTTCTGATTGGTCCAGTGGAGTTGTTTTCTCAAAAATATTGGTAAGGCATAAGTTCAACTCTTTTCTTTACTTGTCCAGAAGGAGTTTGGTTGCAGGAGCAGGATTCAGTTTGTGGGCTCAGGAGGCTTGTTCCAGTTGTGACTCCAGTTGAATCCTGCACTGTTCCCTTCTATGATGCCTCTCAGAGGCGATCTGGATAAGATGGCCCTTCGTGACTGCTTTGTAGGCTTCCCAGACTGTGGTTGGTGAGGAGACTGAGGTGTTGTGCTGAAAATAGTAAACAGTGACTGAGTGCAGCTTCTCTGTAACTTCCAAGTTTGAGAGAAGAGAATCACTAGGTACCAAGGAAGAAGGCTTCGATTTCTGGAGAGGACGACAAAGAATCACTATGGGAACGTAGTCTGACCACCAAGATATAGAGGGAATAGACCTTTTGAGCAATTCAGGGAGGAAAGATCGGTAGACCCATATGTGGTCAACACGTATGTAGCGGTTTTGGGAAGAGAAGTACGTACAGTCCCGAAACGTGCAAGTGTATAAGTTGAGAAAGCGGGAGGAGCCTGTAGCGGGAGAGCGGAGAGTCTTAGAGGAGTTGTTCAGAGTTGGATGGGTCACTAGATTGGAGGTGAAAAAGGGCAAAATCGTACCCTTGGCATGGAAAGTCAGGAATTCAAACAGAAGGGAAAGGAACATTGGAGGTGTTTGGTGTAAGTGACAATAGTCACCTCTACGCCTTGAAGGGAGCCCTGGAGGAGAAGATACCATCCTTGCAGGTCCTGCAGTTGCTTATGACAGAGAAACAAGAGACCGTTACAAAACGCTATTAGGACACCCTTTTGCTTAGTTGGGAGCAGAGGCCAAGTGGACAGTGGGGTAGGAAGGGTGGGCTTTTTTTGCTTCCACTGACCACTCATGCTAGGGCTTCTTTTACTTCCACTGACCACCCATGCTGGAGCTTCTTTCACTTCCACTGACCACTCATGCTAGGGCTTCTTTTACTTCCACTGACCACCCATGCTGGGGCTTCTTTCACCACTGACAACTCATGCCAGCGCTTCTTTCACTTCCACTGACCACTCATGCCAGCGCTTCTTTCACTTCCACTGACCACTCATGCCAGGGCTTTTTTTACTCGCACTGGCCACTCATGCCAGGGCTTTTTTAAATTTCTTTTTTACTCCCACTGACCACTCATGCGGGGGCTTTACTTACTTTTACTGACCACTCATTTTGGGGCTTTATTTACTCCTACTGATCACTTATGCCGATTTTTTTTTTATACCAATCACTACTGTAAGGGAACACTACAGTTTGCACTGTCTACATTTCTTTTCCGGCCATTATAATTCATTTAATTTGATCAATTTACTAAAAATATTAGTCTTGGTGTCAAATACACTAAGTACAATACATTCCTTACTATTATAATTATTATTATATCAAAATTGTTATATTTATTCTTATATCGCAACAGCTACAGATATGGTAATTATTAGCAATGGTTTCTTGAGACCTGAAAGTTATTTTGACTGTTCTTCAATGTTAAAAAGATTGAAGGTTCTGCTCTAAGATATTTACATACCGTATATAATTGAGTATAAGCCGACCCGAATATAAGCCGAGGCACCTAATTTTACCACGAAAAACTGGGAAAACATATTGACTCGAGTATAAGCCTAGGGTGTCCATCTGCATGCCTCACTTTGCCTCACTTTGTCCATGTGCATGCCTCACTGTGTCCATGCCTCACTGTGCCCATGCCTCACTGTGTCCATGACTAGACTGACGTTTACCATGGGAGTCTATGGAAGGGGTACCCGGCTTTGAAAAATCGGTGCTCCCCGGCCGTAAGTCCCCCAGACAAAAAACTTTGTGCACTTATAGAGGAGAAATAGGGCTACCTGTTTGCTAAGTTTCGGGTCCAGGGAACCTACGACCGGCCGTTACCGGGTCCCCAAAGTCACTAGAGAAATGACAGTTTAACATGGGAGTCTATGGAAGGGGTGCCCGGCTTTGAAAAATCGGTGCTCCCCGGCAGTAGGTCCCCCAGACAACAAGCTTTGCACACTTGTAGAGGAAGAGTAGGGCTACATGTGTGTACCGGCTCCCCAAAGTCCGGGAGATCAGACGCAAAAAGGTGACTCGAGTATAAGCCGAGGGGGGCATTTTCAGCACAAAAAAATGTGCTGGAAAACTCGGCTTATACTCGAGTATATACGGTACTTCCTGCATAAAAAAATTACCTTGGGGTCTGTTTATAAAATATTCACTGTGTGAATGTCTCAAGCATGTAACAAATAATCTCCGTAATCTGTATAATATGTTTACTTCCTATGATCATCAGTACCATCTAGTGGCCATAATGGATTATTTTCCTCAAATACCCCAATCAGTCAAAAAATCTGAATGTGACCACTAGAGGGAGCTGACAATCATAGGAAATAAACATATTAGACAATACACTCAGATTAATCATGATGGCTGTGCAAATGCTTCAGACATTGGTGCAACAATTTTGTGTATAAATAGACTTCTTTCTTGACAGGAACCAGATAAAATAGGAAATTTGTGGGGGAGGGAATGGCATATTGGCATTTTCACCTCGGGTGCTAGATGATCTCATGGGAGCACTAGATGTCTCTCCAAAAAAGCCGCCAAACTTGGTCAAATATTGTTCTCGTGTTTTCACTGTCAGCTCAGTTTTCGTGGCAACGTTCGGCATTATTTTTCCTTCTCCCTTCTATCAGTACCATGTACACACTGGCCCCAGGAATTCAGGGTGACCACCAAAGTACAAAGCACAAAACGGAAAGGTGCAATTACAAAACAAAGAGAAACTTCAGAAAAAACAACTGGAACAAAAGTGCAGCAAAAGAAACTGACCTTTTGCTCAAACGAGATTTAAAAAACGTGAAGTCTTGACAGGAGTAGAGGCGATTTATTCCTTCCAAATTAGACATCTACAGCAGTGTAGTTTATAAAAGAGGTAAAAAAAAAAAAGGTTAGACACAGTCAAGAATCCTTTGAAAGTGATCAGAATAATTGGATGCCAGAATCAGCTTTTGTTGATCATCCGTCAGCGGTGTCAGAGGACGCTCCGAGTTACAACCGATGCTCATCCATTTTTTTTTTCTGGGCAGAAAAGTAAAAACAAAACTTCACAGTAAATAGGACAAACACAAAAATAGATTTTTTTCCTTCCTGCATGCCTGCAGTTCCTAAAACCAAATTCTACTTTGCCAACATAAAAAAAATATATATATTCTAGGGCAGGTTCAATTATTGAAGGGATTTTGGCAAAACCAGATGCTTACCAGATACTTACTAGATACTTACTAGATACTTGCTCTGTAGATACTGAAACGGGCCATTTCAGCAAGTTTCTCAAACTGAGTGCCGAGTCGGAGGAGTCCACCTGCTGAAATCAAATTGGAACATCTTGCTGGTTGTAATTAGACAGAGATAGGGCTCATTTACGTCTGTGATGCTTTGTGATGAGAGATACATGGTGGAACATTTTTCACAAAATGGTGCAGGTGCAGCAATACTGATGCCACCTGAATTGTGGGAGGAGTGCAGTGAGAAGAATGCCCCTTAACTTGGTGATCAGTGGGAACAAAGCCCCTTATATTGGTGGTCAGTGAGAAGAATGTTCCTTACATTGGTGGTCAGTGGGAACAATGCCCCTTATATTGGTGATCAGTGAGAAGAATGCTTCTTACATTGATGGCCAGTGGGAAGAATGTTCCTTACATTGGGGGTCAATGGGACGAATGCCCCTTACATTGGTGATCAGTGAGAAGAATGTTCCTTACATTGGTGATCAGTGGAAAGAATGTTCCTTACATTGGTGATCAGTGGGAAGAATTCTCCTTACATTCATGGTCAGTGGGAAGAATGCTCCTTACATTGGGGGTCAATGGGACGGATGCCTCCTTACATTGGTGGTCAGTGAGAAGAATGTTCCTTACATTGATGGTCAGTGGGAAGAATGCTCCTTACAATGGGGGTCAATGGGAAGAATGCCCCTTATATTGGTGGTCAGTGGGAAGAATGCCCCTTTACATTGGTGGTCAGTGAGAAGAATGTCCCTTATATTGGTGGTCAGTGTAAAGAATGCCCCATAGGGCTCATGCACACTCCAGCTCAAAGGAGCTAAAAAAAAAAGTGGTTCCTACAGGCTTTTGAACTCTTATTTTTTCTGCCTAAAAAACTCCCCTTCATGTTAGCCAATGTGTCCATGCACACTGGGGATTGTTCAGACATTTTCAGGCATATGCTCCTACAGGCAGAAAACCCACCAAACTCAAGTTTTTGAGAGGAGCTAGTGCCCCAAAAAGAGCTCAAAAGAGCGTGAAAACGCTCAGAAACGTTTGTTCCAGCTTTTTGTTTTGTTTATACAGTGGTTAAGAAAAAAACTATCATCCCAGATCCGACAATTGTGCTTCTAAATTTAAAGCCTACCCAAATCTCTTATACCCAATTTAAACTTCTTCTACAAATTACCACAGCCGCAAAGCAAACCATTGCCAAAGCATGGAAGTCCTCATCATTAATGTTTTCTGAAACTACAAAAAGAAAAAAAATCAAGCCATGATCCTCTCGAAAACAGATGCCATATCCAACGATAATATACATAAATTTGAGAAAATATGAAATCCGTGGGTGACCCATTTTTTTCTCCTAATTTTGACACTTCTTTACTAAGACCTTGGTAACTATGTAACTTTGTTTTGAATAACTGCCGAATAGATACTATATATACCGTGTTTCCCCGAAAATAAGCCCGGGTCTTATATTAATTTTGTCAACAAAAGACCCAGTAGGGCTTATTTTCGGGGTAGGGCTTATTTCTCCCCCAATCTCCCTCTCTGCCTGTCAGGAATCTCCAGTGGCCAGTGGATATGGATAAAAGTGCCTGCAAAACTCAAGAATGTTCTGTAATACAGTATCAGATCATGAAAACTGTACCTTTCTGCAATCCATGTGTGACAAACACCTTCACCCGTATCCCGCCGGAGCACTGCAAATGGAGGCAGGCCCGATATCCCCCGCTGGCAGAAGAGAGGAGAAGAGCAGCGGGACATCCGCTGAGCGCCGCTATGCGCTTCCAATAACCCCGCCGGAGCTCTTGTTCCCGCTCCGAGCACTGGGGGGTCAAAATCCCCCGCTGACAGCTGGCTGAAGAGAGGAGAACAGCAGCGGGACATCAGCTGAGCGCCGAGGGCCGCTAAACTGAATGCATCCAGCACACACAGCCCACATCACATACCGCGCTAGGTCTTATTTTCGGGATAGGGCTTATATTGCAGCCCTCCCTGAAAATCACAATAGGGCTTATTTTTGGGGTAGGTCTTATTTTCGGGGAAACACGGTATATATATTGTTACGAAGAAATCCCCGGAAACCTCTACTAATCCTGACTTTTTTTCTTCTTATCTTTACTTTCCTTTTAGTCTTTTCTTTTCTCCTTATTCCATCCTGTCTTTCCCTATTTATTTTTATATAATAAAATGGTAGCGAAACACTCACTTCTACAATGTTCAATTATAACACAATAATGGATAATAAGCTCTAATGTCCTATTATAAGTTACTGCATCTCGTAGTAATTAATACTATTTCTTTATTACATATTATGCTAAAAGTTAAAAGTTTAGCAACTTTTCCATTTTTTGTTTCTCTTGATTATATAATTGTTAAAATTAGATTGTAACGCCTTAGTTCTTTAAATAACATATAGCTTACTTAAGTCTTCAATTGCTTGTAAATACAAGTAATACTAAGATTTGATATGTAAATTCAACTAATGCTATCATCTAATGTAATCAACAATTTGTTAATGGTATCAATGTTTATATTTACAAAATCAATAAACAAAAATATCTAGGAGAGTTCGTGAAAAAAAAAAAAAACGTTTATGCCGCATACACACAATCGGAATTTCTGACAAGTAAACCGTGTTTTCTTTCCAACGGAATGTTGGCTCAAACTTGTCTTGCATACACACGGTCACACAAATCTTGTCTGAAATTCCGATGGTCAAGAACGCGGTGACGTACAAGACGTACGACGAGCCGAGATCAATGAAGTTCAATAGGCAGTTCCGCTCTTCTGCTTGATTCTGAAGCATGCGTGTTTTTTTTGCGCGTCGGAATTGCATGCAGACGAGCAGAATTTCTGTCAAGAACTTTTTCCGTCGGAAAAATAGAGAACCAGCTCTCAATTTTTTTCTGGCGTAAATTCAGACAGAAAAGTTGGATGGAGCCTACACACAGTCGTAATATCTAACCAAAAGCTCCCATCACACTTTTTTGATGGAAATTCTGACCGTGTGTATGCAGCATAATGCTCAAAAATGCTTGAAAGAGTTTAATAAAAAGCACAAAAAAGAACAAGCTTCTTCAAGCTTTTATAGACCTTGAGCTGCAGTGTGCATGAGCCCTTACATTGGTGGTCAGTGGGAAAAATGCTCCTTACATTGGTGGTCAGTGCAAGGAATAATCTTCACATTGTGCGTCGGACCCTTCGGGGTAAGACCGCGCTATATTAAGATACCTCTCAACTCAACTCAACGGTGATCAGTTGAAAGAATGCCATTTACATTGGTTGCCTTAGGGAAGAATGCTCCTTACATTGGTGATTAGTCGGAGGAATGCTATTTACATTGGTGATTAGTCGGAAGAATGCCATTTACATTGGCGTGCCTGAGGAAATTTAGTTGCTGGAGTGTACTGCTAGCAAGCTCCCTGATGGAGGTGTGCTGACAGCTCTGCAATTGTGTCAGTACTAGAGTTGAGCGGACACCTGGATGTTCGGGTTCGACGGATTCGGCCGAACTTCGCAAAAAAGTTTGAGTTCGGGAACCGAACTCGACCCCGAACCCGAACCCCATTGAAGTCAATGGGGACCCGAACTTTTGAGGATTAAAATGGCTCTAAAATAGTAATGGAAAGGGCTAGAGGGATGCAAATGGCAGCAAAATGTTGTTAAGAGCATGGCAAGTGCTCTGCAAACAAATGTGAATAGGGAAATAACTTAAAATAACATGAGTGGGAGACAATGTGAAGGAACTGGAGGCACTGCCAGCAACCCAATCTACTATCGCCTGTACTTGTCCTGGCCTCAACATTCGTAGAGCCGCATTAGGCCCGTCCAAATACCACTGCAGGCTCTGTCGCCTACTCGCACCTGAGGAAGGTGTTTCACTTGTGCGTGTAGCTGGCACAGATCGAGCACGTCCTCTCCCTGCAACAGGAGCTCCACCAGCAGCACCACAACTGGGGCCACGTCCCTTATTTGACGTTCTCCTCATATTTCTCAAATTTAGGATCTTACCCTAAATGGGTGTTTTTAGAATAGCAGAATAGAGCAACAGTATCTAAAGTGTGTATCTCACAGTAACATATGCAGTGCTGGTGCACTGAGCTTGCATAAAATGCCCGCCAACGCCAACCTAACTAACAGATGGATAAAAGTTATCTTTTCTCTGGCACTGGGCTCAGGGCAGGGTAAAAAGATTGTGCACTGCACCCACACAACAAAATCAAGGTAGATCGCTGAGTAATTTGATTTCTGAATCAGGACTATCTAATTCTCTCCCTCAAAGCAGCAGCAACCTTTCCCTATACTATCTAAAGCAGAGTGACGTGCTGTGCTACAGTATGTGCCTCTAGCTTATATAGAGGCTGGGTCACATGCTGCACTGGCCAATCACAGCCATGCCATTAGTAGGCATGGCTGTGATGGCTTCTAAGGGAACCCAATTAAATGAATGTTGATTGGCTGCCCTGCAGCTTTTTAAAATGCGCCATTACATTGCCGAACACCGAACTCGAACCCGAACATACAGTAAATTTGCAGTTTGGGTTCGCTCAACCCTAGTCAGTACACCTCTGTTTAGGCAGCTTACAGCACAGTGTCACCAGCTCCATAAATGAATCAGCTGGCAGATGTATGTAACACTTTATCCACAGTACAGGACAAAATCTAACAGAGGTGGGCTCTACTGCTGTTCCAGACTGACCAATGACACTAGATACTGCAGGAGTGGTGGCTTTGTTGGCATCCTTTTTAAGAAGCGGGATCATTAGAATTGGATTCAGAGGAAGTTGATGTCAGGAATATGAGGAGCAGAATATACTTCCGCTGGAAGCTAATAGCAACATTGGTGAGGTGGTTCCCTGGTCACAACACCTCCTTCCAACCCCCTTTCAATACAGCCCACCCCATCTCCTAGTCATCAGTTACTAGTTACAACCCCACCTTATCTCGTTCAGTCACAGCACCACTCACCCACCTCCTCCTCGGGTCAACATGCCTCTCTGCCAATGACCTTACCTCCCAAATCACAGCACCTCCAAACGTAAGCCCCTGCTTTTCCTTATACCACCTCTATTCTGCTTACCTTTTACCCCCCACAACCCTTCTCGCCACACTCAGTTTCATTAAAACTGCCTCAGTGCCATGCACCTCTCAACCCCTAGGTCATAGCACCTACCATCCACCTCAAACACAGCCTGGTCTCAGAATCCCCCCCCCCCCAACCCCCAACCCTGCAGTTTGGCATCTCCACCCTAGGTGCTGGATGATTTGGTCCTGGCACTGTCTCATTTTACTTTGTAAAGTGTTGGCATTATATAAATCCTGTAAAAATATAATGTAATCTATCCAAAAAGGAAGTTTGGCTTTCCTTTAGATATTTTACAATACAAAGGGAGGGAAATCCCAGACCAGAATCTCTTGTGCCCTCTGAAACTGAAAAATACAGAGGAACAGCTCTGGAATCTGT
The DNA here is from genome assembly GCA_029206835.1 of Rana muscosa. Lineage (NCBI taxonomy): Eukaryota > Metazoa > Chordata > Amphibia > Anura > Ranidae > Rana > Rana muscosa. The sequence continues at coordinate 365,758,584 of CM055125.1, forward strand.
GCTCACTGATCAAAGGTCAAAGATTAGGAGTGGAAATCTTTGGGAATGGGAGCGCAGGCTTCCAACGACCAGCAAAAACCTTGACTGGTGAAGGGGTCTACAGAAACCCTTTGGCACCTTCCGAAATGTGTCAACCCAAATTCAATAACTGGATTCGGTGGATGGGCAGTACACATTCCTGATTGGTTTGAACTCATCCACATCTTGACTGGTGAAGGGGTCCACATGAAACCCTTTACCCTTCTGAAATGTGATAACCCAAATTTAACAACTGGACCTAGTGGTTGATCAGTACACACTGCTGATTGGTTTGAACTGATCCACACCTTTTGGCACCTTTCGAAATGTGTCAATCCAAATCCACCAACTATACCTGGCAGATGGTCAATACATGTTACTGATTGGTGTAAACTGATTCACACATTGACTAGTGATGGGGGTCCACAGAAATCCCTTGGAACTTTCAAAAATGTGGCAACCCAAATTCAATAACTGGACCTAGCGGATGGTCAATACAGGTTGCTGATTGGTTTGAACTGGCCCACACCTTGACTGGTGAAGTGGTCCACAGGAGGCCTTTGGAACCTTCTGAAATGTGTCAACCCAAATTTAACAACTGGACCTGGAAGATGATCAGTAAATGTTACTGAATGGTTTTAACTGATCCACATCCTTTGACACCTTCCGAAATGTGTCAACCCAAATGAAACAACTGGACCAGGCAGATGGTCAAAACATGTTGCCGATTGGTTTGAACTGATTCACTCCTTGACTGGTGAAGGGGTCCTTATGAATCCTTATCACTTTCTGAAATGTGTAAACCCAAATTCAACAACTGTACCTAGCAGTTGATCAATTCACATTGCTAATTGGTTTGACCTGATTCCCTCCTTGACTGGTGAAGGGGTTCACAGGAATCCTTTGGCACCCTCAGAAATGTTTTAACTCCAAATCAACAACTGGACCTGGTGTGATCAGTACACATTGCTGATTGGTTTGAACTGATCCATACCCTTTGGAACCTTTCCGAAATGTGTTGACCCAAATTCAACAAATGGACCTAGCAGATGGTCAGTACACATTGCTGATGGGTTTGCACTGATGCACACCTTGACTGGTGAAGAAGTACAAAGGTACCCTTTGCCAGTCTGGAGTCAATTAGTTCAAACCAATCAGCAACATGTGTTGACCATCTGCTAGGTCTAGTTGTTAAATGTTTTTGGTGACACATTTCTGAAGGCGCCAAAGGGTTCCTCTGGACGCATTCACCAGTCAAGGTGTGGACCAGTTCAAACCAATCAGCAAAGAGTATTGACCATCCACTAGGTCCACTTTGATGAATTTGGGGTGACCCATTTTTGAAGGTGCTCTCTGACACACACACACAAAAAAAAAAAAAAGACAGTATTGAGCAATGGTGGCTCCTATACCTGGCATGCCAGCTGAGCATCTCAATCTTGCCGATCGGAAGCAGATGGCAAATGGAGAGGTCTCCCACCTTCTCTTTGAAACTGGAAATACTGTACCTCTTTAGGCTGATCTCATTCACATGCAGTAAAATGAATTCCTTTTCAATGGTATAAAAGCTACACCTCTAATCGTCTCACAGAGAGAAGCCACACATCTTATGGATCTCGGTGAGCAACGTTCACATTAATAATGTTTTTTATATCTTGTATATTTTGTATGACAATAGCCATGTTCTATTCTGTCTGAGCTAAACACACGCACGCCGGGCTATATATTGTCAAAATTAATGGTGCATCAGATTTCATTAGATAGAGTGAAATATGTTTCAGCAATAGACTCAGCCGACGCCATCGGAAAGTAAGCCGTCTATTGCCAATATTGCGGAACTGGTGGGTCGATGCTCCTGTAGGTCAGCGTTCATGTCCCCTCCCCCAAAAACACCTCCACCGCCTTGTTACAAAAGAGGAAATCCAACCCCGGCTTCTTGTGTTAAGCTGGTCATACACTGTTCGTTCAAAAGAGTATTCAATGTGCCAATCATTGACTCAAAGAATGTTTTAATCCTCAAAAGCCTGCATGTCCATGCTGTGATGCGTGCATTGCACAAGGGTACAGGGCAGTACGTGAAGTGGGGAGGAGACCTGTATGGGTTGCTGAACTGCAGCAGAGAAAAAGCAAGTCTCCTGGGCTAGGCTGAATGGCAGAGCTGTGGAAATCTCAGGACTGGATGGACAGAAATACACATCTTTTGGAAGGTATAGTAGTAGTATGTTTGCCTGTAAGCAAAATGTAGGTGGCGCTCAGGTGAGGGGTAAAGTCCAAGGCTAAACCGCTATGAGTGCTGACTAGTATCGTCTGACTCCAAGCTTCAATAAAGCAGAAAGAAAGTCATTAAAAAGCAGACCATATGAAGGAATGAATGGCATCCTCAGCCTGGGCTCCGTCCAAGCCATGCCCACAACGCGTTTCGCTCCACCCCTCGGAGCTTAAAGTCGAGTTCCACCTAAAAGTGAAACCTCTGCTTATCTGCTTCCTTCCCCCTCCGGTGCCACAGTTGGCACCTTTCAGGAGGGAAGGGGGGAAGGGGTTCCTGCTTTTGACAGGTACCCTTCCCCACTTCCAGGACACTGCGCCGCGGCGCCGTCCCTTGGTAGTTCGGCCCCCCTCCTCCTTCCTCTGCCGCCGCGCCAGTTAGAAAGGGCACCGCGCTTCGCGCTGAAATGCTTCACTGTAGGTTTCCCTTACCATGAATGGCGGTGGCAGCACCCAAATCGGCTGGGGTGCCGACATCGCGGGAACCCTGGACAGGTAAGTGTCCTAATATTAAGAGTCAGCAGCTACAGACTTTTTCTGCCACTTTTTGTTTACACGTTTTAATCAATATTTTTTTGCTAGAAAATTACTTATAACCCCAAAATATTATAAAAAAAATTCTAGCAGAGACCCTAGGGAATAAATGGCGATCGTTGCAATTTTTTATGTTACACGGTATTTGCGCAGCGGTTTTGCAAACAGAATTTTTTGTGAAAAAATACACTTTAATAAATAAATCTCTCCCAGTTCTGGCCAGGTGTTCAATCAACGTCTCTGGAGACTCTCCCACTGTGGATGAAGTGTTCCTGCAGAATCATTCTGCCTTCCATGGAGTAAAACATCACTCTACTGAGCCTGTTTTGACCCCCCTGAGAAGGGTGGTCGCAGGCTGTCTGGTAAGCCTTCATTCTTCACCTTGGTGGCGGGATCTTTACTAAGTGTTGGAGCATTTTGCCTATGATTTTCATCGGATACCTGCACTCTGTAGAACTCTTATCATCTTTAAATAGAGGAGAAGATTTCATATATTTTTCACTGACACATATGAACTTTAAATTGTTTATTTGTAGTATTCACTCATGTTTTTGATACTTTTTACCATTTTTTTTTAACTGTATAGCCATACACAGTTTTGCTTATCTAGCGCTACACCTTTTTGTATATTTATATTTGTTGTACCTTATATCAAGGTTTTTTTTTGGTGTTTAGCAGCAGGTTTTCCTTTAGGGATTTATTCATTTATTGCACTTTAATAATTCGCACCTAGCGCAAATTTTTCTTTTATAAATAGACAATATATACCCACATTTTTTTGGTTTAAAGTAAATAGATACCTAACATATCATGCTTTAAAATTGCGAACGCTCGTGGAATGGCGACAAACTACGGTACTTTAAAATCTCCATAGGCAACGGTTTAAACGCTTTTACAGGTTACCTATTTAGAGTTACAGAGGAGGTCTAGCGTTAGAATTATTACTCTCGCTCTAACGATCGCGGTAATGCCTCACATGTGTGGTTCGAATACTATTTACATATGCTTGCGCGACTTACTATGCGTTCGCTTCTGCACGCGAGCACGAAGGGATGGGGGTGCATTAAAAATATATATTGTATTTTATTTTTTTACCCTGTCCCTTTGTTTATTAATTTTTTTGATCACTTTTATTCCTATTACAAGGAATGTAAAAATCCCTTGTAATAGAAATAAGGTATGACAGGTCCTCTTTATGGAGAGATCGGGGGTCAAAAAGACCCCAAATCTCTTCTTTACCTTTAAAAACAAAAGATCAAAAAATATTTGTTTTGATCTTTCGCTTTAAAAAAATTAATAAAAAATTCTTCCAGCCTGGACCTAAAGTGACGCCATGTGTCACGTACCTGATGGTTATGAGTAGGAATGAGCTCAGGCGTGTTCGCGTTGAACACATGCAGAGCCCGCCAAGGAAGTCGGCACCGTCGGAACCGCGCTGCGCTAATCAGAGGCAGGGAGACATATCCCGATCTCTGCAGCTGAGCATCGGGACAATGTCTCCCTGCCTGTGATTAGCGCAGCGCGGTTCCGACGGTGCCGACTTCCTTGGCGGGCTCTGCATGTGTTCAATGCGAACACGCCTGAGCTCATCCCTAGTTATGAGCCCGAATTGCAGAGGACGGCCTCCCTTACGGCTCCCACTCACGGTCCCCTGGTAAGGTAACAGTAGGCACAAGAGTAAGGAGTGGCACGGGTGCCTGGCAGGATCAAAAGAGGTGAGGAAGTGGATCAGACACCCGGAAGCTTCCTTGCAGGAACTGGAATACAGGAACTGGATCGGCTTAGCAGACTGGATCAGCTCAGCAGACTGGATCAGCTTAGCAGACTGGATCGGAACCAGGAACAGATAAGAGCAACACAAGGATAGTCAGACAGGCCGGGTCAGATATTAGGCGGGCAGCAGAGGTACAGAGGTGCAGGCAAGGGGTAATCACAAACAGGCCGAGGTCAAATGCAGGCAGATAACTGGATGGTCAGAGGTAAGCCGGGTCTCCATGACGTTGCTCCGGTCCTTCAAGGCCATAGCGTCGATTAAAGAGTATCTACTCTTTGATCGCCTATGGGAGCAGCCGGCCGAACCGCCAGATCGTTTCTCAGGAAACGTCAAGTGGGTTTTGAAGAAGCACAATTTATGTGTGAAACGTCGTCACCCCTCGGTCCGTTGTTTTAGCACTGGTGAAAGTCTTTCAACAAACCTATTGGACGGATGTTGGTGTGCAGCTAATTTTTCTCACTTGGTGTAAGAGTACTATTAGAATGCACCCAAGCGCGCATACGCGAGGGCAACGGCAGATTCTCGCATGCGTGTGCGCATCGCGTGGCGTGCACACGCAGGAGTCACAATTGGTGCCAGATGACCTATTTAAAGGATGTCCTGACTTCTGACAAGTGCTGACTGGTCTTCAGCTGTGTCCTGATAATCTGAACTCTGTTAAACCTGGCTTGATTCCTTTTGCTGAACCTTGGCTTTCCTTGACCCTGCTTTTGGACTCTGATTACTGGTTCCTGATCCTGGCTTCCCATCTGACCTTCCTCCTGCCTATGCCTTGTTACCTCCCTGCCCGCCTGTTACCGAACCTGGCCATCCTTGTGACCCTGCTCCTATCTCCTTCTTGGCTCAACGCTGTCTGAGTGCCTGTGCTGGCTGTCCATCCTATCAGCCTTCCTGGGTCCTGCTCCTTACCGGATGCTCTGCCTGCACCTCCAAGCCTGCAACTCCACTTACAAGTTCTGCATGCACCACTTACCGACACTCGTGTTCCTCCTCACCCTAGCCACCATCTGTTCCACCTTCAGTGGGGCTTGGGTTGGAGATACAAGGGAGGCCAACCTCGTCATTCCAGTCATTCCAGACTCCTACCAGGTACGTGACACTTGGTCTACATGTTCATGGTTGCGAGCCGGAGCTAGCACCCAGCCCTTCCTTTTTGGCGGATTATATTACTTACCTGGAGCAGCGATCTGTCTCATTTCTCCAAGCCCGAGAAACACCGTCGCGTAGCGGGAGGGGTCGTCAACGAGCTGCTTGGACCGGTTTCATAAGAAAGCCTGTGGAAGAAAACGGTGCCGGGGTTATGGCTGATGGCTTTATCCATAACTCTAAACCACTTGCAAACTGCAATGTATATATCCATATTGCAGTCGGCAAGTGGTTAAGCTCCAAGGGTTGGGGCGAAACGCGTTGGAGGGGTGGCCTGGTCGGAGCCCAGGCTGAGGCTGCCACTCATTCCTTCACAGGTCTGCTTTTTGATGTGCGTCTTACAGACTTCCTATGTGCTATGTTTGCCTGGGGCTCCGATTTAATTTTAGTAAGATTATGACCATCCATCTAAAGCAGTGGTCATCAACTCCTGTCCTCAGGGCCCACTAACAGGCCAGGTTTTATGTATTACCTTGGGGGAGATGCAGACTAGAATACGGCAATCACTGAGCAGCAAATGATATCACCTGTGATGTATTTCAGTTATCTTGCAAACCTGGCCTGTTAGTGGGTCCTGAGGTCAAGAGTTGGGAACCACTGATCTAAAGCGTTGCCGAGATACAGTGTGCCGGATCCCTTTTCTGTATGTAAATGCCCTATTTTGATTTCACTGCACACTGCGAGCTTTTCACAATGTGCATTAGAATCTGCAGCAAGTCATATAGAGCCCCGCCTCATTTCCTGGCTGCAGGACGTCCAGCATCATCTAGCACTTTCTTCCCCAGGCTGTTCCAGGCCTGCCCCTTCATTTATTGGATCTCAGTTATTTTCAATCATGGAGGCTTGGCACTACCTAGCAAATGTAGCCTGCTGGGGAACTCCCACTCCTCCAGACATCTGCCCATCAATGCATTGTGAATTTTGCATAACTCCTCCCAAGGGCCCGCCCACTGGACTGAGGGCTCTTTAGAGGAGAGTTAAGGCAGGGGGCTGTGATGTTTTCAGGCCCCTCCCACCAGACATGATCTGCCTGCATTGTATAGTTAAAGGGGTTGTAAAGGTACTTTTTTTTTTTCTAAATAGGTTCCTTTAAGCTAGTGCATTGTTGGTTCACTTACCTTTTCCTTCGATTTCCCTTCTAAATGTTTTTTTTCTTTGTTTTCTTTGTCTGAATTTCTCACTTCCTGTTCCTCCTCAGTAAGCTGTTCAGTAAGCTGTTCTGGTTGACTAAACATGGCTCTGATGATGGTGTGAAGATTACTGAGGAGAAGCAGGAAGTGAGAAATTCAGACAAAGAAAAAAAACATTTAGAAGGGAAATCGAAGGAAAATGTACCGTATATACTCGAGTATAAGCCGACCCGAATATAAGCTGAGGCACCTAATTTTACTACAAAAAACTGGGAAAACTTATTGACTCGAGTATAAGCCTAGGGTGTCCATGTGCATGCCACACTGTGCTCATGACAAGACTGACATTTAACATGGGAGTCTATGGAAGGGGTGCTCAGCTTTGAAAAATCGTTGCTCCGTGGCCGTAGGTCCACCAGGCAACAAACGCTGCACACTTATAGAGGAGGAATGGGGCTACATGTGTGCCAAGTTTCGGGTGCAGGGGACCTACAACCGGCCGGTACCGGGTCCCCAAAATCACTGGAGAAATGACCGTTTAACATGGGAGTCTATGGAAGGTGTGATCGGGTTTGAAAAATCGGTGCTCCCCGGCCGTAGGTCCCCCGGACAACAAACTTTGCACACTTGTAGGGGAAGAGTGGGGCCACATGTGTGCCAAATATGGGGTCCAGGGGACCTATGGCCGGCCGGTAATGGGTCCCCAAATCCGGGAGATCAGGCACAAAAAAGGTGACTTGAGTATAAGCCGAGGGGGGCATTTTCAGCACAAAAAAATGGGCTGAAAAACTCGGCTTATACTCGAGTATATACAGTAAGTGAACCAACAATGCACTAGCTTAAAGGAACCTATTTAGAAAAAAATAAAATTACTCTTACAACCCCTTTAAGCACAAAGACCCAGTGATGACATTAGCTGGGAATTTATTAGCATGTTAATGAAGGGAGAGGGGAGTAGCCAGGGAAAGTAATATTGCAATACAGTGACTTTGAGGAACTTTTTTTATTTTTACTTTTTTATTACTATGATTTTGTCTGATAGTTACAGTAATAAACTGATGAACTTTGCCACCTTCAGGCTGCAGTGGGATCTGCGGTGGCATTTGCAAGCTGGAGGCTTTTATTTGATACAGTGGAACCTTGGTTTACGAGTAACGCGGTTAACAAGCGTTTTGAAAGACGAGCAACTTTTTTTTTTAAATCCTGACTCGGTTTGCGAGTGTTGTCTCACACAACGAGCAGAATTCAAGCTAATGGGGTGTGCAGTACCGCATTCGGCCAGAGGTGCGGGGGGGGGGGGGGGCGCTGGTGACACTCGGAACGCTTCGGAGCCGTTTCGGAAATACTAGGAAACACTCGGAAATACTCCGTTCCCAAGTGTTTCTGAGCCTTTCCGAGGGTTTCCGAGATCAGCCGAGCTGTCCCCGAGTATTTCCGGCGCCCCCCCCACCTCTGGCCACATGCGGTATTGCATGCCATAGAAGTCAATGCGGAACAAATTATCTTTGTTTCCATTGACTTCTATGTGGAAACTTGCTTTGATATGCGAGTGCTTTGGATTACAAGCTTTCTCCTGGAACGGATTATGCTCGTAATCCAAGGTTCCACTGTATACTGTTTTAAAGTGATTGTAAACGATCACCTTGTAAAACAACCCATTCAGTTTAAAATAGATATGAAAGGAAAAACATTTTTGTATAGATATATAATAATAAAAATAAAATAAAAAACACATTATAAATACCTTTTTTCCCTTTTTATAAGTGATCATTCCCTCTGTTCTCAGGTGCATAAGAGCTGGGGGAGAAGAAACAGCAGCACACTGAGCTTCCCAGTAAATGACTGTGTCAGGACAAGTCTGATCATTGGAGGAGAGCAGGCCGAGTTCCCAGCATAAGCTAGAGAACTGACCACGGTGTTCTCTCCTGCTTAGTGTGGTCAGTTTTTTTTTATTTTATTAGGAAAGCAAGGGCACTGGCAGGATCACCAGGGATTTCACACAAAGGAAGCAATACAAAGAGAACAGGAGGCTTTCTCATACAAGTACATGGTACAGCAGCCACATATCAGGAATATAAAGTGTTGGGGTGACAAACGCTTTAATGGAGTGACCTGTCACAGTAACTCCTGTATAAAAGGCATATAAGAATCAGCACTAAAGTGTCATAAGATTTCTACAATGTGTATATTTATTCTAGAGAGGATTGTTTTTTCCCTTAAAAAAAATGAAGATTTAGAAGCTCTGCGGTGCCCAAAATCTGCTATTTTCATAAAAAAAAATAAAAAAATCACACATGCTTTATAGTGACGGGCCACAAGGTGGCAGTGTTGAATTATAAACCGATCCCCTCTCTCTCTCTAAAATACTTCTAATAACTCTGCAATTAGAATTTTTTTAAAAAAAGAAAAAGAAAGGAATTTCAGAGCATTTTATGTTTATTTATTTTTTTCACTTTCTGAAAAGTGTATTTTTAAACAGCATTTTACAGCCTGAGAAGGTGTAAGGTTGACCACTAAAATCTAATTCTCTCAAAAAGAAAAAAAGAAAAAGAAAAAAGCAGCGCAGTGCAAATCAACTGAATGCCACGAAGCATAGAGCAGAGGTTATCATGGAGTAGATTGCAGGAGGATCATTTATTATGCCTTAAAGCTGAAGTTTAATCTGCTTACACTTTGCCTTCCCTGGTACTCCCCCCACCCCATCCCATCAGCATGCTAATAAAATAAGTAATTAAATAAAACCTTTTCTATTTTCATTACATACATGTTAGGCTCATCACTGGGTCTCTGAATTTCTCTATGCAATTTTGGAAAATCATGGCTGGTGGGAGGGGCCAGCGGGGTGTCATCCTGCTTCCTGAAAACATTCCAGCACCCTGCCTCAGTACTAGGGTTGCCACCTTTTCTTCAAGCCAAACACTTTAGCAGCTCACTGCAGTTTTTTTTTATTTTAACCACTTCAGCCCCAGAAGGTTTTACCCCCTTCGGGACCAGGCCATTTTTTGTGATACGGCACTGCGTCGCTTTAACTGACAATTGAGCGGTCGTGCGACGCTGTACCCAAACAAAATGTATGTCCTTTTTTTCCCCACAAATAGAACTTTCTTTTGGTGGTATTAAATCACCTCTGCGTTTTTTTTTTGTTTTTTTTTTTTGTGCTATAAACAAAAAAAGACCAACAATTAAAAAAATAAATATATATATACAGTGGGTATGGAAAGTATTCAGACCCCCTTACATTTTTCACTCTTTGTTATATTGCAGCCATTTGCTAAAATCATTTAAGTTCATTTTTTTCCTCATTATTGTACACACAGCAGAAAAACACAGAATTGTTGACATTTTTGCAGATTTATTAAAAAAGAAAAACTGAAATATCACATGGTAATAAGTATTCAGACCCTTTGCTGTGACACTCATATATATAACTCAGGTTCTGTCCATTTCTTCTGATCATCCTTGAGATGGTTCTACACCTTCATTTGAGTCCAGCTGTGTTTGATTATACTGATTGGACTTGATTAGGAAAGCCACGCACCTGTTTATATAAGACCTTACAGCTCACAGTGCATGTCAGAGCAAATGAGAATCATGAGGTCAAAGGAACTGCCTGAAGAGCTCAGAGACAGAATTGTGGCAAGGCACAGATCTGGCCAAGGTTACAAAAAAATTTCAGCTGCACTTAAGGTTCCTAAGAGTACAGTGGCCTCCATAATCCTTAAATGGAAGACGTTTGGAACGACCAGAACCCTTCCTAGAGCTGGCCGTCCGTCCAAACTGAGCTACCGGGGGAGAAGAGCCTTGGTGAGAGAGGTAAAGAAGAACCCAAAGATCACTGTGGCTGAGCTCCAGAGATGCAGTCGGGAGATGGGAGAAAGTTGTAGAAAGTCAACCATCACTGTAGCCCTCCACCAGTCGGGGCTTTATGGCAGAGTGGCCCGACGGAAGCCTCTCCTCAGTGCAAGACACATGAAAGCCGCATGGAGTTTGCTAAAAAACACCTGAAGGACTCCAAGATGGTGAGAAATAAGATTCTCTGGTCTAATGAGACCAAGATAGAACTTTTTGGCCTCATTTCTAAGTGGTATGTGTGGAGAAAACCAGGCACTGCTCATCACCTGTCCAATACAGTCCCAACAGTGAAGCATGGTGGTGGCAGCATCATACTGTGGAGGTGTTTTTCGGCAGCAGGGACAGGACGACTGGTTGCAATCGAGGGAAAGATGAATGCGGCCAAGTACAGGGATATCCTGGACGAAAACCTTCTCCAGAGTGCTCAGGACCTCAGACTGGGCCGAAGGTTTACCTTCCAACAAGACAATGACCCTAAGCACACCGCTAAAATAACGAAGGAGCGGCTTCACAACAACTCTGTGACTGTTCTTGAATGGCCCAGCCAGAGCCCTGACTTAAACCCAATTGAGCATCTCTGGAGAGACCTAAAAATGGCCGTCCACCAACGTTTACCATTCAACCTGACAGAACTGGAGAGGATCTGCAAGGAGGAATGGCCGAGGATCCCCAAATCCAGGTGTGAAAAACTTGCTGCATCTTTCCCAAAAAGACTCATCAAAAGGGTGTAAATACTAAATACTGAGCAAAGGGTCTGAATACTTAGGACCATGTGATATTTCACTTTTTCATTTTTAATAAATCTGCAAAAATTTCAACAATTCTGTGTTTTTCTGTCAATATGGGGTGCTGTGTGTACATTAATGGGGGAAAAAATGAACTTAAATGATTTTAGCAAATGGCTGCAATATTCATCAATCAATTTTTACAAGTTTTCTGCCTAGTCACTCCTAATTAACGGATAATACTCACTTTGTCAATAGAGAAGCTGTGTCGGTCCATGGACGAAAGAGTAATATGCACTGTCACTGTACTAATGACACTAGCAGGGAAGGGGTTAACTTCAGGGGCGATCAAAGGGTTAACTGTGTCCCCTGGGAGTGCTTTCTAACTGTGTGGGGGATGGTCTGACTGAATGAAGACAGGGATCCATGTTCTTGCTTAGCAGGAACACAAGATCTCCATCTTCTTCCCTGTAAGAACGGCAATCTGCCTTGTTGACATAAGCAGTTCGCTGTTCTGCCTCTCCCTGGAATGATCGCGGGTGGCATGACGGCCAGCCTGACCAGCTGATTTGCACCCCCTCTGTCCAATCAGCGCACGATCACGCCTCCGGCGGCACACACGTGCCCCCCCCCCCCCCAGTGGCTGTTGCACGAAATGACGTACAGGTACATCGTTTTGCACACCGCCTACTGCAGTGCATCTGCGCTAGGTGGTCGGCAAGTGGTTAAGGGGGAATGCTGTGGATTTTGGTGTAAAGGAGAACTCTGATTTAAGGGGGTTTCTGCTCACCAGACCTCCCACTTACATCAGCGTTCCCAGCATTTCCCCTTAAATTAGGGTTCCCAAAGACCCCCTTACATCAGAGTCCACAGGCCATTCCTTACATCTGAGTCCCTCTTACTTTAGTGTATTCACTCACTCGGAAGCAGGGGAGAGAAGGGAGGGTGGGGTGAAACTTCAGTCACAGACATTGGATGGTGAGCTCACTCACCCAAGGATGGAGGCTCAGGCATCGACACCTTTCACCCACGATGTACCTCCCAGTTGCTAAGCTTTAGATTTCCAGCCCACACATCCCTTTCCTGAGGCACAGAACACTGGGGATTGGAGTGTGGGTAGGCAGACCGAGGGGTAGGGGTGGGAGGATGAGGAGCAGAACAAGACCTCTCTCCTCTACTGTCCATGTATGGGAATGGGTCCCACACTCAGCAGTTGTGGTAATCAGTTACTTGGGGAGCCACAGTCCATTATGAATATTGTGTCCAGGTTTCAGGCGGTCTGAAACCAGGACACACGATTCAAAATCCGGACTGTCCAGGTGAACCCCGGACAGGTGGCAACCCTACTTCGTACTCCTCTTGGGCTGGCTCTTGGGAGGAGTTACTGTGAGGTAAAAAAGTATTTGAACCCCTGCTGATTTTGTACGTTTGCCCACTAACAAAGAAATGATCAGTCTAAGTTTTAATGGTAGGTATATTTTACCAGTGGGAGACAGGATAACAACAAAAAAATCCAGAAAAACTATTTTCAAAAAATTTATAAATTGCATTTTAATGAGTGAAATAAGTATTTGACCCCTTCGCAAAACATGACTTGGTACTTGGTGGAGAAACCCTTGTTGGCAATCACAGAGGTCAGACGTTTCTTGTAGTTGCCCACCAGGTTTGCACATCTCAGGAGGGATTTTGTCTGCACTCCTCTTTGCAGATCCTCTCCAAGTCATTAAGGTTTCCAGGCTGACGTTTGGTAACTCGAACCTTCAGCTCCCTCCACATATTTTCTATGGGATTAAGGTCTGGAGACTGGCTAGGCCACTCCAGGACCTTAATGTGCTTCTTCTTGAGCCACTCCTTTGTTGGCCGTGTGTTTTGGGTCCCTGTTATGCTGGAATACCCATCCATCACACATTTTCAATGCCCTGCTTGAGGGAAGGAGGTTCTAACCCAAGATTTGATGGTACATGGCCCCGTCCATCGTGCCTTTTGATGTGAAGTTGTCCTGTCCCCTTAGCAGAAAAACACCCCCAAAGTATAATGTTTCCACCTCCATGTATGATGGTGGGGGATGGTGTTCTTGGGGTCATAGGCAGCATTCCTCCTCCTCCAATCATGGCGAGTGGAGTTGATGCCAAAGAGCTGGATTTTAGTCTCATGTGACTACAGCACTTTCCCCCAGTTCTCCTCCGAATCATTCAGATCTTCATTAGAAAACTTCAGATGGGCTGTACATGTGATTTCTTGAGAAGAAGGACCTTGCTTGGGCTGCAGGATTTCAGTCCTTCACAGTGTTGTGTTACCAATTGTTTTCTTGGTGATTTTGGTCCCAACTGAGATCATTGACAAGATTCTCCCGTGTAGTTCTGGGCCGACTCCTCACCGTTCTCATGATCATTGAAACTCCACAAGGTGAGATCTTCCATGGAGCCCCAGACCGAGGAGAGTGACAGTTATTTTGTGTTTCTTCCATTTGGGAATAATCGCAGCAACTCTGGTCACCCTCTCACCAAGCTGCTTGGCGATGGTCTTGTAGCCCATTCCAGCCTCGTGTAGGTCTACAATCTTCTCCCTGACATCCTTGTACTGGTCTTTGGTCTTGGCCATGGTGGAGAGTTTGGAATCTGATTGATTGCTTCTGTGGACAGGTGTCTTTTATACAGATAACAAGCTGTATAAAAGACACTTGACATATTCCAACAAAGGATTTTGTTTGTAGGGGTTGTAAAGGTTTGTTTTTTATTTTCTAAATAGGTTCCTTTAAGCTAGTGCATTGTTGGTTCACTTACCTTTTCCTTCGATTTCCCTTCTAATTGTTTTTTTTCTTTGTTTTCTTTGTCTGGATTTCTCACTTCCTGTTCCTCCTCAGTAAGCTGTTCTGGCTGACTAACCACGGCTCGGATGATGGTGTGAAGTTTACTGAGGAGGAACAGGAAGTGAGAAATTCAGACAAAGAAAAAAAAAAATTTAGAAGGTAAATCGAAGGAAAAGGTAAGTGAACCAACAATGCACGAGCTTAAAGGAACCTATTTAGAAAATAAAAAACAAACCTTTACAACCCCTTTAAATACATTTCAGTTAGCGTGTTCAATACTTTTCCCGGTGTCATTCCATTTTATTACGCAGAACTTCATTTCTGATTTTATTTGTTTTGATGCCTTTGTACGTATGGATTGCATGTGGGGACACTTTCATGTCAATAGAACCTCTAGAACAGTGGTTCTCAACCTCTCTAGTGCCGTAACCCCTTGATAAAATTTCCCAAGTTGTGGGGACCCCTGACGGCAAAATTATTTTCATAGCGTAGGTTGTCAGCACCCAAGGCAAGACAAGTAATTTGCGCCCCTAACCCACAGACATTTAGCGCTCCCTGAGTCCCTTCCACTCGTACAGTATTAAAACCCCTTATGGTACATTTTAGGATGTACCACCAGTGGCGGCTGGTGCTCAAAAATTTTTGGGGGGCGCAAACAAACTGAAAAAAAAACATCAATTGCCGCCACTGTGCCCATTAAACGCAGCCACTGTGCCCAAACGCCACCAGTTTGTCCCCTCAAATGCAGCCAGTTTGTCCCCTCAAATGCAGCCAGTTTGTCCCCAAATACAGCCAGTTTGTCCCCTATATACAGCCAGTTTGTCCCCCATATACAGCCAGTTTCTCCCCCATATACAGCCAGTTTGTTTCCATATACAGCCAGTTTGTTTCCATATACAGCCAGTTTGTCCCCATATACAGCCAGTTTGTCCCCATATACAGCCAGTTTGTCCCCCATATACAGCCAGTTTGTCCCCAAATACAGCCAGTTTGTCACCATATACAGCCAGTGTGTCCCCATATACAGCCAGTTTGTCCCCATATACAGCCAGTGTGTCCCCATATACAGCCAGTGTGTCCCCATATACAGCCAGTGTGTCCCCATATACAGCCAGTGTGTCCCCATATACAGCCAGTGTGTCCCCCATATACAGCCAGTGTGTCCCCCATATACAGCCAGTGTGTCCCCATATACAGCCAGTGTGTCCTCTATATACAGCCAGTGTGTCCCCCATATGCAGCCAGTGTGTCCTCTATATACAGCCAGTGTGTCCCCGTATACAGCCAGTGTGTCCCCCATATACAGCCAGTGTGTCCTCTATATACAGCCAGTGTGTCCCCCATATGCAGACAGTTTGTCCTCTATATACAGCCAGTGTGTCCCCCATATGCAGCCAGTGTGTCCTCTATATACAGCCAGTGTGTCCCCCATATACAGCCAGTGTGTCCTCTATATACAGCCAGTGTGTCCCCGTATACAGCCAGTGTGTCCCCATATACAGCCAGTGTGTCCCCATATACAGCCAATGTGTCCTCTATATACAGCCAGTGTGTCCCCCATATACAGCCAATGTGTCCTCTATATACAGCCAGTGTGTCCCCCATATACAGCCAATGTGTCCTCTATATACAGCCAGTGTGTCCCCGTATACAGCCAGTGTGTCCCCCATATACAGCCAGTGTGTCCCCCATATACAGCCAGTGTGTCCCCCATATACAGCCAGTGTGTCCCCCATATACAGCCAGTGTGTCCTCTATATACAGCCAGTGTGTCCCCCATATGCAGCCAGTGTGTCCTCTATATACAGCCAGTGTGTCCCCGTATACAGCCAGTGTGTCCCCATATACAGCCAATGTGTCCTCTATATACAGCCAGTTTGTTCCCCATATACAGCCAGTTTGTTCCCCATATACAGCCAGTTTGTCCCCCAAATGCAGCCTGTTCCCCCATATACAGCCAGTTTGTCCCCCAAATGCAGCCTGTCCCCAGCCCTGCACTTACCTTCCTCGGGTCCGCACCGTCCTCGATGTCTTCTCCCGCCCTCGATGTCGCTTCAGCCAATCAGGTTACCGGTAACCAGATCCGGTGAACCTGATTGGCTGAAACCCCCACAGTCTTCTCCAAGGAACGCACCCCCGTGGAAGCCGATTACAGCGTGAGAGCTGGCTCTGATAGACACTTTCAAGTCACACCCACCGCCGGCCACCGCTCTAATTCATATGGCCGGCACTCACCAGGAGGCCGGCCATATGAATAGTGGGCAGCGCGGCAGTGGCGACAATACACAGATTCATGCAATGCATGAATCTGTGTATTGTCTTTCAGTGGCGGTGCAGGAGCGAGAGGGGGCGGCGCTCCGGCGCCCTCTATGGACGCACCATTACTGTGTACCACTCTCTCTCTTTGTTCTCCTTTCTCTCCCTTTTATCTCTCTCCGTCCTAATTTCTTTTTTTTATTTCCCCCATCCTTCTTTCCAGCCATCTTTCTTGTTCTTTCCCTTATTCTTTCTCTCACTTTTTATTTGTTCCTCCCCCTCTTTTCCTCTCCCTTCCGTGTATTCCCTATTTTTATTCCTTCTCTTATGCCGCGTACACACGACCGTTTTTAATGTCATTGAAAAAAACAACGTTTTTCTCGACGTGATTCTTCTCAAGCCTGCCTTGCCTACACACGATCGTGAAAAAAAATGCTCGAGCAAAGCGTGTTGACGTACGAAATGTACGACGGCACTATAAAGGGGAAGTTCCATTCGGATGGCGCCACCCTTTGGGCTGCTTTTGCTGATCCTCGTGTTAGTAAAGATTGGTGAGAGACGATTCTTGCTTTTCAGCCTCGTGCTCTTCAGTCCGTTACAGCGTGACGAATGTGCTATCTCCATTACAAACGCTAGTTTTATATCTGACCTCCGCCATGAAATCCAGGCCATATCGGGGCGAGTGCAGAACATAGAGCATACAGCGGCTCAACAGCAGACAGCGATCCGGAAGATCCACGACCGAGTAAATACCCACACCTTACAGCTCCGTGACATCCAGCGTCACGTCGAGGATTTAGATAACAGGGGACGGAGACATAACCTCCGAGTAAGAGGCCTCCCTGAATTTGTTGACCAGGACCAGATCCTCCCCGCTGTTACCTCCATCTTCAATCGCCTCCTTGAGCGTATTCCCCAAACCCCTATTGAGATGGAGCGCATAAACAGGGCTCTGCGACCCAGAGGCAAGGAAACCGACCCTCCGAGAGACATCATATGTTTCCTCAATGACTACTCTCTCAAGGAAAATATCCTTAAGAAAGCCCGCGACAAGGAGTGCCTAGAGTTTGAGGCCTGCATGATTCACATCTACCAAGACCTGTCGGCAATCACGCTGAAACATCGTAAGGACTTGCGACCCCTGCTTGAAGTCCTACGTGACAGGGGCATTCGTTATCGCTGGAAGTTCCCGTTCGGTCTCCTAGCCACCCACCAAGGCCGCTCCGCCTTACTGAGGGTCCCCGAGGAAATGGAGGCTTTCTGCCAAGCCTTAGACATACCGTACATGTATGTGCCGAATTGGTACGCGGACTTTGACCTCATCAACCCCCACCTCCACTCATCCAGTGAAGAACCGATGGAGGCGCAGGACACAAGATACCGGAGACGCCGCTCCCCATCGGCCACCAGACCCAACTCAGCGGCACACAGTCGGCTTCAGCCTGCAAGCCCCACAACCGCCCCCTTGCCTCGAAGGGCGCGCCGGGACCGCTAACTTGGCTCCCGCGGATAGAGCTCACCACCACCACATCCAGATGAGTACACTTGCTATGTTCTCTGCCACCTTTCCCTTCCCTATCGGGGTCTGTCTGACTGGTACGGTAACATCCCTCCCCGCGGTTGCATGACGAACCACAAAGTGTATTCACCACCCTTTTATGGCACCCTGGGAGCTCTCCCGTCCCACGTAGGGAGAACACTGACCTGTTATGTGCACGCTACACAACCTCTCGACCGACCACTCATCCGTTATGGTCTCTGAGTCTCCACGCCTCCCGAGAGGACTTTATGCCATTATGAGGGTGCTTCCTTTTGCAGTAAGCTACTCATCGATTCCGCCGCTGTTACGGCTACCATCGGATGATAGTCAACAAGGATAACTACCTAGACTGCAACACTCTCTTTCACTGCTCCCTGCGGGCCAGTATGCGGACCTTCCCATGTCCCTAGGACGTTGTTAGACTCTGACACCCCAAACCTCTCTCTCCCGAATCAGTGGTGCCGCTCATAACATTTGAAGGGACTATCTCTGCCTCTTGTCTCCCTCCAGGTTTACCCGTATCGTGATGGACAGCGGGTGTGCAAAGATACCCGTTCACATCTGAACTGTTCTCGTGAACTGTCCCCTATGAATGCCTGCTTGCTGGTAATGCTTTAGGTAACGTGTTGTGGATTTTCCCTTTCTATGCTATGTGTATATATGCTCCTTCCCTTAGAGGTCATATAATTAGGCTTTCATTCTCAAAGCAACCCTGTTTGATGACCATGCCTTCTTGCCTAGGCTGCTTTCCCTGTGTAGCAGCCCACACATCCCTCAAGGCCTGATCGTTTCTGCTGCTGCTCCCAGTATTACCTTGTCATTCGGTCCTGTAGCGCCACCTAATGTAATTTTGAGATGTCTACCAAACTAACCCACGGCCTTAGTGATAGGTGCTACCCTAAATAATCCTCTGACATATATACCGCAACAGTTACCTATTTCCTTAGACCAAGCTATGTGCACCTTGCCCACCTGACTTTCCCACACCGATGCTGGTACGAACCCTACCATACACCATACTCCTCACACCTAACGCATCTCCTACCTGCTCCCAGGTTGCGTGAAAATTTCGACTTGACATCCGTCCAGTCGACCTATACCTCCCCTTCCCATGGCTCCCTGCCCCTGCAGCACCTGTTGTAGCTGCTACCCTGTCCAGGTGTCCAGTTGACAACCGTCTTTTTCTCCCTACTGCAGTGTCTCATCTTCCTGGGTTACTACTACACTTGCTTATAGGACAAGGATGCTATTATTTTGAAGTGGTTCAATGTTTCAGATCTCATGTTTTATGTTTTAGGGTTATCCCTTATGTTTATTCCCAAATAGTTTTTCTTATTGTAGATTTTATACGGATCTGTTGCCTGTTACTGATCCTGTAGGATACAGATACCATATGACTGTTACCTGTTCAAAGTTGCCCTGTTTATTGAATCCCTGAAAACGAACCTCACCAGTAGGGATGAGCTCGGTGTTCGAGTCGAACATACGTTCGACTCGAACATCGGCTGTTTGATCGTTCGACGAAGATCGAACGATTTGGGCCGTCCGCGCCTAATTCGAGTGACGCAAACGGCCCACAATGCACTACGCCATCGCAGTGTCATCCAGGCGCTGTGATTGGCCAAGCATGCACTGTGACCCCGCATGCTTGGCCAATCACAGCGCCGGCAGCGAGGAGAGCAATGATTGGCCACAGGCAGGATGCCTGTGGCCAATTATTGCTGAGGGTGTTTAGTACACGCCCCACACTATAAAAGGCCGCCAGCACGGCGGCCTAGTGTAGTGTGTTCCGGAGCAGGGAAAGAGAAGCATAGGCAGGGACAGTGACATTTATTTTTTCTTGCTTAACCTGGATTCCTTTAGTTTAGGGAAAGAGAAGGATAGGTAGGGAGAGTGTCAGTGTGTTTTACTGTGCGAATCCTTGTTTCTAGGGACAGGGAAGGACAGTGAGGGAAATTCTCCTTGTGCTATAGTGTGCTTTAAAAAAACATTTTTTCTAGGGACAGAAAACTATAGGTAGGGAGAGTGTCAGTGTGTTTTACTGTGCGAATCCTTGTTTCTAGGGACAGGGAAGGACAGTGAGGGAAATTCTCCTTGTGCTATAGTGTGCTTTAAAAAAACATTTTTTCTAGGGACAGAAAACTATAGGTAGGAAGAGTGTCAGTTTCTTTCACTGTGATAATCCTTGTTTCTAGGGACAGGGAAGGACAGTGAGGGAAATTCTCCTTGTGCTATAGTGTGCTTTAAAAAAACATTTTTTCTAGGGACAGAAAACTATAGGTAGGAAGAGTGTCAGATTCTTTCACTGTGATAATCCTTGTTTCTAGGGACAGGGAAGGACAGTGAGGGAAATTCTCCTTGTGCTATAGTGTGCTTTAAAAAAACATTTTTTCTAGGGACAGAAAACTATAGGTAGGGAGAGTGTCAGTGTGTTTTACTGTGCGAATCCTTGTTTCTAGGGACAGGGAAGGACAGTGAGGGAAATTCTCCTTCTGCTATAGTGTGCTTTAAAAAAACATTTTTTCTAGGGACAGAAAACTATAGGTAGGAAGAGTGTCAGTTTCTTTCACTGTGATAATCCTTGTTTCTAGGGACAGGGAAGGACAGTGAGGGAAATTCTCCTAGTGCTATAGTGTGCTTTAAAAAAACATTTTTTCTAGGGACAGAAAACTATAGGTAGGAAGAGTGTCAGTTTCTTTCACTGTGATAATCCTTGTTTCTAGGGACAGGGAAGGACAGTGAGGGAAATTCTCCTTGTGCTATAGTGTGCTTTAAAAAAACATTTTTTCTAGGGACATAAAACTATAGGTAGGAAGAGTGTCAGTTTCTTTCACTGTGATAATCCTTGTTTCTAGGGACAGGGAAGGACAGTGAGGGAAATTCTCCTTGTGCTATAGTGTGCTTTAAAAAAACATTTTTTCTAGGGACAGAAAACTATAGGTAGGAAGAGTGTCAGTTTCTTTCACTGTGATAATCCTTGTTTCTAGGGACAGGGAAGGACAGTGAGGGAAATTCTCCTTGTGCTATAGTGTGCTTTAAAAAAACATTTTTTCTAGGGACAGAAAACTATAGGTAGGAAGAGTGTCAGTTTCTTTCACTGTGATAATCCTTGTTTCTAGGGACAGGGAAGGACAGTGAGGGAAATTCTCCTTGTGCTATAGTGTGCTTTAAAAAAACATTTTTTCTAGGGACAGAAAACTATAGGTAGGAAGAGTGTCAGTTTCTTTCACTGTGATAATCCTTGTTTCTAGGGACAGGGAAGGACAGTGAGGGAAATTCTCCTTGTGCTATAGTGTGCTTTAAAAAAACATTTTTTCTAGGGACAGAAAACTATAGGTAGGGAGAGTGTCAGTGTGTTTTACTGTGTGAATCCTTGTTTCTAGGGACAGGGAAGGACAGTGAGGGAAATTCTCCTTGTGCTATAGTGTGCTTTAAAAAAACATTTTTTCTAGGGACAGAAAACTATAGGTAGGAAGAGTGTCAGTTTCTTTCACTGTGATAATCCTTGTTTCTAGGGACAGGGAAGGACAGTGAGGGAAATTCTCCTTGTGCTATAGTGTGCTTTAAAAAAACATTTTTTCTAGGGACAGAAAACTATAGGTAGGAAGAGTGTCAGTTTCTTTCACTGTGATAATCCTTGTTTCTAGGGACAGGGAAGGACAGTGAGGGAAATTCTCCTTGTGCTATAGTGTGCTTTAAAAAAACATTTTTTCTAGGGACAGAAAACTATAGGTAGGAAGAGTGTCAGTTTCTTTCACTGTGATAATCCTTGTTTCTAGGGACAGGGAAGGACAGTGAGGGAAATTCTCCTTGTGCTATAGTGTGCTTTAAAAAAACATTTTTTCTAGGGACAGAAAACTATAGGTAGGAAGAGTGTCAGTTTCTTTCACTGTGATAATCCTTGTTTCTAGGGACAGGGAAGGACAGTGAGGGAAATTCTCCTTGTGCTATAGTGTGCTTTAAAAAAACATTTTTTCTAGGGACAGAAAACTATTGGTAGGGAGAGTGTCAGTGTGTTTTACTGTGCGAATCCTTGTTTCTAGGGACAGGGAAGGACAGTGAGGGAAATTCTCCTTGTGCTATAGTGTGCTTTAAAAAAACATTTTTTCTAGGGACAGAAAACTATAGGTAGGAAGAGTGTCAGTTTCTTTCACTGTGATAATCCTTGTTTCTAGGGACAGGGAAGGACAGTGAGGGAAATTCTCCTTGTGCTATAGTGTGCTTTAAAAAAACATTTTTTCTAGGGACAGAAAACTATAGGTAGGAAGAGTGTCAGTTTCTTTCACTGTGATAATCCTTGTTTCTAGGGACAGGGAAGGACAGTGAGGGAAATTCTCCTTGTGCTATAGTGTGCTTTAAAAAAACATTTTTTCTAGGGACAGAAAACTATAGGTAGGAAGAGTGTCAGTTTCTTTCACTGTGATAATCCTTGTTTCTAGGGACAGGGAAGGACAGTGAGGGAAATTCTCCTTGTGCTATAGTGTGCTTTAAAAAAACATTTTTTCTAGGGACAGAAAACTATAGGTAGGAAGAGTGTCAGTTTCTTTCACTGTGATAATCCTTGTTTCTAGGGACAGGGAAGGACAGTGAGGGAAATTCTCCTTGTGCTATAGTGTGCTTTAAAAAAAACATTTTTTCTAGGGACAGAAAACTATAGGTAGGAAGAGTGTCAGTTTCTTTCACTGTGATAATCCTTGTTTCTAGGGACAGGGAAGGACAGTGAGGGAAATTCTCCTTGTGCTATAGTGTGCTTTAAAAAAAACATTTTTTCTAGGGACAGAAAACTATAGGTAGGAAGAGTGTCAGTTTCTTTCACTGTGATAATCCTTGTTTCTAGGGACAGGGAAGGACAGTGAGGGAAATTCTCCTTGTGCTATAGTGTGCTAAAGCATTCCTCATCAACCATCTTTGAAATCCTTGTTTTTTGGACAGTCAGGGAAATTGTCGTTGTGCTATTCTGTGCAAAAGCAATCATCCTCAACCATATTTAGAAATCCTTAAGTAAAGGGACTGAGAAGGACACCTGAAGGTAGCCCTTATTGCTTTTTTCCCATCTCCCTGCAGGCCATCTATTAGAATGTCTGGAAGGCAAACAAGGAGAGGCAGACAGTCAGGAGGCAATAAAAGAGGGCAAGCAGGCTCTGTGTCTGGGGGCAACAGTGCTGGTCGTGGACGCGGTGCATTGTCATCAGCACATGGCCATGGGACACGCTTGTCCTTCTTTTCGGCAGCTGGACATGTTGAGCCACATCATGCCGAAGACTTGGTAGAGTGGATGACCAAGCCCTCCTCCTCCTCCTCATCCTCTCTCACCCAGGCTCAGGGTACTGGCAAAGCAGCTGCCAAAGCGTCCTCTTCCCTGGTATCAATGTCAGACTCATCATCAGTCACTCCTTCCCTAGACCCACCATGTCCTCCTCCTGAGGAGTCCCCCGAACTGTTTGAGCACAGTGTTGGGTACATGCTCCAGGAGGATGCCCAGCGTTTCGAAGGGTCTGATGATGAAACCCAGCTACAGGAAGGCAGTAGCGTGAGAGCAGACAGAGGGGATGCTCAAGAAGGACACCAATCTGGCAGTCATGTTCCAGCAGCTGCAGCATACTGCCAGATTGGCTCCAGTGATGAGGAGGGAGGGGGTGATGAGGTCACTGACTCCACGTGGGTGCCTAATAGGAGAGAGGAGGAGGAGGAGGATGAGGAGGAGGCACATCTCCAACGAGGCAGGATGCCCTTTGGTGGCCAGCGTAAGGGCAGTACACCGACGGAATCACACCGCAGAGCTCCGCCTATGCAGGGCGCTGCCTCTGCCCGTCATTCAAAAAGTTCTTTGGTGTGGGCCTTTTTTGAGGCTAGTGCATCAGATCGCACAGCTGCTGTTTGCAACATATGTCTCAAGCGTATATCGCGTGGCCAAAACATCAGCCGCTTGGGTACCACATGCCTGACCAGACATATGTTGACCTGCCATGCAGCTCGTTGGCAAGCCTACCTCAAAGACCCACACCAAAGAACAAAGCGGACCTCTCCTTGCACCGCATCAGCTGGGATCTCCAACCCCACTATAACTTCAGTCCTCTCTGAAACATGCACTGAGAGGAATGAAGGTGTAGAATTAGGTGTGTCACAGCCAAGTACTTGCGACCACTCTGCTAGCAGTACACCGACGTCCGATTCTAGCAGGCAAATTTCTCTGCCCCAGCTGCTGGACCGTCGAAAGAAGTTCACTCCCAGCCATCCACATGCCCAGCGGTTGAATGCTAGCTTGGCTAAATTGCTAGCGCTTCAACTGCTGCCTTTTCAGTTGGTAGACTCGGCCCCCTTCCGTGAGTTTGTGCAATGTGCGGTTCCTCAGTGGCAGGTTCCCAAACGCCACTTTTTCTCACGGAAGGCTATTCCGGCTCTCTACCGGCATGTGGAAGGCAATGTCTTGGCCTCGCTGGACAGGGCGGTCAGCGGTAAGGTGCATATTACCGCTGACTCATGGTCCAGCAGGCATGGACAGGGACGTTACCTTTCTTTCACGGCCCATTGGGTCACTCTTTTGGCAGCTGGGAAGGATGCAGGACAAGGTGCAGTAGTGTTGGAGGTTGTTCCACCGCCACGCCTCCAAAATGCTACTACTGGTTGTGACACACCTCTCTCCTCCACCCCCTCCTCTTCTTCTTCCTCCATGGCCTCTTCCTGTGGTTTGTCCTCGGAACCAGCGGTGCTCCGTAGGCGTTCAAGGGGCTACGCAAGTACGCAGGCAAAAAGATGCCATGCCGTGCTTGCGCTGGTGTGTTTGGGGGACAGAAGCCACACTGGGGCAGAGGTCCTGTCTGCTCTGCAGGGCCAGGCCGAGAGGTGGTTGACGCCACGCCAGCTTAAGCCAGGAATGGTGGTTTGCGACAATGGCACCAACCTCCTCTCCGCCCTCCGACAGGGACAACTGACCCATGTGCCCTGTGTGGCTCACGTCCTTAACCTGGTGGTGCAGCGGTTCTTGGGCAGGTACCCGGGCTTACAGGATGTCCTGAGGCAGGCCAGGAAAGTCTGTGTGCATTTCCGCAGATCTTATAATGCCAGTGCTCGCCTGGCTGAGCTGCAAAAGGAGTTGAACCTGCCCAAGAACCGCCTTATATGTGACATGCCCACCAGGTGGAACTCAACGTTGGCCATGCTGCAGCGGCTGCACACGCAGCAGAGGGCCATCAATGAGTACCTGTGCGACTACGGCACCAGGACAGGGTCAGGGGAGCTTGTTTTTTTTTCTCCACGCCAGTGGGGCATGATCAGGGATGCATGCACTGTCCTGGCACCATTTGAGGAGGCCACGAGGATGGTGAGCAGTGACAGTGCATGCATCAGTGACACTGTACCTCTTGTCCACCTGTTGGAGCACACGCTGCGTGGAATAATGGACAGGGCACTTGAGGCAGAACAGAGGCAGGAAGAGGAGGACTTCCTTGCCTCTCAAGGCCCCCTTTACCCAGACAGTGTTCCTTCTGTCCCACCCATCGCACAGGAAGAGGAGGAGGAGGAGGAGGAGGAGGATTGTGTCAGCATGGAGGTGGAGGCTGGCACTCAGCATCATCAGCAGCAGTCTTTTAGGGATGATTTACAGTCCCAAGAAACCAGTGGACTTGTACGTGGCTGGGAGGAGGTGGCTGCGGATCATGTCGTCCTTAGTGACCCAGAGGACTCCGGAGCGAATGCCTCAGCAAACCTACGCTGCATGGCCTCCCTGATCCTGCAAAGTCTGCGGAAGGATCCTCGTATAATTCGGATCAAGGAGAGGGACCATTACTGGCTGGCCACTCTCCTTGATCCACGGTACAAGGGTAAGGTTGCGGACCTTATGTTACCGTCGCAGAGGGAGCAGAGGATGAGACAACTCCGGGAGGCCTTGCAGAAAGGTCTGTGCAACGCGTTCCCAGAGACTGGGAGGTTACAAACTCCTGGTCCTGGACAACGAGTTGCTGAGGCTTCGGCCAGTCAAAGAAGGAGCGGTGGGGAAGGTGGCCGTCTGACCGATGCGTTCAGACAATTCTTTAGTCCGCAGCCCCAAAGTATGATCGGTTCCAGCAACCATCGCCAGCGTCTGATAAACATGGTGCAGGAATATCTAGGGGCAAGGTCAGACTTGGACACCTTCCCCACCGAAAATCCTCTGGCTTACTGGGTCTTGAGGATGGATCACTGGCCAGAGCTTGCACAGTATGCAATTGAGCTACTGGCCTGTCCTGCATCCAGCGTTCTTTCAGAACGCACATTCAGTGCTGCTGGAGGATTTGTCACGGATCACAGGGTGCGCCTGTCCACCGACTCGGTTGATCGACTGACTTTCATCAAGATGAACCAGTCTTGGATCACCACCAGCTACCACACACCTGATGCTGATATAACAGACTAATTGATTTTAACATGTCACATCCCTTCAAGACTGATGCTGATGCTGAGTGCCTGTGCTGTTATGTTGACTGGCTATCCTCCTCCTCCGAGTCCTCAATGATACGATTGATGATGATAGCTTGGAAGATCATTTTTGTTTATGGGTGCCGCCACCAGTTCCTAAGGCCCAATTTTTCAGCCCCTGTTTAACGGGCGTGTCATTACAATTTTTGAAGCAATACTTTGCAACAGGGCTCATTGCTGTGCTCCAAGTACAGTATCTGTGAGGGGTTCTAGTGTTGTGCCACCAGTGCCTAAGGCCCAATTTTTCAGCCCCTGTTCAACAGGGGCATGTAATTACAATTCTTGATCTAATAATTCACAGCAGGGCCCATTGCTGCACCCACCAAGAGTAACTCTGAGGGCTTACAGTGTTGTGGCAACGCCACCACCACCACCACCACGAAAGGCCCAATTTTTCAGCCCCTGTTCAAAAGGGGCATGTAATTACAATTCTTGATCTAATAATTCACAGCAGGGCCCATTCCTGCACCCACCAAGAGTAACTCTGAGGGCTTACAGTGTTGTGGCAACGCTACCACCACCACCACCACGAAAGGCCCAATTTTTCAGCCCCTGTTCAAAAGGGGCATGTAATTACAATTCTTGATCTAATAATTCACAGCAGGGCCCATTCCTGCACCCACCAAGAGTAACTCTGAGGGCTTACAGTGTTGTGGCAACGCCACCACCACCACCACCACGAAAGGCCCAATTTTTCAGCCCCTGTTCAAAAGGGGCATGTAATTACAATTCTTGATCTAATAATTCACAGCAGGGCCCATTCCTGCACCCACCAAGAGTAACTCTGAGGGCTTACAGTGTTGTGGCAACACCACCACCACCACCACCACCACGAAAGGCCCAATTTTTCAGCCCCTGTTCAACAGGGGCATGCAATTACAATTCTTGATCTAATAATTCACAGCAGGGCCCATTGCTGCACCCACCAAGAGTAACTGTCAGGGCTTACAGTGTTGTGGCACCAGCACCACCATCAAAGGCCCAATTTTTACTACCACTGTTCAACAATTATATGTAATTAAAATTCCTGATATAATAGTTGACAGCAGGGCGTTCCAGCACCAACCAAGAGTAACTGTGAGTGCTTACAGTGTTGTGCCAACACCAACAACTAAGGGGCCTATTTCTGAAGAGTATATACGGCAGGTCCCTACTTTCAAACATCCAACTTACAAACGACTCCTACTTGCAAACGCAAGAAGACAACAGGAAGTGAGAGGAAATCTACCCCTTGGAAGGAAAATTCTCTCCTGTAAGAATTAATATGGGAGAAAGGTGTCTCCTCTGTACTGATGCTTTATCAGCAATCCTTGTTTCAAGAAAAACACCACATTTCAAAAACAGTTGTCATTGGGATGGAAAGTGAGGTGAAATGTTCTGAACAGGGGCACAGACAGCAAAACAAATGTTACAGGGGTGATAACCCTTACCTATGTTTTCCAAAAAGTTTAAAAATAGATTTTTGGGCTGGAGCTACACTTAAACAATGTACCTGTTCAAAATTACAAACAGATTCTACATAAGAACAAACCTACAGTCCCTGTCTTGTATGCACCGCCTGTATACGGCTGTTCAGAGTATATAGGGCCTTTTTTATTTTATGTGCGGGGTTCCCCTTAATATCCATACAAGACCCAAAGGGGCTGGTAATGGGCTGGGGTAGGGGAGGGTCATGGGGTAGCTATGCCATTTTTCTTAAAGATTTTCATCCATATTACCGGGACCAGACATTACATTAAAGCCGCAAGCAGTTTTAAATGGCTTTTTTTTCCTTTAGAAGTGTCATTTTGTGCAGGGACAGTTCTAAACACGGGAAACACATGGCACTTCACAGGCATACTTTAGACACCCCCCCCAGGTACGATATTTAAAGGAATATTTGACTTTTTTTTTTTCACTTTATGCATCATTAAAATGACTGCTCCCGAAAAACGACCGTTTTTAAAACTTCTTTTTGCATTGATACATGTCCCCTGGTGCACAACCCGGGTTCCCAAACCCTTTTTAGGACAATAACATGCATAATAGTTGTTATAATTAGCACTTTAGAATTCGAACGTTCGCATCCATTGTATTTAATAGGGTTCTAATGTTCGTACGAACTTTCGGTCCGTTCGCGGGTTCTGGTGCGAACCGAACCCGGGGGTGTTCGGCTCATCACTACTCACCAGGACTACCCCATACGCACTAACACGCACTAGACTAATCCTCTAACCTGGTACATACTCTGCCCGTCCCCTTCTGCTTTCCCAATTCCCCACCCACTACCATTCTTGCACAAATAGGCCACTGGTTCACGTGGTATTTCTGTAACACTCTAACGTACCCTTTTCTGTACATTTCTTTCATATTTTTCTGCTCTTCATTGCTCTCTCTCGACAAACCAACTCCCACACAGTGGCATTTCATATAGCCCTTTTTTCTGGTACTAATCGTAGATAGATCTCGCCACTGACCCTTTCGGACTGCCCACGTTGACGGGTCCCACCCTTTAAAGCAGGTGAGCGGGTACTCCCTGTCGCCGGAACTCCCCTCGCCTCCTGTATCCCCCCTTCCCCTCTATCCTTTAGGGCCCACCACCCACCCTCCTCCTTTTATCCCCTTATCTGGGGGCGCTCCTCGGCTACACATACTTATTTTTAATAGGCAACCTATACTTTGACCCTATTCCCTCCCCTTCGGCCTCCTTGCCACAGCTCTAGAAATATACTTGCCTAACCGACCAGAAGCCACATTGACAGCCGTCAATAATTCCATCTGTACCACCGATTACCGCCACACCTCCTCTAAAAATTGTCTCACTTAATGTGAAGGGACTTAACGTCCCAGAAAAACGATCTCAACTCCTCTTAACCATGCAACGCTCCAAAGCAGATATTATATTTTTGCAGGAAACACATTTCCACACTGATGCTACACCAAAACTCCAAACCCATCACTTTCCTACAGTACACCTTGCTACCAACCCTCTAGCCAAAACGAAAGGGGTCCTCATACTCCTACGGAACAACTGCCCTTTCCAACTGACAGATAAACGGTGTGATGAAAAAGGGAGATACATATTCCTTAAAGGATCCTACCTTGGTAGGACAATTACACTGGCTAATATTTATGCCCCAAACGTGGGTCAGGTGCCCTTTTTCCGCACTATCACGGACACACTGACCGCTTTTCATGAAGGTACTCTCATATTAGGGGGTGACTTCAATGTCCCGCTCAACCCTGTTCAGGATACCTCCAAAGGCACTTCTGCTCTTCCTTATGCTGCTCTACGTAAGATTAGAAACTGCCTACAAAACCTGTTGCTACATGACACCTGGCGCACACTGAACCCAAATGGCAAGGACTATACCTTTTACTCTGCCCCCCACGACAGGTACCTCAGAATAGACTATCTATTCATCTCCCAAAAGGATCTCCCTCTGCTCCGTAACGCCACCATCGACCCCATGTTCATGTCAGATCATCATCCCATTTCTGTGACATTAACTATCCCAGACACGCTCCCGCGCTCGCAGACCTGGAAACTGGACCCCTCCCTACTCACTGACCCAACTATCGCTGAAGAAGTCAGGACACACATTAAACATTTCTTTTCAGAAAACGACCCCGCGGACACCTCTTCCATTGTTACGTGGGAAGCCCACAAATGTGTGGTCCGCGGTATCCTTATAGCGGCGGCAGCTAAACGCAATAGGGAGAGACGGAAACTTTACACAACACTATGCGACAAAATACGTAAGCTGGAGAGTACACACAAACTTACGCAGGCCCTGGACGTCTTGACGGACCTTATTCAAACTAGAAACGAACTGCTGGACCTACTGGGCAAACAGGTGAGACGTAAATATATTCTTTCAAAGAAAACATTTTATGAATATGGCAACAAAGCCAGTAAGTGGCTGGCCAGAGCTCTTCAAACTCGGAAAGCTACCACGACGATACATGCCCTAACTGACGCATCGGGCCGCAAGCTCAATGCTACCCCTGACATTGCCAAACAGTTTGTCCAGTACTACTCTAACCTTTATAACCTCCCCCCGACAGATCCCTCGATAACAGAATCCACAAGGAAACAAATGATTGCAGATTTCTTGGGTCAGTATAGCCCTGCCCCTATCTCAGCCTCTTTGGTTCAGGATCTAGATGTCCCTTTACAGAGAGAGGAAGTAGATCTTGTGCTTAAACAGCTGAAAATAGGCAAAAGTCCCGGACCTGACGGCCTGAGTGTGGGATATTACAAATCCTATGCTGACATCCTTACTCCCTTTTTTCTCACGGCCTTCAACTCCTTTGAACTCCCATTGGAACCCCCACGTGACCTACTCACTGCACACATTGCGGTTATTCCAAAGCCGGGTAAGGACCCTTCAACGGTCGCCAGCTATAGACCTATCTCGTTACTCAACGTTGACCCCAAATGGTATGCCAAAACGATTGCAAACCGGCTTCTACCACTCCTGCCCCAACTTATTGATCTCAACCAAGTCGGCTTCGTACCAGGTAGGGAGGCGAGGGATAATACCCTTAAAGCTATCAATATACACCATTGGCTTACGTCTACTAGTCAACAAGGATTCTTTCTTTCTTTCCCTCGATGCGGAGAAGGCATTTGACAGGGTGGCCTGGGATTACATGAAAGACACCCTGAAGGTCATAGGCCTCCCCACCAGGATGCTGAACTTTATTGCAGCACTCTACTCTAATCCTACCGCTAGAGTCCGAGTAAACGGTCACCTGTCGGATGCCTTCTCCATCTCGAATGGAACTCGCCAGGGCTGCCCCCTCTCCCCCATAATTTTCATCCTTACGCTCGAACCTCTACTGAGACGCCTCAGGGATGCTCAGGACATTAAAGGTATAGAAGTCAAACAACGCACGTATAATTTAGCCGCTTTTGCGGATGACATCCTCCTTTTCCTTAGAGACCCACTGACGACACTCCCCAATCTTCTTAAAGAGTTCCATTCCTTTACGATTCTCACTAACCTTCAAATAAATTTCGCAAAATCCAACGCCCTAAACGTCACTCTACCCCCTAACATTTGTCGACAATGCCAAGAGAATTTTCCTTTCACTTGGCACTGCACTGCGATCACATACCTGGGCATCCAACTCCCAACCTCCTTAACTGACCTCTACTCCAAAAATTATGCGCCGCTACTACGGTCTATAACAACAGACCTAGAGAAATGGTCCTCTGGAACATTTTCCTGGTTCGGGAGGGCCTCTATCATCAAAATGACTATCTTGCCTAAGATCTTATACCTCCTACAGACGATACCTATTACACTTCCGCAAACATTCTTCTCGACCTATCGGAGAATTTGCACTATCTTTATTTGGGGCACACTTCGTCCAAGATTAGGCTATCTCAGGCTCACCACTCCCAAACCCAAGGGGGGGGATAGGCCTTCCAGACATTCGTAAGTATCAACAGGCCTGTGACCTCACCAGAATAATAGATTGGAACAGATTCGCCGAGCGAAAAGATTGGGTCCGATTAGAACATGCTTTATCTGCCCTCCCACTGGCGCAACTCCCCTGGATAGCCCCTCAACACACTCCTCCGGAAAGCAAACTTTACCCGCTTATCTACCCTACTCTTACATCCTTCCGAGACGCCTGCACCAAGCACAATATTTCCTCGCTACACGGGCCGATGACCCCACTTAAACACAACCCTGAATTCTCCCCGGGGACACATAATTCCTTCTTGTCAGATGGTTGGCCGCACCCGACTGTTAGGGCAGAACACTTCTTCGATGACGATCGCTTTTTATCCCACACAGACTTATCCTCCAAAATGACCACAGCCTCATTCCCCTTCTGGACTTACGTTCAACTTAGACACTTTTTTGACAATCCCAAACCCAGACCCGAGTGGTCTCGCTGCACCACCCCGTTTGAATCTCTTTGTTTGAAAGAAGAACCCCAGAGGCATCTGGTATCATACACCTATGCCTTATTATTTTCAGACCATAATTCCAAACTACACTGGGTCAATCAGAAATGGGAGCGAGACCTGTCGATTGACCTCACGGAAACGGAATGGGAAAAAATCTACACAAGGGAACGGTCAACGTGAATGCGCAAGAGAATGCATTCAAAATCTTTTCCAGGTGGTACAGAACGCCTCTCCAATTACATCGCATTTACCCCTCCATTCCCCAGCAGTGCTGGAGATGCAAGACTGAGATAGGTTCTCTTTTGCATATCTGGTGGACTTGCCCCAAACTTCAACCATTTTGGACTGAGGTTCACAGACTTATTGCTCAAATTTCCACGTACACACTAGATTATACGCCAGCACAATTCCTGCTCCACCACTCTCCCACACTGCCCCGTTCCTACCTCCGCTCCCTGGCCATGCACATGGTGAATGCGGCAAGAATGTGTATACCATTTAAATGGCGCTCCCCTGACCCACCATCGCTAACAGATTGGTTTAGGCGTATACATAAAACGTCGGAAATGGAGGACTTAATACATCAGGCACGTGACACTCCAACCAAATTTACCGAAACATGGTCGTGTTGGGTTCATTTTACTACCACGGATGAATACAAAAAAGTCCTGATCTAATTGATTCACAAGAGCTGTGGCGGGGAGGTAGAAGTGGGCTGGCCCCCCTCCCTCTCCCCCCACCCCCCGAATCACCCTGTTCTTGTCAGTCACCACGTACTTTGACCCCCAATATACTCTACTTCCTTTTATTCTATCCTGACTATACATTTTATACCTGCCCTCGACTTGACTATAATCAACCCCAAATTTGACGAATGCGTAATCCAAGTCTGTCCTTCAATATTTGATCATATTCCATTTCATAGCTATGTATAACGTAATGTTTATAGGACAAACTGTTACAGTGCATACTGATACTCTTACAGGTTTTACTTTGCCTTCATTAATTTGAGCATCACTTTCTGAAATGGCCTATTGTCACATGTTTGTTATCCTCAGCGGCTGCGTCCGCACTTCTTTGTCACCTGTCAACTTCCTTGTAACTGTATGATTTGGTTTCTTATTTTCCAAATAAAAATTTGTTTATAAAAAAAAAACAAAAAAAACGCTAGTTTTACCAGAACGAGCGCTGCCGTCTCATCACTTGCTTCTGAGCATGCGCTTTTTTTCACGTCGTTAAAGCCTACACTCGGCCGTTTATCTTGACGAGAAAAACGACGACGTGAAAAATGACGAGAAAAATTAGAGCATGTTCCAAATTTTTAATGGCCATTTTTCACGTGAAAAATGCTCTGGAGCCTACACACAATCTTTTTTAATGACCATTGAAAAACGGTCGTGTGTACGCGGCATTATTCCTTTGTGGGGGGAATGAGATGAGTGGCAGTGCTGGTGGGGGTCGGGATGAGTGGCAGTGTTGGGGAGAGTTCTGATCAGCCAACTTAGGTGCTCTTGACCAAGGTCATCTGCTGATCTGAGAACTGTAGTGGGGACTTTTAATGGCAACTCTAATCACAGGTAGCCTTACTCACTGTGTCTCCGGCTTCACTGTGTCTCCAGTTCTGTGGTGTCTTGCAGCAGTGACACCTTTGCCAAAATCAGGAGATGGGGACTCCTCCAGCCCCTCTCACTTCACATTCCTCACCAGTTAGCTGACCTCTAGCCTCTGCCCCCCACTTATGCCGTGAACTGGTCCTCTATGCTGTATCTGCATCTCTCGCAACCTCCTTCTGAATTCCTTTTTCATGTCGGTTGGTATCTGTATCTCTCCTCTCCTATCAGTTGGTGCTGCTTCTTTAGGTGTTGTCTCCGATTGCCATATTTCCGCCATTCTCCACTCATGTTGCCGCTCTAGCTCTCTCTTTTTTCGCTCTAGTTCTCTCTTTTGTCGCTCTAGTTCTCTCTTTTGTCGCTCTAGTTCTCTCTTTTGTCGCTCTAGGTCTCTCTTTTGTCGCTCTAGGTCTCTCTTTTGTCGCTCTAGGTCTCTCTTTTGTCGCTCTAGGTCTCTCTTTTGTCGCTCATCCTGCAGCTGGATGCCTCTAATGGCTTCCTGTATGGCGGTCTCTGTTGGGTTAGCACCATATAATGCCAAGCGCTCTCGAACTCGTTGCTGAAACAAATCTTCAACTGACCGGGGTCCTGCATCACCGTCCCTCTGGTCCATCTCGGCTCTCAAGTAAGTCTTTCAGCGTGGCTTTCCTGCAGGCTGCATAGCTGCATAGCTGGTCATTCACTGTGGTGGTTTGGAGTGTCCCAGTAACTGGAGAGCAAATCCCACCGCTGCCAACCAATGTAACGAGCCCCTTACTCGCTCGGTTCCACTCTCCCGACACTCCTCTGCTACTATTGGATCATATTGCAGATCGCAACGTCTGATGGTTCGGTCATCCGATGCTCCAGGATTCAAACTACAGCTATGTGACATTCTAATCCATTTGTGACAGCTCAGAACAAACACCAGGCAGGCTGTATGTAAGTTCAAACAGGAATCTCATTTTCTATTTTATTTTTCTTTCCGGTTCTTTCCGGTTATTCATTATACAAAGGGTGGATATTCCTTAATACATATATTGCTTTTTCCTTTTGGTGCTTCACATACGTCAAATATTACATGCATTTTTTACAGATTCCATTATCTAACATCATGCCAAACAATAACACCCTGTGTATGCTACTATACTTGGGTTTCCTCTATTCTATATTCATCAGAGCCTATCCTTTAATTTAAGGATGGTTCATATTCTAAGTCCCTTCCATCTTACCCACCCTAGTCCTTTAAACAACCGTTTTTTCTTTCCTTTTCCTTTCCCTTAAATCACCTAAATAAACAAAAAAAAAAAAAGGAAGAAACCAAACAAAAAGAAAAAAAAAAAAAAAAAAAAGGGCCCTCCTTTCTCCCTCCTCTCCTTCCACGCCCCCCCCCCCTCCACAATCTCCACGTTTAATTTTAACATATTGACGAGATTACAAAGTAGTCTATTTTGTCTCCTATTCTAATCATAATACAAAAAAGGGCCTTTCCTTCTTCTGATGATTTAAATACATTCCACTCAGCCCACGTCTGGGAATACCTCTCGTATTTATTTTGACCTAATAATACCAACTCTTCCATTTTATTAATCTCTTCGACTCTTTTAAGCCACTCCGGTACTGTCGGAAGGTTTATGTCTCTCCATCGTCGTGCTATGCACGACCTGGCGGCATTAAAAAGATGCCGTAGAATCCGTTTATTGTACAATTTCCCTGGTATGCTAGAAACATGTAATAAAAATAGCGCTGGGTCTATCGGGAGATTATAATCTGTGAATTTCTGGGATATTCGATGCACCTCCTTCCATAAGTATTCCAGTTTCGGGCATGCCCAAAACATATGAAGTAACGTCCCTCTATCTAGTTTGCATCTCCAGCATCTATCTGATATCGATGGTGAATACTTATGGAGCACTGTACAATACCATCTCGTCAATATTTTACAATTTGTTTCCTGTACCCGTGTACTTATTGATGATTTTAAGGTATTATTTATAATCTGTCTTTGTTGTAAGGGGGAAAAATATCTTCCCAGTTCTATTTCCCATTTCCTTAAAAACGGGGGTACATATTCATCTGGGGGAGCAATCAATAAGGCGTACATTTGTGAGAGTGTATGAGAGGAAGGTCCCTCCTCTTCACACATTTTTTCCAGTGTGGTACGTGGTCGCTGAAACCTACTCAGTGGGGGTAAAGTATTGAGAAAATGTCTCAACTGAATTCCACTCCAGAAATCTAAACAATATTGGTCGTTTGGTGCTGTCAAAACCTCCATTGAAGGCCATGTCGCTGATTGTGAAAAATGTGAGACTTGATAGCATTGTAAATCTAGTAGTCTTCTAAAGTTACCCTGGTCTATTCCTGGAGGGAAACGTGGGTTCCCTAATATAGGGTAGAGGGGGGAGTATAGTGGTGACAGTAAGGTTGTCCTACAGATTTTAGAGCATATCTGTAGCGTAGTCCCTATAATTGGATGTTTTTTAATAATGGGATCAATGTCTGTAAAACACCACACCGCTCGTCGCAATAGGGCCCTGCTTTGTGATTGTTCAATTTTTGGCCATAATTTAAGCTCTGTGTGCCTACACCAATCTATTAATCTCCCCATATGGGCTGCTTGATAGTATTTCCTTATATCAGGTACTGCCAACCCCCCCATGTTGTTTGGGCATTGTCAAAAGTCGTTGTCTTATTCTAGGTCTCTTATTTGCCCAAATAAATTTTGTAATTATTGCATTTACTAGCTTAAAAAATTCTGGGGGTATATGAATCGGTAACGTTTGAAAAAGATAGGAAAATTTAGGTAATATTGACATTTTAATTATGTTACATCTCCCCATCCATGAGAAGGGACCTTGTTGCCATTTAGATAGTAATAGCTTAACTCTATTAATTAGGGGTGGGAAGTTCCTCTCATACACTTGTTTTAAATTAGGGGGGATATACGTACCCAGGTACAGTGCTATATTAGTCCATCTACAATTAAAATTTGTTTTTAGGTTATTTACCTGTGATATCGACATTGATACTCCCATTGCCTCTGATTTGGTCATATTTATTTTAAGATGGGATAATTCCCTATACTGATCCAGTTCTTTTATGAGGTTTGGTAATGATATCGCCAGGTTGGTCATGGAAAATAGAAGATCATCCGCATATGCGGATATCTTATAGTTTCCGTCTCCTGTTCGTATCCCTGTTATATCTGGGTTCTTTCTTATTTTACATAAAACCGGTTCCAGTGAAATAGCGAATAAGAGGGGTGATAGGGGACACCCTTTTTGGGTTCCATTAGAGATCGAGAACGTTTCCGATAGCATCCCGTTTATTTTGATTTGTGCCCTAGGTCTCGAATAGATACATGAATCTCATTTTATTGGATGCACACACACACTCTTATACATAAGTTTTGAACACCCTGCCCCCAACAACCACTTTCCTATTGGTCAATTGTAAATTATATTGTAGTTTTCAATTAGGTCCTCTTGGCCATGCAAATGAGGACTTGAAACAGGGTCAGCAGGGATTGGTCCGATAGCATGAATAGGAGAACTGAGATGTGTATTGACACAGAAGCCCCAGGGGGTAATTAAAGTACATAAACAAACAGTCAAACACAGAACAATGCTTTTCTTCCAGACCATGGAGCCGTCTGGAGGGGAGGTTAGCCTTAAGACAGGGCAGAAGACCCCCCACTGTGTAATTGATTCAAAGGAGAAATACTTCAGTATTCAAAGGTTCATGACAATACTCCCTCCTGGGAAATAGTCCAACAGCCACAGTGGGACCCCGAACGGGTCAACTCAAGGATGTTGGAAAAGTAGTCTTAAGGTTTCAGGTCTGTCTGCCGGAATAACCCATCCGCATTCCTATCTTGAGGCCCTGGCCCTGGCCCTGGCTAGCATTCAGTCCTCTCCAAAAGCCTCTGTCCCGGCTAGATCTGTCACAAAGTCCATCTAGTTCAACCATAAAAATATAAATATATATACAATCCCATATACTAAGGTGACCAGATTTTTTAAATGAAATCCGGGGACATATTTTTTTTTTTACTAGTAATGGCGGCAATCAGCAACTCTCTGCTCGTCGCCGCTGCCCGCCTCACAGCCTGTCAAGTCTTACTCTCTGGGCCCCGACCACTACTGGGTGGGGAGCGGAGGAAGATCACTCCACCAGGGAAGGCAAGGAGATAGGCAGGTGGCTGGCCGGGACTTCAGCCAAGGCAGAAGAACATGCGAGTGGGAGCAGAACGAGCATGCACCCGAAACGGAAAAAATATTCCCCCTGCTCCGACCAGCACATGATCATCAGAAAGAGGCACAGATAATGAAAAAAATACACCCTAATCTAGTAGGAGTGGCAGAGCGGTGGGGTATATTTCAGATTTTTTTTTTATTCTGCACTGACTGTCTTTGAAATTGCCCCAGCCCCTATTCAAATCCAACCCGGGGACAAAACCAGGGACAGACTTGGTCCGGGGACAGTGTCCTCAATCCGGGGACTGTCCCCAGAAACCGGGGATGTCTGGTCACCCTACCATATACACATTACTATACCCACAGTTGATCCAGAGGAAGGCAAAAAACCCATAGATCATTATAAATATCTTTTTTTTTTTATAAGTGATCACATGGTCTGTGTTCTCAGCTGCATAACATGCTTGGGGAGGAGAGAAAGGAGTACACTGATCTTCCCAGTTAATGGCCAGCACAGGGGTTTTGGGGGGCGTGTCAGCTCAAGTCTTTGGCCATTGGAGGACAGGCACAGCCAAAAAACTGACCACGTTGGGAGGGATGTATAAAAGCACTCTCTGCTTGTGCTGGTTATTCTTTATACATTAGATCAGGGTTTTCCAAAGTACGGTCCACAGGCCACATCCGGCGTTTTTACCGGCCTGCAGCTAGAGTCATCAGACTCGCTGTAGGGGCAGTCTCTCTACCAGAGCTTTGTTGGGTTGCAAAACTTGTGATGCATACGCACCCCCACCCCGGCAGTGTGCAACGCAGGTCCCGTAACCACTTCTGGCGTTCGACCTCAACCAATGAGATACTTCAGTGCACACCCGCTGCACCTCCCGGCTCCCGCCCAGCTGTTTACATCAGTGTCCTTTAGCGCTGTACTTTTACATACAGAGTGCCTGTGTAACAGCAGGGTGGACCCGAGACCGGGAGGTGCAAAAGATGCACTTAAGGCACATCGTGCAGAGGTAGAGAGACTGATGGGGAGGAAACAATTGTGCAGCATGGGAATGGATTGGCTCTGTATGATGACACTAATGGGGACATAGATGTGTGTGTGTGGGAGGGGTTAATAGCAC
This sequence comes from Rana muscosa, assembly GCA_029206835.1. Classification (NCBI taxonomy): domain Eukaryota; kingdom Metazoa; phylum Chordata; class Amphibia; order Anura; family Ranidae; genus Rana; species Rana muscosa. Next base: position 365,797,901 of record CM055125.1, read on the forward strand.
TGAAGGGGACTCAGTTGTGGGGGGGTTATGACACAGAAGAGGACACAGTTGTGGGAGGAGAGTTTACGGCACTGAAGTGGACACAGGTGTGGGAGGAGGGGTTTACAGCACTGAAGGAGACACAGTTGCTGGAGGAGGGGTTTACGGCACTGAAGGGGACACAGTTGTGGGTGGAGGGTTTTACGGCACTGAAGTGGACACAGGTGTGGGAGGAGGGGTTTACGGCACTGAAGGAGAGACAGTTGTGGGAGGAGGGGTTTACGGCACTGAAGGAGACACAGTTGTTGGAAGAGGGGGTTACGGCACTGAAGGGGACACAGTTGTGGAAGGCGGGGTTTTACGGCACTAAAGGGGAGACTGTTGTAGGAGGAGGGTTTTACGGCACTGAAGGGGACACAGTTGTGAGAGGAGGGGTTTACGGCACTAAAGGGAACACAGTTGTGGGGGGTTTGATGGCTGTGATGGGGACACAGTTGTGAGAGAAGGGTTTTACAGCACTAAAGGGAACACAGTTGTGGGGGGTTTGATGGCTGTGATGGGGACACAGTTGTGGGAGGAGGAGTTTACAGCACTGAATGGGACACAGTTGTGGGAGCAGGGGTTTACGGCACTGAAGGGAAACAGTTGTGGGAGGAGGGGTTTACGGCACTAAAGGGAACACAGTTGTGGGGGGTTTGATGGCTGTGATGGGGACACAGTTGTGAGAGAAGGGTTTTACAGCACTAAAGGGAACACAGTTGTGGGGGGTTTGATGGCTGTGATGGGGACACAGTTGTGGGAGGAGGAGTTTACAGCACTGAATGGGACACAGTTGTGGGAGGAGGGGTTTACGGCACTGAAGGGGACACAGTTGTGGGAGGAGGGGTTTACGGCACTGAAGTGGACACAGTTGTGGGAGGAGGGGTTTATGGCACTGAAGTGGACACAGATGTGGGGGGAGGGGTTTACGGCACTGAAGTAGACACGGTTGTGGGAGGAGGGGTTTATGGCACTGAAGTGGACACAGATGTAGGGGGAGGGGTTTACATCACTGAAGGAGACACAGTTGTGGGGGAGGGGTTTGAGGCACTAAAGGGAACACAGTTGTAGGGGGTTTGATGGCTGTGATTGGGACACAGTTGTGAGGGGGGATGTGATGGCTCTGAGTGTGATACAAATGTGCACGGCGACACTGATGGGCACACAAATGTGCGGGGGGGGGGGGGGGGGACTCTGTTCGGCAGCCTGGCAAATTTAATTTTATTCTGTTGCTGAAGTTTTATTGATAAATTATTTTTTTCGGCTCTTGAGTATGTGTAAAATATACAGTGGGGATCGAAAGTTTGAGCACCCCAGGTAAAAATGTGTATTAATGTGCATAACGAAGCCAAGGAAAGATGGAAAAATCTCCAAATGGCATCAAATTACAGATTAGACATTCTTATAACATGTCAAAAAAAGTTAGATTTTATTTCCATCATTTACACTTTCAAAATTACAGAAAACAAAAAAATGGCGTCTGCAAAAGTTTAGGCACCCTGCAGAGTTAATATCTTGTACTGCCCCCTTTGGCAAGTATCACAGCTTGTAAACGCTTTTTGTAGCCAGCCAAGAGTCTTTCAATTCTTGTTTGAGGTATCTTTGCCCATTCTTCCTTACAAAAGTCTTCCAGTTCTTTGAGATTTCTGGGCTGTCTGTCACGCACTGCTCTTTTAAGGTCTATCCATAGGTTTTCAATAATGTTGAGGTCAGGAGATTGTGAAGGCCATGGCAAAACCTTCAGTTTACGCCTCTTGATGTAATCCCCCGTGGATTTTGAGGTGTGTTTAGGATCATTATCCATTTGTAGAAGCCATCCTCTCTTTAACTTCAGATTTTTCACAGATGGCATCAAGTTACCATCCAAAATTTGCTGAAATTTTATTTAATCCATTTTTCCTTCTACTCGTGAAATGTTCCCTGTGCCACTGGCTGCAATACAACCCCAAAGCATGATTGATCCACCCCCATGCTTAACAGTTGGACAGAGGTTCTTTTCATTAAATTCTGTGCCCTTTCTTCTCCAAACGTACCTTTGCTCATTTTGGCCAAAAAGTTCTATTTTAACCTCATCGGTCCACAGAACATGTTTCCAAAATGCCTCAGGATTGTCTATATGTTCATTTGCAAAGTTCAAACGCTGATTTTTGTGGTGAGGACGTAGAAGAGGTTTTCTTCTGATGACTCTTCCATGAAGACCATATTTGTATAAATATTTCTTTATAGTGGAATAGTGTACCACAACTCCAGTGTCTGCCAGATCTTTCTGGAGGGATCATGCAGTCAAACGTGGGTTTTGAATTGCTTTTCTCACAATCCTGCGAGCAGTTGTGTCTGATATTTTTCTTGGTCTTCCAGATCTTGCTTTAACTTCCACTGTTCCTGATGACTGACATTTCTTAATTACATTACGAACAGAGGATATTGACATCTGAAAACACTTTGCTATCTTCTTATAGCCTTCTCCAGCTTTGTGAGCGTCAACTATTTTCAGTTTCAGTTTTCTAGACAACTGCTTAGAAGAACCCATGGTGCTGATTGTTGGGGCAAGGTCAGATGAGTCTGGCCATTTAAAACCTTTGAGATTGACATCACCTGGTCTTCCCAGATGATGATTGAGAACAATCCATGACACTGGCAGGTCTCAGCTTTGCAAAGGGGGCAGTGCATGCTATAAATTCTGCAGGGTGCCCAAACTTTTGCAGACGCCATTTTTTTGTTTTCTGTAATTTTGAAAGTGTAAATGATGGAAATAAAATCTAACTTTTTTTGACATATTATAAGAATGTCTAATCTGTAATTTGATGCCATTTGGAGATTTTTCCATCTTTCCTTGGCTACGTTATGCACATTAATACACATTTTTACCTGGGGTGCCCAAACTTTCGATCCCCACTGTACAATGTTTCCCTCAAAATAAAACGTTTGGAGACCCCTGCATTATAGCAAAGTGAACCTTGGGGTCACCAGCTGTGGTCAGCATGGGGCTAAGTTCAAACTTCTGTAAGAGTGTCCCTGATCAAACATCTGTTCCTTAGACTCTACGTCCTGAAGGATCCCATGTCACCTGCTCACATAAGAAAAGCCCGGAGCAGAAAGACAGAATGCCATAGGCGGAGGGCTGGCATGACTGAGTGAACAGGGTAATGTGGATGTGAAGAGATTAATGATTGGCTAAAGTGAAGTGAGAAGGGGAGGGGAAAGGCCAGATAAAAGGGAGTCCCCGCCCCCCTAAGACAAAACAGCATGGGGGAAAGTTACCACCCACCCTCCCTATTGTTGAGTTGTTGGAATGTTTCATTTTATTTGTTGGGCGAAGATTGGGTTCTGTTTTTTTTCTTTCATTACAGGTGAACGGATTGTCGTGGCAGTGGTGGGTGTTTTGGTCTTTGCGGGAGAATGAAGTACCTCAAAAAGCAAGTGATCAGGACCTATCATTGGTATGGGTTCTGAGGGTGTATTCCAGCTAACAGGGGTTTAGCTGGAAGAGTTTGATATTGGGGGCACTGCGGTCAGTGGTCGTCTCTGAGCAGCTGGTCGGCTTGAGGCCTATGACCATTTAAGGTACTGCAGTGTCACATGGGTTGTTCTTCATATGATTAAGACTGATATGATTAATATTATTATGATTAATATGATTATGGTAATTTTGAGGTTCCTGCAAAGACCAACACCAGGAGGCGATATTCTGAGAACATGGGTTCTGATTATGTTTTGATGGTTTGATTTTTTGATAACTGATGAACAGTTATAATAAAGGAGGCTGCTACGGCCATGTTTTACTCCAAACTAAAAGGTGTGGTCTCATTGATTAAGTATAAGTAAGGTACGGGGTAGAACGTGATTGGCAGACCAGGAATACATCTGTTATAGTGTACAATAGTCATGGATCCGCTGGGGATTACTACTAGTGATGAGTCAATCACTTTGAAAATCAGCTGAGAGTGCAGTTTTTTTTTATTCTATTCAGTAAGCTTAGAATAACACAATTCATAAAGCGCAATTACCTGGAATCTTGGACTGTGAGATTCTTTGCATGTCAGGCAGATATTTTGGAAAATCAAAAAGTGATGACTCAGCGATTCTCCTGACTTGAATAATTTGTATTGCGTAAGTGCATAAAATTGGGCATTACTAATTATATGGTATATATTACTAGATGTTACTAATGCTGCTGTATATATTACAAGGAAACTTTAAAGCAATACTGCTATATACTATATATTACAATTATTAAAGTAGACCAGCCAATCTCAACCAGAGTTCCTCTTGAGGTTGCTAGGGGTTCCTTGAGCTGCGACCAAGTAACCCTCCAATCGCCAACACCATTTGGCAGAACCAGTGTCATGGCACCAATGACTTTTTTTTAGCTGACAGTAAAAGTGGCACTCAGACCACCAGGGCCTGGACAAGAGGTGGGCAGGAATACCAGCTGCCCTGGGCACAGTGAAGCAAGGGGTCAGAGAATGGACACAGGGCGGTAAACCCATTTTGCAGCATGTATTAACAGTGGGGGAGGGGGAGCAGTTTCGCATCCTTGCCCTGGATGCTAGATGAACCCGTACCAGTACTACTGATTGCCAATGTAAGGGTGGCATTCTTCCCACTGGCTACCAATGTGCGTGGCATTTTCTTCACTGACAACCAGTGGCGGTGCGTCCATAGTGGGCGCAGGAGCGTCGCCCCCTCTCTCTCCTGCGCCCGTCACTCACAACAACAATACATAGGTTCATGCATTGCATGAACCTATGTATTGTCTTCGCTGCAGCCCACTATTCAGATGGCCGGCTCCCTGGCGAGCGCCGGCCATCTGAATAACAGCGGTTGGTTAGTTTTTGGAAGTGCCTATCAGAGCCAGCGGCTCTGATAGGCTTCCCAATTACAGCCTGTGAGCTGTAATTAGCTTCCAAATAGTTAACCAGGGGACGCACGGGCTGTGCGTTCCTTGGTTAACACTGGCAGGCGTCTCAGCCAATCAGGTTCACCGGGTCTGGTTACCGGTAACCTGATTGGCTGAAGCGACATCGAGGACGGAAGAAGGATGGCACTGACCCGAGAAAGGTAAGTGCAGGGCTAGGGACAAACTGGCTGTATTTGGGGACAAACTGGCTGCATTTGGGGGGAAACTGGCTGCATTTGGGGACAAACTGGCTGCATTTGAGGGGGCAAACTGGCTGCATTTGAGGGGGCAAACTGGCTGCATTTGAGGGGGCAAACTGGTGGCGTTTGGGCACAGAGGCTGCGTTTAATGGGCACAGTGGCGGCAATTGATGATTTTTTTTTTCAGTTTGTCTGCGCCCCCCCAAAAATTTTGAGCACCAGCCACCACTGCTGACAACCAATGAATTTGTTTTAGTGGACTTCCCTGAAACTTAAAAATTATTTTTAAGGGGTTAAAAGGTTGAGAAAGGCTGAAGACATATTTCAGCCTAGGCTGAGCTGATACCAATAGTCTTCTGCAAGCAGTCTCCCCTGCTCCGGTGATGCAACGTTGTAGTAAATCGCAAAGTGAGAGGCTACACTAAAAGGTTGATCTGTGTCAGACATCCATGAACCCAGCCAAGAACTTCACAGGCACCAGGATTTACATGTAAAACAGAACAAAACAAAAACAAAAAAGGCGCCACTTAGTTAAAACTGTTTTTACTTAAATAACACAGAAGTATTAAAGCACTCACTCATAGGTTGACTTTAGTAGGCACAATAAACGTCTGGTCTGTGGTCACATTCCGCTTGCCGGGAGTCTCAGTATTTAGTGATGACCTCCTCGTTTGTTTGTGATGAAATCCGGAATGTTATCCATGCAGGATGTTGCCGGAAGATTCTTCCCACGGAGCCAGAAGGAGGGCTGGAACACAAACAAAGGGTCCAGCTGAGCCGCAACACGACGTTCAGCGGGGTGACGTCAGGACCGTCATGCAACGCGTTTCGATGTACAAAGCGGAGAGACGTTCTAGGTCCCTGCGCGCATCTTTTTCAAGCAATGGTATGTCAGGCTAAACTTAGCCCTTTTTATATGTATGCGCCTGAGGTGATGTTGCCACCTTGTGGAGATTAGTTAGAAACAAACACATACCCATGAGCAGGATAGTCGACACTAATGTTATCACATTATTAAAGGGAAGATAGAGGCTAAATAAGTAATAAGACTGAACTAAATCTATACATACATAACATATTGATCCAATATTGTATAATAGTACATGATTTTGTAAAAAACACAAAAGAATATATAATAAATTTTATCATATGATATGTGAAAAAACATAATTAAAATGATTGTGAATGGAGATGCAATGTAAGCAAAAAAATTAAAATAAATACATAATGAAAAACATACGTGCACAATCCAAGATATATACATGCATGTAATCCATCATGCACAAACATATTATTTGGGTTGTTAGATCGCAGCCCTGATCCATATAGATAAAAATAAATTAAAAAGAATTAAAATACAATTCTGGCTTTAAAATAAGATAAAAGCAAAAACCAGGGAGGGAAAAAGAAGGAAAAAAAGGGCGGTAATTGGAGGGATTAAAAATACTAGCCACATTCGATATATAGCATCGAAACTTGGTTAGACTCATGATAATGAGTTTATAAAAAGGGGGAAAATAGGTGAAATTAACTTGGAGTTTGGGGGAAGAAATTTAGGAAGGGGAAAAAAAGGGGGGAATTAAAAGATTAATATATTAATTTAATAAAAATATTAAATATAAAGGTTCAGACTCTAAGGCAATTACAGTAAGGTGGAGATTTCTAATTCTTCGTTAATTCCCCCTGGATTGAGGGTATCTAGAGAATAGATCCAGAAGGTTTCGCGCTCACAGAGCTTGTGAAATCTTTCAGCCTCTGACAGTGTGCCTGGAATTTGTTCCACAACCCATACTCTGAGGCCTACAGTGGATTTCTGGTGGCAACCAGCAAAGTGGCGAGGCACGCTATGTTTGTCTTTTCCACCCTCTATCTTTCTCCTATGTTCGCCAAAGCGTTGGCGTAGAGGTCTTATGGTACGACCTACATACAGCAAGTTACAGGGGCAGATTAATACATAGACAACAAAGTCTGAACTACAATTATAAAATGCATCCAAGTGGTATTTTTTGCCTTTAGCAAAAAAATCCTTTTGTCCATGATCAACGAAGGGGCATGTTTTGCACAAATTTTTCTTGCACTGAAACATGCCCTTTAAGGGAAACATGTTGAGATGTTGTAACAGTGGAGATTGTTTTGTCTTCAGTTTACTAGGAGCTATTCTATTTTTCAAATTAGTAGCTCTTCTATATGTTACCTTAGGTACGTCACTAAGAACAGGTTTAAGATGTTGGTCTTCCAGTAAGATAGGCCAATGTTTTTTCAAGATGGATTCCATTTTATTGAACTCTATATGGAACTTTGTTATGAACTGAACTGGTGGGTTGAACTTATTTTTATCCTCATGTTGTGTGCTCTTCGGTGCTTTTGGCTCCAAATAATAATTGTATGCACCTTCTATCAAGGAAGTAGGGTACTCTTTGTCATATAGTTTACGTTTAAGAATTGAACTTTGTTCTATATAATCTGTTTTATTGGTGCAATTGCGCCATAATCTGCAAAATTGGCCTTTTGGAATATTATTTTTCCACTTTTTGTAATGGCAACTATTAAAGTGGAGCAATGAATTGCCTGCAGTTGGTTTGAAGTGATTTTTGGCTTGAATATTCTTGTCTTGATGATAGAGATCTAGATCAAGAAATGTTAGTCTGTCCCTATCCCAAACATGGGTGAAGGACAGACCACATGTGTTATTATTGCAATGATTCACAAATTCATCAATAACACCATTCTCGCCATCCCAAATGACTATAATATCATCTATATATCTGCCAAAAAAGACCAAATTTTTGGCAAAAGGATTATTAGACCACACATACCTATCCTCCCAGAGGCCCATAGCCAGATTGGCATAGGACGGCGCAAAATTTGCGCCCATTGCAGTCCCCCTAATTTGCAAGAAATATTCTTTGTCAAAACAAAAATAATTGTGATTTAAGCAAAAATTAGTGCATTCTAATATAAAGTTTATTTGTTCACCTCCCATATAAGGATTGTTAGATAAAAAATAACTTGTGGCTTCCAGACCAAATTCGTGTGGTATGGAAGTGTATAGGTAAGTTACATCCAGAGACATCCAGATGTAACTCTCCTCCCACATGTATGGTTCCAGCAACTCCAGTAAATGAGTACCATCCCGGATGTAAGAGCGTAACCCTTGGGCCAGTGGTTGCAGGTGACAATCAATATACTTTGATAATCCAGAGGTAATACTATCCATGGCAGCGATGATAGGTCTGCCTGGAGGGGATTCTGTATTCTTATGTACCTTTGGTATATGATAGAAGTAAGGAGTATTATAAAAGTCTTTCTTTAAAAAGAGAGCTTCCTTTTTGTTGATGATGTTCTTGGATAATGCGGACTTGATCAATATCTCAATTTCAGTTTTGAACATTGGGAGAGGATCACTCCTTAGCTTCAAGTATGTATGTTTATCACCCAAGAGACGTTCTGCCTCCAGGATATATTTGTCTCTATCCTGTATAACTATACCCCCGCCTTTATTGACGGTTTTTATGATGATGTTATCATTTTTGGTAAGACTATTCAAAGCAAAATTTTCATCTCTGGTTAGATGGCCAAGATTAGAGGTATTGTTAGTGGAGTTGGAACACATCTTTTTAAGGTCAGCATAAACCATATTATAGAAGGTTATTAGATGGGGTCCTCTGGACTGGTATGGAAAAAATGTTGACTTTGGTTTTAATGGAGTATGTATGATGGGCGGAGAAGTACACAAATGTTGAGTGAAAAGATCGAGCCTAGTATGGGACTCATCATACCATAACTCCTCAAGGGTGTCGAGAATATCAATATCAAAATCAAAATTGAATTCACTACCATCTTGTTCAAAGTCCTCGAGATTTACCAATTCTGGACTATCAGAATGGGACTTGTTTTTGGTTTTTTGTATCTGAAAAAATCTCTTGAGGGTCAGATTTCTGACATACCTGTTGAGATCCTTAAATAGCAAAAAGGGATCGGGTTTATTTGCAGGTGCAAAATTAAGGCCTCGGCCAAGAAGAGAGGTTTCTGCTACTGTTAATTTATGTTTAGACGAATTATATATCCTTACAGTTTCCTATATGGATCAGGGCTGCGATCTAACAACCCAAATAATATGTTTGTGCATGATGGATTACATGCATGTATATATCTTGGATTGTGCACGTATGTTTTTCATTATGTATTTATTTTAATTCTTTTGCTTACATTGCATCTCCATTCACAATCATTTTAATTATGTTTTTTCACATATCATATGATAAAATTTATTATATATTCTTTTGTGTTTTTTACAAAATCATGTACTATTATACAATATTGGATCAATATGTTATGTATGTATAGATTTAGTTCAGTCTTATTACTTATTTAGCCTCTATCTTCCCTTTAATAATGTGATAACATTAGTGTCGACTATCCTGCTCATGGGTATGTGTTTCTAACTAATCTCCACAAGGTGGCAACATCACCTCAGGCGCATACATATAAAAAGGGCTAAGTTTAGCCTGACATACCATTGCTTGAAAAAGATGCGCGCAGGGACCTAGAACGTCTCTCCGCTTTGTACATCGAAACGCGTTGCATGACGGTCCTGACGTCACCCCGCTGAACGTCGTGTTGCGTCTCAGCTGGACCCTTCGTTTGTGTTCCAGCCCTCCTTCTGGCTCCGTGGGAAGAATCTTCCGGCAACATCCTGCATGGATAACATTCCGGATTTCATCACAAACAAACGAGGAGGTCATCACTAAATACTGAGACTCCCGGCAAGCGGAATGTGACCACAGACCAGACGTTTATTGTGCCTACTAAAGTCAACCTATGAGTGAGTGCTTTAATACTTCTGTGTTATTTAAGTAAAAACAGTTTTAACTAAGTGGCGCCTTTTTTGTTTTTGTTTTGTTCTGTTTTACATGTGTTTGGAGTCCGGCTTCGGCTCCCCCAGTAAGGCTGCCCAGTTATCTCTTGGACTGTTACAACTCACATCTAAGCTCGTCACACAGCTCAAAGGACTTATTTGGTAACTTCTCATATATACATTGTCTTTTTTAACTTGTAAGCGCCAATATTGTAATTTATTTTGTATGACCAGGATTTACATGATTGTGTCAACTCTGAGCTGGCCCCTCAGTCCAGGAAGTAGATGGTAACCTTATAAGATAACTAAAAAAAATTGTGCAGTCTTTCTGTATAAAAGAGCAGATGAAGGCATTGTCAGGAGAGCTACTGGGATCTCTGTGAGAGGTAATGCATACCTGGAAGTGCGCCATTTGCAGTATAATGCCTGTAACATGAAAGGTATATATAAATATACATCCACTTTAACCTTTTCATGGTCAGAAGTCATTGATGCCAAGATGTCCAAGCCAAATTTAGAAGTGTTCTATGACTCATTTGCTGACCTAATTGTTTTCTTATATGTTTATAAGAATATAGAAGGCTTTTATTTGATACACAGTTTTAATTAAAAGCCTACTCTGTTTTCTATTTTTATTATAGGCTGAGAAATGTGCAAACATGTGAAATGTAAACAATAAAATATATCATTGTTTTCCTTCTTTTTATTACTGTAATTGTATCTGATAATTACAGTACTAAACAGATGAACACTGCCACCTTCATACTGCAGTGGGATCTGTAGGGGCATTTGCAAGCCGAAGGCTTTTATTTGAAATACTATTTTAAATAAAACCCTGCTCTGTTCTCTATTTTTAATTTTTTTATCAAAACAGCGTTTATTGACCATAGAAAAGATATAAACATACGGGTAAATAGTGCAACAGGCACTACATTTGCGGATCAGTCCAATTGACATACATAAAGACATGATAGAAAGGGGCAGTACTGTTTGTTGGGTAACATAACCTTGCGGGCCGACAAAGGGGAAGGAGGGGGGGCCCATGGGGGGCCTGTGGAATAGACAGAGAGGAGCGTGCTTAGTCTTCTGCATCACAGGTGGAGGCATCCCCCAGCCATCTATCCCAAATTTTATGGTATTTGTCTGGGCATCCCCTGTGGATGTAGAGTATTTTTTTTATAGGGAAGAGTGTTATTGACAGCTCTGATCCATTGCTGCAGTGTCAGAGGGGATCCCCTCATCCATGTCTTGGCAATCTGAAGCCTGGCAAAGAATAATGTTTCTTGCAGAAATATGTTCTCTGTTCTCTATTTTTATTATAGGCTGAGAAATGTGCAAACATGTGAACATTAAAATATATAATGTTTTCCTTTTTTTATTACTGTAATTGTAGCTGATAATTACAGCAACAAACAGATGAACACTGCCACCTTTAGACTGCAGTGGGATCTGCAGTGGCATTTGCAAGCTGAAGGCTTTTATGTGATACAGTAAACCCCCGTTATATCGCGGTTCAGTTTTCGCGGTCCCGGTATATTGCGTTTTTTTCTGTAAGACCTATTAACATTATTTTATTGATTAAATCATTGTTAATTAAATATTTTTGTGTTTTCCATTGCTCTTGCTATGTCTCTCAGTATCTTTTATGTGTTTAAATGTGTTTCTATTGTTTTAAAAGTGTGTTTAAAGTGGAGCTCCACCCTAAATAGCAACTTTTGCTATTTGGAACCCTCCCCCCCTCCGGTGTCACAATTGACACCTTTCAGGGGGGAGGGGGGTGAAGATACCTGTCTAAGACAGGTATTTTCACCCACATCCGGGAGTCCTGTCTCCGGGAATCTGCGGGAGTTACGTCACTTCCCGCAGACTTCCCTTGGTGTTCTGGGAGACACTCGGCTCCCAGAACACAGGAGCACCAATCAAAACGCCGCAGCGCGACTCGCGCATGCGCCGTAGGGAACCGGGCATGAAGCCGCAGGGCTTCACTTCCTGGTTCCCTCAGCGAGGATGGCGGAGGGAGCAGCAGAGCGACGAGCGGTCGCTCGTCCTCTGCTGCGGACGTCGCTGGACTCCAGGACAGGTAAGTGTCCAAATATTAAAAGCCAGCAGCTGCTGTAGCTGTAGCTGCTGGCTTTTAATTTTTTTTTTTCCGGTGGAGCAACCCCTTTAAAGACCTTAAAATGCTTTTAAAAGTACAGTGAAAGTTATAAAAACATGTCTAGTGTGCATTTAAATAGGGTATTTCTATTTCGCGGATTTTCACTTATTGCGGGGGGGTTTACTGTACACTGTTTCAATTAAAAAGCTGCTCTGTTCTCTTTTTTATTATGGACATGTGAACATTAAAATATATAATGTTTTTGTTTTTTTATTACTTTAAAAGTGGAGTATTTTTTCTTTTTTAAAGAATCATACTTACCTAGGTGGATGCAGCATTGGTCTGATGCTGAGTCTGTCCCCCGGCGCCTCTAACACTGAGAACCGAATGATCAAACACCACCATTCGCTTGGTTCTCACAGCTCCCTTAATAGAGAGCTGCTGATTGTCACCGGCTCTCTGCTCTGCCCCTCCAGCCCTCACTGGAGCACTGGGCTGTGGAGTGGGTGGGAGCGGCCAGCTCAGGCTCTCAGCGGCTCACTAAGAGGCTGAGCCGGGTGACGGTCCAGGCATGTGGGCAGATCCTGACTCCATTGTTGCAAGCCTGGACACAGCTCTGTGAAATCAGCCGACAGCGAGCTTCCGCCCGCTGTCTGCTGAAAATGGGTCACAGCAGTGCAGAATAAACTGCACTCCTGTGACCCACATGAGAAGTACAACCAAACGAGCTTTGGTTGTACTTCTTTAATTGTATGTGATAATTATGGTATTAAACTAATGAACACTGCCACCTTCAGGCTGCAGTGGGAGTCACAGTGACATTTGCAAGCTGAAGGCTTTTATTTGATGCACAGTTTTAATTAAAAACCTGCTCTGTTCTCTATTTTTATTATAGGCTGAGAAATGTGCAAACGTGAACATTAAAATATATAATGTTTTCCTTTTTTTTATTACTGTAATTGTGTAATTAGACATAATAACTACAGTACTAAACAGATGAACACTGCCACCTTGAGGCTGCAGTGGGATTCACAGTGACATTTGCAAGCTGAAGGCTTTTATTTGATGCACAGTTTGAATTAAAAACCTGCTTTGTTCTCTATTTTTATTATAGGCTGAGAAATGTGCAAACATGTGAACATTAAAATATATCATGTTTTCCTTTTTTTTATTACTGTAATTGTACCTGATAACTACAGTACTAAACAGATGAACACTACCACCTTGATGCTGCAGTGGGATTCACAGTGACATTTGCAAGCTGAAGGCTTTTATTTGATGCACAGTTTGAATTAAAAACCTGCTCTGTTCTCTATTTTTATTATAGGCTGAGAAATGTGCAAACATGTGAACAATAAAATGATATAATGTTTTCCTTATTTTTATTACTGTAATTGTGTAATTAGATGTAATAACTACAGTACTAAACAGATGAACACTGTCACCGTCTGACTGCAGTGGGATCTGCAGTGGTTTTGCAAGCTGAAGGCTTATTTTGTTTCTTACCCCTCAAGCCTGCATGTAATCACTATGCTATAAATGACATCACATGATTGGGAACCACTCCGTTCCTGAACGTCTGTAGGTACTTTGTCAGTTGGAAATGAGAGCCACCAACTGTGCAAAGTGTCAGCTGGTAGCTCTCAAAAGATAGACATCACCTGACGTATCACCAGCAGGGGTCATTGTGCAGGGGATTATTATTATTGTACAGATTGGGATAGGAAGAGGTTAGAACTGACACTGTACATCACACAGTTCATTATTCGAGGCGATTGTGTTTCATGAATTGTTTGATTCTCTGCTTACTAAATAAATCAAAATCCATATACAGTATTTAGGCGACTACAAAAATATTGCAAATTCCTCTGGTTTTCAAAGTGATTCGATCATCGCTCATCGCTGTAGTAATCCCTTGTAATATGCACATCAGTGATAGTTATTCCTATTGCTGTTCATATTACGGGTGATTGTTTATGCTCCGCGTGTTATTTTGCTTTTCCGATATTGCTTCAGATATTACTAATCCGCAAATGCATATTACTAAGCATTGGCATTAACCACTTCAGCTCCGGAAGATATTACCCCCCTCCCCCCATGATCAGGCCATTTTTTGATATTCAGCACTGCGGTACTTTAATTGGTAATTATGCAGTCATGCAATGCTGTACCCAAACAAAATTGATATTATATTTTTTTCACACAAATGGTGGTATTTGATCACCACTGCGTTTTTTTATTTTTTTATTATATAAACGAAAAAAGACCAGAAATTAAAAAAAAATTCAAATATTTTTAACTTTCTGATATAAAACAAATGCAATAAATAAAAAAAAAAAATACAATTTCTTTATAAATTTAGGCCAATATGTATTCTGCTACATGTCTGCTTACAAAAATCCCAATAAGTGTACATTGATTGTTTGTAAACGCGATAACTTTCACGCAAACCAATGGAATATATATACTGGAATAATCTTTATTTATGTATTTTTTTATATACTAGTATTAGTGGTGATCAGCAACTTATAATGGGACTGCAGTAGTGTGGCAGACAATCTAACACTAACTGACTCTGGGGGAGGGGAACTGACTAACTGCCACTGACATCACCAGTGACACTAATACAGTGATCAGTGCTAACACTATACACTGTGACTGTATTAATGACACTGGCTGGGAAGGGGTTAACATTTAGGGGCAATCAAGAGGTTTACTGTGTGCCTGTTTTACTAAGCAATGTGGCGATTTTTACTCCCTGCTTAGTAGGGAGAAAAACACAGCAATTGCTGTTGTCCGTAAAAAGCCCTGTGTTGTTTACCAACAAAGAGCTCTATGCTGTCATTCACTCTGCCAATCAGTGGGTTCCAGACATAAATCATTGTCCAGGACCCGCTGATCGGCTTGTGCTGTAGCGAACAACAGAACAGTTGGGGCAGACGGGAGCATGCGCCCCCTACACGGAAATGCAAACCACGTATATTTATGTTATCCTGCCCAACCGAGACACCCTGTAGCTTTAATGCACAGCTAAGCACTGGCCAGGACCCGCTGATCGGCTTGTGCTGTAGCGAATGAAAGCACAGCTAGGGCGGGCGGGCGCGCGCCCCTACCCGGACATGCAAATCATGTACAGTATATTTACCTGATCCTGCGCAGCTGAGCTTCACTGTAGCAATAAAGCTACAGGAGGCGTTTTGGCAAGTGGTTAATGCGGTACAACTTAGCAAATATTACTACCAATGCTTTGAGTATTATTGGTTATTACTACCGCTGGTATATGAATACCTGGACATTACTTCTATTGCTTTACAGCAATGTGTGGACACCTGACCATCACACATCATGCTCATTGTACATCCCGTTTCAAAGCCATAGGCAATAATAGAATGTTGCCCCTCTTTTTGGCTATAACCGCCTCCATTCATTTGGGAAGGCTTTGGATTGTGGGAATTTGTGCTCATTCAGCCCAAAAAAAAAACTGAAGAAGTTGGTTGCATAATCCACAAACCATCTAGATATAGTTAAATTTGACTAACTACTACTAGATATTTGTGAGGTCAAGTAGTGAATATGGATGAGAAGACCTCACGACTGGCGTCACAAGCCATCTCAAAGATGTTCAGTAGGGTTGGGGTCAGGACTCTGTGAAGGTCACTTGAGTTCCTCCACACCAAACTCATCAAACCTGTCTTTAAAGAGCTGGCTTCATGGCTTTATACACAGGGGCACAGTCATGGTGGAAGAGAAAAGGGCCTTCACTAAACTGGAGCAGAATTGTCTGAATGTCATTGTATAGTCTAACAGTTATGCCGTGTACACACGATCGGTTTTACCGATTGAAAACAGTCCGATGGACTTTTCTCATCGGACAAACTGATCGTGTATGGGCCCCATCGGTCTTTTTTCCATCGGTGAGAAAAAAATAGAACATGTTTTAAAATTATCCGATGGGAAAAAAAACTATAGCAAATTCCGAGCGTCTGTGTGGAACTCCATCGGACAAAAAACCCAAGTATGCTCAGAATCAAGTCGACGCATGCTCAGAAGCATTGAACTTCATTTTTCTCGGCTTGTCGGAGTGTTTTACGTCACAGCGTTTGGGACAGTCGGATTTTTGACTGATGGTGTGTAGGCAAGACTGATGGTAGTCAGCTTCATCGGATTTCCGATGGAAAAATCCATCGGATTAGAATTCATAGGATATCCGATCGTGTGTACAGGGCTTAACAGTAAACACCAGTTTTTCTTTTTTTTCTCAGTGAATAGGTGCAGGAACTCCCCCTTGTTTCCACCCACTTTCGAGCACCGTCCCTTGATTCCTCCCCCTACCCACCTCCCCTTTCAGAGAATACAGAGCCAAGTACTGTATCATTTTACGGTGCTAGGTAATTTGTATGAAATTTGTTAATGATAGGCTGTAAAATATATCCCTTGCAGCCAGCAACAATACACCCCCCCCTTTCAACAATAGTTCCCCCCAGCAACAATAGACCCCCCACAACAAAGTACCCCCAAAGAAAGAATAGATCTACTCCAGCATTAGTAGACCCCTGCCGGCAACAATAGATCTCCAAGCAGCCAGCATCAACAGACCCTCCAGCAGCTAACACCAATAGACCACTCCCTCAATAGTAGATTCCCCCCACCAGCAATTGAACTCCCCTACCCCAGCAACAATAGATCCTCCAGCAGTCAGCCTCAATAGACCCTCCAGCAGCTAACAACAATAAACCCCTCCCTCAATAGTAGATTCCTCCCAGCAACAATTGAACCTCCCAGCAACAACAGATTCTCCAAAAGCCAGTATCAGTAGACCTTGCAGTAGCCAACAACAATAGGCCTCTTCCTCAACAGTATAACCCTCCCAGCAACAATAGATCCTCCAGCAGCCAGATTGATTTAATAGACCCTCAAGCACTCCTCAGCACTCCCTTCCATCACATGCATTCAGTGCTGGAGGTGCCAGAACTGATTTCCCCTACATTCCAGCTGAAAGAAATTCCTGCCTAACACTCACTGGAAACATCTAAACTCAGAAATTTGGAGAGGTGACCACTAGGGATGGGCGACCGGTTCAGCCCGAGCAAGAGTTGAAAGCCCCGATTGGCTGAAGCAATGAAAGCTTTGCCCAATCAAGGCACAGAGCACTGTCAGAGCCATGATTAAACACTGTCATGATGACTGTATCCAATCATGGCTCATTGCTCTCAATCCCGCCCCACACTATAAAAATATTCTTTCCATAGCAGCCATTTGTAGTGTGATATTGGCGTGGAGAGAGATAGAACCGGGCTCTTTTCAGTGCTACTAGACAGTTAAGCCCCGTACACACGATCGGTTTGACTGATGAAAACCGTCCGATGGATGGTTTTCATCAGACCAACCGATCGTGTATGGTACCCATCGGTCTTTTTTCCATCGGTTGTAAAAAACAGAACTTGTTTTAAAATTTTCCGATGGATAAAAAACCGATGGGAATTTCCGATCGTCTATGGGCAAGTCCATCGGTTAAAAAACCCACGCATGCTCAGAATCAAGTCGACGCATGCTCAGAAGCATTAAACTTAATTTTTCTCGGCTCATCGGAGTGTTTTACGTCACCGCGTTTGGAACGGTCGGTTTTTTGACTGATGGTGTGTGGCAAAGACTGCTGAAAAACAGTTTCATCGGATTTCCGATGGACAAATCCATCGGACGAAAATCCATAGGTTATCCGATCGTGTGTATGGGGCTTTAGTGTGCTATTCTGATTCTATTGTCAGTGTAGAATATCAGTTTAGTGTGCATCTAGGGATAGTTCAGTGTGAGTGTAGTGCGACCAAATTATCTTTCATTAGTGTGAATGTAGGGATAGTTCAGTCAGTGTGAGTGTAGTGACCGTTTAACACAGAATATTTTATTGCATTACTGCATTTAACGCCATATAGTTCTGTGCATTACTGCAAGTTTAACGCTGTGTAGTTCTGTGCATTACTGCAAGTTTAACGCTGTATACTTCATTGCGTTACTGCAAGTTTAACGCAGTATATATCATTGCATTACTGCAAGTTTAACTCCATATAGTTCTGTGTGTTACTACAAGTTTAACGCCGTATAGTTCTGTGCGTTACTGCAAGTTTAATGCTGTATATTTCATTGCGTTACTGCAAATTTAACGCCATATAGTTCTGTTCATTACTGCAAGTTTAACATTGTATATTTCATCACGTTACTGCAAGTTTAACGCCATAAAGGTCTGTGCGTTACTGCAAGTTTAACACCGTATATTTCATTGTGTTACTGCAAGTTTAATGCTGTATAGTTCTGTGCATTACTGCAAATTTAACGCCATATAGTTCTGTGCATTACTGCAAGTTTAACGCTGTATATTTCATTGCGTTACTGCAAATTTAACGCCATATAGTTCTGTTCATTACTGCAAGTTTAACATTGTATATTTCATTGCGTTACTGCAAGTTTAACGCCATAAAGTTCTGTGCGTTACTGCAAGTTTAACGCCGTATATTTCATTGCGTTACTGCAAGTTTAACGCCATATAGTTCTGTGTGTTACTGCATGTTTGACGCAGTATATTGCAGTATATTATAGTGTATCTGTGGAGTGTGTCTGTGTAGTGAATACTCAAATTAAAGTGTATCCACACATTTACACATCTTTATTACATTTTGTTAATAAGCACCCCCCCACTGCCCTCATCATGTCTGGGAAGACAGAAAGGAGAGGCAGACATTCCCATGGCACTGTAAGGGGGCCAGCAGCGTATGTGTCCACAGGCAAAGGTGGATGTGGTCAGTCCTCAGGCAGGGCATGTTTAGTGATGTTGCCCATGCTATCCAGTCACAGCATGCAGAAGAGGTGGTGGACTGGCTTACTAAACCGTCCTCATCCTCCGTCACCCAAGCAGAGACTAGTGCACCCTACCCTGCAGCTGCCAGAGTGGCAAAATCCCGTCCACAGCCATTTCTGCCATAGCCACCTCCAGTGGTAATGAGGAGGGAGAAGCTGATGATGATGAGGTCACTGACTCGACTTGGGTGTCGGATAGAGCAGAGGAGGAAATTGAGGGTGAGGCACAACCCCAACGAGGCAGCCATTATGGAATAGTAGAGAGCAACCACCCTATTCCATCACATTGTGGAGCTGACGTCCTCCCAGAACGAGAGTGTCCTCCGCCCGCCGTCTATTGACAGTGGGCGGGGGACAAGTGGATATGGTTACGGTGTGAAGGCGTCACCGACACCCAAATAACTATTTTTACGCATCCGTTTCAGAAGTAGAAATCCAAAGTCTATGGTAGAGACACCAGAATTTAACCCAAAAATCTCTAATCTTGTTTCCAGTGCACTACATTGTGGCCTCATCATACAGACTGGCTCCCCAAGCCGTTGCTTACCAAAAAAATAAAGCTTGCAGGGAAAATGTCATTTTTTGGGCTTTATAAATGCAATTATTGCAGCTTCTTTACACAGTACAGCTGTGCTACTTTACAGGTGGACTAGTGGGACCCCCAAAGCACTATATTGAAAGGAATTTTTCATTTTTATACTTTCAATTTAAGCATCAATAAATCACTGCTCATTTAAAAATGAATTTTTTTACAAACTTTTTTCATTGACACCTGTCCCATAGTGCAGTACCTTGGATCCCCATAACCATTGTATACCCAATTACTTGCATATAGAAACCTTCAAAATGGGCACTTTTGATTTTTGACATTCGGGTCCCATAGATTTCAATGGTGTACATTATTTGATTCCAAACTTTCAAAAGTTCTGGTGTGAACCAAACAGGGGGTCGTTCGGCCCATCCCTGGTGACCATTAGAAATTAAAGAAAACTTCTGAAAAGTTCAATCAATTGTGGTTCGACTGAACTTTTTAAAATTCATGATCTTCCAAAATTTCCACTGAAGTTAATAGAAATCCGAACCAGACTCCAAAAAAGTATTACAGAGCAGTGGATTTGGGAGACTTCTGGTTTCCAAACCTATGAGATGATAAGGTCAAAAACAGCCATTGCAAATTCTATCGGGGATATTAATATAGAAGGGTGGAACCTGGTGACACTGACAGTCAAGCAAACAATGCCCAAGCAATAGAAGGAAGCAGATGCAAGACAGAAAGAACCTTCAGACCAGTCTTTTGTTCTCTTTCCCCCCAGAGGCCTTTTGGGATTGGAATCCCTGAAAATTTGGAACCCTGAAATGTGGACAAACAAACATGAAGCCCTGCCTGGGACCTCCTTCCTGACGTGTTTTACCCAAGGACTGGACTTAATTGTAGACTATAATTGAGCCCATACTCCTATATTTAGGCCTGGGTCAATAAAGCTACTTCACATTGAATCTCCGCAGTGTCGCCAACAAGTTTTTTTATGATTTGTACAAGGGCATGGATAAAGCTCCGTGTTAGTTCACCTTAAATTTTTCTAAAAAGGTTGAACACTTTAAGGACTGGTAAGCTGCAATATAATCCTTTTTTTTGGGGGGGGGGGGTTTAGAATTCTATAAGGGGAACCTATCATAAAATACAGGGACGCTACCTTTGCTGTCCTTTGCTTCTCAAAGTGCTAATTGAATGGCTGTAATGATGACCCTCCTAATTTAATAGTTTGAGTCACAAATTTGCCTTTAAGGAATTTTAACATTTCTCCAGCTATTCTGATCTGCATATTTATTCCAGTTTAGTATCTTAGAATGTACTGAAGCATGGGTCATCATAACAGCCGGGTAATGGACATTTTTAGGAAGTCAGTTTTTTATACAGTCTGATCTCCTTGTTACCTTAGGCTGCAACACACATGGCCTTGCCACTTACCGGTATACAATCTGTTGCCTTCATGAAAAACCACTGCCTGTATATTTTAAAAAAAAATTATTCCTTAGTCAGCTTTGCTTTGGTATTTTAAAGTTTGGAGTACAAAGTTACTTTGTGTACTTTGCAGAACTCAGTGCGACTTTTAGGTCACGATACTCCCAACCCATGCAAATTAAACAAGTTAAATTAATTGCCTTAATAAACCAAAAAATAGAGCAGAACATTTCTTCAACTCACAGTTTTTACAACTTTACAATAAACAGAACTTCATGTAATCCGTTAAGGACGTCTGTTATTACAGCCGCTAATAATGTGAAACATTAATAAATAACTGCCACCGAAAGAAAAGCATTAATTTCATTATATTTTCATTATAACGTACAATTAAATAATTGCGGGGAGTGACGATTTATTTTATTTTTACACTTGAAAAGTTTGCTCATTATTTTATTTACCACATACAGATGTTATTAATTTTACAGAGCCACTTATTTATTAATTTTATGTATGTTTTTCTGAGTATTCATTAAGCGCATACAATTTAGCAATCTAGCATTGTCGAGGAAACCTGCTGTTTTTTCGAACATGATCTGTTTACTACTAAAGCTGGAGCAGTACAAAGAAGGGGAGCTGAAAAATGCTTTACACAGAAATATGGTAAACGCTTCACAAAAATAGCTTAGCGGGGGAGAGCAGATGCCAGAATTTTAAGCAAAACTTTAGGGGAACATTAAAAGAAAGAAAGGAAAAGAAAAAGAAAAAGAAAATTAGGAAACAAGTAGTTTGTATTAATTATTATTTTTTAATATTATTTATTTATTTTTTAGTTTTGGATAGAGTGGAAAAGGCTTAACAGCTATTCTTTTTTTTTTTGCAAATATATTTTTGAAATGTTTCCATTAAGGTATTTCTGTTCCCATGCACCCAAAGTGCTGCTTGACCTTAGGTCTGTAGGCCTCTTGAAGTACCAATTTAAACCTATGACACTTGATTTGATGGCCACTAAAACAAACTATAGCTGAAGCTTGGTTATCTTATTCCCTCACAATGAATTAAGTCAAAACTAATCATCACTGGACATTCTCCAGTGGAAATTTAATAGCGGAACTCTTGATGGCCACTAAAGCAAACTATAGCTAAAGCTTGGTTATCCGATTCCTTTATGTTGACTGTTGTCAAAACTAGACTTCACTAGATATTCTACCAGGAAAGGTTAATAGCGAAACTCTTGATGGCCACTATAACAAACTGTAGCTGAAGCTTGGTTATCTAATTCCCTCACTTTGGTTGAATTCAAAACTAGACTTTACTGGACATTATCCAATGGAAAGTTAATAGCAAATCTCTTGATGGCCAATACAACAAACTGTAGCTAAATCTTGGTTATCCAATTCCCACTTCATTGAGTGAAGACAAAATGAATTTCCCTGGACATTCTTCAATGGAAAGTTATTAGTGAAACTCTTGATGGCCACTAAATCAAACTGTAGCTAAAGTTTGGTGATCCAATTCCCTCACAATGAATGTGTCAGGGCTGAGCTCAGCCCTCCCTTTTCAGTGATCATGTTGCTCAGCTGTCTGTTAATTGCCAGCACTCATCGTTCCACAGTGGCTCACCTAATGATCATTTCCTGCTTGTCAGCCAGCCCATTCTGGCTATTTATGGCTATTTATGGCCTGGCTCATTCCTTCGGTGCCTTCACCTTGGTCAAACCTATCTGGAGATTCTCTGCTGTGTTCCTATGGAAGACTTGCCTGGCTGACGTCCCTTCTGGTTCCTGATCCTGTTTGCTGCCTCTGGTTATGCTGATCTCTGGCTTCCTGATTTACTGGCTTGTTCTGACTACCCGCTTTGGCTACCGTACCCAGACTATGTTTTGACTACTTTTACTGTTTGTACCATTTTTGCCATTATATTAAAAGGTGTGATTTTTTACTGCATTTTCTGTTTCAGTCTGATTCATGGTTCCTGACAGAATGAAGTCAGAAATAGACTTCATTGGGCATTCTTCAATGGAAAGTTAATAGCGAAACTCTTGATGGCCACTAAAGCTAACTGTAGCTAAAGCTTGGCTATCTTATTCCCTCACGTTGATTGAAGTCAAAATTGGACTTCACTAGACATTCTTCAGTGAAAAGTTAATAGCAAAACTCTTGACGGCCCCTTAAACAAACTGTAGCTAAAGTTTGGTTTTCCAATTCCTGCTCATTAACTGAAGTCAAAACTAGATTTCACTGGTCATTTTCCAATAGAAAGTTAATAACGAAACTCTTGCTGGCCACCAAAACAAACTGAACTAACACTTGGTTATCTAATTCCCTCACATTGGCTGATTTCAAAACTAGACTTCATTGGACATTCTCCAATAGAAAGTTAATAGCGAAACTCTTGATGGCCACTACAACAAACTGTAGCTAAATCTTGGCTATCCAATTCCCCCTCATTGAGTGAAGTCAAAACAAAACTACACTGGACATTCTTCAATGGAAAGTTATTAGTGAAACTCTTGATGGCCACTAAATCAAACTGTAGCTAAAGCTTGGTGATCCGATTCCCTCACGTTAACTGATGTGAAAATTTTAATTTACTAGACATTCTCCAATAAAAGGTAATAGCAAAACTCTTGATGGCCATTAAAACAAACTACAGCTGAAGCTTGGTTAGCTGATTCCTAACAATGAATGAAGTCAAAACTAAACTTCACTGGACATTCTCCAATGAAAAGTTAATAGCGAAACTCTTTATGGCCACTGAAACAAACTGTAGCTAAAGCTAGTTTATCCAATTCCTTCACGTTGGCTGAAGTCAAAACTAGACTACATTAGACATTCTCCAGTGTAACAGTTAGTAGCAAAACTCTTGATGACCACTAAAATAAACTATATCTTGGTTTTAAGCCTTGGCTATCCAATTACCTCTCATTTAGTGAAGTCAAAATTAGACTTTACTGAACATTCTTCAATTAAAAGTTAATAGCAAAACTCACAGATGCTATGTTTAAAGTCAAAAAGACCCATGGGCCACCCACTTTCTTCCAGCGGATTCTGACCATCTCCTTATAGACCTGTGATTTTTACACATAGCCTATCTTCATGGCCCATGTTTTCTTAACAAGGCTCTTAATCACTTTCCCCCTCCATGCCTTTCCCCACTAGGTTTGCACTTTCTATTCCATCTACTCTGAGTCTGAACCACTCAGATTCCTCCTACATCTAGTTCTACATTCAAGATCAAATGTTGCTTACTTAAGTGCCTATTGTAATGCCCTATAATGCTAAAGTCTTGACCATGCTATACTGTATACAATGTTATATCCTTGTCAAATATAGGGGGTGGGGGGAAAGGAGGGGGAGGATGAGGAGGCAGAGGGGGAGGATGCAGGGGAAGAGGAGGAGCATGAGTAGAGCAGAGATTTGTGTCAGTAGTTTTTTATATTTGTATTATTTTTTACAATCTTATTTTTATATTGTTTTAAAAAAAAAAAAATTAGGAGCCCCATTGAGGGCTTTGGTGAAATATCAGCAGGGGGTATCTGTGCTGCACTAGGTTATTTGGGTGTGCCTATGCTCTTAAATCTTGTGGACAGCCTTCCCAGAAGAGTTGAAGCTGTTATAGCTGCGAAGGGTGGGCCAACTCAATATTGAACCGTACGGACTGAAGCCCTATACACACGAGTGAGAATCCCGTCAGGAAAAAAAACCATTGTTTTTCCTGACGGGATTCCTGGCAAGCTTTTCTTGCCAAGCCCTGTGTACACACGCACATTCAAAAGAAACGCCATTCTTTTGAATGGCAAGAACGCGGTGACGTCATCGACTACAACGAGCATGCGCTCATCACATTCGATGCCGTTGCCGCCATCTTGCTTCACCTTACACTACCCTTGTAAGCTACCGTGCATGCGTCGAAGTCTCATCGAGCATGCGCGGGCTTACCTGGGGACAGGTAAGCATACAAGCCTCGTACACACACACGGTTTTCTCATCGAGAAACAGGCCGACGAGAATCCCGACGAGAAAATAGAGAGCAGGTTCTCTATTTTTCTCGTCGAGATTCCAGGCAGTTTTCCAGACGAGAAGACATACACACGACCGTTTTTCTTGGCAAAAAGCTCTCCCAGCAGTTATCTTGCCGAGAAAACCGGCCGTGTGTACGAGGCTTGAGACTGGGATGCCATTAAGGTTCATGTGCGTATAAAGGCAAGTGTCCTAATACTTTTGACAATATAGTGTATACAGTGCCTTGAAAAAGTATTCATACCCCTTGAAATTTTCCACATTTTGTCATGTTACAACCAAAAATGTAAATGTATTTTATTGGGATTTTATGTGATAGACCAACACAAAGTGGCACATAGTTGTGAAGTGGAAGAAAAATGATAAATGGTTTTCAATTTTTTTTTTAATAAATATGTGAATAGTGTGGGGGCATTTGTATTCAGCCCCCCTGAGTCAATACTTTGTAGAACCACCTTTCTCTGCAATTACAGCTGCAAGTCTTTTTGGGGATGTCTCTACCAGCTTTGCACATCTAGAGAGTGACATTTTTGCCCATTCTTCTTTGCAAAATAGCTCAAGCTCTGTCAGATAGGATGGAGAGCATCTGTGAACAGTAATTTTCAAGTCTTACCACAGATTGGACTTTGACTGGGCCATTCTAACACATGAATATGCTTTGATCTAAACCATTCCATTGTAGCTCTGGCTGTATGTTTAGGGTCGTTGTCCTGCTGGAAGGTGAACCTCCGCCCCAGTCTCAAGTCTTTTGCAGACTCCAACAGGTTTTCTTCTAAGATTGCCCTGTATTTGGCTCCATCCATCTTCCCATCAACTTTGACCAGCTTCCCTGTCCCTGCTGAAGAAAAGCATCCCCACCACATGATTCACGGTGGGGATGGGGATGGTGTGTTCAGGGTGATGTGCAGTGTTACTTTTCCCCCCACACATAGCGGTTTGCTTTTAGGCCAAAAAGTTACATTATGGTCTCATCTGACCAGAGCACCTTCTTCCACATGTTTGCTGTGTCCCCCACATGGCTTCTCGCAAACTGGACTTCTTATGGTTTTTTTTCAACAATGGCTTTCTTCTTGCCACTCTTCCATAAAGGGCAAATTTGCGGAGTGCACAACGAATAGTTGTCCTGTGGACAGATTCTCCCACCTGAGCTGTGGATCTCTGCAGCTCCTCCAGAGTTACCATGGGCCTCTTGGCTGCTTCTCTGATGAATGTTCTCCTTGCCCGGCTTGTCAGTTTAGGTAGATGGCCATGTCTTGGTAGGTTTGCAGTTGTGCCATACTCTTTCCATTTTCAGAAGATGGATTGAACAGAGCTTCGTGAGATGTTCAAAGCTTGGCATATTTTTTTATGACCTAACCCTGCTTTAAACTTCTCCACAACTTTATCCCTGACCTGTCTGGTGTGTTCCTTGGCCTTCATGATGCTGTTTGTTCACTAAGGTTCTCTAACAAACCTCTGAGGTCTTCACAGAACAGCTGTATTTATACTGAGATTAAATTAAACACAGGTCTATTGACTAATTAGGTGACTTCTGAAGGCAATTGGTTCCACTAGCTTTTAGTTAGGGGTATCAGAGTAAAGGGGGCTGAATACAAAAGCACGCCACACTTTTCATATATTTATTTGTAAAAAAAAATTGAAAACCATTTATCATTTTGCTTCCATTTCACAATTATGTGCCACTTTGTGTTGGTCTATCACATAAAATCCCAATAAAATACATTTACATTTTTGGATTAAGGGGTATTACCTCAATTAAATGGTTAGACAAATAGGGGTGGGTACCATCATCCTTTAAAAGGGGTTGTAAAGGTTTGTTTTTTATTTTCTAAATAGGTTAATTTAAGATTGTTGGTTCACTTACCTTTTCCTTCGATTTTCCTAAATGTCTTTTTTTCTTTGTCCGAATTTCTCACTTCCTGTTTCTCCTCAGTAAACTTCACACCTTCATCCGAGCGGTGGTTAGTCAGCCAGAACAGCTTACTGAGGAGGAACAGTAAGTGAGAAATTCAGACAAAGAAAAAAACATTTAGCAGGGGAAATCGAAGGGAATGGTAAGTGAACCAACAATGCACTAGCTTAAAGGAACCTATTTAGAAAATAAAAAATGAACCTTTACAACCCATTTAATTAGACAATGGAAAGCAGGAGAACGTTGTCGGGGGCTACTCCAAAGCACTGCCCTGCGACACCAATAGTGTTGAGGACTATTTTGGTACCCAAGGATTAGGACAAGGTAATTATAAAAATATATACAAAGTTCCATAAAAGCATTAAATACAACAGAACATGAGAGTAATTGTTGTATAAAGTTTCATTTAGTTCACACTTAGAGAACATAAAGGCCCCACTGGTATGTGAGGACACAAAGATGTAGGTCCAGATGTATTCCTCTACATATACAAAAAATAAAAGCTGCGCCAAGCATCAAACAATAAAGTAAAAAAGTCCTTAGATGACACAAGGATGAACACAATCAGCGTGGTTCAAACATGAAACACCGGGTACCAGTCTATGGACATATCATAGTTCTTATATTGATAAAAACGACACCACAGTGACTTCTTAGACATGTGTGAAGCCCACCATCGAATAAAGGAGCCGCTTACCAGAGGGCAAGCACAATGGAGCAGTCGGCTATAGCCCAGCCAAGGCCTTTTATCCAGGGGGAGATGTACCTCATAAGGAGCGAAGGCTCACGGACATGAATTTCTCCACACTCGTGCAGGCTGATCCTCACCAAGTGTACACTAGATGCATATATTCATATTCTTGGCAAAAATAGGAGCAGCTAGCTCAGCGTACAGTCCATCAGCAAGAGGGTTCTCCCCCTGCAGTGTGTCTGCGCACACAGGCTCCTTGTCTGGGACTGCCAATCTCTCCCCAAGCCCTCTGTCTGCAGCTAGTCTACAGCTCACTCAGTGGTAAGTGGCTCCTTTATTCGGTGGTGGGCTTCACACATGTCTAAGAAGTAACTGTGGTGTCATTTTTATCAATATAAGAACTATGATATGTCCATAGACTGGTACCCGGTGTTTCATGTTTGAACCACGCTGATTGTGTTCATCCTTGTGTCATCTAAGGACTTTTTTACTTTATTGTTTGATGCTTGGCGCAGCTTTTATTTTTGTATATGCTGTTTGTGTTATCCCACTCAAGCTGCTGCCTATATATAGTTTAAGATTTTTGGTTAGCGCGTTTTTTTTCTCCCCATTGTGTACTCCTCTACATGTTTCGTGACAAGCGTCGCTTCTTCAGGAGGCGTCGACCACAAACATCTATAAAAAGATATATAATCTCATAGTTACAAAGTCAAAAATATTTGAAAACAGTAATGTAGCAAAAACTACTAATCAACACATTCTTTTTGGAGTATTAAGGTCCGGCAAGACTCACAAGTGGAAGCCCAGGAGGGGCATTTAACAGAATAGAGAGAGAGGCACCCTGGACGGGTAGTCCCCCCCGCGGTGAACACGGGAGGCGATAATGGTTGTAACATGAGAAAATGTGGAACATTTCAAGGGGTATGAATACTTTTTCAAGGCAAGGTAGTTGTAGCCACTACTGGAGGTTTTTTATAAGAATTTTAGATAAACAACTTCCTCAACATCTGGTGCAACTGTGCATAGTACTGTGTGTGTGTGTGTGTGTGTGTGTGTGTCTGTTTATATATGTAGCGGGGTCTCTAAATTTAGGTGAGGTACACCTGGGTGGAAGTCCAGGTGTGTAAGTATGGGAATAATGGACCATTTGTATTCGTGGAGGTTTGGGCGGTGTAATAATCTCCTTAGCCTGTGGGTAGCGGGTGCCCGCAGGCTCGAGGTAGATTTGCTACCGTAGTTCTGTCCTTTTTGTCCCTTCTCGGAGATGGTACGGCGAGAGCGGGGAACCTGCCGTGACGTCAATGGAGGGGATAAGAGGGGGAGACGTCCTGGTCACGAGGTCTTGCTCTTCTGGAGGTCGATCATCACGCGCCCAGGCACCTTAGGCCTGGGTGCGGGTGGTTCCGGATTCCGGCCCAGGTGCCCTAGGCCTGATCGGAATGGAGTTGGAGTCCATCCCAGGCACCTTCAGCCTGGGGTGAGGTACTAAACCAGGAGGCCTGGGGCCCAGTGACTTAGACTGGGTCTCGCGAGGGTGGAGAAGTCCGAGGGTCTCTGAAGTGGATGGGGCCCATGTCTGAGGTGAGGAGGCCGGGGAGGTTACCTATTCGGAGAGTCTGGAGCAGCATCAACCCAGTGACGGATGGGCCTCTGGTAACTCCCTTGGAGGGACATCTTCCCCTGATAGGGGCCACAACACAGTGAAGGTACTCCTATCTACGTTCTCTTGAGTCGCTGGTAGAGACTCTCAAGCTCTAAGTTCTTTCTAGCTAATGCTATAGTAACCGCTGGCGAGATCGCAGTGGTTTAGCTGACAATCAGGATAGTGCCTCGACCTGCTCATCCTTTGTATCAAACTGTTATCAAGTCGCAACCGGTTGGCTACTGAAGCACTGTTTATTGTGAGATATGCAATAAAACAAGAGTTGGACTTTGATCGGTGTGTGGAACTCTGGTTAATGGGAGCAAAGGGAAGTGTTGGCACCGCAGGACTTAATTCTAGACAGCAGCACACAGGCCCGAGGAAATATCTGGTACTGGCCTTCACCTCACCCACAGCTATGGGGAGGACATGGGCCATAGCGCATCTCACCCTGTCGTGTGACATACCCCTAGACGAAAGAGATGGGGTGAGGTCGCTACACATACATACATATATATATATATATATATATATATATATATATATATATATACACACACATACACATACACACACAGTATATATACTATCTATCTATTTTTGGTACATGGTCACATCAGGTATGTACACTGCTTGCAGTTAAAAAGTATGTTGTATTAATAAATATAGAGCTGTATTTGTTTCTTTTACATCTGTAAAGCAAACCTCCTTTGAAAAGAAAAAAGACAACCTAATGCTTCTTGTTTCTTACAAAATCCAAATATTAAATCCCCCCCATCTTTCTTTCTCTCTCTCTGTTTGCAGCTCAGGTCTCCATTATAACTAGATGCTTTATAAAAGTAATTTACAAATCATTTAATTCTTTCAGTGTCATGGACACGGCATTCCTGTGACAAGGTAAATGACTGCCAGATACAGCTCCGCCGTCACATTACTATGGCAACTCATTTTTTTTTCCTCCAGAAAATTGACAAGCTTTATGAAACATTTTTACCTGCGCACACAAACGCTGCAAAACACAGTGAAGTCTTTGCGGAGTAATACATAAAAAAATAAAAATAAAAAAAATGTATATATAAAAAAAAATAAAACAAGAAATTCTTATCAGTCGGAGAGGCAGGGTGCTTATTGCAGAAGACTGATGTGGAAAATAAAACCCAGAGCTAATATCGTTTAAAAGAATATAGAAAACGCTTTTTTTACGAGCGAGAGAGAGACTTAAAAATGACCGAGTTTATTAAAAGGGCCGCTTATGAGACATCGGCATGTAAAGGTAACACATACTGCATAATATTCAAATCACCGTATAAAAATGTAATGAGATAGCAATTTAATGCATCATAGAATAGTTATACAACGCACCATCTGTGTGTTGTAAGACGCCGAATCCATCTTACATTTCGCAAGATATACATCAGCGTAATAATTACATACCAAAGCTACAAAGGCACTTAGGAAATAATCCCTGAGTAATCAGATTTAGAGCATGGCTACGGGTGAGATTTTTATTTTATTTTGATCGAGCTGGCAGGCCGCTGTAGAAGTGCCTAAAAGGGATGGCGTGACAATGGCCCCTATTTGATCAGTTACATAGTTGCTGATATGTTTAATAAACTGCACATGATAGCAGCATTGGGTGATTGTTTGTGATTAAAGTAGATGCAGAGCTTTTTTTCTGCGGGAACGCCGGGCAACGCAGTTCCGGCACTCCCAGCACTGAATGTATGTAATGGAAAAGGGGTGATGGGGTGTGCTGGAGGGTCTAATAAAGCTGACTGTGGGGGGATTTATTGTCACTAGGAGTATCTATTGTTGCAGGAGTGGTCTATTGTTGATGGTGGGGTATTTTTTTTGGGGGGGGGGTCTTTTGTGGCTCGGGGGTCAATTGTTGCTGGAAAGGATCTACTTTTGAAGGGAGGGGACTACTGTTGCTGGCTGCTGGAGGTTGTTGCTGGTAGGGGTCTAATGTTGTGGGGTTGGATCTATTGTTCCTGGGAGGTATATTGTTGTGGGTAGGTCTCTTGTTACTGGGGAGGCCTATTGTTGCTGGGGGGGGTCTTTTTTGGCCGGGGAGGTCAATTGTTGCTGGGAGGGATCGACTGTTGAGAGAGGTGTCTACTGTTGCTGGCTGCTGGAGGTTCTATTCATGCTAGATGCTGGAAAATCAGTTGTTGCTGGCGGGGGTCTAATGTTATGGTGATGGATCTATTGTTGTGGGGGTATATTATTGTAGAGGGGGTCTTTTGTTCCTGGGGAAAGGAGGTTTATTGTTGCTGGTGGGGTGTCTATTGTTTCTGGGGGTCTTATGTGCCTGGGGGGATAGATCGACTATTGAGGGAGGTGTCTACTGTTGCTGGCTGCTGGAGGTTCTATTCATGCTGGATGCTGGGAAATCTGTTGTTGCTGGTGGGGGTCTAATGTTGCGTGGTTGGATCTATTGTTGTGGGAGGTTTATTGTTGCTGGGGAGGTCTATTGTTGCTGGTGTAGGATCTATTGTTGCTGGTGGGTATTATGTGGTTAGGGGGTCAGCTGTTGCTGGTGGGGGGTCTAATGTTGAGTGGTTGTATCTATTGTTGTAGGAGGTTTATTGTTGCTGGTATGGTATCTATTGTTGCTGGGGGGGGTCAACTGTTGCTGAGAGGGATCTACTGTTGAGGGAGGTGTCTACTGATGCTAGATGCTGAAGGTTCTGTTCCTGCTGGATGGTGGAAAATCTGTTGTTGCTGGCAGGGATATTGTTGTGGGGGGGGGTCTATTGTCCCTGGGGAGGGGAAGTCTATTGTTGCTGGTGGGGAATATATTGTTGCTGGGGGTCTTATATGGCTGGGTGGTCAATTGTTGCTGGGAGGCATCTACTGTTGGAGGGATGGGTCTGCTGCTGCTGGCTGCTGTGGGTTCTTTTAATTCTGGCTGCTGGG
Source organism: Rana muscosa (assembly GCA_029206835.1). Taxonomy (NCBI): domain Eukaryota; kingdom Metazoa; phylum Chordata; class Amphibia; order Anura; family Ranidae; genus Rana; species Rana muscosa. The sequence goes on from CM055125.1 coordinate 365,829,974, forward strand.
AGATCTGTTTTTTCTGGCGGGCCTCTATTGTTTCTGAGGAGGATCTATTGTTGCTGGCTGCCGGGCATCTCCTTTTACTGCTTTTCTTGTTATCATTAAAACATTCCATACAAATTACCACAAAATGATACTTGGTCCTGTATTCTGTAAAAGGGGGTGGTACTGGGAGGTGGGTAGGGGGTGGAACCAAAAAACAGTGCTTGGAGGTGGGTAGAGGGTAGAGACAAAGGGGGACTCAGAAGGGGGATGGGCTACCTGCACCTATTTTCTGAGAAAAAAAGCCCTGAGTAGAAGTAAACCTAATCACCGAATTCCGTATGTAGCGCTGCCCTCTTGAGGGTCACAAATTAAATCAGTACCCCCCCTGGTTGCCCCGACCCTGTGAGTCTTCTGCCACCTCTGACACTCTGGGTTCATACAATTTTTTCTTTTTAATTGACAACAAGAAGGAAGTAAATACACCAAAATTGGTTAAACCAGTAGAGTTTACTTAATGAGATAAAAAAAAATAGGATTTTTTTGTACTCACCGTAAAATCCTTTTCTCTGACGTCCATGAACTGACACAGCATCTTCAATATTGACAAAGTGGGTTATGTTCCTGCTCATAGGAGAAGACTAGGCAGAATGTTAGATGTTTTAACATACATTCCATTACAAGAGCTGAATTGCCCCGCCCAGGGGGCTGTCCCTCCGGACATAACCCTCCTACCTGCAGCCAGCAGCCTCAGTTCGTATTAAAGCAGTACAAACTCAACAAAGGAGGGGTGGGTGCTGTGTCAGTCCATGGACGTCAGAGAAACAAATTTTATGGTGAGTACAAGAAAATCCTATTTTCTCTTACCGCCCATGGACTGACACAGCATCTTCAATCTTGACAAAGTGGGACGTACCAAAACAGTGTCAAAGAACGAGGGGTGAGAACAGTATCAAGGAAAAAAACAAACTTCACCCCAAACAAGCAGAGCTCCTCAATGGAGGAGGTGCAACATTAAACAGCCGCCTGCAAAACCTTGCGGCCGAAGGAAGCATCAGAAGATGCAGCCACATCAACCTTATAGAACTTTGAAAAGGTATGTGTGGACGACCAGGTCGCCGCCTTGCACACTTGTGCAACAGACGCTTGATGTCGGAAAGCCCAGGAAGCACCAATTGCCCTGGTAGAATGCACTGTAACCACAGAGAAATGGTGGCAGATGAAACCGCTTGGCCCTGTTTTGGACAAGACACAGACACAAACAGCGAGTCAGACTTTCGAAACGAAGCCGTAGCAGACAGGTACACCCGTAAAGCACATACCACGTCTAACGTGTGAAGCGCAAACTCTCTGGGATGCGAATGGACGAGGACATAAAGACGGAAGTACAATGTCCTCATTAAGATGGAAGACCGAGACCACCTTTGGGAGAAAAGAAGGCTGCGGGCGTAGCACCACCTAATCCTTATGGAGAACCAAGTATGGCGGTTTGCAAGACAAGGCCGCCAATTCAGAAACCCTTCTGACAGAAATAATGGCTACTAGAAAAGCCACCTTCTGAGATAAAGTTTAATAGAGAAATCTCTCTAATGTTTTCAAAAGGAGGCTCTTGAAGAACCGAGAGCACCAAATTCAAATCCCAAGGAGGAAGAGGTGGTTTAACCACTTAACGACCGCCCACTGTAATTATACGTCGGCAGAATGGCACCGACAGGCACAATCACGTATATCTACGTGATCGCCTTTGTATAGTTGGGGGGTCCGATCGGACCCCCCTCCTATACAGTGAGCGGCCGTTTTCCGTTGGGGAGCGATCCGAGATGAGGGGACGGCCGTTCGATTCCGGCCACCCCCTTGCGATTGCTCCCGGCGAATGAAAAGCTTCCTCTGCTTTGTAAATGTAAACACAGGCAGAGGAAGTGATGTCATCTCTCCTCGTGACGGTCTTTTCGATCCGGCGCGAGGAGTGAAGACATCTCACAGTAAGTGCACCAACAGCCCACTGACACCAGTACACGTAGGCACACTTTTCACCCCCCAGTCACCCCCAGATCACCCCCAGTACCCCCAGTCACAGTGCACCGTTTGCAGTGGTCATTTTTTTAATGATCACTGTCAATCAGTGTCATTTGTGACAGTAAAAAGTTGCAGGGCAGTTAGGTTTAGGCCCCTTTAGGTCCAGGGTAGCCCCCTAACCCCCCCTAATAAAGGTTTAACCCCTTGATCGCCCCCAGGTAACCCTTTCACCCCCTAACGCCAGCGTCACTAAGCGATCGTATTTCCGATCGCTGTATTTAGTGCCGGTGGTGCCCTAGATAGCCAGTTATTTATTTTTAGTTTCGCCGCAGGTTTTTATAGCGTCAGGTACCCCCACATATTATTTTAACCCCCTGATTGCCCCTAGAGTTAACCCTTTCACCAGTGATCACCGTATAAGTTTTACTGGTGACACTGGTTAGCCATTTAGTTATTTAGGTAACCCGTCAGGTTTTTATATAGCGTCGGTTACCCCCATATATAACCTAATAAAGGTTTTAACCCCCTGATTGCCCCTAGATAACCCTTTCACCAGTGATCACCATATAAGTTTTACGGGTGACGCTGGTTGGTTAGTTTGCTTTTTATAGCATCAGGGCACCCGTCGTATATAACCCAATAAAGGTTTAACCCCCTGATCGCCCAGCGGCTGATATCAATTAGGTTTTAGCGCCAGAGAGGGTCTGCGTCGCCCCAGGCAGCGTCAGGTTAGTGCCAGTAACGCTAACACCCACGCGTAAAGCATACACCTCCCTTAGTGGTATAGTATCTGATCAGATCTATACTAGCGTCCCCAGCGGTTTAGGGTTCCCAAAAACGCAGTGTTAGCGGGATCAGCCCAGATACCTGCTAGCACCTGCGTTTAGCCCCTCCGCCCAGCCCAGCCCAGCCCACCCAAGTGCAGTATCGATCGATCACTGTCACTTACCAAACACAACACACATAACTGCAGCGTTCACAGAGACAGTCCTGATCCCTGCGATCGCTAACAGTTTTTTTGGTAGCGTTTGATACATTTGCTGACAGTCAGGTGCTTTTTTTACCTGTGAATCTTACTAGTGTACCCCTAAATTTAGAGCCCAAAATGGCAAGACGAAGGTACACTAGTAAGGAGGCCTACGAGATTCTGAGCATGACAGATAGTGAAGAGGAGGTCACGTATCTGTCAGATTCAGGCTCAGAATATCTTCCCGTAGAAGACAGTGAAGTCAGCGGCTCCACGTCAGATAGCTCTGATGACGAAGGTGAGGTCCCTGCTAAGGTCAAGCGTACCCGATCCCGATCTTCTGAGGTTGTTGAGGAGCAAGAACCGCAGGGCTCTCGTATCATGGAGCAGAGTAGTACTAGCGCCGCTATTCCTTCTGGTGAATTGGCAAGCACCAGTGGCCTAGTACAGCCTGGGCGTACATCCAGCACTGCAGTATCACGTGGTGACGTGGCGAGTCCCATAAGTGCAGTTCAAGCTGGCGAGGTGGCAAGCACAAGTAGTGTCCCGCTGCCACCAAGAAGACAAAGGCAGGCCCGTCGTGCCCATAGTGCCCTTCCTGCAGAATTCTCCTATCCTGATTGGGTCCCCACCACTTCTGCAGAACCCGTACTTCCCCCATTCACTGCCCAACCCGGTATTCAGGTGGAAACAGCTGATTTTATGCCAATTGATTTTTATTCGCTGTTTTTCACGGAAGATCTCTATAGATCTATTGTGGACCAGAGTAATTTATATGCTGGTCAATTCATCGCCGCTAACCCCCAGTTGCCTTCCATTGCCAAAGATTGGAAACCAATTACGGTTTCTGAATTTAAGACCTTTCTGGGCCTTTCCCTCAACATGGGCACACATAAATTCCCATCATTGCGTGCTTATTGGTCCACGCACCCAATTGACCACATGCCCGTGTTCTCTGCCTCCATGCCCAGGAAACGATACGAGCAGATTTTGCGGTTCATGCACTTCAACGACAATGAACTTTGTCGTCCACGTGGGGACCCTGAATACGACCGGCTCTATAAAATTCGGCCCCTCATAAACCACTTCAACGAACGTTTTGCAGCCTTGTTTATTCCCGATCAAGTTGTCTGCGTTGATGAGTCCCTGATTAAATTTTCTGGCCGCTTGTCTTTCAAGCAGTACCTTCCCAGCAAGCGTGCCAGATACGGGGTCAAGCTCTATAAGTGCTGTGACAGGGCAACAGGCTATGTATGGAGCTTTATGGTTTATGAGGGAAAAGATAGTCAGGTTGAGCCGGTCAACTGCCCGGATTACATAGGGAGCGCTGGCAAGATAGTGTGGAACTTGGTGTCACCCTTATTCGGAAAGGGGTACCACTTGTATGTGGACAATTATTACACGAGTTTGCCACTGTTTAGTCACTTGTTTGATCATCAGATTGGAGCATGTGGCACCGTGCGACCTAATCGCCGGGGCTTTCCCCAGCGGCTTGTAGATGCCCGTCTTAGGCTGGGGGAGAGAGCCTGCTTGAAGTGTAATAACTTGCTCGCTATGAAGTGGAGGGACAATAAGAATGTTTTCCTTCTTACCTCCCTTCATGCAGACACGACAGTCCAAATTCGTACGGCGACTGGTGTTGTGGAGAAACCCCTCTGTGTCCACGAATATAACAAAAATATGGGAGGGGTGGACCTCAACGACCAGTTGTTGGCGCCATATCTAATTGACCGTAAGGCGAGACGCTGGTACAAAAAAGTGTCTCTATCCTTATTCCAATTGGCTTTGCTGAACGCTCATGTGCTATACAGAGCTTCAGGTGGGACGTTATCTCTTCTAAAATTCCAGAATGAGATAGTCACAGAACTCCTGTATCCAGGAGGTTCTGCACCTCACCATCCCCTACCAAATTCATTAAGCCGGCTGCATGAGAGGCATTATCCATATGCCCTCCCGAGTACCCCTACCCAACGAACACCCCAAAAAAGATGTCGTGTCTGTAGCAAGCGCGGATTTAGGCGTGACACCCGTGTTTTTTGTCCACTTTGTCCTGACAAACCTGGTCTTTGCCTTGGTGAATGTTTTGAACGCTTACACTCAAAAGTGAAGTTTTAGCGTAGGGTACAGCATTTCACAGACTAGGACACACTTACACAGGGTCTCCCAAGATGCCATTACATTTTGAGAGACCCGAACCATTACAGTTGTTAAAGTTACAAAAAAAAGTGTAAAAAAGAAAAAAAAAAAAAAACGTAAAAAAAAAAATAACACAAAAAAAAATATAAAAGAAAAAAAAAATAGTTGTCATTTTATTGTTCTCTCTCTCTTTCTATTTTCTCTCTATTGTTCTGCTCTTTTTTACTGTATTCTATTCTGCAATGTTTTATCATGCTTGCTTTTTAGGTATGTAATTTTTTGTTTTCAGGTGCGCCATTCAGCTGCAGCGCGGAATTATTTATCTTGACAGCAACAGCGTTTGCTCCCACGATACATAAAGCCGTGACTCCAGTGCTGTAGGAGGTGATTTCACCACCACAGTTAAAAAAAAGAGCATATATGCCGAAGCATGGGGGCAGCAGGGGCGGAGGAGCGATTTTGCTCCTAATGCCGCGTACATACGGTCGAAATTCCGACGGAGGCCTGCCCGTGGAAAAGTCTGACCGTGTGTACGCGGCATAACTTTTTTGCGGGAGGATGCCCCCATGCTTCGGCATATATAAATGGTGCATGTATGCCCATCATTAGAAGTGGGTGGATGAAGGGAGGTATTCTAATGGTGGGCATACCCACCGATCAATCTCTTTTTTTCGTTCAGCCAATAGGCTGCATGAAAAAAAAGATTACAATACATGTCCAACAAGGACCAGCAACGTACTGGTATGTTGCTGGACTTTGAATGTTTATACCAGAATGATGCCTGCAGGTTTAGGTATCATCTTGGTATCATTCTTTTCAGCCAGTGGCCGGCTTTCATGTAAAAGCAATTCTAGCAGATAATTAGCCTCTAGACTGCTTTTACAAGCAGTGGGAGGGAATATCCCCCCTCCCCCCCGGATATAAACAGCGCCATTGGGAAAGCATTTTATCACACCGATCTTGGTGTGGTCAGATGCTTTGAGGGCAGAGGAAAGATCTAGGGTCTAACCCCCCAATTTTTTTCAAAAAAAGAGTACCTGTCACTACTTATTGCTAACATAGGGGATATTTACATTGCCTGAGATAACAAAAAAAATGGTAAAAAAAATAAATAAATATGGAAGGAACAGTTTAAAAATAAAATAAAAAAGCAAAAAATAAAAAAGCACCGCTGTCCCCCCCTGCTCTTGCGCAAAGGCTAACGCAAGCGTCGGTCTAGCGTCATATGTAAACAGCAATTGCATCATGCATGTGAGGTATCACCGCGGAGGTCAGATCGAGGGCAGTAATTTTAGCAGTAGACCTCCTCTGTAAATCTAACGTGGTAACCTGTAAAGGCTTTTAAATGCTTTTAAAAATGAATATAGTTTGTCGCCGCTGCGCGTTTGTGCGCAATTTTAAAGCATGTCATGTTTGGTATCCATGTACTCGGCCTAAGATCCTCTTTTTTATTTCATCAAACATTTGGGCAATATAGTGTTTTTTAGTGCATAAAAAAAATAATGTTTTTTTCCCCCAAAAAATGCGTTTGAAAAATCGCTGCGCAAATACTGTGTGGAAAAAAAAATGCAACACCCACTATTTTAATCTGTAGGGCCTTTGCTTTAAAAAAATATATATAATGTTTGGGGGTTCAACATAATTTTCTTGCAAAAAAAAAAATGTTTTCATGTAAACAAAAAGTGTCAGAAAGGGCATTGTCTTCAAGTGGTTAGAAGAGTGGATGATGTGTGACATAAGCTTCCTGATGTTGTGCATAAAATGCCAGGACAGTTCAACCCCCCCCCAAATGACCCCATTTTGGAAAGTAGACACCTCAAGCTATTTGCTGAGAGGCATGTTGAGCCCATTGAATATTTTTTTTTTTTTTGTCCCAAGTGATTGAATAATGTACAATAAGAAAAAAAAAAAAATGTACAAAAAGTTGTCACTAAATTATATATTGCTCAAACATGCCATGGTTATATGTGGAATTGCACCCCAAAATACATTCTGTTTCTTCTCCTGAGTACGGGGATACCACATGTGTGAGACATTTTGGGAGCCTAGCCGCGTACAGGACCTCGAAAACCAAGCACCGCCTTCAGGATTTCTATGGGTGTAAATTTTTGATTTCACTCCTCACTGCCTATCACAGTTTCGGAGGCCATGGAATGCCCAGATGGCACAAACCCCCCCTCCCAAATGACCCCATTTTGGAAAGTAGACACCCCAAGCTATTTGCTGAGAGGTATGTTGAGTATTTTGCAGATCTCGCTTTTTGTCACAAAGTTTTGAAAATTGAAAAAACAAAAACAAAAGTCTTTCTTCATTTTCAAAAACAAATGAGAGCTGTAAAATACTCACCATGCCTCTCAGCAAATAGCTTGGGGTGTCTACTTTCCAAAATGGGGTCATTTGTGGGGGTTTTGGGCTATCTTGGCATTTTATGGCCTTTGAAACTGTGATAGGTAGTGAGGAGTGAAATCAAAAATTTATGCGCTTAGAAACCTTGAAGCGGTGCTTGGTTTTTGGGGTCCCGTACGCGGCTAGGCTCCCAAAAAGTCCCACACATGTGGTATCTCCGTACCCAGGAGAAGCAGCAGAATGTATTTTGGGGTGCAATTCCACATATAACCATGGCATGTGTGAGATATATATGATTTAGTGACAACTTTTTGTACATTTTTTTTTCTTTTTGTCATTATTCAATCATTTGGGACAAAAAAAAAAAAAAAATATTCAATGGGCTCAACATGCCTCTCAGCAAATAGCTTGGGGTGTCTACTTTCCAAAATGGGGTCATTTGGGGGGGTTTGTGCCATCTTGGCATTTTATGGCCTTCAAAACTGTGATAGGTAGTGATAGGTAGTGAGGAGTGAAATCATAAATTTATGCCCTTAGAAACCTTGAAGGCGGTGCTTAGTTTCCGGGGTCCCGTACGTGGCTAGGCTCCTAAAAAGTCCCACACATGTGGTATCCCCGTACTCAGGAGAAGCAGCAAAATGTATTTTGGGGTGCAATTCCACATATAACCATGGCATGTGTGAGCAATATATCATTTAGTGACAACTTTTTGTGATTTTTTTTTTTTGTCATTATTCAAATCACTTGGGACAAAAAAAAAATATTCAATGGGCTTAACATGCCTCTCAGCAATTTCCTTGGGGTGTCTACTTTCCAAAATGGGGTCATTTGGTAGGTTTTGTACTGCCCTGCCATTTTAGCACCTCAAGAAATGAGATAAGCAGTCATAAATTTAAAGCTGTGTAAATTCCAGAAAATGTACCCTAGTTTTTAGACGCTATAACTTTTGCGCAAACCAATAAATATACGCTTATTGACATTTTTTTTACTAAAGACATGTGGCTGAATACATTTTGGCCTAAATGTATGACTAAAATTGAGTTTATTCGATTTTTCTTATAACAAAAAGTAGAAAATATCATTTTTTTTTTCAAAATTTTCGGTCTTTTTCCGTTTATATTGCAAAAAATAAAAATCACAGAGGCAATAAAATACCATTAAAAGAAAGCTCTATTTGTGAGAAGAAAAGGACGCAAATTTCGTTTGGGTACAATATTGCATGTCCGCACAATTTCCAGTTAAAGCAGCGCAGTGCAAAATTCTGAAAACACCTCTGGTCCTTTAGCTACCAAATGGTCCGGGGCTTAAGTGGTTAATAGAAGGGAGCACATGTCGGACCCCCTGTACGAAGGTACTAATCAAAGAATGGCCCGCTAGCAGCCGCTGAAAGAAAATAGCCAAAGCCGAAATCTGACCCTTAATGGTGCTTAAAGCAAGCTTTTGAGTCACAGCACGTTGTAAAAACAGCAAGATCCTGGGAACGGAATATGTCCGTGGACGCCAATCCAGTTTCTTGCACATAGCGATGTAGGCCCTCCGGGTACGGTGGTATATGTTCCTGGAAGAAGATTTCCGTGCCCTCAGCATGGTCGAGATGACCGAATCCGAGAGACCCTAGTCTCTCAGCACCTGGCTTTCAATAGCCATGCCGTTAAAGCCAGCGACTGTAAAGCAGGATGAAGTATGGGACCTTGAGACAGAAGGTCCTCCCGCACAGGCAGTCGCCATGGAACGTCCGCCACTAGGCACACAAGACCAGCGTACCAAGGATGCCAAGGCCAATCTGGAGCAATGAGGATTACCGGAATCCCCTCTGCCTCCACCCTGCAAAGTAGTCGATGAAGCAACTTCAGCGGAGGATAGGCATAAATCAGCCGATACTGACCCCACGGGGCCACCAACGTATCTGACGCGTCCGCCCAGGGATCCCTGGACCTGGCCACGAATCTCGACACCTTGCGATTGAGTCGAGAGGCCAAGAGGTCCACATCCGGCATGCCCCACCTCCGGCAAAGGAGGTGAAACACCTCCGGATGCAAGGATCACCCCCCCTGGTCCAACATCTGGTGGCTCAGATAGTCCGCCTGCCAGTTGTCTACTCCTGGAATGTAAACGGCCGACAGAGCTGGCACGCTTCTTTCTGCCCACCTTAGGATGTGAGCGACTTTGGACGCCGCAACTGAGCTCCGAGTTCCCCCCTGATGGTTGACATAAGCCACCGCCGTGGCGTTGTCCGATTGGATCCTGACCGAGCATCCCTGCAGTCTCCTTGACCACGAGGAGAGGCACCGTCTGATTGCCCGGAGTTCCAGGACATTGATCAGCAGACGGGACTCGTCCGGAGTCCAGAGCCCTTGAGCTGACAGAACTCTCCAGACTCCGCCCCAGCCCGAAAGACTGGCGTCCGTTGTGATCACAGTCCACTGGACAGGAAGGAACGACTTCCCCGACCGAAGGGCCGGGAATCTCAGCCACCATGTCAGGGATGCCCTGACCAGGTGACTCACCTGGATCTGACGATCCAGTGATAATTGGGACTTGTTCCAGCAAGATAGGATCTCCTTTTGTAAGACTCGAGTGTGGAATTGGGCATACGGCACCGCCTCGAAGGAAGCCACTATGAGTCCCAGGACCATCATGCAAAAAACGGAGTGACGACCACTTGCGGGACGTCAGCACCCGTACCGCAGATTGAAGAGTCTGTAACTTGTTTAAGGGTAGAAATACCCTCGCCTCAGAGGAGTCCAGGATCAATCTTAGGTACTCCAGACGCTGAGTCGGAACCAGGACTGACTTCTGAATGTTCAGCAGCCAGCCGAATTCTCGGAGGGCCTGACTGGCTATCAACACATTTTCCTCTAATTCTGAGCCAGAGTCTGCTCTCAGAAGAAGATCGTCCAGATAGCCCACAATAGCAATGCCTCGCTGTCTCAGCAAAGATAGAATCGGGGCAAGCACCTCGGTGAAAACCCACGGTGCTGACGCCAAACCGAAGGGAAGAGCCACAAACTGACAGTGGTCTTCGCCTATCGCGAAGCGCAGAAAATTCTGGTGACCCGCACAGATTGGGACATGCAAGTAGGCGTCCTTGATGTCCAAGGATGCCAGAAAATCGCAATCACCGAGCGAATGGATTCCATGCGGAATTTCCGAACCTTCTCAAAGGCATTTAGGGCTAGACATGTGCAATTAGTTTCGTTTCTATTTCGTTTTTAACGAATTTTGAGAAATTAATTCTGAAATTTACGAATTTTTCAATTTACGAATTTTCGGATTTTCGTATTTCCAAAATTTCGAATTTTTCAATTTTCGAATTTTCGAATATCCGGAATTTTGTAAATTCAGAATTTCGTAAATTCGGATTATCCGAAAAAAACTAATTTCGAGATTCTGAAAAAAGCAAAAAAAAAAAAACGAAAAAGAATTTCAGAATTTCAAAAATTGGAAATTTACAAAATTCGAGATTCGAAAATTCGAAATTGCAAAATTCGAAAATTCGAAATTGCAAAATTCGAAAATCTAAAATTAGAAAAATTCGTTTTTTTCGTTTTTTTTTTTTTGCTTTCAGAAATTCGGAATTCCGAATTTCCCGAATTTCAGAAAAAAGCAAAAAAAACGAAAACAATTTTTTTTTTCGAATTTCCGGAATTTCTGAAAAAAATGAAAAAAAAAAATCGAAAATTTCCGAAAAAAGCAAAAAAAAAAAAAAACCTAAAACTAAAACAACGAAGCAAAAAAATGAATTTTTTGCCAGTGCACATGTCTATTTAGGGCCTTGAGGTCCAGAATTGGATGGACTCCGTCCTTCTTTGGGACCACAAACAGATTTGAATAAAATCCCTGAAACCTCTCCTTTGACAGTACCGGCACAATCACTCCGCACCTCAGCAAGTCCTGCACTGCCCCTAATAGGGCAGCCCGACACGCCGGAAGGAGAGAGATTTGAGGGAAAGACTCTGTCTGGTGGCCAGGAAAGGAACTCTATCCTGTACCCCGAGGTGACCACCTCGCATAACCACCGGTCGGAGATCCGGGAGGTCCACCGATCCGTGAACCTGCAAAGTCATCCCCCCACCCCAGAGTTGGGCGGGGGCAAGACTTCATGCGGTGGTGGGCTTGCTTGCCGGCTTGTTTGGCTTACGCACCCAGGGACGCTTCTGTCCTCCATCCGCACCCTTGTCAGTCCGGGAGAATTTTCCTGCGGGATCTGACTGGTGAAAAAACCTCTTCTGAGTGGGAAAGGAATGACCCGGCTTACGGCGCGGCTCCTTCGCCTTAGTAGGCTGAGGAAGAAGGGTGCTCTTACCCCCGATGACATTTTTAATAATGTCATCCAGGGAAGCACCAAATAGCCTTCCGTCCTTGAAAGGCAAATCCGTCAGGAGCTTCTTAGAGGCCATGTCAGCAGACCAGCATTTTAACCAGATTAGGCGACGCAAAACCACCGTAGACACTGAGGCCCTAGAAATTAGGGGGGCAACGTCCATAGTGGCATCGAACACATACACCAGGCCCTGTACCATTTGGTCTGCCAGTGTAATGCATTCCGGAGGAAGATTATGCTCCTGCACAGTCTGGTGCAGAATCTTCGCCCAGTTCGTGAGTGTCTGAGACACCAGGGTCGCCGCTACGAGAGGACGTAGCGCGGATCCCAGCATGGTGAACATGGTTCTGCTCACCACTTCCGACCTCCTATCAGTAGGGTCCTTAAAAGCAGGGGTCCCACCAACCGGGAGAGTGGTGGCTTAATTCAACCGGGTGACCGGGGGGGGGGGTCGACCACCGGAGGAGAAGCCCATTTTTTAATCAGGCTGTCCTCAAAAGGGGTACCTATCCGCCAGACGCTGTGAGACCGCAAAGGTCTTCTGCGGTTTTTCCCAAACCTGGTCTATGAATCTGTCAAAAAAAGGTGTATAGGGAAAAACCTTTTTAGAAGGATTAGCTTGAAAAGAACCAAAGGAGACTGACTCCACCACGGGCTCCTCAGCCGCAGCATCCAGCTTGAGAGTGTCCCTCACAGCATTAATGAGTTCACTAACAAGTGTCCTGTCATGTACTTACCCAGATAAGGAGTCTTCCTCACAAGGAATGTCTTGGTCAAAAATACCCAAAAATTCAGAGCTAGGGTCCTGTGCCTCAGCAAGGCCCATATCTGAATCAGAGCACTCCCCTGGAGATGGTGGGGGGAGAGAGCGCTTTATAGCCCCCTTGTGCTCGCACGCCGCTTCCATCCTGGCAATAAATGATTCCAGGACTGCCGACAACTGGTCCAAAGGGACCGTAGGAGCAGTAGCACTGCCAGTTGCTTCTGACATGAATGGGGAATCAGGAGACACTGACTCCATGATACCACCACCTTCTGAGACTTTGTCAATAAATGAGAGAAAAAAAGTCCACCCTCCGGATGCACTGACTGTGGGGGGGGGGGGGTTACCCAGGGCCTGTGTCCAGCTCCTCAGGGTTATAACTTTTAGTACAAGTACCGATACTTTTTTTCCAAGTACTCGCCGATACCGATTGCCGATACTTTTTTTTTAATCTCATGTGACAGTGGCACATGTGTCAGTAGTTTTTTTTTTTTTTTACAATTTGTTTATTTTTATTTTTTTACAATTTATTTTATTTATTTATTTTTTATTTTTTACAATGCTTTCTTTTTTTTAATGGGGGGGGGGGGGGAGGGTTTTGGACAGTGTCAGTGTGTGTTTTCATTTATTTTTTTATTCTTTTTTACAATTAATTTACTAGGGACAGATTCCCCAGTCCCTTTCTCAGCAGCCTCAGCCTCAGCTGCGCTGAAAATGAATGGAGAGAAGATAGCGGCTCCTCTCCATTCATAAACTGAAACATTGTAAACACAGTTTACAATGTTTCAGTTATGTGAATGAACAGAGTCAGTGATCACTGACTCTGTACATTCCAAACAGTAAGGAGCCATGCCAAGCTGACCAAGATTTTTCATAGACACCAATGTTAAATGTTACTGGAGCCGTGCAATGCCAAGCTGGCCAAGAATTTCCATAGACGCCATGCCAAGCTGACTAAGAATTTCCAGGAGCCAATGCAAAACCAGAAATGACGTCTGTGGCCCCCTAGAGGAGGAAGTGAAATTAGATATAGGCATAAATCAGGTAAGTGAACAGAAAAAATTATAATAAATTGCCAATTCATTTTAAGGATGCACATTAGTGCTGCATGGTGAGGAGTGAAAAGTGTGGGTGTAACTCCACTTTAGGTTGTGCAGGAGACAATGGTGTCTATATACAGTGTCTATAAGGTTGGGCTATCACCCGCTCACCACACTGGCACAAGAGATGATGATGATGATGGCTGTCTCTCTGGAAAGTGGTGTCCGGCCTCCGCCGCACCGTGCTACCGCTCACCCGAATCTGATATCACTGCAGGGTGAATGGAATAGGAGCAACCTCCGGGCTGCCGCCAAACAGCTAAGGGGAGCTGCCCGCAGATGTCCCTCCAGATATCCACTGGATAGTTCTGCTGGTGCAGGCCACGACTCAGCTACAGCTCACACTATCACAGAATCCCTGCACACAGATCCACGTCAGGTCCCAAAAGAGTGTGCTAGGCCTTAATCCATCCCTCTTATAGTCTCTCCCAGCGGTCTGTTCTTCCCCATCAGCCAGCTGGTAGATTCAGCCAGAGGGCAAATCCCATCCATATGGACTACATATCCCAAGATGCCTTGCTCTGCCTTGTCTCTGAATAAGAAGGTAACAGGTCAGCATCATGCTCATCACTAGAGGGAAACGGCTCCCCCTGCAGCAACGCTACAGTGTCTCCTGATTGCAGGAATATGTATATATCCAGCTCCTGGCTACACGTAACAAACATATTGCTTGTTTTGTCAAGGGCATGATCTAATGACCTAAACTTACCTTACTCCGCGGTCCTGTAACAGTTTTCCCCAGAATCTGGGCGGGCACTCCTATGTTTTTGGGGGCTGCTGGCCTTGTATTGTATGTGAGGACATGTAAGGTACCTGTGATAGGTAGTGTCCGAAGTGGAACTTGTGTGCTGAGGATTCAGGCGAAAACGTAGTCAGACGGATTAGGTTGGCAACAGATCAGGCAAAACAGTACACGATCAAAATCCAGAGTGGTCAGGCAGGCAAAGGTCATACACGAGCTGGCGGTGAAGTACAAAATCAGCAGGCTAGAGAGTAGTCAGGAATTCAGGCAGAAGTTCAAGACGAAAATCAAGATAAAAAAGCAGTCACAACACCCAGGGAGCTATTCCACACAAACGGGCGCTGAGAGATAGCATCACTTCCTTTTTATGGGCTGCTTTGATTGAAAATTGTCCACAGCTGGCAGCAGGTGGGGCTAGTGAGTCCAAGGTAATGCTTAATACTGAGAGGACATTTACAAAAGCCCAGATCTCCTCCGTAGCACAACAGGTAAGGCTGCAGCTGTGCGACTAGGAAGATCCCGGTTCAAATACACCCAGGTACATGACAGGGCCCCCTCCCCAGTGGAACCCTCCGGGGGCCTAGCGGGGCTTAGTGGGAAAGGAGGCATGGAAGTCTTGAATAAGAGAAGGGGCATGCAGATCTTTGGCTGGAACCCAAGAACGGTCTGTGACGGGATATCCCTTCCAATGAACCAGATAACCGAAGGCCACGACCCTGTCTTCTAGAATCAAGAATCTTGGAGACTTCACACTCATCTTGTCCATCAACAAGAACAGGAGGAGGTAGCTGTTGCGTTCTGGAGTAGCGATTGAAATTTGCTTTTTTGAGGAGGGAAACGAGGATGAATTCGGAGAGAGGAGGGTAATTTCAACCGATAATTCTGTAAGGACCAATGAATCGAGGGCCCAATTTGGTAGAAGGTTGTTTCAGTCTCACATATTTGGTTGATAGCCAAACTCTGTCCCCCACCACATATGGAGGTATATGGCGTCTTCGTTTGTTGGAAAAAAGTGCATACTTGCCTGCTGACTTCCGTAGTAATAAGCAAATCTTTTTCTAATGTAGCAGAATATTTTTCACCCGCTGATCTGCTGCTGATACACCAGAAGAAGGCTGAAGTAGGGGAAAAGTCTGAGGGTGATAGCCTAGGGCTGCGTAGAATGGTGTGGTATGAAGAGCACTGTGCCAACGGGAATTAATGGCGAACTCAGCTAAAGGCAAATACTCAGACCAGTTGGAGTGTAAGGCATTGACATAATGTCAAAGATAGGTTTCTAGGGTCTGGTTCATGCGTTCGGTTTGACCATCTGTTTGAGGGTGATGTGAGGTAGAGAGTGAAAGGGTTACTCCCAGTTTCTTGCAGAACACTCTTCAGAATTGGGAAACAAACTGGGATCCGCGGTCTGAGACGACATTGGTAGGTATGCCAAGATATTTCACAATATGGGAAAGGAAGAGAGTGCCGGGAGCGGCACATAATGAGACATTTTGGAAAAGCGATCCACTATGACCCATATAGCAGTCATGCCCTCGGACTTGGGTAAGTCTGTAATGAAGTCCATAGTCAAATGGGTCCAAGGCTGACGAGGTGCCGAAAGTGGTTGTAACAGTCCAGTAGGCAATGTACGGGGTACTTTATTAGCAGCACAAGTTGGTCAGGCAGCCACATAGTCAGCAACATCCCTTTTCATATGAGGCCACCAGACATGACGCTGCAAGGTCTTAAGAGTGATGGTGACACCAGGATGACCAGATAACACACCATCATGTGCCCAGAGGAGTACAGGTTTTCTGAGGCTAGGGGCTACGAACAGGCGACCTGGTGGTATCTTCAAGCCTTGGGGAACACGATTCTGGGTTTCTTGTAACTGTTGGGAAAGAGCCGTAGAGATCTGTGCGACATTTTTGTGAGGTGGGATTATATACTGCTCGGTAGGTTGGTCTTCTTCAGAGGTAGAGAACTGTCTGGAAAGAGCATCGGCTTTCTTGTTTTTATGCCCAGGAACATAAGAAAGAACAAAATTAAAACGGGAGAAAAACAGAGCCCATCGAGCCTGACGTGAGTTCTAACGTCTTGCAGTCTGAAGATACAGTAGGTTTTTATGGTCAGTGAGGATAGAAAAAGGTTTGGGAGCCCCTTCCAGAAGATGTCGCCATTCATACAATGCCAATTTGATGGCCAGTAGTTCTCGATTCCCAACATCGTAATTTATCTCCGCTGGAGAAAACTTTCTAGAAAAAAAATTCTACTGGATGGATTCTACCGGACTTAGGCTGTCTCTGGGAGAGCACGGCACCTGCTCCTACCTCAGAGGCATCAACCTCAACTATGTACTGGAGATCGGGATTTAGATGCTGAAGAATTGGAGCTTTAGTGAACATGTCTTTTAATTGCTGGAAAGCCGATTCTGCTTCTGAGGACAATATCTTGCAATTTGTACCTTTCTTAGTCATAGCAGTAAGGGGGGCCGCAATGGAGGCAAAACCTTTGATGAAGCGTCTGTAGTAATTTGCGAACCCTAGAAAGCTTTGGAGCCCTCCTAAAGTGGTCGGTTGGGGCCATTGCAAGACAGCGGACAGTTTTTGAGGGTCCATTTGGAAACCGACAGCACTTATAATGTATCCAAGGAAAGGAATACGTCTTTGATGGAAACTGCATTTCTCAATCTTGGCGTAAAGATGGTTTTCTCTGTCGTTGCAATACCTGCTTTACATGCGAGATGTGCTCTAGATGAGTCTTGGAAAAGATTAAAATGTCATCCAAGTAGATGATCACAAAACGGTTGCTGAAATAATGAAAGATTTCATTCATGAAATGTTGGAAGACAGCAGGGGCGTTACACAACCCAAATGGCATAACCAGATATTCAAAATGTCCCTTACGAGTGTTGAATGCTGTCTTCCACTCTTTCCCGTCTTTAATTCGAATCAGATTATAAGCCCCTCGTAGGTCTAGCTTGGAGAAGATAACAGCCCCCTTAAGTACATCAAACAGTTCAAGAATGAGAGGCAAAGGGTAGGAGTCTTTTACGGTGATTTGATTTAACCCTCGATAGTCTATGCATGGTCGAGGACCCCCATCTTTTTTTTTCAACAAAGAAAAAACCTGCCCCTACTGGAGAGGGTCGGATAAAACCTCTTTCCAAGTTGTCTTTTACGTATTCCTCCATGGATTTTTGTTCAGGCAAAGACAGGGGATAGGTCCTTCCTTTGGGAAAAGGTGCTCCAGGAATCAATTTAATTGCACAGTCAAAAGAACGATGTGGAGGTAAAACCTCTGCCTTTTGCTTGGAAAATACGTCTGCAAACGCATGGTATTCATGAGGCAAGGTAGGTGGGATGGCCACGGAAGCCAACATACACGCAGCAAGTCTTTTGGGTTGATACAAACAGTTTGAATGACAGAACGACCCCCAAGAGGTTAGTTCTCCATTTTCCCAATCAAAAGAAGGGTTATGTTGTTGTAACCATGGGGAACCAAGGATAACGGGCAGAAGTGGAGAATCAATAAGAGACAAGACAACTTCCTCTTTGTGGAGTACGCCTACCTGAAGGGTGATTGTCATAGTCTCAAATTTTACAATGCCATCTCCCAAGAGTTGTCCATTCACGGTGGTAATGTTCAGGGGTCTAGATTTTGGAAAAAATGGGATATTATTTTTTTTTAGCAAAAGTGTAGTCGAAGAATATGCCAGCAGCTCCAGAATCCACAAAAGCCTCACAGGAGACAAATTTAGAGGGTAAATGGATAATTGCAGGAACGGTAATCTTGGTCTTGGAGGATATACCTGTAAGGTCTAAGCCAGCTCTTCCAACACTGGTTAGACCCTGCCTTTTACTGGACGGGAAGGGCAGACAGATAATAAATGTCCTTTAAGTCCACAGTATAGGCATAGGCCCAATGCATGCCTCCTTTGTTTCTCCGACTCAGTTAGGTGGAGACGGCTTACATCCATTTGTTCCACAGGTGCCTGGGGTTCAACTGAGATTTCAGGTTCTGGCTGACGTGGTGCTTGGAAGTTAGGGGCCAAACGGTAAACTGACCTAGGAAACTTGAGAGTTCTAAGTCTCTCTTGGCACCTTTCATGATACCGGACATCCAGACGAACACAGAGCTCTATGAATTTCTCTAGGTCTTCTGGGGAATCCTTATAGACTAATTTGTCTTTGATTCGATCTGCAAGACCTTTTCAGAAGGCTGCATGTAATGCCCTTGAGTCCCAATTAGTCTCAGCATCAAGGGTACGAAACTTAATAGCATATTGTGCCACAGACCTGGTGCCTTGTTGCATGTCCAAGAGTGAGTACTCAGCTGCAGAAGCTCTATCTGGCTTGTCAAATACAGTCTGGAGAGAAGCCAGAAATTTGTCAGCGTCTTGCAGCACAGGATCATTGCGTTCCAGATAAGGAGAGACCCAGGCCAGGGCCTTCCCCTTTAACAAGGAAATTACAAAAGTCACTTTGGCAGACGAAGTGCTAAAGGTCCCAGGGTTGTTGCGGAAATGCAAACGGCAAACATTTAAAAAGCCTCTGCAGTCCTCAGTATCACCACCAAATTTGTCAGGCAAGGGAAGTTTGGGTGGTACAGAAGAGGTGGGTTGGATCGTAGCAGGAGTAGGTCCCGGAGTCTAGAGCATTGCAGAGGAAGCAGGCAAACCAGATTTAAGCATAGTACAAAGTTCATCTAACTTGGCATCCAGGGAAGAAAGATGCTGTTCATGAGCTCCAATCAATAGTCCCTGACGTGAAATCGCCTTAACAATCTCAGCAGGGTCCAATTTCATTGTGGCCCGTTTGTAATGTAAAGTACCTGTGATAGGTAGTGTCCGAAGTGGAACTTGTGCGCTGAGGATTCAGGCGAAAACATAGTCAGACAGATTAGGTTGGCAACAGATCAAGCAAAACGGTACTCGATCGAAATCCAGAAAGTGGTCAGGCAGGCAAAGGTCATACACAAGCTGGCGGTGAAGTACAAAATCAGCAGGCTAGAGAGTAGTCAGGAATTCAGGCAGAAGTTCAACACAAAAATCAAGCTCAAAAAGCAGTCACAACACCCAGGAGCTATTCCACACAAATGGGCGCTGAGAGATAGCATCACTTCCTTTTTATGGGCTGCTTTGATTGAAAATTGTCCACAGCTGGCAGCAGGTGGGGCTAGTGAGTCCAAGGTAATGCTTAAAGGAGTAGTAAAGTTACATTTTTTTTTTCCTAAATAGCTTCCTTTACCTTAGTGTAGTGCTCCTTCACTTACCTTATCCTTCGATTTTGCTTGTAAATGTCTTCATTTCTTCTGAGAAATCCTCACTTCCTCTTCTTCTGTCTGGAACTCCACACCATAATGGGAGCCTTTCTCCCTGGTGTGGAGTGTCGTGCTCGCTCCCTCTCTTGGACTACAGGAGAGCGTCAGGACGTTCTCTACGTTGAAGATAGAGAAAATAGCTGTGGGTTAGTGGGCGTGTCTACATCGCTGCAGCGCCGCCCCCCTTGGCTTAGTTTCATTTACTAAGCTTCACTGCCCTGCCTGGACTCCGCCCCCATTGCTGCCTGAAGATAGAAGGGGCGGTGTGTATCTAATAGGGGCGGCGTGTGTACACGAGAACTTTGCTCGTTCTCGTTCTGTGTTCAAAAAAAAAAACGCAGTGCGCATGCGCGATGGCGCTAAGCCTAATGGGAAATGTAGTTCCCATTAGGCCGTTATGAACGCGCACCGCAAACCCGGAAATATAGGACAGCAAGAAGAAAGGAAGGCAGGAGGAGGATATTCAAGGTAAGAATTTTATGAAAAATAATGTTTTTTAATAATAATTAATGCTATATTCTTTAACAGTAAGCAACACACATTGCTTACACGCAAAAAAATATATAACTTTACTACTCCTTTAATACTGAGAGGACATTTCCAAAAGCCCAGATCTCCGTAGCACAACAGGTAAGGCTGCAGCTGTGGGACCAGAAAGATCCCGGTTCAAATTCAGGCAGAAGTTCAACACAAAAATCAAGCTCAAAAAGCAGTCACAACACCTAGGGAGCTATTCCATGACAGGACATTAGTGAGATTGCAAAATGCACAGAGTGCAGGGTTCAGAAGTGTGTATGGCACAGAGTTCAGGGCTCAGGAATGAATAATACACAAAGTAGGGGGGTCAGGAGTGTGCATCCCACAGAGTGTGCAGCACACACAGTGCAGGAGTATGCATTGCAGATAGCATAGGGGTCAGAAGTGTATAACAGAGACTGCAGGAACAAATGTGCATACCACACAAAGTGCAGGGATCAGAAGTGCATAGCAGAGGTCGGCGGTGGGTACTGCAGATAGTTGAGAGGTCAGGAGTGCATATGTAGCACCCTCGGTGTTACTAAGTGTAGGTAAATTTAGTTGGGCTCCTCTGTATGCAGGGGAACAGGGTTAACTTGATTTTGACTGTGCAGTGCTTCAAGGCTGTAGCTCTGTCACTTCCCTTTAGCTTCTAGGACTCGTTGGATAGTTCTAGAACTTAAAGGGTGTAGGAAAAAAGAGGATGCTGCCTGAATATTTATGGCGTTCCCACCAATCCCTGAGGAGGCAAGGCTCAGTAGGTGGGGGAACAACCCATAAATAGTCAGAAGTCTGGCAGTCAGGGTGTCACGTACCTGACTGTGTACAAGATTGGATAATATGGCGCACTCAGGTCCAGACTCAGTACAAATAAGAAGGGATTGGGTGGGGAGGCCAAGGGAATAGCAACAGTTCTTTTTGAGGGTTTAGTCCATGTAAAGTTCAAAATAATAGTAGTAATAAGTAAATAACTGTTCAGAGAAGGCCACCGATTCAAAAAGTTTTAGAAGGAAAAAGAAAACTCTGAAATATAAAAGGGAACAGAGAACAGCGCCATCTAAGTGCAGTAAGTATGCAGTTTAATAAAAAACGTAATTGCGTACACTCACAAGATTGTGGTGATGACAGGCATAATAGGGTTTCATCCGCTCCAAATTCCGGGTGAGGGAAGAGTCCGATGACACTGGTGTGGTCTGGTGTTCGTGATCAGGTCTGTCCTCCAGCCACACTGCTGGTACACGGTGCTTCCAGATGGATGGGACTACGATCGGTGGTACACTTCGGATGACGTCTGAGGAAGGAGTACGCATACTCCGAACGCGAGCACTGCCCCGCTGATCCGACCCGGAAGTGACGTCATCCGAAGTGTACCACCGATCGTAGTCCCATCCATCTGGAAGCACCGTATACCAGCAGTGTGGCCGGAGGACAGACCTGAGCAACCCCATATCTCTAGCTAGGGACAGCAGTAGCCAGGTACTTTAGGATTTCTGCAAGTAACAGCACCTGCATCTCCAGTTTGGAACCTTTTTTGTTGTTATCTTAAGCCCCGTACACACGGTCGGACTTTTGGCCAACAAACTTCATTTTGAGCAAGTTGAACCAACAATCCGAACGTGTGTACGCTCCATCGGACAAACTTTTTTCGTTTGGTTTTGGATTTCATCGGACAAAAGTTGGGTCTGCAAACGGACAAACTTTTGCCCAACAAAAGTCCGATGGAGCAAAGTCTGACCGTGTGTACAGAAAACCATCGGACTTTTGTCCGATGGACTAAACAACTAATGTTAAAATCAACCAACAATAGCAGAGGTTGACCAAAGGGTGGCGGTAAAAGAGCAGAAAAACCATGTGATGTTGCAAAAAGTTTTGGGAAAGTTTGCAGAAAAGTCCGAGCGTGTGTATGCTATGGGTGTTCCCGACCAACTCCGTTCGGACAAAAAACCACGGAAAAGTCAGTTGGAAGTCCGACCGTGTGTACGAGGCTTAAGCTGCACCATCACACCCATGGGTGGGCATTATGATTGAAGCCAGTTCATAGTAGCCAGAGACATTAGCAAGTCCTCAAGAGTTGATTCAAGTTCTTTAGTTCTGGGCACCTTATGCATCCCAATGCCTTATCCAAGTTATCCCCTAAATAAACCAAAACAAAACCAAAACTCCTAGACTGTTTATTGAGCCTGTGAGGAAAGTGTGCAAATTCCTGTTTCCTGGCTGTGTGGGGGAAAGACCCGACTAAACACCTGGCTCCTACGGGACTGAACGCAACACATAACATGCACATTTAGGAAAAAATTATATTTAAAAAAAAAAAAAATTGGGTTATTTATTATAGCAAAAAGCACAAAATATAGATTTTTTTTCAAAATTGTCAGTCTATTTTTGTTTATAGCGCAAAAAATATAAACCGCAGAGGTGATCAAATACCACCAAATGAAAGCTCTATTTGTGGGAAAAAAAGGACGTCAATTTTGTTTTGGCAGCCAAATGGTCTGGGGCTGAAGTGGTTAAGAGATGGTTGGAGAAGTTGCCCACCGATTGCCAAACTGACCTCCTCTGGTTGGAGTAGACGATGGTAAGTAATGGTAACCCTTTGTTTATAAACCTTGGCTATTGCTGCATATATTATGTGATGGATCTCCTCTTCAATACAGAAGAGCCAGTTAAGAAAATACCGTCATATGAAGACTAATCTTGCATATTAATGCGATATTCACATGTTCACTTCCATCACCCCCCTGCAGCTTAATGATTATATGTAATGTAATGTAGGCCACCATCACTAAATATAGTGTCATGGGGGGTTTATAAATACAGCTGAACTACGCCAAAATAATATTGCAACAAATATGCCACATGGGTTCAATTTAAGCCTCCTGATAGAGTACTAGTGAATAATAAAACACACTCACGCACAATTAAAGAGAAACGAAAAACAACATTTTTACTTAATATGATTACAGATAATGGTCTACAGAAATAGCACTCTCAGCATCGTTCCAGTCCAGTCCTCAGCAGGATCTTGTGGCCTACAGACATCTCGCACTGCAGGATGCTGAGTTTTGATGGTCAAAATAATGGCATGAGCTTTCATGATCTATCTGCACATCCCCCCCTAAAACCCAAACAGCGGAGCTGGTTTTATTATGCTGCTGAAATCAACACCTCAGCAGCTTGTTAGTGCGCTGTACCTTCCAAATTTGGGAGCAACTCTAGAAGCTTTGCACCCAATTACCGTATATTCTCGAGTATAAGCAGAGTTTTTCAGCACATTTTTTTGTGCGCTGAAAATGCCCCCCTTGGCTTATACTCGAGTCAACTTTTTGCGACTGATCTCCTGGAATTTGGGGACCCGGTACCGGCCGAGGAGCACAAATGTAGCCCCATTTCTCCTCTATAAGTGTGCAAAGTTTTTTGTCTGGGGGGATCTATGGCCGGGGAGCACCGATTTTTCAAAGCCGGGCACCCCTTCCATAGACTCCCATGTTAAACGTCAGTCTAGTCATGGACACAGGGAGGCATGGGCACAGTGAGGCATGGGCGCAGTGAGGCATGGGCGCAGTGAGGCATGGGCGCAGTGAGGCATGGGCGCAGTGAGGCATGGGCACAGTGAGGCATGGGCACAGTGAGGCATGGGCACAGTGAGGCATGGGCACAGTGAGGCAAAGTGAGGCATGCACATGGACACCCTAGGCTTATACTCGAGTCAATACGTTTTCCCATTTTTTTGTGGTAAAATTAGGTGCCTCGGCTTATATTCGGGTCGGCTTATACTTGAGTATATACGGTAACCTGAGTGGTCAGCTAATCTGCTGACAGCTTCTCTGTGAACTTTATGGCTTCTTTCAGGCAATGCTTACCACCCTCTGAAAAAAAAAAATTCACAGCTTAACATTTGCTTTTGTGGTGCCCTCCTAGATAGGCTGCTAGGATGATAGGGAAATGTAATCATTGGAGCAGCTATTGATTTTGTTGGTCTGTTCTGGAACTCGCATGCTGTAGGCTTGATTGTTTTCCCCGCATTCTGGAGGTTTAGAGGTCTGGGAAAGTCAAATGGGCAGCCTGAATATTTATGGTAGCTCAGCCAATCCCTGGGGAGGATTGCCCAGTAGGTGGCTGCAGGGGGAATACAGTGGAACCTCGGATTGCAAGTAACGCGGTTAACGAGCGTTTCGCAATACGAGCACTGTATTTTAAAAAATCGTAACTCGGTTTGCGAGTGTTGTCTCGCAAAACGAGCACGATCGAGGCCAAAGTGGTGTGCAGTACCGTGTTTGGCCTGAAGTGGGGGGGGGCGCCAGAGCCAAGCAGAGCCGATTCAGAAATGCACGGAAAGGCCCGAGGACAGCTCAGCTGACCTTGGCAAATCTCAGGAATTAAGTCTTTCCGAGGTTTGCCAAGGTCAGCCGGTGTCCTCGGGCCTTTTCGGCCGTTTCCAAGGCTCTCCGGCGCCCCCCGGCCTCTGGCCGCATGCGGTATTGCATGCCATTGAAGTCAATGCGGAACAAATTATTTTCGTTTCCATTGACTTCAATGGGGAAACTCGCTTTGATATGCGAGTACTTTGGATTACGAGCATTCTCCTGGAACGGATTATGCTCGTAATCTGAGGTTCCACTGTATATAGTTTGACGCCTGGAGCAGCTGTGGTCTGTTCCTGCTGAAGAAGCTTCCAGCCTAGGTGGGCTACTGCCCCTCTGAGGCAGTCCTGCTGGAGCCTGCTGATACCCATTGAGTCCCAGCTATAGCAGAGCTGGGGGCTCTATTTCTAGTCACTACTGGAGACTTGAGGACTTACTGGAGAAATGCCTGGTGGGAGCTGGGAGGTGTGCAGCTGCACTATGAATCTGTGAGTACTTATCCAAGCCCAAGAATCCAGTGACTGTGTGGTGCTGTTCTACTTTGGGGGCAGCTGTAGTTTTTTTCCTTGGGACTTACCCTATAGCAGTGATGGCGAACCTTGGCACCCCAGATGTTTTGGAACTACATTTCCCATGATGCTCAA
Organism: Rana muscosa; assembly: GCA_029206835.1. NCBI lineage: Eukaryota > Metazoa > Chordata > Amphibia > Anura > Ranidae > Rana > Rana muscosa. The sequence continues at coordinate 365,855,166 of CM055125.1, forward strand.
CTACACTGCAACGTGCATCATGGGAAATGTAGTTCCAAAACATCTGGGGTGCCAAGGTTTGCCATCACTGCCCTATAGAGTCTCAATTTTGGGTTACCTCTTGGTTATCAAAAGAAGGCCTGTCCAAAGAAGGTGCAGCTAAAAAAAGTGTGCCCTCCTTATACAAGGCAGCAACTCTGGAGTATCCCATACCCCCCCCCCAACCCCTCTCTTGTTGCAAGTTCTACAAGCAATAAATTCTAAAAAGATACCCCCCCAGACTGTTTAATGTATAAGCTATGAGTAAGCACTAAGTGTAGTGTGAAACGCGTCAGTGGTCCTGGTTTCTGTTGCTGTGGCTTGTAGTGCTTGTTTCCATTTTTTACAAATAAAGATACGTTGGTTTGGAGTGTGGCTGTCCAATACATCTTTTGTTCTAATTACGTGCATTGCTGGCACCCTTGGTTCCTGAGAGGAAGACAGTCAATTAGACCTGCCTGGCGTGGCAATTTCTTTGCTCTCAGAATTTATGTAGTCGGTGAGTGGTGGCTTTTGCACTGTTTGGGAAAATAATCATTTAAATCCAGCGGCTCCTGCAGGGGTAGCGCTACAATTTTTTTTTCAATACCAAGGGGGATGTTGTAGTAGAACAAAAAAAAAAAAAGAAAAACACACAGCAACCACAAGTTGACCATTTGGCACCTGGTCGCGGAGCACTTCCATTGGACTCAGTGAGTGAGTTTGACAGCTGTCAATCTCTACAGCCCCCAAATGAAAAACTATGTGGTCGTGGCACATGTACAGCCCTGTAAGGCTTTAATGTTATGCCACGTACACACGATCGGACATTCCGACAACAAAACTGTGGACTTTTTTCTGACGGATGTTGGCTCAAACTTGTCTTGCATACACACGGTCACACAAATGTTGTCGGAAATTGCGAACGTCAAGAACGCGGGGACGTACAACACGTACGACAAGCCGAGAAAAATTAAGTTCAATAGCCAGTGCGGCTCTTATGCTTGATTCCGAGCATGCGTGGAATTTTGTGCGTCGGAATTGGCTACACACAATCGGAATTTCCGACAAGAACTTTTGTTGTCGGAAAAATTGAGAACCAGCTCTCAAACATTTGGAAATTCTGACAGCAAATGTCCGATGGAGCATACACGCGGTCGGATTTTCAGACAACAAGCTCCCATCCAACATTTGTTGTCGGAAATTCCGACCGTGTGTACGCGACATTAGCATGCAGGAGGTGGCAGCTCGTTTTTACGCCCCATGTGAAAGAGCCCTATTTCTATTTGCAATGCAGTCTCAACTTATAACGTTTCAACAAATTTAAGTTTATAAAGGTTAGACTACTGCATACTACATGTAGCACTACCATCGCAGGAGCTGTTGGTAATATTGGGCCATCTGCTCTTGCAGCAGCAGCAGTCAGGATGAATGCGGCTTGAACAGTGTATCTGGATGAGGAGTGATCCACCTCGGACTACCTCCACGGCTCAACTCAGCAATCAGCACCTTGGCTCTGATACAGCCCCGTTGTATGCAGTCCAACCTGGCTTGGTTCAGCACAGCAAGGCCAACACACAGACCCTTTTGATTGGCACCTCTCTCTCCCCCTGCCGGATCCTTCCCAGGCTTTTGTTTTTTATATTGTCCCTCCCCCCTTTCTGGTGCTTGTGGGCCCTATAGTTGTGACCCCTATCTTCACTGTGTTCAAGATCCTTCCTCAAGACTACATCTCCCAGTACTCTGGGCACTTTTGTTAGAATTATGGTTAGGCAAAGTAATGGACACTGCCATCTTGTGGACAAATAGAGTTCTACATCTCAGTAACAATGCCCAGTTTTACATACATATTACATGGACATACCAGAAAAAAATCAGGGCCTTTAAACCTCTTAGTGCCATCCACCCGCAAATATGTGGACTCTTGGCGTATGGGCCTTGGTGCTAAGCGGCCGCGTATTTGCGTAAATTCGTACAAATACAGCTGTGCCCAAGAGCGTGCTCCCACAACAGTTACCGGCGGCTTTCTGATCATGTGACTGCTGTGACAGCCAATGTGGTCACATGATCAGAAACCCCGTCTCCCGGCATCCTCAACCCCTTAAAGGGTCGGGAGTCGGCGGTTCCAATGGATACCACCATATCATCACAAAAAAATCATCATTTATTATCTATATTCATATAAAAAATGTAAATAATATAATACAAATGTTTGGAATCAGAATGTATTTTCTATCCCTTCAACATTGAGATGTTTCTCAAAAAGAAAATATTTTGGGACTTTAACCACTTAAGCCGGACCATTTGGCTGGCCAAAGACCAGGCCACTTTTTGCGATTCGGCACTGCGTCGCTTTAACTGACAATTGCGCGGTCGTGCGATGCGTGGTACCCAAACAAAATTGACATCCTTTTTTTTCCCCACAAATAGAGCTTTCTTTTGGTGGTATTTGATCACCTTTGCGGTTTTTATTTTTTGCGCTATAAACAAAAATAGAGCGACAATTTTGAAAAAAATGCAATGTTTTTTTACTTTTTACTATAATAAATATGCCCAAAAAATATATATAAAAAAAAATTTTTTTCCTCAGTTTGGGCCGATACGTATTCTTCTACATATTTTTGGTAAAATAAAAAAATCGCAATAAGCATTTATTGATTGGTTTGCGAAAAAGTTATAGCATCTACAAAATAGGGGATAGTTTTTTGGCATTTTTATTAATAATTTTTTTTACTAATAATGGCGGCAAGCAGCGATTTTTATCGTGACGGCGACATTATGGCGGACACATCGGACACTTTTGACCCCATTTTGGGACCATTGTCATTTTTACAGCGATCAGTGCTATAAAAATGCACTGGTTACTGTGAAAATGACAGGGTCGCGAGCGCGCCGGCGGCGAAGCAACCACGCTACCACACGGCGGCAAATTAAAGGGAACGTACCTGTACGCCCATTTGCCCAGCCGTGCCATTCTGTCGACGTAAATGATCGTGCGGCGGTCCTTAAGCGGTTAAATGAAGCAATGACCTAGCATATGACCAAGTCATATGCCTCCATCCCTGTCTATATGAGAAAAAGAAGAGGGGGTGGGACTTTAAATGAAGCACGTGGTTGCAAGTAAAAATGGTCAATTGATTGATGTATATTAGTATATGTCAAAGTCTAAAAATAGTATTACATAATAATAGAGGGTATCCCAGTAAAATTCATATATATATATATACACACACACACATACATATATTACATGATGACACATGACAGTTTAGATGGGTTGTAAATATGCAACCTGTTGAACTCTCTATTCCATATCAAAAATTATTTGAGTATAAATTGTATAGTTGCGAAAAGTTAATGTAGGATCCTGTAACCACATGATTCATACATTTGAGAAAAATTGCATATAAAGTCTTGTAAGCACATGATGGATTTAAACACAGCATATAAAAATCTTGACATGTTTACATTGCTATCATATCCCCTCTCAAGTGTCTCCTCTCCAGAGAGAATAAGTTCAATGCTTGTAGTCTTTCCCCATAGCTGAGATCCTCTGGTCCCTTTATCAGCTTTGTTGCCCTTCTCTGGACTCTCTTCAGTTCCAGCACATTCTTCCTGAGGACGCATAATCAAGATGCGGCTGGACCAGAGTCTTCTAGAGCGGTAGAATTATCGTTTTATCTCTGGAGTTAATCCCCTTTTTAATGCATGTCAATATTCTGTTGGCTTTGCTTGCAGAAGCTTGGCATTGCATGTCATTGCTGAGCCTGTCATCTACTAGGACCCCCAGGTCCTTTTCCATCCTGGATTCCCCTCAGAGGTTATCCCCCTAGCAAGTAACTTGCGTTTATATTTTTAGCACCCAAATGCATTACCTTACATTTTTCAACACTAAAGTGGTTGTGAAGTCAGAAGATTTTTTATCTTAATGCATTCCATGTGTGCAGCAGCCCCCCTCAGCCCCCCTAATACTTACCTGAGGTCCTTCTAGCTCCAGCGATGTTGTGGGAATGTCTCGCCCTCTGGTTCTCCTCTCCTCATTGGTTGAGACAGCAGTGTGGCGCCATTGGCTTCCGCTTCTGTCAATCAAAGCCAATGAGAATGAAAAGGGGGTGGGCCAGGCCGCAGCTCTGTGTCTGAATGGACACAGGGAGCTGTGACTTGGCTCAGGTGCCCCCATAGCAAACTGCTTGCTGTGGGGGCATCCTACAGGAGGGAAGGGCCAGGAGAGCCGAAGAGCGACCCGAGAAGAGGAGGATCTGGGCTGCTCTGTGCAAATCCACTACACAGAGCAAGTAAGTATAACATGTTTATTATTTTTAATTTAAAAAAAAGAGACTTTACAATCACTTTAAACCTCATTTGCCATGTACTGTAGTTGCACAACCCATTATTTTATTTAGGTCTTCTTGTACGTTTTCCACATCCCGATCAGAAGTTATGGCCCTGCTTAACATTGCTTGTCTAGACCCCCTAATCCCCTATACACAGTACCACAGCAAATTTGACATTACCTATCTGGTACCCAAGCTTAACAAAAGGGTATCTCATTAATTTACTCTACCCTCAATCAAAAGAAATGGAGAAAAGAGATGTCATTAAATCCAAGACATTTACCCAATGGGAGGCAGATTTAGGATCCACATACTCTGACCGCCAATGGACAAAAGCTCTTCACTCCATCTACAAATCCACCTCCTGTTCATCACTTCGGGAACTTTCCCAGAAAATCTACCTCAGATGGTACCTAACGCCCGCTAGGCTAACCAACTTTTACCACCAAACGTCCCCTTTATGCTGGAGAAATATCCTACATATCCTATGGCACTGTCCTACCCTACACACTTACTGGCAAGAGATTTTCTAGATTTTACCCATGGTAATGCAAACTCTAATTCCTCCCACCCCGGCTTAGCCTTACTGAACTTAAAACATAGAAAACATTCCAACACTGGCTATACGTATTCTCCTTGTGGCTAAAATTTGTATTACAAAACTCTGGTAAAACCTACACCCCCCCAAGGTATCTTGACCTGGTTCACAAACACTGTACTTATGAACTTATGATTGCTTCGAGTAGGGGTTCCTACATACTATGACTTTCCGTTTGGTGACCTTGGATCCAGTGGCACCAATCTTACCACCATTTTTACCCACCTTGATTCCAACAAGCATGTAGAGACCATTCAACTCTTTTCTTGCCCTTCCTTGACGTGCTGCTAGTACCTACCAAGGAATAATATCCCTGCGCCCACAGACTTCTATACTCGATAAAGGGCACGTCACTGCTGCCTACTTTGTTTTCTGGTTACGGTTATAATTTTCTTTGGTCACTGGTCATTAATCCGATGCAATCATTTTTCTTAAGACCTCAAGTCATGTTCTGCATATGTATGATCTGATTATACTTTTGTTTTGATGTCACTCATTGTCAGTTACCTACAGTATGTTATTATCTGAATCTAGAATTCTGTACTGTTTTGTTCTGAAAATCCTAAATAAACAAATGAAACAGAAAAAACAACACTCTTATTAACAGAATCCCTAAAAAGGAGTCTCTCTCGCTCTCCCTAGTCCGACATAATTAAAAACTAACAATTGTCAAGTGCATTCCCTCGAGACATATATTTGTCTATATAACGGACAAATTTGGGAAATCTAAAAGTTACATCAGGTAACTATTAATATACATAATATGTCCAAATCTGTAGCACACAATGAATAATATATATGTAGCAATGACCCCTGAGGCAGCTGCTGGATTTTAACCGGGTCTCTTGCTTTTCCTACTGGTGACCTGCCCTGTAGCTGGATCCAGGCACTCACCGAACCTCCAGTAGTGACAATCAGATGGACTTCAAGGTCTCCAATCCTCTTTTTCAAAATGTATTGACTAAAATGTGTAGGTAGAGAGGAGAAGGGGAACAGGGTAAAATCAAGCGCTTTAATGTCAGCGCTACAAACAAAGCTTGTTGGTCCTTATTTCCTAGTAACAGGCTCCCAGTATTTTCAATGATGATGATGTTTCAGGGGCAGCCTCCCAGTTGCAAATAGATACCTTAAGAGCAGCTAATTGGTGGCCCTAGGTTCTTCAGTAACAGACTCCCAATGACAATGGATCCTTTATGTACCTCTATTGGTGGCCCTAGGTACTGCAGTAGCACCCTTCCAATAGTAACTGGCCTCTTACAAGCAGTCAGTCACGCCTATCCCCAGCGTAGGTGGTCAGGCACTATAGCTGGCTCTGTGTTCTTCACTTATATCAGAGAATAGCCCAATGTCCAATCCGAGGTCAATAGCAAGGAAATCCAAACTAGTTGGCAGGGGGGAATTGAGCAAAGGTAAAGGTCAAGGCATGGTAACAAGGCAGGTTAGGTATACAGGTGTGTTGCAAACACTATCACAAGAATGACAATAAGGGTTTGGCTGGCTTAAAACAGATTTGGATCCTCCCAGAGGCTGTGTCTACACAAATCATCCTGCAGGTGGGCAGTCAGGAAGAGTGCAGATCAGCCAAAACCAGGATGCTGGAATGAGATCAGCAGCTATCATGGAACAGGAGCATTACCCGCTCCTAACATAGTCATAGATACCATAAATACCTGAGTAATGAGGTCTCTATACCATATCTATGTGGCAGCAGTTTACCCTTAGCTCTCCTTCACATTATTCGCATAGCAGACTCCTCTTAAAGGGGAGTTCCAGCCTTTTTTTATGTTTATTAAAAGTCAGCAGCTACAAAAAGTGTAGCTGCTGGCTTTTAATAAACATACTGTACACTTACCTGTTCCACTGTCCAGTGACGCGATGCCTGGAGCTCTGCTCCTCTCCCCCCTTCTCCGCCGGTGCCTCCATTCATAGTGTGGGCGCCCGGATGTGACAGCTTTCGGGTTCACGGCCGGGCACTCACTGCGCATGCGCGAACGGCGCAGCGTTCTCTGAGTGGACAGGCGACCGCCTACAGGGAGGGGCCGTCAAAAGGCGATGTGACGTATCGCCTGGGCGACTCCAGGGTGGAAGGAGGAAGTGGGACAGGAAGTCCCACCTCCCCCCACTCCCCCCCCCAAAAAAAAATTACATGCCAAATGTGGCATATAAGTGGGCGAGGAGTGGATTAAGCGGAAGTTCCAAATTTGGGTGGAACTCCGCTTTAAGATGCTCCAACAGGCAGCCATCTCCTTGGTTCTCCAAGCCCTAACATAGGCAAGCTAGATTCCTTAGGCCAAGGCTCAGGCCCCAGGCAAAGGCCTTTCTTACAATCACATTCTCTCTTGGTAGTAAGCCTTTAAAGGAAGGATTACACCCTATCCTCTTCAGGCAAAGTCTGATGGGAATAGATCCCAATAAATTGTATCTTCTCAATCTAAGTGCTGGAGAACATTCCCCAGAAACAGGCAAAAGCAAATAATATCCTTGGGCTTAGGAGAAACCTAAAGTCCCCAGATAATATAAAAAAAAGCTAAAGATGGCTACTGCCTAGCTGCAAACACAAAATTTAGACTCGGCACACTCCAACATATGGCAGAGTCCCTACAAATACATGTGTAGCACTTACCCCTAAAGAGCCTGCAGATTTGGTCCCAAGGTTCTTTGCCCAATAGGTGCTCTAGCAGCCAGAGACAAAGTCTCTATCCATAGGCGACTTTTTAAAAAAACTTTACAGGTTACCACTTTAGATTTACAGAGGAGATCTGGTGCTAGAATTACAGCCTTTGATCTGACATTTGCAGTGATACCTCACATGTGTGCGACGATCGCTGTTTGCGTGTGTGCAGGACCGACGCATACGTTCGCCTTTTCGCCCAAGCACAGGGTGGGGGGGGGGGGCAATTTGATTTTTTTTATAAATACATTTTATTTTTTAAAATTTTACACTGTTGTTTTATTTATTTTATGTGTAGCGGGGTCTCTAAATTTAGGTGGGATACACCTGGGTAATAGTATGACCCAGGTGTGTAAATCATGAGAGGATTTGGACCATTTGTATTCGTGGAGGACTGGGTGGTGTATTATTCTCCTTGGTCTGTGGGTGGCGAGGTACCCGCAGGCTCAAGGTAGATTTGCTGCCGCAGTGCTGTCCTTTTTGCCCCTTTCCGGAGATGGTACGGTGAGGGCGGGGAACCTGCCGTGACGTTAATGGAGGAGATAAAGGGGAGAGATGCCCTTACCACGAGGTCTTTTTGGGAATCTTCTTCATCTTCTTCATCACGCGCCCAGGCACCTTAGGCCTGGGTGCGTGTGGTCCGGAGTTGCAGCCCAGGTGCCCTAGGCCTGGCCGGATCGGAGTTGGCGCCCATCCCAGGCACCTTCAGCCTGGGGTGAGGTACTAAACCAGAGGCCCGGGGCCCGGTGACTTCGACTGGGTCCGCAAGGGTGGAGGAGTCTGAGGGTCCCTGAGGTGGATGGGGCCCATGTCTGGGGTGAGGAGGCTGGAGAGGTCACCCGTCCGAAGAGTCCGGAGCAGCATCAACCCGGTGACGGATGGGCCTCTGGTAACTGGTAACTCCCTTGGAGGGACATCTCCCCCTGACAGGGGCCACAACGCAGCGAAGATACTCCTATCTACATTCTCTTGAGTCGCTGGTAGAGACTCACAGGTTCTAAGTTCTCTCTCTAGCCAAGGCTATAGTAACCGCTGGTGAAACCAAAGTGGTTTAGCGTACAACCAGGATAGTGCCTCGACCTGCTCACCCCACCGTATTGAACTGTTATTGGGTCTCAACCAGTTGGCTGGTAAAGAACTGTTTGATTGTGAGTGTGACAATAAAACAAGAGTTGGACCCTAGTCGGTGTGTGGGACTCTGGTTAATGGGAGCAAAGGGAAGTGTCAGCACAGCAAGACTTGGTCCTTAACTGAAACGCACAGGCCCGAGGAAAAGAATTGGTACTGGCCTTCACCTCACCCACTGCCATGGGGAGGACATGGGCTGTAGCGAATCTCACCCTCACATATGAAATACCCCTAGACATATCAGAGGGGGTGAGGCCGCTACATATGTATCACTTTTATTGCTGTCACAAGAAATGTAAACATCCTTATGATAGCAATAGGCCTGTAACAGGTACTCTTTATGGAGGGAACTGGGGTCTATAAGATCCCTCCTCCTCTGCACTTAAAAGCATTCAAAACACCAGAATCAGTGATGTCATGTCATCGCTTCCAGGTTACTATACCGAACAGCTGATCAAAACGGATGGGTAACATTTTTTTGGTGAATGGGTAGGGGAAGGGCGATATCTGGTGCCCCCCCCCACAACCACCGGGCCAGGGTTTTGGGGACGTGGCCCATGTCCCCATCAACATGGGGACAAGGTGCTTTGGGGGGGACCCCAAAGCACCCTCTCCATGTTGAGGGCATGTGGCCTGGTATGGTTCAGGAGGGGGCGCTCCCTCATCCACCCTATCCTGTCCTCCAGGCTGCATACTCAGATAAGGGTCTGGTATGGATTTGGGGGGGGACCCCACAATGTTTTAAAAAATAAAAATGCCGTTGAGTTCCCCTTAATATCAATTCCAGACCCGAAGGGCCTGGTATGGACTAAAAAGGGGAGGGGGACCCACGCCGTTTTTTCATAGGGTTCCCCTTAACCACTTCAATACACTGTATTATATTCTGTACACTGACTGCATTGTGTGTGTGTATATATATATATATATATATATATATATATATATAAATATATATATTTTAATACACTGCCTGTGCACTGTATATATATTCTAAACTGACTGCACTATGTATATATATATATATATATATATATATATATATATACACATACATACACACACACAGTGGGCACGGAAAGTATTCAGACCCCTTTAAACTTTTCACTCTTTGTTATATTGCAGCCATTTGCTAAAATCATTTAATTTCATTTTTCTCCTCATTAATGTACACACATCACCCCATATTGACAGAAAAACACAGAATTGTTGACATTTTTGCAGATTTATTAAAAAAGAAAAACTGGTCCTAAGTATTCAGACCCTTTGCTGTGACACTCATATATTTAACTCGGGTTCTGTCCATTTCTTCTGATCATCCTTGAGATGGTTCTACGCCTTCATTTGAGTCCAGCTGTCTTTGATTATACTGATTGGACTTGATTAGGAAAGCCACACACCTGTCTATATAAGACCTTACAGCTCACAGTGCATGTCAGAGCAAATGAGAATCATGAGGTCAAAAGGAACTGCCTGAAGAGCTCAGAGACAGAATTGTGGCAAGGCACAGATCTGGCCAAGGTTACAAAAAAAATTCTGCTGCACTTAAGGTTCCTAAGAGCACAGTGGCCTCCATAATCCTTAAATGGAAGACGTTTGGAATGACCAGAACCCTTCCTAGAGCTGGCCGTCCGTCCAAACAGAGCTATCGGGGGAGAAGAGCCTTGGTGAGAGAGGTAAAGAAGAACCCAAAGATCACTGTGGCTGAGCTCCAGAGATGCAGTCGGGAGATGGGAGAAAGTTGTAGAAAGTCAACCATCACTGCAGCCCTCCCCCAGTCGGGGCTTTATGGCAGAGTGGCCCGACGGAAGCCTCTCCTCAGTGCAAGACACATGAAAGCCTGCATGTAGTTTGCTAAAAAAACACCTGAAGGACTCCAAGATGGTGAGAAATAAGATTCTCTGGTCTGATGAAGCCAAGATAGAACTTTTTGACCCTAATTCTAAGTGGTATGTGTGTAGAAAACCAGGCACTGCTCATCACCTGTCCAATACAGTCCCAACAGTGAAGCATGGTGGTGGCAGCATCATACTGCGGGGGTGTTTTTCAGCTGCAGGGACAGAACGACTGGTTGCAATCGAGGGAAAGATGAATGCGGCCAAGTACAGGGATATCCTGGACAAAAACCTTCTCCAGAGTGCTCAGGACCTCAGACTGGGCCGAAGGTTTACCTTCCAACAAGACAATGACCCTAAGCACACAGCTAAAATAACGAAGAAGTAACTTCACAACAACTCCGTGACTGTTCTTGAATGGCCCAGCCAGAGCCCTGACTTAAACCCAATTGAGCATCTCTGGAAAGACCTAAAAATGGCCGTCCACCAACGTTTACAATCCAACCTGACAAAACTGGAGAGGATCTGCAAGGAGGAATGGCAGAGGATCCCCAAATCCAGGTATGAAAAACTTGTTGCATCTTTCCCAAAAAGACTCATGGCTGTATTAGAACAAAAGGGTGCTTCTACTAAATACTGAGCAAAGGGTCTGAATACTTAGGACCATGTGATATGTCAGTTTTTCTTTTTTAATAAATCTGCAGAAATGTCAACAATTCTGTGTTTTTCTGTCAATATGGGGTGCTGTGTGTACATTAATGAGGCAAAAAAATGAACTGAAACGATTTTAGCAAATGGCTGCAATATAACAAAGAGTGAAAAATTTAAGGGGGTCTGAATACTTTCCGTACCCACTGTATATATATACTAAACTGCCTGAACGCCACTAACTAACCTGCCTCTAGCTAACGTTCTCTCAATCATAACACTATATACGGCTGCTGTGTAAGCAGCCTTATATAGTGTGGGGCGTGGACTTAGCCCCCTAAAACATGATTGGGTAAAGACACCCTGCCTTTGGCCAATCATGGCTCTTACAGCGCACTGTGATTGGCCGAAGAATGCAGGTCAGGTGCGTGCTTTAGCCAATCATCAGACGTCAATGCACTGCGATCTTGCAATGCATTATGGGGCGTTGCCGCTAACGCTAGGGTTGCCACCTTTTCTTCAAGCCAAACCCGAACACTTTAGCGACACAATTTTCTTTCTTGTGGAGTATACACTATAGGATTGTAAAAGACCTAGGACACCTTTGAGAGCCTTAAGGAGAGTAGTAATGCAGCGAGCTAAGTGCGCCACAGTGAATAGTGTCAGTAGGGCAGTGGACGGTGTCAGTGGGGCAGTGGACAGTGTCAGTGGGGCAGTGGACAGTGTCAGTGGGGCAGTGGACAGTGTCAGTGGGGCAGTGGACAGTGTCAGTGGGGCAGTGGACAGGGGCAGTGGACAGTGTCAGTGGGGCAGTGGACAGTGTCAGTGGGGCAGTGGATGGTGTTAGAGGGGCAGTGGATGGTGTTAGAGGGGCAGTGGATGGTGTTAGAGGGGCAGTGGACTGTATCAGTAGGGCAGTGGACTGTATCAGTAGGGCAGTGGATGGTGTCAGTAGGGCAGTGGATGGTGTCAGTAGGGCAGTGGATGGTGTCAGTAGGGCAGTGGACGGTGTTAGAAGGGCAGAGGACGGTGTTAGAAGGGCAGAGGACGGTGTTAGAAGGGCAGAGGACGGTGTCAGTAGTTTTTTTTATTTATACATTTCTTTACAAATGTATTTATTTGTACATTTTTAAACAGTCTTGTTGGGGGGGTGTGGTGAAATAGCAGGGGTCTAAACAGACCCCTGATAGCTCACTTTTGAGACAGAGAAAGGGACTGAGGGCGGATTCTCCAGTTCCTTTCTCTGAAGCGTAATAAACATAGTAAATTGGAAGAAATTTACTCTGTGTGTGTCCAACTTTACCTGATTCCCTGCTGTTTCTGTGAAAGTTGTGACAGGCTGTGGTCAAACTCCAGCATCTTCATTGTACCATACAGGGTTAATATTCCTTTATGGTATGCAATGATGCTGAGGCTTTGGGTGGAGGAGAGCAGTGCAGCTGGCTGGAGCATGGAAGCATATAAGTGAAAGTTGTAATTTTCTTCTAGCACTGCAAGGATGGACTTTTTCACTTTCCTGGAGCTGGGCTGTATTCTAGTACCATGTCCCTTGCTGTTTATGCTCAAATGTTTGACTATGTCAGGAACATACTGGGACTTTTCAGGTTCTACATAGAAGTAGGGATGAGCCGAACACCCCCCGGTTCGGTTCGCACCAGAACCTGCGAACGGACCGAAAGTTCGCGCGAACGTTAGAACCATATTAAATACAATGGACGCGAACGTTCGAAATCTAAATTGCTAATTATAATGGCTAATATGCATGTTATTGTCCTAAAAAGGGTTTGGGGACCCGGGTTCTGCCCCAGGGGACATGTATCAATGCAAAAAGAAGTTTTAAAAATGGCCGTTTTTTCGGGAGCAGTCATTTTAATGATGCATAAAGTGAAAAAAAAAAGTGAAATATTCCTTTAAATATCGTACCTGGGGGTATCTAAAGTATGCCTGTGAAGTGCCACGTGTTTCCCGTGTTTAGAACTGTCCCTGCACAAAATGACATTTCTAAAGGAAAAAAAGCCATTTAAAACTGCTTGCGGCTTTAATGTCATGTCTTGTCCTGGCAATATGGATGAAAATCTTTGAGAAAATGGCATGGCTACCCCATGACCCCCCCCCCCCTACCCCAGCCCATTACCAGCCCCTTTGGGTCTTGTATGGATATTAAGGGGAACCCTGCACCCAAAATAAAAAAAAGGCCCTATATACTCCTCTGAACAGCAGTATACAGGCGGTGCAAACAAGACAGGGACTGTAGGTTTATTCTCAAGTAGAATCTTTGGTAATTTTGAACAGGTACATTGATTAAGTGTAGCTCCAGCCAAAAAATATGTTTTTACGCTTTTTGGAAAACATAGGGAAGGTTTATCACCCCAGTAACATTTGTTTGTCCGTTCCAATGACAAATGTTTTTGGAAAAGTGGGTTTTTTATTGAAACAAGGATTGGTGATAAAGCATCAGTGGAGAGGAGACACCATTTTCCCATATTAACTCTTACAGGAGAGAATTTCCCTTCCTAGGGGTAGACTTCCTCTCACTTCCTGTTGTCTCCTTCCGTTTGCAAGTAGGAGTCGTTTGTAAGTTGGATGTTTGAAAGTAGGGGCCTGCCGTATATACTCTGCTGAAATTTGCCCCTTAGATGTTGGTGTTGCCACAACACTGTGAGCCCTCACAGTTACTCTTGGTGGGCGCTGGAACGCCCAGCTGTGAACTATTATGTCAGGAATTGTAATTACATGCCATTGTTGAACAGTGGTAGGAAAAATTGGGCCTTTGGTGGTGGTGCTGTTGCTACAACACTGTCAGCCCTCACAGTTCCTCTTGGTGGGCGCATGAATGGGCCCTGCTGTAAATTATTAGATCAAGAATTGTAATTGCATGCCCCTGTTGAACAGGGGCAGAAAAATTGGTCCTTTGGTGGTGGTGGTGGTGTTGCCACAACACTGTAAGCCCTCACAGTTACTCTTGGTGGGCGCAGGAATGGGCCCTGCTGTGAATTATTAGATCAAGAATTGTAATTACATGCCCCTGTTAAACAGGGGCAGAAAAATTGGGCCTTAGGCACTGGTGCCACAACACTGCAACCCCTCACAGATACTGTACTTGGAGCACAGCAATGAGCCCTGTTGCAAAATTATTGCATCAAAAATTGTAATTACACGCCCCTGTTGAACAGGGGCTGAAAAATTGGGCCTTAGGCACTGGTGCCACGACACTGCAACCTCTCCCAGATACTCTAGTTGGAGTGCAGGAATGAGCCCTGCTGCAAAGCATTGCATAAAAAAATTGTAATTACATGCCCCTGTTAAACAGGGGCTGAAAAATTGGGCCTTAACCACTGGTGGCGGCACCCAGAAACAAAAATGTTCTTCCAAGCTATCATCAGGAATCGGATCATTGAGGAGAAAGAGGATAGTCAGTCAACATAACAGGACAGTCACTCAGCATCAGCATAGGCAGTCTTGAAGGGATGTGACATTTCAAAATAAATTATTCTGTTACATCAGCTTCAGGTGCTTGGTAGCTGGTGGTGATCCAAGACTGGTTCATCTTCATCTTTATGAAGGTCAGTCGATCAACCGAGTCGGTGGACAGGTGCACCCTGTGATCCATGACAAAGCCTTCAGCAGCACTGAATGTGCGTTCCGAAAGAACATTGGATGCAGGACAGGCCAGTAGCTCAATTGCATACTGTGCAAGCTCTGGCCAGTGATCCATCCTCAAGACCCAGTAAGCCAGAGGATTTTCGGTGGGAAAGGTGTCCAAGTCTGACCTTGCCCCTAGGTATTCCTGCACCTTGTATATTTGACGCTGGTGATGGTTGCTGGAACTGCTCATACCTTGGGGCTGCGGACTAAAAAATTGTCTGAACGCATCGGTCAGACGGCCATCTTCTCCACCGCTCCTTCTGCTACTGACCGAAGCCTCAGCAACCCGTTGTGCAGGACCAGGAGTTTGTAACCTCCCAGTCTCTGGGAACGCGTTGCACAGACCTTTCTGCAAGGCCTCTAGGAAATGTCTCATCCTCTGCTCCCTCTGCAACGGCAAGATAAGGTCCGCAACCTTACCCTTGTACCGTGGATCAAGGAGAGTGGCCAGCCAGTAATGGTCCCTCTCCTCCTTGATCCGAAGAATACGAGGATCCTTCCGCAGACTTTGCAGGATCAGGGAGGCCATGCAGCGTAGGTTAGCTGAGGCATTCGGTCCGGAGTCCTCTGGGTCACTCAGGACGACATGATCCGCAGCCACCTCCTCCCAGCCACGTACAAGTCCACGGGTTTCTTGGGACTGTAAATCATCCCTAAAAGACTGCTGCTGTTGATGCTGAGTGCCATGCTCCACCTCAATGCTGACACAATCCTCCTCCTCCTCCTCCTCGTCCTCTTCCTGTGTGATGGGTGGGACATAAGGAACACTGTCTGGGTAAAGGGGACCTTGAGAGGCAAGGAAGTCCTCCTCTTCCTGCCTCTGTTCTGCCTCAAGTGCCCTGTCCATTATTCCACGCAGCGTATGCTCCAACAGGTGGACAATAGGTACAGTGTCACTGATGCATGCACTGTCACTGCTCACCATCCTTGTGGCCTCCTTAAATGGTGCCAGGACAGTGCATGCATCCCTGATCATGCACCACTGGCGTGGTGAAAAAAAAAACGAGCTCCCCTGACCCTGTCCTGGTGCTGTAGTCGCACAGGTACTCATTGATGGCCCTCTGCTGCGTGTGCAGCCGCTGCAGCATGGCCAACGTTGAGTTCCACCTGGTGGGCATGTCACATATAAGGTGGTTCTTGGGCAGGTTCAACTCCTTTTGCAGCTCAGCCATCCGAGCACTGGCATTATATGATCTGCGGAAATGCACACAGACTTTCCTGGCCTGCCTCAGGACATCCTGTAAGCCCGGGTACCTGCCCAAGAACTGCTGCACCACCAGGTTAAGGACGTGAGCCACACAGGGCACATGGGTCAGTTGTCCCTGTCGGAGGGCGGAGAGGAGGTTGGTGCCATTGTCGCAAACCACCATTTCTGGCTTAATCTGGCGTGGCGTCAACCACCTCTCGGCCTGCCCCTGCAGAGCTGACAGAACCTCTGCCCCAGTGTGGCTCCTGTCCCCCAAACACACCAGCGCAAGCACGGCATGGCATCTTTTTGCCTGCGTACTTGCGTAGCCCCTTGAATGCCTACGGAGCACCGCTGGTTCCGAGGACAAAGCACACGAAGAGGCCATGGAGGAAGAAGAAGAGGAGGGGGTGGAGGAGAGAGGTGTGTCACAACCAGTAGTAGCATTTTGGAGGCGTGGCAGTGGAACAACCTCCAACACTACTGCACCTTGTCCTGCATCCTTCCCAGCTGCCAAAAGAGTGACCCAATGGGCCGTGAAAGAAAGGTAACATCCCTGTCCATGCCTGCTGGACCATGAGTCAGCGGTAATATTCACCTTACCGCTGACCACCCTGTCCAGCGAGGCATGGACATTGCCTTCCACATACCGGTAGAGAGCCGGAATCGCATTCCGTGAGAAAAAGTGGCGTTTGGGAACCTGCCACTGAGGAACCGCACATTGCACAAACTCACGGAAGGGGGCCGAGTCTACCAACTGAAAAGGCAGCAGTTGAAGCGCTAGCAAATTAGCCAAGCTAGCATTCAACCGCTGGGCATGTGGATGGCTGGGAGTGAACTTCTTTCGACAGTCCAGCAGTTGGGGCAGGGAAATTTGCCTGCTACAATCGGACGTTGGTGTACTGCTAGCAGAGTGCCCGCAAGTACTTGGCTGTGACACACCTAATTCTACACCTTCATTCCTCTCAGTGCAGGTTTCAGAGAGGACTGAAGGTATAGTGGGGTTGGAGATCCCAGCTGATGAGGAGCAAAGAGAGGTCCGCTTTGTTCTTTGGTGTGGGTCTTTAAGGTACGCTTGCCAACGAGCTGCATGGCAGGTCAACATATGTCTGGTCAAGCATGTGGTGCCCAAGCGGCTGATGTTTTGGCCACGCGAGATACGCTTGAGACATATTTTGCAAATAGCAGCGGTGCGATCTGATACACTCTACACAAAAAAGGCCCACACCAAAGAACTTTTGGAATAACGGGCAGAGGCAGCGCACTGCACAGGCGGAGCTCTGCGGTGTGATTCAGTCGGTGTGCTGCCCTTACGCTGGTCCCCGGAGGGCATCCTGCCTCGTTGGAGATGTGCCTCCTCCTCATCCTCCTCCTCCTCTCTCCTATCAGGCACCCACGTGGAGTCAGTGACCTCATCATCCCCTCCCTACTCATCACTGGAGCCAATCTGGCAGTATGCTGCAGCTGCTGGAACATGACTGCCAGATTGCTGTCCTTCTTGAGCATCCCCTCTCTCTGCGCTCACGCTACTGCCTTCCTCTAGCTGGGTATCATCATCAGACCCCTCAAAACGCTGGGCATCCTCCTGGAGCATGTACCCAACACTGTGTTTAAACAGTTCGGGGACTCCTCAGGAGGTCATGGTGGCTCTAGGCAGTGCTGTATTATGGCCTAGGCCGACAAGGCCCAGGCCTAGGGCGGCACTTTGCAGGGGGGGGCGAAAAAGCGCCCCCCCTCCTCCTCCTGCACGGAGAGCCGCACAGCTGAATCCCAGAGCTCAGTGCCACGACAAGTTTCGGCACTGAGCTCCTGTAATTTGCCAGTCTAGGATGCCACCCTGTCCCTCTGTCCCCATCCCACCCTGTCCCTCTGTCCTCATCCCACCCTGTCCCTCTGTCCTCATCCCACCGTGTCCCTCTGTCCTCATCCCACCGTGTCCCTCTGTCCTCATCCCACCGTGTCCCCCTGTCCCCATCCCACCCTGTCCCCCTGTCTCCATCCCAACCTGTCCCCTCCCCACCCTGTCCCTCTGTCCCCATCCGACCCTGTCCCTCTGTCCTCATCCGACCCTGTCCCTCTGTCCCCATCTGACCCTGTCCCCATCCCACCCTGTCCCTCTGTCCCCATCCCACCCTGTCCCTCTGTCCTCATCCCACCCTGTCCCCTGTCCTCATCCCACCCTGTCCCCCTGCCCTCATCCCACCCTGTCCCCCTGTCCTCATCCCACCCTGTCCCCCTGTCCCCATCCCAACCTGTCCCCCTGTCCCCATCCCACCCTGTCCCTCTGTCCCCATCCCACCCTGTCCCCCTGTCCCCATCCCACCCTGTCCCCCTGTCCTCATCCCACCCTGTCCCCCTGTCCTCATCCCACCCTGTCCCCCTATACTCATCCCACCCTGTCCCCCTGTCCTCATCCCACCCTGTCCCTCTGTCCTCATCCCACCCTGTCCCCCTGTCCTCATCCCACCCTGTCCCCCTATACTCATCCCACCCTGTCCCCCTGTCCCCATCCCACCCTGTCCCTCTGTCCTCATCCCACCCTGTCCCCCTGTCCTCATCCCACCCTGTCCCCCTGTCCTCATCCCACCCTGTCCCCCTGTCCTCATCCCACCCTGTCCCCCTGTCCACGTCCCACCCTGTCCCCCTGTCCACATCCCACCCTGTCCCCCTTTCCTCATCCCACCCTGTTCCCCTTTCCTCATCCCACCCTGTCCCCCTGTCCTCATCCCACCCTGTCCCCCTGTCCTCATCCCACCCTGTCCCCCTGTCCCCATCCCACCCTGTCCCTCTGTCCCCATCCCACCCTGTCCCTCTGTCCCCATCCCACCCTGTCTCCATCCCAACCTGTCTCCCTGTCCTCATCCCACCCTGTCCCTCTGTCCTCCTCCCATGAAAATGACAGGGCGTGTCTTAAAATGGAAGGGGTGTAGTCTTGACAGGAAGGGGTGCGTCATATATAAAGTAGGGGGTGCGCGAGTTTAGTCAGGCCTAGGGCAGCACAAAACCTAAATACACCACTGGGTCTAGGGAAGGAGTGACTGATGATGACATTGATACGAGGGAAGAGGACGCTTTGGCAGCTGCTTTGCCAGTACCCTGAGCCTGGGTGAGAGAGGATGAGGAGGATGAGGAGGGCTTGGTCATCCACTCTACCAAGTCTTCAGCATGATGCGGCTCAACACGTCCAGCTGCCGAAAATAAGGACAAGCGTGTCCCATGGCCACGTGCTGATGACGATGTCCACGACCAGCACTGTTGTCTCTAGACACAGAGCCTGCTTGCCCTCTTTTATTGGCTCGTGACTGTCTGCCTCTCCTTGTTGGCCTTCCAGACATAGCAATGGCCTGCAGGGAGATGGGAAAACCAGCAATTGGGTAGTGTATATTGTGCTGGAGGCACACGACACACACTAACTCCTGCAGATGCCTGTATTAGAGAACACCAGCAATAAAGGGTAGATACAGGTGTATACTGTGCTGTGCTGGAGGCACACAACACCCACTAACTCCTGCTGATGTCTTTTTTAGAGAACACCAGCAAAAAAGGGTAGATACAGGTGTATACTGTGCTGGAGGCACACAACACCCACTAACTCCTGCAGATGCCTCTATTAGAGAACAGCAATAACGGGTATATACAGGTGTATACTGTGCTGGGGCACACAACGCCCACTAACTCCTGCAGATGTCTGTATTAGAGAACAGCAATAAAGTGTAGATACAGGTGTATACTGTGCTGGAGGCACACAACACCCACTAACTCCTGCAGATGCCTGAGAAAAGAACACACTGTCCCTGCCTATCTAGCTTAGAGAACAGCAATAAAGGGTAGATACAGGTGTATACTGTGCTGGGGCACACAACAGCCACTAACTCCTGCAGATGCCTGTATTAGAGAACAGCAATAAAGTGTAGATACAGGTGTATACTGTGCTGGAGGCACACAACACCCACTAACTCCTGCAGATGGCTGAGAAAAGAACACACTGTAGAACACACTATCCCTGCCTATCTAGCTCTTTCCCTGCACGCCGGAACACACTACACAAGGCGGGCTTATATAGTGTGGGGCGTGTACTAAACCCCCTGAGCTATAATTGGCCACAGGCATCCTGCCTGTGGCCAATTATGGCTCTCCTCGCTGCCGGCGCTGTGATTGGCCAAGCATGCGGGGTCACAGTGCATGCTTGGCCAATCACAGCGCCGGCAATGCAGTGCGATGGCGCAGTGCATTGTGGGCCGTTCGCGTCACACGAATTTGACGCGAACGGTCCACAAAGATCTGGTTTTGCCGAAAAGGCGAACAGGCGATGTTCGAGTCGAACATGCGTTCGACTCGAACACCGAGCTCATCCCTACATAGAAGTATTCCACATTATCAAAAATAATAATTTTTAATAAAATATAGTGTGTGTGGAATACATCCATGTGGAGTCTGGAAAGTTCCTGGCATAGTTAAGATTTTTACTTTCTCTTTTGGTAAACCTGCAGTGCAAGGTGCACAACAGGTTTACAGCACAGAATTATACAGTTTGGAAGGCAGAACAGGAGACTCACAGGGGGAGAAGCAGTCTGTCATCCGTCCTCTTATCTTCATTCTGCTCTGGGGTGAGTCCTGATGTCTGCTAGGCAGGAGGAAGCAGTGATTGGGCTGCAGTCAGTGTAGGGTTGTCTCGCTTGCTCCATCCACCTGTAGAGGAGCTCTGTTAAATCCCTGATCCAGCCTGAGAGGAGCCTGTGCCTGGGAGAATGTGTGTTTCTCCTGTATGGATAGGGGGTGTGCTGCTGCCATAGAAAAGAAGCCGTCTAGGAATAGATATGGGTGCATCCTCCTCCTTACTTCTTTTAGACAGGCTTTATTACCAACAGAGACTGGGGCACAGCGTGATGTTGCGGTCTCTGTACACAGGTTCTTCAGCTGCCTCCCCCTTGTCTGGACTCACGCGCGGCTCCCTCCTGCACTGTACTGAGTAGCCGGGCTAGGCTGAGTCCCCGGCCGAAGTCTGGATCCCCTGCACTCAGCATTAGTGCGGGACGGGCTCACACTGCGCAGCTAGGAGTGAGACAGCAGGAAAAGGGGGACACACAATCATCCACCGAGCAGACGTGTCACTCTCGTGCAGTGCGATCTGAATGATGTGTCCGGGTCTGGTGTAGAAGAAAACCCGTACACATCATTCAAAAACCGGACTGTCCGGGAGAAACCCATACGGGTGGCAACCCTAGCTAACGCCCCATAATGTTTGCTGTTTGGTGAACACCCAATGTTCGAGTCAAACTTACTTTTGACTCAAACATTGGGCCTATCCCTATATGTAACCACACTGCACCCCACCTACACACAGCTGCATGGTTATGTGGTGGGATATCTGGATGCCTGGTCATGCAGAGGAACGATGGAATGACCATCTTAAAGCCTTAAAGCGGAGTTCCACCCTAAAAATGTACTTTCTATTAACAGCTTGCCTTTAATGTAAAAAAAAAAAAGTTTTACTCACTTCTATCTGGCTGTTACTAGGCAGAGTTCATAATCTGCCTAGTTCTTGGTCCTAGGTGGTTCAACTTCCTGTCCTAAGACCCCATTGCCTCCTGGGAAATGATGACACTCATTTCCCAGGAGTCTGGGCATTGCTGTGCCTAAAAAATCGCCCAACATGCACCTCTCCCTGAAAACCAGGAAGAAAAAGGAACTGGGCTTCACATGCCCACACATATGATCGATACGGCCACAACATGAGCTGGAGGATATGAGGCAATGATTTCTGGAACGATTGGAGAAATATTAATATGTTTTAGGGACTATTTAATGTGATTAATTTTAGCTTGCAAATTTTTTTTTTTAATTATGCCTGGAACCCCGCTTTAAGAGAGGACATGGATAATGAGCTATGGAACACTTGGACGTGGCAGATAAGTGCCAAATTTGTTTGAATATATGAGCATACCAATGGAAAGACTCATGAAGTGCATTCTCTTAAACAAAATAACGTGGATTATAAACTCATCTGGCTTGTTGTAGTTTAAATCTGAGGATTTGCCTTCTTATGGATATACAGGCTCTCTTTATGCCAAGAGTCTTCCATTATACAAGCATACAATATCAATTTCAGTCTTATGCATGGCTTTATATGAGAACCAATCTGATTCAGAGTATATAAGTATGGATTAACCAGTATCCTTATTTGAGAAGATCAGTCCATGCTATATGGTTACCTACTTCAGAAACATTGCATGTGCTTCAACCTGGCTTATAGGCCAAGCTTTGATTTGTCTTGTTTTGGGGACATCTTATGTGCTTATAAAGCCTCTATAAACAGCTTTATACCATTATCTGGGTGCTGGGAATCGAGCTGTATATATGGTGGCCTTTATACACACGATCGGACATTCCGACAACAAAACCGTGGATTTTTTTCCGAGGAATGTTCGCTCAAACTTGTTTTGCATACACACAGTCACACAAAAGTTGTCGTAAATTGCGAACGTCAAGAACGCGGTGATGTATATCACTATGACGAGCCGAGAAAAATGAAGTTCAATGATTCCGAGCATGCGTCAAATTTTTGTGCGTCAAATTGTGTACACACGGTTGGAATTTCCGACAACAAGTTTTGTTGTCGAAAATTTGAGAACCAGCTCTCAAATTTTTGTTGTCGGAAATTCCGACAGCAAATGTCCGATGGAGCCTACACACAGTCGGAATTTCCGACCAAAAGCTCACATCGAACATTTGTTTTTGGAAATTCCGAGCGTATGTATGCGGCATTAGTCTTCCCAACCTTTATGTCTACTCTAGAGGGATGTAGATGAGTTTACATAAACTTTAAAGTTTGTTATAATTATTATAATTATACAGGATTTACACAGATAAGCCATAACATTATGACCACTGACAGGTAAAGTGAATAATATTGTATATCTTGATACAATGGGATCTGAAAGTGGGTGGGATAAACAGTATTGGGCAGCAAGTGAACATGTTGTCCCTGACGTTGATGTGTTGAAAGCAAAAAGAATGGGAAAGAGTAATGCCGCGTACACACGACCGTTTTTCATGACGAGAAAAATGCAATTTTGTTATTTGGTCATTAAATACGATTGTGTGTGGGCTGCACAGCATTTTTTGCAACGTGAAAAATGACCATTAAAAATTTGGAACATGCTCTATTTTTTCTCGTCATTTTTCTCATCATGAAAAATGGTCGTGTGTAGGCTTTAACAACGTGAAAAAAAAACGCGCATGCTCAGAAGCAAGTGATGAGACAGGAGCGCTCGTTCTGGTAAAACTAGCGTTCGTAATGGAGATAGCACATTCGTCGCGCTATAATGGACTGAAAAGCACGAGGCTGAAAAGCGCAAATCGTCTCTCACCAAACTTTACTAACACGAGGATCAGCAAAAGTAGTCCAAAGGGTGGCGCCATCCGAATGGAACTTCCCCTTTATAGTGCCGTTGTACGTTTTGTATGTCACCGCGCTTTGTTCTAGCGTTTTTTTTCATGATAGTGTGTAGGCAAGGCAGGCTTGAGAAAAATCACGTCGAGAAAAACGTTGTTTTTTCAATGACATTAAAAACGGTTGTGTGTACGCGGCATAAGGATTTGAATTACTTTGATGAGGGCCAAATTGTAACAACTAAACAAATGGGTCAGAGCAACTCCAAAATTGCAGCCGTTGTGGGATGTTCCCGGTCTGCAGTGGTCAGGACTGACCAATAATTGGCCCAAGGAAGGAAAAGCGGCAAAGCAGTGACAGGGTCATGGGCGGCCAAGGCACATAGTTGCATGTGGTCTATGTAGTCTGATCTAATAGAAAAGCTACTGTAGCTCAGATTGCTGAAAGAGTTAATGCTGGTTCCAATAGAAAGGTGTCAGAACACACAGTGCATCACAGTTTGTTGTGTATGGGGCTGCAAACAATGGTATATATACTGGAATTTGTATTTATTTATTTTTGTACTAGTAAGTAACAACAGCGATCAGCGACTCATAGCGGGACTGTGATAGTGCGGCGGACAATCTGACACTAACTGACACTTTTGGCACTTTGTGGGAACCAGTGACTCTAATACAGTGATCAGTGCTAAAAATATACACTTTCACTGTACTAATGACACTGGCTGGGAAGGGGTTAAACATCT
This sequence comes from Rana muscosa, assembly GCA_029206835.1. Lineage (NCBI taxonomy): Eukaryota > Metazoa > Chordata > Amphibia > Anura > Ranidae > Rana > Rana muscosa. Next base: position 365,879,343 of record CM055125.1, read on the forward strand.
AGGGTGATCAAAGGGTTAAATGTGTGCCTAGCCAGTGTTTTTGTGTGTACTATGTGGTGCTTTTACTAAGGGATGCGCTTGATTTTTTTCCCTGCCTTGCAGGAAAACAAAATTCAGCACATCCCTGCTGACAGGACAGTGCTCTGCCTTGTTTACATAGGCAGAGCTCTGTTCTGTGTTTCTCCTCACCGACCAGCGGGTGCTGACGGACATCCATTGGCCGGCACTCGCTGATTGGCTTGTGCTATGTTGTCTAATAGGGATGAGCTTTATGTTCGGGTCGAACACGCATTAGACATGAACACTGGCTGTTCGCCCGTTCGTCAAAAAACGAACATCATGGGGCATTCGTGCCAAATTCGAGCGGCGCAGAACGCCCCATAATTCACTGCGACATCGCAGTGCATAGCTGTATGATGATTGGCCAAAGCATGCACTATGACCCGCATGCTTTGGCCAATCCCAGCGCCGTCAGCAAAGAAATCCATAATTGGCCAAATGGCTCAGGGGGACTAAGTCCACGCCCCACACTATATAAGGCCGTCTGCATATCGGCCCTGTGTAGTGTGTTGCTGGCGTGGACTGAGAGAGAGTGTCATTTAGATTGAGCAGGCAGGCAGGTTATTCAGTTAGCTGCAGTGTATTTAGTAATTATATATATATATATATATATATATACACACATACACACACACTGTATCCAGTGTAGCTAGATCTGACTGCAGGCCGTTTTCAGTGATTTTCAGTGGGTAGACTCTGCCTCCTTTTGCGAATTTGTGGAATGTGTGGTACCTCAGTGGCAGGTTCCCAAACGACATTTCTGTTCACGGAAGTCCATTCCGGCTCTCTACCGGCATGTGGAAGGCAATGTCTTGGCCTCGTTGGACAGGGCGGTCAGCAGTAAGGTGCATATTACCGTTGAGTCATGGTCCAGCAGGCACGTTACCTTTCTTTCACTGGGTAACTCTGCTGGAAGCTGGGAAGGATGCAGGACAGGGTACAGAATTGTTGGAGCTTGTTCCACCACTACGCATCCAAAATGCTAGTAGTGGTGATTCTGACACACCTCTCTCCTCCACCCCCTCCTCTTCTTCCTCTATGGCCTCTTCCTCTGCAGATTTGTCTTCTGAACCAGCGGTGCTCCACAGGCTTTCAAGGGGCTACGCAAGCACTCAGGCAAAAAGATGCCATGCGGTGCTTGAGTTGGTCTGCTTAGGGGACAGGAGCCACACTGGGGCAGAGATTCTGTTAGCTCTGCAGGGGCAGACTCAAAGGTGGCTGATGCCACGCCAGCTTTAGCCAGGAATGGTTGTATGCGACAATTGCACCAACCTCCTCTCCGCCCTCCGACAGGGACACTTGACCCATGTTCCCTGTTTGGCTCATGTCCTTAATATGGTGGTGCAGCGGTTCTTGTGCAGGTACCAGGGCTTACAGGATCTCCTGAGGCAGGCCAGGAAAGTCTGTGGTCATTTCCGACGGTCATATAATGCCAGTGGTCGGCTGGCTGACCTTCAAAGGGAATGCAACCTGCCCAAGAACCGCCTCATTTGTGACATACCCACCAGGTGGAACTCAATGTTGGCAATGCTGCAGCGTCTGCACATGCAGCAGAGGGCCATCAATGAGTACCTGTGTGAGTATGGCACCAGGACAGGGTCAGGGGAGCTTGACTTTTTTTTTGCCACGCCAGTGGCTATAGATCAAGGATGTATGCACTGTCCTGTCACTATTTAAGGAGGCCACGAGGATGGTGAGCAGTGACAGTGCATGCATCAGTGATACTGTCCCTTTTGTCTTCCTGTTGGAGCATACACTATGTGGAATAATGGACATGGCACTTGAGGCAGAACAGCGGGAGGAAGAGGAGGACTTCCTTACCTCTCCAGATAGTATTCCTGCGGGCCTGCTGATCACACAGGAAGAGGAGGAGGATGAGGAGGAGGATTGTGTCAGCATGGAGGTGGAGGATAACACTCAGCATCATTGTTTTCAGTCCCCAGTAACCCATGGAGTTGTACGTGGCTGGGAGGAGGTGGCTGCGGATCATGTGATCCTTAGTGAATCAGAGGACTCCGGATCGAATGCCTCAGCAAACCTACGCTGCATGGCCTCCCTGATCCTGCAAAAGGACCCTAGGATTCGTGGTATCAAGGAGAGGGATCATTACTGGCTGGCAACCCTTCTTGATCCACGTTACAAGGGTAAGGTTGCAGAACTTATCCAGTCTTCGCAGAGGGAGAAGAGGATGAAGCATCTTTGGGAGGCCTTGCAGAAAGGTTTGTGTAATGCGTTTCCAGAGGTTACAATTTCCTGGTGCTGGACAACGTGTTGCTGAGGCTTCATTCAGTCACAGAAAGAGCGGTGGAGAAGGTGGCCGTCTGACTGATGCCTTCAGACAATACTTCAGTCCGCAGCCCCAAGGTCTGATCGGTTCCAGCAACCATCGCCAGCGTCTGAGTTATATGGTGCAGGAATACCTAGGGGCAAGATCAGACTTGGAGACCTTTTCAACAGAAAATCCACTGGGTTACTGGGTCTTGAGGATGGACCACTGGCCAGAGCTTGCACAATATGCAATTGAGCTACTGGCCTGTCCTGCATCCAGCGTTCTTTCGGAACGCACATTCAGTGCTGCTGGAGGCTTTGTAACCGATCACAGAGTGCGCCTGTCCACAGACTCTGTTGATCGGCTCACATTTATAAAAATGAATCAGTCTTGGATCACCAGCTACCAAGCACCTGATGCTGATGTAACCAATTGATTTTTCTATGGATGTGGGATCCCTTGAAGACTGTCTATGCTGAGTGACTATCCTATTATGCTGAGTGACTATCCTATTCCTCCTCAATGTTCATGTTGATAGCTTCTAAGAATATTTTTGTTTCAGAGCACCACCACCACTGCCTAAGGCCCAATTTTTGTGCCCCTGTTTAACAGGGGCGGGTAATTAAAAATGTTCCTGTAATATTTCACAGCAGGGCTTGTTCCTGTGCCCAACTAGAGTATCTGTGAGGGGTTGCAGTGTTTTGGCACCACCACCACTGCCTAAGGCCCAATTTCTGTGCCCCTGTTTAACAGGGGCGTGTAATTACAATTTTTGCTGTAATATTTCACAGCACGGCTCGTTCCTACGCTCAACTAGAGTATCTGTGAGGGGTTGCAGTGTTGTGGCACCACCACTGCCTAAGGCCCAATTTTTCTGCCTCGTTTAACAGGGGCGTGTAATTAAAATTTTTGCTGTACATTTTGCAGAAAAAAGCGTCGCACGAAGCAGAAAAATGGGCGTGGTTTACGCGGGTAGTGGGAGTGGCTTAAATGGGCGTGTCTCAAAGGGTGTGTGGTTAGTGTCTGAGATGAATGAGGGATGGAGGGAGAAAGAAAGAGAGAAAGAAAGAGGGAGGGAAGGAGAGAGAGAAGGAAGGATGGAGGGACAGCAGGCCCAGATCCTACACCACCACAATAGAAATATGTGTATTCCAGAGTTTAACAATCAGCAGATAAAGATACTACAAACATCTGGTGTTAGCTCTTCAATTATCCTGGCACCATGGTTGTTATGGTGTCAGGAGGACTGAAGTGCATTATTTCTATTATTACATTTTAATATAAAATGAAATCATGCAACTCACCATAATGCAGAATCAGTGTTAGCCCAGAGTGGGTCACCTGCCACCAGATGCCATCAGGCGTCCCCAGCGGAGTCCCCCCTTACATCAGGCGTCCCCAGCGGAGTCCCCCCTTACATCAGGCGTCCCCAGCGGAGTCACCCCTTACATCAGGCGTCCCCAGCGGAGTCACCCCTTACATCAGGCGTTTCCTGTCTCGGCCGCAATTACGGTTTTCCCTTCCCCGGGGGGGGGGGGGGAACAAAATAGAGGCAGAGCCGAGCGCGTGGCTGCAAAAAAAATGAAGCTGTGGCGCCAGCCAAAACACAGATGTAGTACAATAGAAGATAAAGCTGCTGCGGCGCCGCCCACCCCCCGCAGCAGCTTTATTTTCTATTGTACTACATCCGTGTTTTGGTGTTCTTTAAAATGGCGGCCGGCCATGGACCTCTAGCGGCGGCGGCCAAAATCGCGGAAACCGGGAAAAAACGGATTTGCCAGGACATTTCCCAGGACAAAATAAATCCGGGAAAAGGGTTTGAATCCCGGGAATGTCCCAGCCAATCCGTGACTGTTGGCAACTATGCTCTTCTTCCTTATTTTATTTTTTTTCTCTCCCCTGCCCTCCTCTCACTTCTCTTTCTCTTCTTCTTTAATCCCCTTCCCCCTATCTCCCCTTCCTTTTCCCTCTCTCTGTGTTTCTGGGGCCTCAGTTTTAAACAGGATCCTCTGTTAATTTCGGGTCTGTACCCCTGAGTGGACGTAGATGTACCATTTTCTGTATAAAGCTACTGTACTGTACTATGTTTACTTGATAAACTGGCTGTATTGCCTGTTTTGTTTTTTTTTGTACTGTATACCATCCTTCAATAAAGCACTCCTGATTGTTAAAAAAATCTTTCAGAGCAGGGCTCGTTCCTGCGCTCAACTAGGGTATCTGTGAGGGGTTGCAGTGTTGTGGCACCAGCACCACTGCCTAAGGCCCAATTTTTCTGCCCCTGTTTAATAGGGGCACGTAATTACAATTTTTGATCTAATATTTCTCAGCAGGGCCCGTTCCTGCGCTCAACAAGAGTTACTGTGAGGGCTTACAGTGTTCTGGTACCACCAACACCTAAGGCCCAATTTTCTGCAGAGTATGGCAGCACAGTGGTGTAGTGGTTAGCACTCTCACCTAGCAGTAAAAAGGGTCGCTGGTTTGAATCCCAACTACAACACTACCTGCCTGGAGTTTGCATGTTCTCCCTGTGCCTGCATGGGTTTCCTCTGGGTACTCCAGTTTCCTCCCACACTCCAAAGACATGCTGGTAGGTTAATTGACTTCTGTCCAAAATTGGCCCTAGTATGTGGCTGTGTGTAGGGGGCCTTGGATTGTGGGCTCCTTGAGGGTAGGGACTGATGTGGGTGTGTGATGTGTGTCTGGAGCTCTGTGTAGGTTGACAGAGCGATATGGGTACCTTAACTAAAAAAAAAATAATAATATAATGAGACGCTATGTACAGGGATAGGGAGAATTGTAGACATGCACCCACACTCACTCAGGTTGAACTGGATGGTAGACTTGTGCACAACAGAAAAATTCATTCCGTTTCGGTTCGTTTCTTTCCGGTCCTGTTGATTCGTAATCATTCGTAATTTTGCTAGACGGGATTTTTCGTGTTCGGACTCATTCGTATTTTTGCAAGCGACATTTTTCGTTGAATTTTTTGTTGCTTTATAATTCGTACTTTCGGTAGAGTACGTTGTTTTTCGTTGATTCTGGACACAACTCCTACTTTCGTAACTTTTTTTGGGTTCGTACTTTCGGTAGAGTACGTTGTTTTTCGTTGATTCTGGACACAACTCCTACTTTCGTAACTTTTTTTGGGTTCGTTGATTCGTAATTTTCCGTGTCTCTCTCACAACGACGCTGCCTATTATGCCTAATGTGCTTCGAATGGATTTGTACTTTTCTAAATACATTGCGGTTATTTGTAACGATTCGAAATCTCGTATTTTACTTTCGTTTTTAACATGCGGCTATAGGCTCCGCCCCTGTACACCATTTTGAGAGGGTTCAGCACGGTGAGGGAGAAGCAGAGAGCAGAGCAGAGTGTTATTGTGCTTCGAATGGATTCGAAATCTCGTATTTTACTTTCGTTTTTTACATGCGGCTATAACCTCCGCCCCTGTACACCATTTTGAGAGGGAGTTCAGCACGGTGTGGGAGAAGCAGAGAGCAGAGCAGAGTGAGTGTTATTGTGCTTCGTATGGATTCGTACATTCGTAACTTTTTCATAACGAATTATGCCGAAGACATTCGGGCATTCGCTATTTGCGGTATAATTTATTTCGGATTCGGTCTTATTCGTAATTGCTTTGTTCGGAAATTCGAATGCTTCCGAATGTCCGAAAGTTGCTAAATTCGGACGAATTTCAATTCGTTACGAAACGAATTGCACAAGCCTACTGGATGGACTGGTGTCTTTATTCAACCTTACTAACTATGTAACTATATATAGGGCAGGCCATATAGCATATACAGGCGGTCCACTACTTTCAAACATCCGACTTACAAACGGAAGGAGACAACAGGAAGTGAGAGGAAATCTACCCCTAGGAAGGGAAATTCTCTCCTGTAAGAGTTAATATGGGAAAAAGGTGTCTCCACTGATGCTTTATCACCAATCCTTGTTTCCCTAAAAACCCAACATTTTCAAAATCCAATTGTCATTGGGACAGAAAGTGAGGTGAAATCTTCTGAACAGGGGCACAGACAGCAAAACAAATGTTACAGGGGTGATCATTGTGCACTGTTTTTTGTCACATTGGGCATTATATACTTTGGGATACTAATTTATGTTACAGACATTGTTCACGATTGTGGTTGTATGCCATTCATATTGTTCCCAAGGTTTTTTCACTTAGTTGTGATACCCAACTCTAGGGTTAGCGCAACCATACTTTTTTCATACAGGGGTGATAACCCTTCCCTATGTTATCCAAAAAGCTTAAAATTTGATTTTTGGAGCTACACTTAAAAAATGTACCTGTTCCAAATTACAAACAGATTCAACTTAAGAACAAACCTACAGTCCCCATCTTGTTTGTAACCTCGGGGCCGCCTGTATTCTGCTGTTCAGAGTATATAGGGCCTGGGGGCCCCACGCCTTTTATTTTTTTTAATTTGGGTGTGAGGTTCCCCTTAATATCCATACCAGACCCAAAGGGCCTGGTAATGGGCTGGGGGGGGGGACCCATGCAGTTTTTCTCAATAATTTTCATCTACATTGCCGGGACCTGACATTACATTACAGCCGCAAGCAGTTTTATATGACTTTTATTCCTTTAGAAATGTCATTTTGTGCAGGGACAGTTCTAAACATGGGAAAAATATGCCACATTACAGGCATACTTTAGACACCCCCCAGGTACGATATTTAAAGGAATATTTCACTTTTATTTTTTCACTTTAAGCATTATTAAAATCACTGCTCCCGAAAAAACTGCAGTTTTTAAAAAGTTTTTTTGCATTGATACATGTCCCCTGGGGCAGAACCCGGGTCCCCAAACACTTTTTATGACAATAACTTGCATATTAGCCTTTAAAATTACGGTAGCACTTTTGATTTTTCACTTTCGGTTCATAGACTTTAACGGTGTTCGAATGTTCGTGCAAACTTTTTGTCCGTTTGCATGTTCTGCCGCTAACAGAACCGGGGGGTGTTCGGCTCATCCCTATTGTCTAATCACAGCACAGCCGCAGTAGCAGCAGCGCGTGTGCGCCCCCTACCCTGAGGTGCCGGATTATGTACTAGGTAAGTGATCCAGAACAGAAAAGCCACTCTGCCACCATACTTATACATGAGGCGGTCGGCTGGTGGTTAACCACCCGAACTTTACCACCCTGCCCCCGGGATCATTCGTGGCAGGGAGGTTTTACCTCTGGCTCTCAAAGTTTCTGCTGTTTACCACAGTCCCAGGCTTCCCAGAGAAACTGGAGACCCTGGGGACCACTGGGAACATGAGTGTCACGATCAGGCATCGGACTTGAAGGCCAATTGCAATAGCAGTGGCAGGACAGGCAGTCACTTCTGGCAGATGACACAGGCTCACCTGAGGTGCGGAGTCTAAGTACTAGCTGATTTTTCCCAGAGCTCCGGATGGTGGAGATGGATTTAGCTACAAGCTAGTACCAGGTCGTGGTCCTCAAGTTTGCCCCACCAGGGTGTGAGCAAGCCGGGGTCCAATAGCGGATAACAGACAGCGTGGTCAGAAAACAAGCCAAGGGATCAATCACGAGTAGTTGCAGGTTGGGATCAAGCAGTAGAGTAGTCAAAGAACAGGCCGAGGGTCAAACATGGGTGGTTGCAGATTGGGATCAGACAGTAGAGAAGTCCAGGAACAAGCCAAGGGTCAATCACGAGTGGTTGTAGGTACAGATGGCAGCAGGAAAGACACCAGCAAGTCACCGGCAGGGAAGGCACAATAACCTGACAAAGAGGAAGTGCTGAGACAAGGCTTTTATAGGAAGTTCATGGGAGCAGCAAGGAGTTCAAGGTTCAACAGTAATCAAGACTCAAGGCAGGGTTGTCCATTGGATCAAGTTTGTCAAGCAGATCAGGCGGGGAGCTGTCCAGCATCCCAGATAGCTCAGTGGGAAGAGTCAATGCCAGACACAGATGAGGTCCCTGGTTCAAGCCCAGGTCCTGACAGGGAGACCCTGGGAACCAGTGGGAACGGGAGACCGTGAGAACCAGGGCACATGGGCTCCACTAAAGGAGCCCAGGTGCTCCTTTAGAGCCCCATACCTGAAAGCCCTTCACAAGCTCTAAAAATGAATACCAGGCTCGCAGCTGCAGCAGCGGGGAGCTTGCTTTAACCCCTTAAATACCAGGACGTTTATAAATGTGCAGCAGTACCCCGTAGGAGCTGCTGGGTATTGTGGTCCGTCTGTCACCCTGCCCCAGCCAGGCACACACTTGTCATTCATCCAGAGACATGAAAGCAGTCCTTGCGCTTTGTTTTTTATGTTTTATTAAGGGAGATTGAACTTGGATAGGGATGGGGACTTATGAGATACTCATGGAATCAAACATCAACGATTGGGACTTTTATATACATCACAGTATATACACTACTCTTCTCCTCCTGCACATCGCTTCCTTTCTAATCATCACTCCAGACTAGCTAGCACTGATTTGGTAGGCCTGACACTGGCTCAGCCAGGCCTAAAGCAAGTGGCCTTTACAGGCAGGGATCGCGGACCCCTTCGGTGTAGCAAAATATTGAAAAATCCCAGTGCTAGCTGTCCCTGTGGCTACTGCTCCCAGTACCACCTCTTCAGGCACTGCCAGACCTCCTGGCTACAGCTGCCCCTTTCCACTGCCCGTGCCACCACCATCCTCCAGACTAGCTCTGCACCCATCCCAGACTGCTCCACATCAGTCCTCCCAGGCGTGCCTCCCAGTCCTCCCGATTGTGTAACACTTACCAGCCCTCCTGGCTGTAGCTGTGGAACTCCTGGAGACTTGCCTGGCAGTATTCTCCCACTGTCCTCTCCTTCTCCTCCTGTGCCTCCTGTCCACGACACCTCTATGTTTTCTTGGAGAGCCCCATCCGCACCCGAGCCCAAGCCCAAGGTCACCCCTCCCCCAGACTGGGGAGTGCCCTCAAAGCCTAACACTCCATTTCCATTCTTCCTCCCGATCAACTCCTCCCCAGCTGGGCTGACCCTGGGTATTTAAGGAGGCCTGCCCCCTGCCAATCCAAGTTGGGGATTGGTCAGGACTCACTAGAATACCCCAGGTGGCTTCACCTCCCCTCTAGCCTCTCCTTCTAGAAAGCACTAGAAGATTCTAGAAAGAAGTAGGTGTGAGTCACCCAGCACTTACTCTGAGCCACTCCCAACCCAGATCACAAAACATACCCAGGCTTGGCTACCAAGCCTGGAAATGTACCTGTTCTAAGAGAAAAAAAAAACACTTTACTCTCCTAGCATGCTAGAAGGTGCTACAAATGTCTATAAAAAAGAAGATCATTAGTTTAAACACATACTTTGGGCCAGCTTGGCTCAAACGAATTATCCAGATGAGATTTCCATGTGGCCGATGGTGAACCTCTAATTCACTGTTGTAGTATATGCTACAAACAGTAAGATGGATCCTTTTTTGACGGGTGCTGAATTGACTTCCCCTCGGTGTACTAAACATTGAGAGTCGCTCGCTCCTACACCTTCAACACTTTCTATTTTTCTCAATGAATACAAGGCGTTCTCTTAATGGTGAAGGTAGAGAGGGATGGAGGATTTTGGCCAATCATGAACACCTTGTATTCATTGAAAAAAAAAAAAACGAAAAAGAAAGTGGGTGACACACGCATGTCCATGGATGGCTGAGGTTTCTGTGCTAAGAGTGGACTGAGACGTGGTCCTAGCACAGTGACTGAGCTGTCATGGACAGCTCCTGATTTCTAGTAATGATCGGAAGCTGGCTCCAGATCAGGAGCTGGACAATCACAGTGGTCACGTGATCGGGCAGTCCTTCCCACCCCCGGAGTGTAAAGATCCAGTTAAAGAGACATCGGGGCTGGTTGTGAAGGGGTTAATATACCAGGAGAGAGTACCGGTAAATAAGAGAAGTTCATTAAAGTGACACTAAACAATATCCTTTTTCTTTAAAATAATCAATACACATCCACTACTTAATGGCCTTGTAGTCTATTTTTTATGAAATCCTTTGTTACTGTGCCTCCTTGCAATGTCCTCCATGCGCTTCCGAACCTCTCCTTTTCCTGCCTCATTTCCATTTACTTTTTTAAATCAGAAAAGAAGTTTATTGAAAAACCAAACAAATATACAATCCGTCACAAATCATGTTCAGCAAGAAGTCCAAGTACATAGTATGCATTAATTTCCTATAATACAATGACATTTGTAGGAGAATATCTGCCTGTATATGAGCATTAACATGTCAAAGAGCAGTATTGCATCACAGTGTTAAACATCAAAGTGCAATAAATTGGACTGACTGTCCTGGATCATCAAAAATAGTGGAGAAACAAGCTGAACAGCAGTGAATAGAAAGTATAGGGACAAACTGCTGCAACCCTAATGGATGCAAAATCCTATCACTAATAAACTATACATTAAATGATCAGAAGGAGCCACCATGACCTATCCGTAAACCCCATGAAAAGCAATGGGGACATTTCCATTTACTTTAAACAAGCAGTGCATGTTAGTTGCGGTCATGTGCACTGCTCTGTGCACACTACACATCCCATAATCCAGTGGTTTCCAAACTGTGGCCCAGGGGCCGGATGCAGCTCTTTGTTTGCCTTTATCTGGTCATTGGAGCACTATTCCTCCCACTGGTACAAGGCACTGGCCCTACCACTGACACCAACAGTGTGACATAATTTCTTGTAATGAAACCAATGATGGGGAACTATTCCTCCCACTGACACCAATGATGGGGCACTATTCCTCCCACTTACACCAATGATGGGGCACTATTCCTCCCACTGATATCAATGATGGGGCACTATTCCTCCCACTGACACCAATGATAGGGCACTATTTCTTCCACCAATGATGGGGCACTATTCCTCCCACTGATACCAATGATGGGGCACTATTCTTCCCACTGATATCGATGATGGGGCACTATTCCTCTCACTGGCACCAATGATGGGGCACGATTCCTCCCACTGACACCAATGAGAGGGCACTATTCTTCCCACTGATATCAATGATGGGGCACTATTCATACCACTGATACAAATGATGGGGCACTATTCCTCTCCCTGGCAGCAATGATGGGGCACTATTCCTCCCACTGACACCAATGATAGGGCACTATTTCTTCCACTGACACCAATGATAGGGCACTATTTCTTCCACTGACACCAATGAAAGGGCAATATTCTTTCCACTGATATCAATGATGTGGCACTATTCCTCCCACTGACACCAATGACGGGGAACTATTCTTCCCACTGATATCAATGATGGGGCACTATTCCTCCCACTGACACCAATTATGGGGCACTATTCCTCTCACTGGCACCAATGAGGGGGTTCTATTGTTCCCACTATTACCAATGATGGGGCACTATTCCTCTCACTGATACCAATGATGGGCCACTATTGTTCCCACTATTACCAATGATGGGGCATTATTCCTCCCACTGATACAATGATGGGGCACTATTGTTCCCACTATTACTAATGATGGGGCACTATTCCTCCCACTAATACCAATGATGGGGCATTCTTTACTCCTACTCAAAGTCTGAAGAGCAGTAAATGGGTCTTTTATTTAGAAAGTCTGGAGACCCCCCGCCATAGTCCAACGTTACTAGTCCATCTCGAGAGTGAGTTCCATACAGTGTGCCCATGGAGAATGAACACAGCCACCCTCTAACAGGAAGTCAGATCACGGCAGCCAAAATTCGGGAGATTTGGAGTTAATAATACATACTTGAATATTTTTTATTTTATTTTAAACCAGAGTTTATTGTCACTTTAATAAGGTTTACAGGCACTTTAAGGGATGCCCATGAACTAATAGCTATCACTGATATTCTAAATCCTTTAGCAGTAATGAAGGCGTACTGTACGTTACAGCGGGAGGAACACAACACTTTAATTGTTAATCAAACTCAGCATTAGATTGGGAATATAGGAGTTCGCTCGGAGTGAAGGAAAACACAGTTGGCGCCCATTAGCTTGGGATAAACCAAAGCGTTCGACGTAAAAACAGTCGAGCTTCGCTATAGCCATAGGATTCAAGTTACGCCGAGATTTTTAATGGCAATTATTCTCCACATGGTCTTTTGTCCAACCTAAGCTTAATGCACTGTTTAAATCCCCCACCAGTCTGAGAAGGGTTTAATTAGGTGTAGCGTGCTTTGTACGTAATTACACAGTGTTTTGGGAGGAATTACCTGGCTGTCTTTGTGGACGAAAGGTGTAAGATTACTTGAAAAGGAATTTCTTGTTTACGGCAACATATCTCCTTTTAATTAAGAGCCAGTCAATCGTGTTTTAGACTGTTTTTTTTTTTTTTTCTCCATTTGCTATAGTTCTTAAGATATGGAGAATCATTTGAGATTTAATGAGTGCTGTCATAGCAGCGGGCAAACAATCTCTTAAGTTGTTGGGAAACGCTGAAAAAGAAATGCGTGTTCAAATGATTAATGTACTAAATAAAGAGGGCTACTTTGTCTCAAGTGATTGTAATGGAGTGACAGGTCCCCTTTGATGTGCTGAGTGTAATGAGCAGGTTTGGGGATCTTTTGGAGCTAATAAGTCATGTAGCCAGAGTTGTGCTGGGTGAAGGCCAATAGGGAGCACATGGGCAAGTCAACCCATCAGTGGCGGCTGGCGCTCAAATTTTTTTTGGGGGGGGGGGGGCTAATAAACTGAAAAAAAAAAAAAACATCAATTGCAGCCACTATGCCCATCAAACGCAGCTACTGTGCCCATCAATGGCCACCACTTTGCCATCTAACGCAGCCACGGTGCCCATCAAACGCAGCCACTGTGCCCATCAAACGCAGCCACTGTGCCTATCAAACGCAGCCACTGTGCCCATCAAACGTAGCCACTGTGCCCATCAAACGTAGCCACTGTGCCATCAAACGTAGCCACTGTGCCATCAAACGTAGCCACTGTGCCATCAATTGCCGCTACTGTGCCCATCAATTGCTGCCAGTGTGCCCATCAATTGCTGCCTCTGTGCCCATCAATTGCTGCCAGTGTGCCCATCAATTGCCGCCAGTGTGCCCATCAATTGCCGCCACTGTGCCCATCAAATTCTGCCAGTGTGCATAACCCCCCCCGCCTGGCACTTACCTTGTCTCGGTGGGGCAGCGGGTCACGGTGGTGTCCTCCACGCTCCTCGATGTCTTCTCCCGTCCTCTCTTCCCATCCTCTGCTATGATTGGAACGCCTGATAGGCATCCAATCACAGCGCCTGTCATTTCAGCCAATCAGGTGACAGGTAACAGACCCGAGCACCTGACTGGCGGAGAGACGGTTCAGTGTTAGGAAAGCGAATATTCATTCGCTTTCCTAACACAAAACTGAGTGAACTGCAAGCGCCCAGCATGGCGCCCGCTGTTCACCTTTTTTGGATGCCTATTAGAGCCTATGGATCTAATCAGGTGCTTCCAAAAAAATACCCCCAATGCATGAATCTATCTATGGTGATAGAGGGGTGGCAGGAGAGAGGGGGCAGCGCCCGTGCGCCCCTTATGCCGCGTACACACGATCGTTATTCATGTCATGGAAAAAAAACAAAGTTTTTCTCGACGTGATTTTTCGTGTTTCCTCTCAAGCCTGCCTTGCATACACACGTTCGTGAAAAAAAATGCTCGAGTAAAACGCAGTGACGTACAACACGTACGACGGCACTATAAAGGGGAAGTTCCATTCGAATGGCGCCACCCTTTGGGACGCTTTTGCTGATCCTCGTGTTAATAAAGTTTGGTGAGAGACGATTCGTGCTTTTCAGTCCGTTACAGCGTGACGAATGTGCTATCTCCATTACGAACGCTAGTTTTACCAGAACGAGCGCTCCCGTCTCATACTTGATTCTGAGCATGCACGTTTTTTTCCCCTCGTTAAATCATACACACAACCGTTTTTCACGACGTTAAAAAGAATGACGTGAAAAACGACGAGAAAAAATAGAGCAGGTTCTAATTTTTTTTCTGACATTTTTCTCGTCGAGAAAAATGCACTGGAGCCCACACACGACCGTTTTTCACGACCATTTTTAAAAATTGAATTTTTCTCGTCATGAAAAACGGTCGTGTGTACGCGGCATTATGGACGCACCGCCCCTGCAACCCATGTGTGCAGCTTGGTCCTGTTACTTAAAGCAGAGTTCCACCCAAAATGGAAAGCTCCACTTGTCTGCCTCCTCCCCCCTCCACTGCCACATTTGGCACCTTTTGGGGGGGAGCGGGTACCTGGTTTTGACAGGTACCAGCACCCACTTCCGGCTCAGCTGGCTGTGGCGAACTGAGCCAGAAGATGCCCCCCCTTTTTCCTCCGCAGCTTTCTGGGACACTTCACAGGTCCCAGAAGACTGTGCCCCATTCACAAAGTGCAGTGTGCTTCACACATGCGCAGTAGGAAACCAGCTGTGAAGCTGCAAGGCTTCACTGCCGGTTTCCCTTGGTCAAGATGGCCGTGCCAGCACCCGATATCCAATTGAAGAATCTGCTTGGGTGATGACACTTCTGGATGCCTGGACAGGTAAGTGCCCTAATATTAAAAGTCAGCAGCTACAGAATTTGTATTTTTTTGGGGGGGGAGCCTGGAGCTTCTCTTTAAGCCTCATGCACACTAGGCATTTAGTCGCGATTCATGAGACACCAGCGTTTAGGTACTGGTGGAAGGTACAGGCGCACAAACCAGCCCTGCTGCAGGCAGCCTGTAAATTTCTATGAGTGCCTTACAGCTGCTGCAGCTAGAAGGAGCTGAATGGTGAACCAAGATGTAATAACGGTTAGGGAAGTATGTGCCCAGGGGTGAATGCTCAGAATGCAGACTGCTTGTGCTTCCGTCATTGGTCCCTGGGCACGTACTGCTCTAAACATTTCTGCTGCTTGGTACATCACGCATAGGGTGACCAGACATCCCTGGTTTCAGGGGACAGTCCCCGGATTGAGGATACTGTCCCCGGACCAAGTCTGTCTCCGGTTTTGTCCCCGGATTGGATTTGAACAGGGGCTAGGGCAATTTCAAAGACAGTCAGTGCAGAATTAAAAAAAATCTGAATTACACACCCCTGTCGCTCCGCCTAGCTTAGGGGGGGGTGTATTTTTTTTCATTATCTGTGCCCCTTTCTGATGATCATGTGCTGGTCGGAGCGGAAGGAATATTTCTTCAGTTTCGGGCGCATGCCCATTTAGCTCCGCTTGCATGTTCTTCTGCCTTGGCTCAAGTCCCGGCCAGCTGACTGCCTGCTTATCTTCTTGCCTTCCCTAATAGGGATGAGCTCGGTGTTCGAGTCGAACATACGTTCGACTCGAACATCGGCTGTTCGATCGTTCGCCGAACAACGAACGATTTGGGCCGTTCGCGCCTAATTCGCGGCCCACAATGCACTACGCCATCGCAGTGTCATCCAGGCGCTGTGATTGGCCAAGCATGCACTGTGACCCCGCATGCTTGGCCAATCACAGCGCCGGCAGCGAGGAGAGCAATGATTGGCCACAGGCAGGATGCCTGTGGCCAATTATTGCTGAGGGTGTTTAGTACACGCCCCACACTATAAAAGGCCGCCAGCACGGCGGCCTAGTGTAGTGTGTTCCAGAGCAGGGAAAGAGAAGCATAGGCAGGGACAGTGACATTTTTTTTCTTGCTTAACCTGGATTCCTTTAGTTTAGGGAAAGAGAAGGATAGGTAGGGAGAGTGTCAGTGTGTTTTACTGTGCGAATCCTTGTTTCTAGGGACAGGGAAGGACAGTGAGGGAAATTCTCATTGTGCTATACTGTGCTAAAGCATTCATCATCAACCATCTTTAAAAAAACATTTTTTATAGGGACAGAAAACTATAGGTAGGGAGAGTGTCAGTGTGTTTTACTGTGCTAATCCTTGTTTGTAGGGACAGGGAAGGACAGTGAGGGAAATTCTCATTGTGCTATACTGTGCTAAAGCATTCATCATCAACCATCTTTAAAAAAACATTTTTTATAGGGACAGAAAACTATAGGTAGGGAGAGTGTCAGTGTGTTTTACTGTGCTGATCCTTGTTTGTAGGGACAGGGAAGGACAGTGAGGGAAATTCTCATTGTGCTATACTGTGCTAAAGCATTCATCATCAACCATCTTTAAAAAAACATTTTTTATAGGGACAGAAAACCATAGGTAGGGAGAGTGTCAGTGTGTTTTACTGTGCTAATCCTTGTTTGTAGGGACAGGGAAGGACAGTGAGGGAAATTCTCATTGTGCTATACTGTGCTAAAGCATTCATCATCAACCATCTTTAAAAAAACATTTTTTATAGGGACAGAAAACTATAGGTAGGGAGAGTGTCAGTGTGTTTTACTGTGCTAATCCTTGTTTGTAGGGACAGGGAAGGACAGTGAGGGAAATTCTCATTGTGCTATACTGTGCTAAAGCATTCATCATCAACCATCTTTAAAAAAACATTTTTTATAGGGACAGAAAACTATAGGTAGGGAGAGTGTCAGTGTGTTTTACTGTGCTAATCCTTGTTTGTAGGGACAGGGAAGGACAGTGAGGGAAATTCTCATTGTGCTATACTGTGCTAAAGCATTCATCATCAACCATCTTTAAAAAAACATTTTTTATAGGGACAGAAAACTATAGGTAGGGAGAGTGTCAGTGTGTTTTACTGTGCTAATCCTTGTTTGTAGGGACAGGGAAGGACAGTGAGGGAAATTCTCATTGTGCTATACTGTGCTAAAGCAATCATCATCAACCATCTTTAAAAAAACATTTTTTATAGGGACAGAAAACTATAGGTAGGGAGAGTGTCAGTGTGTTTTACTGTGCTGATCCTTGTTTGTAGGGACAGGGAAGGACAGTGAGGGAAATTCTCATTGTGCTATACTGTGCTAAAGCATTCATCATCAACCATCTTTAAAAAAAACATTTTTTATAGGGACAGAAAACTATAGGTAGGGAGAGTGTCAGTGTGTTTTACTGTGCTAATCCTTGTTTGTAGGGACAGGGAAGGACAGTGAGGGAAATTCTCATTGTGCTATACTGTGCTAAAGCATTCATCATCAACCATCTTTAAAAAAACATTTTTTATAGGGACAGAAAACTATAGGTAGGGAGAGTGTCAGTGTGTTTTACTGTGCTGATCCTTGTTTGTAGGGACAGGGAAGGACAGTGAGGGAAATTCTCATTGTGCTATACTGTGCTAAAGCATTCATCATCAACCATCTTTAAAAAAACATTTTTTATAGGGACAGAAAACTATAGGTAGGGAGAGTGTCAGTGTGTTTTACTGTGCTAATCCTTGTTTGTAGGGACAGGGAAGGACAGTGAGGGAAATTCTCATTGTGCTATACTGTGCTAAAGCATTCATCATCAACCATCTTTAAAAAAACATTTTTTATAGGGACAGAAAACTATAGGTAGGGAGAGTGTCAGTGTGTTTTACTGTGCTAATCCTTGTTTGTAGGGACAGGGAAGGACAGTGAGGGAAATTCTCATTGTGCTATACTGTGCTAAAGCATTCATCATCAACCATCTTTAAAAAAACATTTTTTATAGGGACAGAAAACTATAGGTAGGGAGAGTGTCAGTGTGTTTTACTGTGCTAATCCTTGTTTGTAGGGACAGGGAAGGACAGTGAGGGAAATTCTCATTGTGCTATACTGTGCTAAAGCATTCATCATCAACCATCTTTAAAAAAACATTTTTTATAGGGACAGAAAACTATAGGTAGGGAGAGTGTCAGTGTGTTTTACTGTGCTGATCCTTGTTTGTAGGGACAGGGAAGGACAGTGAGGGAAATTCTCATTGTGCTATACTGTGCTAAAGCATTCATCATCAACCATCTTTAAAAAAACATTTTTTATAGGGACAGAAAACTATAGGTAGGGAGAGTGTCAGTGTGTTTTACTGTGCTAATCCTTGTTTGTAGGGACAGGGAAGGACAGTGAGGGAAATTCTCATTGTGCTATACTGTGCTAAAGCATTCATCATCAACCATCTTTAAAAAACATTTTTTATAGGGACAGAAAACTATAGGTAGGGAGAGTGTCAGTGTGTTTTACTGTGCTGATCCTTGTTTGTAGGGACAGGGAAGGACAGTGAGGGAAATTCTCATTGTGCTATACTGTGCTAAAGCATTCATCATCAACCATCTTTAAAAAAACATTTTTTTATAGGGACAGAAAACTATAGGTAGGGAGAGTGTCAGTGTGTTTTACTGTGCTAATCCTTGTTTGTAGGGACAGGGAAGGACAGTGAGGGAAATTCTCATTGTGCTATACTGTGCTAAAGCATTCATCATCAACCATCTTTAAAAAAACATTTTTTATAGGGACAGAAAACTATAGGTAGGGAGAGTGTCAGTGTGTTTTACCGTGCTAATCCTTGTTTGTAGGGACAGGGAAGGACAGTGAGGGAAATTCTCATTGTGCTATACTGTGCTAAAGCATTCATCATCAACCATCTTTAAAAAAACATTTTTTATAGGGACAGAAAACTATAGGTAGGGAGAGTGTCAGTGTGTTTTACTGTGCTGATCCTTGTTTGTAGGGACAGGGAAGGACAGTGAGGGAAATTCTCATTGTGCTATACTGTGCTAAAGCATTCATCATCAACCATCTTTAAAAAAACATTTTTTATAGGGACAGAAAACTATAGGTAGGGAGAGTGTCAGTGTGTTTTACTGTGCTGATCCTTGTTTGTAGGGACAGGGAAGGACAGTGAGGGAAATTCTCATTGTGCTATACTGTGCTAAAGCATTCATCATCAACCATCTTTAAAAAAACATTTTTTATAGGGACAGAAAACTATAGGTAGGGAGAGTGTCAGTGTGTTTTACTGTGCTAATCCTTGTTTGTAGGGACAGGGAAGGACAGTGAGGGAAATTCTCATTGTGCTATACTGTGCTAAAGCATTCCTCATCAACCATCTTTGAAATCCTTGTTTTTTGGACAGTCAGGGAAATTGTCATTGTGCTATTCTGTGCGAAAGCAATCATCCTCAACCATATTTAGAAATCCTTAAGTAAAGGGACAGAGAAGGACACCTGAAGGTAGCCCTTATTGCTTTTTTCCCATCTCCCTGCAGGCCATCCATTAGAATGTCTGGAAGGCAAACAAGGAGAGGCAGACAGTCAGGAGGCAATAAAAGAGGGCAAGCAGGCTCTGTGTCTGGGGGCAACAGTGCTGGTCGTGGACGCGGTGCATTGTCATCAGCACATGGCCATGGGACACGCTTGTCCTTCTTTTCGGCAGCTGGACATGTTGAGCCACATCATGCCGAAGACTTGGTAGAGTGGATGACCAAGCCCTCCTCCTCCTCCTCATCCTCTCTCACCCAGGCTCAGGGTACTGGCAAAGCAGCTGCCAAAGCGTCCTCTTCCCTGGTATCAATGTCAGACTCATCATCAGTCACTCCTTCCCTAGACCCACCATGTCCTCCTCCTGAGGAGTCCCCCGAACTGTTTGAGCACAGTGTTGGGTACATGCTCCAGGAGGATGCCCAGCGTTTTGAAGGGTCTGATGATGAAACCCAGCTAGAGGAAGGCAGTAGCGTGAGAGCAGACAGAGGGGATGCTCAAGAAGGACACCAATCTGGCAGTCATGTTCCAGCAGCTGCAGCATACTGCCAGATTGGCTCCAGTGATGAGGAGGGAGGGGATGATGAGGTCACTGACTCCACGTGGGTGCCTAATAGGAGAGAGGAGGAGGAGGAGGATGAGGAGGAGGCACATCTCCAACGAGGCAGGATGCCCTTTGGTGGCCAGCGTAAGGGCAGTACACCGCCGGAATCACACCGCAGAGCTCCGCCTGTGCAGGGCGCTGCCTCTGCCCGTCATTCAAAAAGTTCTTTGGTGTGGGCCTTTTTTGAGGCTAGTGCATCAGATCGCACAGCTGCTGTTTGCAACATATGTCTCAAGCGTATATCGCGTGGCCAAAACATCAGCCGCTTGGGTACCACATGCCTGACCAGACATATGTTGACCTGCCATGCAGCTCGTTGGCAAGCCTACCTCAAAGACCCACACCAAAGAACAAAGCGGACCTCTCCTTGCACCGCATCAGCTGGGATCTCCAACCCCACTATAACTTCAGTCCTCTCTGAAACATGCACTGAGAGGAATGAAGGTGTAGAATTAGGTGTGTCACAGCCAAGTACTTGCGGCCACTCTGCTAGCAGTACACCGACGTCCGATTCTAGCAGGCAAATTTCCCTGCCCCAGCTGCTGGACCGTCGAAAGAAGTTCACTCCCAGCCATCCACATGCCCAGCGGTTGAATGCTAGCTTGGCTAAATTGCTAGCGCTTCAACTGCTGCCTTTTCAGTTGGTAGACTCGGCCCCCTTCCGTGAGTTTGTGCAATGTGCGGTTCCTCAGTGGCAGGTTCCCAAACGCCACTTTTTCTCACGGAAGGCTATTCCGGCTCTCTACCGGCATGTGGAAGGCAATGTCTTGGCCTCGCTGGACAGGGCGGTCAGCGGTAAGGTGCATATTACCGCTGACTCATGGTCCAGCAGGCATGGACAGGGACGTTACCTTTCTTTCACGGCCCATTGGGTCACTCTTTTGGCAGCTGGGAAGGATGCAGGACAAGGTGCAGTAGTGTTGGAGGTTGTTCCACCGCCACGCCTCCAAAATGCTACTACTGGTTGTGACACACCTCTCTCCTCCACCCCCTCCTCTTCTTCTTCCTCCATGGCCTCTTCCTGTGCTTTGTCCTCTGAACCAGCGGTGCTCCGTAGCCGTTCAAGGGGCTACGCAAGTACGCAGGCAAAAAGATGCCATGCCGTGCTTGCGCTGGTGTGTTTGGGGGACAGAAGCCACACTGGGGCAGAGGTCCTGTCTGCTCTGCAGGGCCAGGCCGAGAGGTGGTTGACGCCACGCCAGCTTAAGCCAGGAATGGTGGTTTGCGACAATGGCACCAACCTCCTCTCCGCCCTCCGACAGGGACAACTGACCCATGTGCCCTGTGTGGCTCACGTCCTTAACCTGGTGGTGCAGCGGTTCTTGGGCAGGTACCCGGGCTTACAGGATGTCCTGAGGCAGGCCAGGAAAGTCTGTGTGCATTTCCGCAGATCTTATAATGCCAGTGCTCGCCTGGCTGAGCTGCAAAAGGAGTTGAACCTGCCCAAGAACCGCCTTATATGTGACATGCCCACCAGGTGGAACTCAACGTTGGCCATGCTGCAGCGGCTGCACACGCAGCAGAGGGCCATCAATGAGTACCTGTGCAACTACGGCACCAGGACAGGGTCAGGGGAGCTTGGTTTTTTTTCTCCACGCCAGTGGGGCATGATCAGGGATGCATGCACTGTCCTGGCACCATTTGAGGAGGCCACGAGGATGGTGAGCAGTGACAGTGCATGCATCAGTGACACTGTACCTCTTGTCCACCTGTTGGAGCACACGCTGCGTGGAATAATGGACAGGGCACTTGAGGCAGAACAGAGGCAGGAAGAGGAGGACTTCCTTGCCTCTCAAGGCCCCCTTTACCCAGACAGTGTTCCTTCTGTCCCACCCATCGCACAGGAAGAGGAGGAGGAGGAGGAGGAGGAGGAGGAGGATTGTGTCAGCATGGAGGTGGAGGCTGGCACTCAGCATCATCAGCAGCAGTCTTTTAGGGATGATTTACAGTCCCAAGAAACCAGTGGACTTGTACGTGGCTGGGAGGAGGTGGCTGCGGATCATGTCGTCCTTAGTGACCCAGAGGACTCCGGACCGAATGCCTCAGCTAACCTACGCTGCATGGCCTCCCTGATCCTGCAAAGTCTGCGGAAGGATCCTCGTATTCTTCGGATCAAGGAGAGGGACCATTACTGGCTGGCCACTCTCCTTGATCCACGGTACAAGGGTAAGGTTGCGGACCTTATGTTACCGTCGCAGAGGGAGCAGAGGATGAGACAACTCCGGGAGGCCTTGCAGAAAGGTCTGTGCAACGCGTTCCCAGAGACTGGGAGGTTACAAACTCCTGGTCCTGGACAACGAGTTGCTGAGGCTTCGGCCAGTCAAAGAAGGAGCGGTGGGGAAGGTGGCCGTCTGACCGATGCGTTCAGACAATTCTTTAGTCCGCAGCCCCAAAGTATGATCGGTTCCAGCAACCATCGCCAGCGTCTGATAAACATGGTGCAGGAATATCTAGGGGCAAGGTCAGACTTGGACACCTTCCCCACCGAAAATCCTCTGGCTTACTGGGTCTTGAGGATGGATCACTGGCCAGAGCTTGCACAGTATGCAATTGAGCTACTGGCCTGTCCTGCATCCAGCGTTCTTTCGGAACGCACATTCAGTGCTGCTGGAGGATTTGTCACGGATCACAGGGTGCGCCTGTCCACCGACTCGGTTGATCGACTGACTTTCATCAAGATGAACCAGTCTTGGATCACCACCAGCTACCACACACCTGATGCTGATATAACAGACTAATTGATTTTAACATGTCACATCCCTTCAAGACTGATGCTGATGCTGAGTGCCTGTGCTGTTATGTTGACTGGCTATCCTCCTCCTCCGAGTCCTCAATGATACGATTGATGATGATAGCTTGGAAGATCATTTTTGTTTATGGGTGCCGCCACCAGTGGCTAAGGCCCAATTTTTCAGCCCCTGTTTAACAGGGGCGTGTAATTACAATTTTTGAAGCAATACTTTGCAACAGGGCTCATTGCTGTGCTCCAAGTACAGTATCTGTGAGGGGTTGGAGTGTTGTGCCACCAGTGCCTAAGGCCCAATTTTTCAGCCCCTGTTTAACAGGGGCGTGTCATTACAGTTTTTGAAGCAATACTTTGCAACAGGGCTCATTGCTGTGCTCCAAGTACAGTATCTGTGAGGGGTTGCAGTGTTGTGCCACCAGTGCCTAAGGCCCAATTTTTCAGCCCCTGTTCAACAGGGGCATGTAATTACAATTCTTGATCTAATAATTCACAGCAGGGCCCATTGCTGCACCCACCAAGAGTAACTCTGAGGGCTTACAGTGTTGTGGCAACGCCACCACCACCACCACCACGAAAGGCCCAATTTTTCAGCCCCTGTTCAAAAGGGGCATGTAATTACAATTCTTGATCTAATAATTCACAGCAGGGCCCATTCCTGCACCCACCAAGAGTAACTCTGAGGGCTCACAGTGTTGTGGCAACACCACCACCACCACCACCACCACGAAAGGCCCAATTTTTCAGCCCCTGTTCAACAGGGGCATGCAATTACAATTCTTGATCTAATAATTCACAGCAGGGCCCATTGCTGCACCCACCAAGAGTAACTGTCAGGGCTTACAGTGTTGTGGCACCAGCACCACCATCAAAGGCCCAATTTTTACTACCACTGTTCAACAATTATATGTAATTACAATTCCTGATATAATAGTTGACAGCAGGGCGTTCCAGCACCAACCAAGAGTAACTGTGAGTGCTTACAGTGTTGTGCCAACACCAACAACTAAGGGGCCTATTTCTGCAGAGTATATACGGCAGGTCCCTACTTTCAAACATCCAACTTACAAACGACTCCTACTTGCAAACGGAAGGAGACAACAGGAAGTGAGAGGAAAATTCTCTCCTGTAAGAATTAATATGGGAGAAAGGTGTCTCCTCTGTACTGATGCTTTATCACCAATCCTTGTTTCAAGAAAAACACCACATTTCAAAAACAGTTGTCATTGGGACGGAAAGTGAGGTGAAATGTTCTGAACAGGGGCACAGACAGCAAAACAAATGTTACAGGGGTGATAACCCTTACCTATGTTTTCCAAAAAGTTTAAAAATAGATTTTTGGGCTGGAGCTACACTTAAACAATGTACCTGTTCAAAATTACAAACACATTCTACATAAGAACAAACCTACAGTCCCTGTCTTGTATGCACCGCCTGTATACGGCTGTTCAGAGTATATAGGGCCTTTTTTATTTTGTGTGCGGTGTTCCCCTTAATATCCATACAAGACCCAAAGGGGCTGGTAATGGGCTGGGGTAGGGGGGGGGGGGTCATGGGGTAGCTATGCCATTTTTCTTAAAGATTTTCATCCATATTACCGGGACCAGACATTACATTAAAGCCGCAAGCAGTTTTAAATGGCTTTTTTTTCCTTTAGAAGTGTAATTTTGTGCAGGGACAGTTCTAAACATGGGAAACACGTGGCACTTCACAGGCATACTTTAGACACCCCCCAGGTACGATATTTAAAGGAATATTTGATTTTTTTTTTTCACTTTATGCATCATTAAAATGACTGCTCCCGAAAAACGACCGTTTTTAAAACTTCTTTTTGCATTGATACATGTCCCCTGGTGCAGAACCCGGGTTCCCAAACCCTTTTTAGGACAATAACATGCATAATAGTCGTTATAATTAGCACTTTAGAATTCGAACGTTCGCATCCATTGTATTTAATAGGGTTCTAATGTTCGTACGAACTTTCGGTCCGTTCGCGGGTTCTGGTGCGAACCGAACCCGGGGGTGTTTGGCTCATCACTATTCCCTAACAGAGTGATCTTCCTCCGCTCCCCACCCAGTAGTAGCCGGGGCCCGGAGAGTAAGACTTGACAGGCTGTGAGGCGGGCGGCGACGGGAAGAGAGTCGCTGGTTGCCGACTTTACTAGTAAAAAAAACAAAAAATATGTCCCCGGATTTCATTTTAAAAATCTGGTCACCTTAATCATGCAGCCATTGTAGCTCTCAGCATCTCATTGAGTTTTACAGGCTGTTGGCAGCAGGGTCGGACAGTGCACCTACGGTATGCCTTTCACCCAAAGCCTCATGGACTGGGGCTAAAAGCTCAGTGGCTAAAGCTCAACTGAACTTTCATTTTAAGTGTAGATTACATCTCTTTTATATCCTCAGACACAGTAAGTCACAGTCATAGGTGTGCGTAGCCTATTACATTAGGGTGTGCACCCCAAAGCTCAAACATACACTACCGATCACTCAGTGTTTATTCACAAAGGGAAGGGACCGATAAATGACACATTTACTGCCCCTTCCCCCACTTATCCTAATACCTACCCTCAGCAACAGCTGGCAGGAGAGGAGGGAAGTCGGCAGCGCTGTGGGGGGGGGCAGGGCAGTAGGGGGAATCTGTGCTGTACAGGGTGATTAGGGTGTGCCTGGGCACACCTGGCACACCCTGTGCGCACGCCTATGGTCACAGTACAAGCAAATCTACATTGCTAGGACGCATCTGCTGGAGGAGTGGCTGACACGAGTAGCAGCTCTGTAGCTTGGAACAGACAGCGGCTCTGGATACCGCTGGCTATGTGAGACCTGCAGTGGTATTCCCTACTCTCTCCAGGACTGGATTATGAGCATCATGGGTCGAATGCTGAGGATTTTGATGGGCCTTTTTATGAAAATAAATACAATGAAAGCATAAACAGTTTTGGTAACACAAATTTTATATTTTAAACAAACCACTCATTCACAGTGTATACGCAAGAGAACCCATGTGAATGAGCCCTTGATTTCTTTTATTATTATTTTTTTATTTATTATTATTTATTATTATTTTTTTTAGCAGGGAGAATCTAATGGACAGTCAGGGGTGATTGGTGCGGAGGGGGCAGTTACAGGCCCTGATCTCCCTCTATGGCTCTCCATAAAGCAGCTGAAAGGAAGGAGAGGAGGAAAAGTGGCTTTTAGCTGCTTCATGGAGCACCATAGAGGGGGATCAGTTCTTGTAATTTCCCCCCCTCCCGCCACACCGATCACCCCCGACTTTCACATTCCCCCCTGCTGCAGGAGGTACCAGGAGCTTCTCATGCAGCGCAGTGCCCAAATGGTCAGTCCGTCCCTGCTGGGCCTATATTGAGGTAGGGGCCTGGAGCTACAGCTCCAATGGCCTCTATGTTAATCCAGCCTGACTCTCTCCCTCCTCGCACTGGAAACTCTCCATAACACTAATCTGGAATATGCAGTTCAGTTTTGGGCTCCAGTTCTCAAAAAGGATATCGGAGAACTGGAGAAAGTGCAGAGAAGGGCAACCAAACTGATAAGAGGCATGAAGGAGCTCAGCTATGAGGAAAGATTAGAGGAACTGAATTTAGTCTCTCTTGAGAAGATGAGAATAAGTGGGGATATGATCAACATGTACAAATATATAAGGGGTACACATAGTGAACTTGGTGTTGAGTTATTCACTTTAAGGTCATCACAGAGGACAAGGGGGCACTCTTTACGTCTAGAGGAAAAGAGATTTTATCTCCAAATACGGAAAGGTTTCTTCACAGTACGAGCTGTGAAAATGTGGAATAGACTCCCTCCAGAGGTGGTTCTGGCCAGCTCAGTAGATTGCTTTAACCACTTCCCTACCCAGCCATAGACAAATGACGTCCACAGATGGGATCTCCCATCCTGGGTGGACGTCATATGACGTCCTCGGCTTTGTAGGGGGATATCTGAATGATGCCTGCAGCTAGAGGCATCATTCAGATATCCTTTTGAAGTGCCGGCGATTCTGTGCACAATAAGAACGATCATAGCGGCGGTTCCGCCGCTTGATCGTTCTTATAGGCGGCGGGAGGGGACACCCCCCCTCCCGCCGCCATCCGGTGCGTCTCCGGGCTCCCCCGTGCGATCGGGGACCCGGAGCGAATCTTCCGGCGTCGTTGGTGGGTCACATGATGAGCATAGAGATGACTGGTGACCAGATGGTCACCAGTCATCTCTATGATCGTCGGAGGCCCGGGCGCGATGTGATGACGTCACGCCCGGGTCTCAAATGTAAACAAAGCCGCCATTGCGGCTGTAAGTATGAGATCAGTGAAAAAAATTTCACTGATCTCATGCTTTCCAGCCTGGAGGAGAGATGTGGGGTCTTATTGACCCCGCATCTCTCAATAAAGAGAACCTGTTACACACATTCCTATTACAAGGGATGTTTACATTCCTTGTAATAGGAATAAAAGTGATCAAAAAAAAAAAAAGTAAAATCATTGTAAAAAAATTAATAAATAAGTAAAAAAAAAATATTAATAAAAAAACCGCCCCTGTCCCTGGTAGCTCGCGATCAGAAGCGAATGCACACGTAAGTCGCCCACATATGTAAACGCCGTTCAAACCACGCATGTGAGGTATCGCCGCGTGCGTTAGAGCGCGTGCAACAATTCTAGCACTAGACCTCCTCTGTAATTCTAACCTGGTAACCTGTAAAAAAAAATAAAGCGTCGCTTATGGAGATTTTTAAGTACCGAAGTTTGGCGCCATTCCATGAGTGTGCGCAATTTTAAAGCGTGACATGTTAGGTATCTATTTGCTCGGCGTAACATTATCTTTCATATTTTCCCAAAAAATTGGGCTAACGTTTTGTTATTTTTTAATTCATGAAACCATTTTTTTTTTAAAAAAAAGGCGTTTGAAAAATTATTGCGCAAATATTGTGCAAGAAAAAATGTTGCAATGACCGTCATTTTATTCCCTAGGGTGTCTGCTAAAAAAACATATATAATGTTTGGGGGTTCTGAGTAATTTTCTAGCAAAAGAATGATGATTTGTACATGTAGGAGAGAAGTGCCAAAATAGGCCCGTTATTGAATAGGTACAAAAAGCCCAGTGTTGATGTGGTTAAGAAAGGCCTGGATTCTTTCCTAAATGTACATAATATAACTGGGTACTGACATTTATAGGTAAAGTTGATCCAGGGAAAATCTGATTGCCTCTCGGGGGATCAGGAAGGAATTTTTTCCCTGCTGTAGCAAATTGGATCGTGCTCTGCTGGGGTTTTTTACCTTCCTCTGGATCAACTGTGGGTATAGAATTGGGTATATGGGATTATATGATATTTTTTATATTATTTATTTTTTATGGTTTAAATAGATGGACTTGTGTCTTTTTTCAACCTGACTAATGTAATCCTCTGTCCCTGTCAAACAAGGCTCCTCTCCCTAGTGGTCCACGTGCAAATGCGCACCAGACTCAGCAGGGAACTGCTATTTATTGGTACTGCCACATTCATGATGGCTGAAGAAGGTCGCTGGGGATTGTAGCATCCAGCCAGCCAGTGGCTCCACTTGGGTCACCTATTGAGGCTGCAGGGGAACATCATTCCCCTAAGTCTCCAATCCATCCATAGTGCGGCAAGACGCCACCTGCTGGGTAGATCAGGAACTACACCTGCCCACAAGCGGTTTGGGAGGACCAGTCATAGGGAGAGGAAGAAGCCTGTGGAACCGAGAAATAAGTATTTCACCTTTCATCATTCTCTAGACAAAAGCAGCTAACTGCATGGAGGAGGGGGGCCTGTTGTAAGGGTAGTATTTATTTTTCCTTTGAGTTCAGCTTTAAGAAACACAAGGACATTAGTAGATCATTCTCAGCCAATATATATTTATGACGTTAATATTTCAAACAAACAAATTAAAAAATATTAAAGTAAGTTAAGTTGAACACTTAATCACTCAAATTCTTTTGAAAACTCTAATGTCCCGGTGTCACAGTTTTTCGGTAATTAAGTCTTCTCGCTTTGATTCCTAAATAAAGAGCTTGATTTTCAGAATAATTATAATTGTAATGATGGAGAGCAGATGAACTCCCGGGCCCGGCAATGCAGATCCTTGAGTTATGCCCCCAGAAAATGATTAGATAAGTCCTACGTCCCCCATGCTGAGCCTTTCAGTGTAAACAGACAGACTAGCAGAATGGTTATATAATTGAGATCCTGCTTGCTTCTTGCGGTGGGGAAGGGATTTGAGCCTCAGTAGTCCAAAGCTACTATTAATTACTGAATTTTGTTGCACAAACTTCTACAAAAAAAAAAGAACAAAGTTTGAGACTAAAGCTAATTACGCTAAATTGCCCGTGCACCTTAAAGAGGAACTCCGGGCATATCAACAGAAACATCTATTAGCTCGCTTTTCTTGTCTTTGAGAAGACATCGGAACTTTTACCGAAATGTATTTATGTACGCAAGTTTAGGGTTTGAGCACATTGTATGATCACAATGGTTACTATGCGCCCAAGATACGCTGCTCCAGTGCACGTATGGTAAATTTATCAGTAAAGACATGTTCACACCAGGTGCGTTGCAATGCATTAATTATTGCAGGCTCAATGGAGGGACACCGATAGCAATTGTTTTCTATGTGCCCTGTTCACACCATACAGGTGTGTTGTGTGCGCCATAACACGTTATAACAGGGTACTGTGCATAGAGTTGAGTGATGTGTCATTTTGTGAGACTTTATTAAAGAAGTGCCGCAGCTCATGATTGGCGCTAGTTTCAAATGGCGAAGCGAACTGGGGGTCATCATTCGATCAACACCTTGTTACACCTAAGCCAAATCCCCCTGTGCACTCCAGAGACCCCAGCACTCCTCTGCACTCCAGTGACCCCAGTGTCTCCAGTGATCTCAGCACTTCTATGCACTCTAGTGATCCCAGTGTCTCCAGTAGCCCCAACACTCCTCTGCACTCCAGTGACCCCAGTGTCTCCAGTGACCTCAGCACTTCTATGCACTCCAGTGATCGAAGTGTCTCCAGTAGCCCCAGCTCTCCTGTGCACTCCAGTGACCCCAGTGTTTTCAATGACACCACCACTTCTGTGCACTTCAGTGACTCCAGTGTCTCCAGTGACCTCAGCACTCATGTGCACTCCAATGACCTCAGCAGTTCTATGCACTCCAGTGATCCGAATGTCTTCAGTGACCCCAGTGTCTCCAGTGACGCCAGCGCTCCTGTGCACTCCAGTGACCCCAGAAAATCTGTGCACTCCAGTGACCCCAGTGTCTTCAATGACCCCAGCACTCCTGTGCACTCCAGTGACCCCAGCACTCCAGTGACCCCAGTGACCTCCACTCTTCTGTGCACTCCAGTGACC
This sequence comes from Rana muscosa, assembly GCA_029206835.1. Lineage (NCBI taxonomy): Eukaryota > Metazoa > Chordata > Amphibia > Anura > Ranidae > Rana > Rana muscosa. The sequence continues at coordinate 365,909,438 of CM055125.1, forward strand.
CCAGCACTTCTGTGAATTCCAGTAATTCCAGTGTCTCCAGTGACCTCAGCACTCTTGTGCACTCCAGTGATCCCAGTGTCTCCAGTGACCTCAGCACTCCTGTGAACTCCAGTGTCTCCAGTGACCCCAGCACTCCTGTGCACCCCAGTGTCTCCAGTGGGCTGTCCTATGACTCCATTGCACCCTGAGCAACTTTGTGACACCTATATCTCCATCCAGTCTCAGATATGCTCCTCTAACCTCATGGATTGCCTCTCTCTCCATGGATATAGACCATTGTTCATATGATCTCTGTGAGAAGTTATAACTACCTAAAAGAGTTATGCTAACACATTACTTAGCAGGCTGCACTTAGCATATAAAAAAATATATCTGATGCTAGGTCAAATGTAATGATTTGTAGGAGTATTGGATGAAGCTATGAGTAAAAAAGGAGAGAAGACTCCATTAATGTTCCACTACGTCAATCATATTTTTCACCCTGTGTTGTCCTTATGCTCCCACCATGTTGGTCACCGGTGTTATAAGGGATATATTTCTTCCAGCCCCGTTCTGTTATATACTCCCACAGCGGCTAAAAGTTTGTTTTTTTTCCAGCTCACATTGTCTTGTTGTGAGATGTGCAGAATCCTTCACACATCATTATGTTGGATGCTGGAAAGGAACACGTGTTACATTAGGGAGACTTGCTGTCAGAAGATTAGATTGCCTCTGTTGTGCTGTCAGACTCGGAGGTGGAAGAAGGGAGATTTCATTTTATTTTTATCTCCTTTTCATACAGTGTTTGTGTTTTAGAACCACCACTTTACAAGTGAGAGCGAACAAAGGGGAAATCCATCACCCATCTGGAGGCAATGAGTATTAGGATACACAGCGTACTGACGGCGAATAAACAAAATAGATCAGTCGTGTTTATGAGTCAGCTAAAACCGTGTTTGTTTATTTTTTTTTAGGGCTCGTTCACGCCGCAACGCACAGAAAATGCCTACACGTTAAACTACGTACTGCCACCCGTATATAAACATCAGCAAGTGGTTATTTACAGGATCCTGGCTACAATGGCAGCCATGATCTTGGTACCATTTTTTACAGCTAGCAATAAGCCAGCCAGTTGGCCCCTGTTGCTTAGCACCCTAAGTTACTAGGGCATAGGTAGCTACTGCCACCTAGTATCCTCATTTGCTAGGAATCCTAGGATGCAACCAGCTACTACCACCTAGTGTCCTTGGCGGCTAAGACACAAATGGCCCCTGCTGCTAATGACCTAGGTTGCTAGGATGTAGGCAGCTACTGATGCCTAGAAACCTTTATTGCTAAGACGCAAACAGCTATTGCCACCTAGTGTCCTTGGTTGCTAGGACGCAGGCAGCTACTGCCAACTAGTGTCTTTGGTTGCTAAGACACCAGCCACTCCTGCTGCTTAATGCCCTAGGTTGCTAGGATGTAGGCGGCTACTGCCAGCTATTGTCCTTTAGGCAGCTACTGCCTCCTAGTATCCTTTGTTGTTAAGACACACGGAGCTATTGCCACCCAGTGTCCTTGGTTGCTAGGACGCAGACTGCCCCTGCTGCTTAGCACCCTAGGTTGCTAGGATGTAGGTGGCTACTGCTAGCTAGTGTATTTCAGGCGGCTGCTGCCACCTAGTATCTCTTGTTGCTAAGACACAAGCAGCTACTGCCACTTAGTGTCCTTGGTTGCTAGGACGCAGGCAGCTACTACCACTTAGTGTCTTTGATTGCTAAGACACAAGCAGCCCCTGCTGTTTAATGCCCTAGGTCAGTGATGGCGAACCTTGGCACCCCAGATGTTTTGAAACTACATTTCCCATGATGCTCATGCACTCTGCAGTATAGTGAAGCATCATGGAAAATATAGTTCCAAAACATCTGGAGTGCCAAGGTTCGCCATCACTGCCCTAGGTTGCTAGGATGTAGGTGACTACTGCCAGCTATTGTCTTTTAGGCAGCTACTGCCCCCTAGAATCTTTTGTTGCTAAGACACGAGCAGCTATTAACATCTAGTGTCCTTGGTTGCTAGGACGCAGACTGCCCCTGCTGCTTAGCACCCTAGGTTGCTAGGATGTAGGCGTCTACTGCCATATAGTGTCCTTGGTTGCTAGAACATAGGTGGCTACTGCCACCAAACCTGGTGTCCTTGGCTGCTAAGATGTAGACAGCCCCTGAAGCCTAACATCCTAGGTTGCTAGGGCGCAGGCATCTCCTGCCACTTAGCGCAATCATTTACATGTTTGCAGATTTTTCTTTTTGTGCACAGCTGTGTGCATGGGCCCTATAGCATAACATACAGCTGAGTTCAGATCCATAAAAAATGTACAATTTAATGCCGCGTACACACGATCATTTTTCCCGTCGGGAAAAATGACATTTTTTTTTTTCGCCGAGAAAAACGATCGTCTGTGGGCTTTATGCCGTTTTTCTCGTTGAGAAAAACGGCAGGAAAAACGACGAGAAAAATTAGAACATGTTCTAAATTTTCTCATCGTTTTTTCCATCATTTTTTTCCGCGGCAGTTTTCCCATAGGGAGACACTGCCGCGGAGCCCACAGACGGTCGTTTTTCTCGTCAAAGAAAAAAATGACGGGAAAAACGGTCGTGTGTGGGGGAACATGCCGTTCCCTCGTTTCTCATTTTTTTTCATGCCGTGATTCACGGCGGTGTTTTCACCGCCGTGAATCGCGATCGTGTGTACGCGGCATTAGGATCTGAATACAGCCAGTTTAAAGCCCATATGCATGGATCCTAACGGGGGGGGGGGGGGGGGGGGGGCATTTATGCTGTAAGATGAAAATATGGGAAGGGGGGGTTCTGTAGCAAAGGATTGGTTTTAATAACCATGTTTCATTTTTTTCTAAATTGACACATTGTATCCAATTTAAAAGAATCAAGTGTTAGGCCGTATCTCCAAGTGACCCAACATTGAATGGTGTGAAGAAGTGATTGTCCACCAATTGTGGGCACTTTTATGTGTTTGCTCTTCTTGTACTATGTCTGGAATATCCAGAAATGTTTACAGTTGGCTGCAAATAATAGATAAGAAATAACCCCCCCTCCCCCCCACGTAACACTGCGGAGAAAGAACGCGCCATTTCATGTGAAGAGGAATCTAAGACGCTTCGGTATTGTCATTCTCCGCAGAGGGGACTTCAGCCTGGCACAAGTGACTGAATCTTCGCTGTGACCATCCTGGAGAGCCATTGTGTTAGTTTCCATGGCAATGGGAGGTAAGTCTTCATCCAGAATAAACAATAAACTGGGGGGAGTAAGAGCTTTGCTCGTCGTGGAACGTGACCATCACCCAGCAATTGAAGGTAATGCGGTATACCGGGGCTGACCCTGGTGTAGAAAGGAAGACGAGGACAATGAGTATTATGATACACAACGACCACAAAACCACACTTTAATCCACAGACCCCTATATGTGGCCTCCAGCCTTCCCTTTAGTCTTGCACATTTGTTCAGGCTCCTCTTCTGAAAAATAGCTTAATATAATACAAATGACGGCGCAAAAGGAAGGAACAAAAAACCTTAACTGATAAAAATAAATCGAATGGAAATCAATAGGGTTTAAAATATGAAAGTCTCTCTCTTAGGAAGTCCATATAATGCTGAAAACAAGTCTTATAAACATATGCACCGTTGGCAGCAATTGTAGAGCAAAGCAGACTCTATATGCAGCAAAGAAAAGAAAAAACAATGCGCATTGTTTTTTCTTTTCTTTGAAAAATAGCTTACTCTGATTTAACTGCACACTGTGAGCTTCTCACATTACATTAGAAGCTGCAGCAAGTGCGATAGAACCCCACCTCATTTCCTCGCCAACCTGACTGTCCCTGGCCCTGCCCCTTTCATTCATTGGATTTCAGTCCTTTCAATCATGGAGGTTCCGCCCCACATATGAGTGTAACCTAGGTGTGCATGCTAATGCAGCCTGCCTAGGAACATCCACTCCTCCAGGCTTTTGCATAACTCCTTCCAAGAGCCAGCCCACTACTTGCATGAGGGCTCTTGAGAGGAGTATTGAGACAGGGTGCTGTGATGTGTTTAGGAAGCTATGTACAGTACCCTGCTGGTCCTCCCCCCAGCCATGATCTGTCTGCATTACCCAGAGAAGCACAGAGACTCAGTGATCATGTACAGTTTGATAAAAAAATAAACTCCCACCTCTGACTTTTACCTATAGGTAAGCCTATAGTAAGGGTTACGCACAGGTAGGGTTGCACGGATACCACTTTTTTAAGACCGAGTACAAGTACCAATACTTTTTTTTCAAGTACTCACCTATACCGATTACAGATACTTTTTTTTTAAATATTGTCTGACAGTGGCACTAATATGCAGCACTGATGGGCACTGATAGGTGGCACTGATGGGCACTGATGAGGCGTTACGATTTTATTTTTTACAATTTATTTTTTTAATTATATTCACAATTTATATATATATTTTTTGCTATTAGATTTTTACAATGCTTTCTTTCCTTTGGGGGGGGGGGGGGGGGTAGATGGTGTCAGTGTTTTTTTTAGATTCTAGTTCCATCCCTTTAGTTAAAACCTCCCTAGATTCAGGGGTTAAGGTACAAAGACACTTTAAGAGGTCTTCTCATTGTTTGTGGTGTTTCACAAAATTGTCATATACCGAATCAGGGGACCCAAACATCAGAGGCATATTTGGGGGTAAGCATTTCAGACCTTTTACTAGTGCCTGTGTTGTGGATGATCAGTTAACAATGGCAGAGTAAGCTGGAACACTACACAAAATCCTTTTTTTGTGGATTGTGCACAAATTGGGCTTCAGCCTGGGGTGGAGCTACAGCCAGTACAAACTGAAGTAAACACAGATTACGATGTTTCAGTTATGAATGGACAGTTAGTGATCACTGACTCTGTTCATTCAGAAAAGGAAGGAGTCGGTAAATGACATATTTACCAGCTCCTTCCTCCGCTCTCCGTCCTGACAGGTCTGGGACGAGGGTAGAGGGACCGGAGGAGGACACAGGGGAGCCAGGGACCCGGAGAGAGGGAGGAGGACACTGCTGAGAGGAAGGAGGACACCGGAGAGAGGGAGGAGGAGCCGAGAACCCGGCGAGAGGGAGGAGGACACCAGAGAGAGGGATGAGAACCCAGAGGAGGACACAGGCGACAGTCGGGGTGATCTGTGTGGCGGTGGGGGCTTTTAAAAACACCAATCTCCCTGTATAGCTTATAATAAAGCACCTGACAGCCGCTATACAGGGAGATTTGTGTTTGTAATTGCCCCAACCGCTGCACAGATCACCTGTGAGGCTGCACCCCCCCTGCTGAGCTTGATGACACCTGATCTGATACAACAGGTATTCGATCAAGCATCGGAGCATTTGCACGAGTACCGATACTCGTGCAAATTCTTGGTATCGGCACTGATACCAATACTAGTATCGGTGCAACCCTACCTATAGGTACAGTAAATAGCTACGAAACGTGCACTGTTTAGGAGATATTTACTGTACATGCAGCCGGTGACATCACCCAGGCTGTTCCTTCAGAGTCCGAAAATGGCGGCATGCACGGAGTAACGTCATCGCAGATCTGGCCAGTTACACAGCCGGAGTCCGCGGACCTGGAAGGAAGACCAGGTAAAGATGAAAGCGCCTGCAGCGGTGACAGCTCGGCGCTGGAAGGCTTTGTTTTCCAGTAAGTTTAACATAATGTGCTAGTATGTGATGCATAAAAAAAAAAACACCTAGCAGTTTACTACCGCTTTAAAGTGATTGTAAATGTATTTTGTATTTTAAATAACAAACAAAACATGTTATGCTTTCCTGCTCTGTGCAGTGGTTTTGCACAGAGCAGCCCTGATTCTCTCTTGCTGGGAGCCTCCTGGAACTACGGGGGTTGCAATCCCCAAGAAACACTTCTCTATCAAGCCAATGACTGAATACGATTACAAGTCCCAGGAGGATGGAAAGCTTTGGAAGGAGGAAAGGGAAACATGACATGTTAAAGACCGATCCTTCGCTTTGACTTACCCTCTACCACCTTACCCACCCCCCTTGTACCATTCTAATAAATAACGACTGACAAGGTTGTGGAGTAAAATTGGCCTTCCGGCCTATTTATTTTAACAACTTTATATGAAATAAATAACCACTTAAATAACCGTTTACCCTACCATTTACCCCCCTTCCTGGTTAACCCTTGTTGACCAGAAGGTACTCAAAAAACCCCATACCACCTATGGGTACCACCTTTTTCTCCAGACCTTCCCCTTTTACCTCCTTTTCCAGGAACCAAACTCCGCCACATCCAACTAAACACCGCCCATGACGCTCGCCCTTGTCTTACCCCTCACACAGGGAGGGTGGGTGGGAAGCTTTCTACCTCGTGAGTGAAATGGAGGAAGTGAGAAAACGTCACTTCCTCCCTGACTAACTGCGCTCCCCCTCCCCTTCTTCCCCACGGCCACCCCCCTTCTCTTAAAGGGAAACACAACCTCTGCTGGCTACTGCCTGTCTCACCTGTCATGCCGTCCCTCCGCTTATTTTCCCTTTTGTCATTGCTCCAGGACTCTCTTGACATGTTAAAGACCGATCCTTCGCTTTGACTTACCCTCTACCACCTTACCCACCCCCCTTGTACCATTCTAATAAATAACGACTGACAAGGTTGTGGAGTAAAATTGGCCTTCCGGCCTATTTATTTTACCAACTTTATATGAAATAAATAACCACTTAAATAACCGTTTAAATAACATTTATAACACTTCCAATACCACTGGTGGGCTTATAGACCACCAACTCCCAACTTGGGCACTGGGACTAACATATCTCTTAGGCCTCCAGTCGCAAGACACCGACTCGGAGACGGTACACCTGGCCGCAGTGCCCTACCATTTACCCCCCTTCCTGGTTAACCCTTGTTGACCAGAAGGTACTCAAAAAACCCCATACCACCTATGGGTACCACCTTTTTCTCCAGACCTTCCCCTTTTACCTCCTTTTCCAGGAACCAAACTCCGCCACAGCTCGCAAGGGGTAAAACCTTACCCTTGCGAGCAACCCCACACCCTAAGGGCCTGCTGAATTCCTTCCTGCAAACCCATGTTCCACAGGTCAATGCCCACTGCATTCAGATGGACCCCATCTCCCCTTAGGTACCTCCACGTATCCACCTCCAATTCGCGGTGGCGCACCACCAGGCCCCCGTTCCTCACAAAAAATCTCCCCACTTCCTTATTGACTTTTATCCGGGCCTTATTGACTTTGTCCACCGACCATGCCCACCGCCAGGATGTCCTGCCTACCATGTCCGACCAAATAACCACCATACCCGGGAATGTAGTGCGCAACCTTAAAAAATCAGACATAACGTCCCGTATCAGTTGGTGCATTGATCTGGCCCCCATGTCGTTGCCTCCCGCATGTAGCACCAATACATCCGGTGCCCTCTCCCGACCAGCGAACCTCTGTATTTCCGGCATAACCCCACTCCACGTCATACCCGGCACCCCGATCCAACGGACCCGTGCTTCTCGTAAGGGAATTCCTAACTGCCGTCCATTGGGCCGAACATCGGCCCGTTTCGCCCCCCAGAATACGTACGAGTGACCCAAAATCCAAACTAGTCTGGGTTCACCACCTGAAAAAACATGGAAATAACATTAGGACAACAAATTAATGGCACATTCTAAACTGCCAACACCCAGACCCCATACAACACCTACCCAAATGCCCTTTACTCCTGTAACAGCTGTGGGCGAATATAAAGTCGAAACCTATCAGACTCCCACCTCCCAATCCTCCTGACTGCGTCCGCCTGCAGTCCTGCCCTAGCCGCCTCTGTAGCTGCCCCAATGCGGAAGGAGTAAGAGGCATAACCCGTCGGGTCATACCCCGCTGCCACCAAACATTTTTTTGAACACCGCTATGAATTGAAACCTTGACAACGCTGCCCCATCCCGATGCATAAGAAAAGAACCCTCTAGTCCCGGACGCATGGAACAAAAGGATTCCCCCGCCCATACAGGACAGATTGACGCCTCTGGGATGCGAAACAACTGAAGCCGCATACCTTTTCCTACTTGATCCGTTTTGGACCTGCTTACCCATATGCCCACCGAATCTCCCGAACAGTCCACATCCTGCGCCAACAACCCCCCCGGAGCCATTTTGGAAGAACTGACCAGCTCTCCTACCCTCAGGGCCCCAAAAAAGGCAAGCGCGAATGCTGCCCGGAACAACTGACACTCATATTCCGAACTGCACACGGAGCGCAGCTGCAGAAACAATTTCTTCAACATTCTGAACGAGACCGGCCTGCGGCTATCAGCCGCCTTCCGACCTTTTCTGTACCCCTTCACTGCCTGCTTCACCCAAAATTCTTTAGTATGGTCCTTGCAACCCTGCCATTTGAACAGAAACGCCAAACCCGCTAGTGTACGGTCCACCGCTGACACAGAAATGCCTTGCTCCATTTTCAATGTGAGAAAATAAATCAGAGCCGCTCCCTCTTCTCCACCCCCCGGGGAAACTCCCAGCCCCCCGAACAAATGACCCCCACTCCTGCCACACCTTAGCATAGGCATTCCACGTGGCCCCACTCACCGACCGTTTAATCCACTGTGCTGCGCTGTCAAGGCAATGTCCCACATCCAGTCGGGACAGGTAACTCCTCGTTGCTCCGCTGCTGGTGCCAACTCCCGGAACCTGTCCCACTGAAAACGAGACAACGCGTCAGCCAGGGTGTTATCCACCCCAGGAAGATGTACTGCGTACACAAATACATTGAACTGCAAGCAGCGCAAAACCAAATGCCTCAGCAAACGCACCACTGGCTGTGATGTGGCCGACACTTTATTCACTACCTGAACCACTCCCATGTTATCACAGTTCAGGCGCACCTTGCTATTCCGGAATGAATCCCCCCATAACTCAAACGCCACCACAATTGGGAAAAGTTCCAATAGTACCAGGTTCTTCAAGAACCCCGCTTCCTCCCACTCCTTTGGCCATGGAGCCGCACTCCATTTTCCCTGACAGAACGCCCCATACCCCGTGGAGCCAGCCGCATCTGTAAACAAGTCCAGATCGAAATTGCTAACGGGCCCCTTCATCCACAATGCCCGCCCGTTGAAGGATTCCAGGAATCCGTGCCACACTTCCAAATCCTCACAAAGCTCTCTGGTTAGGCTTACAAAATGAGTAGGAACCCGCACCCCGGCTGTCGCAGCCGACAACCTGCGGCTAAATACCCTGCCCATGGGCATTATCCTGCAAGCGAAACACAACTTACCCAATAGTGACTGCATCTGTCGCAACTGAATCTTACGACGGCCGATAACACCTCGCACCTCCTCCTTCAATGCTTCCAGCTTATCCTCCGGCAGTCGGCATGCCATCTTCTCTGAATCCAGCTCTATGCCCAGAAAAACTAAGGACGACGTGGGGCCCTCTGTCTTCTCAGGGGCCAAAGGGTCCACGTAGTAAGCCCCTTCCCACATGCAGCCCAAGAAACAAAAGCTGTCCGGGTGTACTGGTAGCAAACGAAAAGCAGATTGAACATCGGCTTTTGCCAACAGCGCTCCCCGTCCACACCTACGCACCCATGTCACAGCCGCATCGAAGGAGGTGTACGATACCGTGCAGTCCTTCGGCGCAAGAGCATCGTTCACCGACCCACCCCTGGGAAAGGACAGGTGATGAATCAAGCAAAATTTTTGAGGTTCCCTCTTGGGGACAACCCCCAAGGGAGACACCACTAAATCAGGTATGGGCGCATCTGTGAACGGTCCGGCCATCCGGCCTAACTGCACCTCCTTCTCCAGCTTCTCTGAAACCACCAAAGGATGTAGCAATGCAGATCGGAGGTTCTTGGCTGCCGGGGGACTGCAAACGGCGCGCAAGGAATTCTGAAACCACCGGCGAAACCCTCCTCCAACAACTTGGCTGCGCACCTGTCCGGATACCTATTGAGAAAGGGGAGCATCCTTTCCACCCGTATTGGCGTTGTTCCCTTTTCCCCCAGAATCCCCGGGGCGACCCCTGCCTCGCTTAAAGCATTTGGACAAGGCATGACTGCCCCCACATCCTGAACACACATGCTTGAAGCGACAGCTTGCTCCGTACTTGCAGGTGCCCTCGTTGAACTGCCAGCAGTAGCCCCACCTTTTCTCGGTCGGTTGTCCTGAGGCCGCAGCACCTCCGACCCCCCCCTGAAAAAACTGATTGGATGCCCGCGACGCTGTCATCAGTCGCATCCACAAGTTGATGTCCTTGTGATCCCATCGCAGTCCTGGTCTCATGGCCATCCTCTGCCGGAACTGTTCGTCATACCTCAACCAGGCTACGCCACCATACGTCCTGTACGCTTCGCTAACCCCCTCCAACTAAATGAACAGCCCAGAACAATGTTCCGGGGCCTTCTGCCCTATCACACAAGCCATGATCGCAAACGCTTGCAACCAATTGGTGAAAGTACGGGGTATAAGACGATAACACCTCTTTTCTTCGTCCTCCTTCTTGCTCTCCTCCGGCTTCACCCTATCCAGGTTGAATTTGTCCAAGGGGAGCAACGTGAAGATCTCCACGTACTCACCTTTCCACAGCTTTTCTCTGACCTCCGGCTTGAGGTGAGTTCCTAACGGTGCCTCAAAACAAATGTACATCTCATTCTTAGCGGCGTCCGCCAGCCTGATCACCTCCTTGTTTTTCTTTCCCGTAGCCACTTGCCCCCCTGCTGTGGCCGCCCCCCCTTCCAATGGGGCCTGCACCTCCTCTGACACCTCTACCGCTTGCACGCCTAGGGCCCCGGTTGCATCCGAAAGCCCCACCCCCTGCGATGAACCCCCTGTTTTCCCCCAAGCCGCCGCGGGCGACCCCATGTCGCCCCCGCCCGGCTTAAAACGCTTGACCAAATCCTCCAACCCAGACCACAAGTCCTGCGTCTCTCCTGCCGCTCTTTTCCCCGGTGGGGAAGAACGCGACCCAGGTGTCGCGCCTAAGCCCCCCCCAACACCCCCTTGACCCAATAAATCTTGTAATAAGGAACAAATGACCACCGAAGAGTGGGACTTACCGGGCTGCCTGAGACTGGGTCCACCAGCCGCCGAACTGTTCTCCATCGAAGCCAGTTGTCCCGAGTCCTCGCCACCGTCTGACCCGGACAGCTCCCCTTCAGACCTGTTGTCATCCGATCCCGCCGACACAAGCGCTGGCTGCACACCCTGCGGACGCGACCCACGTGGCAAGGGTTGTCGCGGCTGGGCCTCACGTCCTCTCAATCCCGGCACACCTGACCCACTTGCAACCTCCACCGACGGACTGCGGGTCCGCCCCCTGGCCCGGGTGTCATCCGCTCGACTTCCATCCGTCACTCTAGGCGCCAAACCCCTCACCGCTCGTCCCGCTGGCACCGCCGGACCCCTGACCGCCACCGCCTCCCGTTCACTGGCCCGCGAACTGGATCCTCCACGCTGGGCCGCACGGCTGTTCCGGGCATCCCCCGCAGCCTCGACCGCGATGTCCCCACATCTCCGACGCGCGGGAGGGGGAGGGGCAAGAGGGCCACTCGTCTCCCCCACCGCCGAACTCCGTCCACGGCGCGGATTCCTCCCGGCCCCCCCCCCGCCGACACAGGCTGCGTGTGGCCAGGGGATGCGGCCGGAGGGCCCCCAACGGGTCTCCGGACGGAAGTTGAACCACTCAGGGATGCCTCCGGACTGTACCGCTCAGGTGGCCTGGACCGCCTAGCGCGCCCCGGAGCGACCCCCCCCCCGGCGGGCGCCGCCGCCCGCTCATCCACCACTGCAGCAACCTGCTCCTGCAGCCAATCTGCCCCCTGCGCGGCCACCGCGGCCCGCAATTGCGCTATTAGTTCAGCCACATCAGCCATGGCACCGGCTGTGAAGCTTTCTACCTCGTGAGTGAAATGGAGGAAGTGAGAAAACGTCACTTCCTCCCTGACTAACTGCGCTCCCCCTCCCCTTCTTCCCCACGGCCACCCCCCTTCTCTTAAAGGGAAACACAACCTCTGCTGGCTACTGCCTGTCTCACCTGTCATGCCGTCCCTCCGCTTATTTTCCCTTTTGTCATTGCTCCAGGACTCTCTGAAGTGCGGGACTTGGGGCAGTCTCACATGGGATTGAGAGGTGACCAGAGACTGGGCTGCTGAGTGGGAGAGCTGCCTGTTTGAATGTTTTGTCACAGTGTCAGAGAAAGACTGGGCTGTCATATCTGTGTGGAGGGCAGAGCTGTCAGAGAGATCCAGCCAGTTGGAGGAAAGGTACGTCACCGGTTCTATGAGAGATTGTCACTACAGGATCACAAGTTGTCACCAACACCACCAGTTCCTGACACAAGAAAGCGTGATTAGGCTAGGGTGACCAGACATCCCCAGTTTCAGGGGACAGCCCCCGGATTGAGGACACTGTCCCCGGACCAAGTCTGTACCCGGTTTTGTCCCCGGATTGGATTTGAACAGGGGCTGGGACAATTTCAAAAACAGACAGTGCAGAATAAAAAAAAAAAAATCTGAATTACACACCCCCTACTAGCTTAGGGGGGTGTATTTTTTTCTATTATCTGTGCCTCTTTCTGATAATCATGTACTGGTCGGAGCGGAGGGAATATTTCTTCAGTTTCGGGTGCATGCCCATTCAGCTCCGCTCGCATGTTCTTCTGCTTTGGCTCAAGTCCCGGCCAGCCGCCTGCCTACTTATCTCCTTGTCTTCCCTGGCGGAGTGATCTTCCTCCGCTCCCCACCCAGTAGTAGCCGGGGCCCGGAGAGTGAGACTTGACAGGCTGTGAGGCGGGCGGCGGTGGTGACGGGCAGAGAGTCGCTGATTGCCACCATTACTAGTAAAAAAAAAAAATATGTCCCCAGATTTCATTTGAAAAATCTGGTCACCTTAGATTAGGCTCAATTACAGACTGCAAACTGATGAAAGGCTGCAGGCCCCAATTTCCTTACTCACTTCCTAAGAGGACATTGTCACCTTCTCTTAGGTGATTATTTTCTGTAACATTGGATCCATTTAAACCTGAGTGCTCCAACACAGGAACATTTGGCTCCAACAGTTAATAGTACATTGGACAGTGGGAGGGATTTTGAGACACTGAAGATTTGAGTTCCATCTCTTTAGTTAAAACCTCCCTAGATTCAGGGGTTATGGTACAAAGACACTTTAAGAGGTCCTCTCATTGTTTGTGGTGTTTTACAAAATTGTTATATACCGAATCAGGGGACGCAAACATCAGCGGCATATTTGGGGGTAAGCATTTCAGACCTTTTACTAGTGCCTGTGTTGTGGATGATCAGTTAACAATGGCAGAGTAAGCTGGAACACTACACAAAATCTTTTTTTGTGGAATGTCTACTAATTGGGCTTCAGCCTGGGGTGGAGCTACAGCCAGTACAAACTGAAGTACTAATGGGCATTTAATACACAACTGGACCACTGATAAAAATAAAACCACGTTCTCCATGCATTTGGTCCCCTGGGAGATTTAATAAGATTTGTTGATGTGGTGATATTTTTTCTTTTAGCTTTTATTACATGTGTGTCCATTGAACTCTATAAACTGCATGTTTATGGAAACTGCCTTAGAGATGCAGTAAAAATTTAAGTTTAAAAAATACCCACCTGACATCCAAGCTTCTGACTGCTTCCTGTAGGTACTGATGACGTCACTGATGTCTCACCCTGGGATCCTAGCAAAGCCGAGAATCTCAAATCTCATGAGAAGATGCTTTAGAACTCTGCAGGAATAAATTCTTGAGGACTTTGGGATCTTCAGCTTCCTTAAGATCCCTCAACACCCAGTGATGCTATCTTCATCTCAGCCAGTGCTTTTAAAGGTACGTATTATTGAAAAATTTCTTCAAATGCATTTTTATGGCATTTTTTTAACTGGGAGGTGGGCCCACGATTAAAGGGCTTTACATTTTCCTATAAGGTCCACGTTTAGATTTTTTTTTTTTTTTTGGGTTGGGGTTTAGGTTTAGACTAAATTTGAACTAATGTTGAACATCAGGTAATGTACTCACATGAGGTGAATTCATGTTCCAGGTGTAATAAAAGAGGGAAATAAAAGTTATTGATGTACCATCTTCTGGTGCCAGTTTCCAAAAGCTGCAATAAGGCGTGAAGGCACATCACAAGTTCAAGCGCACAATGACGTCATCATGAAAAGCACAATGTCATCCTCCCGTGACTCGTGAAATCACATCTTCATATAAGGCAGCATGGAGCAACAGACATAAAGACCTCTTGTGATCATGCTGACCTGTAAACAGGGCTGGCCCAAGACATTGTGCTGCCTGGGCCCAAGAATAAAATGCTGCCCCCCCCCCCCAAAAAAAAATTCTATGCCCATCCAGCAAAGAGACGTTTCCATAAAGCAAAGAGACAGCCCAATACATTCAGCAAGAGACATCCCATATATTCAGCAAAGAGACATGCCCCTTCTAGGGTGACCACGCATTTTGCAGGTCTGTCCCGGGCACATTCATTCCAGGACAATACAGTGTCCCGGAATGAAACTGACACAGCCACCCCCCGGGCCGATCTGATGGCCCCAAAAAAGACCGCCACATCACCGCTTTACTCACTGACAGTACTTGTCCTGGCCTGGAATGCCTGGAGGAGCACAATCCCCGCCCCCTGCTTGTGATTGGAGAAATCATAAATCCCGCCTCTTGTGTCCAATCACTGTGCTGTGATTCGTTACAGAACAAGCTGATGTTTGGGAAGGGAGGGTGTCCCTGAATAGTAGTTTAAAAATGTGGTCACCCTAGCTCCTTCCTGCAAAGAGTATTGTGTAGCACCACGAAAGCTCCCCCCTTTCTCTCCACTGCCACCGACCAGCTACGCTCTGATCCCAGCTCAGTGATGCAACATGCTGCATGCAACAGCGCTGCATTGACCACATTTCCAAACTGCCATTCAGGGATACCGCCCTTCCTTCCCAAAAAAAGATGGGGGGGTGGAGTCTCGCTGACAGGGAATTTGGCAGCGGGTGATTTGTCGGGCGAATGGCTGGTGTTAGCACTTAAATCATCCTAACATTATGATTGATATGGTGTCAGGATGATCAAATCACAATGCCTGTCACCAGATGCAGCCTGTCACTTGTCACCAATGCCTGTCACCAGATGCAGCCTGTCACTTGTTACCAATGCCTGTCACCAGATGCAGCCTGTCACTTGTCACCAATGCCTGTCACCAGATGCAGCCTGTCACTTGTCACTGATGCCTGTCAACAGATGCAGCCTGTCACTTGTCACCATTGCCTGTCACCAGATGCAGCCTGTCACTTGTCACCGATGCCTGTCACCAGATGCAGCCTGTCACTTGTCACCAATGCCTGTCACCAGATGCAGCCTGTCACTTGTCACCATTGACTGTCACCAGATGCAGCCTGTCACTTGTTACCAATGCCTGTCACCAGATGCAGCGTGTCACTTGTCACCAATGCCTGTCACCAGATGCAGCCTGTCACTTGTCACCATTGACTGTCACCAGATGCAGCCTGTCACTTGTCACCATTGACTGTCACCAGATGCAGCCTGTCACTTGTCACCATTGACTGTCACCAGATGCAGCCTGTCACTTGTCACCATTGCCTGTCACCAGATGCAGCCTGTCACTTGTCACCGATGCCTGTCACCAGATGCAGCCTGTCACTTGTCACCAATGTCTGTCACCAGATGCAGCCTGTCACTTGTCACCAATGCCTGTCACCAGATGCAGCCTGTCACTTGTCACCATTGACTGTCACCAGATGCAGCCTGTCACTTGTCACCATTGACTGTCACCAGATGCAGCCTGTCACTTGTCACCATTGCCTTGCCTGTCACCAGATGCAGCCTGTCACTTGTCACCAATGCCTGTCACCAGATGCAGCCTGTCACTTGTCACCGATGCCTGTCACCAGATGCAGCCTGTCACTTGTTACCAATGCCTGTCACCAGATGCAGCCTGTCACTTGTCACCGATGCCTGTCACCAGATGCAGCCTGTCACTTGTCACTGATGCCTGTCACCAGATGCAGCCTGTCACTCAGCCTGGCTCTCTCTCTCTCCCCTTCAGATGGGCATGCTGGGGGCTGCAGTTTCCCCCCTAGAATTGCAATGGGCCAGCCATTTGCACTACACATCCCATAATCCTCTTTTCTCCTTTTAGTTTTTTTCCCTGGCCAATGGGAGGAAAAGGGGGAAGAAACATAGCGGTGGCTGTCCTAGGAACAGCAGCATGAGGAGGAGAAGGAGGGGGGAGAAGAGCCCGCAGCTGCTCTCTCTCCACGCACACACACACACACAGCCGCTCCGATCTCATGCTGTTACATACATGGAGGAGGTGGGTGGAGCTAGCGGAGGAGGAGGAAGTGAAATACTCTCTGCAATGAATGATGGGCCTCTCTCTCCTTACGTCACTGGTTGCTAGACACAAAGCGGGCCGCGGCTAGCAACCAGTTTGGGCAGTGAAGCAGGGGCCGCTGGTGAGACCCTTGAAGTGCGTCTTGCCACTGTGGCCAGTGACAGAGGCGCCGGCGATGCAGTACAAGTATGACACTGACTGCACACTAGATGGAGGGAAACCCAGGTCCTCAGGCAGTGCGCCCCTGTTGCCGCCCCTCTTAAAGTGCCGCCTGGGACCATGGTCCCACCGGGTCCCATGGTAGGGCCGGCCCTGCCTGTAAATTTAGTCACACAATTGACTGTGAATGGAACATGAAACAAATTTCCTTCCAGCAGCTGCTGCTTTGAAAATGGCTGGCAAAATCCCTACCTAGCCTTAAGTACCGGTAATTCAACAAAGTCTGGAGCTGCCAACCCAGCAGTTATTTCTCACACGCTCCCAACAGCAGGTGATAATAAAAAGCACAGAACTCTAGTTAATATTTAAGCCGTGAACTCATGTTAATGTTGAGATCTAAAGGTAGTAAATAAGCTTTGGAGGAACTTTTGAAATATAGTCCCAACGTTGTTGTCACAAGTATTGCAGATTTCTTATGGAAGCCGAGATGAAGCTGGTGTCTGAAAGAAACTTTAGGATAGCCCCCTGTGCACCAACAAAGAACAGGAGGCTAGCCTAGAGCCTAGAACAGTGATGGCAAACCTTGGCACCCCAGATGTTTTGGAACTACATTTCCCATGATGCTCAACTACACTGCAGAGAGTGCATGAGTATCATGGGAAATGTAGTTTCAAAACATCTGGGGTGCCAAGGTTTGCCATCACTGGACTAGAAGGGGTAAGGTAAACTTCCCTTAGGTCACAAGTCTTATGTAGGTTTAGCCAGGACCGGTACAAGGCAGGGGCGGACGGGGCAGATGCCCTGGGCGGTACAGTTTACTGCAGGGAGGGGGGGGGGTGCAGGTGAAGTGGGCTTATAAAAACTGGCTGGAAATTGTGTGTGTGACTGTACACACCAGCAGCTAATAGCTGCAGTTGCAACGGTGTGCCGAGTGTGTTCCTGCACCGGGCACAAGCCAACATGCCAGCCCTTCACATGCCTTCACTGTCAGTGGAGATACTCTGACTCCCCCCCTGACAGGCACTTCGTAGTTCTGGCTGGCCCAACGTGACGTCACTCACTGAGAGGCCGGCAATGATGGGAGACAGGATAGGAGGACTCAGAGGAGCATCATAGAGTGCTGCTGCAGGAGCTGTGACCAAGAGGAGCCGAGAAGGAGGAACTAAGCACTGCATGACTGCAGTGTGTATCGCACAAATAAGCAGATGATTGCAGCTTAATTAACTCTGTAGATTTCGGAGGGGTTGGAGGTGGCTGAGGGGAGGTTAATTACCAATGGTATTTAATTTCTGTAATAGAAAGCATGGAGGGGGGTTAATGTATTGCCATTGGTCACTGATGCGCTAGTGACCAGTGGCAGTTTTTTAACCTCTTTGTGCTGCATTGGTGGCACCAGTGTTAAGCCTCGTACACACGGCCGGTTTTCTCGGCAAGAAAACTGCTAGGAGAGCCTTTTGCCGAGAAAAACGGTCGTGTGTATGGTTTCTCGTCGGGAAAACTGCCGGGAATCTCGACGAGAAAAATAGAGAACCTGCTCTCAATTTTCTCTTTGGGATTTTCATCGGCCTGTTTCCTGACAAGAAAACCGTGCGTGTGTATGCTTAACTGTCTCCAGGTAAACCCGCGCATGCTCGAAAAGACTTTGACGCATGCGCGGTAGCATACAAGGGTAGTGTAGGGTGAAGCAAGATGGCGGCGACGGCATCGAATGTGACGAGCGCATGCTTGTCGTAGTCGATGACGTCACCGCGTTCTTGCCATTCAAAAGAACGGCAGTTCTTTTGAATGGTTGTGTGTGTACACAGGGCTTGGCAAGACAAGCTTGCCAGGAATCCTATCGAGAAAACCGAAGTTTTTTTTTCGACGGGATTCTTGCCCGTGTACGAGGCTTTAGTGTTAATTAACACTGACACTGGTGCCACTAATGCAGCACAAAGGGGTTAATTACCTGCCACTGGTCACTAATGCATCAGTGACCAATGACAATACATTAACCCCCTCCATGCTGTCTTTTACAAATTGGATCAAACACCAGTAATAAAAACTAATTCCCAATGTGATAAAAAGGTTCTTCGGTAACATCCGCCACCTTTAATTGAGTGATCCTGTGAAAGTCACCTCCACCATAGATAAAGTGCTTGCTTACCATATTGCATGGACCTATCACATGTGATCACATTGGGATCAAAACAAGCCGGCTGGCTAATCACAGGTACCTGTTGCTCCAGGATTCGAGAAGCGCAGTGACGGTGATGGAGCGAGATGGTGGGTCCACTCGCCATGAGTGGTTTCTGGGAAAAGGTTAAAGGCCCTGGCTGGGTTTAGAGCCACAAGTGTCACTGACATTCACTGATAGGAGGTCTGTGCAATCTGGTAAGCACGCACTTTATCTATGGTGGAGGTGACTGTCACAGGATCACTCAATTGAAGGTGACGGATAGTGCGGATGACGTTACCAAAGAACTTTTGTTTATCACATTGGGACTTTGTGTTTATCACTGGTGCTTGACTCAACATTAATTAGCACAGCTCTGTTTATGAATTTATGATTTGGGACTGTGTTATATCTCACAGTAGAGTTTGCAGCTGCTTTGGATGTTCGTGGTTATTTTATATAGCGATACCCCCAGTTAAGAGGGCTGCTGGTATAATTCTTTTGGGCCCCTGTAATGCACCCTGTCAACCCCCAGCAGTTGGCTCTAACCTCCCCTGGCACAGCTAGTAGGGGATGGTAGGATTGTGTAACCTGCAACTCACGGAGACACAATCCTATAATAGAACACACACAGCAATAAAGTTTAACTATCCTTACCCGTCTCCTCTGCAAAGTAAATGACACAACACCAGTATACTTAACCCTTGCACTTTTACTCGGATGGTTGGGTAAGCATATAATCAACAGTTTACATATCATGTGTAGAGCCCTGCAATAAAAGAGTATCTCAGCAAACAGACAGATATACAGTATGATGCATAAATCTAACGGTCCCCGCTGCAGCTATTCTCCCTCGTGGCAAAAATGGTGCCCAGCAATGTCTACGCTAAGTCAGGCCTGACTGTTTCAGTGTAGGAGTTCTGTAGGGGAAATTCTTCACTAGCAAACGGTGGTGCACTTGCTGAAGAAACAACTGTAATCCACAGGGTAAAAGGGGTTTTGATAACTTGTTGAATAAAGGAAATCTCTAAAGCTGCTCTGATGCACTGTCCCTCCTGTGCACAGCACAACACTAATGAAAGCTCCGGGTAACAGTTATGGGGCCTAGAGATCCTATGTAGTTCTCTGAGCAGGTGCTGTCTCACCCAACCGGACCAGTCCGTGTCCGTATTTTCCGCTGCTGTGTCTTGGTGCACATGTCTCACGACATCCAAGTCTTCGGTCCTCCGGGAAGCGATGCGGCAACGGTATGCAGAACGTCCCTCAGGTTCCTCGGTGAGAGCGGAAGGCTCTTTGGAGAAAGGCCCAGGCTTCAGGCCTTGTAGCACCGCAGGCTCGGAAAGGAGTTTCTCTTGCTGGGCAGGCGATGGCCAAAGAGACTGAAGCCGGCTCCGCCTTTTTCTTATAAAGTTCACCACAGCAGTCTTTGCGCGGGGCAATGCACCCTGGGTGCCCAGTGGGGTTATGGGTACAGTAGTCTCTGAGGCCTTAAAGGAAACCCCTGCTACACACTCCCCCCACTTAGAATCTTTGGTCCTCAAAGACAACATCAACAATATGTACAAACAAGGTAATGAAGGACTGCAAAGGAGCCCGGCAGAGGAATCTCCCACCAAGCATGGGAAGGGAGTTTGTCCTGCCCACAAGTCACATCAGTGAGGGTGGCCTGCCTAACTGTGCCAGAGAGTGAGTCGGGGTTGCCCTCCATCAAATGCACAGTGGAGGGGACAGGGTTCTCTACAGTCCTTCTCGCAGTCACCACAGTGTCTTCAGAACACTCCCCCATCTGGGTGTAAGTTAGCTTCCGGGGAGGACGTATGGTTCTTTTAGCTCTTTGTTCTCTGGGGGTCAATGCCTCAGATACTACAGGTTCTTACACTGGGATAGGTGTAGGAGCTTCTTCTGTTTCTGAGGCACTCGAATCAGATGCAGAAAGATACATGGAGTCTCTAGGATCGTCAACAGGGAAAGATTCTATGGCATCTTCCCACTCCTCAGTCTGAGCATAGGATGGAATAAACTCAGTGGCTTCCGGTATCAAAGTATCACCAGGGGCATCCTCAGAAGGTGGAAGGTCTATGGACAAGGATTTGGGTGCCTGGGACGGCCACAACCACTCATCTTCCACTTCCTCATCTTCACTCTGGTTGGTGATATCCGTTTCTCCTGACAGAGTTGTCTGAGACCTAGTGTTGGGTCTGGGAGTATTCAAACTTGAAGGTAGCTCAGGGGAATCTGGGGTAGGCGGCATCCTGACTGCTTCAGAAAGGGGTAGCAGATGGTTTCTGTGCCAGATCTTTTTCCTGACTACTACAATAGGGGAGGCGTATGGGCTTCTGGACTCTCGAATAACTCCAGTTCTCTTAAGCTTCGCCAGTTGTTCACGCAAGTCTTCCAAGTCAGCCAGGGGAACTCGCCGAACCCTCTCCCGGAAAGGTTTGTCTTCCTGCAGACGGATCTTATGGGTGGCACTCCTTGCACACCCTACGTCAAACTCGTCCCTTGAAAAGATTTTTCTCCATCTAGTCAGCTGGACCTTGGCTCTCTCCTTCCACACCGGTGGTAGGGTCGTGTTCTCCAAGCAGAGCTTCTCCAGGGTGGGTTCCCCTCCTTCAGTCTTCTCCAAGTCAGACATGGCCACTGGGGTAGCAGGGTTTACTTTGCCCAACAACATCAGGCCCGGAATCTTCACAGGGGAGTCAGTGATATTCCTAATGCTCACTGGGATCTGCCCATTCGCCTTCTTCAACGCCCTTAGCGGAACCACTTCAGGAATCACTTCCAATCCTGGGTGGGAGTCCAAGGGGTCCGGTTCTAGGACCACAAAAGGGCCAGGTTGCTCCCACGAGAGTTTTACCGTAGCTTTCAGACAGGTCATCTCACCAGGCTGCAGCATCCTCTCCTTCTTGGACAGTCTCCAGACTTTCCTTACCCCCTCTTCCGGGGCCTTCTGTTCCAGGATCAATCTCCGGTAGGCTAGCTGCAACATTGGGTGGATCCTGGCTGCTGAAGTACCCTGCTCCTGTGCTAGGGGAGCCAGTAATCTTCTGACCAGGTCAGTGTTGGTCCCTATAATCAAGGAACTCTTGTTGGCTCCTGGTGGGCGAGGGCAAACCACTGCCAGGGTGTTAAAGACCTCAGATTTTCCTGCTACAGAGGGGTCAAAGTCCAGTTGGATGGAAACATAACCGTCGTAGGGAAAGCTTTGGGTGCCAATTCCCCATATCTCTAGGTCTTCTAGTTTCTGTAGGGGCACATGACTCAGGTGTTTTTGGTAAAAGTCTCTGTACAAAAGGGTCACTTGGGCTCCTGTGTCCAGGATGGCCCTTGTGTAGACTCCCTCCACTTGAATGGGGACCACAGGGGAGGGCCCCACCAAACTTGCTGGAAACTTCCTCGGAGAGGCTTCTTTCTTTGGATTCATGGACTTTCCCTTTGGGTTTTTTTTCTTCTTCCATCTCTTTCTGGATCTTAATCCCTGTTGGGCCTGGTATGCATTGATTTCCTGCAGTTTTTTTGATTTTAACTCCTGACAAGTCGTATTGAGTATTTTGGGAGGGGCATTTTTTCCCTTCTCCTTTTCCTTTTCTGGCTTTTGAATCTTATTGGAGCTTTCTGCAAATAGCGGGCGCCCGGCTGACTCCTTCACCGGGGCCCTCATCATCTCCTGGGAGCCCTCCGCTCCAGGGAAGAGCAGTGGGGATGATGGCCGAGGGGTTTGTGGAGATTCCCTCTTGCTGGCCCTCGTGTGCACTAAGCGGTATATCTGGTTATCTATGCCCTTTATGTTCTGACCTCTAAAGTCTTCCGGGACTTCATTTCTCCATTCTACTAGTGCGTATGTACACAAAGTCTCTGGATCTGGCTTTGTATCCATCACCCATGTTTTCTGGCTTGGAGACAGCGACATTATGAGCTGCTTTATCTCCTCTTCCCGCCAGTTCCCCCCGGGAGTTCAATAACTACCGCCTCGGTTGAATCGGCGCCAACCACTGTGTCATTGCTAGCGGGTCCATGCTGGTACTTCTGACCGGCTTGATTGCAGCGTGCAGTATACAGGAATCCCGGACTCGAGCCCCCATGTATAGCGATACCCCCAGTAAAGAGGGCTGCTGGTATAATTATTTTGGGCCCCTGTAATGCACCCTGTCAACCCCCGGCAGTTGGCTCTAACCTCCCCTGGCACAGCTAGTAGGGGATGGTAGGATTGTGTAACCTGCAACTCACGGAGACACTATCCTATAATATCCTATAATAGGTCCGTTGGTCTGCGAGTGCACGCTGGTCTGCGAGTGCACGCGGGTCCGTTGGTCTGTGGGTGCACGTGGGTCTGCGTGGTACCTGTGTATTGTCTTGTTGAGTACCTGTGTATTGTCTTGTTGAGTACCTGTGTATTGTCTTGTTGAGTACCTGTGTATTGTCTTGTTGAGTACCTGTGTATTGTCTTGTTGAGTACCTGTGTAATGTCTTGTTGAGTACCTGTGTATTGTCTTGTTGAGTACCTGTGTATTGTCTTGTTGAATAGTTGGGTCAGGAAGCTAGTGTTAGGTAATTTGGACAGGGTATAATCTCGAATCCTCATTAAATTAATAGGTACGATGCCCAGCGGGTGTGGCGAGGCGACTCGGTGTACATCTTGCAGCATGTATGCATTCCTTGATCATCTGATCGAGGGCGATTACTGCTGTGCAAAATGTAAGCACATTGTTTCCCTGGAAGCCCAGGTTCTGAATCTAGGGAAGCAACTGTCAGCACTGGGAAGTCCCTCCACACTAAAGGAGAGCTGGATACGTACCCGGCAGGTGATGGCAGGGGCCAGCACAGAGGTGGGTGGAGTCAAAGAGGTGCAGGCACTAGAAAATAGTAGATGGGTGACAGTCAGGAAGGGTAGAGGGCGAAGTGCCAGGGAGGCCGATCCAGGGCTGGAGCATCCCAATAAGTATGCTCCATTGAGTGACATTGGTGAAACCAGTCCGGGACCAGCACTGCTGGAGCTGAGGGACTCTCCTAGCTGCCAGGGGAAGAACTCCTCCAGTGAGAGTGGGGGGGAAGCGAAGGGAAAGGAAAGACAGATTCTGGTGGTAGGGGACTCAATTCTTAGAAGGACAGAGAGGGCAATCTGTAACAAAGACCTGAAGCGCCGAACTGTATGTTGTCTACCGGGCGCTCGGGTTCGGCACATCACGGATCTGGTGGACAGATTACTGGGAGGGGCTGGGGAAGACCCAGCTGTCATGGTGCACGTTGGCACCAATGACAAAGTCAGAGGTAGATGGAGTGTCCTAAAGAACGATTTTAGGGACTTGGGAGCTAAATTGAGGAAAAGGACCTCCAAGGTAGTATTCTCGGGAATACTACCGGTACATCGAGCCACACCAGAAAGGCAGAGGGAGATTAGGGAAGTGAACAAGTGGCTGAAGAGCTGGTGTAGTAAGGAGGGGTTTGGGTTCCTGGAGGACTGGGCCGACTTCTCAGTCGATAACCAGTACTATAGAAGGGACGGACTGCACCTAAATGAGGAGGGTGCAGATCAGCTGGGAATAAGGATGGCCAAAAAGTTAGAGGGGTTTTTAAACTAGGTGACAGGGGGGAGGGTCCAGAGATAGTGAGAGTCAGCGGGGAACATATTCTAAAGGGTAGTATTAGGGGCATTAGTGGTAGGGTAACCAAAGAACATAAACCCAAGGTAAGTATAGTAGCAAGTCCTAGTTGCAATCTGGGAACACCCAAGAGGATAGTATGTGACCGGTCAAATAATATTAATGCATTAAAGTGTCTGTTCACCAATGCCAGAAGTCTGCCAAGCAAAATAGGTGAGTTGGAAGCTCTGGTGCATGAGGAGAGCTATGATGTAATCGGTATTGCTGAAACTTGGCTTCATTCCTCACACGACTGGGCTATTAATATTCCGGGCTATGCACTCTTTCGGAAAGACAGGGTAAAAAGGAAGGGTGGAGGGGTCTGTCTCTATGTGAGAAGTGATCTCAAAGCGAGTGTGAAAGAGGACCTGGTGGATGGAGAGTGTGATGAGTCTGAAGCATTATGGGTAGGACTGCATACAGATGTGCGTAGTTCAAAGCTAATCATTGGAGTTTGTTATAGACCACCCAATGTTAATGAGGAGTTAGAGACTCAGCTCCTTGCACAGATGGAAAGGGCTGCAAGGGCTGGGACGGTGATAATAATGGGGGATTTTAACTACCCAGAAATTGACTGGAGTAATGGAACTGCTGGGACAGTTAAAGGGCAAAAATTTATAAACCTATTGCAGGACAATTTTATGGTCCAGTTTATTGAGGCCCCAACTAGGAATGATGCTCTGTTGGACCTGGTAATCTCAAACCATGCAGAGCGTATTACTAATGTTCAGATAAAGGAACACCTGGGTAGCAGTGACCATAACATGATTTCATTTGATGTTAGTTGTAAGCAAAAATCACATACAGGAAAGATAAAAACACTTAATTTCAAGAGAGCAAATTTTCCAAGGATGAGTGCTGCTCTCCAGGACTTAGACTGGGAAGGAATATTGGCATCAATGGGCACAGAACAGAAATGGGAATTCTTCAAAAAGACTGTTTGGGAACTCACTGCAAAGTATATTCCCATGGGCAATAAGTTTAAAAGGCTAAAAATAAAACCTATGTGGCTCACTGACAAAGTTAAAAAAGCTATAAACTATAAGAAAAGAGCTTTTAAAAAATATAAAAATGAGGGAACACTAGTGTCATTTAAATGTTACAAAGAATATAACAGGATATGTAAAAAGGAAATCAAGGATGCAAAAATTCAAAACGAACGACAGATTGCAAAAGATAGTAGGACAAACCCCAAAAAATTCTTCAAATATATTAATAGTAAAAAGGTCAAGTCTGAGCATGTAGGCCCTTTACAAAATAATCTAGAGTGGGTGACTGGGGACAAAGAGAAGGCTAATTTATTAAATACTTTCTTCAGTTCTGTGTATACAAAGGAGCATGGGGGAGCTCATGTCCAAAATGGGGGTGGTAGTGACACAGCCCCAAATCCACAATGGCTCAAAAGTGATATGGTCCAGAAATATTTAGATGGAATAAAGGTGGATAAAGCACCTGGACCAGATGGCATACACCCACGGATCCTAAAAGAATTGAGCTCTGTAATTTCAAAGCCATTGTATTTAATTTTTAGGGACTCATTAATGACAGGAATAGTACCACTGGATTGGCGCAGGGCCAATGTGGTGCCTATATTTAAAAAGGGAATTAAGTGTTTACCAAGTAACTATAGACCTGTTAGTTTAACTTCTATAGTTGGGAAAATACTGGAGAGATTAATAAAAGACCACATAGATGAGTTCTTGCTGGAAAAAAACTATTTAAGCAACAGACAGCATGGATTCATGAAAGACAGAAGTTGTCAAACAAACCTGATTTCTTTTTATGAAGAGGTAAGTAAGACCTTGGACAGAGGGGTGGCAGTGGACGTGGTATACTTGGATTTTGCAAAAGCGTTCGATACAGTTCCCCACACACGGCTCATGTGTAAGGTAAAGTCTACAGGATTGGAAATATCAGTTTGTAAATGGATAGAAAACTGGCTAAAAGACAGAATTCAGAGAGTAGTGGTTAATGATTCTTACTCTGAATGGTCCAAGGTTATCAGTGGTGTACCCCAAGGTTCAGTGCTGGGACCCTTACTTTTTAATATGTTTATAAATGATATTGGGTCTGAGATCAAAAGTAACATTTCTGTCTTTGCAGATGACACCAAGCTATGCAGTGGAATAACGTCCTTACAGGATGTCGCCAATTTACAAGCCGACCTCAATGCTCTGTCTAATTGGGCGACTATGTGGCAGATGAGGTTTAATGTTGATAAATGTAAAGTTATGCACTTGGGGGCTAATAATATGAATGCATCATACATACTAGGGGGAGTACAACTGGGGGGATCCGTAGTGGAGAAGGATCTGGGGGTTTTGGTAGATCATAAGCTCAATAATGGCATGCAATGCCAAGCTGCGGTTTCCAAAGCGAGCAAAGTCCTTTCTTGTATTAAGAGAGGTATGGTCTCCAGAGAGAGAGATATCATTTTGCCCCTGTTCAAATCATTAGTAAGACCTCATCTGGAATATGCAGTTCAGTTTTGGGCCCCAGTTCTCAAAAAGGATATTGGGGAACTGGAGAAAGTGCAGAGAAGGGCAACCAAACTGATAAGAGGCATGGAGGAGCTCAGCTATGAGGAGAGATTAGAGGAACTGAATTTATTCTCTCTTGAGAAGAGGAGATTAAGGGGGGATATGATCAACATGTACAAATATATAAGGGGTCCATATAGTGAACTTGGTGTTCAGTTATTCACTTTACGGTCAACACAAAGGACAAGGGGGCACTCTTTGCGTCTAGAGGAAAAGAGATTTCACCTCCAAATACGGAAAGGTTTTTTCACAGTAAGAGCTGTGAAAATGTGGAATAGACTCCCTGCAGAGGTGGTTCTGGCCAGCTCAGTAGATTGCTTTAAGAAGGGCCTGGATTCTTTCTTAAATGTACATAATATAACTGGGTACTGACATTTATAGGTAAAGTTGATCCAGGGAATATCCGATTGCCTCTCGGGGGATCAGGAAGGAATTTTTTCCCCTGCTGTAGCAAATTGGATAATCCTCTTCTGGGTTTTTTTGCCTTCCTCTGGATCAACTGTGGGTATAGAATTGGGTATATGGGAGTGTACGATATATGTTTATTTTTATTTTTTTATTTTTATTTTTTACGGTTGAACTGGATGGACTTGTGTCTTTTTTCAACCTGACTAACTATGTAACTATGTAACTATGTAACACACACAGCAATATAGTTTAACTATCCTTACCCGTCTCCTCTGCAAAGTAAATGACACAACACCAGTATACTTAACTCTTGCACCTTTACTCGGATGGTTGGGTAAGCATATAATCAACAGTTTACATATCATGTGCAGAGCCCTGCAATAAAAGAGTATCTCAGCAAACAGACAGATATACAGTATGATGCATAAATCTAACAGTCCCCGCTACAGCTATTCTCCCTCGTAGCAAAAATGGCGCCCAGCAATGTCTATGCCAAGTCAGGCCTGACTGTTTCAGTGTAGGAGTTCTGTAGGGGAAATTCTTCGCTAGCAAACGGTGGTGCACTTGCTGAAGAAACAACTGTGATCCACAGGGTAAAGGGGTTTTGATAACTTGGTGAATAAAGGAAATCTCTAAAGCTGCTCCGATGCACTGTCCCTCCGGTGCGCAGCACAACACTAATGAAAGCTCCGGGTAACAGTTATGGGGCCTAGAGATCCTATGTAGTTCTCTGAGCAGGTGCTCTCTCACCCAACCGGACCAGTCCATGTCCGTATCTTCCGCTGCTGTGTCTTGGTACACAGGTCTCACGACATCCAAGTCTTCGGTCCTCCGGGAAGCGATGCGGCAACGGTATGCAGAACGTCCCTCAGGTTCCTCGGTGAGAGCGGAAGGCTCTTTGGAGAAAGGCCCAGGCTTCAGGCCTTGTAGCACCGCAGGCTCAGAAAGGAGTTCCTCTTGCTGGGCGGGCGATGTCCAAAGAGACTGAAGCCGGCTCCGCCTTTTTCTAATAAAGTCCACCCCAGCAGTCTTTGCTCGGGGCAATGCACCCTGGGTGCCCAGTGGGGTTATGGGTACAGTAGTCTCTGAGGCCTTAAAGGAAACCCCCACTACATTTAGAACAATTAGCAGCGTTTTTTGCTTTATTTGATTTGATTTTCACTTTTATATATTAATATTTTGTATTGAGGGTTCTTTTTTGCTGAAGGCCATGTATGTTGGTTGAGAAGTTTGTGATATTTTTTGATTTTGCATTTTTCCTATTTATGTGAATATTTGGTATTGGGGCACTACCTCACACAAAATAATGCAAAACTGAAAACTTTAGTATGTTCACATGGGCCTTGACAGAAAAAATAGTTAAAGCGGAGGTTCCGCCGAAAATGTTTTTTTTTTAAAAGCCAGCAGCTACAAATACTGCAGCTGCTTACTTTTAAAATTTGGACACTTACCTGTCCAGCGCGCCCAGAACAGTGTATTTACCAGGAGACAGCGGGGGAGTACGGGTAGAGGCGTGTCTGCCGCATTAGTCTATTCCTGGAAGTGGGTGCAAATATCTGTCTAATGCCGCATACACACGATCATTTTTCCCGTCGGGAAAAATTACATTTTTTTTTTTCAACAAGAAAAACGACCGTGTGTGGGCTTTTTGTCACTTTTCCCGACGGGAAAAATGGCATTAATCACGACGAGAAAACTTAGAACATGCTCTAATTTTTCTCGTCGTGATTCCCGTCGTTTTTTTCCACGGCAGTTTTTCCATAGGGAAACACTGCCACGGAGCCCACACACGGTCGTTTTTCTCGACCAAAAAAAAAATGTCGGGAAAAACGGACGTGTGTAGGGAACCAAGCCGTTCCCTCGTTTTTCCCGTCGATTTTCTCGACGGTGCTTTCACCGTCGAGAAAATCGATCATGTGTACACGGCATTAGACAGGTATCTGCACCCCCCTCCCCCCTGAAAGGTGCCAAATGTGACACCAGAGGGGGGGAGGAATCTGGACAGCGGAGGTTCCATTTTTGTGTGGACCTCCGCTTTAACGGCCTTTCTACGAGCACATTTGTTGCATTATTATTTCAAATTGCCTACTATTAAAATATATGTAGCGGGGTCCTCAAATTGATGGGATACACCTGGGCAATAGTGTGACCCAGGTGTATAATTGTGTTAGGATTCAGACCCCTTTTTGTTTCGTGGAGGATTGGAGGATGTAATATTCTCCTTTGCCTGTGGGTGGCGGGGTACCCACGGGCTTCAGGTAGAATCATCCCCTGCAGTGCTCCCTGTTTGGTCTCTTCCCGGAGATGGTATGGCTGGGGCGGGGAACCCGCCGGGCCGTTGAAGGGAGGAGATAAAAGGGGGAGACGCCCTGACCACGAGGTCGTCGTCTTGCGGAGAAGGAGGTCCTCGGAGGAGGAGGGTTGCGGTCCGCACCCAGGGCCCTTAGGCCTGGGTGCGGGAGATCCAGGAGTCTGGTCCAGGTGCCCATGGCCTGGTCCGGAGTCATGTTGGCGTCCATCCCAGGCACCTTTAGCCTGGGGTGAGGTACTATCTAGGAGGCCTGGGGCCCAGTACCTTCGACTGGGTCCCGCTAGGGTGGACTGTCCGAGGGTCCCTGAGCGGAGGGACTCGTACCTGAGGTGAGGAGGCCGGGGAGGTTACCCACTGGAGACCCGGAGCAGCACCAACCCGGTGACAGTGGGCCTCTGGGAACTCTCTTGGGAGGACACATCCCCCTGATAGGGGCCACAGCGTATCGAAGAGGGCTCCATTGCTGTTCATAGGGGTTGCTGGAAGAGACCCCATCCTTCCTGTTCTGTAACAGCCGGATTGGCTTAGGCGCCGCTGGTCATAGTATAGTGGCATAGAACTGAAACGTTAGGAAGTGCCTTGATCTGCTCATCCCACCGTTGGCAAGGTTATAGGTCCCAACCAGTCTGCTGTTAAAAGAACTGTTTATCGTGCTTTGCTATTGGAGTGCCAAATAAACAAGTGTTGGACCTTTCTCCGGTGTGTGGACTCCAGTTACTGGAAGCAGAGGGGAGGCTGGTGAGCTTGCAATTACAGACTCAGTGCATTCACAGAACACACCGGCCCGAGGAAACATCAGGAAGTGGCCTTCACCTCCCTACTACAATGGGGAGGACATGGGCCGTGGCGCA
This sequence comes from Rana muscosa, assembly GCA_029206835.1. Taxonomy (NCBI): domain Eukaryota; kingdom Metazoa; phylum Chordata; class Amphibia; order Anura; family Ranidae; genus Rana; species Rana muscosa. The sequence goes on from CM055125.1 coordinate 365,939,871, forward strand.
TCTCACTCTCACAACCCAGGAACCCCTAGACATGAGTTGGTGTGTAACCGATAAAGATGGAGAGAGGGTGAGGCCGCTACACGTGGGGGCTCGTGAGTCCGGGATACAGTGTGTTCTAAAGATGGACTTGAGAATGTCTACATTTGAACTTTGCTGCCCAGAGGAGTTCCGAGCAGATCGGCCAAATTACTGGCCAAAGTGCGTCCCTGCTCGGAGTTGTGGAAATGACCCTAACACGGGAAAGGCCCATGCGGAGGAGCGGAAAAAGGGAGAGGTCCAGCCGTGTGACGTACTGCACGTGGGGACTGTTAACGCACTGCGCCACGAGGCACCCCATGGCGACATCGTTCGTGGGCGGAGTCAAGAGGAAGCCCGCGAAAATGTACAGCTCATGGGAGGAGTCTGGCCAAGTGTGGGGATACACGTGGAGACTCCGGCGCGGGGTCAGTGCATGATGGAGCAGCAAACAGTCGGGATGACCTCAAGTGCCCCGTGGATTATGGTTCCTCACCCCACGAGAATGACTTCATTTGCTGCCCCCATCACAGACACGGGGATAACACTTAGGCCCCGAGGGCGGTTGGCTCTGTACACTTGCAGAGACACGGAGGCCCTCGGTGTGATCTGTCCCGGCTGCTCGGGACTGGTGGTCACCCTGAAGCCATTCGGGCGATGTGAGGAGTGCAGAGAATTCCTTTTTGAGGTCGAGTCGTCCACAGCAAGGCCCCGGGCCCTTCGCCTCAATCACCTCACGGGTACTGCTACTCCGGAAGGGGAGATCAAGGCCTTTGTCGAGGTTCCCGTGCGCGCTGACCAGGGCGATGGACTGCCCAACAGAGAAAAATCCGAAGATGCTGCTTCGGTCGCCACAAGTTCTTTGCTTCCACCACCGAAGAGGAAAGTTGGCCTAGTACAGGCATCCTATGGACGTGGTCGAGCTTCACCCCGCTGCTTGCCTGGCCTGGATGGCGCCGGTCGAGATGGAAGTCCCGGACATCCCAGTCTTCTACAAGGGTCAGGTGAGCCAGGGGCTGGGACTGTGGTGGTGGTTGGAGGTGTCGGGGGCCCATTGGAGGTGGAACCCCCCAGAGAAGATGATTCTGTGTCCACCGGTAGATATCTGCCTGCGGAGATGTATGACACCTCCGACCTAGAGTCGCTGTCTGATTGCGGAGATGATGGCGAGATAGACGAACTGTTCAGCCGCAAGGGCTGGGATAGAGTGCCACTTCTTGCTTCCCGTGCGGTACGGGATTCACCTATGTACACAGGAGACAGCACGCCTCGGGTGGAAGACCCGCAGCTTACGAGGGAACCTACCCCTCCACCTGTGTCCTCATCTACTGTTACCTCACCTACTTTGGTTGTGGGGACACCCCGCGCTTCTCTGAGAGCGCCGAAAGTCATTTCCAGGGAGCTGGTAAAGGTACCTCGGCATCCGGAAGCTATTGTGCTGCCTGGAACTGGAGAGAAAGCCACTATGCCACCTTTGGCCCGCTTGCAGAGACTGTTTTGCCATAAAGTAGCTCGGGAATATGGGTGGGAGTACCCGTATCTACCCCGGGACTTGCTGTATGAGGTGGAAGTCTGGAGAACAAAATGGTATGACGAGTTTGTGTGGGACAAGTTGAAGGTGCCCCATGCCCGCAGGTACCTGGAATGTGTGCCGGCAGTGTCTAAGAGGTTTGAGGACTGCAAAGCTGAATGGAAATTGGGGCGCCATATCCATGCTGACAAGATAGTCATTTGCAGAAGAGAAGGAGAAAAGAACTCCTGTTTATTTCTTTTGTGCACTTGAACTTTCTGGAAGAGCCATTCCCAGACACGCAGGACTGTGCCCTGTTTTTGTTTTTGTTTGGGCTTTTCTTTTTCTCGTTGGAGACTTGGGGACTGTTGTGTTTTCGTGTTTCCCCTTTTCTTCATGTGCCAAAGGCAAGGACATTTGGGAATAGTGGCAGAGTAGGGAAAAGCTGGAAGAACGAAGATTCGTTGAGTGTCATGACCGCGGCGTTGTCACCAGGTGGCAGTGTTGCGCAACAAATGTTTGAAAATATTTCACCCACACATCACCTTGCTTGTTGGAGTGAGTGGGTCTCTCTGCTGACGGGCCCACTCATCCCAAATGACACGAAATTATGTTAGGATGTTGTTTTTCTTTCCCCTGCAGGAGAATCGTCAGTCAAGATCATTGAGAGTGGGTGGCTCTTAGACAGTGTGGGAGAGGGGCTGTGACTAGGCAGATGTTTAAAGTGTTTTATGACATAAGTTGTTTTATATGTTCCCCATTCCCTGAGCAGGTCTTGGCACTTGGGAAATTTAGAGGAACTGCCTCAGGGGTTTCACTCCATGTCACCACTTTATGGGAGGCATGGGTGTGCACCTGACGCTGGGGACCAGCGTCAAATTACAGGGGGGAGTGTGTAGCGGGGTCCTCAAATTGATGGGATACACCTGGGCAATAGTGTGACCCAGGTGTATAATTGTGTTAGGATTCAGACCCCTTTTTGTTTCGTGGAGGATTGGAGGATGTAATATTCTCCTTTGCCTGTGGGTGGCGGGGTACCCACGGGCTTCAGGTAGAATCATCCCCTGCAGTGCTCCCTGTTTGGTCTCTTCCCGGAGATGGTATGGCTGGGGCGGGGAACCCGCTGGGCCGTTGAAGGGAGGAGATAAAAGGGGGAGACGCCCTGACCACGAGGTCGTCGTCTTGCGGAGAAGGAGGTCCTCGGAGGAGGAGGGTTGCGGTCCGCACCCAGGGCCCTTAGGCCTGGGTGCGGGAGATCCAGGAGTCTGGTCCAGGTGCCCATGGCCTGGTCCGGAGTCATGTTGGCGTCCATCCCAGGCACCTTTAGCCTGGGGTGAGGTACTATCTAGGAGGCCTGGGGCCCAGTACCTTCGACTGGGTCCCGCTAGGGTGGACTGTCCGAGGGTCCCTGAGCGGAGGGACTCGTACCTGAGGTGAGGAGGCCGGGGAGGTTACCCACTGGAGACCCGGAGCAGCACCAACCCGGTGACAGTGGGCCTCTGGGAACTCTCTTGGGAGGACACATCCCCCTGATAGGGGCCACAGCGTATCGAACAGGGCTCCATTGCTGTTCATAGGGGTTGCTGGAAGAGACCCCATCCTTCCTGTTCTGTAACAGCCGGATTGGCTTAGGCGCCGCTGGTCATAGTATAGTGGCATAGAACTGAAACGTTAGGAAGTGCCTTGATCTGCTCATCCCACCGTTGGCAAGGTTATAGGTCCCAACCAGTCTGCTGTTAAAAGAACTGTTTATCGTGCTTTGCTATTGGAGTGCCAAATAAACAAGTGTTGGACCTTTCTCCGGTGTGTGGACTCCAGTTACTGGAAGCAGAGGGGAGGCTGGTGAGCTTGCAATTACAGACTCAGTGCATTCACAGAACACACCGGCCCGAGGAAACATCAGGAAGTGGCCTTCACCTCCCTACTACAATGGGGAGGACATGGGCCGTGGCGCATCTCACTCTCACAACCCAGGAACCCCTAGACATGAGTTGGTGTGTAACCGATAAAGATGGAGAGAGGGTGAGCCCGCTACATATATATCATTAAAATGTGTGAGTGAACTCTGTTTCTATCGCATTAAACCTAATTGAATTTGTATTGTTTTAAGTATATTCTTGTTTTGAAACGACATTGATTCTTTCTTAAAAACCTTGGGCGGAGGTGGGGGATTAGCGCAGTTTGCCATCTTCGCCCTGGGCACCAAATGGCCTTGTCTCAGCACTGGGTTCAGCTGTAGGGGAAAGATAATCTTAACTGTTTTTGAGATAGAACTGTGTATCTCAGCCTTTTGACGTGATTTTGACACGATTAGGCTGGGTTCACACTGATTTGACACTGTTGTACAACTATCATCCTATTTTTCCCTGCTACATCTGTCCTACTTCCATCCTACTTCCATGAACAAGATAAGATTTTACTCCTACTTTGAGATAGTAGGACTTTGAAAAATCAAAACAATCCCAGAGTGACATAAATTCCTTTTCCTGCTGCTGTAATCACCATGTCGGATGTCACAAGTCGGATGGTTAGGAGAAGGATCCGACTTTGATCCGACTTCAATGATATTCAATGGGTTGAAGTCGGACCAAAGTAGTACAGGGAGCATTCTCAAAGTCGGGCCGACTTGTGTCGGACCAGTTAAGACAGCTCCCATAGGGAATCATTTATTTACACACGACATGAGCTCCCAATGTCGGAGTGATTGTCGTACCAGTTTGAACCGAGCCTCAGACTGGGATGCCATTAACCGCTTCAGCCCCGGAAGATTTTACCCCCTTCCTGACCAGAGCACTTTTTACAATTTGAAAACAAGCAAAAGTTTGGGACTTTGTATAAGGCAATACTGGAGATATGCCTCCATCCCTGGCAATATGGAATAGGAAGGATGGTGGGACTTTGTATGAAGCGCATTGCTAAGTAAAACAAACCAAGCAATGTATACATATTTTTTTATTTTATTTTTACAATTAAAATTCATTTATTACAGAAACAAAATTATGTTAAAAAAGGAATACAAAAATACACCGTGATGCATTTGTTCCTTCAGTGTTGCGTGCTGCTGGTCCTACATGCTTCGCCTATAATCAGGCTTCATCAGGGACACAGACACTTTAACAAATCACAATATCCCGCCATCCCTATGGGGTTCACGCCAGGTTCCTTCCAGTATGTCAAATGTCCCCCTTGGGGTACAAGATATAGTCAAACAGAGCTGTCTTAGTGGGTCCTGTCCCTTCAGCAAATTTTATGAGTACAACAAATGTTTGTTGTAGCAGTCCACCACTAAAAAACCACGAGGAGCAGCAGCAAGCCAATCACAAGTTCAGAGATGACATTTCTGGGAGTGTACTGGACACAAACACTATACACAACACCCCCAGCATATATGTATGCATAGTTAATTGTATTAGAGAAGGCATACATGCACATTGTAAAACAGTAAAAAATTTAATAAAATAGGTCACAATAGAAATCATCTAAACAATATAGTACATAATTGTCTCAGCATGATATACATAATAAAGGACCTAGGGCATGTAACCCAATAATGCAGTATTAACCTCAAAACAACAAAACCATAGTTTTTTTGAGGTTAATACTGCATTATTGTGTTACATGCCCTAGGTCCTTTATTATGTACCGTATATCATGCTGAGACAATTATGTACTATATTGTTTAGATGATTTCTATTGTGACCTATTTTATTAAATTTTTTACTGTTTTACAATGTGCATGTATGCCTTCTCTAATACAATTAACTATGTATACATTGGTTGGTTTGTTTTACTTAGCAATGCGCTTCATACAAAGTCCCACCATCCTTCCTATTCCACTTTTTACAATTTGGCACTGCGTCGCTTTAACTGACAATTGCGTGGTCGTGCGATGCTCTACCCAAACAAAATTTGTGTCCTTTTTTTTCCCCACAAATAGAGCTTTCTTTTAGTGGTATTTGATCACCTCTGCGTTTTTTATTTTTTGCGCTTTGAACAAAAGAACAGCGACAATTTTGAAAAAAACACTATCTTTTACTTTTTGCTATAATAAATATCCCAATTTTTTTTTCAAAAAAAACAATTTTTTTCCTCAGTTTAGGCCGATACGTATTCTTCTACATATTTTTGGTAAAAAAAAATCACAATAAGCGTATATTGATTGCGCAAAAGTTATAGCCTCTACAAAATAGGGGGTAGAATTATGGCATTTTTATTATTTTTATTTTTTTACTAGTAATGGCGGCGATCAGCGATTTTAATCGAGACTGTGACATTAAAGCGGACACATCGGACAGTTTTGACACATTTTTGGGACCATTGACAATTTTACAGCGATCAGTGCTATAAAAATGCACTGATTAGGCCCCTTTTACACTGGGACGGGAGGTGCGCTGGCGGTATAGCGCCGCTATTTTTAGCGGCGTTATACCGTCGGAATTGCGGCTGTATTCGGCTGCTAGCGGTGCAGTTTTACCCTCTGCTAGCGGATGAAAAAGGCTTAATACCGCCGGCAATGCGTCTCTGCCGGCGGTATAGCCGCGGTTTCCCATTGCTTTCAATGGGAAGGAGCGGTGGAGGAGCGGTAAACACACCGCTTCTCTCACCGCTCCAAAGATGCGGCTAGCAGGACTTTTGGAGCGGCCCTGCTAGCGCACCGCTCCAGTGTGAAAGCCCTCGGCCTTTCACACTGGAGAAACAGCAGCCGCTGTTTAGGGTCGGTTTGCAGGCGCTATTTTTAGCGCAATAGCACCTGCAAAACGCCCCCAGTGTGAAAGGGATCTTACTGTAAAAATGTCACTGCCAGGGAAGGGGTTAACACTAGGGGGGTGATCAAGGGGTTAATTGTGTTCCCTCTCTGTGTTCTAACTGAAGGGAGGGATGTGACTTACTAGGGAAAATGATAGATCGCTGTTTATACTTAGTATGAACACACAATCAGTCATTTCTCCCCTGAAAGAAAGTTTACACACACAGATCCCGGTTCTCGCTGTGTCACGAGCGTTCGCGGGTGCCCGGCGGTCATCGTGTCCGCCGGGCACTCACATCGGCTCCGGGGGCAAGCACGCATGCACCCCTAGTGGTAATAGGGTAAAGCGACGTAACGAAACGCCGTTTTGCCCAGCCGAGCCATGCTGCCGCATAAAACTGCGGCGGCTGGTCGGCAAGTGGTTAAAGTTCATGTGTGTGTGTGTAAAGTCAGGTGTCCCAATACTTTTGGTAATATAGTGTAGAATAGATGTAATGGTCAGGCCATGCGGTGTATCTTATTGTTACCAGCCTTTATCTGAAGGTAAAAATACGAGATAGAAGATAACAGAGTTTACAAACCTCAGAAGAAAAAAAAAACATTCTCCCACTCACAACATTTTTTTTTGTGCTTACATTCACTGTGTCCTTGAATGTGCATATTCACAGCTCTACCCATAGTGTTCTCTTACCAATAGATTTTTATTGAGTGTTTTGACATGTACAGCCGTATATATTGTGAAAGTAGGAATATATACATAGAAAGAAGACCATATGTCTAGATATACTAAACATATGGTCTAGTATATAGCGAGATATAGCTTATAAAAATGATACTAATTATTAGATAAAAACGTAACAAATGCTTAGAATACAGACCATATGTATTATGAATAACTGCCAAGTGGCATCTGTAATGATATAGATGTAGTATCCTAAATTGGCTATGCAATAGTGTTTTTTTTTTCCAGCTTTTTCTCTTCCAATGATCAGACTTGTGGTGGCACGTACCCCCCCCCCCCCCCCCTCACAGCCATTCACTGGGTGTGGAAGACTAGTGGGCTGCTGTTTCTCCTGCCCCAGCTTTCTAAGATCCTTATGCAGCTGAGATCAGAGGGAATGTGATCTCTTAGAAAAAAAGGGGAAAAAGGTATTTATAATGTTTTTTTTAAATATCTATTACACAAATGTTTTGCCTTTCGTTTCTATTTTAAATTGAATGGGATGTTCAGAGGCGTGTACATGAGGTGTGCCAGGTGTGCCCCAATTACCCTGTGCAATGCAGATTCCCCCTGTTGAACCCCAGAGAGGGGCTGGGAGAATATCTGTCCCCAGTCCCTTTCTCTGCTATTTCACCAAAGCCCCCAATGGGGCTCCAAAATTGTAAAAAAAAAATAAAAAAAAATGAAAATAAAAAATAATAATAATAAAAAAAAACTACTGACACCAATGTCTGCCCTACTGACACCATCCACTGCTCTACTGACAAAGTTTACTGCCCTACTGATACCATCCACTGCCCTAGTGACACCATCCACTGCCCTACTGATACCATTCACTGCCTTACTGACACCATTCACTGCCTTACTGACACTAATCTCTACCCTACTGACATCGTCCACTGCCCTACTGACACCGTCCACTGCTCTACTGACAAAGTCAACTGCCTTACTAACACCGTCCTCTATCCTACTGACACCAATGTCTGCCCTACTGACATCGTCCTCTGCCCTACTGACACCAATGTCTGCCCTACTGACACCGTCCACTGCTCTACTGACACCGTGCTCTGTCCTACTGACATCGTCCTCTGCCCTACAGATACCAATGTCTGCCCTACTGACACCATCCACTGCTCTACTGACACCATCCACTGACCTACTGACACCATCCACTGCCCTACTGACACCATCCACTGCTCTACTGACAAAGTCCACTGCCTTACTGACACCAATCTCTACCCTACTGACATCGTCCTCTGCCCTACTGACACCGTACATTGCCCTACTGACAAAGTCCACTGCCTTACTGACACCAATGTCTGCCCTGATGACACTGTCCACTGCTCTACTGACAAAGTCAACTGCCCTACTGACACCATCCACTAAAAAAAAAACTAATATAACTTAATGGTAATCTTTTTTTTTTTCTTTACACATTACATTATTTTGCATTACATTTCTTTCAATTTAATTAAGGCAAAAAGTATTAGGTCTTATTTTTTTTTATTTTTTTACGTTCAATAGATTTTTTATTTTTCAATCAAGTATAGATATCACATAGGTACAGCATGACAAAGGGTAATATTATGTATAACATATCGCATTCTTTCAGTACAAAATAAAGACTCAGCAACAAATCCTCCAAAGGTGTTTCAGAGAACAACTATCGGTCAAGGAACTGAAGTTATAAAATAACCCCTGGTAAATAGAAAGAAGAACAGTATAAAAATGAACCAGAGAGTCAGACAGTCTGGAAAGTTCTACCCCTCCTGGGCACCCCAAATGGGTTCATCCTGTGCCCCAGTCAGGCCCCCCTCACAGATACCTAACACCAGGTTATGAGGAGTTAAAATGTAGAAAACAATTATACTCTAACTCTGAAGCGCATATTGAATTTGATTCGTAGAGTTGCCGAAACAACTACACAACAATTAATTATGCCAAACCCTTAAATCATATCTATCAACCGAAGGTAAAAAAAAAAATGTATTAATAAATAACACATAAAAAGAAAAAGGAGAAAGAGAAAAAGGAAAAAAGAGAAGGGAAGAGGGAAGAAATCATGTGCCTAATATGATGTTTAGGAAATGGGGTGATCGGAGTTGATCCAGACCACCAGAGAAATACCACGGTAAACAGCCCAAGGTTCCCACACAGCTTCAAATTTAGGGATTGCATTTGATAAAATACAAGCCAACTTCTCTTGTGCCATAATCCAAGAGATCTTTTTTGCCCCAAGTAACATAAAGTGGATCAGCTGCCAAGAGGGTTTGGAGATGTTAGGAATACAGGCATTGAGGAGAGCAATAGAAGCAGACCTGGGAATCGAACACTTAGTAACCTTGAATATGAGGTTAAATATCTTCTTCCAGACTGCCCTGATCCTAGGACATTCCCACCAGACATGCACCATCGAACCCAAGAGTTGGCAGCCTCTAAAGCAATTGGGATCCGATGATGGGTAGATGGTTGCAAGCCTGGCAGGAGTCATATACCACCTCATAAGAACTTTCAAGTTTGCTTCTATAAGGGAAGTGTTCAAAATACCTTGGAATGAGTTAGAGCAAGCCTTTTGCCACGTGCCCAGGTCCCAGTTCAGCTGGAGGTCATCCTCACATGCTGTCATGTATGAGGATTTCGTAGTTGGGTTAGTAAGCGAAGAGTAGATGACAGAACTACCTCCCCGTTGTCCCATGGCCAATCTACACCAGAGCTCATAATCTGTAAATTTGGGAGGAAGAGTTTCTTCTTCCAAATTTCATATAAGAATTGTGAAATCTGTCCAAATCTACGTTTTTCAGAATCCGGGAGGTCTAATTTACTTTGACAGTGGGACATGGTAATAGGACCTTGAGATGTAAAGTAATTTCCTATCCGATATAGACCTTTGTTCGTCCACCAACTGAAGGCCGTGTTATCCATTCCAGGGGGAAAGTTTGGGTTATTAAATATGTGTGCCAGTGGTTGTGCATCAGAAACTAGAGCAGGAAGAGAACGGAGTCTGTCCCAAAGGGCAAAGGATTGAGATAGGGAAGGGGATAAAATGGGTGGTCTCCGTTTTTGGGGGCACCAAAGTAGGTAGTCTAAGGAGAATTGGGGGACAGCATGTTCCTCTAATAGTACCCAGCTCTTGCATGATCCCTCAAAGGAAGCCCGTCTAATATGCAAGGAATGGGACAGATTACAGGTGCATCAAGGGGTGGTCTACCGAAGGGGCCCCTCTGATGACCTGGAAGACAAGTGGCAACTATACCTGCCAGAAAAACACCGGAAGACCATTATGAATGCCTTACATGACAACCATGGCCACCTTGGAGCCAAAAGAACCTTTCAGCTCATAAGGAGCAGATTCTATTGGCCTTGTATGCGGGCTGAAGTGGAGGAATACTGTCACTCATGTGCTCGCTGCATACAAAGGAAAACATTGCCTCATCAAGCTGCCCCAATGGGCCACCTGCAAAGCCAATGACCTTTGGACTTGGTATGCATTGATTTTCTTTGTCTGAAACCTGACTTGGGGGGACATGGAAATGTTCTGGTGACCATTTCACCTGTTACGCTCAGGCCTTTCCAACTAAAGACCAGAAGGTTTCCACTGTGGCCAAGATACTTGTAGAGAAGTACTTCGTACACTACGGATTACCTCAACGCCTTCATTCGGATCAAGGGAGAGACTTTGAAAGTCAACTAATCCGGAAATTACTGGATTCCCTAGGGATAAAGAAGACCCGCACAACCCCTATCATCCACAAGGAGATGCTCAACCGGAAAGGTTTAACAGGACTTTGTTGAATATGCTGGGAACCCTGAGCAGTGAGGGAAAGCAGCATTTGAGCAAGCATATAGCTGCCATCGTGCATGCCTATAACAGCACCACCAGTGATGTCCCCGGGTACTCCCCTTACAGATTAATGTTTGGCAGAGAAGCAAGACTACCTGTAGATCTGGCCTTTGGTACCTCGATAGACCACACATCGGCTGCTTCCCACAAGGGATATGTGGACCGGTTACGGAGAAGCTTACGACTGGCTTATGAGAAGGCACAAGCCACCTCTGACCAGAGAGGGGCCCAGAATAAACTGAATTTTGACCTCAAAGTTCGGATCCATGACTTGCAACCAGGAGACAGAGTGTTGTTGCGGAATCTTGGCATTCCAGGCTTGCTGATAGATGGAAATCACAGCCATACGTGATCTGTAAAAAATTGCCTGGCCTGCCAGTAAACCAGCTGAAACCTGAAGGCCAAGTGGGACCTCTGAAAACCTGGCACAGGTACCACTTATTGCCTCTCTCCGAAGCAGTCCGGATACCTTCCACTCCGGATTCTCCTGAATCACCTTTAACCTCCAATACACCAAGACCCAACACCAGATCCCAGACCACTCAGTCAGGAGAGATGAATGCCTCAAACCAGAGTGAAGATGAGGAAATGGAACTGAGCTGGCTGTGGCCCACTCCGAACACTGAACCCATGGTCATGGATCCTGCACCCTGTGAAGTTACCATGGAAGGCGCCTTGAATGCTGAAGCTGCTGAGTTCATTCCATCATGCACTCTGACTGAAGAATGGGAAGATGCCCTAGAGTCAATCCCAGCCGAAGATCCAAGAGATTCTTTGTACCTCTCTGCACCAGAATTGGATGCCCCTGAAGCGGCAGGAGCCATTACACCTGACCAAGTGGAAGGAAGAATGGAAGAGCTCAGTGTACCCGATGCCTCAATTCCCAGGGAACAAAGAGTGAAGAGAGCTGTTCGTCCTCCTCGGAAACTAACCTACACTCAGATGGGAGAATGTTCTGAGGATACAGTTGTAACTGCAAGAAGGATAGTAGAGAAACCTGGCCCCTCAACTGTGCATTTAGTGGAGGGCAACCCCAGCTCACTCTCTGGCACAGTTAGGCAGGTCACTTCCACTAGTATGACCTGTGGGCAGGATGATCTTTCTCACCAAGTTTGGTGGAAGGTTCCCCTGCCCAGTTCTTTTGCTACTATAAATTGTATTGTTTGCAATTAATGCTCATATTATCTTTGGGGACCAAAGATTTCAAGTGGGGGGAGTGTGTAGCGGGTGTTTGCTTTAAGGCCCAGAGACTACCATATGCATTTCCCCGTGCAAGGACTGCTGGGGCGGGGTATTTAACCAAAGGGCGGGCCGGGAAACTTTCTCTTTGGACACCGCCCGCCCAGCAAGTGGAACTCTGTGCTGAATCTGCTGAGAATACAGGGCCTGAAGCCTAGGCGTGTATTATTCCAATTAGCCTTCCGTGTCAACTAGGAGCCTGAGGGACGTTGCATCCTCTTGCTGTTCTGCTACTACCAGGAGGACCGAAGACTGGGGTGTCGCGGAATCTGTGTACCAAGACACAGCAACGGAAGATACGGACGCGGGCTGTTCCGGTTGGGTGAGAGAGCACTTGCTCATGAAAATGATACAGGATCGCTACACCCAGTAACTGTTGTTTGGAACTAGCATTAGTGTTTGCAGTTGCACACCGGAGGGACAGTGCATTGAATAACGCTAGTAGATTTGTTCTGGGTCACCAAGTTATCACATTCCTTTATTCTTGTGGATTATAAATTGTTCCAGAAGTGCACCACTGTTTGCTAGCGAAGATCTTTCTCTGCAGAACTCTCACATAGTACAGTCAGGCCTGACTTGGTAGTAGTGACATTACTGGGCGCCATCCTGCCCACGAGGAAGAAGAGCTGCAGCAGGGTTCTGTTAGTTTCTTGTTATAGAATTTTAAATCTGTCTGTGTGCTAAAGCACTCTTTCATTGCAGGGCTCTGCATATGTCTATGTATACTGTTTGCTTGCTTAACCATTATTTTCAGTAAAGTACCAAGGTTAAGTATATCAGTTGTTGGTGTCATTTACTGTGCAGGAGAAACGGTTAGTGATAGCTACACCATACTGTTGTGTGCCTTTATTGTGGGATTGTGCTGCCAAGAATTACAGGCTACACAATCCCATCATCCCCTACTGACTGTGCCAGGGGAGGGTAGAGCCAATTGCCGGGGGTTGACAGTGAGTGTTACAGGGCCCGAAACAAATCAAACCAGCGGCCCTCTTAGATGGGGGTATCGCTACATAAAAATCAACCATTTTTTGCCTCTTAATGGGGGAATTCAGGCCCTGAACATTATGTGTGGCTATTTTGAGTGAGCTCTGCATAGGATTAGCCATGGGAGTCAGGAAAGGTGCTGTGTCTGTCATCTACTTCACTCACCCCTCAACAATTTATGTTTTCCCCGATCCTGCAGGTATTCCAGCCGGACATCTGGCTGTCGGGAGACCATATTGTACGCTTGACCATCGGAAGCTGAAAAACAAGGGAAGGTTAGGCACATGATATAGAGACCAGAGACAGGAAAGGAAAGAAAAGATCCGAAAAAGTAGAAAAAATAAAAAGAAAGTTTCTTAGATAAAAAATTGAAAAACAACTCAAAGAACAAAAAATATAAAAAAGAAAAACGTTCTTGGGGAGGGAAGACGCCCCCCCAGAACCACTACCAAGGTAGAACAGGTAAGGCCCATTCCCAAAGGGAAAAGGCTACCTTTCCCCCAAAGCCCTCTAGGAGTCTTGAGGGAAAGGTGGAAGCACATGGGGCCCACCCCAGCCAGGGCGCCCCTGAAAAAAAATAAAACCAAAAATTTCGATTTTCAAAAACAATCTGCAATGCAGGAACTTGAAAAAGGACAATACATTTTGCAGTCCCGATCTACCGGAACCAGGTCTGACTAGAGGGTCTCTCAGTCCTCCCCCCTAAAGGAAACCGAGGAGTGAGGGTCCAGTCATTCAAAAGTGGGGAAAAAAACCCATAGGATGTACAGTAGATCCTCTCAGGAGACAAAAATAGCAAAAAACAAGAAAAAAAAAACAGGAATGAAAAATGTAATAACAGCAACCAAATGATTGATGAAAATAAGTTTGAAAGTCATTCTAGTCCCCTAGTATAGATCTATACAGGCACCCTGAAGGTTCAAGGTGTAAGAGAAAAGGTATATCAGCAGGGACCCTATCAAGTGGGACCATTTTCCTTAGACTTCTTAGACCTAGACCTGGTCCACAACGGTGATTGAGGGCTGGTAGGATTCGGTCTCTTTGAAGAATTCGAGAAGTGTCCATGTTAGCTTCTTGAGAAATTATCTTGAGGTTCAATAACAGTCTTTCACCATCAGGAAAAGTGGGAAAAGAGTAATTCTTCCCTTTTATCTGTGAATTTCACAGCGACTGGAAATGCCCACTTATGTTTTATATCCTTTTGAATTAGGGCTTGGAGGAGAGGTTTCAAAGATCGTCTGCGGTGCATAGTAGAAGGAGAAAGGTCCGCGTATATTTGGACTGTGTGACCCTGACACTGAATATTAGACATGTTACGTGCTTTCCTCATAACTTCTTCCTTCACTGCGTAAAAGTGGGGTTTAGCTATTATGTCTCTCGGTAAGCCGTCCTTTCTGGGGGGGTCCCAGGGCCCTATGGGCTCTATCCATTTCTAGGCGGTGTTGTGGAATATCCGGGATCAGGGTTCGAATTACATTTTGAACTGCAGCTGGGATGTCAGTTATGGATTCTGGAAGACCTCTGATACGGACATTATATCTCCTGGACCTGTTTTCCAAATTGTCGATCCTATTCATAGCCACATCCAATTGTTCTTGCACAAATAGAATATGTTCTGAATTCTGGTTTGTGGCGGACACTGTTTGGTCAAGCTTATTTTCAATATGTTCAATTCTGGTCCCCAAATTCTGAAAATCAGCTTTTAATTCTCCTGTAATTTTAGCAGCCGTTTGTGAGAGCCCCCTATCAAGGAGTTCAGCCAGAGCCTGATATAAGTCAGTCACAGAGAATGCCGAGGCTGCAGCCACTGAACTGACAGAAACAGAGCCATCCTGACTCACAGTAATAGGCCCCATAGGGGGAATGGCATATGTCTCAAGAATATTTCCCCTCAGAGATTCTGTGGGAACTGGTGAAGAGGACACGTTTAGCTGGGAGCTTTCAAGGACCAGTGGGGGATATTGTAAGGTCACTCTTTCTGTCAGGTTC
This sequence comes from Rana muscosa, assembly GCA_029206835.1. Classification (NCBI taxonomy): domain Eukaryota; kingdom Metazoa; phylum Chordata; class Amphibia; order Anura; family Ranidae; genus Rana; species Rana muscosa. The sequence continues at coordinate 365,954,917 of CM055125.1, forward strand.
CCCCCTCCTGAAATCACCTCAGAATCGCTGGCAATATGCTGCGCCGCGGCTGCCATCTTGGATTTTTCGGCCGGATTTAAAATGTCCGTATGCAACTTTAAGAATATTTATTTTAAAGAACTAAGTATATGGGAGGGTGCCCGGGTGTCTGGGGGTGCCTCGGGTATCTGTGGTTTCACTCACAGATTGTTTTTTACTGTCTTACAGTAAGGTGACCAGATTTTTAAAATGAAATCCGGGGACATATTTTATTTTTTCACTAGTAATGTCGGAAATCAGCGACTCTCTGCCTGTCGCCGCCGCCGCCCGCCTCACAGCCTGTCAAGTCTCACTCTCCGGGCCCCGGCTACTACTGGGTGGGGAGCGGAGGAAGATCACTCCGCCAGGGAAGGCAAGAAGATAAGCAGGCAGGCGGCTGGCCGGGACTTGAGCCAAGGCAGAAGAACATGCGAGCGGAGCTGAATGGGCATGCACCCGAAACTGAAGAAATATTCCCTCCGCTCCGACCAGCACATGATCATCAGAAAGGGGCACAGAAAATTAAAAAAATACACCCCCCTAAGCTAGTAGGAGCGGGGGTGTGTAATTCAGATTTTTTTTAATTCTGCACTGACTGTCTTTGAAATTGCCCTAGAAATTGTTCAAATCCAATCCGGGGACAAAACCGGGGACAGACTTGGTCCGGGGATAGTGTCCTCAATCTGGGGACTGTCCCCTGAAACCGGGGATGTCTGGTCACCCTATCTTACAGGCGCCGCTGGGCTGGGGTGGTGAGGAGCTCCTGGCTCAAGCAGCCATCTTCCGGGCTCTGCGCATGCGCCTATTATGTCTTATTTTATTGCAATCTTGTTTGATAACCTTATGTTCAGGGGTTGCAAATATTTAAATAAAAAAGAATCATTAGAGAATCGTGATCTTTATTCTAAGCAAAAAAATTGTGATTCTCATTTTATACAGAATAGTGCAGCTCTAATATAAGACCAGCTTAAAGAGGAACTGCAGTCAGCTCACATAATTTGTAATAAAAACATCTTTGCCATTCTGAAGCTTCCCTCCAACCACTTTTCATATTATCTTATATATACTGTGATTCTGTACTTACCAAATATGCTGCAGAAATCTCCCTCCACTGAGTCTGGCTGCATCCATTTTAATTGATGGCAGCTGAAGCTGCTGCCTGCTCACTTCCTGGATTTACACAGACACACACCTCCTGCTCTGCAGCTCTCATTGGCCCTCTTATGACTCCACCCCCTCCCCCTTCCTGACAAACTCTCATTAAAGTGAAGCCTCGTACACACAACCATTTTTCTCGGCAAGAAAACTGCTGGGAGAGCTTTTTGCAGAGAAAAACGTTCGTGTGTATGGTTTCTCGACAGGAAAACTACCGGGAATCTCGACGAGAACCTGCTCTCTATTTTTCTCGTCGGGATTCTCGGCAGAGTTTTCCTGCCGAGAAAAACCTTTGTGAGTATGCTTACCTGTCCCCGGTAAGCCCGCACATGCTCGATGAGACTTCGACGCATGAGCGGTAGCATATAAGGGTAGTGTAGGGTGTAGCAAGATGGCGGGGACGGCATCGAATGTGACGAGCGCCAGCTCGCCATAGTCGATGATGTTACTGCATTTTTGCCATTCAAAAGAACGGCGGTTCTTTTGAATGGCCGTCTGTACACAGGGCTTGGCAAGACAAGCTTGCCAGGAATCCCGTCGAGAAAACCGACGGTTTTCAAATAGACGGGATTCCCACCCGTGTGTACAGGGCTTGAGAGAGAGAGCTATGCATGATGTCATAAGCCTAGACAAGAAACAGGAAGTGGGCTGTATATTTACTGGCAGAAAAAAAATGTTTTACTATCCAAAGTTAATACAACAAAAGCAAAATATTTCATAGATGGAAAGATGAAAAAATTACTGATGGTCCACTTTAACTCCGTTATCATTTTTGCAGGTTGCATGTATAAAATTTTTAATCAAATTCACATTAACCGGTTCCTGACTGGCTCACATCTATATACTGCGGCAGAATGGCATCGCTGGGCGAAACCCCGTATGGGTACGTCGTACCCTTTAGGAGCCACTAGCGCGGCTACCCGCGATCACATGCACGAGCGCCAGTAGGTGATTTGCGTGTGTAAACACACAAATCCCTGTTCTGTCAGGGGAGAGGAGACATATAGTTTGTTCCTATAAGTAGGAACAACGATATGTCTCCTCCCTCAATCAGTCCCATTCCCCTACAGTTAGAAACACTAACAAGGGAACACATTTAGACCCCTATCACACCGAGCCGCTCCGAGCGTCGGAGGTAAAACGCCGCCATTTTTAGCGTCCCTTTAATGTCGGATTTGTGTCACTTTTTGGCCGCTAGCGGGGCACTTTTAACCCCCGAAAAAGGGTTAAAACCCCCCACAAAACGCTGCTACAGCTGCGTTTTGCCGGCAGTACGGCGGCGCTGCCCATTCACTGCTCCTAATGAGCTCCAGAGAAGCTGCTGGCAGGACCTCAGGCTTTCAGACTGGAGTGAATGGAGCAGCTGTTTTAGGCGCTTTGCAGGCGCTATTTTTAATGCTATAGCGACTGCAAAACACCCCAAGTGTGAAAGGGGTCTTAACCCCTTGATCGCCCACTAGTGTTAACCCCTTCCCTACCAGTGACATTTACACAGTAATCAGTGCATTTTTTTTCGCTGTATGAATGTCAATGGTCCCAAAAATGTGTCATAAATGTCCGATGTGTCCGCCGCAATGTCACAGTCCCAATAAAAATTGCAGATCGCTGCCATTACTAGTAAAAAAAATAAAAAAAAGATAATAAAAATATTAAATCTATCCCCTATTTTTTAGATGCTATAACATTTGTGCAAATCAATCAATATACGCTTATTGCGTTTTTTTTTTAGAAGAATACATATTGGCCTAAACTGATGAATACATTTTTTTTTTTTTTTAATTGTGGATATTTATTATAGAAAAAAGTAAAAAATATTGTTTGTTTTTCAAAATTGTCGCTCTTTTTTTGTTTATAGCACAAAAAAAAAAACAACGCAGAGGTGACCAAATACCACCAAAAAAAGCTCTATTTGTGGTAAAAATGTGTTCGGGTACAGCGTCGCACGACCTCGCAATTTTAAAGTTAAAGCGGCGCAGTGCCAATTTGTAAAAAGTGCTCTGGTCAGGAAGGGGGTAAAATATTCCGGGGCTGAAGTGGTTAAATTAAATTTCTCCCCCAAGGAGTAAAAGTATTCCTCTAACCCAAAACTGACCGTTTTTTTAAAAAAAAAGTAACATTTTCTATAAAAACATCTGCTATGTACACATTGCGAAGTACCCCAACTGCGTGATAAATATGTGACCTTTTCGTTTTATAATTAATCCTTCATCTCTCTCCTAGAACTTTTTTTTTTTTTAATTATGTATCATTTTGACTTCTGTAATTCTACTTAAAGAAAAAAAATAATAATAGGTGAAATAATACAAATATAGAAGGCACTTCAAGCAGTTTTCATTTATGCTAAAAATTCACCGTCTGGATCCAGCTGTTAAGACTAATCATACTGTTTTATCGTTCTCTTATTCTTTTATGAAATGTCCGTCGAACAATGGTGTGCGCAAATGAATGTGTAACTGCCTGCAAAGAACAAAATAAGTGGCAGAAGAGAACATAATTTTTTAAATGTCATGCTACATGGAACAGCTTGCCTTACAGACAGAAAAGAAAAAGAAAAAAAAAAAAAGGATAAGAGGAAAAAAAATTCTGATTAAGTTGCGTGTCAGGCATATGCATTCCCATTTAGCCAAATTTATCACTTTACTCTTCTCATCTGCAATGAACAGGTTTGATGATGCATTTAAGAATAGATTATTCCAGCGACAGCGCTACCTGTCAGCATACCAAATAAGAAAGGAGCAGAGGTTACTGCTATTCTTGTTTTACAGCTGAAATTAAAGTGTTTTGGCAAGGATTAGCTAATCACAAATCACTTTACTTCCACTTTTGTTTTATTTTACTTATTTTTATATTTCTGCCTCTTTTTTATTTTATTTAATTTTTTTAGAGATAAAAACATAGAAAAAAAAAGTGGTCACTTCAGTCTGCCCCACCTTTCTTTTTTTTACCCCCTTCACGACCGGGCCATTTTTTGCGATATGGCACTGCGTTATTTTAACCACTTCAGCCCCGGACCATTTGGCTGGCCAAAGACCGGGCCACCTTTTGCGATTCGGCACTGTGTCGCTTTAACTGACAATTGCGCGGTCATGCGACATGGCTCCCAAACAAACAAAATTGACGTCCTTTTTTTAACCCACAAATAGAGCTTTCTTTTGGTGGTATTTGATCACCTCTGCGGTTTTTATTTTTTGCGCTATAAACAAAAATAGAGCGACAATTTTAAAAAAAATTACATATTTTTTACTTTTTGCTACAATAAATATCCCCAAAAAACTGTAAAAAAATTAAAAATTTCCCTCAGTTTAGGCCGATACGTATTCTTCTACATATTTTTTGGTAAAAAAAAATCGCAATAAGCGTTTATTGATTGGTTTGCGCAAAAGTTATAGCGTCTACAAAATAGAGGACCGTTTTATGGAATTTTTATTATTATTATTTTTTTTACTAGTAATGGCGGCGATCAGCGATTTTTATCAAGACTGCGACATTATGGCGAACACATCGGACACTTTTGACACCATTTTGGGACCATTGTCATTTTTACAGCGATCAGTGCTATAAAAATGCACAGATTTCTTTCATTACTTTCATTACTGATTTCTTTCATTCTTTATTGTTGTTTCTTTTTTCACCTCGCTCCTTACTATGGTTTAGACTAAATGTCTCACTTTGTCCTCCCCACCCCTAGTGGATATTACCCTAGAAAGGAGGAGTTGGTAGGACTAGGGGGAATCAAATGTACCAATTTACTTTTTGTTGTATATATCGAAGGAGGATATGTTAAAATATGTAAAGATGATTTATTTTTTGTGTCTGTTTTCTTTATTCCTTTCCCTGTATAAAGGAAAAAAAGTTGAAAAATCAAGAAATAAAAAAAAAAATGCACTGATTACTGTAAAAATGACACTGGCAGTGAAGGGGTTAACCTGTAGGGGGCGCTGAAGGGGTTAAGTGTGACCTAGGGAGTGATTCTAACTGTTAGGAGGCGTGGCTTGCCGTGACACGTCACTGATCGCTGTTCCCAATGACAGGGAACAAACTATCAGTGACATGTCACTAGGAAGAACGGGGAGATGTTGTGTTTACACTGACATCTGCCCGTTCTTCAGCTCTGTGACCCGATCGCCGGACACTGGCGGACATCGAGTCCACAGGTCCCGCGGGCACGGTCACGGAGCTCGTGACAGGGTCGCGAGCGCGCCGCCGGTGGCATGCGCGGCGACAAATTAAAGGGGATGTATATGTACGCCCATTTGCGCAGCCGTGCCATTCTGTCGACGTATAAGTTTGTGCGGCGGTCGGCAAGTGGTTAACTGTCAATTGCGTGGTCGTGTATAAGGTATAAAGTGTTTACTGGCAGAAAAAAAAGGGCCTGGTATGGATTTGGGGGGGGGGACCCCACACTGTATTTGTTTGATAAATTTGGCGTGAGGTTTCATCCATTCCAGAGCCAAAGGAATTGTTTTTGTCGGTCAAAGGACAAGTCACACTCATCTCAATATCAGATCAAACTCAGATCCTGTTCATTAAATTTGCATGGAAGTTCGATCTGCAGTCACAGGGCAAAGTCGGATCGGAAGTCGTGCGACTTTCGTATCGCACCACTGTCAACATGGCCTTTTTAATGAGAAAAGTTGGAGCTTTTTTGTAAAAAGGATACTGCTTTTGTATATTGTCACACGCCAATAAATTATTCATAAAGACTTGTATAATTGTTGAATGGTCTACTTTCTCCTACTTGGAGTCCATTTGTAAGCTGTTCACCCCAGTCCTCCTATGGTAAACAAGATTAATAATAAACATGTATCATCATCAGAGGCTCCATACTTGCCTTTTTGTCGACCATTGTCTCCAATATACCACCCGCTGAAACCCTTCTGTTTACTGTCTTCCATTCGCTGCTTCAACATCTGCATCACACCGGGCTCGTCTCGGCTTTATTACATGTATGAGCATATGGAGGAAGCAGCATCGGCACCTCCGAGGTGATTATATGTGCAAATGGCCATTAGGAAGTAATAAGGGCTCTTGTTTATAAATAGCGAGCTACGTGTGCACGGGGTGTTTATAACCGACACATGCTAATAACTGGGCTTATTGCAACAATATGGCTTGCAAATTACAGGAATGGAAAGCGACCCCCCACCTGCTAATGTTTCTCGCTTTAATTATTCCTTTGTGAACATAATTATTAATTATGTTTCCGTCCCTGTCCAGGATCTGGGCAGTGCAGGCGGTTTGTAATAACTGCGGCGATTGGTGAACAAAAAGTTTGTTAAAGTGGTCCTTTATTTTGCTCTAAGAATCAAACTAGTGGGGCGCTACCCAAAAAAGTATAAAATAATTTCTCACAAAAAAACCCCCCAAAAATCTAAAATACAGATAAATAACATGACATAGAAATGCATAAACAGGTGCAAAATGCCACACTGTGCAAAATGGTATGCAGTGGAACCTCGGTTTACGCGTAACACGGTTAACGAGTATTTTGAAAGACGAGCAACGTTTTAAAAAAAAATCTGACTCGGTTTGTGAGTGTTGTCTCGCAAAACGAGCAGAATTCAAGCTAATGGGGTGTGCAGTACCGCATTTCGGCCAGAGATGCGGGGGCGCCGGTGACACTCGGAACGTTTCGGAGCAGTTCAGAGCCGTTCAGAAATACTCGAAAATACTCCGTTCCTGGGTGTTTGCGAGGGTTTTCGAGGTCATCCGAGCTGTCCCCGAGCATTTCCGAGGCTCTCCGGCGCCCCCCCCACCTCTGGCCACATGCAGTATTGCATGCCATTGAAGTCAATGCAGAACAAATTACTTTAGTTTCCATTGACTTCTACGGGGAAACTCGCTTTGATATGCAAGTGTTTTGGATTACAATAATTCTCCTGGAACGAATGATGCTCGTAATCCAAGGTTCCACTGTATAGAACAAAAAATAAGCCCTTCAGTGAAATACAGTTCCAAAAATGCTTATATACAGTGGGGAAAACAATTATTTGATCCCCTGCTGATTTTGTAAGTTTGCCCACTTACAAAGACATGCAGGGTCTATAATTTTTATCATAGGTGTATTTGAAATGATAGAGACAGAATATCATCCAAAAAATCCATGATACAAATGTTATAAATTGAGTTGCAGTTCAGTGAGTAAAATAAGTATTTGATCCCCTACCAACCAGCAATAATTCTGGCTCCCACAGACTGGCTACAGTAGGTGCTCATGTGATACACAGATTAGTCCTGTCAATTTAAGAAGGTGCACCTAATGACAACAAAAGACACCTGTTCACAGAATTTCTTTCTTCCATTTAAACCTCACCATCATGGGCAAGACCAAAGAGCTGTCAAAGGACATCAGGGACAAGATTGTAGACCTGCATGAGGCTGGAATGAACTACAAGGCCATCAGCAAGGAGTTTGGTGAGAAGAAGACAACTGATGGAGCGATTATTCGCAAATGGAAGAAATACAAAATAACCATCAATCGCCCTCGTTCTGGAGCTCCATGCAAGATTTCCCATCATGCGGTAAGGATGATCATGGGAAAAGTGAGGGATCAGCCCAAAACTACACAGGAGGGGCTTGTGAAGGATCTCAAGGCAGCTGGGACCACAGTCACCAAACAAACCATTGGTAACACAATACGCCGCCATGGACTGAAATCCGCAAGGTTCCCCTCCTCAAAAAGGCACATGTACAGGCCCGTCTAAAGTTTGCCAATGATTCAGAGAAGGATTGTGAGAACGTGCTGTGGTCAGATGAGACCAAAAGTGAGCTCTTTGACATTAACTCAACTCCGTGTTTGGAGAAAGAAAAATGATGACTATGACCCAAAGAACACATCCCTTCAGTCAAGCATGGAGGTGAAAATATTATGCTTTGGGGCTGTTTCTCTGCTAAAGGTACAGGCTGACTTTGCAGCATTGAGGGGCCAATGGACGGGGCCATGTATTGTAAAATCTTGGATGAGAACCTTCTTCCCTCAGCCACAACACTGAAGATGGGTCATGGATGGGTCTTCCAGCATGACAATGACTCAAAACATACCGCCAAGGCAACAAAGGCGTGGCTCAAGAAGAACCACATTAAGGCAATGGAGTGGCCTAGCCAGTCTCCAGACCCTAATCCTGTAGAAAATCTATGGGAGGGAGCTAAATCTTTGAGTTGCCAATCGACAGCCAAGAAACCTTAAAGGGGTTGTAAAGTTTTGTTTTTTATTTTCTAAATAGGTTCCTTTAACCACTTGCCGCCCGCCCTATAGCGGATTGACGTCGGCAAAGTGGTTCTAAAATCCTGACTGGACGTCATATGACGTCCTCAGGATTTTAAGCCGCTGCGCGCCCCCGGGGGCGCGCATCGCGGCGATCGTTGTTGCAGGGTGTCAGTCTGACACCCCACAACTCCGATCTAGGTAAAGAGTCTCAGACGGAGACTCTTTACCACGTGATCAGCCGTGTCCAATCACGGCTGATCACATGTAAACAGGAAAAGCCGGTAATCGGCTTTTCCTCACTCGCGTCTGTCAGACGCGAGTAGAGGAGAGCCGATCGGCTGCTCCTCTGACAGGGGGGGTTTGTGCTGATCAATTATCAGCACAGCCCCCCCAGGATGCCCACACTGGACCACCAGGGATGCCACTGGACCACCAGGGATGTCCATTAGAAGGTATGCCTCCCTAGACCACCAGGGATTGAAATCAGTGCCCCATAATGGATGCCAATTAGTGCCCCTAATGGTTGCCAATCAGTGCCCACAATGGACATCACTGATTGGCAGGCATTATTGTTTGGCACTGATTGGCAGCCATTAACACATTACAGTGCCACCTATCAGTGCCCATCCATGCCACCTATCAGTGCCCATCCATGCCACCTATCGGTGCCCATCCGTGCCGCCTATCGGTGCCCATCCGTGTCGCCTATCGGTGCCCATCTGTGCCGCCTATCGGTGCCCATCCGTGCCGCCTATCGGTGCCCATCTGTGCCCATCCGTGCCGCCTATCTGTGCCCATTCGTGCTGTTTACCGGTGCCCATCTGCGCTGCCTATCGGTGCCCATCCGTGCCGCCTCATTGGTGCCCATCAGTGCCGCCTTATCAGTGCCCGTCAGTGCAGCCCCATCAGTGCCCATCAGTGAAGGAGACAACTTACTAATTTACAAAGTTTTGTAACTGAAACAAAAAAAATATGTTTTTTTTTCAAAATTTTCGGTCTTTTTTAAAAATTTTAGCAGAAAATAAAAATCGCAGAGGTGATCAAATACCACCAAAAGAAAGCTCTATGTGTGGGAACAAAATGATAAAAATTTAGTTTGGGTACAGTGTAGCACAACCGCGCAATTGTTATTCAAAGTGCAACAGCGCAGAAAGCTGAAAATTGGTCTGGGCAGGAAGCTGTATAAGTGCCCTGTATGGAAGTGGTTAAGCTAGTGCACTGTTGGTTCACTTACCTTTTCCTTTGATTTACCTTCTAAATGTTTTTTTTCTTTGTCTGGATTTCTCACTTCCTCTTTCTCCTCAGTAAACTTCACACCATCATCCGAGCGGTGTTTAGTCAGCCAGAACAGCTTACTGAACAGCTTACGGAGGAGGAACAGGAAGTCAGAAATTCAGACAAAGAAAACAAAGAAAAAAAACATTTAGAAGGAAAATCAAAGGAAAAGGTAAGTGAACCAACAATGCACTAGCTTAAAGGAACCTATTTAGAAAATACAACCCCTTTAAGGATTTAGAGAAGATCTGTGAAAAAGAGTGGACCGAAATCCCTCCTGAGATGTGCGCAAACCTGGTCACCAACTACAAGAAACGTCTTACCTCTGTGCTTGCCAACAAGGGTATCTCCACCAAGTACTAAAAAACGAAGTACTAAGTACTAAAAAATGTTTTGGAAAAAAAAAAAACTTTTTCATAGTTTGTTATAAAACAAATTCTCCTTCACTGATAGATTGCACTGAAGGGCACGGATGAGGTGGCACTGATGTGCATTGATGGGCACTGATAGGTTGCACTGATGAAGAGGCAATGATAGGCGGCACTGATGTGCACTGGTAGGCGGCACTAATAGGTGACAATGATGAGGAGGCACTCATGGGCACTGATTGGCAGCACTGGAGGGCACAGATTGACAGCACTGGTGGGACTGCACTTATATTCACAACACTGCTGATTGGCTCTTTACCTCTCGTCCAATATCAGCGCCTGACCTCACAAATGCGCTTCTGGAAGAATGGTCAAACATTCCCATAGACACACTCCTAAACCTTGTGGACAGCCTTCCCAGAAGAGGTGAAGCTGTTATAGCTGCAAAGGGTGTGCCAACTCAATATTGAACCCTACGGACTAAGACTGGGATGCCTTTAAATCTCATGTGCGTGTAACGGCAGGTGTCTCAATACTTTTGGTAATATAGTGTATTGCTTTAGATGTGGACAAACTTTAGCAAGAATGTCACAAAAAAAAAAAACGAAACTTCTGTTGCAGAGATGCCTGAAATGTGACCTATAGCTCAATAGATACATGCTAGTAGATACATCCCGGATAAGCCCCCAACCTGCGACTGAACTGTGAAATGAGCACAGATTTTCTCTCTGCCAATCAGCATGCTTCTTGTCATTACATGAACTGATTAGCTCCTTGTGCTGCTTCTTCCTCCCCCTCTCTGATCTCTGCTATACAGGGATTATAAGATGCTGATACCTGGTCATGTTCAGGTACTTACACTGCTTGCATTTAAAGAAAATACAGGTAAAGTTGTATTAATAATTACCGATCTTTAATAATTTATGTCTTTTATGTCTGTCTGGAGTCCACCTTTACAGCTGAAATAATCAGGCATGAATCAGTGTTAGCTATTTAGACAGAAACATATTTTATTTATATTATAATTCCTCCCATTACACCACAGGCTCATTTTCCCTGTTAAAATGTCCTTTTGAAGTCCAGTCACCGAGCGCCCTTCCTAAAATTCTGATCAGCAAAAGTCACTGAAGTAGAATCCTGATTTCGCACACACTTCTGTAGAAAATGTAAAAAAAAAAAAGAAAGAAAAAGAGACCTCGATAAAATCTATGCAGGAATCCAATGAATATTCAAATAAGCCGGCCACACAAAAAAACGCCATTGACTCCTATGCCAGCTCGCGGTTCCAATATGGTAGTTGATGGTTTATTGAACACATTCTGTTCTATAGCGGCATTAAAAAATACGACAGGTGATGGATGATAAAGAACGAAGGGAGGTTTTCTGATCACAAAGAAAGCTGAAAGGGTTTTCTTAATTACATTAGAAACACATGTCCTAATTTACAGAATTAATTGTGGCAGAGCTCATCATTTCATGTCAGGACCGCACATATCTCTTGATGGGGCTAATTGTAAATGGAGAATCACACGGGAGACAAATGACTTCAGAAAAAGGTTTATTTCTACGGGAAATTTTATTAGGTGCAAAATTACAAGAATCCTACTTAGGAAATATAAAGAGGGGGTGCCACAAAAATAGCAGAAGGGTGGGCACTGTCCTGGGGGAGGGAAAATGGAGCAATGCAAGAAAAAATGTTTTAAAAAAAATTCCATGTGGTCTGGAGCAGTGATTCTTTAAAGCAGGGGTCCCCAAACTTTTTTAAAACAAAGGGTGAGTTTACTGTGCTTCAGACTTTAGGGGGGCTGGACTGTGGACGGTGGAGGTAGAAAATGTCCTTGCACCAGCGGGAGTAAACAATGTCTCATCTTTTGTATTAGGGAAAATATTAGTGCCCCATCGTTGGTGTCAGTGGGAGGAATAGTGCCCCATCATTGGTGTCAGTGGGAGGAATAGTACTCCATCATTGGTGCCAGTTGGGGGAATAGTGCCCCATTGTTCATGTAAGTGGGAGGAAAAATGCCCCGTCATTGATGTCAGTGGAAGGAAGAGTGCTCCATCATTGATGTCAGTGGGAGGAATAGTGCCCTATCGTTGGTGTCAGTGGAAGGAAGAGTGCCCCATCATTGATGTCAGGCGAAGGAATAGTGCCCCATCATTGGTATCAGTGGGAGGAATGGTGCCCCATCATTGGTGTCAGTGGGAGGAATAGTGCCCCATCATTGATGTGAGTGGGAGAAATAATGCCCTATCATTGGTGTCAGTGGGATAAATAGTGCCCCATAATTGATGTCAGTGGGAGGAATAGTGCCCCATCATTGGTATCAGTGAGAGGAATAATGTCCCCATTTTTGGTGTCAATGGAAGAAATAGTGCTCCATTGTTGGTGTCAGGGGGAGGAATTTTGTCCCCCTCAGGTTCGGTCCCCAGAAGACCCACGAAATGCATTAGAGCATATTTTGTGATGGTTAATACGTTGATTAATATATGGGTGATATCATGATACACTATATTACCAAAAGTATTGGGACACCTGCCTTTACACGCACATGAACTTTAATGGCATCCCAGTCTTAAGCCTCGTACACACGGTCGGACTTCCATCTGACTTTTCCGTGGATTTTTGTCTGAACGGAGTTGGCCGGGCACACCCATAGCATACACACCACAGGACTTTTCTGCAAACTTTCCCAAAACTTTTTCCAACATCACATGGTTTTTCTGCTCTTTACCGCCACCCTTTGGTCAACTTCTGCTATTGTTGGTTGATTTTAACATTATTTGTTTTGTCCATCGGACAAAAGTCCGATGGTTTTCTGTACACACGGTCGGACTTTGCTCCATCAGACTTTTGTTGGCCAAAAGTTTGTCCGTTTGCAAACCGAAATTTTGTTCGATGAAAACCAAAAAAGTTTGTCCGATGGAGGGTACACATGGTCGGATTTTTGGGCAAACTTGCTCAAAATGAAGTTTGTTGGCAAAAAGTCTGACCGTGTGTACGGGGCTTTAGTCCGTAGGGTTCAATATTGAGTTGGCCCACCCTTTGCAGCTATAACAGCTTCACCTCTTCTGGGAAGGTCGTCCACAAGGTTTAGGAGTGTGTCTATGGGAATGTTGGACCATTCTTCCAGAAGAGCATTTGTGAGGTCAGGCACTGATGTTGGCTGAGAAGGCCCAGCTTACAGTCAAGGTCAAGTGGTTAATACAGTCATATAGTCCCTCCATCTATGTCATTTGCTTTGCTCTGGGCATCACTTTATCACCGGGGCTGACTTGAGCAGATTAGTTGACCATTCTTTTATGATTTCAGGAGGTAGCACATGGTTGACATGTTGGCAATAAGCATTTATTTTCTCAGATTTAAAGCTGAATTCCAGGCAGACATCAAAAGCACAAATGAATACAGCAATTTATTTACTAATACATTTTAAATTAATTCATTTTTAATCTTTTTCTAATCATTTTTTAATTCTCTATGGGGTTTAGGTCAGACGAGTTTGCTCAGTGATACCATGATCAATAAACCAGGTATTGGTACTTTTGGCAGTGTGGGAGGTGCCAAGTCCTGCTGGAAAATGAAATCAGCATCTCCATAAAGCCGGTCATCAGAGGGAAACATGAAGTGCTCTAGAATTTCCTGGTAGATAGCTGTGATGACTTTGAACTTGATAAAACACAGTGGACCAACACCAGCAGATGACATGACTCCCCAAATCGTCATTGACTGTAGAATATGTTGCATTTCATTTGAAAATCCAGGTTCAAGAGTTTGAAGGAAGAGTGGAGAGGCACAGAATCCAAGTTGCATGAGGTCCAGTGTGAAGTTTCCACAGTCAATGATGGTTTGGGGAGCCGTGTCATCTGCTGGTGTTGTTGATCCACTGTGTTTTATCAAGTCCAAAGTCAGCACAGCAGGGCCGCCATCAGGGGGGTTCAGGCAGTACACCTGTAAGGGGCCCGGAGGTCCCCAGGGGCCTGGATGGCAACCCCCCCTTTTTTTTTGTAAGAGGCCCGTAGGTCCCCAGGGCCCCCAGATGGCAACCCCCCCTTTTTTTTGTACGTCAGCACCCAAAGCCCCCTGACCTCAACAATTCGCGGCGACAGCACCGCCCACTTCTTTCTCAATTCGCGGCACCCGCCGCTTCTCAATTCGCGGCGGCGCGGCAGCAGCCCCCCCCCCAGTTCTCCTCTGCTCCAGGGGGCCCATGCCTGAAGCTGTGTAAGGGGCCCCAAAATTCCTGATGGCGGCCCTGCAACACAGTTCTCTACCAGTAAATTCCTGAGCACTTCATGCTTCCCTCTGCTGACCAGCTTTATGGAGATGCTGATTTCAATTTCCAGCAGGACTTGACACCTCCCCACACTGCCAAAAGTACCAATACCTGGTTTAATGATCATGATATCACTTGATTGGCAAGAAAACACGCCTGACTTAAACTCCATAGAGAATCTGTGGGGTATTGTCAAGAAGAAGTTGAGAGACACCAGACCCAACAATGCAGATGAGCTGAAGGCCGCTATCAAAGCAACCTGGACCTCCATAACACCTCAGCAGTGTCACAGGCTGATCACCTCCATGCCACGCCGCATTGATGCATTACAAAAGGAGATCGACCAAGTATTGAGTGCATACTATACTGTACATGGACAGACTTTTCAGTAAGCCAACATTTCTGTATTAAAAATCCTTTTTTTTATTGGTCTTATGTAATATTCTACTTTTCTGAGATACTGAAACCTGTGTTTTTACTATCTGGAAGCCATAATCATCAAAATTAAAAGAAAGAAATGCTTGAAATATATCAATCTGTGTGTAACACATCTATATAAAATATATGAGTTTCACTTGTTGAATTGAATTACTGAAATAAATAAACTTTTTGATGATATTCTAATGTTTTTGAGATGCACCTGTATATACAGTAGTCATAGCAGCTGGTGGGGCTCAAGGTCCTTGAAGGACGTCATTATGTTAAAATGTGAATTGGCAGGGACCCACCGTAGGTACAGCTCCCCTATTTTGTAAGGTTCAGTGACAGTGAACTGAGGTCGTTCATGGGAGTATCTTCGGTTATCGGTGCAACTGCTTCCAAGTTAGTGTTGTGCTTAACTTAGGGGTTTAAGCAGGTACTTTGTTAAAATAGAAATGCCTACAAGGACCTTGGGGCTCCATTTATATTATATTGATTATTACTCTGTTACATATTTTTTTTTTTTTAAAAGGGCTGCTATCGCCATTACACTCTAATTGCTGTCTTTTGTGTGAGATATTCAGGTATTGACATGTGGCAAAGTGGTGGTCAGGCAGCAAGAGAACCAAATTCATCTTTAACCACTTGCCGACTGCCTCACGACTATATACGTCAGCAACATACGACATACGTGTACGTTTCTTTAAATCTGCCGCCTAGCGGGCGCACGCCCGCCACGGGCTCCGTGACCATGCCTGCATGACCTGCGGACTCAATGTCCGCCGGTGTCCCGCGATCGTGTCACGGAGCTGCAGAACGGGGAGATGTCTATGTAAACAAGGCATTTCCCTGTTCTGCCTAGTGACATGGCAGGGATCCACTGCTCCCTGTCATCGGGACCAGTGATCAATGTCGTGTCACTTGTAGCCCATCCCCCCCACACAGTTAGAATCACTCCCTAGGACACACTTAACCCCTTCCTCGCCCCCTAGTGTTTAAACCCTTCCCTGCCAGTGTCATTTACACAGTAATCAGTGCATTTTTATAGCACTGATCGCTGTATAAATGACAATGGTCCCAAAATAGTGTCAAAAGTGTCCGATGTGTCTGCCGCAATATCGCAGTCACAATAAAAATCGCAGATCGCCGCCATTACTAGTAAAAAAAAAACAAATAATAATAAAAATGCCATAAAACTATCGCCTATTTTGTAGACGCTATAACTTTTGCGCAAACCAATCAATATACGCTTATTGTGTTTTTTTTTTTTACCAAAAATATATAGAAGAATACTTATCGGCCTAAACTGAGGAAAAAAATTGTTTTTTTACATATTTTTTGGGGATATTTATTATAGCAAAAAGTTAAAAATATTGCTTTTTTTTTCCAAATGTGTCGCTCTATTTTTGTTTATAGCGCAAAAAATATAAACTGCAGAGGTGATAAAATACCACCAAAAGAAAGCTCTATTTGTGGGGAAAAAAGGACGTCAATTTTGTTTGGGTGCAATGTCGCACGACCGCGCAATTGTCAGTTAAAGTGACTCAGTGCCAAACCGCAAAAAATGGTCCGGTCATTGGGCAGCCAAATCCTCCAGGGCTGAAGTGGTTAATACCCTAGTCAAGCAGAAAACAGCTATCCATTTCTGATTTATGGTGGGAAACCATCCAGCTATCTTCATGTTCCCTTTTTACAGTATATTGCTTAAAATATTGCTAGAACTATTCCTGAGATCCAAACTTCTTTCAGACAACGTCATTAGTAGGGATGAGCTTCGCGGTCGAGTCAAACTCATGTTCGACTCGAACATTGCCTGTTCACCCGTTCGCCGAACAGCGAACAATTTGGGGTGTTCGCGGCAAATTCGAAAAGCCGCGGAACACCCTGTAAAAGTCTATGGGAGAAATCTAAAGTGCTAATTTTAAAGGCTTCTATGCAAGTTATTGTCATAAAAAGTGTTTGGGCACCCAGGTCCTGGTCTGGTATGGATATTTGGGGGGAACCCCACGTCATTTTTTTTTTTAAATTGACGCAGGGTTCCTCTTAATATCCATGCCAGACCTGAAGGGACTGGTAATTGAATTTGGGGGGACCCCCACGCATTTTTATTTATTTTTCTTATCAATTACTTTTCTCTGTATTGCCGGGAGCCGACAATTCATTTTAGCCGCGAGGGCTTTTAAATTACCTTTTTTCCTTCAGAAACCACACTTTGTGCAGGGACAGTTCTGAGCACGGGAAAGAAGTGCTACTTTACAGGCATACTATACACACCCCCCAGGTATGAAATTTAAAGGAATATTTCACTTTTATTGTTCCACTTTAAGCATTATTAAAATCACTGCTCCCGAAAAAACGGCCGTTTTTAAAACTTTTTTTTGCATTGATACATGTCCCCTGGGGCAGGACCCGGGTCCCCAAACACTTTTTATGACAATAACTTGCATATAAGCCTTTATAATTAGCACTTTAGATTTTTCATGTTCGAGTCCCATAGACTTTAACGGTGTTCGGATTTATTGCATGTTCGCAAGTTCTGGTGCGAACCGAACTGGGGGGGGGGGTGTTCGGCTCATCCCTAGTCATTAGCATCCCCACCCAGGACAAGAACTGGGATGGATACTAATTGTAGGACCTCTGGGGGACAATGTTCATGGGACCAGAATCATCTACGTGCCGTAATACAAAACGAAGCAGTGGATAGTCACGTACATACTTATGTTTTCATAATAAAAATTTCCACTGTAATGGCCATTACCAATTAAACAATTAGGTGATTTAATTTGTTTTCTTACTACACTACAGCTATGTAATTAATGTAGCCTCATCACACATTTGGATCCTTTGGTGCTCATTATTATTAGCTTTGCTTGTCTAATTGCTACAATGTAATTTTAGTATTAACGGGGCACCCTGAAATCAGTAACCTTTAATTATGTGCTTAACAACATTTTTTTTTAATGACATGGTGATATGCAGTTGCTAACGATAACACAATTTTTCTTATAATGGTGGGAATTGGAAAGGTAAACTTGTAGAGTCTACATGAACTATGGGTGATTTATTATTGGAATGTTTCTTCTTCTTTGAACATAGAGTCATTTATATGAGCCTTGGAAGATGTAAGCATGTAGGTGGGATTCTTCTTTTCTTTATTTAACGTTTTTCCATGTTTTTTTTTTTTAAGTTGTTTTTATAAAAGCAATGAGTGGAACCTTATGGATTTGATGCCCTGTTACAGCACCACAACTAAGGGACATACAGTGCCTTGAAAAAGTATTCATACCCCTTGACATTTTCCACATTTTGTCATGTTACAACCAAAAACGTAAATGTATTTCATTGTTTTTTTTTTTTTTTTTATGATAGACCAACACAAAGTGGCACATACAGTATCTCACAAAAGTGAGTACACCCCTCACATTTTTGTAAATATTTTATTCTATCTTTTCATGTGACAACACTGAAGAAATGGCACTTTGCTACAATGTAAAGTAGTGAGTGTACAGCTTGTATAACAGTGTAAATTTGCTGTCCCCTCAAAATAACTCAACACACAGCCATTAATGTCTAAACCGCTGGCAACAAAAATGAGTACACCCCTAAGTGAAAATGTCCAAATTGGGCACAAAGTGTCAATATTTTGTGTGGCCACCATTATTTTCCAGCACTTAACCCTCTTGGGCATGGAGGTCACCAGAGCTTCACAGGTTGCCACTGGAGTCCTCTTCCCCTCCTCCATGATGACATCACATAGCTGGTGAATGTTAGAGACCTTGCGCTCCTCTGCTTTCCATTTGAGGAGGCCCCACAGATGCTCAATAGGGTTTAGGTCTGGAGACATGCTTGGCCAGTCCATCACCTTTACCCTCAGCTTCTTTAGCAAGGCAGTGGTTGTGATGGCAGCACTCATGCAGCCCCAGACCATGACACTCCCACCACCATGCTTAACTGTAGGCAAGACACACTTGTCTTTGTATTCCTCACCTAGTTGCTGCCACACACGCTTGACACCATCTTAACCAAATAAGTTTATCTTGGTCTCATCAGACCACAGGACATGGTTCCAGTAATCTATGTCCTTAGTCTGCTTGCCTTCAGCAAACTGTTTGCAGGCTTTCTTGTGCATCATCTTTCGAAGAGGCTTCCTTCTGGGACGACAACCATGCAGACCAATTTGATGCAGTGTGCGGCGTATGGTCTAAGCACTAACAGGCTGACCCCCCCACCCCTTCAACCTCTGCAGCAATGCTGGCAGCACTCATACGTTTATTTCCCAAAGACAACCTCTGGATATGACGCTGAGCACGTGCACTCAACTTCTTTGGTCGACCATGGCGAGGCCTATTCTGAGTGGAACCTGTCCTGTTAAACCGCTGTATGGTCTTTGCCACCGTGCTGCAGCTTAATTTCAGGGTCTTGGCAATCTTCTTATAACCTAGGCCATCTTTATGTAGAGCAACAATTATTATTTTTTTCAGATCCTCAGAGAGTTCTTTGCCATGAGTTGCCATGTTGAACTTCCAGTGACCAGTATGAGAGAGTGAGAGCGATAACACCAAATGTAACACACCTGCTCCCCATTCACACCTAAGACCTTGTAACACTAACGAGTCACATGACACCGGGGAGGGGGAAATGGCTAATTGGGCGCAATTTGGACATTTTCACTTAGGGGTGTACTCACTTTTGTTGCCAGCGGTTTAGACATTAATGGCTGTTGAGTTATTTTGAGGGGACAGCAAATTTGCACTGTTATACAAGCTGTACACTCACTACTTTACATTGTAGCAAAGTGTCATTTCTTCAGTGTTGTCACATGAAAAGATATAATAAAAAAAATATTTACAAAAATGTGAGGGGTGTACTCACTTTTGTGAGATACTGTAATTGTGAAGAGAAAGGAAAATGATAAATGATTTTCAAAAGTTTTTACAAATAAATATGTGAAAAGTGTGGCGTGCATTTGAATTCAGCCCCTTTAGGCCCCTTTCACACATGCGGACCGTATGTCCGCTTCTTCATCCATCCGTTTACGGATGAAAAAGGGACATACATTGGTCCCTATGAGATAGCGGGTGTCAGCGGATGGACATCCGCTGACACCAGATCTCATCCGGGTCCGCGATCCTCCGATTCTGCAGACGGAGGAAAATCCTATTTTTCAATCCGTCTGCAGAGCGGATCGGATGAACACGGACAGACGGTCCGTGTTCATCCGATCCCCCCATAGGGGAGAGCGGAGATCTGACAGGGCGGTCCCTGCACAGCGTGCGGGGACCGCCCTGTCATCTGCCGGCTAAGCGGGGATCAGCGGAGCAATCCCCGCTGAGCAAGCGGAGGTTCATGGGGCGGATCATCATGGATCCGTCCCGTGTGAAAGGGGCCTAACTCTGATATCCCTACTAAAATCTAGCGGAACCAATTGCCTTCAGAAGTCACCCAATTAGTAAATAGAGTCCACCTGAGTGTAATTTAATCTCAGTATAAATACAGCTGTTCTGTGGAGCCCTCAGAAGGATAGTTTAACCACTTGTCCCCCGCCCACCGTCAATTGACGGCGGGCGGAGGACACTCTCTTTCTGACAGGACGTCATATGACGTCCTGCCTTTAAAACGAGCTAAGGGGCGCACCCGCCGCGTTCCCAAGGACCTGATGCGTGTGCCCGGCGGCCGCGATTGCCCGGGAACCGAGCAGGAAAGTGGATCTGTGTGTGTAAACTATAACTATAACTATAACTTTTGCGCAAACCAATCAATACGCGCTTATTGCGTTTTATTTATTTTACCGAAAATATGTAGAAGAATATGTATCGGCCTAAACTGAGGAAAATTTTAATTGAAAAAAAAATGGGTATTTTATTATAGCAAAAAGTAAAAAATAGTGTTTTTTTTTCCAAACTGGACACTCTTCTTTTGTTTATAGCGCAAAAAATAAAAACCGAAGAGGTGATGAAATACCACCAAAAGAAAGCTCTATTTGTGGGAAAAAAAAGGACGCAAATTTCGTTTGGAAGCCACATCGCACGACCGTGCAATTGTCATTCAAAATGTGACAGCGCTGAAAGCTGAAAAATGGCCTGGGCAGGAAGGGGGTTTTCGTGCACAGTAGGGAGGGGGTTAAAGTAGGGTTAGGTCATAAAAAAATCTCCCAAGCTTTGAACATCTCACGGAGTTCTGTTCAATCCATCATCCGAAAATGGAAAGAGTATGGCACAACTGCAAACCTACTAAGACATGGCCGTCTACCTAAACTGACAGGCCGGGCAAGAAGAGCATTCATCAGAGAAGCAGCCAAGAGGCCCATGGTAACTCTGGAGGAGCTGCAGAGATCCACAGCTCAGGTGGGAGAATCTGTCCACAGGACAACTATTAGTCGTGCTTCTCCACAAATCTGCCCTTTATGGAAGAGTGACAAGAAGAAAGACATTGTCGAAAGAAAGCCATAAGAAGTCCTGTTTGCAGTTTGTGAGAAGCCATGTGGGGGACACAGCAAACATGTGGAAGAAGGTGCTCTGCTCAAAATTTAACTTTTTGGCCTAAAAGCAAAACGTTATGTGTGGTGGAAAACGAACACTGCACATCACCCTGAACACACCATCCCCACTGTGAAACATGGTGGTGGCAGCATCATGTTGTGGGGATGCTTTTCTTTAGCAGGGACAGGGAAGCTGGTCAGAGTTGATGGGAAGATGAATGGAGCCAAATACAGGGCAATCTTAGAAGAAAACCTGTTAGAGTCTGTAAAAGACTTGAGACTGGGGCGGAGGTTCACCTTCCAGCAGGACAACGACCCTAAACATACAGCCAGAACTACAATGTAATAATTGAGATCAAAGTATATTCATGTGTTAGAATGGCCCAGTCAAAGTCCAGACCTAAATCCAATTGAAAATCTGTGACAAGACTTGAAAATTGCTGTTCCCAGATGCTCTCCATCCAATCTGACAGAGCTTGAGATATTTTGCAAAGAAGAATGGGCAAAAATGTCCCTCTCTAGATGTGCAAAGCTGGTAGAGACATCCCCAAAAAGACTTGCAGCTGTAATTGCAGTGAAAGGAGGTTCTACAAAGTATTGACTCAGGGGGGCGCCATACAAATGTACCCCACACTTTTCACATATTTATTTGTAAAGAAAATGTAAAAACCATTTATCATTTTCCTTCCACTTCACAATTACTGTATGTGCCACTTTGTGTTGGTCTATCACATACAGTGCCTTGAAAAAAGTATTCATACCTCCTTGAAATTTTACACATTTTGTCATGTTACAACCAAAAACGTAAATGTATTTTATTGGGATTTTATGTGATAGACAAACAAAGTGACATACAATTTTTTGATGCAGAAGGAAATTGATAAATGGTTTTCAAATTTTTTTACAAATAAATACCGGTATGTGAAAAGTGTGGCGTGCCTTTTTATTCAGCCCCTTTACTCTAATACCCCTAACTAAAATCTGGTGGAACCAATTGCCTTTATAAGTCACTTAATTAGTAAATAGAGTCCACCTGTGTGTAATTTAATCTCAGTATAAATACAGCTGTTCTGTGAAGCCCTCAGAGGTTTGTTAGAGAACCTTAGTGAACAAACAACATCATGAAGGCCAAGGAACACACCAGACAGGTCAGGGATTAAGTTGTGGAGAAGTTTAAAGCAGGGTTAGGTTATAAAAAAATATCAAGATATAAAAAACACACAAAATAGTTCACCAGTTCATGCACTGGTTAAGAAAGCTCCCAAGTCCAGCTGGTAATCTTGATCACAGAAAATATTTCTTCTATCACTAAAGACGCTGCAGCTCTCTTTATAATCCACTGGGTGGTGGATATGGATCTATACAGAAAAAAAGGAAAGGAAAAGAGCGCATGACCGCCCTCCTCACCGCCGGCTCTCACCGCTGCCAGTCTATAATCGTGACCGGGAAGACTACCCTGCAGTAGAGTGATCTGAAAGCGAGGCTTGAAGCGCCCATGGAGCGCAGCGTGGAGGAGATGACGTTGATGGTGGTGCAGAGGACGGTCTATGTGGACAGCTTTACCCCGGATGCCTGCATACTTTGATGTGCCTGTTTTAATCATCAACCATGTGAGTTGCTAAATGTTGTACCTTCATTAAATGTAACCATATTGCTACACTTAAGCCCTGTACACACGATCGGATTTCCGATGGAATCAAATCCAATGGATTTTTCCATCGGAATTCCGATGAAGCTGACTTCCATCAGTCTTGCCTACACACCATCAGACAAAATTCCGACTGTCCCAAACGCTGTGACGTACAACACGTACGACGGCACTATAAATGGGAAATTCAAATCCAATGGTGCCACCCTTTGGGCTGCTTTTGCAAATTTCATGTTACTGCGTGTTAGTAAAAGTTTGGTGTTAGCCGATTCGCGCTTTTCAGTCTCCGTGCTTTTCAGTCCGTTACAGCGTCTCCATAACGAACGCTAGTTTTACCAGAACGAGCGCTCCCGTCTCCTAATTCAGTCTGAGCGTGCGTGGATTTTTCTCCGATGGAGTTCCCCACAGACGATCGGAATTTGCTATCTTTTTTTTTCCATCGGAAAAATTTAAAACATGTTCTATTTTTTTTCACCGATGGAAAAAAGTCAGATGGGGCTCACACACGATCGGTTCGTCCGATGAAAACAGTCCATCGGACTGTTTTCATCTGTAAAACCGATCGTGTGTACAGGGCTTTAGAGGACCCTCTCTTCTCTTTTATACTCAGTTGTGACATGACGCTACTTGTATATCAAGTCAAAATGTATTAAAAAATTTAGCTTGTCTTGCAAAACGCTCTCAAACCAAGTTACTCTTAATCCAAGGTTCTTCTGTAAGGCTCTTGCCGGCATTGCCTAAGCCAGGTGCTGCAGGCTTGAGACAGTCACTTGCTACCAAAGAAATTCTTGCTTCTTGCTAGCCACATTGTCCAGCTTCAGTCTCCAGCTCCCAGCACTTTCAGTCTCCAGCTCCCAGCACATTCCTGAGGCAAGCTCCAGCAAGAAGAATGCAGAGGGAGGTAAGGCCCTGTACACACGATCGGATTTCCTATGGTTTTTAAACCGATGGATTTTTCCATCGGAAAACCGATGAAGCTGACTTCCATCAGTCTTGCTTACACACCATCAGTCAAAAAACCGACCGTTCCAAACGCCGTGACGTAAAACAAGAGAAAAATTAAGTTCAATGCTTCTGAGCATGCGTTGACTTGATTCTGAGCATGCGTGGGTTTTTTAACCGATGGACTTGCCCATAGACGATCGGAATTTGCTATCGGTTTTTTATCCATCGGAAAAATTTAAAACATGTTCTATTTTTTGACACCGATGGAAAAAAGACCGATGGGGCCCATACACGATCGGTTTGTCCGATGAAAAAAATCCATCGGACTGTTTTTATCGGTAAAACCGATCGTGTGTACGCGGCTTAAGGCTCTTGCGTGCATTGCCTAAGCCAAGTGCTGGGGGCTGGAGAAAGGCGCTCACAGTCAAAACAGCGGTCTTCTTGCTAGCTGCGGTGTTGGACAGCCATGCGCCAAGGGGGTGGGACTCTATCTGACTAAGCAGCTAGTGTTGCAGCTGTTGTGTCCAGCTCCCAGCACTTGGCCAAGTAAGTTCTGGCACAAGGAATGCAGACAAAGGTGAGGCTCTTGTCGGTGCTTGCCTAGGCCAAGTGACAGTGGCTCGCTTGCCTAGAAAGATAGGATAGATAGGTCTACATGTGCTTTGTCCCATCGGGAACTGAATACTCTAAAAAAAGTGATGCTAGTTAAAGGCCGCCCATTGAAAATAAGGTGCCAACACAGCGAAAATATTTTTTTCTTCTACTGCAACACACTATCTTGCGTTGCCGCCATTCAAAATGAAAAGCACTGCATCGGCAGAATGGCACGGCTGTGCAAAGCAACGTATGGGTACGTTGTTCCCCTTAAGAGCCGCTGGAGGCGTGCGCCCGCTGAATGGCGGGGGAGCTGATGCGCATGGTCGGCGATCGCCGCCAGCCAATCCGCGTTTGCGGGCACGAGAGCCGGCACGGGGATTTGTGTGTGTAAACACACAAATCCCTGTTCTGTCAGGGGAGAGGAGACATGTTGTTTGTTCCTAGTAAGTAACAGGAACAGCGATATGTCTCCTCCACCAGTCAGTCCTATCCCCATACAGTTAGAAACATTAACTAGGGAGCACATTTAACCCCTTGATCGCCCCCTAGTGTTAACCCCTTCCCTACCAGTGACATTTCTACAGTAATCAGTGCATTTTTATAGCACTGATCGCTGTATGAATGTCAATGGTCCCAAAAATGTGTCAAAAGTGTCCGATCTGTCCGCCGCAATGTCGCAGTACTGCAAAAAATCGCAGATCGCCGCCATTACTAGTAAAAAAATTAAATAAATAAAAATGACATAAATCTTTCCCATAGTTTGTAGACACTATAACTTTTGCGCAAACTGTTTAATATATGCTTATTGCGATTTTTTTTTTTTACCAAAAATATGTAGACAAATATATATATTGGCCTAAACTGACGAAGAATATCGTTTTTTTAAAAAAGATTTTTGGGGATATTTATTATAGCAAAAAGTAAAATATATATACCGGTATATATATTTTTAAATTGTCGCTCTATTTTTGTTTATAGCGCAAAAAATAAAAACCGCAGAGGTGATCAAATACCACCAAAAGAAAGCTCTATTTGTGTGGAAAAAAAGGACGCCAATTTCGTTTGTGTACAGCGTCGCACGACAGTGCAATTGTCAGTTAAAGCGGAGCTCCACCCTAAAGTGGAACTTCCGCTCATCGGAACCCCTCCCCCCCTCCGGTGTCAGATTTGGCACCTTTCAGGGGGGAGAGGGGTGCAGATACCTGTCTAAATCAGGCCATACACGGGTCGAATTTCGAACAAATTTTCTTTTCAAAATCAGAAAGTTTTTTTTTTTTGTGATCCGATGATGCCACCATTGATTTTCGAAATTCGGCCGACCAAACCTTCATGTTGCCGGGAATATTCGTTTCTCTCTGGGAATATTCGTTTCTCTCCGGGAATATTCTTTTCTCTCCGGGAATATTCGTTTCTCTCCGGGAATATTCGTTTCTCCCCGGCAATATTCGTTTCTCTCCGGGAATATTTGTTTCTCTCCGGGAATATTCTTTTCTCTCCGGGAATATTCTTTTCTCTTCGGGAACATTCGTTTCTCTCTGGGAATATTCTTTTCTCTCCGGGAATATTCTTTTCTCTCCAGGAATATTCGTTTCTCTCCGGAATATTCGTTTCTCTCCGGGAATATTAATTTCTCTCCGGGAATATTCTTTTCTTGCACAGGCGCATTTTTTTTTCTATGACATTTCTCGCACGATTCTCCCATCATTGATCAGAAAATCGTTCGTTTTTCAAAAAATTTCCAACATGTCCGATTCCTCAAATTTGATTGCGAAAATCGGCTGTTGCTGCAGCCCACTAACGGTGCGAAATTCGTACGAAAATTCTTTGATACGATTTTCGAAAGAAAATTCTTTCGAAATTCAAACCGTGTATGGCCGCCCTAAGACAGGTATTTGCACCCACTTCCAGGAGTCCTCTCTGCGGGTAGTAGTACGTCACTTCCCGCAGAACGCCCGTTGTGTTCTGGGAAACGCTCGGCTCCCAGAGCACAACGGGGACCAGTGAGAACGGCGCAGCGCGACTCGCGAATGCGCCATAGGGAACCGGGCAGTGAAGCCGCAGGGCTTCACTTCCTGGTTTCCCTCACCGAGGATGGCGGTGGGGGCAGCAGAGTGACGAGCGATTGCTCCTCCTCTGCTGCGGACGTCGCTGGACTCCAGGACAGGTAAGTGTCCTAATATTAAAAGTCAGCAGCTGCAGTATTTGTAGCTGCTGGCTTTTAATATTTTATTTTCCGCGGAGCTCCAGTTTAAAGCGACGCAGTGCCAAATTGTAAAAAGTGCTCTGGTCAGGTAGGGGGTAAAAAATCTTCCGGGGCTGAAGTGGTTAAGGCTATAAACGGGCCCTTAACATTTTTCAAAAATAACATTTGTGTTATGATTTAACAGAGCAACATGTAATTTGAGTAGGAAGGGGGGCTTATATTTTGCCCCAGGGCTGAGAGAGGGGCTCTTATCTTCGCCTCCGGCTGAGGCTCAGCACATACACCGCCGTATTCATTTTCTTTTTTTTTTCTGTCTTCCGGCTGGAAATCTTTAGCTCCCACGGAGAAAGTGCGAGCGCTGAAAGTTTGGAGCCAAAGATCAAAATCTTAATGTAATTTAAATTAAACATGGCAAAAAATTATTTAAGCATTTGTTTATCCAAGCAGATGCAGCCGCACTTGAAAAAAAAAATCTCATTAATAATTGAGCATTCATTATTTCTTAAACCGTGTTTGGAGCATAGATTTTTCACATTTTCCATCATATATATTGTGCTAAGCCATAAATATTTCACCACCTAGCCTGCTAATCTATGTTCGTTTTTTTTTTCCCCTCCCTTTAATGTATATTTTATTGCAGGACTAGTCAATAAATAATTACACCAAAAAGGAAACCGGACTGTATTTATTTAAACATCTGCAGTCGCTTTGGGATTCACAAGCTGGTTTGGATTCTCGATCTGAAATCACTGCGTCTGATTCTCTTTAAAGTGAAAACCTCGCAAGGATTTAAAGCCTAAGGGCTTCACACCTTCCAATTGCATCGCATTAATGCAACGCACATTGACAAATATCACGTATATTATTGCATTTCAATGCCGTTCAGTTTGAATGGCATACCATCGCACAAAGGTAACTCCGCTCCAATGCGTTATATTGCAGCACAAGGCATGGGAATGCTCTATCATGCGCTGTGATGCTCTGCAGAGGCGTAACTAGAACCTTCAGGGCCCCAGTGCAAGAAACCATGAAGGGCGCTCCTGGTCCCCGACCGGCGCCCTTCCCACTAATCCTGGGGCCCTCTACTCCCATCGTGAGACCTTTTATTATCATCCCTCAACAGGCCACCTTCCTGCCGTCCTGGGGTCCCCAGGGACAAAACGGCAGAGCCCAGTTGCGACCCTGGTAGTTCCACCACTTGTGTCAGTAGTTTTGTATTTTTATATTTTTTATTATTATTATTTTGTTACCACTTTATTTTTATTTTTTTACAATTGTATTTTTTATTAGTTTTTTTTTTTACCATTTTATAGAATTTTTGGGCTTTTTTACTATCATATTTTTTATTAGTTTTTTTACCACTATATTTTATTATTATTTTTTATATTTTTACAATTGTATCTTTTATTAGTTTTTTACCACTTTATTTATTTTTTTATTTTCTTTACAATTGTATTTTTTTACCATTTTATTTATTTATTGTTATCTTTTTTTACAATTGTATTTTTTTATTAAAAAAATGTACCATTTTTATTTTTATTTTTTTTACAATTTGTTATTTTTTACATATTTTTTTAGGACCCCCTGTTGGGGGCTTTGGTGAAATGTACATTTTTTTTTTTTTTTTTTTACAATTTGTTATTTTTTACATATTTTTTAGGACCCTCTGTTGGGGGGCTTTGGTGAAATGTACATTTTTTTTTTTTTTTTAATTTTTTTACAATTTGTTATTTTTTACATATTTTTTAGGACCCTCTGTTGGGGGGCTTTGGTGAAATGTATCATTTTTTATTTTTTATTATTTCTTATTTTTTACATATTTTTTAGGACCCCTGTTGGGGGGCTTTGGTGAAATGTACCATTTTTAATTAGTATTTTTTTTTTTTTTTTTACAATCTGTTATTTTTTACATATTTTTTAGGACCCTCCTGTTGGGGGCTTTGGTGAAATGTACCATTTTTTTTTTTTTTTTTTACAATTTGTTATTTTTACATATTTTTTAGGACCCCCTGTTGGGGGCTTTGGTGAAATGTATTTTTTTTTTATTTTTTTTTATTTTTTTACAATTTGTTATTTTTTACATATTTTTTAGGACCCTCTGTTGGGGGGCTTTGGTGAAATGTATCATTTTTTATTTTTTATTATTTCTTATTTTTTACATATTTTTTAGGACCCCCTGTTGGGGGGCTTTGGTGAAATGTACCATTTTTAATATTTTTTTTTTTTTTTTTTTTTTTTACAATTTGTTATTTTTTACATATTTTTTAGGACCCTCCTGTTGGGGGCTTTGGTGAAATGTACCATTTTTTTTTTTTTTTTTTGCAATTTGTTACTTTTTACATTTTTTTTAGGACCCCCTGTTGGGGGCTTTGGTGAAATGTACCATTTTAATTTTTTTTTTACAATTTGTAATTTTTACATATTATTTTAGGACCCCCTGTTGGGGGCTTTGGTGAAATATCAGGGGTCTAAACAGACCCCTGATGTCTCACTTTTGAGACAGAGAAAGGGACTGAGGACAGATTCCTCAGTCCCTTTCTCTGCAGCCTCAGCTTTACAGAATTAATGAACAGGA
The DNA here is from genome assembly GCA_029206835.1 of Rana muscosa. Taxonomy (NCBI): domain Eukaryota; kingdom Metazoa; phylum Chordata; class Amphibia; order Anura; family Ranidae; genus Rana; species Rana muscosa. The sequence continues at coordinate 365,984,077 of CM055125.1, forward strand.
ATAGCTCTGTACAGAGCTTCCCATTCATTCAGAAACGGAAGCATAGTAAACACAGTTTACTATGCATCAGCTATGAATGAATCTAAAAAAATAAAAACGGTCAGTGATCGGTACCGATCACTGACGCTATTCATTAACCCCTTGGCGCTGGCTGCACGCAAATATGTGGCCTCTCGGTGCCTGGTCCTTAGCGCAGAGGGGCCCCATATTTGCTTAAGTTGCTGCCAATACACCTGTGCCGAAAGCGCTCCCGGCACAGTTTCCGTCGCCTAACTGAAAGCGCCTGATCTCTCCTTGCGATCGGGAGTTTTCGGATCACGTGACAGCCAGTCACGGCGGTTACGTGATCTTAAGCCCCGCCCTTCCTCCTGGCGTAAGAAACCTCTTAAAGGGCCGGGAGGCATCGGCGCTAAGAGGTTAAGAGGGGCCGGTAAATGACACATTTACTGGACCCTTCCCCACTCTCCATCTTGACTGATCCCCCCAGCAGCCGGCGGGAGGGGGAAACCCGGCACCGCTAAGGGGTGGGGGGGGCCAGGGGGGCACACAGGGGCCTGGGCCAGCAGGACAGGGATAGGGAGGTGGTGGGAGCCGCATATGGAGCATTCAATGCCTTTTATTTTCTCCCTGCAGCCACTAAATGTCTGCACGAGGGAGAGGAGGAGAAGCGGCATTCAGCGGCTACATGGAGGGATCGGTTCCTCTACCTCAGTGGTTCTCAACCTTTTTAGTGCCGTGACCCCTTGATAAAATTTCCCAAGTTGTGGGGACCCCTAACAGTAAAATTTTCATAGCGTGGGTTGTCAGCACCCAAGGCAAGACAAGTAATTTGCACCCCCAACCCACGGACATTTAGCGCTCCCCGAGTCCCTTCCACTCGTGCACATTTTAGGATGTACCACTCTTTGTTCTCCTTTCTTTCCCTTTTATCTCTCTCTATCCTAATTTCTTGTTTTTTTCCCCCATTCCTCTCTCTAGCCATCTTTCTTGTTCTTTCTCTTATTCTTTCTCTCCCTTTTTCTTTGATCCTCCCCCTCTTTTCCTCTCCCTTCTATTCATACTCTATTTCTCTATTTTTATTCCTTCTCTTACTCCTTGGTGGGGGGGGGGGGGGAATGGGATGAGTGGCAGTGCTGACGTGGAGTTGGGATGAGTGGCAGTGCTGGTGCGGGGTAGGATCAGTGGCAGTGCTGGTGGGAGTTCTGATCAGCCAACTTAGGTGCTCTTGATCAAGGTCATCTGGTAATCTGAGAACTGTAGTGGGGACTTTTAATGGCAACTCTAATCACAGGTAGTGTTACTTACTGTGTCTCCGGCTTCACTGTGTCTCCTGCTCTGTGGTGTCTCAAAGCAGTGACACCTATCCCGAAATCAGGAGATAGGGTCTCCTCCACCCCCTCCCACTTCACATTCCTCATCAGTCAGCTGGCCCCCCAGCCATGCCATGAACTGAATGGGCGGCTGCAAAGAGGCTGATTGGGTGGCCACTGGCTCCAGGAAGAGCCCAGCTGGGCGGCCACAGGCTCCAGGGACAGCCCTGCTGGGCAGCCGCAAAAAGGCTGGGAGAACAGTGCGGGCTTCAGGAACAGCCCGGGATTCGGTGACCCCTGGAAAATTGTCATTCTACCCCTTGAGGACGTCCCGACCCCCAGGTTGAGAACCACTGCTCTACATGATGCTGCTCCCCCGCCGCCCTCCTACCCAGGTGTACAGGGCTCCCTGGAGCATGAGAATGAGGCCAGGTCGCAATGAGACCCCTGCGACCCCTGTATGTACGCCCCTGGTGCTCTGCATTGCCCAAACTGGCTGATGTCTGTTTTTCTTGGGCATGTTATTTTAAAGGTGCTGCCTTAGCCAATTCTGACACCTTTCTCATACATGTAAAAATCAGCATTTTTATACTAGATAGTTACTTAGAACCCCCAAACAAATATATATTTTCTAAAAGCAAAGGGCCCAGAAAGGGAAAAATGTTGGTTGCTGCAATTTTTTATGTCATACAATATTTGCACAGCGGTTGAATCTGCCACAGGACTCAAGCTACTGTACTGTTTGCATTGCCTAGGAGACTGAGTGGCCGTTAACATCAGACAGACAATAAGCGTACTTGACCTCTGGAATATTAGAGGTCCATTTGTTCTGGTAAGCAGATGGTGTGTGCCGCTGGTGCACTGAAGTTGGTGTGAAGAGTTCATCCCGTTTCTTATTTGGACTTTCGGCGATTCATATCAAATCACGCTTTTTAGTACTTTATTTATTGCATGAGCACTTTATATCATGTTGTGCACAAGGTTACGGTTTACAGAAAAAGTTTGTGTAAACGGTTGGTAGCAAAATCTGAACATGTGGGTTATGGAATTATTTTGTATATGATTTTTTTTTTATTTTTTTTTTGTACAAACTATTTATATTTATAAATTATATTTGATATTTAATGCATTATATTGCAAGGCTTACCATTAAAAAGGGATAGTGCACCCAATTATTTTTTTTTGCATTCATGTTAAACCCCCTGTCAGGCTTTAATTACACAGGGGGGGGGGGGGTGCTCTCTAAAGAGCAATCTGCTTTCGGATTGCTCATCAGAGAGCATTTAATGGGCAGTGAGGAGGTGGTGTTATGCCTCCTCACTGCCTGCTTTAACCCCTTGAAACATGCACTAGCATGCCCGCAATTGCATGCATTCGGGGGCACTTGCAGAGTGACCCTATTACCTTGACAGCAACGAAGGGTATGATTCCTGCTGCAGCTTAGATGCAAATCATTTCTGCCACAGCATGTGTACACCCGGCCATTGCCTCTCCTGCTAGGGCCAGTTTTAGATCTTAAAAAAGAGAGAGTTGGGGACTTTAAATGAAGCACCTGGGGAAAGTGCTTCCATCCCGATAGGGCAATAAGGAATGGGAATGGTGGGACTTTGAATGAGACAGTTGACAGGCAGGGGTTGAATAAAAACTAGGTCAAGTTTATTACATATACACAGTACTGATGTATCACAATGTAACAAGGCAACATGGGCATGTGCACATGACGTAACCTACAAATTAGTGTACATAGCAGTCAAATGACAAAACTTGGCAAATTGAATAATAACAATTGGCATTGTATAGACTGGACAACACATGGCAACTGGGTATGGATATAATTAGATAAAAAATTCATGAGCTTGTACCCACCATCTGCAACACTAGGCTGCGGATCACTGGGGGCTCTGGACACATCCTAGGTTGGTGACCAGTGATGTAGTTTCTGAGCTATTATTTGATCCAGACCCGGGAGCTACGATGCGCTCTGTGTGTCCTCCCTGTCTCCTCTGCTTCCACCCCTTTGGGCGGGAGCGCCAGAGGGGCGGGTGCCCACAGCTCATCGGTGCCACGCACCGCCCCCTCATCTCGTCATGGACAGGCGCTGTGAGGTGGCTGCGGCATGTCCATCTTAGCCGACTCAGCTGGACGTGGCGGCATGAACTGTGGGCGGGTCTGTATACCGCCCTGTCCATGTCCCCGCCCTATGCAGGGTTTGGCCAGCGTGATGTGCCCATGTTACCTTGTTATATTGTGATACATCAGTACTGTGTATATGTAATAAACTTGACCTAGTTTTTATTCAACCCCTGCCTGTCAACTGTCTCATTCAAAGTCCCACCATTCCCATTCCTTATTGCCCTATCGGGATGGAAGCACTTTCTCCAGGTGCTTCATTTAAAGTCCCAACTCTCTCTTTTTTATTCTCAAACCAGGGATGGAGTCAGTTGACAGTTAGGTATAAAATAAACAGATGCGCTAAACAAAATTATATGCAACCAGTAGTGATACTGGCAATAAAATGTCCACAAAAATACACGTGATAATAAGTCCATAAATGAATAAAATTGTGACAATGTGTCAAAGTATCCTGTGAAGGATTGAAGACCAATCCACTGGTAATAAAACACCCGTGTCCACCACCAGTATATTATTATTATTATTATTATTATACAGGATTTATATAGCGCCAACAGTTTGCGCAGCGCTTTACAACATCAGGGAAGACAGTACAATCACAATACAATTCAATACAGAGGGATCAGAGGGCCCTGCTCGATAGAGCTTACAGTATATAGGCTGCTTACCAGAGGTAAGAATCAAATGAACTCATCTGCAATTCCAGAAGGTGAAAAACCAGATCATCTAGGGGTATGACCAGAGACTGAATCTCAACAGGTATTCCCCAGAAAGAAAAAAGGAAGCTCGATGGTGCATTACCAAATGACAATTTATTAAAAAGAAAGGATAAAAAACACTTACAAAAATGAAGTGGAGATAAGACGGGGATCCCCATTGACGACGTGTAGGAACACGAAATGTGCGTCGGGAGGTGTACGTGCTGACGTCATCACTACGGGACAGGTTACGGCGGACCGGCCGGCCGCTTTGTCTTATCTCCTCTTCATTTTTGTAAGTGTTTTTTATCCTTTCTTTTTAATAAATTGTCATTTGGTAATGCACCATCGAGCTTCCTTTTTTCTTTCTGGGGAATACCTGTTGAGATTCAGTCTCTGGTCATACCCCTAGATCAATGATGGTGAACCTTGGCACCTCAGATGTTTTGGAACTACATTTCCCATGATGCTCAACTACACTGCAGAGTGCATGAGCATCATAGGAAATGTAATTCCAAAACATCTGGGGTGCCAAGGTTCGCCATCACTGCCCTAGATGATCTGTTTTTTCACCTTCTGGAATTGCAGATGAGTTCATTTGATTCTTACCTCTGGTAAGCAGCCTGTATACTGGGGGGGGGGGGGGGAACACGGGTGTTTTATTACCAGTGGATTTGGTTTTCCTACTGCTTATCCCCCCCCACGGTCTACCTTCCTCCTTGGTCTTCAATCCTTCACGGGATACTTTGACACATTGTCACAATTTTATTCATTTATGGACTTATTATCACATGTGTATTTTTGTGGACATTTTATTGCCAGTATCACTACTGGTTGCATATAATTTTGTTTAGCACATCTGTTTATTTTATACCTTCTGTCACTTATATGCGATCACATATCACAGTTGCTGCTTTTATTGTATTGGTCATAGATAGCACAGTTTGTTTTTTCCCTTTCAGTTGACATTTAGCTGGCAGTTACCCCCTGCCAGCTTTGTAGACCTTAGGGGCCCAGGGCCGGAACAAGGTGTGGGCATGTATTGTAAGGACGGGGGCTTTGCAAGTTTCTAATACTTTAAGTCTGACAGGAGTAGTGCCAGGGGCATCACTACTTCTGTAAGCCCAGCTCTGGAAGCAGCAAGGAGAGAAGGAGAGAGCCGGGAGGAGGTGTGGGCTGTGCTCTCTCCCCCTTCTTCTCATAAGCTTTCACATGATGATGGGGGGGGGGTTGCAATTCGGCATCTTTGCCCTGGGCACTGAATGATCTTGTCCCAGCACTGCTAGGGCTAGGGCCTATACACCGAGTTGGTTTTACATTCTCACACAGTTAATATTTCCACTGCCTCTGTTGCTAGGGCCAGTTTTAGACCTTTTTGGGACCAGGGCCGGGACAAGGGGTAGGCAGAAGGGACAGGCTGGGGGATGGGGGCTTTGCAAGTTTCTAATACTATAAGTCTGACAGGAGTAGTGAAAGCGGCATCACTACTTCTGTCAGCCCAGCTCTGGAAGCAGCAAGGAGAAGAGGAGAGAGCTGGGAGGAGGTGTGGGCTGTGCTCTCTCCCCCTTCTCCTCATAAGCTTGCACATAATGAAGGGGGGTGCAATTTGGCATCTTTAGGCACTGAATGATCTTGTCCGGCACTGCTAGGGCCCTTCAGGTTCGGGGGGCCCTCATACACAGAGTTAGTTTACATTCTCACACGGTCCATATTCCCATCACACACATTCCTGGAATGAGCGCTTTAAGGTACTGAGTGCTGTAACAACCGCCAGCTGGATACTGGAACCCGTGCAATAAGTAGAGATTCACCAGCACACCAAGGATCATCAATTTCATTTTTACTCAAGAAAGATCACATCACAAAATAGTATAGTGTTAGTTTACATTCTCAATGACAGTCACACATTTTTAAAATGCATGAGAAAACATCATTCTAAGGTCACATGTTCAGTACCGTGGGTATCGGTGGCCTCAACAGCTCCCTCATTTTGCTTAGTCTCTTTTGGTTTCCAAGGACGCCAGCCACTATTGGCCCTGGAGGGGGCATTGGGGTGCTCCTCCTTTTCTAACATTCCCACACCTTATATATAAGTACCAGGGTGGGTATCAGTTAAAAGGATAATGGGGGTTTCTTCATTAACTAAATATACCCCTATTTGGGGCAATGAAAGTGTACCTGAGATACTGACCCTCCGTGGGATTATTACCCTTGCTCAACTCCAGTGGCAGGTGGTGCTCAAATTTTTTTTTTTGGGGGGGGGGGGGGCGCGAACAAACTGAAAAAAAAAAACATCAATTGCAGCCTCACTGTGCCATCAAACGCAGCCACTGTGCCCATCAATTGCCGCCAGTTTGCCCCATCAAATGCCGCCAGTTTGCCCCATTAAATACCGCCAGTTTGCCCATCAAATGCAGCCAGTTTGCCCCCTCAAATACAGCCAGTTTGCCCCCTCAAATGATGCCAGTTTGCCGCCTCAAATGCAGCCAGTTTTCCCTCTCAAATGCAGCCAGTTTCCCCATCAAATACAGCCAGTTTTCCCCCTTAAATGCAGCCAGTTCCCCCCCCCCCCACCCGACACTTACCTTTCTCGGGTCAGCGCCATCCTCCTCCACGTTCCCTTTGAGTCCTCGATGTCATCTCTGCTCGCCTGTCGCTTCAGCCAATCAGGTGACCGGTAACCAGACCCGGTGCACCTGATTGGTTGAGAGGCGGGTCAGTGTTAGGGAAGCGATTCCCTAACACAGCATTGTTTAAACAGGGAATGCACATCAGTTCGCCCACTGTTTAACCATTTGGAAGCCGATTAGAGCCCACAGGCTCTAATCAGGAAGCCTAATAGAGCCTATATGGCTCTAATCAGGCATTTCCAAAACACACCCACCGCTGTAATTCAGATGGCCGTCGCTCCACAGGGGGCCGGACACCTGAATAGTGGGTGGCAGCGGTGACAGATAGATTCATGCAATGCATGAATCTATCTATTGTTGAGTAACGGGAGCAGGAGAGAGGGGGCGGCGCTCCTGCGCCCACTATGGACGCACCGCCACTGCTCAACTCTATGAGAGGGGTGTACTTAAATCTTTTGATCAGTTGGTAAGGCACTTTTCTTTGAACCCTAGATGGTTCTATCAATTTTTGCAACTATGACATGGCTTATAAGCCAAATTTTCTTCTTCTCCTGTTTTGTTTCCCCCGGTCCCAGTCTTGGAAAGTGTGGTTCAGGCATCTGCTACCAAAGGCATAATATCTGCTGCGTATAAGTCTCTATTACAGTGTACTTCTAATAAGTTTCATTGTCCATCTAGTGAGAAATAGGAGCGCGATATTGGTCCTATCTCTGACTGTGTCTGGGATAGGATTCTTCAGTCTCTAATGCCTCGTACACACGGCCGAGATTCTCGTCGAAAAAAACATGTCGTTTTTTTCAACGAGATTCTTGGACAAGAAACTTGTTCCGGCCGAGTGTACACACGCTCGTTTCAAAGAACCCGCGGTTCTTTGAATGGAGCGAACGCGGTGACGTCATCGAATACAACGAGCATGCGCTCGTCACATTCGATGCCGTCGCCGACCATCTTGGTTTACCCTACCTATGCCTAGGAAGCTACCGCGCATGCGTCAAAGTCATTTCGAGCATGCGCGGGCTTCCCGGCGAAAAGGTAAGTGTACACACACACACACACAATTTTCTCGTCGAGAAACAGGCTGACGAGAATCTCGCCGAGAAAATAGATAGCAGGTTCTCTATTTTCTCGTCGAGATTCTTGTCGCTTTTCTTGACGAGAAACCATACACACGAACAAATTTCTCGGCAAGAAATCTCTGCCAGCAAGTTTCTTGCTGGTTTTTGCCGAGAAACTCGTTTGTGTGTACGAGGCTTTCCTCTTGTATCTCTTTCACCCTCATTTAGATTAAGGCCCCTTTCACACTTATACAACTTGTCCCATGATTTTGGACTGCAAAATCGCATGATAAGTCATTCTCCATGATTTTCAATGACTACCATTCATATTAGCTCGACTTTACGTCGTGCCGATTTCAAAGTAGTTCCTGCACTACTTTTTAGTATGTAGTGTGTTTTATTTTTGACACTTTTTTTCAGGTGAATGGGTATGGGTACAATGTACCCCATACTCATTCACATAGGGTGGGGGGCTGGGATCTGGGGCCCCTTATTAAAGGGGGCTCCCAGATTCCGATAAGCCCCCCGCCCACAGACCCCAACAATCAACGGCCAGGGTTGTCGGGAAGAGGTCCTTGTCCTCATCAAGGTGCTTTGGGGTGGGGGGGCGCAGGGCCCCCCTGCCCCAAAGCACCAAACCCCCCATGTTAAGGGCATGCGGCCTGGTACGGTTCAGGGGGGGGGCGCTCACTCATCCCCACCCACTTTCCTGACCTGCCGGGCTGCGTGCTCGGATAAGGGTCTGGTATGGATTTTGGGGGGACCCCCACGCCATTTTTTCAGCGTGGGGGTTTCCCCTTAAATACCATACCAGACTGAAGGACCTGGTATGCTCTTGGAGGGGGAACCCATGCCGGGTTTTTTAAAATAAAATTGGCGTGGAGTTCCCCGTAATTATTCGGGCATCAAAGTCAGATCCCTGGTCATTAAAGTCGGACTTCAAGTCGCAGGGCAAAGTCGGATCCACAGTCGTATGACTGTTTTGTCAAAATCGCGGCTGCAAAATCGTGGCAAATTGGAGCGACATTGGAATCGCACAAGTGCGAAAGGGGCCTTACACAATTTTTTATAATGCACAGGACATATAGGACCACGGAATTTGTGTTTAATATCAGCTGAACAACTGACTCGGCTTGTTCCAGATGTGGCAATCCGGGGTCATTGATACATTTACTATGGCGATGCCCATAACTTTAGAGGTATTGGGCAGAGATTGTGAGTACACTTAATGGGCTCTTAGATTTGAATATTAAGTGGATCCTTTAATATGTCTATTGGGCTATCTTGATAGCTCAGTGCTTAAACCATCGGTGTGGTTTACTCTTGCACGGACCCTCCGACTGTATCTGATTGGATATTTGATCTGAATAGATCCATTTCCGATGAGAGGTATATTTTCTTTATGAGAAATTTATCTAAGAGGTTTGATACTATCTGGAAGCCGTGACTTGACCATACGGATACGGGACTGAGTTAGGAGGTACCTTTGCCAGAATATAGGATGTATGAAAAATTAAAAACTGTTTTTATTTATAGGTTAAAAGAGTGTGTATTGATTTGATAATGGAAGGAGTGTGGAAAAGGGGTGAGTTAAAAATTGCCCCCCCCCCCCGTTTTTTTTTTGTGTATGTTTTTTGTGTTTTGTTATGTTTGTGTATATATATTGTTGTGGTGTAAAGAAAAATGAAAGTAAAATCTGATTAATAATGTCACATATGCACACATACACACGGTTATAGGTCAAAATTTGTTTTTAAAAACTATACAAAATACCAGCCCAGAGTAGAACCTTTTACAGAAGATGGCCAGCAAAATATTACTTGCCAAAGTACATTTAATAAAATAAAGGATTTTTTTATATATAATTTTTTTTAAAATAATTTTATATACCGGTAATTGTTTTATTATGTTTTATATTATTAATGCGCAAAATCGCTTCATTAACGCATAGGTGCTTTACTGGCAGTTTGGAAGTGAACCATTGTGAAAGTGCCCTAATATAAATGTTTTTAATATTGTTTTATAGTATTTTTGTATATAAAATAATAATAATAAATAATATTAAGAAAATAATATAAAATATTCTGTTTATAAGGGGGCAAAAAGAGCATTTGCCCCTTTTGCCCTCTTATAAATCCGGCACTGGCTGCAGCTAAAGAGGTAGTGACTGAGGGGCGGTAAAAGCATAGCTTGGGTATACAAAATAGTGTAGCGCTGGAAAAAAACTGTGTATGTCTATACAGTGAATTAAATAAGTGAAAAAAATATCAAAAACACAAGTAAACAGCATAAATAAACAAATAAAGTTCATAAATGCACTTGAAGAGCGAATAATTGAATGTGTAGTGGGTCTTCCCTCTAATTGGATGATGAAAGTTCCACAGAGAAAATATCCAATAAAACTGGTAGTTATTATTCCAACAATAAGTGAAGATCCCGCCACCAAAGTGAGAAATGAAGGCTTACCAAACAGCCTGCGACCGCCCTTCTCAGGGGGGTCAAAACAAGCTTAGCAGAGCGATGTTCACTCCATGGGAGGCAGGAAGACTGCAGTGGGAACACTCCATTCACAGTAGGCGAGTCTCCAGAGACGTGTCTGCACAGCTGATCCAATCCAGAAATGGGAAACACTCTTGATGAATCAGAGTGAATAATCCTCAGCAGATGAAACGAAATCCAAAAAAGAAAAAAGAACTTTCCATAGTGCAGAGTTCATCAAGGAAGTTTTAATTCGATTTAAAAAAATGTACAAGAGAAAGTACAGTTCTCCTATATGCATAAAATAATAAAAGAGAAAATCCTTGCAAGGAAGTAAATTGCTCTGAGTTTCTGTCAAAGACCATTTGCGCGTGGGCAGTGCATGTGCGTGTCGCCCTACGCCGTTTCGTCACATCTGACATCATCAGGGGCACGCCCATACAGGCGCGCACACGCTATTTGTAGCCAAATGGCCCACTAGGGGTTCTCTCATTGGCTACATGTCAGATTGACAGACGGAGCAAATATTAGCCTCTACATTGATCTCTCAATGCATAGGTCTAAACATAGACATAGTTACACTATGACCCCTAGTGGAGCCTCTGGAAATTGCACCAATTTAATCTAGTCTCCACAGTGACATCTTGTGGATTATAGTGTAACTGTTTTAAAAAAAAAAACATTTGTTCAGAGATTATTCTAAAACAAATTAACACTTGATATATATAAATCTTTTTTAAAAAAAACTTTTGTTTCATATGTTAATTAATCTGGCCCCAAAAAAAAAAAAAAAAAAAACATTTCGATGGATTAAAACTCAGATCATAATTGTAAAAGAATAGGAATAAATTGCTTCAGGTAGAATAGAAAATACATCACCCATTGTTAATGAAGCAATTTATATCCCATTCCACATTGAGGCCACCCGGTGTGTGACAACCTAATTTGTGTATCCAACTGGTTTCAGATCTAGAGATGCTTCTTTTGCCATTCCCACCTCTCCAGTGGGGCACATATTTCTCTAAACCAATGAAAATGGTACCTTTTGGATTTCTGTTATGTACAAGATCATAATGCTTAGACACACTATGTTTGTCAAAACCATTTTTTATATTGGTGATGTGTTCTCCCAATCTAATACTCAGTTTTCTAGTGGTCCGACCAACGTATTCCAAACCGCATGGGCACCGCAGAAGGTACACCACGCATTTTGTAGCGCAGGTTATAAAGGACCTGATGGGATATGTGACTCCTGTTCCTGATGAAGTGAACTCAATAGTTCTTCTACCCTGAAAAGCATTAACCTTACAGACTTTGCATCGTCTACAGGGGTAAAATCCCTTTAGGTCCCCAAAAAAGGACGGACGGGTTGGAGGATCTGGTACATTGGGTGCTATTAGGTGTCTTAGGTTAGAAGCACCCCTGAAGAGTACTCTCGGGGTATTAGACAATAGAGGACCCAGTACTCGGTCGTTCTTTAAAACCGACCAATGTCTTTTGATAATCCTTTTTATGGCCCAATGTTGGCTCGAATATGTAGTCAGAAAAGCTAAGCCAAAGTCCTCCCTATTTTCTACTTCTGGAGGTCTGTCACACAGAAGTGTCTGTCTATCTCTAGGGCCCACCTCTGTAATGACAGAATCCAATCTGGCAACATCATATCCCTTGGCTATGAATCTTTGTTTAAGAATTTCTGCCTCTTTACGATATTGTTCCAGATCGGTACAATTGCGCTTTAAACGCAAGAATTGGCCCTTCGGAACCGCCGACAGCCAGGAACTATGGTGACATGAATCCAAAGGAACATAACCGTTCCTGTCTGTCGGTTTGAAAAAGGTAGACGTGACAATCCTGTTATCCACTATTGAAACATTGAGATCCAGAAAATGAATCTGAATGGGACTGATCTCGTGATTAAGAAGGATGCCCCTGCCGTTACTGTTTAAGAAAGACAGATAAGAATTAGCTGATTCAACATCACCGTCCCAGACAAACAGGATGTCATCAATAAATCTTTTCCAAAAGATTAAATTGGGTGGACTTTCACAAAGTACTACATCCTCTTCCCACTTGGCCATAAAGAGGTTGGCCATACTGGGGGCAAATTTAGCCCCCATGGCCACACCCCTAATCTGGAGATAGTGTTTACCACTGTGCCAGAAATAGTTATGCTTCATCGCGAAGTCCAGCAACTCCATCACGAAGTTACACTACGTGACGGAGATGCTGGAGTCACGATAAAGAAAGTGTCGCACCGCCTCATGACCCAAATCATGAGAGATGGCCGTGTAGAGGGATGCGACATCAGCCGTAATAAGTAAGTAGGAGGCCTTCCACTCAATCTTACCAAGCAGGTTAATAACGTGCTTGGTGTCTTTGAGGAAAGACGGGGTGCCCAACACCAGTGGTTGCAAATAATAGTCAATATATTTGCCAATACGTGAGGTGATTGAATCTATACCACTGATGATGGGCCTTCCTGGGGGATTGATCAAGGTTTTGTGAATCTTGGGGAATATATACATCACTGGCAATCTAGGTGCCAGTGGCACTAGATGTTCCCTTTCCTTTAGATTTAAAATGCCCATATTGTGTCCCTTGTCAATTAGGGCTCTGAGGTCCTTCTTGTATTCAACAGTGGGATCCCTGGGTAAATTTAAATAAGTCAGAGGGTCCATCACTATCCTCGACATTTCCTCAAAGTAAGAGTCCTTGTCAAGAACTATGATGGCACCCCCTTTATCGGCTGGTCGCACAACCACATCCCTCCTATTACATAGGGACTCCATGCCCAATCTAAAATTATATTGGGTACATGCCGGTTTCACGTTTAAATTATTTAAATCCCTTAACACCAGATCACGAAATACAGTCAGGTTTGACGCCTGGTGGATAGGGGGATTAAAAAGGGATGCATTTGACATCCCTGAATGCAAAATAACTGAGGCCTCCCTACCTGATTGCCTGGTGGGATTGCTCATAATATACCGTTTGATATTTAACTTCCTAGTGTATTTTTGGATGTCTATGAAAGTTTGGAACTTATTAAGATTCCGTGGAGGGGCAAATTTTAACCCTTTATTCAAGGTAATTAATTCATCCTTCGACAACTCCTTTGTGCTGAGATTAATAATCCCAGCACAATCTAAAACTTCCTTCTCTTTGGAGTGAAGTTTCCTCCCCCCTCTGCACCCTCTCTTGCGTCCCCATTTCTTTTTTGCCTGTTCCTGCCAGCCTGCCGAAAATCCCAACCAGAGCTGCCCCCTGGCTGTTGATTTTGGAAGGAACAAGAGGCTCCATGGTTAACATCCAAAGTGGATGCCCCCTCATTCCCAGCTAATGAAGCAAATCTATTTCTAGTGATTACAACATTGCTGCTTCTATTGTCAACACGAGGGGAGTGATGGTTCCCATGATTCTGTTGATTGTGATGTGCATCAGGATGGCGCCAGGGTGGAGGAGAATGATGGTGATAAGAGGAAGGATTTCTTCTCCTGTCCCTGCCTCTACCTTGTTGATGATATTGTTGTGAGTTAGTACGCCCACCCCGTAAATCTGGAGAGGGACGGGGCATTTGAGATGCACCATAAAATGCACCTTGTTCATTCCTCAATACACCACTCCTTTGAACAGCTCCAATTGGTTGTGAGCCCATTGTGTTATCACCCACCATTGGGTCAGGAGATGGAATAACCTGCCATTTAAAAACTATGTTATCTCTATAGTCCTTTACGTCTCTATTATACTTTTTCTTTCTCTTAGATTTTTGTTCAGATTCTTCTTTAATTAATATTACTTTGAGAGCGTCAGACCTGTGCAGGTAGTCCTGTTCAGCTTTAAAAGGAATTAATTTGTTTTTAATGATGTTGATCTCACTGTCCAAAGTTGCCAACTTGCGCTTCTTTTTTGCTATGAGAAACTGCAAAAAGTTGACCCCTGCCTCATTGAAATATTTGAACCATTCGGCCAACTCATTATCATCCTTTTGGGGATTTACATCCCACCTGAGGCTCCTAGGAACCATTTCTGGTTAGCATAGCTTGACCACTGGGTTTACCACCTCCCCAACCACTAGTGTGAAAGAAGCCTAGGGGATCTAAAAATCATACAGTTATGTATGTACAAATCCATAAAAACAATGCTGGATATTGCTCATAGGTGAGACCAACTGCAAATCCCTGTGTACCTGATAGTGATGGGCTAAGTTTGACTCGAACATCAGCTGTTTGTGGCGCTCGGGGGATTGCAGTGCATTGAAGGCTCCTGATTGGCCAAAGCATGGACCTGCAGTCAGTGTAGTGTATATAATCATACAGTGCAGTCATGGTGATGGGCCTCTTCCCGACAACCCTGGCTGGTGGTTATCGGGGGTGGAGGGCTTATCAGTAAGGATGAGCCGAACACCCCCCAGTTCGGTTCGCACCAGAACTTGCGAATAGGCAAAAAATTTGTTTGAACACGCGAACACCGTAAAAGTCTATGGGACACGAACATGAAAAACAAAAAGTGATAATTTTGAAGGCTTATATGCATGGTATTGTCATAAAAAGTGTTTGGGGACCCGGGTTCTGCCCCAGGGGACATGTATCAATGCAAAAAAAAGTTTTAAAAACTGCAGTTTTTTTGGGAGCAGTGATTTTAATAATGCTTAAAGTTAAACAATAAGAGTGAAATATTCCTTTAAATTTTGTGCCTGGGGGGTGTCTATAGTATGGCTGTAAAGTAGCGCATGTTTCCCGTGTTTAGAACAGTCCCTGCACAAAATGACATTTCTAAAGGAAAAAAAGTCATTTAAAACTGCTAGCGGCTGTAATGAATTGTCGGATCTCGGCAATACAGATAAAAGTCATTGAAAAAAAACGGCATGGGTTCCCCCCCAGTCCATTACCAGGCCCTTTGGGGAACCCCAAACCAAAATTAACTACTTCCCACCCGGCCACTGTATATATACGGCCGGGTGGGTGCTCTCTCCTTCTGAGTGGACGTTCAGGAACGTCCCGCAGAAGGAGGGGGATCGCGCACGCGCGTTCCCGCGCAGCGGTACGATCCCGATGCACGCGTGTCACCAGGACACGGCACATCTCGATTCGGCAGGAGGGCTCTGTGATTGGCCCTCCTGATCACATGATGGCCGTGTCCAATCACAGCCGTCATGTGATGTAAACAGAGAGCCGGTTGCTAGGCAATCAGCTCTCCTCTCCTCACACAGAAGTCGTCGGTGAGAAGAGGAGAGCGGATCGCTGCAGCTGGCTGGTGATCAGTGAGTATGAGCTGTTTTTTTCAGCTTTTTACTCACTGATCACCAGCCTAGTGTCCCCACACAGTGTAAACACAAACATGTCCCCAAAATACATGTCCCCAAAATACATGTCCCCAAAATACATGTCCCCACACACACACATGTCCCCACATAGTAAAAACACCTGTCCCCCACATATGTGACAGTAAAATCATATGTCCCAATGATCATTTGCACACATATGTCCGTGATCACCTGCGCACATCTGTACATGATCATTTGCTTACATATGTCCGTGATCACACGAACCAATTATTATACACTTAACTGATTTTTTTTTTACCAAAAACATGTAGTAGAATACATTTTGGCTTAAATTTATGACAAAATTCGATTTTATTGGATTTTTTTAAAAATAGAAAGACGAAAATATATATTTTTTCCAAATTTCCACTCTTTTTTCGCGTATATTGCAAAAAATAAAAAACGTAATCGTGAATAAATGCCACCAAAAGAAAGCTCTATTTGTGTGAACAAAATTATAAAAATTTCATTTGGGTACAGTGTAGCATGACCGCGCAAATGTCATTGAAAATGCGAGAGCGCTGAAAGCTGAAAATTGGTCTGGGAAGGAAGTGCCCAGTATTGATGTGGTTAAAAAAAATGCCCTTCAGGTCTGGTATGGATATTAAGGGGAACCCTGCGTCAATTTTAAAAAAAAATGGCATAGGGGTTTCCTCAAAATCCATACCAGACCCTAACCCTTTAGGTCTGGTATGGATTTTAAGGGGAACCCAGCGCCAAAATAAAAAAAAATGGCGTAAGGGTCCCCCCAAAAACCCATACCAGACCCTTATCTGAGCACGCAACCTGTCAGGCCGCAGGAAAATAGGAGGGGGATGAGAGAGCCCCCCCTCCTGAACCGTACCAGGCCACATGCCCTCAACATGGGGGGATGGGTGCTTCGAGGCAGGGGGGGCTCTGCGCCCCCCCACCACAAAGCACCTTGTCCCCATGTTGATGGGGACAAGGGCCTCATCCCCACAACCCTTGCCCGATGGTTGTGGGGGTCTGCGGGCGGGGGGGCTTATAGGATTCTGGAAGTCCACTTTAACAAGAAGACCCCCAAATCCCGTCCCCCCTATGTGAATTGGTAACGGGTACATTGTACCCCTACCATTTCACCCAAAAAAGTGTAAAAAAAAATATTTTACCAAAAAAAGACAGGAGACACTTTGGGACAAGTCCTTTATTAAAAAAAAAAAAACATGTCCAGGGATGTTAATTCAACTTCTATTCCACCGCCTGGCGGGGGGAAAAAAAAAGCTGCAACAGCTCTCGCCGAGTGACGCTTCTCTCAATTTCCCCGTGGCGTCAGAGGGGGGTGGGGTCACCAGTTTACGTCACCGGGTGGCCCCCGCCCTAAGCTATATAACAGCTGTCACAGCGGTAGATGCATCAGTCGGCAGGAGCCGCCCATGGAGGCAGAGCTGTAGCGGCTTTTTTTTTTCCGGGCTGGGCGAGTTTAATGGGCTTTGCTGGACTTTTGTATTTTTTTAAAAGTTTTTGACACTTTTTTTGGGTGAAATGGTAAGGGTACAATGTACCCGTTACCAATTCACATGGGGGGGGGGCGGGATCTTGGGGTCTCCCATAGGGTGCTTCCATATTCCGATAAGCCCCTCACCCGGAGACCCCCACAACCACCGGGCAAGGGTTGTGGGGATGAGGCCCTTGTCCCCATCAACATGGGGACAAGGTGCTTTGGGGTGGGGGGCTGAAGGGTCTGGTATGGATTTTGAGGGGGACCCCTACGCCATTTAAAAAAAATAAATTGGCGCAGGGTTCCCCTTAATATCCATACCAGACTTGAAGGGCCTGGTATGGAATTTGGAGGGACCTCCACGCAATTTTTTATTTTTTTTGGTTCGGGGTTCCCCTTAATATTCATACCAGACCCAAAGAGCCTGGTAATGGACGGGGGGGGGGGGGGGAACCCATGCTGTTTTTTTCAATGACTTTTATTTGTATTCCCGAGACCCGACAATTCATTACAGCCGCAAATGTGCCACTCTTCAGGCATACTATAGACACCCCCAGGTACGAAATTTAAAGGAATATTTCACTTTTTTTGTTTCACTTTAAGCATTATTAAAATCACTGCTCCCGAAGAAACGGCCGTTTTTAAAACTTTTTTTTGCATTGATACATGTCCCCTGGGGCAGGACCCGGGTCCCCAAACACTTTTTATGACAATACCATGCATATAAGCCTTTAAAATGAACACTTGATTTTTCATGTTAATCTCCCATAGACTTTTAAACGGTGTTCCGTGGCTTTCGGATTTGCCGCGAACACCGCAAATTGTTTGCTATTCGGCGAACAGGCAAACACCCGATGTTCGAGACGAACGAACATCGGGCTCATCCCTACTTATCAAAATCTGACGTCACATGATGTCAGAAGGAGGCAGGGTAACCCGGTTACATTATCAGGTGGCCCTGCCCTTGCCTATATAAGAGCTGTCAAAGCAAAGAAACAGCAGTCGGTGGGTGGCCTCCCATAGAGGCGGAGCGTTTTGCATTTTTGCTATTTTTTGGGTCTGTCTGGCGGCGTGATTTTTTAATAAGTTCTTCGGGGTGGGGGGTGCAGAGCAAAGCACTCACCCCCTGATGTTGAGGGCTTGTGGTTTGGTATGGTTCAGGAGGGGAGGTGGGACATGCCAGACTGTGTGCTCGGAAAAGGGTCTGGTATGGATTTTGGGGGGGACCCCACTCCAATTATTTTTTACATTTTGGCGTGGAGTTCCCCTTAAAATCTATATTAGACCCAAAGGGCCTGGTATGGATTGGGGGGGACCCCACACTTTTTTATCATTGATTTTTGATCTATATTGCCGAGAGCCAGAAATACATTACAGCCGTGAGCAAGTTTGAATTACATTTTTTGCTTTAGAAATGTCACTATTGCTGCGGCACTGTTCTACACATCACACAGATGCGCTTTACAGGCAGACTAAGGGGACCCCCCAGGCATGATATTTAAAGGAATATTTCATTTTTATTGTTCCATTTTAAGCATCATTATAATCACTGCTCCTTTAAAAACGATTGTTTTAAAAACTTTGTTTGCATTTATACATGTCCTCTGGGGCAGGACCTGGGTCCCCATACACTTTTTATGGAAATATCTTGCATATAGGCCTTTAAAATTAGGACTTTTAATTTTTCATGTTCGTGTACAATAGACTTTAATAGGGTTTGCGTGTTCGCTAGAACTTTTTGCCTGTTCAAGGTGTTCTGCTGCAAACTGAACCGGGGGGGGGGGGGGGGGGGTGTTTGGCCCATCCCTAGTACGTGATCATCATACATTATATATGGCTTGTTTGCCCAATAACAAGTATGTATTTAGGCTCTGTTCACATCTTGGCATATGGGGGTGACAATCGCGGTAAAATCGCGCAAATAAAATAGTGGGATGCCCGTCGCCCAAAAGAAGATCGTGCACTTCTTTTGGGCGACAAGCGTCCAATGATTCTGTTCGCGTAATTTTACCGCGATTGTCGGGAAAATCGCGCCGCGTTTGGGGTGCTATTGAAATTGATGGGTAACGCATGGAGAACGCACAGGCGTCCTGCGATTTGCCGTTTTTGCGAATTGTGGGCAGAATCTCTGCGATTCCACCCACGATTAGGAAAGCAGAGATGTGAACAGAGCCTTAAGTCTCGGTGGGGTTGATTTACTATAACTAGAGAGTGCAAAATCTGGTGCAGCTCTGCATACAAACCAATCAGCTTCCAGTTTTTTTGTGTCAAAGCTTAATTGAACAGCTGCACCAGATTTTGCACTCTCCATTTTTAGTAAATCAACCACTATGAGTCAACGTGTTTCACTTATTTAGGCTTCAACAGGACACAAGAAAGATAATAGCAGTTGTCTATAAAAGAGAAATTACTGTAATTAAACATAAAGGTATATACTGTACTTAAAGCGTGCTGATGGCCCCCCCGATGCCGATCCCTCGATCGGTGCAGGTCCCGCGCCGCCATTCACACTAAGGGAATTAGGTAGTGAAGCCTTACGGCTTCACTGCCCGTTTCCTACTGCGCATGCGTGAGTCTCGCGCCGACTTGTGAATGGGCGGCTGCTCACAGTTCCCAGAAGGCAGCGCGCCCATTCACCAGAAGAAACCGCGAGTAGGAGGGATGAGGAAGAGGCAGATTATGGACTTCCGCATAGCAACTGTTATTTCGGGTGAGTAAAACATTTTTTCTCATATCGTCCATGGACTGACACAGCTCTCATACTGTTTACATGTGGGTATATGACCCTGCTTGCAGGAGAAGATCTAGGCAGAATGTTAGATGTTAGAAACATTCTAGAACAAAACCAGAGCTGAACAGCCCCGCCCAGGGGGGTGGTCCCTCCGGACATAACCCTCCTACCTGCAGCTAGCAGCCTCAGTTATTTTCTGCCTAGCAGAAGGAGAAGACGTGGCTCTCTCAGGAGCCAGTCTCCTGGAAGATTTTACTTTTCAATTTTATTCCTTTGGGAATTTTATTATTTTATTTTTGAGACCTCCAATCAACTGTCGGCTGGGCAACAGGTTGGGTACACTAGTATCCTCGTAGTCTTCCCTGTCTGACCATCGAGCGTGCTGATCCTCGCCTTGTGTGCGTGAGACTCAGTTCACGACATACCCCATGGCTCCAGGGGTGGCCGGGTTGCTTTTATGCTCCCGCGGTCCTCACAAGATTGAACAGTACCTGTCTGTATATTTTGCAGTGGACTGGGCCGACAGCTACTCAGTACTACTCTCTGATAGGTCTGTCTGAAACAAGCCAGTGGGTTCCTCTGGGACGGGTAAGTAGTCTCTCCTGCTGCAGGTGAGTACATGCTGGCTGTGTCTTTATCTGGGGGGTTTCTCCCTGTCTCCCCCCTGTTATGCTGCTCTCTGCACCCTGTACTGGTGCTGTACTGTGTGGGGGTGCTTGGGGGTCGCTCTGGCCTGGCGGGGGGCGCTTATGCCTGTTTAGTGGACTCTGGGAGAGGAGCAGTGTTCTGGTGTGTGAGTGTTGGGTCTTTTTTTGCGTGCGCCATTAGCGCTGTATTATTAATTTGAAAAATGCTCTCTGCGGCCATCTTGTCGTGGTTCAATGGCACAGTTATACATGCGACCGGCGGCCATTTTCTTGTAGCCGCGGCGCTTTCGGTTTCGGCCTCTAGCGGCGCGAATCTCCTCACAGTCTCCTCACAGGATTTTTGCACACTCTCCTCAGGCTTCGTGCTGCAGCGCGGTTTCATGCAGCGGAACTGAGCGGTCCTTAAGGGTTGGTGAGTCCTCCGGGTATCCCCTCCTCAGCCTCAGCGTAGCCAGTGGGTGGACTGTATTATTCACTGTTATAGTGTCTAAAGGTCTCAGAGGGTGGCAGTATGGAGTCTGGTTCACCTGCTTCTCCACACTTGTCAGAGGCAACTGGCAGTGCTCCTGCACCTGCGGTCCCTATGGACCAGTTGTCGGCAGTCCTGGAATCATTCCTTGTCAGAATGGAAGCAGTGTGCGAGCACAAGGGAGCTGTAAAGCGCCCCCTCACCCACACATTCTCCTGTCTCAGATCTGTCTCAGATATGGGCCTAGCTACTGCTGCTCAGGACCCTAGCTCTGAGGATTTTGATGTGTTTGGACAGGACATTCCTTGTGAGGAAGACTCCAGTTCTGAACCAGTAACTGACAGGGTGCTTGTAAGTGAACTCATTGATGCTGTGAGGGACACTCTCAAGCTGAATGTTGAGGCTGAGGAACCTCAAGTGGAAGCTGTCTCCTTTAAAGCCGTTTTTTCAAAAAAGGTTTTCCCCTATGTGCCTTTTTTGATACATTCATTGACCAACTTTGGGATAAGCCACAGAAGACTTTGACGGTCCCGCTGCGCCTAGCCATAAGGTACCCCTTTGAGGAGGACCTGGTTAAGAAGTGGGCTCTCCCCCTAGTGGTCGACCCCCCGGTCACCCGTTTGAATAAGGCTACCACGCTCCCAATGGAAGGGACTCCTGCATTTAAGGATCCCACTGACAGGAGGTTAGAAGCGGTGAGTAGAACTATGTTTACCTTATTGGGGTCTGCCTTACGCCCTATAGTAGCTTGTGTCTCAGATACTCACAGGATGGGCAAATATTTTGCACCAGACAGTGCAGGAGCGTAATCTCCCTCCTGAGACCATTGCCCTGGCTCACCAACTTGCGCAGGGTTAAGTCTATGTGTGCGATGCCACTTTGGATGCGGCCCCTCTAATATCCTGGGCCTCTATCTCTGCTGTGATGCTCCGTCGCCTTATCTGGCTGAAATGCTGGTCGGCCGACCTAGCTTCCAAAAAGCTCCTGGCTGACTTGCCCTTTAAGGGCGGTAGACTGTTTGGGGCCGCCCTGGATGACATTATTAAGGATGTCACAGGGGGTAAGAGCACCTTCCCTCCTCAGTCTATTAAGGGAAAGGAGCCCCACCGCAGGCCGGGCCCTTCCTTTCCGGCGAAGAAGACGTTTTTTCATCAGTCAGATTCCACGGGTAAGCCCGCCCAGACTGAAAAAAGTGCGGCTGTTGGACAAAGGCGTCCCTGGGTGTGTAAGCCTACCAAGCAAGCTCCCAAGCCCACCACCGCATGAAGTCTTGCCCCTGCCCGACCCTGGGGTGGGGGGACGTCTTCGCAGGTTCACGGCGTGGTGGACCTCCCGGATCTCCGAACCGGTGGGTGTGCAAGGTGGTCACCTCGGGATACAGGATAGAGTTCCGCTCGTGGCCCCCAAAAAGGTTCTTTCCCTCGAACCTCCCTCTCCTTCCTGCCCACCGGGCGGCCCTCTTGGGGGCCGTACCGGATTTGCTCAGGTGCGGAGTAATTGTGCCGGTTCCGTCACAAGAGAGGTTTCAGGGGTTTTACTCAAACCGGTTTGTTGTCCCGAAGAAGGACGGGGTCCGGCCAATCCTGGACCTCAAGGCCCTGAATGCCTATGTCATGGATATGCAATTAGCGGACCTCCAGCTGTTGCCAAACTACATGTCCCATCATGCCTCTGCCTCTGGGTGTCATGCTTGCTGCTGTCAGAGTCTCGCTATGCCTCATGGAACTTGTAGTTTGGCAACAGCTGGAGGTCCGCTAATTGCATATCCCTGGCCTATGTGAAGGTACTAAAATTTCGGATGGAATCCATTCGCACGGTGATTGCGACACTCCACCAAGGGGATTTTTTGGCATCCTCGGATATCAAGGACGCTTACTTGCACGTTCCAATCTGCGCAAGTCACCAGAGGTTTCTGCGCTTTGCCATAGGCGAAGTCCACTATCAGTTCGTGGCTCTTCCCTTCGGCCTAGCATCGGCACCATGGGTTTTCATCAAAGTGCTTGCCCCGGTTCTAGCTTTGCTGAGACAGCGAGGAATTGTTATCGTGGGCTATCTGGACGATCTCCTTCTACGAGCAGAAAATGGCTCAGAATTGGAGGAAAATGTGACAATAGTCAGTCAGACCCTCCGGGACTTCGGGTGGCTTCTGAACATGCAGAAGTCGGTTCTAGTCCCGACTCAACGATTGGAGTATCTGGGTCTGATCCTGGACACTTAGGCAGCGAAGGTGTTTCTACCCTCATAGAAGTTACTGACACTTCAGTCGGCAGTGCGGATTCTGACGTCCCGAAAATGGTTGTCAATTCGTTTCTGCATGAGAGTCCCGGGACTAATGGTGGCCTCCTTCAAGGTGGTTCCGTATGCCCAATCACACACTCGGGCATTGCAGAAGGGAATTCTGTCTGTTTGGGACAAGTCCCCATTGTCATTGGATCTTCAGATCCAGGTGAGTCACTCTGTCAAGGCTGAGATCCCGGGCTCTTAGGGCCGGGAAGTCGTTCTCTGGACTCCGGACGAATCTCGTCTACCAATCAACGTCCTGGAATTGCGGGCGATCAGACTGTGTCTCTCCGCGTGGTTGAAGAGGCTACAGGGCCGCTCGGTCAGAATTCAGTCGGACAACGCCACGGCTGTGGCATATGTCAACCATCAGGGGGGCACTTGGAGCTCGGCTGCGGCATCCAAGGTCGCCCATATCCTAAGGTGGGCGGAAAGAAGTGTGCCGGCGCTGTCGGCCATATACATTCCGGGCGTAGAAAACTGGCAGGCGGACTATCTGAGTCGCCAGTCCCTGGACCCCTGGGTGGATGCCTCGGACGCGTTGGTGGCCCCGTGGGGTCAGTATCGCTTAATGTATGCTTACCCTCCGCTGCAGTTGATTCCTCGTCTGCTGCGCAGGGTAGTGGCCGAGGGCATTCCGGTGATCCTCATTGCCCCGGACTGGCCTCGGTGTCACTGGTACGCCGACCTGGTACGTCTCATCGCGGATGTTCCTTGGCGCCTGCCCTTGAGGGAGGACCTTCTGTCTCAAGGTCCTATCTTTCATCCTGCTTTACAGTCTCTAGCTTTAACGGCATGGCTATTGAGGGCCAGGTGCTGATGGACAGAGGCCTGTTGGATTCGGTAATTTCAACCATGCTTAGGGCACGGAAGTCTTCTTCTAGAAAGATCAATCACCGTACCTGGAGAGCTTACATCGCTATATGCGAAGAGCTAGACTGGCGTCCACGGACGTACTCTGTCCCCAGAATCCTGCGATTCTTGCAGCGTGGTGTGGCCCAAAGGCTGGCTTTGAGCACAATTAAGGGTCAGATTTCGGCCTTGGCCGTTTTCTTTCAAAGACCCCTAGCAGGTCATTCCTTAGTTAGCACTTTTGTGCAGGGGGTTCGCGATGTGGTTCCACTTGTCAAGCCTCCGCTCCCGCCTAGGGATCTGAACATAGTGCTCTTGGCTCTTCAGGAACCTCCTTTTAAAAATATCAGAGATATTCCTCTTTTAACTTTGTCTCAGAAGGTGGCTTTCTTAATGGCCATCACTTCTGTTAGACGGGTGTCTGAGTTGGCAGCTCTGTCATGCAAGTCGCCTTACCTGGTCCTCCATAAGGATAAGGCGGTGTTGCGACCGCGACCTTCTTTCCTTCCAAAGGTGGTTTCGGCATTTCACCTTAATGAGGACATTGTCCTTCCGTCCTCATGCCCTCACCCATCGCATCCTAGAGAGTTTGGGCTTCACAATTTAGATGTGGTGCGAGCCTTACGGGTGTACCTAGCAGCTACTGCTTCTATTCTTAATTCTGACTCACTGTTTGTGTCTGTCTCTGGTCCGAAACAGGGCCAATCGGTGTCGTCTGCCACCATTTCTAGGTGGAGCAGACAGACTGTTATACAGGCCTATGCCATTAAGGGGCGGACGCCTCCCTTTCCGGTTACGGCGCATTCCACCAGGGCAATTGGTGCTTCCTGGGCTTTCCGACATCAAGCATCGGTTGCACAAGTGTGCAAGGCGGCGACCTGGTCGTCCATTCATACCTTTTCAAAATTCTATAAGGTTGATGTGGCTGCATCTTCGGATGCTTCCTTCGGCCGCAAAGTGTTGCAGGCCGCTGTTTAATGTTGCAACTCCTCCGTTGAGGAGCTCTGCTGGTTTGGAGAGAAGTTTTGGTTGTTCCTTTACTATTTGCTCCCACCCTTTTCTTATACTGCTTTGGGACGTCCCACATGTAAACAGTATGAGAGCTGTGTCAGTCCATGGACGATAAGAGAAAATAGGATTTTTGTACTCACCGTAAAATCCGTTTCTCTGACGTCCATGGACTGACACAGCACCCACCCTTCTTTTAAGGTTTGTACTGCTTTGTTATGAACTGAGGCTGCTAGCTGCAGGTAGGAGGGTTATGTCCGGAGGGACCACCCCCATGGGCGGGGCTGTTCAGCTCTGGTTTTGTTCTAGAATGTTTCTAACATCTAACATTCTGCCTAGATCTTCTCCTGCAAGCAGCGACATATACCCACACGTAAACAGTATGAGAGCTGTGTCAGTCCATGGATGTCAGAGAAACAGATTTTACGGTGAGTACAAAAAATGTTTCAATTTTTTATTTTCTATTTTTTTTTATGCATTTTCGTGTATTTTTTTTTTCAGGGTGGAACTCCGCTTTAAGCTTTACCACACATCACCTGTAAGATCCCAATTGGGGGCACACCTCAATGCCAAAGCAGCTACAGTGCATGGGAAATCCCCTGGGCGGGCAACGGAGCTCAAAGAGAGACCAAAATGGTAGAAAACGGTCTTATACATGGGTGGCCAGAACCAAGGTTTTACTGCCCCTAGGCCACCCAGCTAAACTCTACCAGTGCAGCTGGACAGATCTGTACAGATGCCATGGCCTTGATGCTTTGCTTTGTGGAGAATTCGACAGGTAGCATCAGTTTGGAGGAGCAGTGTGACAGACCCAACCAGCTCAGATATTTTTAGAGCGTACTGTAGGCTTGCCTCTTGCCTACTGACTATGGGCCCTTGCTTTTAAGGGAACACTACTCTTTGGGATGGGGGGGGGGTGCCTGGGGGACCATTGGAACAATTTTGGTTCAAGTCCATGTTTCCCCAAAACTCACAGACTCTGAGAACTTGAGGACCCATATACATATTTGAGGTCTCTAGGCCCAAACCAGCAATGACTACCTTAGATTGTGAGACTCATAGCAGATGTTAATATACAGGTGAAATTTGAAAAATTTGAATATCGTGCAAAAGTTAATTTATTTCACTAATGCAACTTAAAAGGTGAAACTAATATATGAGATAGACTCATTAAATGCAAAGCAAGATAGTTCAAGCCGTGATTTGTCATAATTGTGATGATTATGGCTTACAGCTCATGAAAAACCCAAATCCACAATCTCAGAAAATTAGAATATTGTGAAAAGGTGCAATATTCTAGGCTCAAAGTGTCCCACTCTAATCAGCTAATTAAGCCATAACACCTGAAAATGGTTCTTGAGCCTTTAAATGGTCTCTCAGTCTGGTTCAGTAGGAATCACAATCATGGGAAAGACTGCTGACCTGACAGTTGTGCAGAAAAAAAACATCATTGACACCCTCCATAAGTAGAGAAAGCCTAAAAATGTAATTGCAAAAGAAGTTTAATGTTCCCAAAGTGCTGTATCAAAGCACATTAATAGAAAGTTATGTGGAAGGGAAAAATGTGGAAGAAAAGGGTACACAAGCAGCAGGGATGACCGCAGCCTGGAGAGGATTGTCAGAAAAAGGCCATTCAAAAGTGTTGGGAACTTTCACAAGGAGGGGACTGAGGCTGGAGTCAGTGCATCAAGAGCACCATACACAGACGAATCCTGGACATGGGCTTCAAATGTCGTATTCCTCTTGTCAAGCCGCTCCTGAACAACAAACAACGTCAGAAGCGTCTTACCTGGGCTAAAAAAAAACACACCTGGTCTGTTGCTCAGTGGTCCAAAGTCCTCTTTTCTGATGAGAGAAAATTTTGCATCTCATTTGGAAACCAAGGAGCCGGAGTCTGGAGGAAGAAGGGAGAGGCACACACAAGATGCTTGAAGTCCAGTGTGAAGTTTCCACAGTCTGTGTTGATTTGGGGAGCCGTGTCATCTGCTGGTGTTGGTCCACTGTGCTTCATTAAGTCCAGGGTCACCGTAGCCGTCTACCAGGAGATTTTGGAGCACTTCATGCTTCCTTCCGCAGACGAGCTCTATGGGGATGCTGACTTCATTTTCCAGCAGGACTTGGCACCTCCCCACACTGCCAAAAGCATCAAAACCTGGTCACATGACTGTGGGATTACTATGCTTGATTGGCCAGCAAACTCGCCTGACCTGAACCCCATAGAGAATCTATGGGGCATTGCCAAGAGAAAGATGAGACATGAGACCGAACAATGCAGAAGAGCTGAAGGCCGCTATTGAAGCATCCTGGTCTTCCACAACACCTCAGCAGTGCCACAGGCTGGTGGCTTCCATGCCACGCCGTATTGAGGCAGTAATTGCTGCAAAAGGGGCCCAAACCAAGGACTGAGTACATATGCAGCTTCTACTTTTCAGAGGTCCGATATTATTCTATGTACAATCCTTGTTTTATTGATTGAATGTAATATTCAAATTTTCTGAGATTGTGGATTTGGGGTTTTCATGAGCTGTAAGCCATAATCATCACAATTATGACAAATCACGGCTTGAACTATCTCCTATATTAGTTTCACCTTTTAAGTTGCATTCGTTAAATAAATGAACTTTTGCACGATATTCAAATTTTTTGAGTATCACCCGTAAACAACTCAAGCAACCTGGGGGTCTCCTGCTATTGTTTGTTTATTAAGGTGTTATGTGTTTATTAGGTGTGTCTCTCCCATTGTGTGCCTCCTAGGTGTGCATTCTCATAGTTAATTGAGTTAATTGAGTTATTTATTGTTTCTCTCTTTCGGCTAATTTGGCTAAGACTTGGAAGATGCTACATGATGGGATTAGCCTTGTGTCAACTCTACTTCGTTATCTAAACCAGTGGTTCTCAACCTCAGTCCTCAAGTACCCCCAACAGGCCATGTTTTGGGAATTTCTCTTAGTTAAAATAGCTGTCCAAAATACCAAGCCATTGACTCTGATTTAAAGCACCTGTGCACGACAAAGGAAAACCTGCAAACATGACCTGTTGGGGGTACTTGAGGACTGAGGTTGAGAACCACTGATCTGAACCATTGTGTGATGTTTTGGGTAATATTTGGATTAATCTTCATGTGGTGACTGACATACTTTTGAAGCGTATAAAAGCCTGTATTCCTGTTCAATAAACAGTCATTCCTTGGGTTCAATTCCAACATCTTGTCTGTGTACGATGCTTGGGGTAACAGGGCTGGTATAAGCCCTCGGTCTGCTGGAAGGGTTGGAAGGGCAGGAGGCACTGTTTGGTGGAAACACCTAATCGGGTGCCAAGTGGTTCCATCACAAGTGGGCAATCCAAAGCAGACTACATTTTATGCTTTAGACCAGGGGTATGCAACCTCGGCACTCCAGCTGTGGTCAAACTACAAATCCCATCATGACTCTGCCTCTAGGAGTCATGCCTGTGATTGTCAGGGTCTTGCAATGTCTCATGGGACTTGTAGTTTCACCACAGCTGGAGGGCTGAGGTTGCCTATCTTTGTACTAAATGATGCTGGACATCCTCCCAGAAAATGAGGAGGGCTCTACCTGACTTGAGAAGTTTACAGTGTGCAGTGAAATCAGAGGAAGCTATTTCAGTCCAGGAGAGGAGCCGCTACAACTGTGCAAAACTGGAGGTCAGATTTAATAATCTTCAATTTCTCTGCCCTTCCTGAGCATTTCATAAAGTAGAAGAAAGCCGGTGACGTCCACTTTGTAGAACAGAAGACGTCTATACACACTTCAGTGCCGAAACGCCGTTTCCTTTTCATTCCTTTCAGAGAGATTTGCTGTTCCCCTTGTGTAATATATTCATCTCCCGAAATCTGGATGTCGGCGTTTGACTGACAAATGGTTCCATTATCTCATTTATTCCCTGCCTCATTTGACTAAACAAATGTCCTGCGCCTGAAATATCTCTTTGTGCAGACAATGTTAATCCATCTTTTTAGAAGAAATTTCATCATTTGCAGTCCGCGCACAGCCGCCCCGGCCGCCTTCCCGTTGGTGGATTCCGCCGTCGCTCCGTGATTTTGTCCTCAAATGGATTCCTGTTGCTGCTTTAAGTGGCGGCTTCAGTCACAAACAATGGTCATATTTCTCCGAGATAGATGGGCCGCCCGCAGCCGGCTCTGCATCATGAATTTTTTAAAGGGAATATACGGGAATGTCAATTTTTTTTTTATTTTTTTTACATTTTAGATAAACATATAAAGTAGTTTAGATTTATTCAAAGACTTTTTTTTTTTTTTTTTACTTGTTTCTGTAAATAAATTGTAATGACTTGTGTGCATATAGGTAGCTGTTCTGACAAATACTGCTTTAAGCATTGACATCTTTTTATGCACCTCCTTAGACCCAGTCTGTCCGGATACTATGGTCACGTGCTTACTTGACACCATCCACAGGCAGCTTAACTCTTCAAGAAGGCACAGGAGTTGAATCCAGCACCCTCGTAGTTCACCAAGAGCTACAAGCCATCTGCCGCAATGGCAAACGGTAGTTGCAGTTTATTAATTCACAGAACTCTGTGAATGAACAACACGGCTGTGTGGGCGGGGCAGCGCACAACCTCGCTGTTTATAAATTGTTACGGCGGGTGCGGAGAGAAAAAACCCACGCCCACTGTCGCAGGGTGGGGAGGACTGCAGGAGCTACCCTCAATATGGGTGTAATATGCTCCCAAAGGTCAACTTATCTTTTAACCACTTGAGCTCCGGAAGATTTTCTGATGTCACATACATTATATTACCAAAAGTATTGGGACACCTGCCTTTACACGCACATGAACTTTAAAGGGTTACTAAACCCTTGTCTTCTCGAGTGCCCCGTCGGAGAAGCGCTCTCCTTCGGGACATCCGTGCGGGCGCACTCCCTTTCCTTGCTGCTGCGTCTATTGACACATACAGCAGGACTCGGCCCCGCCCCCCAGCGCCCACGTCATTAAATTTGATTGACAGCAGCGGGAGCCAATGGCTGCGCTGCTATCAATCTATTCAATCAGGACACGAGACACCGGCTAGAGCTGGTGTGCTCGTCCCTGGGTCGAGAAAGAATGGGTTCAGTTAAGTAAAATGGGGGTTCTGGGGAGTGCTGCATGACCGAAGGTTTTTCACCTTAATGCATAAGATGCATTAAGGCAGGCATGTCCAAAGTCCAGCCCATGGGCCAATCGCGGCCCACCTTCCAGTTTTGAACGGCCCGCCGGGTTACTTAGACATATATATCTTTTGTGGCCCCCGACGATCTCCCAGCGCCGGGGCCACAAAAGATATATATGCCTTGGAACGGGACAGGGAGGAGGCGGGACGAGCGCCGCCGCCGCCGTACACACACAAGAGAATTTCCTGTTTACGGGCAGCCTCTGTAATAGGAAGTCCCGCGCTGCCATTGGACGACTGTTCTGTCCATCAAAGGAGGCGGGACTTTCTGTTAAAGAGGCCACTGTGTAAACAGGAGATTCTCCTGTAATAAATTTTTGGCGCTCGTGAGTGCATTCCTGGCATATGGTGCTGCATTCCTGGCAAATGGTGCTGCATTCCTGGCAAATGTTGCTGCATTCCTGGCAATGGTGCTGCATTCCTGGCAAATGGTGCTGCATTACTGGCAATAGTGCTGCATTCCTGGCAAATCCTGCTGCATTCCTGGCAAATTGTGCTGCATTCCTGGCAAATTGTGCTGCATTCCTGGCAATGGTGCTGCATTCCTGGCAAATCGTGCTGCATTCCTGGCAAATCGTGCTGCATTCCTGGCAATGGTGAGTGCATTCCTGGCAATGGTGCTGCATCCCTGGCAATGGTGCCTCATTCCTGGCAATGGTGCTGCATTCCTGGCAATGGTGAGTGCATTCCTGGCAATGATGCTGCATTCTGAATGCACTCCTGGCAATGGTGAGTGCATTCCTGGCAATAGTGAGTCCATTCCTGGCAATGGTGAGTGCATTCCTGGCAATAGTGAGTCCATTCCTGGCAATGGTGAGTGCATTCCTGGCAATGGCGGGTGCATTCCGGTCAATGGTGCTGCATTCCTGGCAGTGGTGGGTGCATTCCTGGCAATGGTGGGTGCATTCCTGGCAATGGTGCTGCATTCCTGGCAATGGTGAGTGCATTCCTGGCAATAAGCTATGAGTAAGCACTTCTAAGTGTGAAACGTGTTAGCTGTCCCCATTTTTCTGTTGCTGTGACATGTAGTGCCTGTTTTCATTTTACTTTGTGAATAAAGCCACGTTGGATTGGAGTGTGGCTGTCCAGATCATCATTATTTTCTCAATTGCCTAGTGCATTGCCAGCACCCTCCGTTCCTGGAAAGGTGTATTTTATTTTGGGTAAGCCTGTTTGGAGCGGCAATCCTTGTTTGCATTCCTGGCAATGGTGGGTGCATTCCTGGCAATGGTGGGTGCATTCCTGGCAATGGTGGGTGCATTCCTGGCTATGGTGAGGCTACATTCATGGCAACAGCGGAACCTTAGAGAAGCAAGATACCTGTTGGTAGTAAAGGAATATTGTAAAGCTATAATAAGGCTTACTTCTAGGTACTGTGAATATCTCTTAAACTTGCACTGTTTAGGAGATATTCAAAGTGCATGCAGCCGGTGACGTCACTGGCGCATGCGCTCTTAAGGTCCAGCATACAGTGCCGGACCTTCAGAGCCCGTCCCGTTAACGGTGGCTCCCGCGTGCATAAGCAGGAGTGACTTCATCGCGCCCCTGGCCACTCATGTAGCTGGGGCCTGAGAACCCAGAAGGAAGATCGGGGGAAGATGGAAGCCCTGTCAGCAGTGACAGTGTGGCGCTGGAGGGCTTTGTTTTAAGGGAATTATTTCATAATGTGCTAGTATACTAGCACATTATGACATTGCCTTGCAGGGAATTTTTTTTTTCTCCAACTGCGGTTTACTACAGCTTTAAGAGTGGAGTATTTACAAGAACTGAGACTGTGCATGGTGGGAGACACCCATGGCAGAGGAGGTAAAGAACGCAAACCTCCTGGCTCTCTCTCTCTTCTGCTCTACTCACTGCTCCCAGCGGCTCACAGGAGTAGTGATGCCACTGTCACTACTCCTGTCAGGCATATAGTCAGAATGGCAGAGCCCCCATCCCTGCTGTATATAATTGCGCCCAGGGCAGCCTTCCCTCCTGCCCACCCATTGTACTGGCCCTGCTCTGGGGTTGAAGAGCTGTCAGCACCCCTAAGCTTGTCCAGCGGTGGAGGGATTTGAAATTTCTGCTCTTCTCCCTCTCCTCCATCAGCACTTCTGGGCAGACCAGATTGAATCCTGATTGGTCAGCGCCATCCCTGTGAACCGGGGAGTGGAAGGCTGTATAGGCAGGTGCAAACTATTTTCTCCACTCATTGTTCACAGCGGCAATACAGGTGGAGGAGGAAGTCGAGAGGGACCTATTTCCTCTATAGTTTCCTCGGTCACAGAGAGATAGAATCCGATTGGATGCTGGCACGCCATGTGAGTTTGGCGGCCATATTGTGTCAGGCAGAGTCTATTGAAGACCCTTGCCCCTGGGTTTGGGACGCATTTTCTGAGTGGCAGTGTGGGGACAGGATACCTATCTGTCAGGGACGGTACTTAGTGTCAGGGAGAAGTTCCAGTGAAGTAGGAAAAGTGCAGGGACTACGCCATTCTAAATGGAAACCTCCCCATTTGAATACAGACTGGCCAGGCCGCATTCTTTGAGAGAGATGCTATTAGCTTTCCTGAGACTACCATCTTCTAACACATTGCTGTTACATCTTGTGAGTGTTCCTGGTCAGGTTGCCTTCCGGCTTGGCCAGTTGTATATTGCTGAACTTCAATATACTGTATATTCCTGCTTTTGCTCCTGGACTCTGAGTGTTTTCTGCCCACCACACCCTCTGCACTTTCCCACAGGTGTTCTGTGTTAGTTCACCCTTACATTTTTTCTGTAAAGGTGAACTAACCCTTTAAATCTGAACAAAACAAAACAAAAAAATGCTCACCCCTTCATACCACTGATGCAGCATAGTTAAAAATGGTGGAATGACGTAATTCCGTACATGCACACTGGAGTCCATCTTTTCAGCACAACTCTCTGCATTCAATAGAAGAAAGGCAGGTAAGTGTTTATTATTGCAGAAGAGACTTAGCATGCCTCTTCTGCAATAAAGAGCTCCCGCTCGCAGTTTTTGATTATTCACCTTTAGTTCTGCTTTAAGACTCAGTTACAAGTCTCGTCTCCCTTCTTCTGTGATTGGACAGTCAAAGGAGAAACTGCAAACACAATTCCCCCTGAAGAAGATACGATGCCCCCTGTATCGACACGCGTTTAGGAGGGGACAGGACGGCAGGAGAGTCTGTTGATAGCTGCGGAGGTCTTTTATTATATCCTGATACCGATATCATATATGCCTTCCATAGACTGGTGCGCTAGCGCACCTGTTCTGTGTAAGTACCCCTGCAGGGGATTTCTCTTATTTAAATAAAAGTTGCAAAACGTTATTTGCACCATCTGGTCTTTTTTATATTTTTTATGTCATCTGGAGACACCTATTGAGAAGCCCAGGAACCCAGGATTGATCAATAGAACCCAGGTGTGGTTCATAAGCGTGCTTAGACTGAGCTTAGTAGGTGTGGTTCATAAGCGTGCTTAGACTGAGCTTAGTTGCAAAGTCGCACGCTCTAAGGTGAGCGTCCACTACCACAGGGGAGCACATGTGTGATTGCACCTTGGCATGTTTTCTGGATCACCCACTGGGCCGTGTGATACTTATGAACTGTATTAGGCATCATTCCCTGGAACACTGCCACTAGTCACTTTATGCACTGAAGCATTTTTGGAGTATCCATATATGGACTTGTGTGTCATTACTAGACTTGTGCACAACGGAAAAAATTTGTTTAGTTTAGTTTTAGTTTCTTTTCGGTCCTGTTGATTCGTAATCATTCGTAATTTTTCTCAACTGGATTTTTCGTGTTCGGACTAATTCGTATTTTCGCAAGCGACATTTTTCGTTGAATCGGAATGATTCTTATTAATTTAAGCTTTATTTTTAGTTTTTAGTTTAGTTTTCGTTTTTAGTTTTTCGTACTTTCGGAAGAGTACATTGTTTTTTGTTGATTCTGGACACAACTCCTACTTTCGTAACTTTTTTTTGGTTCGTTGATTCGTAATTTTCCGTGTCTCTCTCACAATGGCGTTGCCTAATGTGCTTCGAATGGATTCGTACATTCGTAACTTTTTTTGGTTTGTTGATTCATAATTTTCCGTGTCTCTCTCACAATAGCGCTGCCTAACGTGCTTCGAATGGATTCATACTTTTCTAAATTTATCGAAATCTCGTATTTTACTTTCGTTTTTGACATGCGGCTATAGCTTCCGCCCCTGTACACCATTTTGAGAGGGAGTTCAGCACGGTGAGGGAGGAGCAGAGAGCAGAGCAGAGCAGAGTGTTATTGTGCTTCGAATGGATTCGTACATTCGTAACTTTTTTTTGGTTTGTTGATTCGTAATTTTCCGTGTCTCTCACAATGGCACTGCCTAACGTTCTTCAAATGTATTCGTGCATTCGTAATTTTTTTTTTGGTTCGTTGATTTGTAATTTTCTGTGACGGATAACAACAAGTCGACTTGCTGTTGCATTAGGCCACATTAACGCAATAACGAATTATGCCGAAGGCATTCGGGCATTCGCTATTTGCGATATAATTTATTTCGGATTCGGTTTTATTCATAATTGCTTTGTTCGTAAATTCTTCCGAACGTCCGAAAGTTGCTAAATTCGTACGAATTTCGATTTGCGAAAACGAATTGCACAAGCCTAGTCATTACCCTTTATAAGGACTATATCTGATACCACCATTACGCACTTTTGTTTATGATTATTGTTAGGAATGAGCTTCGAGTTCGAGTCAAACTCATGTTCGACTCGAACATTGCCTGTTCGCCCGTTCGCCGGACAACGAACAATTTGGGGTGTTTGCGGCAAATTCGAAAAGTCTATGGGAGAAATCTAAAGTGCTAATTATAAAGGCTTATATGCAAGTTATTGTCCTAAAAAGTGTTTGGGGACCCGGGTCCTGCCCCAGGGGACATGTATCAATGCAAAAAAAAGTTTTAGAAACGGCCGTTTTTTTAGGAGCAGTGATTTTAATAATGCTTAAAGTGAAACAATAAAAGTAAAATATTCCTTTAAATTTCATACCTGGGGGGTGTGTATGATATGCATGTAAAGTGGCGCATGTTTCCCGTGCTTAGAACTGTCCCTGCACAAAGTGTCATTTCTGAAGGAAAAAAAGTAATTTAAAACTCACTCGCGGCTATTAATGAATTGTCGGCTTTTATCAATACTTAGAGAAAATTAAGTAATGTCCGTGATACTTTTTTTATTTGCACTAACATAGAATTTTTCAGGACAAGCTTTCGGGGTATGTCCCCTTCTTCAAGGTCCAAGCAGTACTGATTCACAATTTTTTTCCAGATTCTGATAACCCCCCGCCCGCAGACCCCCACAACCACCGGGCAAGGGTTGTGGGGATGAGGCCCTTGTCCCCATCAACATGGGGACATCCTCCCCATGTTGAGGGCATGTGGCCTGGTACGGTTCAGGAGGGAGGGGGGGCCGCTCTCTCGTCCCCCCCTCTTCCCCTGAGGCCGGCCAGGTTGCCTGCTTGGATAAGGGTCTGGTATGGATTTTTGGGGGGACTCCACGCCATTTTTTTTTAAATTTGGGGTGGAGTTCCCCTTAAAATCCATGCCAGATCTAAAGGGCCTGGTATGGATATTTAGGGGGAACTGAACGCCATTTTTTTTTAAAATTTGCGGCGGGGTTCCCCTTAATATCCATTCCAGACCTGAAGGACCTGGTAATTGAATTCGGGGGAACCCCCACGCTTTTCTTTTTTTTTTTATCAATGACTTTTGTATGTTTAGGGGGAACCGAACGCCATTTTTTTTTTAAATTTGCGGCGGGGTTCCCCTTAATATCCATTCCAGACCTGAAGGACCTGGTAATTGAATTCGGGGGAACCCCCACGCTTTTCTTTTTTTTTTTTATCAATGACTTTTGTATGTATTGATAAAAGCCGACAATTCATTAATAGCCGCGAGTGAGTTTTAAATGACTTTTTTTTCCTTCAAAAATGACATTTTTTGCAGGGACAGTTCTAAGCACGGGAAACATGCGACTCTTTACATGCATATCATACACACCCCCCAGGTACGAAATTTAAAGGAAAATTTCACTTTTATTTTTTCATTTTAAGCATTATTAAAATCACTGCTCCCGTAAAAACGTCTATTTTTTAAACCTTTTTTTGCATTGATACATGTCCCCTGGGGCAGGACCCGGGTCCCCAAACACTTTTTAGGACAATAAATTGCATATTGCATAGCCTTTATAATTAGCACTTTAGATTTCGAACGTTCGAGTCCATTGTATTTAATAGGGTTCTAAAGTTCACACGAACATTCTGTCTGTTCGCAGGTTCTGGTGCGAACTGAACAGGGGGGTGTTCGGCTCATCCCTGATTATTGTTATACTCATATGCATGTTTTTGCACTAGAGCACTTTAGCGTGTTGTGGATTCATACGTATTTGTACTGACATATTTTTCACTTATATATTCTATTTACCGGTACTTTTATCTGCACATTATTTATACCTATTAACTGGATATCCCATACCAGTATTTTATTTTTTTCACAGTGGTGTGTTTACCACATTTCCGATAGCGCTGCGTTTTTGTTCATTTATTAGTCTTGGCACGATTTATGAGACGTGTTTCACGCTAGCAGCTTTAATGAATTTATATTTATTTTAGATTGAGCATTTAGCTTTTAGGAAGCATTTCGGAGTGGTGGCCCGCAGGATCTTTTGTATTTATGCTCTTGCAACTGATTGGCTTCTTGGGTTGCTCCTCCACCCACCAGTTTGGGCTCTGCTATAGTCCAGAACAATGAGCGAACAAAGAGAAAAGCCGCTCAGGTGTGGTCATCTTCAAACGTGATGGTACTCACAGAAACCACGGGTGCAGGCAATGCACATGCAAGACAAAAGAAAAGGAATTCCTTCTGGACAGCCGTACCATAGCCATGGCTATGAATAAACACTAGTATAGTGTGAAACGCGTCAGCTTGACCAAGTGTGCTGTGACTTGTAGTACTGTGTTGGATTTACAATAAAGGCAATTTTATTCGGAGTGTGGCTGTCCAGAAGGAATTCCCTTTCTTTTGTTGAGCTCTGCTATACATGGGCTGCCATTCAGATCATTTCACTGATTGCCGCTTTAAGGAATAGACCTATAATTTGAAATTTGATTTCACTTACAGGTCTTATCCCTCCTATACTCTGTGATTGCACAGTCAAAGGAGCTACAGACTCTCTGCTCTTTCCTCCTATCAGTATGCTCTTGCAGCATACCTGATGGGCTTCTGTATAAATGCCACTGGTCCCAAAAAAGTGTCAAAAGTGTCCGATCTGTCCGCCGTAATGTTGCAGTCCCGCTAAAAATCGTAGATCGCCGCCATTGCTGGTAAAAAAATAATAATAATAAAAATGCCATAAATCTATCCCCTATTTTGTAGACGCTATAACTTTTGCGCAAACCAATCAATATACAGTTATTACGATTTCCCTCCTATCAGTATGCTCTTGCAGCATACCTGATGGGCTTTTTGGGCTGTTCCTCACTCCTCCAGTTTGAGGATTGCTGTACAAGGGGGCTGCCATTCAGGTAATTTCACTGCTGGCTGCTTTAACCCCTGGCGACCAGCCACCGTCATTATACTGCGGCAGGTCGGCTCGTTCCCCCAAATCGCCGTAGGTGTACGTTGGCTCCTTTTAAGAGCCATAGCAGGCACGGCGGGGGACACGATGCGTGTGGCCGGCCACCCACGATCGCGGGAAAGAGAGCCAGAATGGGGATCTGTCAATGTAAACAAACAGATCCCCGTTCTGACAGGGGAGGAGAGAGAGATCTGCTGTTCCTAGTGATCAGTCTCCTCCTCCAGTCAGTCCCCTCCCCCCCACAGTTAGAAACACCTCCCTAGGAGACACTTAACCCCTTGATCGCCCCCTAGTGTTAAACCCTTCCCTGCCAGTGTAATTTATACAGTAATCAGTTCATTTTTATAGCTCTGATCGCTGTATAATTGTCACTGGTCCCAAAAAATGTGTCAAAAGTGTCCAATCTGTCCGCCATAATGTTCCAGATCACCGCCATCACTGGTAAAAAAAATAAAAAAGTAAAAATGCCATAAATCTGTCCCCTATTTTGTAGACGCTATAACTTTTGCGCAAACCAATCAATATACGCTTATTGCGATTTTTTAGAAGAATACATATTCGCCTAAACTGAGGAGGAAATTGTTATTTATTTTTTTTTTAAATTGTCACTCTTTTTTTGTTTATAGCGCAAAAAATAAAAACTGCAGAGGTGATAAAATACCACCAAAAGAAAGCTCTATTTTTTGGGGGAAAAAAGGACGTCAATTTTGTTTGGGTACAACGTCGCATGACCGTACAATTGTCAGTTAAAGCAACGCAGTGCCGTATCACAAAAAATGGCCTGGTCATTAAGGGGGTAAATCCTTCCGGTCTGTAAGTGGTTAAGGCGGGGACGTTCAAAATTTGAAAGCAAACCAAAGCATTTCCTGAAGATAATCACCAAAACATATGTTCACGCCAGCTGCTGTGTTAGAAAGCATCGGCTGGTGTATGGTGCAGTCTGGCCGGATCAGTGCAGTGCTGATGCACCGATCTTAGCGCATCGCACTGTTCACCTTTTTTTATTAAATTTCAAGAGCCAATATAAAGGAATATTTGAGGTTAAAAAAAAAAAAAATCACTTGTGGGTTCAATTAATTTTTTTTTTGGTATAATTCTCCTTTATGGGGGCGTGACAGGGGGTGTGTCCTATGACTATATCAATTTAGCAATTGACGTCCCTCATTCCTATCTCAAGAAGTTGGCAGGTATGGTATATAGCAGCCTTGTGACTTCTATCAGTGTCTGGTTAAAGCTTGTAGGAGGAGTTTTCATTCTCCTCTGACTGTCCTATGAGGCTGCAGGACCCCGGACCCTCTGTCTGGACAGTGCTGATTGGTCCTGTGCTGATCACATGCACCCTCCTAAGAAAAAAAGGAAAAAACTCTTTAGCAATACACACCAAACTGAGCATGTGCAGAGTGCCCCCAAGGCTCTGTTCTATCAGGAGATGGATTGGGGACAGTAAAAGAAGGGGAGGATCAGAGAAGACAGGATCAAACAGCCTTTTTACACAATGTGGATGGTTAACCCCTTAGGTTCCACAGTGAGTATAACAAGCATGTTTTATTGCACATACAGACCGATTTTACAGTTGTGGGTTTAGTAAAACTTTAATGTTGCATGAAAGTAGCACTGGAAATCGCACAACATTGGGGTTGCAGCAGTGTGAAATGAGGCTTAGACATCAGTTTTGAAAATAAATAAAAATAAATAAGAAAAAAAGTAAAAGAAACTTGACCAAAACCCATTATAGTGTCCCCTTAACCACTTAAAATCTGCGCTATACCTGAAAGACGGCTACAGTGTGGTCCTCAAATGCCGGGAGGGCATTCATGTACATCCTCCCGTTCTCGCGCCACCTGGACTCGTCTGATCACAGAGCAGGGTAAAGGACCAATCATAGCGGGCCCTTTACCACATGATCAGCTGTCTCTCTGATTATGGAAGTAAACAGAACTTGGTTATCTGCTTTTTTTTTTTCACGTTCTCAGCGTGAAGAAAAGAATAAAGCCGGTCTTCTGCTAGAGGGACATTGGTCCCCTAAGTGCCAACCAGTGCCCAACAGTGCGGCCAATCAGTGCCCATCAGTGACGTCTATCAGTGCCTATCAGTGCCCTTAAGTGCCACCCATCAGTGCTCATCAATGATGCCTATCAGTGCCCATCAGTGCCACCTAACTGTGCCCATCAGTGCCACCCATTAGTGCAGCCTCACCAGTGCCACCTGATCAGTGCCCATCAGTGTCGCATCAGTGTTGCATCATCAGTGCAGCCTATCAGTGCCTCCTGATCAGTGCCCAACAGTGCCACCTATCAGTGCCCATCAGTGCAGCCTATCAGTGCCCATCAGTGTCGCATCATCAGTGCCACATCATCAGTGCCCATCGGTGCAGCCTATCAGTGCCCATCAGTGAAGGAGAAAATTTACCTGATTGCAAAATTTTATAACAAAATATGAAAAACATTTTGTTTTTGTTTCAACATTTTTGGTCTTTTTTTGTTTGTTTAGCAAAATATAAAAACACCCAGTGGTGATTAAATACCACCAAAAAAAAGCTCTATTTGAGAAAAAACAAAGATACAAATTTAATTTGGGTACAGCGTTGCATGACCACGCAATTGTCATTCAAAGTGTGAGAGCGCTGAAAGCTGAAAATTGGCCTGGGCAGGAAGGGGGTGAAAGTGCCCAGTAAGCAAGTGGTTAATATCACAAAATGTAAAGATAATTGTAGCGACCTCACCCCTCTCACCCCTTCTCATTCTCGGCTTGTTGGTCTTGTCTAGGGGTTAGTACTGGGGGGAGGGATGCGATACACCACGGCCCATGTCCTCCAGAGAGACTGGAGGTGAAAGCCAGAACTATCGGGTTTTGTGTATGTGTCTCAGAGTCAAATCCTTACTCCGAAGTGACTCCCTTTGCTCCTAGTAACCAGAGTTCCACACACTGAAAAGGTCCAACTCGTATTTATTCTCTTCCAGCAATAAATAGTCATACAGCACAGCCAGGTTGAGACCCAGAGAACACTTTAGTATTTGTGGGGAGTAGGTCAAGGCACAATTCTTTAAGTAGAGCTAACCACTGTGGTGTCACCAATGGTTATGATGTATAGTCACTGCCACCGACTATATAGAACAAGAGCATGAATTACCTTCGCTATCACAGCCCCTGTCAGAGGGAAGACATCCGTCCATAAGAGTTACCGGAGGCCTCTTCGTCACCAGCAAATGCTGCGCCAGACTTTCCGGAAAAGTTCCGCTCACCGGCCTCCTCAATCTCAGACACGGGCACCCAAGGCATTAGGGCCCCCTCGGATTCCGCCACCGTCGCGGAACCCAGTCGAAGGTACTGAGTCCCAGGCTTCCACATTAGTACCTCACCCCAGGCTTAAGGTGCCTGGGATGGACTCCATCTCCCGCTCCGGCCAGGTCAAGGGTACCTGCGCCCAGAACTCCGGAACGCCAGCACCCAGGCTGAAGGTGCCTGGGCGCGGCTGCCTCCTCCGACTCTGAACCCCAAGGTCAGGGCGTCCGCCCCTTTTATCTCCTCTCCCTTTGCATCACAGCAGGTTCCCCGCCCTGCTGTACCAGCGCCAGGAAAGAACAAAAAGGGATGCAGTCTTGCGGTGAGTGTTCAGCTCCGGCCCAGGGCGGCAGTGCCACCTGCAGGCTGCAGGGAACCTTGCACCATCAGAGTCCTCCAAGAACCATAAAAGGGTCTCAGATTCCCTAACAATCAATGCATCTGGGTTACACTACCACCCAGATGCCTCCCCTAAATTCAAATACCCGCTACATAATTATTATATTTTATTATGTTTTAATGTAAAGATGATTCTTTTTTTCTTTTCTTTGAAGTACAGGAGTGCAGAATATCCGTGTTTCTTCTTATAGAAAATATACATGAAACCGGAAAACAAATGGAAGCCAATTTGGAAGTTTTTAGGGCAGTTAAGTGGTTCTTTCATGTTTCTTGTCTCCCCTCCTCCGACCTGTCCCGGCATTTAAATATATTGGCAGTAATGAGCTTTTTTCCGAACGGTGGGAACAGCACGATACCGGGATAATTATGAAGTCAGTGAGATGCCTTGCAGCGGTGTGAAGAATCTAGCTTCCTATTTTATAGAGGCGGCAATACATCATGTCATAGAATCACCTTCATCTTATCATCACTCAGTGGAAATGATCAATCACCGCATTTAACCAAATTGCTGTACTTTACCTGACGGGATCGACGTACAGGCACTGGGCTTGTAGCTGGTGGCGGGTGAGGAAATGGCAATTTTAGAAATGTGAATTGAATTTGGGCTGATGGTCCAGATCTATTCTTTTTACAATCATGTTCCCAAATCTCTCCGATCCTACAGTCACAATATTGTCCGGCGATCATCTGATAAGCACTGATAGAATGGGGGGAAAAGGCAACTCATACAATGTTTAAATAAAAAAAAAAAAGGAAAAATGTCAGGTTGAGATATCATCAGTCTGCTGCAGGCAGGAGGTAGCATTTCCTCAGTCTCCTCCCCCGCCGTGATCAGACTGCAACTATGTAGCAAGCAGGGCCGGGACAAAGGGTGGGCAGGAGGGGAAGCTGCCCTGGGCACTGTGGTATCATGTGAGGTGAGAGGGGGAGCCGCGAGAAGATTGGGGGGAGGGGATTTGTGTTCAGAGCAGAAATTTGGGGAGGGGATTTGTGTTCCGAGCAGAAATCCACTCATCTGATGCATATGCTTCCAATCTCTCTCATAGTGTCAGATGGATCATGGCAGAATGAAAGAGAAAGCTACCATAGCGTAATACTGTAGGAACGTGCCCCTGGACGACGACAGTTGTATCGAAACGACGTAGGGAGGAGCAGCGTGCTGACGTCACCACAATACCAACGCAGAGTCCCGGAAGGAACGGGCTGTGAGAGCCGGCCGGCTACACGATTACACACACGCTTTTATATCTACACTACTTTGTAAGTGCAATTCTTTTTTATGTTATATTAAATAGTTCCTACAGTATGCATATGCATCAGATGAGTGGAGACACAGCTGATTGAGCCTTTCAGAGACCCCGGCAGGGGTAACAGCCGTATGTTTACACTGATCTCTTTCAGGGATTAGTATCTCTGGTAAGCGGCAGCTACATTGGAGGTGGTGGACTCTTTTCTGTCAGGATAACAGCACTGTTTTCGGGGGTTCATATTTGATGTCACTGATGCATGCTAAGAAGATTGATATCTCCACTAACAACTTTCAGCGTTAATACTTTAGTTTAATGATTTTATACATGAACTGCTCCATGGACATTATGTATATTGCATACAAGTTGTTGAGCGCGGGGGGGGGGGGGGGGCGCTAGGTCCGGGACGTTTAAAAAGTTGTTGAGCGGGGAAGGGGGGCTTTAAAAGACAGTCCTAATGAAAAGTTGTTGAGCGGGGGGGGGGCTTTTAAAAAAGACAGTTCTTACGAAAAGTTGTTGAGCGGGGGGGGGGCCGCGGTACACTGTTTTGCACGCCGGGGGGGGGCTTACCTGCTTGTTTTCTGTTTCTCCTCTTTGTGCTGTCTGCTGTGCCTTCTTCTTCCTGCTGTGCGGGAAAAATGACACTCTCGCGGGACTGCGGGAAGGAGGGGCCTATGCGGGTAAAACCCGCAGAATCCGTGCCAGTTGGGAGGTATGATATTGTTGAGTTTTGGTGTAATAGGAGAATTTATTTTGGGGTTCATTGCCCTTAGTTCTACCTGTTGGATACAAAACTTCTCTTAGGTGCAGGATTTCGTTTGCACCAGAGATTGGACTTATTGTTCATATAATCATTTTATGTTGTTGCGCAGCTTGATTTTTTTCTATTTATACTTTTTTCTGTGTGTCTCACATATTTAAGTTGCAGCACATATATTTTGCTTCACCAGTGTTTTTTGTTTAGGATTCACATATAGACAGCGCAGTATACACACCCCTTTATTACTATTGAATACAAAGCCTGCTCGGATTGCCAGAGGCTGTGACATCATCAGCCCGCGCCGCTCTGACTCACTGTAATGTAGCGTGCTCGCATTGGCAGAGGTTGTCTCCAATCCGAGCAGGCTTAGCAGGCTCTGTATTCATCAACAGGCTGCATCACCCGCCGGGATTGGCTGAGCGGTGCAAACTGTATGCATACAGTATTACCGAGCACCCGCCGGCCCTGACATCCGTTTGGCGGCTGCTTCACCCGGCGCATAAGACGACCCCCGGTTTTTGGATGTGAAATTTAGATGTGAAAGGTCGTCTTATACAGTATGCCGGAAAATACAGCATTTGTGCAATGAACTCAAGCCTTGTACACAAAAAACAATTGTTTTTCCTGACGAGATTCTTGACAAGAATCTTGTCCCGGCCGAGTGTACACACGCACCTTTCAAAAGAACCGCCGTTCTTTTGAATGGCACGAACTCGGTGACGTTATCGACTACGACGAGCGTGCGCTCGTCACATTCGATGCTGACGCCGCCATCTTGCTACACCCTACCTATGCCTAGGAAGCTACCGCGCATGCGTCAAAGTCATTTTCGAGCATGCGCGGGTTTCCACGGTGACAGGTAAGTGTACACACACTGGAGTTTCTCGTTGGGAAATAGGCCGACGAGAATCCCGACGAGAAAAAAGAAAGCAGGTCTTCTTTTTTTCTCGTCGAGATTCTGGTCAGTTTTCCTGACGAGAAACCTGAAAGCCTCGTACACACGGCCCGTTTTCTCGGCAAGAAAGCTCTGCAAGCAGTTTTCTTGTCGGTTCTTGCCGAGAAAACCGGGCCGTGTGTACAAGGCTTCAGTTTCACAAAAATCACTCTCCTCATCGCTAGCTGGTATTAAAGGACACCCAAGACCATTCCGTGACCGACGCACATGTACAATATCTCAAGAAAAGCTATAAGGGGATTA
This sequence comes from Rana muscosa, assembly GCA_029206835.1. Classification (NCBI taxonomy): domain Eukaryota; kingdom Metazoa; phylum Chordata; class Amphibia; order Anura; family Ranidae; genus Rana; species Rana muscosa. The sequence continues at coordinate 366,028,821 of CM055125.1, forward strand.
AGACGTGGGCAGCAAAATTACAATGAGAAAAAATGATCGCAATTAAAGCAAAAACAAATAAATAAGTTATATAGATGGAATTAGTACCACAATATGGGGTCTATTTATCAAAGATTCCTGCTAGATGTATGATCTGCCTACCCATGTTAGACTATTGGGTTCATTTATCAAAGATAGATATTGCAGACACTGATGAACGAGTCTCATAGCACATCATTGGAAGTTGTGTTATTTATAACATGTGAAATAAATAAGACTCTCTGATGGATGTGCCCTGCTGTCTTTCCAATGATCCGGTGCAATCCTTAAAGCTGAAGTCTGCTTTTTCACCTCTAACATATTTGTTGTACATTTTTTTCTCAGTTATATTTATATTTTTCCTCCATGCTTTTTTTTTTTTTTTATTATTCTTCACTAAGAATGAATGGATCTGGTTGAGTAAGTCTGACTTGCTCCAGATTGGTCCCATCTTTGGTTTGCGGTTTGTTTGCCCCGGAGAACAGTCTGCTCTTTTGTGAACTGGTAACAAGATCCTTTGGAACATTTGATGGAGCCACCACTTCTAATGACTGGTAAGCTGCAATAGTCTGGTTTTGGGTTTATTACTGTTTTAATGACCAAAAAGAATCCTGCTTATGGGCAGAAGGTCCAGGAAACCTATAGGGAGGGATTTCTTGCCCCCATGACATCACTTCTGTAACCAGTTGAAGACACTGGGTGCTATGCACACCCAAAATGTTTTATTTTTTTTGCAATCTCTGTCCCATTGTGGAGAAACTCCCTAACAGGAGGAACAGACAGCATGTTCTATATGATGGTTGTTTTTTTTTTTTGTTTTTTTTTATACTTTAACCACTTCCATACCGGGCCATTGTAAAATGACGCCAGCAGGAACTCTCTCTCTCTCTGGGTGGACGTCATATGACGTTCTGGGCTTTGTGGGGGGATATCTGAATGATGCCTGCAGCAAAAGGGATCATTCAGATATCCTTCTCTTCTGCCAGCAATTCTGCCCACCATAAGAACGACCATAGAACCATAGAACGACCATAAGATACCCCCCCCCCCCCTCCCGCAGACATCGGGTGCTTCTCTGGGCTCTTCCATGCCATCAGGGGCCCGGAGAAAGAATTGTCCGGTGCCGGTGGTTGTCACATGACGAGCATAGAGATGACTGGTGACCAGATGGTCACCAGTCATCTCTATGACTGTCGGAGGCCAGGGCGCGATGTGATGACGTCACGCCCGGGTTCCCAAAGGTAAACAAAGCCGTGATTGCGGCTGAAAGCATGAGATTGGTGATTTATTTTTCCCGATCTCATGCTTTACAGCCTGGAGGAGAGATGTGCGGTCTTATTGACCCCGCATCTCTCCATAAAGAGGACCTGTCACACACCATTCCTATTACAAGGGATGTTTACATTCCTTGTAATAGGAATAAAAGTGATAAAAAAAAAAATTTAAAAAAAAGTGTAAAAATACAAAAAATAAGTAAAACAAATAAATAAATAATAATAAAAAAAAGTAAAACGCCCCTGTCCCCAATAGCTTGCGCTCAGAAGCGAACGCACACGTAAGTCTCACCCACATATGTAAACGCCGTTCAAACCACATATGTGAGGTATCGCCGCGTGCATTAGAGCGCGTGCAACAATTCTAGTACTAGACCTCCTCTATAATGCCGCGTACACACGATCGATTTTTTCAACGGTGAAAACACCGTCGAGAAAATCGATGTGAAAAACGAGGAACAGCTTGTTCCCCCCACACACGGCCGTTTTAAATTACATTTTTTTTTTTGGTCAAAAAAAACGACCGTGTGTGGGCTCCGCGGCAGTTTTTCCCTATGGGAAAACTGCTGCGGAAAAAAACTACGGGAATCACGACGAGAAAAATTAGAGCATGTTCTAATTTTTCTCGTCGTGATTAATGCCGTTTTTCCCGTCGAGAAAAACGACAAAAAGCCCACAGACGATCGTTTTTCTCGTCCAAAGAAAAAAATGTAATTTTTCTCGACGGGAAAAACGGCCGTGTGTACGCGGCATAACTCTAACCTGGTAACCTGTAAAAAATGTCAAATCGTCGCCTATGGAGATTTTTAAGTACCGAAGTTTGGCACCATTCCATGAGTGTGTGCAATTTTAAAGCGTGACATGGTGGGTATCTATTTACTCGGTGTAACTTCATCTTTCATATTTTACATAGAAATTGGGCTAACTTTACTGTTTTGTTATTTTTTAATTCATGAAACCATTTTTTTCCCAAAAAAGGCGTTAAAAAAATTATTGCGCAAATACCGTGCAAGATAAAAAGTTGCAACAACCGTCATTTTATTCCCTAACGTGTCTGCTAAAAAAACATTTATAATGTTTGGGGGTTCTGAGTCATTTTCTAGCAAAAGAATGATGATTTGTACATGTAGGAGAGAAGTGCCAGAATAGGCCCGTATGGAAGTGGTATAAAAAGCCCTGTATTGAAAGGGTTAAAAGAGAGATATGGGATTTTTATTTTTTTAAAGATTAATACTTACCTAGGTGTATGCTGCATCTGTCCCCCGATGGCTCTAAGATTCTAAGATTGATAACTGAGCGATCAAACACAGTTGATTGCTCAGTTCTCAGAGCTCCATGAGCAGAGTGCTGTCAGTTACTGTTCTCTGCTCTGCCCCCCCGTTCATTGGACTGGGCGGGAGCAACTGGCTCAGACTCTCAGCAACTTACTGAGAGGCTGAGCCAGGTGTTGGTCCAGGGTTGTGGGCTGATCCAGACCATATTGTCCCGATCTTGCCCGAGCCTGGACCGGCTCTGTAACGTTACACAACAGCAGCAGGCTTCTGCTAATAACCAGTAACAGGAGTGCAGTACGAACTGCCCTCCTGTGATCCACAGGAGAAGTGCAGAAAAACAAGCTTTGGCTGTTCTTATCCTTTAACCACTTGCCAACAACACTGTAGCTGAAAGACGTCTACAGCGTGGTCCTCAAGCTCTGAGAGGGCATCCTCCCAGAACCCTGCCCCCTGCGGTGCACATCAGGCGTGCTGTGTGACTGCTGTGTCCAAAGGACACAGCTGATCACAGATCAGGGTAAAGGGCTAATCACAGCGGCCCTTTATCATGTGATCAGCTGTGTCCAATCACAACTGATCACATGTAAACAGACTTGCCCGTTATCAGCAGTCCTTTCCTCACACGCTGTGTCTGTGTGAGGAAAGAAGAGCCGATAACTGACAACGCTGTCAGTACATTGTTTACACTGTTAATCAGTGCAGCCATATTAGTGTCAATCAGTGCCCATCAGTGCATATCACTGCAAATTATCAGTGCCCATCAATGCAGCCTATCAGTGTTGCCTCATCAGTGCCTCTTCATCAGTTCCCATCAGTGCAGCTTATCAGTGCCCATCAGTGCAGCCTCATCAGTGCCCATCAGTGCCGTTTCATCAGTGCAGCCTCATCAGTGCCCATCAGTGCAGCCTCCTCAGTGCACATCAGTGAAGGAAAAAAAAATTGTCAATTTTTTTTAACAGAAACTTTTAGAAATATATTGCCCCTGTAGCAAGGTGTTACCATTGCATGCATCTTAACAGACTACAATTTGTGTATAGATAAGAATTTTGGCTCCCTCTGGTGTCCGTTTATGCAAGACTACTAAAGTTGTTTGGTTCAGTTATTCATGGATAAAGCATTATGGGTAATGTGGTATCAGAGACAGAGACTCTATTGGTGTGGAGAGAATTGAGACTACATTACCCACAAGACAACTGTACTACCAACAGTGCAATGCGCTGCGCACAGCCTGATGGGAGAGCTTATTTAAGACAGGGGCGATCTCAGCCCACTCTGTCGGGATGCCATCTTCCAGCCGGAAGGAGGTTTGCGTTGAGAGAGCGGATCGCCTAGCCAGAGAGGGATCCTTGTGGACAGTACACTGATCGAGCCGAGGAGGGATCAGTCTGCAACTCACAGCAACCAGAGTCACCTATCCACCGGTACCCAGGGAGCGCCCGTGCGGAGGACCAGGGACCTCGGAAGCAAGGCCTCATTTGGTGAGCGGGCACTCGCCCATCAGCATAGTTAACTGACTTGCAGGAGTGTGATTTTCTTAAACTTTACTTGTACTTGCTGGCGTCTGCAGCGCTGTAAGTGGGGACACATCGCCTCTTGAGAGCGATAAAACGACTAGGGGAAATTAGCATTCACCATACCGCTAAACGGTGTACCTCGATTGGCTGTCTTTTCCTTTCACCCTGCCTATTGGAATACAAATGAATAAGTGCACCAACGGAGCTAGCCGAAGATTAACTGACTCTTAAAGGAACAGTCACCTGTTTCATTACCCTCACACGTTGTTTCTATAGGACACGCATCAGTTGAACTGTCCACTAGGGGGAGCCATACAGTTGTGAATTTATGTGATTGATATAGCTGTTTGCATCACTTTGTGATTTCTACTGTTTTATGTGAGACTTCTTGGAGAGATGCCCCCATGCCATTGTACTGTCATTGCACTGAGAGATTCCTCCACCACACTCTCACTCAGGTCTGGCCCTCGGGTTACGACATTGGGTCTGATCGCAGGGTTATTCCGAACCAGTGGTACTCCATTAACTTATACAGGGACCTGTGTGTATTTGATGTTGATTGCATAACCATTGTTCTATTATTTTGCCGAGTTAACCACTGGTTAAGCTACATCTTGTGTGGGACTCTGTCTATTGCAGCTGTGTGGCAGGTGAACAACACCGAGGTAACAATATTTAACTACATCTATTGCTGTGTAGTATCATTGTGGTCTCCTATAGCCATTTTGGGGGCCCACAATCATATTATTGTCCAGTTGTGCCAGGGGGGAATTGAGCCAAATGCTAGGGGTTGACAGGCAGAGTGCAGGCCCAAATCTAAACCAGCAGCTCCTACGGGGTAGTGCTACACCCCCAAAACACAAAATCCCCATTGGGTCCTGCCGTAAGGTCAGTAGTGAGTAGCTAGGAGCCCACACTCCAGGCTGGAGCATGGGCTTCTCAGAAACAATCATAGGCATCCCATCCTATAATCCCCTTAGCTCAGTAAATAAGGGCAGGATCCCCATTGGATCCTGATGTAAGGTCATTACAGTTCTAGTTAGCCTCCACAAGCATGGGTTTCTTGCATACACTACCATGGACCAACCTGCTCAGTAAATAAGAGATGGAACCCCGTTGGGTTTGACAGCGAGGTCAGCAATGAGTAGCACTTAGCCCGCAATCCAGAACGGAGCATGGGCTTCTTGCTCACACTACTAGTGATCACACATTATAACACAGGATCCCCATTGGGTCCTGCTGTAAGGTCACCAGTAAGTAGCTAGAAGCCCACACTCCAGGCTGGAGCATGGGCTTCTAACAAACACTCATAGGCGTCCCACCCTATAATCCATTTAGCTCAGTAAATAAGGGCAGGATCCCCATTGGGTCCTGATCTAAGGTCATTACAGTTCTAGTTAGCCTCCACAAGCATGGGCTTCTTGCATACACTACCAGGGCCCCTCCTTATAACCTTTCTAGCTTAGTAAATAAGAGAAGGAACCCCGTTGGGTCTGACAGCGAGGTCAGCAATGAGTAGCACAGTTAGCCAACAATCCAGAATGTAGCATGGGCTTCTTGCACACACTACTAGTTATCACACATTATAAAACAGTATCCCCATTGGGTCCTGCTGTAGGGTCAGCAGTAAGTAGCTAGAAGCCCACAATCCAGGCTGGAGCATGGGTTTCTAACAAACACTCATAGGCGTCCCGCTCTATAATCCCTTTAGTTCGGTAAATAAGGGCATGATCCCCATTGGGTCCTGATGTAAGGTCATTATTGAGTTCTAGCTAGCCCCCACAAGCGTGGGCTTCTTGCATACACTACTAAGGACCCACCTTATAACCCTCTTAGCTCAGAAAATAAGAGAAGAAACCCCATTGGGTCTCGCAGTCAGGTCAGCAATGAGTAGCCGTTGGCCCCCACTCCAAAATGGAGCATGGGCTCCTTCTATATACTATTAGGGATTACACTTTCTTAGCCCCCTGAAAAATTTTAATAAAGGAAAAATCTCCACTGGGGATGGAGATTGGGCTTCCTTTAAATGGCAACAATAACACAAAAAGGAGATTGGTTGAGGGACAGGAACACTATTGCGATTAGATGGATGCAATAGTATGGGTCCAAAGGTCCTTTTTACCAATTCAATGCACACCAGGCATGTTCAAGATATCTCATTCCTTTTTTTTTATTGAATGGCTGTTGGCTCAGAATTTGTGATATTGTTTCATAAATTTTTGAAATTTTGACTTACTTCCCATCTTCCGGCAAGTAAGTTCTTGGATGTGTACGGAGGAGCACTGGTACTAAAGTTCACCTCACTTGAAAGTAGGGATGAGCTTCGTGTTCGAGTCGAACATACGTTCGACTCGAACATCGGCTGTTCGATCGTTCGATGAAGATCGAACGATTTGGGCCGTTCGCGCCAAATTCGAGTGACGCGAACGGCCCACAATGCACTACGCCATCGCAGTGTCATCAAGGCGCTGTGATTGGCCAAGCATGCACTGTGACCCCGCATGCTTGGCCAATCACAGCGCCGGCAGCGAGGAGAGCAATGATTGGCCACAGGCAGGATGCCTGTGGCCAATTATTGCTGAGGGTGTTTAGTACACGCCCCATACTATAAAAGGCCGCCAGCACGGCGGCCTAGTGTAGTGTGTTCCGGAGCAGGGAAAGAGAAGCATAGGCAGGGACAGTGACATTTATTTTTTTCTTGCTTAACCTGGATTCCTTTAGTTTAGGGAAAGAGAAGGATAGGTAGGGAGAGTGTCAGTGTGTTTTACTGTGCGAATCCTTGTTTCTAGGGACAGGGAAGGACAGTGAGGGAATTCTCCTTGTGCTATAGTGTGCTTTAAAAAAAACATTTTTTCTAGGGACAGAAAACTATAGGTAGGGAGAGTGTCAGTGTGTTTTACTGTGATAATCCTTGTTTCTAGGGACAAAGAAGGAAAGTGAGGGAAATTCTCCTTGTGCTATAGTGTGCTTTAAAAAAACATTTTTTCTAGGGACAGAAAACTATAGGTAGGGAGAGTGTCAGTGTCTTTTACTGTGCGAATCCTTGTTTCTAGGGACAGGGAAGGACAGTGAGGGAATTCTCCTTGTGCTATAGTGTGCTTTAAAAAAACATTTTTTCTAGGGACAGAAAACTATAGGAAGGAAGAGTGTCAGTTTCTTTCACTGTGATAATCCTTGTTTCTAGGGACAAAGAAGGAAAGTGAGTGAAATTCTCCTTGTGCTATAGTGTGCTTTAAAAAAACATTTTTTCTAGGGACAGAAAACTATAGGTAGGGAGAGTGTCAGTGTGTTTTACTGTGCGAATCCTTGTTTCTAGGGACAGGGAAGGACAGTGAGGGAATTCTCCTTGTGCTATAGTGTGCTTTAAAAAAACATTTTTTCTAGGGACAGAAAACTATAGGAAGGAAGAGTGTCAGTTTCTTTCACTGTGATAATCCTTGTTTCTAGGGACAAAGAAGGAAAGTGAGTGAAATTCTCCTTGTGCTATAGTGTGCTTTAAAAAAACATTTTTTCTAGGGACAGAAAACTATAGGTAGGGAGAGTGTCAGTGTGTTTTACTGTGCGAATCCTTGTTTCTAGGGACAGGGAAGGACAGTGAGGGAATTCTCCTTGTGCTATAGTGTGCTTTAAAAAAACATTTTTTCTAGGGACAGAAAACTATAGGTATGGAGAGTGTCAGTGTCTTTTACTGTGCGAATCCTTGTTTCTAGGGACAGGGAAGGACAGTGAGGGAATTCTCCTTGTGCTATAGTGTGCTTTAAAAAAACATTTTTTCTAGGGACAGAAAACTATAGGAAGGAAGAGTGTCAGTTTCTTTCACTGTGATAATCCTTGTTTCTAGGGACAAAGAAGGAAAGTGAGTGAAATTCTCCTTGTGCTATAGTGTGCTTTAAAAAAACATTTTTTCTAGGGACAGAAAACTATAGGTAGGGAGAGTGATAGGTAGGGAGAGTGTCAGTGTGTTTTACTGTGCGAATCCTTGTTTCTAGGGACAGGGAAGGACAGTGAGGGAATTCTCCTTGTGCTATAGTGTGCTTTAAAAAAACATTTTTTCTAGGGACAGAAAACTATAGGAAGGAAGAGTGTCAGTTTCTTTCACTGTGATAATCCTTGTTTCTAGGGACAAAGAAGGAAAGTGAGTGAAATTCTCCTTGTGCTATAGTGTGCTTTAAAAAAACATTTTTTCTAGGGACAGAAAACTATAGGTAGGGAGAGTGTCAGTGTGTTTTACTGTGCGAATCCTTGTTTCTAGGGACAGGGAAGGACAGTGAGGGAATTCTCCTTGTGCTATAGTGTGCTTTAAAAAAACATTTTTTCTAGGGACAGAAAACTATAGGAAGGAAGAGTGTCAGTTTCTTTCACTGTGATAATCCTTGTTTCTAGGGACAAAGAAGGAAAGTGAGTGAAATTCTCCTTGTGCTATAGTGTGCTTTAAAAAAACATTTTTTCTAGGGACAGAAAACTATAGGTAGGGAGAGTGTCAGTGTGTTTTACTGTGTGAATCCTTGTTTCTAGGGACAGGGAAGGACAGTGAGGGAAATTCTCCTTGTGCTATAGTGTGCTTTAAAAAAACATTTTTTCTAGGGACAGAAAACTATAGGAAGGAAGAGTGTCAGTTTCTTTCACTGTGATAATCCTTGTTTCTAGGGACAAAGAAGGAAAGTGAGTGAAATTCTCCTTGTGCTATAGTGTGCTTTAAAAAAACATTTTTTCTAGGGACAGAAAACTATAGGTAGGGAGAGTGTCAGTGTGTTTTACTGTGCGAATCCTTGTTTCTAGGGACAGGGAAGGACAGTGAGGGAATTCTCCTTGTGCTATAGTGTGCTTTAAAAAAACATTTTTTCTAGGGACAGAAAACTATAGGAAGGAAGAGTGTCAGTTTCTTTCACTGTGATAATCCTTGTTTCTAGGGACAACGAAGGAAAGTGAGTGAAATTCTCCTTGTGCTATAGTGTGCTTTAAAAAAACATTTTTTCTAGGGACAGAAAACTATAGGTAGGGAGAGTGTCAGTGTCTTTTACTGTGCGAATCCTTGTTTCTAGGGACAGGGAAGGACAGTGAGGGAATTCTCCTTGTGCTATAGTGTGCTTTAAAAAAACATTTTTTCTAGGGACAGAAAACTATAGGTAGGAAGAGTGTCAGTTTCTTTCACTGTGATAATCCTTGTTTCTAGGGACAAAGAAGGAAAGTGAGGGAAATTCTCCTTGTGCTATAGTGTGCTTTAAAAAAACATTTTTTCTAGGGACAGAAAACTATAGGAAGGAAGAGTGTCAGTTTCTTTCACTGTGATAATCCTTGTTTCTAGGGACAAAGAAGGAAAGTGAGTGAAATTCTCCTTGTGCTATAGTGTGCTTTAAAAAAACATTTTTTCTAGGGACAGAAAACTATAGGTAGGGAGAGTGTCAGTGTGTTTTACTGTGCGAATCCTTGTTTCTAGGGACAGGGAAGGACAGTGAGGGAATTCTCCTTGTGCTATAGTGTGCTTTAAAAAAAACATTTTTTCTAGGGACAGAAAACTATAGGAAGGAAGAGTGTCAGTTTCTTTCACTGTGATAATCCTTGTTTCTAGGGACAAAGAAGGAAAGTGAGTGAAATTCTCCTTGTGCTATAGTGTGCTTTAAAAAAACATTTTTTCTAGGGACAGAAAACTATAGGTAGGAAGAGTGTCAGTTTCTTTCACTGTGATAATCCTTGTTTCTAGGGACAAAGAAGGAAAGTGAGGGAAATTCTCCTTGTGCTATAGTGTGCTTTAAAAAAACATTTTTTCTAGGGACAGAAAACTATAGGTAGGGAGAGTGTCAGTGTCTTTTACTGTGCGAATCCTTGTTTCTAGGGACAGGGAAGGACAGTGAGGGAATTCTCCTTGTGCTATAGTGTGCTTTAAAAAACATTTTTTCTAGGGACAGAAAACTATAGGTAGGAAGAGTGTCAGTTTCTTTCACTGTGATAATCCTTGTTTCTAGGGACAAAGAAGGAAAGTGAGGGAAATTCTCCTTGTGCTATAGTGTGCTTTAAAAAAACATTTTTTCTAGGGACAGAAAACTATAGGTAGGGAGAGTGTCAGTGTCTTTTACTGTGCGAATCCTTGTTTCTAGGGACAGGGAAGGACAGTGAGGGAATTCTCCTTGTGCTATAGTGTGCTTTAAAAAAACATTTTTTCTAGGGACAGAAAACTATAGGTAGGGAGAGTGTCAGTGTCTTTTACTGTGCGAATCCTTGTTTCTAGGGACAGGGAAGGACAGTGAGGGAATTCTCCTTGTGCTATAGTGTGCTAAAGCATTCCTCATCAACCATCTTTGAAATCCTTGTTTTTTTGGACAGTCAGGGAAATTGTCGTTGTGCTATTCTGTGCAAAAGCAATCATCCTCAACCATATTTAGAAATCCTTAAGTAAAGGGACAGAGAAGGACACCTGAAGGTAGCCCTTATTGCTTTTTTCCCATCTCCCTGCAGGCCATCTATTAGAATGTCTGGAAGGCAAAAAAGGAGAGGCAGACAGTCAGGAGGCAATAAAAGAGGGCAAGCAGGCTCTGTGTCTGGGGGCAACAGTGCTGGTCGTGGACGCGGTGCATTGTCATCAGCACATGGCCATGGGACACGCTTGTCCTTCTTTTCGGCAGCTGGACATGTTGAGCCACATCATGCCGAAGACTTGGTAGAGTGGATGACCAAGCCCTCCTCCTCCTCCTCATCCTCTCTCACCCAGGCTCAGGGTACTGGAAAAGCAGCTGCCAAAGCGTCCTCTTCCCTGGTATCAATGTCAGACTCATCATCAGTCACTCCTTCCCTAGACCCACCATGTCCTCCTCCTGAGGAGTCCCCCGAACTGTTTGAGCACAGTGTTGGGTACATGCTCCAGGAGGATGCCCAGCGTTTCGAAGGGTCTGATGATGAAACCCAGCTAGAGGAAGGCAGTAGCGTGAGAGCAGACAGAGGGGATGCTCAAGAAGGACACCAATCTGGCAGTCATGTTCCAGCAGCTGCAGCATACTGCCAGATTGGCTCCAGTGATGAGGAGGGAGGTGATGATGAGGTCACTGACTCCACGTGGGTGCCTAATAGGAGAGAGGAGGAGGAGGAGGATGAGGAGGAGGCACATCTCCAACGAGGCAGGATGCCCTTTGGTGGCCAGCGTAAGGGCAGTACACCGACGGAATCACACCGCAGAGCTCCGCCTGTGCAGGGCGCTGCCTCTGCCCGTCATTCAAAAAATTCTTTGGTGTGGGCCTTTTTTGAGGCTAGTGCATCAGATCACACAGCTGCTGTTTGCAACATATGTCTCAAGCGTATATCGCGTGGCCAAACATCAGCCGCTTGGGTACCACATGCCTGACCAGACATATGTTGACCTGCCATGCAGCTCGTTGGCAAGCCTACCTCAAAGACCCACACCAAAGAACAAAGCGGACCTCTCCTTGCACCGCATCAGCTGGGATCTCCAACCCCACTATAACTTCAGTCCTCTCTGAAACATGCACTGAGAGGAATGAAGGTGTAGAATTAGGTGTGTCACAGCCAAGTACTTGCGGCCACTCTGCTAGCAGTACACCGACGTCCGATTCTAGCAGGCAAATTTCCCTGCCCCAGCTGCAGGACCGTCGAAAGAAGTTCACTCCCAGCCATCCACATGCCCAGCGGTTGAATGCTAGCTTGGCTAAATTGCTAGCGCTTCAACTGCTGCCTTTTCAGTTGGTAGACTCGGCCCCCTTCCGTGAGTTTGTGCAATGTGCGGTTCCTCAGTGGCAGGTTCCCAAACGCCACTTTTTCTCACGGAAGGCTATTCCGGCTCTCTACCGGCATGTGGAAGGCAATGTCTTGGCCTCGCTGGACAGGGCGGTCAGCGGTAAGGTGCATATTACCGCTGACTCATGGTCCAGCAGGCATGGACAGGGACGTTACCTTTCTTTCACGGCCCATTGGGTCACTCTTTTGGCAGCTGGGAAGGATGCAGGACAAGGTGCAGTAGTGTTGGAGGTTGTTCCACCACCACGCCTCCAAAATGCTACTACTGGTTGTGACACACCTCTCTCCTCCACCCCCTCCTCTTCTTCTTCCTCCATGGCCTCTTCCTGTGGTTTGTCCTCGGAACCAGCGGTGCTCCGTAGGCTTTCAAGGGGCTACGCAAGTACGCAGGCAAAAAGATGCCATGCCGTGCTTGCGCTGGTGTGTTTGGGGGACAGAAGCCACACTGGGGCAGAGGTCCTGTCTGCTCTGCAGGGCCAGGCCGAGAGGTGGTTGACGCCACGCCAGCTTAAGCCAGGAATGGTGGTTTGCGACAATGGCACCAACTTCCTCTCCACCCTCCGACAGGGACAACTGACCCATGTGCCCTGTGTGGCTCACGTCCTTAACCTGGTGGTGCAGCGGTTCTTGGGCAGGTACCCAGGCTTACAGGATGTCCTGAGGCAGGCCAGGAAAGTCTGTGTGCATTTCCGCAGATCTTATAATGCCAGTGCTCACCTGGCTGAGCTGCAAAAGGAGTTGAACCTGCCCAAGAACCGCCTTATATGTGACATGCCCACAAGGTGGAACTCAACGTTGGCCATGCTGCAGCGGCTGCACACGCAGCAGAGGGCCATCAATGAGTACCTGTGCGACTACGGCACCAGGACAGGGTCAGGGGAGCTTGTTTTTTTTTCTCCACGCCAGTGGGGCATGATCAGGGATGCATGCACTGTCCTGGCACCATTTGAGGAGGCCACGAGGATGGTGAGCAGTGACAGTGCATGCATCAGTGACACTGTACCTCTTGTCCACCTGTTGGAGCACACGCTGCGTGGAATAATGGACAGGGCACTTGAGGCAGAACAGAGGCAGGAAGAGGAGGACTTCCTTGCCTCTCAAGGCCCCCTTTACCCAGACAGTGTTCCTTCGTCCCACCCATCGCACAGGAAGAGGAGGAGGAGGAGGAGGAGGAGGATTGTGTCAGCATGGAGGTGGAGGCTGGCACTCAGCATCATCAGCAGCAGTCTTTTAGGGATGATTTACAGTCCCAAGAAACCAGTGGACTTGTACGTGGCTGGGAGGAGGTGGCTGCGGATCATTTCGTCCTTAGTGAACCAGAGGACTCCGGAGCGAATGCCTCAGCAAACCTACGCTGCATGGCCTCCCTGATCCTGCAAAGTCTGCGGAAGGATCCTCGTATTCTTCGGATCAAGGAGAGGGACCATTACTGGCTGGCCACTCTCCTTGATCCACGGTACAAGGGTAAGGTTGCGGACCTTATGTTACCGTCGCAGAGGGAGCAGAGGATGAGACAACTCCGGGAGGCCTTGCAGAAAGGTCTGTGCAACGCGTTCCCAGAGACTGGGAGGTTACAAACTCCTGGTCCTGGACAACGAGTTGCTGAGGCTTCGGCCAGTCAAAGAAGGAGCGGTGGGGAAGGTGGCCGTCTGACCGATGCGTTCAGACAATTCTTTAGTCCGCAGCCCCAAAGTATGATCGGTTCCAGCAACCATCGCCAGCGTCTGATAAACATGGTGCAGGAATATCTAGGGGCAAGGTCAGACTTGGACACCTTCCCCACCGAAAATCCTCTGGCTTACTGGGTCTTGAGGATGAATCACTGGCCAGAGCTTGCACAGTATGCAATTGAGCTACTGGCCTGTCCTGCATCCAGCGTTCTTTCGGAACGCACATTCAGTGCTGCTGGAGGATTTGTCACGGATCACAGGGTGCGCCTGTCCACCGACTCGGTTGATCGACTGACTTTTATCAAGATGAACCAGTCTTGGATCACCACCAGCTACCACACACCTGATGCTGATATAACAGACTAATTGATTTTAACATGTCACATCCCTTCAAGACTGATGCTGATGCTGAGTGCCTGTGCTGTTATGTTGACTGGCTATCCTCCTCCTCCGAGTCCTCAATGATACGATTGATGATGATAGCTTGGAAGATCATTTTTGTTTATGGGTGCCGCCACCAGTGGCTAAGGCCCAATTTTTCAGCCCCTGTTTTACAGGGGCGTGTAATTACAATTTTTTTAGCAATAATTTGCCATAGGGCTCATTGCTGTGCTCCAAGTACAGTATCTGTGAGGGGTTGGAGTGTTGTGGCACCAGTGCCTAAGGCCCAATTTTTCTGCCCCTGTTTAACAGGGGCGTGTCATTACAATTTTTGAAGCAATACTTTGCAACAGGGCTCATTGCTGTGCTCCAAGTACAGTATCTGTGAGGGGTTGTAGTGTTGTGCCACCAGTGCCTAAGGCCCAATTTTTCAGCCCCTGTTCAACAGGGGCATGCAATTACAATTCTTGATCTAATAATTCACAGCAGGGCCCATTGCTGCACCCACCAAGAGTAACTCTGAGGGCTTACAGTGTTGTGGCAACGCCACCACCACCACCACCACGAAAGGCCCAATTTTTCAGCCCCTGTTCAAAAGGGGCATGTAATTACAATTCTTGATCTAATAATTCACAGCAGGGCCCATTCCTGCACCCACCAAGAGTAACTCTGAGGGCTTACAGTGTTGTGGCAACACCACCACCACCACCACCACCACGAAAGGCCCAATTTTTCAGCCCCTGTTCAACAGGGGCATGCAATTACAATTCTTGATCTAATAATTCACAGCAGGGCCCATTCCTGCACCCACCAAGAGTAACTCTGAGGGCTTACAGTGTTGTGGCAACACCACCACCACCACCACCACCACAAAAGGCCCAATTTTTCAGCCCCTGTTCAACAGGGGCATGCAATTACAATTCTTGATCTAATAATTCACAGCGGGGCCCATTCCTGCACCCACCAAGAGTAACTCTGAGGGCTTACAGTGTTGTGGCAACACCACCACCACCACCACCACCACGAAAGGCCCAATTTTTCAGCCCCTGTTCAACAGGGGCATGCAATTACAATTCTTGATCTAATAATTCACAGCAGGGCCCATTGCTACACCCACCAAGAGTAACTCTGAGGGCTTACAGTGTTGTGGCAACACCACCACCACCACCACCACCACGAAAGGCCCAATTTTTCAGCCCCTGTTCAACAGGGGCATGCAATTACAATTCTTGATCTAATAATTCACAGCAGGGCCCATTCCTGCACCCACCAAGAGTAACTCTGAGGGCTTACAGTGTTGTGGCAACACCACCACCACCACCACCACCACGAAAGGCCCAATTTTTCAGCCCCTGTTCAACAGGGGCATGCAATTACAATTCTTGATCTAATAATTCACAGCAGGGCCCATTGCTGCACCCACCAAGAGTAACTGTCAGGGCTTACAGTGTTGTGGCACCAGCACCACCATCAAAGGCCCAATTTTTACTACCACTGTTCAACAATTATATGTAATTAAAATTCCTGATATAATAGTTGACAGCAGGGCGTTCCAGCACCAACCAAGAGTAACTGTGAGTGCTTACAGTGTTGTGCCAACACCAACAACTAAGGGGCCTATTTCTGCAGAGTATATACGGCAGGTCCCTACTTTCAAACATCCAACTTACAAACGACTCCTACTTGCAAACGCAAGAAGACAACAGGAAGTGAGAGGAAATCTACCACTAGGAAGGAAAATTCTCTCCTGTAAGAATAAATATGGGAGAAAGGTGTCTCCTCTGTACTGATGCTTTATCACCAATCCTTGTTTCAAGAAAAACACCACATTTCAAAAATAGTTGTCATTGGGATGGAAAGTGAGGTGAAATGTTCTGAACAGGGGCACAAACAGCAAAACAAATGTTACAGGGGTGATAACCCTTACCTATGTTTTCCAAAAAGTTTAAAAATAGATTTTTGGGCTGGAGCTACACTTCAACAATGTACCTGTTCAAAATTACAAACAGATTCTACATAAGAACAAACCTACAGTCCCTGTCTTGTATGCACCACCTGTATACGGCTGTTCAGAGTATATAGGGCCTTTTTTATTTTATGTGCGGGGTTCCCCTTAATATCCATACAAGACCCAAAGGGGCTGGTAATGGGCTGGGGTAGGGGGGGGTGATGGGGTAGCTATGCCATTTTTCTTAAAGATTTTCATCCATATTACCGGGACCAGACATTACATTAAAGCCGCAAGCAGTTTTAAATGGCTTTTTTTTCCTTTAGAAGTGTCATTTTGTGCAGGGACAGTTCTAAACACGGGAAACACGTGGCACTTCACAGGCATACTTTAGACACCCCCCAGGTACGATATTTAAATGAATATTTGACTTTTTTTTTTTTCACTTTATGCATCATTAAAATGAATGCTCCCGAAAAACGACCGTTTTTAAAACTTCTTTTTGCATTGATACATGTCCCCTGGTGCACAACCCGGGTTCCCAAACCCTTTTTAGGACAATAACATGCATAATAGTTGTTATAATTAGCACTTTAGAATTCGAACATTCGCATCCATTGTATTTAATAGGGTTCTAATGTTCGTACGAACTTTCAGTCCGTTCGCGGGTTCTGGTGCGAACCGAACCCGGGGGTGTTCGGCTCATCACTACTTAAAAGACCTATGAAACATTTAATAGTTAAGAGCATCAGATACATCACACGCATTTTGTGGGGAAAAAGCCTCTTTCTTCTTAAGGACTTGAGCAGTTGATGTTAATAAAGTCGACTTAAGGATTCATGAAAACTAGCGTCTCCTGTTTAAAGCCAGTCTTTAACCATCAGAGTTTGTGAAATGAATGTTTATACCAGGAATTCCTCTATACACCTCTTAGAATTTTTCCATCGGGCGATGGCTTTTTTTGTGGCTATCAGAGAGGTAGCAGCCTAGGGCCAGAACAGAGGCCATCCATGCTATATTTATTTTACAAAGGATTTTATTAATATTCAATCCAACAGCCAAGCTCAACAGATAGATGGTTACGCCAAATTAGATACGAAAGGCATATCATTCTTCTACAACATACTACAAGATAAACTAACCTTTCACAAAACTGTAGCAATGACAAAGTGGGAGGTAGACCTGGGTACCTCCTTCTCAGGAGATCAATGGAAACACACATTCAAAGAAGTACACAAAGCTTCCCACTGCGTAAAACACTGGGAATTGGCGATTAAAATGGCAAACAGGTGGCACTATACTCCGTTCAGGATAGCAAAGTTTTTTTTTTCCAGGTACATCACCTAGCTGTTGGAGAGAATGTGGTCAAACGGGGAATCTACAACATATGTTCTGGAACTGCCCAAATATTAAAAGCCTATGGAACCAAGTTTTCCAATTAATCTCATCTCTGACAGGCATAATCACGGCACCAGACCCTGCTTTAGCAATCTTACACTTAAACATAGATCACTTCCACCATAGCTTCAGACCAGTCATAACACACATTCTATTAGAAACATGCTCACTGATCCTACGTAACTGGAAATCTGGCAAGGCCATAAACTTATCTGATGTAACAACAGCGGTGCACAGGAATTACACATTTGAAAGACTGATTGCTATCAATTCTTTGAAATGCTCAAAATTTGACAATTGTTGGTCTATCTGGCCCAAGAACTTATGAAATATTAAATAGATGCTTCAATGCACTGAATATTTACGAAATATGAACGTGTATATCGGAAACTGTGTATATTTTCTTATAATACATATGTTGTTAAAATTTAAAATTTTCAATAAAAATTATTGACTTAAAACAGATAGATGGTTACATTGCATATTGAGCAAAACAGATCATAAAAAAATAAAGAAGGATACTAAAGTCCTACAAGTTCCGAAGGAAGGCATCACATAACAGCAATAAGTCAAACGTCATGATCCGGAGTGTCTTGGAACTCAGAGAAATGCTGCATGCTGTGAAAAAATGAAAATGTCCAAACATATAATCGAATGCAGCTGAACGCATGACCTTATGCTCAATAAATTTGCATGTAGAGGAAGATAAAATACAAAAATGCAATGATATTAGCACCGTAACTATCCCAACCAGGACATTGCCTGGTGGCCTGATGAATTTAGAAGGTAAGTATGGAAATAGGAAACTAAAGAGAAAAAAAGATAAGAAAAAAAAATGGGGTATAAGGGAAGAGGGAGAGTCCACCGGGTGTGCGTCAGGAATGTATTAAATCGAGAGGAGCACAGTATCAAATCTGGAAGGTTGAATGTACATGCTATATTTCCATCATGGATCTGCTTCTTTGAAAGAAAAAACACTTTTCGGTGACCAACCAAAGCCAATTTTTCACTTCCTTTGGTGTAGTCTAGGGGTCTCCAAACTTTCTAAGGAAATGGCCAGTTTACCGTCCTTCAGACTTTTGGGGCGGGTTGGTGGATTGTGCCCTGTGGGAGTAAACAATGCCCAATCTTTGGTATTAGGGGGAGAAATAGTTGGCGTCAGTGGGAGGAATAGTGCGCTATTTTTGTTGTCAGTGAAAGGAATTATGCTGAGCCTCGAAAATAAAAACCTGTTGTAGCTCAATCAACCCAAGGGTAGCACATGTCTATGACTTCACTCACCATACAACCGTGATTACAAAAAAAGTGTTTATTGATACCAAAAAGTAGGAAGAACTACATGATGAAACATCTCTGAAAGGGTGGTATATGACGACCAATGTATAGTAATAGAGGAATATTGCGAAAAAATAAAGTATCCTCAGGCTGGAATGGCCTATTGAAGATGTAGATGACCTTTGTAAAGGCTAGGTTGGACTGTTGATTAGAGAATGGAAATTGGATGAAGGGTTAAGTCACTCCATGATGTGGAAACAAAGATATATGATTATTAACTCTCCTGATCCATGCTAGGAGATTGTAGGTGAAACATCACTGTTTGTAGTAGATGAAGCTAATTAGGAAGTGGCTAGGTTGGGTAACAGTGTTCCAGAGGAGATGTGCAAATGATGTGATTTCATTGCTGTGTGAAAACCAATGCAGTGGTGAATTAATCACTTGAATCATGGAATGATGACACAATCCTCCATAACCTACCTCACACTGTACCTAAAAAAAAACTATGAAGACTTGGTCCAGTTCCCCATATCCGATAAGGTGAAATAACTGAAGTTGTAATCAAGGACTAGTCCATTCCATTTTTATGGTTGAACTAGATGGACTTGTGTCTTTTTTCAACCTGACTAACTATGTAACTATGGGAGGATGTGTGTTCAGGAGGCAGAAGTGGAGTAGAGTGGATTTGGGGAAGCCAGTTTCCTTTTTTCCTGTCCAAACATTCAAAGTAATGATTAATATACTTATCAGTTCCTGTGAATCCATGGATTCAATGTCCCAGAGTGTATTCCTCCCATTTAATTGGAAACGCCAACCATGCCAAATATAATGGAAATGCGATGAGGTCAAATGTATTTCATCCAGAGATGGGCCCTGTTAGCCTGACCGGTTTCGCTGATCCCTGCCGACTGTGTCAGAGGTTCGTTACCGATTGCGGTCCCATTCCCAAGGAATTATGCAACATAATTGGTGTCAATAGAAGGAATAGTGCCCAATTGTTGGTGTCAGTGGCAGGAATTATGCCCCATTGTTGGTGTCAGTGGCAGGAAGAAAGTGAGGCCCGGAGTGGACAGAAGCAAAGTGACAAATAACGGAGGGCCGGGCATGACAAGGTGTAAAGGAAGCCAACAAGGGGTTAAAGTCAGAATGGTGTGAAGGGGAGGTGATAGGATGGAAAAAGGTGAGGAAGGGGAGGAGCGGTATAAACTAAGGGGCGGGGACTTCCGGTAGTCAGTTCAGCAAGAAAGGCACAGGAGGAGGCAGTTTTTTCACGCTGCTCCTCACACAATCACGGACATTGACCTTATTTTGGCACGCTTGAGGGCTGCTGCGGTGACTCGGGGATCGGACTGGTTGGAGGCACAGGTGGGGGGTTTGATCCGGGACCAGGCGGGGGGGGTCGCAGGCCGAAGGTGTGCCGTCACCACGCGCTCGGAGGTCTAGGCCTCCAGAGTGTTATTCTCCCGGCCCAACAGACAGAGCTCAGCGCCATCCTAGGAGCCCCCATGTGGACCTGTCACCCCCCCCCGGCTAAGCGAGTGTCTGGTTCGGCCAGCGGGGGGTCTGGACGGAATCCTCAGCAACGGCGGAGCTCGGGGCAACGGGCCGTAATGGCGCCCGATCCTCGCCCGCACGGCGGGTTCAGGTAGAACACAAGGTCCCCCTCTCATCACCGGGTCCTGTTGTGGGGGAGGTTCGGCAGGGGAGGAACGGTGTTACGGCCAGCGGGTCGTCCCGGAACGCTCCCCGCTGGCTCCAGGGCTGAGGGGAGGCCAGAGTCCCAGAGGCAGGAAGATGGACGGATGGCGGGCCCTAAACGAGGTCTGGCACGGGGGAACACGCACACTTCAGCGGCGACGGCCGGGTCACAACTGAGAGGTCGATCCGCTGACAGGCTGGGATCCACGGCCTCCAGGCCTGCTTCGCCTGGGGGGCTGATGACGCCGATGACGCCGGCCAATGAGGTCAGATCGGAGGGTGAAGCATCCAAATCGGAGGTGGATGATCGCCAGGAGTGCTCGCCGTCGGTGGAAGCGCCCGTAACGGCTGTGGGGGACGGGCCCGGTCAGCCTGATAAGTCTAACCACTTATCTTCTGTTGATTTGTCTGCTGCATTGTGTAAATTGTTGGGGGTGGGGGGTGGGGGTGCTGCGGATTCAGGGGGTAATGTGGCACAGATTGTGTCGCTGCCTCCAGTTGGCCCCCAGGTGGCGGGCAGTTTTCCTGCCACGCCTGGTACAACGGGTGGTATTCAGGAATTGTTGGGGGGTTACGTGACCTAGTGCAGCGTTTTGCAGGGGGGAAAGTGGTGCCACCTCAGGTCGTGCCATGAATGGGGGGATACGGGTGTATCTGTGGCTTTGGGTTCCCCCGCGGTGGTGGTATTTGCCCCCCTCGCCGCTGGGGCAGGTACAGTTTCAGGGAGCAGTACGTTGGGGGACAAAGGGGGGGAGCTGCGGCTTCCACTAGAGCAGATATTGTCAGAATTGCAGATGCGGTTAAGTGTGAAGTTTATGTGTGCTTTGAGGGGCCGTTGGGGGCGCATTTGAAGCAAGAGGTGCGGGAGAAGATTGGAAAGGGTGAGTGCGTTGAAATTTTTTCTTTACTCCCGCTAGAAAAATGCAATCTGGATAGGGTCAAACCCGATGACTCAAAAAAGGAGGATGAGGAGAAGAGGAGGCACAGGTTCATCCCCCGGACATTTGGTAACTGGCTGCAGGCATTTGCTATAATGGCCAGTGTTATAGGTGAGAAGAGCCCGGAACACTGTTCTGCGCTGTTCTGCTATATGGATGCTATTGGGGAGGCGCATAGAGTGTATGGGGGTACTGCTTGGCTGCGGTACAATTAACAATTCCATCAACGGCGGGCGGTTTGTCCTTCGCTCCGATGGGACCACAAGGACACTAGTCTTTGGATGCGTCTTATGTCGTCGCCAAGGGCACGAGTTAGTTTCTTCAGGGCGGGGCGGGGGGATATCCGCCTCTGGACTGCCAGCCGGAAAGAAATGGGGGGTGTGCTGGCAATTTAACAAGGGCTCCTGCAAGTTTGGTTGAGCCTGTCGTTTCAAGCATGAGTGCTCCGAATGCAGGGGTAGTCATCCCTTGTCCCGTTGCTTCAAGAAAGGGAAGCGCGCCGGGGAGCCTGCGAACAAGAGGGAGGACACTGGTGAGGGGGGAAAGGATGCAGCCTTTCCTAAATAGGTACCCGGATAAGGGCGGCAGCCAGGTTGTTGGCCTCTGGGTTTTCTGAATGTTTTATTATACCGTGTTCCTTGACGGAGGTGCCACCTGTGGCGAGGAATCTACGGTCTGCTTTGGAGAACCCAGGGGTGGTTTCCCGGAAATTGGCCAAGGAGGTGGAACTGGGACGTATGGGGGGACCATTTAAGGAAAAGCTGTTGCAATATTTGGTGGTATCTCCCCTGGGGGTGGTGCCCCAGAAAGAACCAAATAAGTTTTGCCTCATTCACCACCTTTCCTTTCTTAAAGGGGGGTCGTGAATGATGCCATAGATCCGGAAGCATGTACAGTGTCTTACACATCATTGGACGCCGCAGTGCGGCGTTATGGGCAGGGGGCGCTCATGGCGAAATCAGATATTGAGTCTGCGTTTTGCCTGTTGCCGATACACCCAGACAGCTTTCGGCTGTTGGGGTGCTGTTGGCAGGAGGAATTTTATGTAGACCAATATTTGCCTATGGGTTGCTCCATTTCGTGCGCCATGTTTGAGACATTCAGTTCATTTTTGGAATGGGTGGTGAGGGACGTCTCGGGGTTGGATTCGGTTATCCATTATTTGGATGACTTCTTGTGTGTGGGGCCTCCTTCCTCTAATGTGTGTGCGATTCAACTAGCTACGTTGCAGCACATTACATGTAGGCTCGGCGTGCCCTTGGCAACTGACAAGACGGAGGGCCCAACCACGGAGCTTAGTTTCCTGGGGATAGTGATCGATGCTGTGGCAATGGAATGCAGGCTGCCTGGGGACAAGGTGGAGAATCTTCGGCTGGAGATTAGGGGTTGTTAGGACACAACAAGGTGCAGCTCAGGACCTTACAATCCCTGTTAGGTTAGTTGAATTTTGCCTATAGAATCATTCCCATGGGCAGGGTGTTCTGCCGAAGGCTGTCGGTAATGGCTACGTCAGGGGTTCGGGCCCAACCCATTTCATTAGGCTGTCTAGGGAGCTTAAGGAGGACTTGCAAGCGTGGCACACATTTTTGGAGGTGTATAACGGACGTTCACTTTGGATGGAGGGGCCTGTGAGTAACTTTGATCTAGATTTGGTCACGGACGTGGCTGGGTCCACAGGTTATGGGGCTTTCTTCCAGGGGCGATGGAGCGCCGAAGCATGGCTCAGCTCATGGGTTGAAGCGGGGTTTGAACGGAACCTGGTATTGCTGGAGATCTTTCCGGTGGTATTGGCTATGGAGCTGTGGGGTGAGTCATGTAAGAATTTGAAGATCAGGCTGAACTGTGATAACATAGGGGTGGTTCAAGTCATCAACCGTATTTCCGCGTCATCAACGCCGGTGGTTCGGTTGCTGCGCCACCTAGTTTTACGCTGTTTGCAGTTTAACATCTTTCTGTATGCTGTGCATATTCCGGGTGTTGACAACAGGCTCGCTGATTCCTTATCTCGGTTTCAGTGGGACAAGTTCAGAGAGCTGGCCCTGCATGCAGACAAAGAAGGGGTACCTTGCCCGGGGTGGATGTGGGAGATTGCATTGGAGTCGCCGTGGGGTGGATCAGGAGGTCGGTGAGTGGGCCAACATGGGCGGCATACGCCAAGGTATGGGAAGACTGGTCTGAGTACATACGGCTAGCGGATGCTGAGCTGGGGAGGCTGAGACAGGTTGGATGGTTGTGTATTTCATTGCCAGGCACATGGAGGGTGGTGGGTCTGTATCGCCCATTGATAAGAAGCCGGTGGGGTTAGCATTTTTGTTCAAACTACAGGGCAGAACCGATATCACAAAGGGATTTTGGGTGACGCAAGCGGTTAAGGGTTACCGCAAGTGCCACTCACGCAAGGATACCCGCAGGCCGGTTTCCTTCTCGGTCTTGCAGGCTATTTGTGGGACCCTGGGTTCGGTGTGTTCACCGGGGTATGAGGTGTTTTTGTTTAGAACAGCTTTTTCAGTGGCATTCTTTGGGGAATTTCAGCTGGGTGAGCTGGTGAGCCCATCTAGGAAGGTGACAGGGGGTCTGATGTTGGGGGACGTAGGGGCTAAGAAGGAGAAGGTGGTGTTTCGGCTGCGCCAGTCCAAAACGGATCAGCAAGGAAAAGGGGTGAGTGTGGTGCTGTATTCACTGCTGGGTTCGGGAGTTTGCCCGGTGGGAGTGGTGAGGGAGTTCTTGGAGGTGCGACCGGCGGGGGGTGGACCGTTCCTAGTACATAGGGATGGGTCATTTGTGTCTAGGTTCCAATTTGTGGCGATGTTCAGGAAATGTCTGCGCGCGGCAGGGTTGGAGGACAGACAATTTGCCTCGCACTCCTTCCGCATCGGGGCGGCCACAGAGGCGGCCCGGTGCGCGTTGGATGAGGCAGCGGTTAAGAGGATTAGGCGTTGGGAATCTAGGAGATTCCATTCTTATGTGCGCCCACACATGTTGTTGGATTTTATTTGGTGGGGGTACACGGTGTGGGGTGCAATGTGCTGCTTGGTTTTCCTGAAGTGATGTGTTAGGTTGGTGCATATTATCACTGTTGTTAATTTTTCATTTCAGATGGAGGTCAATCACGCCTTGTCTGGATTTTAGGACATTCATATGTCTTTTGGGGGGCCAAGAGAGCTGATGTGAGGCCGGATGGTAGGCAGCTGGGCATCTCACAGAGGGAGGCACTGATTAGGTGGATGGGCCTCCCAGGGATGGGGTGGAGCAGAGTGCTGCCAGAGGTGCAGCGCTACGCTCGGCTCGATAGACCACCAGACATTTTGGTGCTTCACGTGGGGGGGAACGACTTGGGGGTGAGATCTATCGGGGACCTGATTGCAGCCGTTAAGTCGGACTTCTTAATGCTCCCTTCTGCTTTTCCGGCCATGTTGCTGGTGTGGTCGGACATAATTGCTTGGACTACCTGGGCATGGCGAGGTCGGTGTCTAGGCTCAATAAGGCGAGGGTCAAAGTGAATAAAGTTGTGGGTAGATTTGTGGCAAGGAATGGGGGTTTGGTTATTCGGCACAGAATTGGAGATTAATGTGGGAATGTACCTGCGAGGAGATGGTGTTCACCTTTCTGAGGTGGGTATAGATCTGTGGGCGTTTGGTCTCCAAGACGGAATTCAGCAGGCCCTGCGGGTGTGGAGGGGCCCTTAAGGGTAAGGTTATCCTTGCGGGCTGTGGCGGTGTCCTTGGTCTTTGATGGTGGCAGATAACAGATGTGATGGAAGTGGTGGGGGGCTCATCTGTGG
This sequence comes from Rana muscosa, assembly GCA_029206835.1. Classification (NCBI taxonomy): domain Eukaryota; kingdom Metazoa; phylum Chordata; class Amphibia; order Anura; family Ranidae; genus Rana; species Rana muscosa. The sequence continues at coordinate 366,053,733 of CM055125.1, forward strand.
TATGGGCCCCTCTGGGGTTATTCCAGTGGAACGGTGTCTGCTGGAATACGGTTATGTTGCACTGAGGGAAACAGGGGTTGTCTCTGAGCTGGTTATACAGCTTGAGGCCTGGTACGGTAAAAAGGTACCGCAGTGTAGTGGTGGAAAAAGGTTAAGCCGGGATGCCGTCAAAGACCAGGCTGGTGTTAAAGAATTTGTTTTGGTTAAAAATGTTATTTAAAAGTATTGGAAATGATTTAATAATTTAATTATTTGTTAATAAATAGGCTGTTATGGCCATTTATACTCCAAAATCTGTGTGTCTCGTCATTGGTAATGGTTAAGGGGTAAAAAGGGTATATGTAAAAAGGTTATAGGGAAAAGGTTGGGTTATTTGGACTACACTAGTCAAGTGAAGCCCGGAGTGGACAGAAGCAAAGTGACAAATAACGGAGGGCCGAGCATGACAAGGTGTAAAGGAAGCCAACAAGGGGTTTAAGTCAGAATGGTTTGAAGGGGAGGTGATAGGATGGAAAATGGTGAGGAAGGGGAGGAGCAGTATAAATTAAGGGGTGGGGACTCCCGGGAGTCAGTTCAGCAAGAAAGGCACAGGAGGAGGCAGTTTTTCCCACCCACCCACCCTCCCTGTTTTTGTGTGTTTGGTGTTGTGCATTTGTTCTCTTTTCTTTCAGGTTCCCTGGACGGGGGTCGTTATAACAGCTGTGTGGCGGTGTCCTTGGTCTTTGATGGTGGCAGATAGGGATGAGCTTCGAGTTCGAGTCGAACTCATGTTCGACTCGAACATTGCCTGTTCGCCCGTTCGCCGAACAACGAACAATTTGGGGTGTTCGCGGAAAATTTGAAAAGTCTATGGGAGAAATCTAAAGTGCTAATTATAAAGGCTTATATGCAAGTTATTGTCCTAAAAAGTGTTTGGGGACCCGGGTCCTGCCCCAGGAGACATGTATCAATGCAAAAAAAAGTTTTAAAAACGGCCGTTTTTTTAGGAGCGGTGATTTTAATAATGCTTAAAGTGAAACAATAAAAGTGAAATATTCCTTTAAATTTCGTACCTGGGGGGTGTGTATAATATGCATGTAAAGTTGCACATGTTTCCCGTGCTTAGAACTGTCTCTGCACAAAGTGTCATTTTTGAAGGAAAAAAAGTAATTTAAAACTCACTCGCGGCTATTAATGAATTGTCGGCTTTTATCAATACTTAGAAAAGTCATTGATAAAAAAAAAAAAAAAAGCGTGAGGGTTCCCCCAAATTCAATTACCAGGCCCTTCTGGTCTGGAATGGATATTAAGGGGAACCCCGCCGCAAATTTAAAAAAAAATGGCGTGCGGTTCCCCCTAAATATCCATACCATGCCTTTCAGATCTGGCATGGATTCTAAGGGGAACACCACCCCAAATTTAAAAAAAAATGGCGTGGAGTCCCCCCAAAAATCCATACCAGACCCTTATCCGAGCACGCAACCTGGCCGGCCGCAGGGGAAGAGGGGGGGACGAGAGAGCGCTCCCTCCTGAACCGTACCAGGCCACATGCCCTCAACATGGGGAGGATGTCCCCATGTTGATGGGGACAAGGGCCTCATCCCTACAACCCTTGCCCGGTGGTTGTGGGGGTCTGCGGGCGGGGGGCTTATCGGAATCTGGAAGACCCCTTTAACAAAGGGGACCCCCAGATCCCGCCCCCCCCTATGTGAATTGGTAAGGGGTACATTGTACCCCTACCATTTCACGAAGAAAGTGTAAAAAAATTAGGGCTGTGGAAATTAACTATTAATTCCTCGATTAATCGATTAATTGTTTTGATCGATCAAAATTCTTTTGATCGATCAAAACTCTTTGGGCTTGCCGTGTCCATCTGAAGGGCTCCTTTGCTGTGCCTTCATATCTGCATGCCGGAGGGACCTTACTATCTGCCACACGCAAGGGCTGTTACACTTCCCTCTATCAACCTGGGATTCTACAGCCATCCACTGGGAGTTGTGATAGTTCCCTTCACGGGACATCTACATGCCGATGGACTGATGTTAGCCCCTCCTCATCTGGATTCAGCAGTGGTATCGTTGTACACATTTTTAAACCAGTATCATACTTAGCTACATGTCTTTATGACTGCTTTTGCTACCGTTTGGTATTACTCGCACTATTTTTACAGCTTATGTAGCTACATTGATTTTATCTCCAGTGCAATATTTATTTTGTTACCTACTTGAAGACTATAAAAGTTTTAATGCTATTCCCATCGAGCGCTGCCTTTTGTGTGTTTTTTATATCCTGCTATCGATTTTTCCAGTGGTTGGTAGCTGCACTGGGAATCGGCCTGCAAGGAGATCAGCTAAAAGTAGTTGGATCTGTATGTGCGTTATAATTAATCAAAATTAGTCGATTAATCGATTAAAAAAAAATCGATTAATCGAACACGAAAATTTTAATCAGTAACCGCCCTAAAAAAATGTAAATAAAAACACACAAACACCTTGGAAAAGTCCTTTATTAAAAAATAAATAAAATAAAAAAACATTCCAGCGATGAAATCCAGTGTGCCGCGGCGATCCCGATGTCCAGCGCTGTCCGTCATTGGTTGTGCCTGGGCGGACCTGATGGGGAACTTCCTCCGCAGTGTTTCAAATGTATAGACCCGCCCCTTATAAAGTTCCCCATCAGGTCCGCTCAGCGGACCAGATGCGGAACGCGAGAAGGGGCGGGTCTATTCATGTATTACACAGTGAAGGAAGTTCCCCATCAGGTCCGCTCTACGAGGGGGCGGACCTGATGGGAACTTCCTTCACTGTGTAATACGTGAATAGACCCGCCCCTTCTAAAGTTCCCCATCAGGTCCGCTAATTTGCAGCGGGGTTCCCCTTAATATCCATTCCAGACCTGAAGGGCCTGGTAATTGAATTTGGGGGAACCCCCACACTTTTTTTTTTTTTTTATCAATGACTTTTCTATGTATTGATAAAAGCCGACAATTCATTAATAGCCGCGAGTGAGTTTTAAATGACTTTTTTTCCTTCAAAAATGACACTTTGTGCAGGGACAGTTCTAAGCACGGGAAACAAGCACGACTTTGCATGCATATTATACACACGTATACGAAATACGAAATTTAAAGGAAAAATTCACTTTTATTTTTTCATTTTAAGCATTATTAAAACCACCGCTCCCGTAAAAACGTCTATTTTTTAAACTTCTTTTTGCATTGATACATGTCCCCTGGGGCAGGACCCGGGTCCCCAAACACTTTTTAGGACAATAAATTGCATATTAGCCTTTATAATTAGCACTTTAGATTTCGAACGTTCGAGTCCATTGTATTTAATAGGGTTCTAAAGTTCACGCGAACATTCTGTCTGTTCGCAGGTTCTGGTGCGAACCGAACAGGGGGGTGTTCGGCTCATCCCTGGTGGCAGATAACAGATGTAATGGAAGTGGTGGGGGGCTCATCTGTGGTATGGGCCCCTCTGGGGTTTTTCCAGTGGAAAGGTGTCTGCTGGAATACGGTTATGGTTGCACTGCGGGACACAGGGGTTGTCTCCGAGCTGGTTATACAGCTGGAGGCCTGGTACGGTAAAAAAGCACCGCAATGTAGTGGTGGAAAAAGGTTAAGCCAGGATGCCGTCAAAGACCAACAGGCTGGTGTTAAAGAAGTTGTTTTGGTTAAAAATGTTATTTAAAATTATTGGAAATTATTTAATAATTTAATAATTTAATTATTTGTTAATAAATAGGCTGTTATGGCCATTTATACTCAAATCTGTGTGTCTCGTCATTGGTAATGGTTAAGGGGTTAAAAGGGTATGTGTAAAAAGGTTATAGGGAAAAGGTTGGGTTATCTGGATTACACTAGTCATGCCTCAAGGGCCAGATAAAGGCAAGCAAAGGGTCACATCCAGCCCCAGGACCACAGTTTGGAGACCACTCCACATCACATCACATCATTTCACATCACATCACACAGAGGGAGATTAGGGAAGTGAACAAGTGGCTGAAGAGCTGGTGTAGTAAGGAGGGGTTTGGGTTCCTGGAGAACTGGGCCAACTTCCCAGTACTATAGAAGGGACGGACTGCACCTAAATGAGGAGGGTGCAGATCAGCTGGGAATAAGGATGGCCAAAATGTTAGAGGGGTTTTTAAACTAGGCGACGGGGGGGAGGGTCCAGAGATAGTGAGAGTCAGCGGGGAACATATCCTAGAGGGTAGTATTAGGGGCATTAGTGGTAGGGTAACCAAAGCACATAAACCCAAGGTAAGTATAGTAGCAAGTCCTAGTTGCAATCTGGGAACACCCAAGAGGATAGTATGTAACCGGTCAAAATATATTAAGGCATTAAAAGTGTCTGTTCATCAATGCCAGAAGTCTGCCAAGCAAAATACTGTATTTATTGGCGTATAACACTCACTTTTTTACCCTGAAAATAGAGGGTAAACTGTGCCTGCGTGTTATACGCAGAGGGCTGTGGAAAGTTTTTTCCCTGAAACTTCCCTCTTAAAGTTAGGGTGCGTGTTATACGCCTGTGCGTGTTATACGCCGATAAATACGGTAGGTGAGTTGGAAGCTCTGGTGCATGAGGAGAGCTATGATGTAATCGGTATTGCTGAAACTTGGCTTCATTCCTCACATGACTGGGCTATTAATATTCCTGGCTATGCACTCTTTCGGTAAGACAGGGTAAAAAGGAAAGGTGGAGGGGTCTGTCTCTATGTGAGAAGTGATCTCAAAGCGAGTGTGAAAGAGGACCTGGTGGATGGAGAGTGGGATGAGTCTGAAGCATTATGGGTGGAACTGCATACAGATGTGCGTAGTTCAAAGTTAATCATTGGAGTTTGTTATAGACCACCCAATGTTAATGAGGAGGTGGAGACTCAGCTCCTTGCACAGATGGAAAGGGCTGCAAGGGCTGGGACGGTGATAATAATAATGGGGGGTTTTAACTACCCAGAAATTGACTGGAGTAATGGAACTGCTAGGACAGTTAAAGGGCAAAAATTTATAAACCTATTGCAGGACAATTTTATGGTCCAGTTTATTGAGGCCCCAACTAGGAATGATGCTCTGTTTGACCTGGTAATCTCAAACCATGCAGAGCGTATTACTAATGTTCAGATAAAGGAACACCTGGGTAGCAGTGATCATAACATGATTTCATTTGATGTTAGTTGTAAGCAGAAATCACATATGGGAAAGATAAAAACACTTAATTTCAAGAGAGCAAATTTTCCAAGGATGAGGGCTGCTCTCCAGGACTTAGACTGGGAGGGAATATTGGCATCAATGGGCACAGAACAGAAATGGGAATTCTTCAAAAAGACTGTTTGTGAACTCACTGCAAAGTATATTCCCATGGGCACTAAGTTTAAAAGGCTAAAAATAAAACCTATGTGGCTCACTGCCAAAGTTAAAAAAGCTATAAACAATAAGAAAAGAGCTTTTAAAAAATATAAAAATGAAGGAACACTAGTGTCATTTAAATGTTACAAAGAATATAACAGGATATGTAAAAAGGAAATCAAGGATGCAAAAATTCAAAATGAACGACAGATTGCAAAAGATAGTAGGACAAACCCCAAAAAGTTCTTCAAATATATTAATAGTTAAAAGGTAAAGTCTGAGCATGTAGGCCCTTTACAAAATAATCTAGAGTGGGTGACTGGGGACAAAGAGAAGGCTAATTTATTAAATAATTTCTTCAGTTCTGTGTATACAAAGGAGCATGGGGGAGCTCATGTCCAAAATGGGGGTGGTAGTGACACAGCCCCAAATCCACAATGGCTCAAAAGTGATATGGTCCAGAAATATTTAGACAGAATAAAGGTGGATAAAGCACCTGGACCTGATGGCATACACCCACGGATCCTAAAAGAATTGAGCTCTGTAATTTCAAAGCCATTGTATTTAATTTTTAGGGACTCATTAATGACAGGAATAGTACCACTGGATTGGCGCAGGGCCAATGTGGTGCCTATATTTAAAAAGGGAATTAAGTCTTTACCAAGTAACTATAGACCTGTTAGTTTAACTTCCATAGTTGGGAAGATACTGGAGAGATTAATAAAAGACCACATAGATGAGTTCTTGCTGGAAAAAACTATTTAAGCAACAGACAGCATGGATTCATGAAAGACAGAAGTTGTCAGACAAACCTGATTTCTTTTTATGAAGAGGTAAGTCAATCCTTGGACAGAGGGGTGGCGGTGGACGTGGTATACTTGGATTTTGCAAAAGCGTTCGATACAGTTAATGATTCTTACTCTGAATGGTCCAAGGATATCAGTGGTGTACCCCAAGGTTCAGTGCTGGGACCCTTACTTTTTAATATCTTGTAATAACTGTGGGTATAGAATTGGGTATATGGGATTGTACAATATATATATATTTTTTTTTTTTATGGTTGAACTGGATGGACTTGTGTCTTTTTTCAACCTGACTAACTATGTAACTATGTAACTATGCATACATCGTGTAACCCTCCAGCAAGGTAAACCTATCCATGCCATTCACTGCCTCCCCACTCTTTTGGGGCCTTTACTCTGTTGCTCCAATGGTGTAAGGCTTGGGTTGAGTAGCCAATCTACACTCTTCAACACTGTCACATTAATCAAAATATGAAAGAGCATAAAAAAAGGTGAGAGCCACATAAAAAAAGAGTAATTTTACAAACATATTACAATAAAACGTTGAAATGCTACTTATTGAAAACATACTTCAGATTCCCCTTAACATAGGGTGACCAGAAATCCCCGGTTTCCGGGGACAGTCCCCGGATTGAGGACACTGTCCCTGGACCAAGTCTGTCCCCAGTTTTGTCCCCGGATTGGATTTGAACAGAGACTGGGGCAATTTCAAAGACAGTCGGTGCGGAATAAAAAAAAAATATTCTGAATTACACCCCCCCGCTCCAACGCTCCTACTAGCTTAGGGGGGTGTTTTTCCCATTATCTGTGCCCCTTTCTGATGATCATGTGCTGGTCACAGCGGAGGGAATATTTCTTCAGTTTCGGGTGCCCATTCAGCTCCACTCGCATTTTCTTCTGCCTTGGCTCAAGTCCGGGCCAGCCGCCTGCCTGCTTATCTCCTTGCCTTCCCTGGTGGAGTTATCCTCCTCCGCTCCCCACTCAGTAGTAGCCGGGGCCCGGAGAATAAGACTTGAGAGGCTGTAAGGCGGGCGGTGGTGGCGATGGGCAGAGAGAGGCAGCTGAGGTCAGCTGACGGTGTCCAGCAGCAGGAACAGAGGGGAAGCCAGTGCCTTCAAGGCTTCAACACAGGTGTACTTTGGGGGTATCTGTGAATAGACTACATAGCACTTTGCCTGTCTCTCTGGCATATTGGTCATAAGTTAACAAAATCAGCACCCAGCAGCCATGTTATGTGACACACTGTGACAGAGCCAGCCAGAGCCATGATAGAGTGCCTGCTGTCTGTGAGTTATCATAATGCTGATGATCTTAACCAGTTGCCGATCGCCCGATAGCAGATTTACTGCTACAGGGCGGTCGCGCTGCGATGGATCACGTATATACGCGATCCTGCATTTCCGGGTCCACCGGTACCCGCTGATTGTTATGTACACAGGCAGAACGGTGGTCTGCCTATGTAAACAAGGCAGATCGCTGTTCTGTCAGTATGGGAGACATTGATCCTGATCCCCCCCACAGTGAGAAAACACTTGTTAGGCACACATTTAGCCCTTTGATTGCCCTAGAGTTTATCCCCTACCCACAAAGTGTCAAAAGTGTCATGTAGACCCCTTTCACACTGGGGCGGTTTGCAGGCGCTATTGCGCTAAAAATAGCGCCTGCAAACCGACCCTAAACAGCGGCTGGAGCGGTGCGCTGGCAGGACCGCTCCAAAAGTCCTGCTAGCCGCATCTTTGTATCGGTGAAGGAGCAGTGTGTTTACCGCTTCTCCACCGCTCCTGCCCATTGAAAGCAATGGAACACCGTGGCTATACCGCCGGCAATGCACCTCTGCAGTTAGTGTCTGATTTGTGTACCGCAATATCGCAGTCCCGCTATGAGTCGCTGATTGCCTCCCATACTAGTAAAAAAAAAAAAATGTCCCCGGATTTCATTTTAAAAATCTGGTCACCTTACCTTAACAGGAAGAATGTGACACAAATTTGAGAACCCATAACTATTTCTTTATAGGTCACACGCCAACGCAGAGCCTGCGGGAATGCTAAGCACCTCTCCCGCCATTAGGACTTTCAGTCTACAGCTGGGAAGAACAAAGCCCAACGGAAACGGGACTGATTTTCCTGGGGTTACACTTTTTTTTTTTTTAACTGGCATGTGAAATTGAAAAGAAATAAATACAAAATGACATCAGTAAGGGGCTCTAAAGCTTCCACCCTTTGTCTGTTTTGGGCATAAATACAAAACACTCATAGAAATGGAACATTTGTACCTACGTTTCACATGAATAGAATTTCTCAGAATTCCATCTGCAGGTGTTGTTCTTGTTGCCAGGCAACATTTTATTTTTACTTTTTTTTTGTGAAATAATTTTCATCCAATGGTTTTCCTTCGTTGATTTTATTTTTTGTGGTCATGAGACCTCCAAAGTAAGTGTGGAAGGGCTTAAATACACCTCGAAAACACTTATTCGTGTGAGGTTCATTGCACCTCTGTAGAAGCTTCCAAACCAGCAATTACACCACAATGGCATAGAATTTGTGTTGTACGCTACTGGGTAAAATGAATAATGTAATGGTGTTTCTTTTTGTTCCTAACTTGCTAAAGTTTCTTTGAATTCGAAATGCCAACAATTAATTTGCATTCTTTTTTTTTTGCCGAGATTCTAAGCATTAATTGACAACAATCGCAATGTTCGGCTGTGTAATTACACATCAGGAGCTACTTTTTTTTTTCTTTAGCTTTATTAAATTCTATTAAGAAGGCAATTATTTGTCTTTGTTATTAGGAAAACTAGGAGAAAATGATATCCGCATTAAAATCTTTTAAAGGGACCCTGTCTCACTAAACTTTCCCAAGGAACCTATACATACATATATTGTCAAAAGTATTGTGACACCAGCTTTTACACACACATGAACTTTAATGGCATCCCAGTCTTAGTCCGTAGGGTTCAATATTCAGTTGGCCCACCCTTGCAGTTCTAACAGCTTCAACTCTTCTGGGAAGGCTGTCCACAAGGTTTAGGAGCGTGTCTATGGGAATGTTTGACCATTCGTCCAGAAGCGCATTTGTGAGGTCAGACACTGATGTTGGATGAGAATGCCTGGCTCGCAGTCTCTGCTCTAATTCAACTCAAAGGTGTTATATCAGGTTGAGGTCAGGACTCTGTGCAGGCCAGTGAAGTTCCTCCACCCCAAATTCCCTCATCCATGTCTTTATGCGCTGGTGCGCAGTCATGTTGAAACAGGAAGGGGTCACCCCCAAACTGTTCCCACAAAGTTGGGAGCATGAAATTGTCCAAAATGTCTTGGTATGCTGACACCTTAAGAATTTCCTTCACTGGAACTAAGGGGCCAAGCCCAACCCCTGCAAAACAAACCCACACCATAATCCCCCCTCCACCAAATGATCTGGACTATTGCACAAAGCAAGGTCCATAAAGACATGGATGAGCGAGTTTGGGGTGGAGGAACTTGACTGGCTTGCACAAAGTCCTGACCTCAACCCGATAAAATACCTTTGGAATGAATTAGAGCGGTGACTGCCAGCCAGGCCTCATCCACATCAGTGCCTGACCTCACAAATGCGCTTCTGGAAGAATGGTCAAACATTCCCATAGACACACTCCTAAACCTTGTGGACAGCCTTCCCAGAAGAGTTGAAGCTGTTATAGCTGCAAAGGGTGGGCCAACTCAATTTTGAACCCAACGGACTAAGACTGGGATGCCATTAAAGTTCATGTGCGTGTAAAGGCCGGCGTCCCAATAGTTTTGGTAGTATAGTGTATAAGCAGAGTCACTGATAAGGCAGTACAGCCAGCCCTCCTGTACTGGGCCCGGGCCCCATCAATTCGAAAGGTGGGCCCTGGCACCTGTTGAGCATGAGGTCCGGCTGTACTGTCTTATCGCAGACACTGATCCTCTTCTGCCTCCCCCTGCTGTGCTTGCAGCTTCTCCTCTTCTTTCCCCCTCTGGTTGCACTGCACTGCATTTGCTGTCTGCGCCCCCATGTGTGCCCCTTTCCCCCTGCAGCGCTGCAAGCTGCCCTCCCTTCCTCTCCCACCAGGGGGAAGCTTCAAGATAGAGAGGGGGTTAAGGGGCCAGTAAATATGTAATTTACTGGCCCCTTCCTTTCCTGAATGAACACAGTGAATGATCAGAGTACACTCCCATGTGAACAAAGCCATGATGAAAAGGTGAAATAACTCCAAATATCCTGGCAAACCCCCTGGACTCCACTGCACATATGATGGACTTTGCTGCCGGTGTAGCGGTCTGTACACCATACGCCACAAGCCATAGAGTGCATCACATCCATCCATCATAGTGCTTGGAATGGCAAGTGCTCATTGGTCAGCGCAGCCACATGAACATATTGACCAAGTAAAATGTCCCAAAAGAAAGAAATGCTTTTCATTGGCCAGTGTGGTCACGGTAGCCAATGCTTGCATTATGATACTTACTCCAGATATTCAATCCATCATAGTGCTTGCAATGGCAAGTGCTCATCGGTCAGTGCAGCCATGTGACCATGCTGACCAGTGAGAAGTGCATCTGAGGCTTCTTCTGGTAGATTGTCCCAGAAGAAAGAAGCGTTCCTCATTGGCCAGCATGGTCACGGGGCCAATAAGTGCTTGGCATTGCTTGCATTATGATGAAGGGGTAGTTTGTTTGGCCCAGCAGCTTGGTGGATTGTTTTCTCTTTGAATTCATTTTATAATTAAAACTTTGGACTATTGGACATTTTTTTGGTGATCCCATTGGGTTACATTTAATTGAATTCTCGACTCTGGGTCTTATCTGTTCCTGAGGAGAGCGCCTGTTTTGTTGAGTACTGCTGAATTCTCACTTGCTACAAGTAAACAAGCCCTGATGAAAGTGGTTTGTTTAGGGGGGGCGTGGCTTGCCAGCATCATGGATGGCTGCCTGATCTGAATGCTCCGCACTAAACCCGGCTATTAGCGGCTCCACAGCGCGAGGAACGGGTTAAAACACACCCGATCATCCCCACAGTGAGTCTCGCTACGTCCAGGAACAATGCTGAAGAGGAGAAAGCAGCTGAACATGCCGCAAAAGCTGACAGACTTTTATCAACTGGCCAGAGCGGGCCGCGAGCAAGATGGCGCTGGCTACACACACAGCCCTGCAGATCAGCTCTCTCCTCACGCTGGTGGCGGCGGACCACAATGCCCAGGACTATCCACACTGACAAACTGTGAGTACTCTCCACCCCGCTCACCTTCCTCAGCCTCTCCAGTCAAGTCTAAGCCCAGAAGAGAAAATGACATCCCAGGACAAAGCCCCAGTATACCATTCACCTTGCCTCCTCCTAATACACAGCATCCATCAGCCATAGATAAATTCCCTGCCTCAGACCAGCCCATTTCTGAGCAATCAATGAAGAACATGCTAATCTCCCTTAAACAGACATTGTACTCTGACTTATCAGCTGCAGTGTCCTCGCAGGCTACTGTAGTACACCATCAGGATCAGCGTCTTCACCACGTTGAAAACAAAATGTCTGATCTCCTCACTGCCCATAATGATATAGTGGAAGTATGCACTGTACATGAAGATGAGATGCAGATGATCAACCTTAAACTCGCAGATCTTGAAGATCGTTCTCGCAGGAACAATATTAAATTCCGCAACATACCTGAATCGGTTCAACAACCTGAACTGGTGCGATACCTGCAATCCCTAATGCGAGCGCTGGTACCTGAATTGACCGACAGAGATCTAGAAATTGATAGAGCCCATAGGCTGCCAAAACCGTCTCATCTCCCAGCAGAAAAACCTAGAGATGCGCATTCATTTCTACAATGCTAAAGAAAGAGTGATGTTCGCCGCAAAGCGAGCCTCAAACCTCCCTGACCCTTTCACTGCTATTGCGCTATACACTGACCTCTCCAAGGCCACAATGGAGAATCGTCGGCAACTATCCACGATCACAAAAGCACTCCAAAACCACCACATACCATACAAATGGGGGTTTCCCACCAAGTTGATGGTCACGTTCCAGGGTAAAACCCATATTGTGCGCACACTCCATGTTGGCCTCCAACTACTGAGGCTATGGCGCATAATTCCTGAGGAAAGTCCAAGACCACATCCATCTCCACCTTCCCAAATGGAAGCTGACTGGTCACTTCAAGACGCCTGATATACCCCGTCCTCGCACATGACCCCAATCTATTTATAGCCGGACTACAGCGGATCACTGCCTATCCAAGCCTTCCTTTCGATCCACTGGCTCCAAGTTCCTGGACACCACTGGAGGAAATCCCCCCTGTTTGGAAATTGACAGCAGTAACTCTGCACATTGAACCCATATTGTTCACGGGATTTCTCTTTTTAGCTCCCCCTCCCTGCCCCCCACCAGCCTCCAACTGAACCAGATCCCGCCTCCTCAACTCACTTTTCTACTGAACAGACTGATCTGATCACCCAAGTCCATAATCTTCTGTTCCTTGCCACTCCCAGCAAGTGTCTTCCCACACTCACCACCACTGACTTGTCATTCAAAGTCATTCCAACTGCTTTGACATGCCTTTAAAGCTGACCTCCTTGAACGTGAAGGGCCTGAACAGCCCGCACAAACGTGCTAACTTACAAAGGGAAATAACCAAACAAAAAGCGGACATTGTATTCATACAGGAGACACACTTTGCAGAATCAAAAACCCCTAAGTTCAAAATCAAAGGGTATAGCACCGTCTATCTCGCATCCGGCCCAAAGAAGAAGAATGGAATATTGACGGCCGTCCGTGATACCCTTCAGTTCCAACACCTCCACACCTATGCTGATCCACAGGGCCGATACCTCATAACCACTTGCACCATCGCGCAAACCAAATACACCCTGGTGAATACCTATGGCCCAAACTCCAGGCAACTCCGCTTTTTTCGACGCCTCTACAAGAAGGTTGTAAGCCTGCGTCAAGGAAATGTGGTCCTGGGTGGTGACCTTAATATTGTTGGCGATCCACACATGGACACCTCCACTAATAAAAGTCAACATTGACCGGCTCTGAACCCACTACTCCGTGACATAGATCTCTTTGATGTATGGAGAGCACAACATGGCTCGGAACAAGACTACAAATACTTCTCACACTCACAGCTATCCTATTCACGCATTGATTCCTTCCTGGTGGATAAATGGACCCTTTAAAACATCGTGCAATCTGACATTGGTCTCATCTCGTGGTCAGACCACGCCCCAATCTCCATAACCCTGGGAGACCTACGACCTGGCCCACCGAGACTATGGAGACTTGACTCCTCCTTGCTAGATGACCCCAAAGTCCAAAGGGAAATTGAAACTGAGCACCAATCCTTCTTTGACAATAATGAACTGCCTGATACTGATAAATTTACACTCTGGTCAACTTACAAAGCTTACCTAAGAGGAATTTTCATAAAGTTGAGTAAAAGAGCGAGATGCCAAAGGACCCAGCAGATTGACGAGGTTATGTCCCAAATATCATCCTTAGAAAAGCTAAACAAATCCTCTCCCTCTCCTGCACAAGCCATCCAACTCCTAGAGCTAAGACAGAAATTACGTACCCTCCTGCTCCACAAATTCGAACGTAACTTTAAATTCTCCGAGGCCTCTTTTTATGCATTAGGCAACATAGCCGGGTCACTTCTACCAAAACAATTTAAAGCCCAAAGCACAAAAACAAAAATCCTATCTCTCCGCCACCCGATTTCAAAACAACTCTTGACCAAACCTCAAGAAATTGCTAATGCATTTAGTGATTACTATGCATCCCTTTATAACCTCAAACGCGACCCTCTCACTCCCCAACCTACAGCAGAGCAGATACATAGCTTTCTTACCCCAATTAACCTACCCAAAATCTCAGAGACCCAATTTGACTATATATCTAAACCATTCACAAAGGAGGAAATCCTCAGAGCAATTAAAGCTCTCCCACTGCATAAGTCCCCAGAGAAGATGGCTTCTCTAATGGGTTCTACAAAAAATTTGCTGACATTTTAGCCCCTAGACTGACGGACCTCTTCAATGCTGCTGGCTCCTTGGGCTCCTTGCCTACAGATATGTTACGTTCTATCATAACTACCATCCTAAAACCAGGAAAGGATGCCTCTGTTGCCTCTAACTACAGACCGATCTCTCTCTTGAACACTGACATCAAGCTACTTGCTAAAGTTATTGCTAACAGATTGATGATGTTTATACCTGAGTTAATACCCCCGGACCAGGTTGGATTTGTCCCAGGTAGACAAGCCCCAGACGCAACCAGAAGAGTACTCAACCTCATCCACCATGCTGCACACTCTCAAACGCCTTCTCTGCTACTATCCCTTGACGCAGAGAAGGCGTTTGATAGAGTCCACTGGTCATTTCTTCAAGAGGTGCTGACTAAATTTGGTATTACGGGGTGGTTCCAAGATGTAATTCTCTCCTTATACTCCAATCCATCAGTTAAGGTACTCTCGGGAGGGACCCTTTCCACCCCTTTTGAGATCTCTAACGGTATTCGACAGGGATGTCCCCTATCCCCGCTCATCTTTGCCCTCCTGATGGAACCTTTGGCCTCTAAAATCAGATCAAACCCACGCATATCAGGCATTCCCTGCAATGGCGTGGACCACAAAATTAGCCTATTTGCAGACGACGTGGTTCTGATGGTCACCAACCCTGCTCAATCTCTGCAAGCCATTCAGGATACCCTACACCAATTTAGCTCTGTATCTTACTACAAACTGAATACCACAAAATCCACAATCCTTCCCATACATCTCTCCCCACAAATGGCAGCCCAGCTGAAATCCGACATACCCTACATGTGGGCGAATACATCTATTCCATACCTGGGAGTTCAGATTACCCCCAACACAAAACGACTGATTGACTTAAATTACCTAATCTTCTCCCGAAATTTACCCACCCTACTGAAATCTCTACGCAGCGCAGGCCTCTCTACTCTTGGCCGTATTGCTACCGTCAAAATGATTGTACTACCTAAGCTTCTATACCTGTTTCGGACACTTATCCTGCCCCTCCCTCGGTCCCTCCTTACCTCTATTCAGAGACAAATAACTAACTATATTTGGAACTCTAAACCACCTAGATGTGCTAGCTACATACTCACTAGGCCCCACAGACATGGCGGAGTAGGATTGCCCCATATAGGCAACTACTACTACGCCTCTATTTTGGACCAACTTTACTTTTGGTGGCAACCTACACAGGAAAAAATATGGTCCACCATAGAAGCCTCATACCCACAGCCTGCCACCCTACTGGACCACCTCTTACTAACAACTGCAGGAGGCTCTCCATCCCTGCCAAAGCTTAACCCCATGATCTCAGCCTCAATATTGGCATGGAAAAAATTCTAAGTGTATATCCCCAAAACTCACCTAGTAGGTCGATACCAATACCTCTGAGAGCTCTATCATCCTGCATTCCTGATTTGAACCTCTCCCAATGGCACTCCGCAGGTATCTTAACCTTTGACGACATGATGAACCAAGACCAGATGCACACATTTAAATATCTCCAAAATAAGTTTAAACTCCCACGTTCAGAGACCTTCACTTACACGAGAATCTCCCACTTCTTCAGAGCATCTAAACTGCCCTCCAGGGTAAAAATCCCTGTACCGATATACCAATACTACTCCTCTACCCCCTACCCTAGCAGGGGTATCTCCCTAATGTACGCATGCCTTAGCGACACCCGACCCTGCTCCCAAGTACACTCCTTAGCGAAGTGGGCTGAAGAATTGAATGTTCCCTTCACCCAAACCCAATGGCAACGGGCATTTACGGAAATCTTTAAAGCTTCTCACTGCTCCAACCACTGGGAATCCTACCAAAAGACTATCCATAGATGGTATTTAACACCTTATCGATTATCTAAAATGTACCCGGGTCACTCATTATCCTGCTGGAGAAGCTGCGGCAGTATAGGCTCCATCGCACATACCCTTTGGTACTGCAAATCCTTTACTTCCTTCTGGAAACAAGTATTCGCTCTGATCTCATCTATTGCTGGGACACCTTGGTCCCCGAATCCCGCACTGGCCCTGCTACATATTGGCATAGAAAAAATTCCACCCCAATCTAGATATGCAGTCCTACACTTACTCTATGCTGCCAAATTGAACATTACTAGATTATGGAAAACTACTACAATCCCCTCCATTTCAGGCACTGTCGCCGATCTCAATATCCAGTGTGAAATGGAATGAATTGTAGCTAGGAAAAACCTGCACTTAGAGAAACTTATGGTTATGTGGTCGATATGGTTACCCCACCCAAAATGCACTGTTCAAGTATAACTATACCGTTATGAAATGTTAATTACTTACCTTGCTCCCTATCTCAGGCTCGCTGGTGCCCTCTTTGTCCTCCTTCCTTCTACCCCTACCCCTTACCCCCTCCTTCCCACCCTTTCTCCATCTAGGACCTCTTTTCAATCGACTATCCAGGTTTACTCACCCTCGTTAGCATTTCAATGTTTGCTTTAATAAGATAATGCTTATCAAAAGAGCTTGTTGTTTCTGTTCGTATTGATGTTATGGCTATAACATGTATGTACCTTTGAAATTCTAATAAAGAACAAATTATTGATGAAAGTGGTTTGTTTAGCCCCCAAAACATGCGGACTATTTTTGTGTTGCACCTTTCACCACCCAGTTTACAACTTTGGGGGATGCTTTGTTAAACCTACCCTCACATAGACAGGAACTGGGGCAATTCTCCCTCACTTCCTGTTCAACACCATCACAGGCATGGGGGGGGGGGGCAACTTTATTTCACTCTGTGTCTAACACGCTCACATAGACAAGAAGTGGGGCAATTTTCCTTCTCTTCCTGTTCTAACATCCTCACATAGATATGGTGGGGCAACTTTCCATCACTCTCTGTTATGTCTGACACTCTCACATAGACAAAAACTGGGGCAATTCTCCCTCACTTCCTGTTTAGTCTGACACCCTCACATAGACAAGAAGTGGGGCAATGTTCCTTCTTTTCCTGTTCTAACATCCTCATATAGACATGGTGGGGCAACTTTCCATCACTCACTGTAATGTCTGACACCCTCACATAGACAAGAACTAGGGAAATTCTCCCTCACTTCCTGTTCTGCCTGACACCTTCACATAGACAGGAAATGGGAACATTTTCCCTGACTTCCTGTTCTGTCTGACACCCTCACAGAGACAGGAAGTGAGGCAAGTTTCCGTCACATTCTGTTCGGTCTGACAACCTCACATACTGTAGAAAGGGAGTGAATTAGGTTTCCATAATTTCCTATTCTGTCTAACACCCTTACCTAGATAGGAAGTGTGGCAATTCTTGCTCATTTCCTGCTCAACACAATCACAGACATGGGGGGGGCAACTTTCTGTCACTCCCTGTTATGTCTGACACCCACACATCGACAGGAAGTGGCGCATCTTTCCATCCCTTCCTGTGCTAAAATCCTCATATAGATGTAGCACCCACCCACACTCACGTCTGTGTGTGTGTGTGTCACAGTTCCCCTACTCCTCCAACATCTCTGGCTTGCTCACAGGAGAGTAAGGCGCACCATGGCTACCGCGCCCATACCCTCTGGGTTACAGAGGTTAAGCACACTTGTTTCACTTACGGGTCTTACAGTGAGGTTCTCCTCAAAGTTGGTTTCTGTCCCTAGTATGCAGGGACAAAGTCTTTATACCCCAAGTAACTCCAAGGTCCACACCAGTAAATCACTCCAACGTAGAGCTTTATTTTCTTATGCAATAAGGGAGAAAGGTGTTAGGAAGACAGATAGAATTCAGGCACTCCTGGCTTCGTCGCCACTCGGTCCCGAGTGGGTATAGCTTACCCGGATAGTCACCCAATGGCACTAGCAGCCGGCGTGTAGCTCGAACAGTCAATTTAGTTCCCTAATGGATGCGTCTAGGAGATCCTCTGCTACAGAATGTGTGTTTCCCAAACCTCCTGATGGTCCAGATGTTAGGCCCCTGGTTTCTGGATGGATAACATCCCTCTAGAGAGTTACTTGGCCCCTTCCTTCACTGTGATCTCTCACCAGTCATTCGGAACGGTCCTCCCCCAGCCTCCTCTTCCAGAAACGGGTCCCCTCGCAAGGCGGCACCCTGGGATTCTTCCTCCCACAGTGCGCTCCAGCTAAAGATGCTGGGCCCAGGGCTGAAGTGGCAGTCCCAGGATTAAAGGTGCCTGGGACTGAGGCGCACGTGGCCCCATGACCTGGAGGGCTATGCACTTGAACTTGGACTCCATACAATACCTTCCCCTGGGTACAGGTCCCCGGGGTAGTAACTCGCTTCCTGACCTATGTCGTCTGCCCCTTTTGCTCCCTCTCCCGGGATGCACCGCAGGCAGACCGCGCCCACTGCACGGCTGCCGAGAGAGGACACCCAATCGCCACTCCAACACCTGTGGTTCAACCCCGAGTACCAGTGAAAGTGCCACCCATACTACTTAGGGGAACTGCACACCAGGTGAAACAGCAGCAAGGCAGAGTCCAGCAATTGAAAGATTTAAGTCAACTACCACTCAAATCACCCCTAAATTTGGTATTACAATCCCTACATTTAGGACCCCCCAGTAAACGGGAACCTGATGACGGTGGCTTCCCTTGGACCCCACTCCCCCCCTACTTAAGTCCCCCAGCACCATCGCACCGCCCGCAGCCGCCGCCTGCCACCATCTGGGCACACGCCTCTAGACCGCTAGACCTGCAGGACAGACTGCAGCTCCGGCATAGCTCCGGCCAACCCATCATCCTCTCCTAATTCTATTCCAGCTGGCCCGCGTGCGCCGACCTGGTAAGTACATTGGGCCACCTCCAACCAATAGGAAGTTGATCCAGGGTTTAACCGATCGCCTCTCGGGGGGTCAGGAAGGAATTTTTCATCTGCTTTAGTAATTGGCCAGGCTCAGTTGGGGTTTTTCGCCTTCCTCTGGACCAACGGGGGGTGGTTTAGGTAATTGGGGCCCTATTCAGTATCGCCATTCACTCTTGTTTTTTTCCCATCATGTGCAATTTTAAATACTCAGCGGACACCCTCCACAGGCTAAGGAATACCGCCTCAACACTACCAACCTCCACCCAAAAAATACTATGAAAAGAACAACTGCTGAGGATCAATCGACAATCGACCATCAAAAACACGAAGGGACCACTTCCACTATAACACATATCATGCGCCCTGATCAACACAAGATCTGCAGTCAAGCACAGACAGGAAATCCACGACTTCATCACCCAAAACAACATAGATTGCCTCTTTATCACGGAAAGCTGGCTATCACCTGACTGTAACACCATCCTAACAGAATTGGTGCCTGAGAACTACTCCATCCTAACCGAGCATAGAAGAGGACAAAGAGGAGGAGGCCTAGCAGTGATCTTCAAATCTCACCTCTCTCTCACCAAACCAACTCAACAGAACTCCTTGTCTTTCATGGAGACACTCACGCTGCATCTTTAAACAACACCTCAAGACACCATTCACATACTGCTATGCTATAGACCACCAGGACCAAAAACAAATCTCCTCACACCCTTCACCAAATTCATTTCGACATACACCCTGAAAATCAAAAACTTTCTATTACTCTGGGATTTCAACCTCTGGGCTAACTCCACTCAGGGCCCCATCGCCACCTCCTGCATCAACCAACTGGAAGAACTAGGTCTGCAGCAACTGATAAATGCCCCCACACATGGATCGGGTCACATTCTTGACCTCATCTTCAAACAAAATATGGACATCAACACACTGGACAACGTGGCGTTACCATTGATGGACCACCACGCTATCAAATTAAAAATCACCACCAACACCATCTCCCAAAAACGGAAACACTCAATAACCACCCACTGGACAAGATCTCAGAAGAAACTACACTCTGAACTCTTCAAAACTACGCTATCAAAAAAAATAGGAACGCTAATTCAAAACCACTCAACGGAACAAACACTCAACTCCTTAAACAAAGCATTACTAGAAACAGCAGACATAGTCGCTCCGAGACGCAGAGCACTCATCCGCAGAAACAATTCGGGCTGGTTTAATGACACTCTGACTCTACTGAAGCAAGAACGCAGAAGAGCTGAAGGAGCCTGGAGAAGAAACCCAACAAAGGAATACCACACTAACTATAGAGCACTCACTAATAAATACCACAAAGCGATCTTCAAAGCAAAAAAAGAACACTTCTCAAACACCATCTCAAAAGCCCTAAACCGACCTCGCCAACTTTTCAAACTAGTCGCTCAAACTATGAACCCCACCTGTTTGGACCCCCCAGCAAACAAAACTCAAGAATTCTGCAATGAACTATCAGATTTTTTTATCGACAAAATCGAAAACATTTGAGAAATGATTCAAAAGAAAAAAACAACCAACCTCACTCAGCTTAAACAAGAAGAGGAAATCAATATACAATCGTTTACATTTTTGCTGGTCCCGATCACCATCGACATCACCAAAAACATTATCAGAAGTCTCCGAGACAGCACATCACCAAATTACATAATTTCTACAAAACTCCTGAAAGAATGTACCGACATCTTGGCACCCACCATAACACATCTCGTAAATCAATCGTTCAAAGAAGGCATTGTTCCGATCTGCCTCAAGCAAGGCATAGTCAAACCCCTCCTAAAGAAGCCCAACCGCGACCCT
Organism: Rana muscosa; assembly: GCA_029206835.1. Lineage (NCBI taxonomy): Eukaryota > Metazoa > Chordata > Amphibia > Anura > Ranidae > Rana > Rana muscosa. The sequence continues at coordinate 366,074,550 of CM055125.1, forward strand.
AAAGACCCAAACTACCGCAGACCGGTAACAAGTCTCAACACCATCTCAAAGATCATGGAGAAAGCAGTAGTACAACAGCTACAACTCCATGTGGACACCCACAAACTCTTGTATCCACTACAATCAGGCTTCCGTCCAGGCCATGGCACGGAAACAGCCCTTCTCAAAATATGGGATGACGTCCTCGAAGCAGCAGATGACGGTGAATCATGTCTTCTGGTGCTGCTGAATCTCAGTGCAGCTTTCGACACAGTAGACCACAAAACTCTACTCATCCACCTTAAAGAAGTAAGGAGTCGCAGACCCTGACCTACCCTGGTTCGCATCCTTCTTAGAAAATCGCTCCCAGACAGTGAAACTAGGAGCCTTCACCTCTGAAACTCGCGCAATTTATTGCGGAGTCCCTCAAGGATCACCCCTTTCACCCGTGCTCTTTAACATCTACCTCCGCCCACTCCTCAAAATCATCAGCAAACAGGACCTGTGCTACCACTCATGCGCTGACGACACCCAAAAGCAAAGACTTCTTGTACACCACCCACTATTCTTGGACAGACCATTACCCCGAACACCAATGTCAAAAATCTCGGAGTCATCTTTGACTCGGAGATGTCGATGGATGCACAAATAGGATCAGTAGTCAGCGGATTTCACCATCTCCTCCGCCTGCTGCGTAGACTCATCCCCTTCATCCCGGAAGACGACATAGCAGTAGTAGTTGGAACAATCATCAACTCCCGACTCGACTACGCAAACTCCCTCTACATAGGACTTCCTAAATATCAGATTTCATGCCTACAAGTCATCCAGAACACGGCAGGTAGACTGGTAACAGGGAAAAAACCTTGGGAATCGATCACCCCTTCACTGAGGACCCTGCATTGGCTAACCGTAAAGGATCGGGTCACATTCAAGACCCTCTGCCTGACCCACAAGTGCACACAAAGAAACGCTCCTCAATATTTATGCGAGAAGATAAAACACTACACCCCCCAAACGCATTCTCCGATCAACCAATCAAAACCTCCTCCACATCCCCAAGTCCCGCTACAAATGGAAGGGAGAACGAAGATTTGCAGTCCAAGGACCACGGCTATGGAACACTCTACCCACAGACATCCGTATGGAAGAAAACCATCGGGCCTTCAGGAAAAAACTTAAGACCCACCTCTTCTGAAGGATTAGGACAGCACTGGATGCAAAGCGCCTTGAGGCGATTTAGTTCGCATTTGCAGCGCTATATAAGTTATCACTCACTCACTCACTCACTCACTCACCACACTACATACTCCCCTCACTTAATGAGACACTGTCCCCAGTGTCTGGAGACAAATTTGCACGCTCAATCCTGAGCAGGCGCAAACTTACCTTCAGAACTATGTACAAAAAAGAAACGTCAAAAATAGAAAAAAATAATACCAGAGTGCCTGAATGAAAGAAGTAAATTTCAGCAAAGAGGAGAGGACAGAAACATATTCACAATAATGACATTCCCTCCCACCATCCTATTGCAACTAGGTCCCACCCAATCTCCGGTGAAGTTGTTTGATGGTCTCCTGCATGGGAAAGAAACACATATCATACAAACAAATAACATTCTATAACTACTGTATGTACATGAATCAAACCATCTCCTTTAGAGAAGATAATTTGTTTCAAGGGCACACACTAAGCCTAGTGTATATTTTTCTTATAGCAGTACCGTGTAAGTGCTTTTAAAAGTTTTACAGAACACTACCACCTAGTGGCAGCACACACATGTGAGTCTCTTTAGCCTAAATGCGTTCTAACGCGCCACCACACAAGGGTCCCCTTGTTGATCTCGACGGCTTCCAGCTTGGCCCTGACTAGCTCTACCCAAAGTTCTTTTCACTTGTTGAAAAAAAAGGGAAGGAAACAACATCAAAAATAGTCCTTTGAAAAGTAAAAGAATCTCCGGGAATAGAGTCAGCACAGCAGTTCAAGGCATTGTCTCCGAAGTGGCAAAAAAAAAAAAAAACAAGTCCCACTTCAAAGGTAAAAACGTGGGTCAGGTAGAGTCAGAGACTTCCAGTCCTTATCCAAAGTCTCCATGGAGTAGGTCGCATCATCTTTGTCTTTACTGCAGATCACGACCCGATCCGCATGTATATGGCGACCAAGAGACCAATCTTTTCGGCAGCCCTTATATCTTCCAGTCATCACCGCCGAGCAACTGAAGTATCTGTGGCCTTTCTTCACCTCTAAGCCTTTGGGACATATGGGTATTCCCATCCATAGTCCACAGCAACCTTCTGGCTCAACAGCCGCTGTAGTCGAGCCAAAGGCGGCATGGTCGCCCGATCTCCAGCTCCTGGCAGGACGATGGCGTCCGGAGATCTTCAGGGGCGTACAGGCTCCAGCTATGGCATAGGAGGTCTCAGCGGTAAACGGGCCTCCGATTCAATAGGCACGGAAGACACCGGAGCGTGCAGAGCAGGCACGGAAACAATTTCTCCAGCATTAACAGGGGCTTCCACCCGGGTTGTAGTATCCCCAGAGTCCATGGGCGATCCCTTTGCATTATGAGGAGAAGTTAAAGAAATGTTGTCCCATCCCGTGTTGACAAACAGTTCATCAATCTCTGCATTATCTCCCATATCAGAGGAAGAATCTACGTCCGAAGAGTCCCACATCTCCGCTGGTAGGCAAACTCTCCTGGACACAGGATCATATTTCAAAAGTTCCCTTGGGCCAGGTACCCAAGCATCTCTAATAGTACGGACACTGACCTTAGTTCCTTTCCCCTGCCGACCACTGCCATCACCCGTCATGGATCGGTCGGAAACTCCTCCGGCTGGACGATCCAATTCAAGCGGGGATCGGGGTGGGCGACCACCTCGACCACGGGAAGCATTCATGAGTCTTACATTCCTTTTAGCAGGCGGAAGGGAGGGCTCCGTTGCGACTGATACAGCATCCGCTGGGTTCTCCACCTCAAATTCCTCAATGGCCGGAGCTTCAGTTTTTACGATCACCACCTCTGCGGGACTGCGCTTGGGAATTGCGGTGATAGCACACACCTCCTCCTCAGGAGTAACAGCACCTGAGATCCAGTTCACTCTGCAAACCTTTGGCTTCTCTGTTGGCTGCTCTACCTCGAACAGGAATTCCCCACAGCGGGTACATCTCCCGAAAGGCCGAAGATGCACAATCAGTCCCTGACACTTTACACAGATCATGCCCAAGGCCTCTGCATCTCGGCATGCATAAAGGGCAAAGCGGCCTCTGGGCTTCAACCAGGTTCCTGTGTCAGGCAAAGAGGCAGCAATAGGGGTCACATCCATGGTTGGACCGGGCAAAAGAGTACAAGATCCAGGTGAAGCAGGTTTCCAAGAAGGAGCAGACATGTCGCTTCATCAACAGTTCATCAGATAATGTCCCCCTTTCGCGCCAAATGCACCACGAGTAGCTCACACTTTTCGAGCTCCTCCCCTTTCTTGTTCCTTCGCTGCACTTACTTTGTGGGCTTTTCCAGTTAAGACACGCCCACGAACTACGCAGCTGGAAATACAGCCAGGCCTGAATCTTCCTTTCTCTTGTTTGTGGTGCAGGTTAAATTTAGAAAATGGCCGACCTCCACGGAGCCTCACATGGGAATAAAGTCCAACTTTTCCGGGGGGTATACACTGCACAAATCCTATGAGCCCCCACGTGTAGCACCCACCCACACTCATGTCTGTGTGTGTCACAGTACCCCTACTCCTCCAACATCTCTGGCTCGCTCACAGGAGAGTAAGGCGAACCATGACTACCGCGCCTGTACCCTCTGGGTTGCAGAGGTTAAGAATACTTGTTTCACTTACGGGTCTTGCAGCGAGATTCTCCTCAAAGTTGGTTTCTGTCCCTAGTATGCAGGGACAAAGTCTTTATACCCCAAGTAACTCCAAGGTCCACACCAGTATATTACTCCAACGTAGAGCTTTATTTTCTTATGCATGAAGGGAGAAAGGTGTTAGGAAGACAGATAGAATTCAAGCACTCCTGGCTTCGTCGCCACTCGGTCCCGAGTGGGTATAGCTCACCCGGATAGTCACCCAACGGCACTAGCAGCCGGCGTGTAGCTCGAACAGTCAATTTAGTTCCCTAATGGATGCGTCTAGGAGATCCTCTGCCACAGAATCTGTAGTGTCCCAAACCTCCTGATGGTCCAGATGTTAGGCCCCTGGTTTCCGGATGGATGACATCCCTCTAGAGAGTTACTGGGCCCCTTCCTTCACTGTGATCTCTCACCAGTCCTTCGGAACGATCCTCCCCCAGCCTCCTCTTCCAGAAACGGGTCCCCTCGCAAGGCGGCACCCTGGGATTCTTCCTCCCGAAGTGGGCTCCAGCTAAAGGTACTGGGCCCAGGGCTGAAGTTGCAGTCCCAGGACTAAAGGTGCCCGGGACTGAGGCGCACGTGGCCCCATGACCTGGAGGGCCATGCACTTGAACTTGGACTCCACACAATACCTTCCCCCGGGTACAGGTCCCCGGGGTGGTAACTCGCTTCCTGACCTATTGCGTCTGCCCCTTTTGGACACCCAATCGCCACTCCAACACCTGTGGTTCAACCCCGAGTACCAGTGACAGCGCCACCCATACTGCTTAGGGGAACTGCACGCCAGGTGAAACAGCAGCAAGGCAGACATGGAAAAGGTTAGGACTTTTTGTTGAGACGTTGGGCATAGCCGAGCACCTCCATCCCGGTTTTGGAACAAGAAAAGCTATTGCTCTAACTATATCTCCTGTCCCGCATTGATTCTATACACCATACAATTATTTACCCTAAATCTTACTGCTTTGTTATTTATAGACCTCCACTTCATACCTTCTCCTGAAGAGTGGCAGTAGCCACGAAACGCGTTAAGCCAATAAGATGCCCCTACCTATACATACTGCTACTGTACCACCTACTACCTCATACATCGATTGGTATTGACCAACCAATTACGGCTACAATTACCATGGAGATAAAATTCAAAGAAACTGGTTATGTATAACTTTTATAAAATGTACTAATATGCCTACTATGAGCTAATTAGATGCTCTTTTGCGTATACATGTTAATACCACTACCTACCAGTTTCTATACTTAGTTGACTGTGCCAGCGCATTCAATTTCTTTTCTTTTTTTTACCATGGAGACACGCTTCATTGAATTGGGCCCCCCCTCCCCCTCTTTTTTCACTGTTTTATTTATGAACCAAATATGTTACTACATCTTACTACCATTGATTGATGTAATCTATATACCATTCAATTGTGAACTAGTACATTAGGTATGCTATGTCATTATTGTTTTTGTTATTTTTTATGCGACTGCCAATTGTTTTGCAATGCTCTCATGTAATGTCTTTGGTTCTACCAGACTGGATACCTGCCTTATTCAATTGATCCGTGTTATCTCCTGGGATGCATGCTTCAATCAAAAGTCCCACATTTGCTTCTCTGCTTTTCTAGCAGCAAGGCAGTGTCCAGCAATTGAAAGATTTGAGCCAACTACCACTCAAATCACCCCTAAATTTGGTATTACAATCCCTAAATTTAGGACCCCGCTACATAGATATGATGGGGCAACTTTCTATCACTCCCTGTTATATCTGACACCCTCACATAGACAGGAAGTGGGGCAATTCTTCCTCACTTCCTGTTATGTCTGACCCCCTCACATAGACAAGAATTGGGGCAATTTTCCTTCTCTTTCTGTTCTAACATCCTCATATAGATATGGTGGGGCAACTTTCCATCACTCCCTTTTACGTCTGAAACCCACACATAGACACGAAGTGGAGCAATTCTCCCTTACTTCCTGTTCTGTCTGAAACCCACACCCCCCCAAAACGTGTTGGCTATTTTTATGTTGCACCTTTCACCACCCAGTTAACAACTTTGAGGGATGCTTTGTGATGCCTACCCTCACATAGACAAGAACTGGGGCTATTCTCCCTCACTTCGTGTTCAACACCATCACAGACATGAAGGGGGGGGGCAACTTTCCATCACTCTCTGTTCTGTCTGACACTGTCACATAGACAGTAAGTGGGGCAATTGTCCTTCTCTTTCTGTTCTAATATCCTCATATAGACATGGTGGGGCAACTTTCCATCACACCCTGTTATGTCTGACACCCACACAGACAAGAAGCGGGGGAATTTCCACTCACTTCCTGTTCTGTCTGAAACCCCCCCCCCAAACAAAACGTGTTGGCTATTTTTATGTTGCACCTTTCAACACCCAGTTTGAGGGATGCTTTGTGATGCCTACCCTCACATAGACTATAACTGGGGCAATTCTCCCTCACTTCCTGTTCAATACCATCACAGACATAGAGGGGGGGGGGCAACTTTCCATTACTCTCTGTTCTGTCTGACAACCGTCACATAGACAGTAAGTGAGGCAATTTTCCCTCACTTCCTGTTCAGTCTGACAACCTCACAAAGACAAGAAGTGGGGCAATTGCCCTTCTCTTCCTCTTCTAACATCCTCATATAGACATGGTGGGGCAACTTTCCATCACACCCTGTTTGTGTGACACCCACACAGACAAGAATTGTTGAAAATTTCTCTAACTTCCTGTTCTGCCTGACTCCTTCACATAGACAGGAAATTACAATATTCTCCCTCACTTTCTGTTCTATCTGACAATCTCACATAGACAGGGAGTGGGGCAAATTTCCATCACTTCCTGTTCTGTCTAACACCCTCAGATAGACAGGAAGAGGGGCATTTCTTCTTTTAAAGATTTTTATTAGTTTTGTACAAGAACAAAAACAAGAAGTTCAGACTTTCCTCAATCGGAATGCAATCAAAATTAGTTAACATACAAACAGAGCCATTATGGAGTTTAACATATGACCTGTAACTGGCACTAGAAACCCTGAGACTCCGTCTCACTACTATTACATTGCAGCCGGATCAAGGGGGGAAGGACCTCTGGCACCCCCTATGGGATCACACTGTGCCTGGACCTAGAGGATTCCCCCGTCAATCCAAGAGGTAGCTAATTGCCAAGTGGACAGAGTCGGAGTACCAGCCCCGAGTCAGCAGGCTTAAAGGGCGAAGATAGCATGACATACTATCATTCCGAGTTTGCGCTTGAGTAAAGTTCAAGAAAAAATCGGAAAGTACTAAGGATGAGAAGAGAGAGGAAGATGAAGACGGAAAGGGAAAGTCACAGAGAGAGAAAGGAGAAGAGATAAGGAGCCAATCTACTGTGGAGAAGCAGAGGAACCTTTGCCAGCATCGTCTGGATGGGCCTGTAAGTGGGGCAATTCTTGCTCACTTCCTGTTTTATCTCACATACTCAAATAGACAGGAAGTGGGGAGATACTCCCCTACTTCCTGTTCTACCTGTGAAATAAACAAGGATCAAGTAGAACTTTTCTGAATGAGGACATAGGCAGGGGTTCCTACCTTTGCCCATACTGTACAAACCTAAAACAAAGTTTGTGCCTAGAGTAAAATTTTAGTAAAAATTGCTTACCACTGAGCCCCACAGACAGTGTTCCGCTGAGCGAAATTAGCCTTGAAAAGCATCCCGAACACTGCGGAATACACAATGATGTGGACTGGTGCCGATTGTCCCTCATAATTTGATGAAATGTCACTCAGTGGCACCCCCCGTACAATGGGAATCTTAATATCTGCCATCTCTCTATCCCTACTGCGAAGAGATATTAGCGGCACAGCTATACAATTAAAACTCGAAACAGTTGGCTGGCTTACTGAATGCAAACAGATTTTCAACTTTCCAAAGAAAAGGGAAATCCATCGCTCGGCGGAGTCCTGATGCAGCGGTTGATGTGATGGGGGCTATAGGCCATGGGGGGGGGAACTCTTAGAGGAGAAGAGGGGACATGGGTGTGAGACACACCTCTCCATCAGTGTATCAGGTTTTCAGCCCTGCTGCTTCAGGTTTTGATCTGCCTGGCACCTCTGGCAGTGATGTATTTTTCTCCGGGCGCCTTCCTTGGCCTGCTCCATCTGTTGGCTGATTAAAGATCTTCTCTCTTCATTTTCAAGGTTATCCGCTAGATGTAAAACATCTGCTGTTGTTCTGCAGCTACCCAGGCACGCTTTAATCAAGACAACCCAAGATTTCTGTCTCCCTCTCCTTCCCGATAGGAAGCATTAACCATCAATTAGTACGACTCTTTCTGTATTTTTCTTAGTCCCGGGGTTCATGTTGGACACATACGTCTTATACAAGAATTAGTCGGCTGGAGCACAGAAGCTTTTACAACTTATTTATTAACTTATTATACGCTGCCCATGGACCAGAGCAATTTTAAATTTTTTTGCTATGGGCTTATTTATTTGACAATAACTTTAGCTATAATTAAAATAACAAAGTGACACATACAGTATACCCCTTTTTTTTTAGATACACAAGGCTTTTGATTAAATTGTAAATGTATACAGTGAAACCTAGGATTGCGAGTAACGCGGTTAACCACTTGCCGACCGCCTAACGAACATATATGTCGGCAGAATGGCTTGGCTGGGCAAAGCAACGTACCTGTACGTTGCTTTGAAAATCCCACTGTGCGGGCGCGCACGCCCGTTGCGAGCTCGGTGACCGTGCCATCGGGAGCAGTGATCACTGTTTTGTCTCTTGTAGCCCACTCCCTCCACAGTTAGAATCACTCCCTAGGACACACTTAACCCCTTCCTCACCCCCTAGTAGTTAACCCCTTCCCTGCCAGTGTCATTTACACAGTAATCAGTGCATTTTTATAGCACTGATCGCTGTATAAATGACAATGGTCCCAAAATAGTGTCAAAAGTGTCTGATGTGTCCGCCATAATGTCGCAGTCATGATAAAAATCGCTGATGGCCACCATTACTAATAAAAAAAATATTACATTAAAACCTTGGATTGCAAGCATAATTCGTTCCGGAAACATGCTTGTAATCCAAAGCACTTGTATATCAAAGCAAATTTCCCTATAAGAAATAAAGGAAACTCAGATGATTCGTTCCACAACCATTTATTCATAGGTCCTTCAGTTTATAGTCCATATAAAAAGATTATAGCAATGTGACCAGGTTGTGTAACCATAAAACGTCCATCAACAAACGGAAGCCTCCACAGGGGGAGGATTAGAAGCAAAAACCAGCAGGAGCTACAGAGTATAAAAGAGAAGAAAGGCGCTGCTAAGTGTAGCAATATGGTTACATTTAATGACGGTACAACATTTAGCAAACTCACATGGTTGATGATTAAAAGAGGCACATCTAAGTATGGAGGCATCCGGGATAAAGCTGTCTACATAGACCATCCCCCGAACCGCCGGCTCTCACCGCTGTCAGTCTGCAATCGTGACCAAGAAGACTACCCTGCAGTAAAGCAATCTGAAAGCGAGGCTTGAAGAGCTTGTGGAAGGGATGACGTTGATGGTGGTGAGGAGAATGGTCTATGTAGACAGCTTTACCCCGGATGCCTTCATAATTAGATGGGCCTCTTTTAATCATCAACCATGTGAGTTTGCTAAATGTTAAACCTTCATTAAATGTAACCATATTGCTACACTTAGAGGCTCCTCTCTTCTCTTTTATACTCAGTTGTGACATTACACTACTCTATAGGGATGAGCTTCGAGTTCGAGTCAAACTCATGTTCGACTCGAACATTGCCTGGTCGCCCGTTCGCCGAACAGCGAACAATTTGGGGTGTTCGCGGCAAATTTGAAAAGTTTATGGGAGAAATCTAAAGTGCTAATTATAAATGCTTATATGCAAGTTATTGTCCTAAAAAGTGTTTGGGGACCCGGGTCCTGCCCCAGGGGACGTGTATCAATGCCAAAAAAAGTTTTAAAAACTGCCTTTTTTTGGGAGCAGTGATTTTAATAATGCTTAAAGTGAAAAAATAAAAGTGAAATATTCCTTTAAATTTCGTACCTGGGGGGTGTGTATGATATGCATGTAAAGTGGCGCATGTTTCCCGTGCTTAGAACTGTCCCTGCACAAAGTGTAATTTCTGAAGGAAAAAAAGTAATTTAAAACTCACTCGCGGCTACAATAAATTGTCGGCTCCCGGCAATATAGAGAAAAGTCATTGATAAAAAAAAAAAAAATGCGTGGGGGTCCCCCCAAATTCAATTACCAGGCCCTTCAGGTCTTGTATGGCTATTAAGGGGAACCCTGCTGCAAACTTAAAAAAAAAATGTGTGGGGTTCCCCTCAAATATCCATACCAGGCTCTTCAGATATGTCAGACCCCGCCTACGTCAATGGCTGAGCGGACCTGATGGGGAACTTCCTCCGCAGTGTAATAAATGAATAGACCCGTCCCTTCTCACGTTCCGCATCTGGTCCGCTTAGCCTTACACCTACGTCATTGGCTGAGCGGACCTGATGGGGAACTTTAGAAGGGGCGGGTCCATTCATTTAATACACTGCGGAGGAAGTTCCCCATCAGGTCCGCTCAGGCTCAGCCAATGACGTTTCATGTGGACAGCGCTGGACATCGGATCATCGCGGGACACTGGATTTCATCGCTGGAATGTTTTTTTAATTTTTTATTTTTAATAAAGGACTTTCCCAATGGTGTCTGTGTTTTTTTTTACAATTTGTTACACTTTCTTTGTGAAATGGTAGGGGTACAATGTACCCCATTACCAATTCACATAGGGGGGGGGATCTGGGGGTCCCCTTTGTTAAAGGGGTCTTCCAGATTCTGATAAGCCCCCCGCCCGCAGACCCCCAAGGGTTGTGGGGATGAGGCCCTTGTCCCCATGAACATGGGGACATCCTCCCCATGTTGAGGGCATGTGGCCTGGTACGGTTCAGGAGGGGGGGAGCTCTCTCGTCCCCCCCCTCTTTTCCTGCGGCCTGCCAGGTTGCGTGCTTGGCTAAAGGGTCTGGTATGGATTTTTGGGGGAACTCCGCGCCATTTTTTTTTAAATTTGGGGTGGTATGGATATTTGGGGGAACCCCACGCATTTTTTTTAAATTTGCGGCAGGGTTCCCCTTAATATCCATACCAGACCTGAAGGGCCTGGTAATTGAATTTGTTGGGACCCCCATACATTTTTTTTTTTCTTTACTAATGACTTTTCTATGTATTGCCGGGAGCCGACAATTCATTAGAGTCAGTTTTAAATGACTTTTTTTCCTTCAAAAATGACACTTTGTGCAGGGACAGTTCTAAGCACGGGAAACAAGCGCCACTTTACAGGCATACTATACACACCCCCTAGGTACAACATTTAAAGGAATATTTCACTTTTATTGTTTCACTTTAAGCATTATTAAAATCACTGCTCCTGAAAAAACGGTAGTTTTTAAAACTTTTTTTTGCATTGATACATGTCCCCTGGGGCAGGACCCGGGTCCCCAAACACTTTTTAGGACAATAACTTTCATATTAGCGTTTATAATTAGCACTTTTGATTTCGAACGTTCGAGTCCATTGTATTTAATAGGGTTCTAAAGTTTGCGCAAAGTTCGCAGGTTCTGGTGCGAACCGAACAGGGGGGTGTTCGGCTCATCCCTACTCTTATATCAAGACATTGCTTGTATATTAAGTCACAATTTATTAAATTTTTTTTGCTTGTCTTGCAAAACACTCTCAAACCAAGGTTTTACTGTATAATAAAAATGTCATAAAACTATCCCCTATTTTGTAGACGCTATAACTTTTGCGCAAACCAATCAATATACACTTATTGCGATTTTTTTTACCAAAAATACGTGGAAGAATTCATATCGGCCTAAACTGAGGAAAAAAAAAGTTTTTTTATATATTTTTTGAGTATATTCATTATAGTAAAAAATATAGCTTTTTTTTTTCAAAATTGTCGCTCTATTTTTCTTTATAGCGCAAAAAATAAAAACTGCAGAGGTGATCAAATACCACCAAAAGAAAACTCTATTTGTGGGAAAAAGTAGGATTTTTATAACAGCTTACCTGTAAAATCCTTTTCTTGGAGTACATCACGGGACACAGAGCGACTTAGTCATTACTAATGGGATTATATAGATTACCTTCAGGTGCTGGCACTGGCAACTTCCAAACCGGAAGTACCCTCCCCTATATAAGCCCCTCCCATCCGGGAGCACCTCAGTTTTGTAGCAAAGCAATAAGTGTCCCAAAAAGAGGGGTGGGAGCTCTGTGTCCCGTGATGTACTCCAAGAAAAGGATTTTACAGGTAAGCTGTTATAAAAATCCTACTTTCTTGTTCATACATCACGGGACACAGAGCGACTTAGTCATTACTAATGGGACGTCCCAAAGCAATGCCAAATGAGGGGAGGGATACACTATACATAAGCTGGGCGCCATCAGGCATGAGGATCTTTTGTGGTCTGCAACACACTGCGCCCAAAGGCGACATCCTCCTGACTTCTAACGTCCACCTGGTAGAACCTAGTAAACATGTGTACTGAAGACCATGTTGCGGCCTTACAGACTTGAGCCAGGGAGGCCTGGTGATGCACTGCCCATGAAGTTCCAACTGCTCTTGTGGAGTGCGCCCTAACTTTGAACGGAGGCGGTCTCCTTCTCAAGCCATAGGCTTGTATTATGACCTGTCGAATCCACTTGGCTAAAGTAGATTTTGACGCTGCCTGACCCTTTCTGGGGCCTTCCGGCAGAATAAACAAAGTATCCGTTCTACGAATCTGAGCAGTGGCTTTTAGACAAGCTTTAACTGCTCTTACTACATCCAAAGAATGCAATAACTTCTCCTCCACCGAACTAGTTTGGGGAAAAAGGAAGGAAGAACCACATCTTGGTTCAAATGAAACCTCGATACCACCTTAGGAAGAAAGGCTGGATGAGGACGTAATACTACTCTGTCCTTATGGACAACCAGATATGGCTCCTTACAGGACAAGGCGGCTAATTCCGATACTCTTTTAGCCGAACAAATGGCTACTAAGAAAATCAATTTCCTGGTGAGAAGAACCAAGGAAATGTGCTGCAATGGTTCAAATGGTTGTTTCTGTAGAAGCGACAGAACCAGGTTTAAGTCCCATGGACATATGGGAATACTAACCGGAGGGCTAATACGCATCACTCCTTGTATGAAAACTTTGACTAGTGAATGCGAAGCCAAGGGCCTTTGAAAAAATATTGACAAGGCCGAAATCTGACCCTTGATAGTACTCAAGGCAAGCTTCCTATCCACAGCCCACTGTAGGAAGTCCAGAATCCTACCTATTACGTACTTACGTGGATGCCATTTCTTAGCTTCACACCAGGCGATGTACGCCTTCCAGATCCTATAATAGATCTGCCTGGATACCAGCTTCCTGGCATTGATCATGGTAGATACCACAGGATTAGAGAGACCTCTCTTTTTTAGAATGTGGGCTTCAATAGCCAGGCCGTCAAACCTAGGGCTGGTAAGGAAGGGTGGTATATCGGTCCTTGCGAAAGCAGGTCCGGACGATGTGGGAAGGTCCAAGGACTCCCCACAGACATTTTTACAATCTCCGCGTACCATGCCCTTCGGGGCCACGCTGGAGCCACCAGAATCACCGGTTTCTTTTCTACCCGGATTCTGCAGATTAATCGCGGTAACAATTGTGGCGGTGGGAATGCATATATCAGCTTGAACTGATCCCAAGGGAACACTAGGGCATCCGAGCCGCAAGCTAGGGGATCCCTTGTGCGAGACACAAATCTGTCCACCTTTGCGTTGAATCTGGATGCTAGCAGATCTACATCCGGTGTTCCCCACCGCTGGCATATTGCCTGAAAAACCTCGGGGTGAAGAGACCATTCCCCCGGGCATAATTGCTGGCGACTTAAAAAGTCCGCTCTCCAATTTTCCACTCCTGGGATGGAAACCGCGGATATGGCTGGGACATATCTTTCTGCCCATTCCAGGATGCAATTCGCTTCCCTCTGGGCTGCACGACTCCTGGTGCCACCCTGGTGATTGATATATGCCACTGCTGTGGCATTGTCTGATTGAATTCTGACAGGGGACCCTTGGAGTTTGGATGTCCATGCTACTAGGGCATACCGGGCTGCTCGTATCTCTAAGAGATTGATGGGCAGGGCCTTCTCTGCTTCTGACCACTTGCCCTGGAGAGACCATTGCTCCAGTACTGCCCCCCAGCCTATGAGGCTGGCATCTGTAGTGACCACCTTCCAAGAAACCGGACTGAAGGGTTTCCCTTTTTCCAGATTCTGGGGCACCAACCACCAATGGAGGCTCTTGCGAACGGAAGGGGACAGGGACATTGGTAAGTCTAAAGCCTGAACTTTTTTGTTCCAGGCTGACAGTATGGCCCTCTGCAAGTTCCTTGAATGGAATTGACCGTAGGGTACTGCTTCGAATGAAGCCACCATTTTTCCCAGCAGCCTCATGCACAGGCGTATGGATGGTTTTCTTTTTGTACCCACTAAGTGGGTCAAATCTTTCAAAGACGACACCTTCTCTGGAGGTAAGAAAATCTTTCTCTGATTTGAATCCAGCCTTAGCCCCAAGTATTCCAGACTTTTGACTGGTCTTAGAGCTGACTTGTCTCGGTTGATAATCCAACCGTGATATTCCAGATACTTGATTGTCTCGTGAATAGCTACTTCCAGTTTTTCCACTGAGTGGTCTATTAGTAGCAGGTCGTCTAAATATGCCATTATCGTTACACCCTGTGTTCTTAGATTGGCCAATAGTGGGGCCAGAATTTTTGTGAACACTCGTGGTGCTGTGGCCAGACCGAAAGGTAAGGCTCTGAACTGAAAATGGCGCCCTTCTACTCAAAGCGTAGAAATTTCTGGTGGGCCGGAAAGATGGGAATATGCAGATAAGCATCCTTTATGTCGATCGAGGCTAACCATTCCTGCCCTTGTAGGGCGATGGCCACCGATCGGATCGACTCCATCCGAAAAGTCCTGATATGTAGGAACTTGTTTAGCCCTTTTAGATTTAATATGGGCCTCACGTCCCCATTTGGTTTGGGGACTGTGAAAAGGTTTGAGTAAAACCCGAACCCGCTTTCTTCCAAGGGAACCTTCATGATTACACCTTGGAGCAATAGTTGTTCTAGTGCCAGAAGGAGGGATCCTCTCTTCTGGGGGTCGCTTGGCACGTTTGACCTCATAAAATGGGCAGGAGGAGTGTCTTTTAACTCCAGCTTGTATCCCAGACTTACTGCGGAGATCACCCATCTGTCTCTGATGGTGTCCCGCCAGGTCTCTGTGAACAACTGAAGTCTTCCCCCCACCCGATTGAGTGGGGGCAACCCTTCATGACTTGGGGGGAGGTTTTGTACCTCTCTTGACCCAGGGTTTCTTGTTACCCTGTGATTGTCCCTGATTTCTGCCCCCTGGATTTGACCGCGGAGGCCGTCGGAACTGTTTCACAGCCGATGTGCCAGGGACTGGAGAAGTAGGCCTCTTAAAAGAAGGACTTCTACCCTTGTTCTTAACCGGCAAGAGTGTACTTTTACCGGCAGAAATTTTCTGGATATACTTGTCCAGATCTTCTCCAAATAAGCGTTCTCCTTGAAATGGGAAGCTAATCAGCAATTTCTTACAGGGAGCTTCAGCAGACCAGTTTTTGAGCCATAGAAGCCTACGCATATGTACTACAGACAGCGTAAAGCGGGAGGCCTGTTGGATTGTATCCTTTATGGCGTCCCCGCAAAACACAAGGCTCTAGGTAGGTCAGCTAGGGCAAGAGCCTGCTGATCTGGTAAGTCCCTTAAGACTTGTTTCAACTGATCTTTCACTGCTTGGCAGTCTCCAATCGCTGCTACTGCAGGTTGTGTCACCATGCTTGCTGTAGAGAAAGCAGATTTTAGTAAAGACTCCAATTTTTTATCTATTGGGTCTTTGAACATTGGAACATTATCTACTGGACATGTCAGTGACTTATTCACACAAGAGATGGCTGCGTCCACTGTAGGGACCCTCCATTTTTTTATGAACTTATCCTCCATGGGATAGATCACTGGAAATCTCTTGGGGGGAGTAAATATTTTATCAGGATGCTCCCAATCCTGGTAAATAAGCCCTTCCAATAAAGGGTGGATTGGGAAGGAACAGACAGTCTGGGGAGCTTTCAGCGACCCCAGCGAGGAAACCGTAGTGGTTGATGGTTCCGCCAGAGGCATTTTAAATGCTGATCGGACCATGTTAGTCAGAGACTGAACCCATAATCTTTCAGCCTGAGATGCTGAGAAAGGTTCTTCCACTGTTGATTCCTCTATAACCGAATCAACCTCATCCTGATCCCCTTCAGGTAGGTCGATCTCTGTGTGGGACTGTTCCTCCACTAACAGGCACTCTGAAGGAGGAGACGGAGATCTGTTATATATACAGGAGCAGGTGGACTGGGGACAGCCGCAGCACCAGTTACTCCTGCAGGGTTCCTACGGCTACTGACCTCTGAACTTTCAGGGGAGATTGGTGCAGTACAAGCATGCCCAAAATCCTCAGAGCCCGATGGAGACCCTTTTGGCTTCCTGGAAGACTTATTTCCGGAGCGTCTGGACGACATATCCTTTAAGCACAAAGCTGAGGTATTCCCGTCGTCGTACACCAATTTTGCTGGTAATAGTCTAACACAGTTGCTGCTATATACCAGCTGGTGTCCACTAAAGTGTCTTTCTATGGGGATGCCTGCCTCTACCGCCTCTGTGTGCCACCGTTTGTTGCTAGCTCTGCTTGCATCCAGCTGACACTTGTACTGTGTCTTTTATCCATGCTGGGATGCCTGCACATGCGCAGAAGCGCCGCGGCGCGCATCGAGCGTCATCCACCCGCCCCGCCCCTTTCCTTTCATAGGAGGCGCGTGCACGCGCCCGTGCGCGCGCCCGTGCGCCTTCGGTGCCTTTTTTGAAAACAAGCAGGGACTAGGAGCCAGGGCCCTTTTTGCCGGAGGGCCTGTGCGGTGGATGAGCGCAGCAACAGGGCAGAGAAACTTACCAACTGCCTGGATCTTTTGACTTGAAAAAGCCAAAGATCCACATGACAAGAAAAATGGACCACAGCGGCCTCTAGTGGTTTAACACAGGTACCGCGGTCTCCTTTTTTTTTTTTTTTTTTCTTGACTACTATTAAAATTTTACATTTTCCAGTAGTTACAGGCATACACAGATATCAGCGGGAATACCGTTAGGTAACAGACAGAAAGACAAATTAGGCTTGGGGGTCCCCCAATAGAACCAAGTTCCTGGGGGCCCCCACTTACCTGTTCCCCGCCGCAGGACTTTGTTTGGTCCACAGAAGCCCAAACTTCACCTATCACAGCAGGCATTGTATTTAAACCTTCAGGGACCGGGTTCCCAAGGATTCCACTCCCCTGGACCTGTATAGCACCCTGCACAGACAACATCTTGGTCGTGGGTATGACCAGAGCTCTGGATCCCAGGGTCCAGCCCTCCTAAGGGAGGCATTACAGGCAAAACCTTGCTCTTCTGTTGCAAGGCCCGGGTACCGAGCGTTTAGCTATGAAGCTTTTTTGGTCGGATCCGGAACATCTTACTAAGGCCCGTAAAAGAACCTGTACGCAAGCCCAGGAAAACACATGTTACTCTTTGGCCAACACCTTAGACACTGGCAAAAAACTGAGGTGCTCCCAGATGGGAGGGGCTTATATAGGGGAGGGTACTTCCGGTTTGGAAGTTGCCAGTGCCAGCGCCTGAAGGTAATCTATATAATCCCATTAGTAATGACTAAGTCGCTCTGTGTCCCGTGATGTATGAACAAGAAAAAGGACGTAAATTTTGTTTGGGTACCACGTCCCACGCGCAATTGTCATTTAAAGGGACGCAGTGCCAAATCGCAAAAAGTACTACATGCCATAGAAGTCAATGCGGAACAATTTTTTTTGTTTTTATTGACTTCTATGGGGAAACTCGGTTCTCCTGGAACGGATTATGCTCGTAATCCAAGGTTCCACTGTGTATATATATGTATATATATATATATATATATATATATATATATATATATATATGTAAATATATATATATATATATATATTTATACACAGTACCTTGAAAAAGTATTCATACCCTTTGAAATTTTCCACATTTTGTCATGTTACAACCAAAAACTTAAATGTACCTTATTGGGAATTTTTGTGATAGACCAACACAAAGTGGCACAAAATTGTGAAGTGGAAGGAAAATTATAAATGGTTTTCAATTTTATTTTACAAATAAATATGTGAAAAGCGTGGCGTGCATTTGTATTCAGCCCCCTTTACACTGATAACCCTAATGCCGCGTACACACGAATGGAAATTCCAACAACAAAAGTCAGATGTGAGCTTTTGGTCGGAAATTCCAACCGTGTGTAGGCTCCATCGGACTTTTGCTGTCGTAATTTGTGCCAACAAAAGATTGAGAGCAGGTCCTCAAATTTTCAGACAGAAAAAAATCTGATCGACAATTCCGTTCGTCTGTAGCAATTCCGACGCGCAAAAAAAAACACGCATGCTCAGAATCAAGCAGAAGAGCCGAACTGTCT
The DNA here is from genome assembly GCA_029206835.1 of Rana muscosa. Lineage (NCBI taxonomy): Eukaryota > Metazoa > Chordata > Amphibia > Anura > Ranidae > Rana > Rana muscosa. The sequence continues at coordinate 366,092,983 of CM055125.1, forward strand.
TTTGAACTTCATTGCTCTCGGGTCGTCGTACGTGTTGTACGTCACCGTGTTCTTGACGGTCGGAATTTCTGACAACATTTGTGTGACCGTGTGTACATAACACAAGTTTGAGCCAACATTCCGTCTGAAAAAAAACAAGTTTTCTTGTTGGAATTTCCGTTCGTGTGTATGTGGCATTAGGCTACTTTCACACTAGGGCGATTAGGGCGTCGGTGGTAAAACGTTGTTTTAGCGTCGCTTTTCGGCCTCTAGCGGGGCGCTTTTAACCTCCGCTAGCGGCCAAAGAAGGTGTTAATACTGCCTGTGTAGCGCCGCTGCCAAAGAGCTTTGCGGGCACTTCGGCAGCGCTGCCCATTCATTTTAATGGGCAGGGCGGTTTAGGAGTACCAAAGATGCTGCTAAAGTCCTGCAAGCGCACCACTCCAGTGAGAAAGCACTCAGGCTTTCACACTGAAGTGACAGGAGAGGCGTTTTACATGCGCTTTGAATGCACTATTTTTGGTGCTAAAACGCCTGTAAATCACCTCAGAGTGAAAGTGGCCTTACTAAACTTTTGTGGAACCAATTGCCTTCAGAAGTCACCTAATTAGTAAATAGAGTCCACCTGTGTGTTATTTATTCTCAGTATAAATACAGCTGTTCTGTGAGACCCTTAGAGGTTTGTTAGAGAACCTTAGTGAACAAACAGCATCATGATGGCCAAGGAACACACCAGACAGGTCAGGGATAGAGTTGTGGAGAAGTGCAAAGCAGAGTTAGGTTATAAAAAAATATCCTAAGCTTTGAACATCTCATGGAGCTGGTGGATGTTAGAGACCTTGCGCTCCTCCATCTTCTGTTTGAGGATGCCCCACAGATGCTCAATAGGGTTTAGGTCTGGAGACATGCTTGGCCAGTCTATCACCTTTACCCTCAGATTCTTTAGCAAGGCAGTGGTGGTCTTGGAGGTGTGTTTGGGGTCATTATCATGTTGGAATACTGCCCTGCGGCCCAGTCTCTGAAGGGAGGAGCTCATGCTCTGCTTCAGTATGTCACAGTACATGTTGGCATTCATTGTTCCCTCAATGAACTGTAGCTCCCCAGTGCCGGCAGCACTCATGCTCTAATTGGCTTAAAAAAAGGGTGGGCTCGAGGCCACTCACTTGTGTGACAATAACAAATTAGAATTCACTAATGTCTTCCTGCTTCTCCTCCCGGCAAATCCCAGCTCTGGAAGCGGGTCCTGACCTGATTGGCTTAGAGAAGAAGCGATCCTATTGGCCGCGGAAGAGGAGGTGCAGTCATGAAGCCTGGGGAAGGAGGAGGCACAGAGGCCCACCGAGGAAGCCCGCGACCTAGATTGGGTAAGTGCGGGGACTGTTCGATCGAACGACTAGGGGGGGGGGGCGATGCAGGAGACTTGACCGGGGGGCTGGTTGGCGGTGGACGAATTGCTGCCCCCACCCAAAAATATACAACCAACCACTACTGCCTGCATCCTTAACATGTGATTTCCCTTTAGGAGTATCTCATCAATATATACATTTTTGTCGCAGGGAATGCCCAAAATCTGACCTGTATCTTATGCCCCGTACACACGAGCGGAAATTCCGTCGGAAAAACCTTGGATGGTTTTTCCGACGGAATTCCGCTCAAGCTTGGCTTGCATACACACGGTCACACAAAAGTTCTCTGAACTTTCGACCGTCAAGAACGTGGTGACGTACAACACTACGACGAGCCGAGAAAATTAAGTTCAATGCTTCCGAGCACGCGTTGAATTGTTTCCAAGCGTGCGTCGGAATTTTGCACGTTAAAATTGCTACAGACATTCGAAATTTCCTAAAATTGAGAACCTGCTCTCAATCTTTTGCTGGCGGAAATTCTGACAGCAAAAGTCTGATGGAGCATACACACGGTCAGAATTTCCGACCAAAACCTCTCATCGGACTTTTGCTGGCGGAAATTCCGACCGTGTGTACGCGGCATTAGTGCAGACATCTGAGAAAATCAATAAAGCCCTGTACACACGATCGGATTTCCTCAGGATTCTAATCCGATAGATTTTTCCATCGGAAATCCGATGAAGCTGACTTCCATCAGTTTTGCCTACACACCATCAGTCAAAAATCCGACCGTCCCAAACGCCGTGATGTAAAACACTCCGACAAGCCGAGAAAAATTAAGTTCAATGCTTCTGACTTGATTTTGAGCATGTGTGGGTTTTTTGTCTGATGGAGTTCCACACAGACGATCGGAATTTGCTATCGTTTTTTTTTTCCCATCGGATAAATTTAAAACATGTTCTATTTTTTCTCACCGATGGAAAAAAGACCGATGGGGCCCACACACGATCGGTTTATCCGATGAGAAAAGTCCATCGGACTGTTTTCATCGGTAAAACCGATCGTGTGTACACGGCATACGCCAATCCCACATGTAGGAAATTATATTTCTGGGGGGCGTTCTGTACACCCTCTGTGTTGCCATATTGCATTCTACATAAAATTACAGCACAGCGGACTGAAAAGGAAAGGTCATTTTAATAACATTCAATTACAATATGACTTATGTAGCAATTTTATATGCTATATCATTTTTTTATTTGTTTTTTTTTTTCCAATCTAATTGGAGTCATTTAAGTGAATTCTCTGATTTGTACACAGCTGCAATGTTTGTTGGATTAACTTTTCACTAACAACTCTTCACATTTTGCCGGGAATCGATCTGTAAAGGCGGACTTTCTGGATTAAGCACGTCTGCGATGTTTCTTGGATAGTTCAGTGAGCTATTTTATTTGTTTTTTTAAGTTGCTTATAAAAAAAATGTGTAACTTGCTGCAGGATTTAAAAGGTCAATTTGGAAAAAGTCATGAAGAGTGTACCTAGAGAAAAACACGTCTGTGTTCCATAATAGAGAAGAGTCTGAACTCCCTGAACCTTTATTTTACACCGAAAAAAAGATATTTAAAGCCCATCTCTGGGGAAAGGAACAATGCTCCCTTGCCAATGCTCTGAATGGGTTAGATGCTTGTTCTAGGGGACTGGAAAGAGCAGTTTTACTTATCCCATCCTCCACTTCCCTGGAAGCCGGCACGCTCGTCTACTCCTCTATGCTCCAGTGGTGGACTGTCCCTTGAAGTTCTCATGTAAAATGCAGGATTATGCGCTTGTTCTTGATGACTTTAGAGGGTCTGTGACCACCAAAGCATATGGGAGAAGAAACTGGCTGGAGAGAGCCTGTTGGGGTGGAGGATTGGGTAACTAAAGGTGATTATCCCCATCCTCTAGACCAGGGGTCTCCAAACTTTCTAAACAAGGGGCCAGTTTACTGTTCTTTCGACGTTAGGGGGGCCAGACTGTGGCCATTGGCAGTAGAAAATGTCAGCAAGAAAAAACAATGTCTCATCTTTGGAGCCAGTGGGAGGAATTGTGCCCCATCGTTGGTGTCACTGGGAGAATTCATGCCCCATCATTGGTGTCATTGGGAACAACTGTTGGTGTCACTGGCCCATTGAGGCATTGGGAGGAATTGTGCTCCATCGTTGGCGTCATTGGGAGGAATTGTGCAAAAAGAGAGTGTTCCTCTAAGTGGGACTTTGGAAGATTATCCTCCTCTAGGAGTCAAGGCGTAATGATATAGATTAAAGATATTCATTGGGATAACAATAGATAAAAACAATCTAAAGTACAAAAAAAGGTACAGGGCACATAGGAAACGATAAATACAAGCATGCAATTCATGAAGGTACAACCAATACTCTGTTGTGTGAATCAACCAGAACAGAGAAGCCCCAACGCGTTTCGAGTTTAACCAATAGATATTTCTCTTCTTCGGGGGTATGTGATTGAACTCAAGATGGAAATTATGTCTATAATTGAAAAAACAATTGTAAGTGTAGCGGGGTATTCCCCTTTAATACAGAGAGACTACATTTCCCAGTACATCCTGCAGCACCCAGGGTGCATTGCCACGGAGCAGGGGCTGCTGGGGCAGACTTTATAAAGGGGAGGCGGAGTTGATTCTTCCTCTTTGGACACCCCCTCTCCTAGCAGGAGGATCTCTGTGCTGAACTGCTGTGTGCACAAGGCCTGAAGCCTGGGCCTTGTGCTCTGTTCCAAAGAGCCCTCCGCCAGCCTAGCTGAACCTGAGAGACATCTTCTCCTCCTTGCTGCAGTACACCAGAAGGACTGAAGGCCTGGATGTCGATAGATTCCTGTTCCTAGATGAATAGGCGGAGGAAACAGACTTGGACTGTCGGGGTGGTGAGAGAGCACTTGCTCATAGACAGATACTTTATCTTCACTATTCATTTGGATTATAAGTTTGTTCATTAAGTGCACAACCAAAAGATTGCATGCGAAGATTTGTGTTCCCTGAACTTCCTTTTAGATCAGTCAGGCCTGACTGTTAGGTAGATACTATTGAGAGTTAGTCTGCCCATGAGGGGAAGTGATTGAAAAGAGGCAGCGCTAGAGCCGCATCGCATTACTTGAGCTATCTGATTGTTTGTTCATTTAAATACTGTTTATTTCTAAGATTTATACTTTGTTATACTGTTATTTTATTACTTGCCCATTAGCCTTAGTAAAACATCTGGGTCAAGTACATTTGGTGTCAGCTTCAGTTACTTTAATAGTAGTTTTAAAAGTATATTGCTGTACATGCTTGCTATAAGACTGCGTCACCAAGCGTTGCGGTCACGCGGTCTTATCCCACTACTACTATCTGTGCCACGGGAGGTTAGAGCCGATTGCCAGGGGTTGACAGCGGTGCACTACAGGGCCCAAATCAATACCAGCAGACCTCTTAACTGAGGGTACCGCTATACGTGGGGGCTCGTCCGGGATTCCCGTACATTACACGCTGCAATCAAGCCGGTCAGAAGTACCAGCATGGACCCGCTAGCAATGGAACAGTGGTGCGCAGCGATTGGCGCCGATCCAACTGCGGCGGTAGTTATTGAACTCCCGGGGGGATCTGGCAAGAAGAAGCGATAAAGCAGCTAATAATGTCACTATTACCAAGCCAGAAAGCATGGGTGATGGATATAAGGTCAAATGCCTCATTTACATACGCACTGGTAGAATGGAAAAACGAAATCCCAGAACATTTTAAAAGTCCAAGTATACAAGCCATAGATAATCAGACCTATCACTTGATACATACGCTGCCAGTGAAGGGAGAATGGTTCCAGACATCAAAGCCATCAACCCCGCGATTATCTCCACCACTATCCCCTAAAGCAGAAAAGTCTAAGGAGATATTAAGCCCGGGATCACAACTGACCACCCTTAGCTCAGAATTATGCGCTGTCCTGGGGGAGATTGTGGCCAAGTGTAAAAAGTACCGTACAGACTACCCAATGTCAGGATACAGGAAACTCAGGATTTTTTCTGGAAAGAAACCTGTACCTTCAGTGGAAGAGGGATTTGAAGAGTGGCTAGACGGTGCCACTCAGGCCCTAGAAGAATGGGAGGTCCCAGAACAACAAAAAATACAAAGGATTGCGGAAAGTTTAAAGGAGCCTGCTCTGGAGGCCATACGTAACCTTAAGCTAAGCAAGAAAGACTTCAATGCACAGGATTATCTGGACATTCTGCAGATTGTGTTCGTGGGACGGAAAAGGTCACTGAACTTACTTACCAGCTGGAGCACTGCTACCAAAAGGAGGGAGAGAAGCTGTCAGAATTCATAAGACGTCTGGATAAGATCCTGCATCAGATCCTACTGAGGAATGGGATTGATCCAAGGAAAGTGGATGAGGCCCGTGCCCAGCAGATGTTGAGGGGAGCTCAACCCTTGGACCCCATTGCATTAATGCTACGCACCCGGCAGGACGGGAGCAGCCTGGAATACCCTGACTTGATCCAGATAATCAGGGAGGAGGAGGCTATGTTGGAAGACAAAAGGAGGAGTCAACATACCGAACCAACTACCCTCCCTGCGGTGGGAGTCAGATCAGCTATGGCTACTGAACGGGACTCAGAAGTGGAGATACTGAAGTCCCAAATGACCCAGGTGCTGGATCTTTTGACCTCACTCCTGTCTAAAAACTCAGGAATGAAGGAACCTGAGGAAATTAAGAATGAACCACACCAGAGCAGTTCAACACTAACCTCCCCACAGAAGAGAAGAGAGATTGTCTGTTTCAACTGTGGAGGTGTAGGCCACTACCAGCGAGCATGTCCAAGTCCACGAATGGAGACAGAAGGCTGGCGGAGGCCTCAGAGAAGTGACCCAAGAATGGAGAGAAGATCCGGGTCTTCAAAATAACTTTCCCTGAATCTGCGAGGGAGCGGTGGAGGACACCTGCAGTTTATGCCGTCTCAGTGAACAACGCTTATCAGCCTTCCAAACAACGCCAGAAACGGCATTCCCAGTGCCGGAAGCTGAAGAGAGCACAAGTCCAAGTATGCCAGTCTGCTGTTACTGGTGTTTCCAAAAGGACTGCTACCCAATTGGTAGGTCCTCTGCCTGTAGTGCCTTTTCTGATCGAAGGGATCTACACCAGAGCCATCCTTGATACAGGTGCTCAGGTTACCCTGATGACCAGAGACTTTTACAAGAAGTACCTGTCATACCTGCCCCTGGAAGAGATGGGAGACACCAAGATTCAGGGTATCCAAGCAGAAGTGTACTCTTGTGATGGATGTCTGCGGATCAAGTTGTCGTGTGATCCATTGATGGCTGGGGAGCCCCAGAACTTTGAGACACTGGCCATTGTCTGTCCCTGGCTGCCAGGGCCCTCAAGAAGCTCTCTCATCTTTGGGACCAATATCAATCTGGTGAAACGGCTTTTAGCCCCTGCTGTCCCCAGATGTGATCCCTTACCCTCACTGCCAGAAGAAGGATCCATAGCAGTAGTGGAAGAAACCAATCTGCAGGAGGCAGAAGTACTTTTTTTTTTTTACCCCCCCCATCCCTTTTTTTTTTCCTGGAGGGGTGGAGATTCACCCAACATTCGGAAGACATCAGAAGAGGACTTAGAGGGATGATTGAAGGGAGGGGGAGGAGGGAGGTGGAGGGAGGGGGGAGGGAAGGGAGGGATCTTTCTCTCTGTATAGATAATAGTATGGAATAGTATGGAATGATATCTCAGTTTGTCTATGAAACAAGAAAGATGTAACAGGGGAGGGGTAGATGGGAGGGTTTGAATTCTTCTTTTTACTCACCCCCTGTGAGCCCTTAGTGTCACACATTTTAATATATAAGTATAGAGTAAGGGGATAGATTGAAGAGAATACATGGGAGACCAAGGGGAATAGGAAAGGGAAGGAGTCGAGAAAGGGGAAGAAACAGGAAAGAGGGGGGCTCAAGCTCTGACTAGTACCTTCCTACGACATAAAGAGAAGAGAAAAAGGGAGGGAGAGGGGGAAGGGGAAGGAAAGGAAAGGAGAGGAGAGAGGGGAAAGGAGAAGAGGGAAGAAAAAAAAAGGAAAAAAGGGAAAGGAAAAGAAAAAGCCAGATTAAGGATGGGCCGCAGGTTCCATACCACGAGAGGCTACGGCTACTTAATTTCACAAAAGGGAATTAAGGGGGCACACTAATAGGGACACATTAATAGAGAGATAGAAGTACATGAGGCACTAAGGGGAGATAATGCGATTTTAATTTCTCCCTTTTTTTTTTGCCTCTCAGATAGGAGCACACAAGAGGGTAGGAAATAGGCAGAGAGACACAAGGGGGACACAAGGGGACACAAGGGGAGCAAGAGAGGGGTGGGGGAGAGGGGGGTAGGGTTAGGTATTGTAATGAAATGTATAATATATTCACAGGGACACAATATTATCTTTGAAGGGTGTATACACAGGTATGGAATAGGCGGAAAATTCGTAGATAAAAGGGAGGAGTAAGGAGTAGGAATAAAAGGGAACAGGAGTAAGAAAGATTCATTACTAGACCAGACGGAGGAGAACGAGTGGGGGACTGTGGGGGGGGGGATAGGGAGGGACTCAGGGGAAGTGGAAAGTCTGAAAAATGTTGGAATGGAAAAGTCAATTTATAAGTGCTTGAAAATTGCTGTGATGATGTTGAAAACTTGTAGTAGAGGGGCGGGATAAGAGGAGTTTGGGATACGGGAATGTCGGGGTGGGAGGGAAAGGGAGGGGAACACTCCGTCCATCTTAAACCAAGCCCCCAAATAGGTAAGCACCCACCGGGGTCGTAAGATAAAGGACCAGAAGTGGGTGCCTCTCTTAGGGGTATAAGGGTAATGGAAGGGAGGGATTAGAGTTATTTAGAGGGAAAGGGATTTTGGGCAGGGGATTTATTTAAATTTTCTTTTTCTTTTTTTATCTCTCTGTTGCATTCTTCCCCTCTGTCTCTCTTCCAAGATGGAGGGGGTAAGGGTAACATCTATTAATGCCAAAGGGCTGAATACCCCAGAAAATAAGAGGATGCTGTTAAATGAACTTAAACAAACTCGAACAGACGTAGCATTTATACAGGAGACACATCTTAAGCCAAATAAATTTCCCTACTTACAAAATAGATTCTTTCCATGTGCTTATCACGCATATAATCAAACATCTAAATCTAGAGGGTTCTCCATTGTATTTTCTAATAGGCTGCCTTGGACCCTGATAGATAAAAAGATAGATGAAGAGGGACGGTATCTATTTCTTAAGGGAAATATTGGGGAGGTGAAAGTTACTCTGGCAACCCTGTACACACCAAATACACATCAAGACACTTTCTTAAAGAAAACATTGTTGCGACTAGCTACATTTGCAGAGGGGAAAATGATTCTGGGAGGGGATTTCAATATACCCTTAGACCCTAGAGTAGACACATCAGCAGGGTCCTCTTCGGTACCAGGAGGGATCAGGAGGGGTATCCTGCGGAAACTGCAGGAAATGCAGCTGATAGATGCCTGGAGGGCGATGCATGTGGGGGAGAGGAACTATACGTTCTTCTCCAATCCGCACCAAGTATATTCGCAAATTGATTTTTTTTTGTTACCACATTATTTATTAACGGCAGTACTTGAGGTCACTATAGGCAGTATAACATGGTCAGATCATGCCCCGGTGATGATTTGTATTTCCCTATCTGGCAAGGCTCCCTCCCCAGAGTGGCGTTGGCGTCTGAACGAGGGTTTGTTGCAGATCCCCGAAATTAGGGAGGATGTAGCAAATAAAATGGAAGCTTATTTTCAGACTAACGACACCCCGAGGAGCGACCTGGGCATGATATGGGAAGCACATAAGGCAGTGATGAGAGGGGTCCTGATAAAGCATGGATCCCGATTAAAGAAAACACGAGAAGCACAGATGACAAAATTGATGAAGGAAATCCAGGTACTAGAACTACAGCATAAGAAAGTACAAGCACAGGTGGTAGGGTAGAAGCTGATTGATCTGAGGAGACAGTTAACGGATCTGCTTAAGTACAAAGCGAAAGCGGCAATACAAAGGGGAAAGAAAATAACGTACGAATTAGGAGACAAATGTAGCAAAATACTTGCAGGGAAGTTGAAAGAGAAAAGGAAGTCATTATATGTGCCCCAAATAAAGGGAGAAAAGGGACAACTAATCTCACTCCCCAAAGATATTGCTCAAAGATTCAGGGAATATTACTCCTCACTCTATAACTTGACTCCCATATCTACACCTCAAGTAGGGATAGAAAATTATCTTAACTCTGCATGCTTGACTAAGATGACTATAGAGGAACGTAACAGTCTGGAAAAACCCATATCAGTAGAGGAACTTTGGGAAGTGTTGAAAGGAGTTAAGCACGGGAAGGCCCCAGGCCCAGACGTATTTACGATTCAATACTACAAGAATTTTTTCCCTATATTGGGGGTACATATGACCAAGATGTTCAATGAGATCGGCCGGACCTCCACACTACCGCCGGACGCATTGAGGGCATACAGTATATATCGGTAATTCCGAAGGAAGGGAAAGACTCGGCGGAGTTTGGGAGTTACCGCCCGATCTCATTGTTGAATATAGACCTAAAGCTCTTTACAAAATTGTTGCCCACACGCCTTCAACCGCTAATAAATCAATTAGTACAACTGGACCGGGTTGGGTTTATCCCAGCCCGGGAAGCCAGGGATAATACGATCAAGGTACTCAACCTGGTTCACTGGGAAAATGCTACAAAAACGCCTAGCATCTTCTTGAGCACCGACGCGGAGAAAGCGTTTGACAGAGTGAATTGGCGATTTATGTTCGAGATTTTGAGACAATTGGGAATAGGAGAGCAAATGATAAAATGGATAGCGGGAGTATATACATCCCCGGAGGCATCAGTTAAAGTTAATGGGATATACTCTGAATCATTTAAAATTTCAAATGGGACGCGGCAGGGATGCTGTCATGGATATGCAGTAGTGTTTGTCTGTCAGCTTACCTTCCTTCCCATGTGTTCATCTTAGAGGCCTGAGCCCTTTCACCTGGCTTCCTTTATAATCTCCTCACAGCCAGACTCCACCCCAGGCCCTATCACAAAACACTATATTAACCTGTGCACTGCAAGCCTGCTTTGCTGATCAACGTGTTTGTTAGGCATTGTGTGTTTGGGTTCCTGCCTGCCGTGTGCTACGTCTGTCTCTCTGTTACGTTATTGGCTTGTCCCCGACTATCCCTGTCTGCTCGTGACCCTTGACCTTCGGCTCGTTCTTCGTTATCCTTGTCTGCTTGTGGCCCCTGACCTTCAGCTTGTTATTCGGTTCTCTCTTATCGTGTGCTGCTGCTTCCCCTCTTTTCCCCTTATCCTACGGGGCGTGAGCTAGGAAACTCCAGGGGCCGCGACCTGGTCCCAGCCTGCAGCTAACATCCTCACCACTAGAGGCCCTGGAGAAGACCAGCTGGGTCTTAGACTCCGCGCCCTGGGGAATCTTGGCTCTAGCTTCCGTTTGGATCCCGGTTGTGCTCCTCTGGTCCCGCTTTCCACAACCACCCAGTTTCCTATCCGCAGAAGCCAGCCATAGGGTTCACTACCTCGCGGTGCACTCCTGTCCCCCTACGGTGTGCATCTGTCACCTGGCCACAGGTGACCCTGACAGTTTGATCAGCCATGAACCCGGCTGACATCCCGTTACCCGTGGATGATCCGTTGCAGGGCATAGTTTGCAGACTTGAAACCCAGGAATCGAATCAGACTCAGGTGATGCGATTCCTCCAGGATCTGGCTTCTCGCTTCTCGCAGCTTCAGGCCTCCTTGGGAACCCTGAATCCGCAACCTCAAATACAACCAGCGGCTGCACCTATTGCACCAGTCGCAGCCACACACTCACTACAACTGCCAGCTCCGTCCCGTTTCTCTGGGGACTCCAAGGCTTGCAGGGGGTTCCTTAGCCAATGCACAATTCATTTTGAGCTCCAGCCCCAAAACTTCCTGTCTGATCGGGCTAAGGTAGCCTATATCATTTCTATCCTCTCTGGTGAAGCTTTAGCCTGGGCAGCCCCTCTGTGGGAACTGAATGATCCAGTGGTTTCTAGCCTGTCTGGCTTCTTGAAACTTTTTCGGAATATCTTTGAAGAACCGGCTCGTGTCTCTTCAGCGGCCAGCGCCCTTTTACGTCTCCGCCAAGAGTCTGCTTCTGTGGGACAGTATGCCCTTCATTTCCACATACTGTCGGCTGAGTTGAGCTGGAACAATGAGGCCTTAGTCGCAACCTTTTTGCATGGCCTGTCTGATAGAGTGAAGGATGAATTAGCAGGAAGAACCATCCCCACTGATCTGGCCGGCGTTATCTCCTTGTGTAACCAGATCGATATTCGCTTTCAGGAGAGGACCTTAGAAAAGCAACGCCAGCACTCCTTGGTTCTTAGTCAGCCTGAGCTCCCCTCTCTTCGACCCGTAGAGCATCTCCTACCAGCTGAGGAACCCATGCAGCTGGGTCGGACCAGGCTATCCCCCGAGGAACGTGCTAGGCGCAGAACTCTTGGTCTGTGTCTTTACTGTGGGGGCAAAGGTCATTTTCGTGACACTTGCTCTCTTTGTCCAGAAAAACGTTCGGGTCCACTTCATCTGGAAAGTGGAGTATTGGACCCAGAAATATCACCTTCCCCTTCTCGTCTTCTGCTTTCTGTGTTCCTTCATGTTGGTGCTTCTTCTCATTCGGTCTCAGCATATCTGGATTCCGGAGCCACTGGTAATTTTATGGACTGGGAAATCGCATCGTCCATGAGACTTACTCTTTTGCCCCTCACCACACCATTGGTGGTTTTGGCGATTGATGGTACTGTTCTCCCAGGGGGACCTATCCGCTTCCAGACCCTCCCTGTTAAGATGTCGGTAGGGACACTCCACCAGGAGTGGATATCCTTCCTTATCTTACCCAAGGCCTCAACGCCTATAATTTTGGGTCTCCCATGGTTACAGCTCCATTCTCCTCATGTGGACTGGACTACTGGACAGATCCTGGCTTGGGGTCCCTCCTGTTCCTCGTCCTGCCTACCCAAGGTTGCCCCCTGTGAATCTGAGCCGGTCATTCATTCCAGGTTGCATAACCATTTACATTTCTCTGTCCCTAACCACCCTTGGACGCACAGCCAGGCTAGCTGGTCTACAAGTCCTGCAGTCGCTACGTCTTGCGATGCGATTCAGGTAGTCGCTACACCTGACTCAGCTATTCACTCTGCCTCTGTACTAGTTATGCCAGTCCAGCCCATGCCCAGTGAGCCTCCTACTTTTTCTTGTTCGGGACATTCTGCTTGTCCTTCAGCTATTCAGTTTGACTCCGGCGACATGTCACCTTCTAACCAACCTGACTTCAGGGTTCCACTGACATCTGCCCAGTCTGATGGTCCTGTGCAAGATGACCAGTTCCCCTTTAAGGGTCTAGGGGACCCTCCTCAGATTCCTGTTGATCCTCTCATGCCCTTGCTTATTCCTAGAGAGCCTTTGGTCCTCAATAGATCTTCTTGTCATCTCCCTACCTCGTTTTCGGTGTCTGAGGATAATCTTAAGTACGAGGTTAGACAAGTTCTGGATTCTCGGCTCTGCAGAGGCATTCTTCAGTACCTTGTGCATTGGAGAGGTTTTGGTCCTGAGGAGGCGTCTTGGATCGCTGCATCTGATGTCGCTGCACCTCATCTGTTGAGAAGGTTTCATCAGAGATTTCCCTTTAAGCCTGGGCCCAGGCGGGGGAGGGCCCATAAGAGGGAGGGTACTGTCATGGATATGCAGTAGTGTTTGTCTGTCAGCTTACCTTCCTTCCCATGTGTTCATCTTAGAGGCCTGAGCCCTTTCACCTGGCTTCCTTTATAATCTCCTCCCAGCCAGACTCCACCCCAGGCCCTATCACAAAACACTATATTAACCTGTGCACTGCAAGCCTGCTTTGCTGATCAACGTGTTTGTTAGGCATTGTGTGTTTGGGTTCCTGCCTGCCGTGTGCTACGTCTGTCTCTCTGTTACGTTATTGGCTTGTCCCCGACTATCCCTGTCTGCTCGTGACCCTTGACCTTCGGCTCGTTCTTCGTTATCCTTGTTTGCTTGTGGCCCCTGACCTTCAGCTTGTTATTCGGTTCTCTCTTATCGTGTGCTGCTGCTTCCCCTCTTTTCCCCTTATCCTACGGGGCGTGAGCTAGGAAACTCCAGGGGCCGCGACCTGGTTCCAGCCTGCAGCTAACATCCTCACCACTAGAGGCCCTGGAGAAGACCAGCTGGGTCTTAGACTCCGCGCCCTGGGGAATCTTGGCTCTAGCTTCCGTTTGGATCCTGGTTGTGCTCCTCTGGTCCCGCTTTCCACAACCACCCAGTTTCCTATCCGCAGAAGCCAGCCATAGGGTTCACTACCTCGCAGTGCACTCCTGTCCCCCTACGGTGTGCATCTGTCACCTGGCCACAGGTGACCCTGACAGATGCCCACTCTCCCCTATGCTGTTTGCTCTCTCCTTCGAACCTCTATTAAATAAAATTAGGCAAAACCCAGACATTAAGGGCCTTCAAATAGGAGACCATAATTATAAGATCTCAGCCTATGCAGATGATTTACTGTTCTCTCTAACTAGTCCACATGTCTCCCGGCCAAATTTTATGAAAGAAATAGAGGGATATGGAGTACTTTCAAATTTAAAAATGTATTACGTCAAGTCGGAAGCAATGGGGGTGGCCCTCCCCCCATCAGTGCAGAAAATTATTCAACCCAACTTTAAGTTTAAATGGGTAAGGACTACATTAAAATACCTAGGAATACAGATACCATCAAAAATAGAGAAGACCTTCCAGGCCAATTTCCCCCCGCTGTACAAGGTAGCCTGTTCACTACTGGACAAATGGCAGCATGGACTCCACTCATGGTTTGGCCGTTGCAACACAATTAAAATGAGTATATTACCAACGTTTTTTTACTTATTCCAGGCTTTGCCGGTGGAAGTCCCTGCTACCTATTTCCGCCAAGTAAACACACTCTTCACCAAATATATATGGGCAAAAAAAAGACGACGGATTAGCCAAAGTCATATGACCCTTCCCAAGAAGTACGGGGGATTGGCGGTCCCAGATGTCTCTAAATATTATCAAGCAGCACACCTGGGAAGGGTCATAGACTGGTGCAGACATGCAGAATGGAAACAATGGGTGGATTTAGAGCAAGAGATTAGTAAGGTACCATTGGGTAGAGCATCCTGGTGTTATGCAGAATTGCCGGAACCCCTAAAAAAACATCCCCTTATAGGACCAACACTCCGGACGGGTTATAAAATTTGCCAGAACCCTAAATATTCCTCTTTACAGTCACCACTGTATCCAGTAATGGGAAATCCAAGTTTTGGCCCGGGGATGGAGGTAGGGGCGTTCTCGAAGCTGAGGGAGAAAAGCTACACCCAGGTCTCACATTTTTTGGATTCAGATACTTGGCCGACAGTAGAGACTCTGACCCAGAGGGGAGGTAGGTTTGAATTGGGAAACTGGTGGGCAATACAACTCCGCCATTTTCTTAATTCATTAGGCCCAGCAAAAACATATAGACGAGACTTGACAAAATATGAGATATATTGTGAAGAGAAGGAACCGCTGGCCCGAATAATATCTAAAATTTATATGATGTTAATTTCACCTCCAGATAATTTTGAGGTCCCAGCAATAGGGAAATGGGCGAGAGACTTTAATAGGACGTTCACACAAGCCCAAAGTCAGAAGATAATACATCTCTCACTGAATACATCAGTCTGTTCTAGAACTCAGGAACTGAACTATAAAATAATGACCAGATGGTATTACACACCTTTTAAAATTCGTAAGTTTTGCCCAGAAGCTTCTGACCAGTGTTGGAGATGTAATAATGAACGTGGAACTCTACTGCATATATTTTGGACATGTCCCAAGATCAGACAATACTGGTCAGAAGGATAATGCAAAAATTTACAACTGACCAAATACAGGACGATCCTGCTTTTTTCTTATTACACCTCTCAGAAATACCAATACAGACATATAAAAACTCTGTATTATGTCACATGGCCAATGAGGCAAAGGCGTGTATTGTACAATGTTGGAAGGACCCCAGACCTCCTTCAATTGCAGAATGGCTCAATAGGGTCAGGAATGTTGGGGCCATAGAGGACCTGATCCTGTCAGCCCAAGATAGAAAAGAGCAACATATTAAAATCTGGACTACATGGAATCTTTTTACCGATTCGGAAGAAGGGAGGTGGCTGATGAAAGGGGAATAGTTTTGCTGAGGAAGGGAAGAGGGGGGAGAGGGGGGAGGAAGGAGAGAGGAAAGGGGAAAAAGAGAAAAAGAGAGCCTGGCCCACCCCACTGGGGGGGGGGAGGCGGAGGGGAGATGTAGGAGAGAGTTGGGAGGTGGGAAGATGTTTTAAATGTGCACCGAATTTATTTATTTTTTATTTTTTTTTGTTTTGGGTTTTGGGCTTCGGGGGGGGGGGGGGTGGATGAGGGAGGTAAAAGAAATAAAACAAAAGGGGCAGGTGGGGGCACTTATAGATGGACGGGGGATGGGGGGAATAAAATGAAGTGAGGCAATAGAAGCAATTAAAAGGTGAATCCCGAGGAGATTGAATAAATCCTCTACAATGAAAGGCTAATAGAGACAAATGGAGAGGAGATCATGAAATAGTACAGTTTGACTAACTTAATTTAGGAAGATATATACCATAAAATTTGGGGGATTGAAATGTATGATTGCTTGCTTTTTTCTTTTTTCTAGTTTGTTTTCTTTAATGTGTGTCTCCCCTCATCCTCCGTTTCTTTCTTTTTGCTTTGTCTTCTCGCTTCCCCCCTCCCTATCCTCATCCTCCCCCATCCGCAAGGTTGGGTGGGGCGGAGGGAGGCGTTGGATGGAAGGGAAGTGAAATATGTATAAATTGGAATGATGAGTTGTACCTTGTTATTTGTTCCTCACCTGAACCATAAATAAAGAATAAGTAAAAAAAAAAAAAAGAAGTACTCAAATAGGCTAGTGAGCATACCATGTCTGAGCCAGTGGAACAGAGAAAGCGAAGAGTTAAGTATCCTCTCAAGATACCGACTTGTGAAGTGATGGGTGAGAGCACCGAAGAAGTTAACCTCACCCCTCAAGGGTTGCCAAGGGAGCCTGACCTTCTCACCACAGATTTGGTGGAGGGCAACCCCAGCTCACTTCCTGGAACAGTTAGACAGGTCGCCCCCACTGAAGCGACCTGTGGACAGGACAGCTCCCCATCATATGATGATTGGTGGGAGGCTCCTCTGTCAATCCTATGCAACCTCATTGAAGCTAAAATGTTTTGCAGATCTAAAAATGTTAGATGTCTTTGGGGACCAAAGATTCAAAGTGGGGGGGAGTGTGTAGCGGGGTATTCCCCTTTAATACAGAGAGACTACATTTCCCAGTACATCCTGCAGCACCCAGGGTGCATTGCCATGGAGCAGGGGCTGCTGGGGCAGACTTTATATAGGGGAGGCGGAGTTGATTCTTCCTCTTTGGACACCCCCTCTTCTAGCAAGAGGATCTCTGTGCTGAACTGCTGTGTGCACAAGGCCTGAAGCCTGGGCCTTGTGCTCTGTTCCAAAGAGCCCTCAGCCAGCCTAGCTGAACCTGAGAGACATCTTCTCCTCCTTGCTGCAGTACACCAGAAGGACTGAAGGCCTGGATGTCGATAGATTCCTGTTCCTAGACGAATCGGCGGAGGAAACAGACTTGGACTGTCGGGGTGGTGAGAGAGCACTTGCTCATAGATACTTTATCTTCGCTATTCATTTGGATTATAAGCTAGTTCATCAAGTGCACCACCGAAAGATTGCATGCGAAGATTTGTGTTCCCTGAACTTCCTTTTAGATCAGTCAGGCCTGACTGTTAGATAGATACTATTGAGAGTTAGTCTGCCCATGAGGGGAAGTGATTGAAAAGAGGCAGCGCTAGAGCCGCATCGCATTACTTGAGCTATCTGATTGTTTGTTCATTTAAATACTGTTTATTTCTAAGATCTATACTTTGTTATACTGTTATTTTATTACTTGCCCATTAGCCTTAGTAAAACATCTGGGTCAAGTACATTTGGTGTCAGCTTCAGTTACTTTAATAGTAGTTTTAAAAGTATATTGCTGTGCATGCTTGCTATAAGACTGCGTCACCAAGAGTTGCGGTCACGCGGTCTTATCCCACTACTACTAACTGTGCCAAGGGAGGGTAGAGCCGATTGCCAGGGGTTGACAGCGGTGCACTACAGGGCCCAAATTAATACCAGCAGCCCTCTTAACTGAGGGTACCGCTATATAAGCATATAGTGTTATGGAAGTATTGAAAACATTTGTATTCACATAATCTTTGTATATACACTGACCATCAAGTATTGCTTTGACCATCAATCATTTATGCATCCACGTTAAAAACATTAAGGGAATAATACTGCTGTCCTTGATCATTCAGTCCAGGACCCTGGAGTTAGGCACCTCTAGAGGAAATCCTTGTGCCAAGGTAGATTTCCCACAGAAGGCGTAAGGACCCAACCCGTATAACCGATACCTCCAAAGCGATGGATAGTCGCTAAAAGAGAACAGGATATCATTATGTGTGTGTCTAGTATGTAAGGCCAGGGAAAGGTAAACCTCTCTGGTGAAGGGCTTCTGCTTTCACCCAAAGAGGAGTGTGTGCTCATAGAAATTAAATTAAGCATACCTGACTGAAAAATAAAGCAGAGCACAGTGCTGCACCAAGGATTTGGGAGTGGCCCCAGGACACGGGATTTTACTGGAGCAAGAGGGGGGAAGATGAGGAAAGAGGGGCCCACACCGCAGTGTGTGGCCCGATGTCCTGCCCTGAAACAAGATGTAAAAAAACGGAGACTCAGAAAGTGCAACTGCATCAGGTATTATGATGCAGTTATAAGACTACTGATAACAGGCATACACAAAATATGCCCAAAAGAATGTCTGGTGGGAGGAAACTATTTTCAGTTACCGAATACTTCCAGGTGGGATGAGGGGTGCAAACAGCTCAGCATGGCCAGGCTGAATAACTCTGTCTGTCCATGTTAAATGTGTTGGGGGGTGGGATGGGTGGACCAATCATGCGCGTGGTCAGAGGAGTGGCCTGGGGTCCGTATACGCCTCCCGAGTCCCCGGCGCGAAAGTGCCTCCGCCTATACAGCGGATGCCTGGAAACGGGGGGCGTGGCCGGTGTCAGAGAGACGCCGGTCAGTCCGCAGTGACGTCAAACGTACGGTGTTGTTAAGCCGGCAGTGACACTGTCCCGTGTCGGCGGCGCATGACCCGAATCACAACAGCCTGGAAAACCAGGCTGTGTGATTCCTCTGGATGGGGACGCCGCCTGTGCACAGAAAAACGGTGCAAAGCGCCCTCCTGTGCACTGAGTGACAAACCTAATGGGAGGGTACATGGAAGCGCCCAAACAATGGGTCCCGAACAGCAACAACACAAACATGTCAGGAAGAAATGATAAAAATGTTAAAAACATCAAACATAAAGCACAGGGCAAGAGAGAACATCACATATAGTTAGAGGTAATTAGGCATAGTTAATTAACCAGATTGATCTGTATATTATGCTATTTTTATATTATGTACAGTACATAACATTTCAAAAGGGATTAGGGAGAAATAATATATACATGGGAGGAATTGTGCCCCTTCACTGGTGCTAGTAGGGGGGGATTATGCCCTATTGTTGGTATCAGTGGATAAAATAAGGCCCCACGGGCCAGAAAAAAGCAAGCAGAGGGTCACATCTGGCCTAGGGCCACACTTTGGCGGAATAGGGCTAATTCATCCTTGAGGCGGCAGCGGTGACAAGGACAGCAGGTGTTTGGGGACAAGGAGGGGTAGCAACTATACTGGGGCATGTTTACTTTCACTCAAAAGCAAAAGTACCGCTCATACTGTTCTCCACCCCTAACACTTTTTTTTTCACTTCCTTACTTCTCGCCTAGATGAGAAAAAAAAAATTCCACTCCCCACCCACAGCCTTCTGTAACACATTACACATCCTAGGAGGCTGCAGAACCAATCTTGCTGCACTGCACAATCTTAAGCATGCACAATGGGGTGTTACATGTGATTCTTTAGAAAGCCACAGCCGACTCCTAAATCCAAGATGGCAGCACCAAGGATCTGCAACGGTAAGAAGAACTGGCTGCAGAAATAAAGTGCTAGACCCCTGGCACTGGTAAGTACCTGATTTTTTGAATTTTGCTGCTACAGTATTTGTAGCTACTTTTTTTCTAAATAGGTGAGGTTCTTTTTTAAAGAGGAAGGTCCTCCCCCTTACAGTGGTCCCACCCCCTCCCTGGGCTTTCCCTCGGGGCCGGCATTTTCTTTGGCATCTTTGCACACAAGCGGAAAATCCTGCACATGGCCATATCTTAGTTGGGTCCTCAATGCCATTGCAAATCTGTGGCATAATATGATAATGGAGCATACGTCATTCTCACCCAGGCAAGAATATAGGAATATTGGGAAACAAGTAATAAAGCACATAAAGTGATTGTAAACATGTTTTGTTTTAGTAATAAACATGTTGCACTTACCCTCTTCTGGGTTTCCCCTCTTGCGCTCCTGGCTCCTCCTCCCTGCCGAATACCCCCCATAGCAAGCCACTTCCTATGAGGACACTTGATCCCAAGCCATGCTGCCTGCATATAGACACAGACAGTTCCCAATCCGCTCCCTTGTCACAGGATTTGAGGAACCAGTGGCTTCTGCTGCTATTGATCTGCCCTGTGAGGAAGGAGAGAGCTCAGAGAGGCGCTGCCAGGGTAGCCACCAGATTTAGGCCTGGACCAATGACATTTCCCAGGGCCCGGTCTCCTTCACTGCCCCCTTCCTTGCACTCTGGTCCTATTTACAGCCCCCCTTCCTTGCACCTCCATCCCTTTCACAGCCCCTTCTTCTTTGCGCCTCAGTCCCCTGCACAGCCTCTCCCCCTTTGCACCTCTGTCCCCTTCACAGCCCCCCACTCTTTGCACCTCATTCCACCCACAGCCCCCCTTCTTTGCACCTCTGTCCCCTTCATAGTCCCCTTCTTTGCACCTCAGTCCCCTTCCTTGCACCTCCATCCCTTTCACAGCCCCCCTTCTTTGCAACTCAGTCCCCTTCACAGCCCACCTTTGCACCTCTGCTCCCTTTACAGCCCCCCTCTTTGCACCTCAGTCCTCTTCGCAGCCCCCCTTCTTTGCACCTATGTCCCCTTCACAGCCCCCCTTCTTTGCACCTCAGTCCCGATCCTTGCACCTCCATCCCTTTCACAGCCCCCCTTTTTTGAATCTCAGTCCCCTTCACAGCCCCCCTTTGCACCTCAGTCCCCTTCACAGCCCCCCTCTTTTCACCTCTGTCCCCTTTACATATCCCCATCTTTGCACTTCAGTCCCCTTCCCCCCACTTCACAGCCCCCCTTCTTTGCACCTCTGTCCCCTTCACAGCTCCCCCTCTTTTCACCTCAATCCCCTTCACCCCTTCACAGCCCCCCTTCTTTACACCTCAGTCCCCTTCACAGCCCCCCTTCTTTGCACCTCAGGATAATACAAACCAGGCTGCTAAATGGAGGAGCTGCGGTCCAAAGAGGAGTGTCATTCATGGACCCTGGTCCATCATTTAGGGCAGCCAGCAGAAAAAATTACAGTGAAGTCCGTAGACAAGAGCCTCTCATGGGCCCCCCCGAGCAGTTCCCAGGCCCCTCAGGATGCTCGGGCCCCTTACATGTGTATGGGCTGTTGTCCCCCCTCCCCCCTGGCCACTGCACTCGGCACAGCGCTAAATCGAGTTCAGACTCAGGTAAGTATAATGGAGGGCTGGGGGGAATCCTGTAGCTTAAGCTTTTAGAACCACTTATTTTTAAATCTAACTGTGGGAAGAGGAACGGAATGGGGCAGGATTAAAATACATTGTTTCTCTGGGTGAAAGTCAGCTTTCATGCATTAGGGTAAAACCATTAAGCCTTTTGTACTACTTTAAGAGAGTAATAACCTCTTGGGAAATGTCTTATTATCAATAGTAGGAAATAGAAACAGCTAAAAAAACAAAAAAAACATTTGGTTAAAAAAAGTTTCAGTTGCTGTTTGCCGATAATTCCATTCCAGAACACACTTAGATACAGAGACGTTTTGTGAAGAAGAAATGTTATTGTTCTTCTGAAAAAAGCTGCGAGAGAGCCGTTACAACTAAAATCATTGCAATTATATTTGTAAGCAAAACCATTTTAAGAAAAGAGAAAAATGACTGTGCTATAGCTCTGAAAATTCCTAGTGCCTACTTTTACTAAAAAAGATATTGGATCCGTTAAATTGGAATATTTGTTTGAGTAATGTGTTGTGTGCTCTTTGCTTGCTATTACTACTTATTGCAACAGTGCCTTGAAAAAGTATTCATACCCCTTGAAATTTTCCACATTTTGTCACGTTACAACCAAAAACGTAAATGTATTTTTTGGGGGTTTTATGTGATAGACCAACACAATGTGGAACATATTTGTGAAGTTGAAGGTAAATGATAAATGGTTTTCATTTTTTTTTTACAAATAAATATTTGAAAAGTGTAGCTCACATTTGTATTCAGCCACCTTTACTCTGATACCCCTAACTAAAATCTAGTGGAACCAATTGCCTTCAGAAGTCACCTAATTAGTAAATAAAGTCCACCTGTGTGCAATTTAATCTCAGTATGAATACAGCTGTTCTGTGAAACCCTCAGAGGTTTGCTAGAGAACCTTTGTGAACGAACAGCATTATGAAGGCCAAGGAACACACCAGACAGGTCAGGGATAAAGTTGTGGAGAAGATTAAAGCAGGGTTAGGTTATAAAAAAATATCCCAAGCTTTGAACATCTCACGGAGATGTTCAATCCATCATCTGAAAATGGAAAGAGTATGGCACAACTGCAAACCTACTGAAACATGGCCGTTCACCTAAACTGACTGGCCGGGCAAGGAGAGCATTCATCAGAGAAGCAGCTGAGAGGCCCATGGCAACTGTGGAGGAGCTGCAGAGATCCACAGCAAACATGTAGAAGAAGGTGCTCTGGTCAGATGAGACCAAAGTTGAACTTTTTGGCCTAAAAACTCTATGTGTGGCGGAAAACTAACACTGCACATCACCCTGAACACACCATCCCCACCGAGAAACATGGTGGTGGAAACATCATGTGGTGGGGATGCTTTTCTTCAGCAGGGACAGGTAAGCTGGTCAGAGTTGATGGGAAGATAGATGGAGCCAAATACCGGGCAATCTTGGAAAAAAAAACAGTTGGAGTCTGCAAAAGACTTGAGACTGGGGCGGAGGTTCACCTTCCAGGACAACGACCCTAAATATACAGCCAGAGATACAATGGAATGGTTTAGATCAAAGCATATTCATGTGTTAGAATGGCCCAGTCACAGTCCAAACCTAAATCCAATTGAGAATCTGTGACAAGACTTGAAAATTGCTGTTCATAGATGCTCTCCATCCAATCTGACAGAGCTTGAGCTATTTTGCAAAGAAAAATGGGCAAAAATGTCCCTCTAGATGTGCAAAGCTGGTAGAGACATCCCCAAAAAGACTTGCAGCTGTAATTGCAGAGAAAAGTGGTTCTATAAAGTATTGACTCCATTGAAAACCATTTATAATTTTCTTTCCACTTCACAAAATTCTGTGCCGCTTTATGTTGGTCTATCACATAAAATCACAATAAAATACATTTATGCTTTTGGTTGTAACATGACAGAATCTGGAAAATTTCAAGGGGTATGAATACTTTTTCAAGGCACTGTATACTTACAAAAATCCACACTTATGGACTTAAAAAAAATATATATCCCATAGTTTGTAGATGCTATATATTTTTTTGCAAGCCAATCAATATACGCTTATTTGGATTTTTTTACAAAAATATGTAGCAGAATACACATTGGCCTGAATTAATAAAGAGATTAGATTTTTTTTTCAATTTTTTGATTGGTAATGTTTTATAGCAGAAAGTAAAAAATATTGTTTTTAAATTGTTGATCTTTTATTGCTAAAATTAAAAAAGAAAAAAACGCAGAGGTGATCAAATACCACCAAAAGAAATCTCTATTTGTGGAGAAAAAAAAGACATACATTTTATTGGGGTACAGCGTCGCACGACCGCGCAATTGTCAGTTAAAATAACACAGTGCCGTATCGCAAATATGGGCTGGTCAGGAAGGGGTGGATGGGAAGGGTAAATCTTCTGGAGGTTAAGTGGTTAATCAAGAGAATGAAGGTTTTCCTTTAAATCCATTATAGATATGGTTCTATCTTCATTTCAAGCACAATCTGGTGACCTTCTTGAGAAATGTTATGTTTCTTGACAGAAATGGCAACAAACTTGCTTATTATGACTAATTTATTGCTGTTAATTTGTTTTCAGATGTTCAAGTTTTACAAATTTAGGACAGCGCCACAAGAATCCATAATCGCAGCCCCCTCTTTAATTATTGTAAATTTATGCTAATAAGAGCTGCTGTCTTGCCTTTGTGTTGGATGCATCCTGTCGATGATGTGTAGAAGGCTTCATTTTGCACCATTCCCAGAATTCCAAGTTTCGGAAAGGTTAATGCATTAATATTGCCTGAGTTGTCCTTGTAATGACCCACAATGCAACACTCATAAACACAGTGGACAGAGCCAGATTAATATTTTATTTAACAGTGTATTGTAAATCTGGAAATTATTTTGAATATTTGAAGACACCATTGGAAGTATCAGCAGATATTAAATAAATGTTGGTGGAAATGAAGCCTTTTTAGCGCATCTCTTCAACTCAGGTAGCAGGGTGCTGAAAAGTCTACAAAAAAAAAATGGGACTAGAGCCCATAGCAACGAAGTAAAGAAAGTCATAAACTTGGGTAGGCATACACATGTATATAATATATGTGTGTGTATATATATATATATATATATATATATATAAAATATTGTTATATATCTGAGTGCGGATCCCCCCACTTACATCAGGGTCCCCAGAGACCCCCCATTACATCAGGGTCCCAAGAGCCCCCCCCATTACATCAGGGTCCCCAGAGAGCCCCCTTACATCAGGGTCCCCAGAGCCCCCCTTATTACATCAGGGTCCCCAGAGAGCCCCCCCTTACATAAGGGTCCCCAGAGTCCCCCTCATTACATCAGGGTTCCCAGAGCCCCCCTCATTACATCAGGATCCACAGAGAGCCCCAGGGTTCAGGAGTGAGCTACATAAAGAATACAGGAATGCAGCCACACCTGAGCCCAGCAATGCAGCCTCACCTGTGCCCAGGAATGCAGCCTCACCTGTGCCCAGAAATGCAGCCTCACCTGTGCCCACATCTCCCTCACCTGTGCCGGGGATCAGAGAGAAGAGTAAAGGAGAGACGGCCGGATCATCACAAGGGCCGGCGTCTCCCATTGTGTCAGCTTTAATTTGAATTGCTGGGTGCCCACGGTCACATAAGTCCCGCCTCTTGGATAGGCTCCCACCTATGATAGGCAGCACACGTTTCGGCATTGGACAAGTGTGCTGTCTGTTAAAGAAGCAATACCAAGAGGCTGGACTTTGTGACAACGGGCACCCAGCGATTCAAATTAAAGCTGACACAGCTTGCCAGTGTGTGGCACCCTGGGGAAAACCGCCCCCTCTCTGCCTCAGCACCTGCCCTGGTACCCCTAGAGACTCGGGGCTATGGGCCCCAGATTCTGGGATATAGCCCCAGAAGCCACCACCTAGCGACTGCCAGGTAGCAAGGATAACTTGCCACATATTTGTGGCAGTGTTGAATTGTAAGTCTGTTAACTTGCTGCACATTTTCAGAGTACTTGAAGCACAAGTTCTAGTTGACACTTTTCCAGTTTGTAACAAATTTGCGTGGCAAGTCTCTAGCAAGAGCAAAGTTGCAGTGGTGAGTCTACAGCAACAAACGAAAAAAAACATAAAGCATTTCTTTCTTTTATTTTGGTGATTATGGCTTCCAGCTAGTGAAAACCCCAAATTCAGTATCTCAGAAAAATGTTGGTGTCTCTTATCTTCCTCTTGACAATACCCCACATATTCTCTATGGGGTTTAGGTCAGGCAAGTTTGCTGGCCAATCAAGCACAGTAATCCCACGGTCATTAAACCAGGTATTGGTACTTATGGCAGTGCGCTGACTTTGGACTGAATAAAACACAGTGGACCAACACCAGCAGATGACATGGCTCCCCAAATCATCATTGACTGTGGAAACCTCACACTGGACCCCATGCAACTTGGATTCTGTGTCTCTCCACTCTTCCAAACTCTGGAACCTTGATTTCTAAATGAAATGCAAAATGTACTATCATCCGAAAAGAGGACTTTGGACCACTGAGCAACAGTCCAGACCTTTTTCTCCTTAGCCCAGGTAAGACACTTCTGATGTTGTCAGTGGTTCAGGAGTGGCTTGACACAAGGAATGCGACAGTTGTAGCCCATATCCTGGATACGTCAAATTCTTGAATGGCCTTTGCTTCACAATTCTCTCAAGGCTGCGGTTATCCCTGTTGCTTGTGCACTTTTTTCTACCACACTTTTTCCTTCCACCCAACTTTTCATTAATATGCTTGGCTACAGCACTCTGTGAACAGCCAGCTTCTTTAGCAATGACCTTTTGTGACTTATCCTCCCTGTGGACAACTGTCAAGTCAGCAGTCTTCCCCATGATTGTGTAACCTACTGAACCAGACTGAGAGAATATTGTAAAGGCTCGGGAAACCTTTACAGGTGTTTTGAGTTAATTAGTTGGTTAGAGTGTGACACCATGAGTGTACAATATTCAAATTTTTCACAATATTCAAATTTTCAGAGATACTGAACTTTGGGTTTTCACTAGCTGTAAGCCATAATCATCAAAATTAAAAGAAATAAATGCTTGAAATGCATCACTATGTGTGTAATGAATCTATATAATATATGAGTTTCACTTGTTGAATTGAAGTACTGAAATAAATTAACTTTTTGATGATATTATTTTTTTTTTAGATGCACCTGTATATACAGTAGGTGCTAATATAAGCCACTTGCCACCAATGATAGATACCTATTTTTAGGGGCACAACATGTCAGATACTACAGAGATTCCACTCGAGAGACACTGAAAAGGAGGAATGGAGCATCAAAACTTTGCTATGACATCCAATGACTTGTGGTCAAGCTTATGCTTGGGTTATTTTTTTGGACTTGTATCTGAGAGTGTGGCTTTCCATTGTGAAATCCAGTCTTCTGTTCATGTACAAAAAAACTAAACAAAACAAAAAAAACAAAAACAAGTACCAAGTTTGTTGTCCAGGGGACCTACAGCCGGGGAGCACTGATTTTTCAAAGCCGGCACCCCTTCCATAGACTCTCATGTTAAACGGTCATTTCTCTGGTGACACAGTGAGGCATGGACACAGTGAGGCATGGGCACATTGAGGCATGGACACCGTGAGGCATGCACATGGACACAGTGAGGCAAAGTGAGGCACAGTGAGGCATGCAGATGGACACCCTAGGCTTAAACTCGAGTCAATACGTTTTCCCAGTTTTTTGTTTTAAGATTAGGTGACTCGGCTTATATTCGGGTCGGTTTATACTCGAGTATATACGTTATATAAGAAGTTTTAAAAACCAATGGATGACACACATATGAATTATAAGGGGTATCCCTTACCCCTGATAATGTCCCTTGACACACCTCAAATCCTCTTTACATTATCCCCTACCCCTGATAGATAATTTCCTCTGACTCATTTCCTACCCCCTTTATATTATCCCTTACCCCTGACAATGTAGCAAGAAGAGACTTCTTTACCCTATTTTGGAGGAATTGATTCTGATTGAAGAAATTGGTATTTCCGACTCCAAAAGGTATCAACTCCATATTCAATTTCTGCCAATGACTTCCTTTCGCTTGCCTGGGAATTCCAAGGCCACCTAACCCTGGTGGTCTAATAGCTAGGATTTGGTGCTCGCACTACCATAGACTGGGTTTGTTTCCCATTCTGAGGAAATCCTCAAACTGTGTGCATCAAGAAGTTCACTTTGTTTCAGAACACTGGTAGCTGGGTAGATACACAGACCAACATGTTGGCAGGGCTTAGGCACCCTAGTGGGGACAAGTGGAACTTTACTTGTTAATGCCTGAACTTTAGGCTGGGAGCTGCGGTCATGTGACAGTCAACATTAAAGCAGGTCTCCCGTACGTAGAAGTGAGCTGCAATGACATTGTTAACTTCTTGCTGTCTTTGCTAACTCCATTACTCTGATGACACTACAACACTTTTATGCATGGAGGACACTACTTCCTAGGAATGCAGCAATTTGGATCTGGTACCTATGAGCCTGTCCTGCGCTCCACCAATTCAGCAGTTTATGTCAACTCTCTCCCAATGACCCATCCCTTGGTTGCTATCTGGTTGTCACGATCAGGCGTCGGGCTTGAAGACCAATTGCAATAGCAGTGGCAGGACAGGCATACAGGCAGTCACTTCTGGTAGATGACACAAGCTCACCTGAGGTGCGGAGTCTAAGTACTAGCTGGTTTTCCCCAGAGCTCCGGGTGGTGGAGATGGATTTGGCTGCAAGCTAGTACCAGGTCGCAGTCCTCAAGTTTGCCCCACCAGGGTGTGAGCAAGCCGGGGTCCAATTGCGGATAAACAGACAAGGATGAAACAGAAACGTGGTCAAAGAACAGGCCGAAGGTCAAACACGGGCAGTTGCAGATTGGGATCAGGCAGTAGAGAAGTCCAGGAACAAGCCAAAGGTCAATCACGAGTGGTTGTAGGTACAGATGGCAACAGGAAAACCAACAGCAAGGCACTGGCAGGGAAGGCACAATAACCTGGCAAAGAGGAAGTGCTGAGACAAGGCTTATATAGGAAGTTCATGGGAGGAGCAAGGAGTTCAAGGTTCATCGGTAATCAAGACTCAAGGCAGGGTTGTCCATTGGATCAGATAGGTTTGTCCAGCAGATCAGGCAGGGAGCTGTCCAGCATCCCAGATAGCTCAGTGGGAAGAGTAAATGCCAGACACCGACGAGGTCCCAGGTCCTGACAGTACTCCCCTCCTCTCTGGACGTCTTAGGGCTGGGTTTGTGAGAAAACCTCTGGTGGAATTCTCTTGTCAATCTAGGGGAGTGAACCTTATCCATCTTTGGGCATCTTTTTCTTTAGAAGTTTCTGCTGGGGAGATTCTCCTCACTTGCAAGGCTTTTTCAAACATCTCCAGCTCCTGCTTACGGATAAGGGTGCCATTCGAGGCATACATACAGTCAGGTGGTAGAACTTCTTTGGCAGGACAGGAATTTGTGATGGAGCCAGACTTTACGGAAGTGGTGACGGTATCAAGAACAGGTGTTTTCTTAGGATGTAGCGAAGGCGTCTCTGGAGCAGGAGGTGGTTCTTTGGCAGGACAGGGTGATGTTACTGCATTTACCACTGTGGAACGTGGGATGACTACTGAAACTGGTCTGTTGTCGGGAGGTTGCATAGTTGCCTCTAGGCCAGATGGTAGGAGTTTCACAGGGGTATTGGTTGCGGGTTCAAGAGGGGCACTGGTATCATTGACCACTGTAGTCTGGGAACCTACTTGTGTCATTGAACATGGACAGGCCTTACGGCAACCTTGGCAGTTCACAGGCCAAACAGCAGCGATAGCAGAATGAATCCCAGTAGTACCCACTTGAAGAACCTTTGGCCGAGGTGGACGAGTTGGGCAGAGAGAGATTAAGTGCCCTCTTTCTCCACAATAGAAACAAAGGCCACAGCCTCTCCTCCGCTCTCTTTCAGCTTTAGACAGCGTGGTTTGGATGACCCCGATCTCCATAGGTTCCACATCTTCCAGGGTAGGTGTGTGTATATCCACAGGAACGTCAAGGCTTTGTGGTGTTAGGGCTTCATGGCTTAGCACGTACTGGGGTGGCTTGAAGTCATACCTGTACAGGATATTCCTGTCCCTGGGTCCTCGAAGGCCAGATGAGCTAGGAGCAGACTTGGGAACCCTGGTTTTCTTGGAAACTGTACAGTGAGAGTCCAGGGCTAACATAAAAGCTTCCCAGCTGTCCAAGACTGGATTCCTTTCCTGTAATACCTGGTAAGCCCATGTTTTGATGGGTCCAGTGAGCAGGTTGATAGTAGCGAGAACCTTTATATAATCTGTGGCATAGGTCCTAGGCTTAAGAGCAAACAACAGCTCGCAATCCATCTTAAAGGATGAAAGAGATGCACGGCTACCGTCAAACCTCTCGGGCATCACAACAAATGGCTCAGGACAGGCTGGTTCCGGGCCTGGGCGTACTGTACCTTTCAGTAACAGAACTTCTTGCTGCAGGTCTGAGATTTGCTGTCTGACAGGAGTCAGAGCATCTGCTATAGCGGCCTTCATGTTTATGGCCAGGTTATTCTGTCACGATCAGGCGTCGGGCTTGAAGACCAATTGCAATAGCAGTGGCAGGATAGGCATACAGGCAGTCACTTCTGGTAGATGACACAAGCTCACCTGAGGTGCGGAGTCTAAGTACTAGCTGGTTTTCCCCAGAGCTCCGGGTGGTGGAGATGGATTTGGCTGCAAGCTAGTACCAGGTCGCAGTCCTCAAGTTTGCCCCACCAGGGTGTGAGCAAGCCGGGGTCCAATAGCGGATAAACAGACAAGGATGAAACAGCAACGTGGTCAAAGAACAGGCCGAGGGTCAAACACGGGCAGTTGCAGATTGGGATCAGGCAGTAGAGAAGTCCAGGAACAAGCCAAAGGTCAATCACGAGTGGTTGTAGGTACAGATGGCAACAGGAAAACCAACAGCAAGGCACTGGCAGGGAAGGCACAATAACCTGGCAAAGAGGAAGTGCTGAGACAAGGCTTATATAGGAAGTTCATGGGAGGAGCAAGGAGTTCAAGGTTCATCGGTAATCAAGACTCAAGGCAGGGTTGTCCATTGGATCAGATAGGTTTGTCCAGCAGATCAGGCAGGGAGCTGTCCAGCATCCCAGATAGCTCAGTGGGAAGAGTAAATGCCAGACACCGACGAGGTCCCAGGTTCAAGCCCAGGTCCTGACACTGGTTCTCCTTCTCCAACTTCTGTGCTTGTTCTCTTGACCCGGGGCCCCTCTACATCTCTCTGCTATTACTCCAAGCTGGGCCACTAGACACTCCATGGCACAGGTCCAGTCCCATAAAGTGGGGAACTGGCCACTAGTAGAGGTGCCAAGCATATAACCCCCTCGACTACCATTCACCTGTCTCCTGGCTGATTGGCTGCCTTGCATATGACACAAACATTGTAGCCCTTAGCAACAACACATTAACTGCCACTGGGCAGTACTCTGTGTGTTAGGCCTATGTATTTAATCTTCCTCTACCTCAGTCCCCTTGTTGTGTTGAAAGCCCTGTTCTTTTGATACATTGTGCATTCACCCCTTTAAGAGACTTCAGGCAAGGCAAATAAATAAACCAGATCCTTTACCGAAGTTGTCACTAAATACAGTACAGTATTCAAAAGCAGTTTCAACTAGACTTGTGCACAACGGAAAAATTTGTTTAGTTTTGGTTTGTTTCTTTTCGGTCCTGTTGATTCGTAATCGTTCGTAATATTGCTAGACGGGATTTTTCGTGTTCGAACTAATTCGTATTTTCGCAAGTGACATTTTTCGTTGAATCGGAATGATTCGTATTAATGTAAGCCTTATTTTTAGTTGATTTATAATTCGTACTTTCTGTAGAGTACTTTGTTTTTTGTTGATTCTGGACACAACTCCTACTTTCGTAACTTTTTTTGGGTTCGTTGATTCATAATTTTCTGTGTCTCTCTCACAACGACGCTGCCTATTATGCCTAATGTGCTTCGAATGGATTTGTACTTTTCTAAATACATAGCGGTTATTTGTAACGATTCGAAATCTCATATTTTACTTTCGTTTTTTACATGCAGCTATAGCCTCCGCCCCTGTACACCATTTTGAGAGGGAGTTCAGCACGGTGAGGGAGATTCAGAGAGCAGAGCAGAGTGTTATTGTGCTTCCAATGGATTCGAAATCTCGTATTTTACTTTCGTTTTTTACATGCGGCTTTAGCCTACGCCCCTGTACACCATTTTGAGAGGGTTCAGCACGGTGAGGGAGAAGCAGAGAGCAGAGCAGAGTGTTATTGTGTTCGAATGGATTCGTACATTCGTAACTTTTTTCATAACGAATTATGCCGAAGACATTCGGGCATTCGCTATTTGCGATATAATTTATTTCGGATTCGGTTTTATTCGTAATTGCTTTGTTCGGAAATTCGAATGCTTCCGAATGTCCGAAAGTTGCTAAATTCGGACGAATTTCGATTTGTTCCGAAACGAATTGCACAAGCCTAGTTTCAACACAAATCCTGTACAGAGCTCATCTAACATCCATAGAGTGTGCATACAGAAGGCAAGTCCAGGAAGAAATCCTTTTTAAGGCAATAGTCCCTTAAGACAATAATCCACAAGAGCTAGCGCAAGTTTGTGAGCAGAGAGGGCGGTGAGGGCGGGCAGAATTTGCGAGCGGAGAGGGTGGGTGGAGTCTGTGAGCGGAGAGGGTGGGCGCAGTGTGCGAGACGCATCCGAAGGCGGAGTCAGTGGGGCGGAGAGTGAGTACTCAGCTAGGTAAGCTGGAAGTGTGCAGGGCGCAGCCACATCAGGATTGGTGACTGTCAGCTTGGCCCCAGTAAGCCAGCAGCGGACATCTTGTTACACCCAGCCCATATAGTTCAGGCTGGGTGCAACAAGATGTCTGCTGATACTTACTGATGCCGAGTGCAGGGTGTACCAAGATGGGCGTCGCAGCATAGCATTTCAAAATCCTTTCCTCATGTCATTTATTGTGGCATTTCAGTGCCTGCCCATATGTGCCAGCCATCAGTGCCAGCCACATATCAGTGCCCACAAGTGCCGACTATCAGTGCCATCCATCAGTGCCCATTAGTGCCATCAGTGCCAGCCCCATGTCAGTGCCAGCCAACTGTCAGTGCCATCAGTGCCCATAAGTGCTGCCCATCAGTGCCAGCCACCTGTAAGTGCCATCAGTGTCCATAAGTGCCAACTATCAGTGCCATCCATCATTGCCACCTATCAGTGCCCATAAGTGCCATCAGTGCCATCTGTCAGTGCCGCCCACCAGTGCCAGCCACCTGTCAGTGCCACCTTTCAGTGCCCATAAGCGCCACCTATCAGTGCCCATCAGTCAGTGCCATCTTTCAGTGCCCATCAGTCAAACTGTCACATGACATTAAAAAAAGCATCGGTAATCAGTATCGGCGAGTACATGAAAAAAAGTATCAGTACTTGTACTCGGTCCTAAAAAAGTGGTATCAGGACAACCCTAATTTTAATGATGCTTAAAGTGCAACAATAAAAATGAAAAATTCCCTTAACTATAGTGTGGGGGGGGGGGGTCCCTTAGTCTGGCTGTAAAGTGGTGCATCTGTGGCATATATAGAACATGCTGCAGCAAAAATGACATTTCTAAAGAAACAAAAAAAAGAATCAAATCACGATTAAAATAACTCCCGGTTGCAATTGCCGACACCCGGCTATTAACCACTTAAGCCCCGGACCATTTGGTAGCTAGAGGACCAAAGGTGAATTCAGAATTTTGCACTGCGCTGTTTTAACTGTAAATTGTGCGGACATGCAATGTTGTACCCAAACGAAATTTGCGTCCTTTTCTTCCCACAAATAGAGCTTTCTTTTAATGGTATTTGATTGCCTCTGCGATTTTTATTTTTTGCGATATAAACGGAAAAAGACCGAAAATTTTGAAAAAAAATGATATTTTCTACTTTTTGTTATAAGAAAAATCGAATAAACTCAATTGTAGTCATACATTTAGGCCAAAATGTATTCAGCCACATGTTTTTAGTAAAAAAAATGTCAATAAGCGTATATTTATTGGTTTGCGCAAAAGTTATAGAGTTTACAAACTAGGGCACATTTTCTGAAATTTACACAGCTTTAAATTTATGACTGCCTATCTCATTTCTTGAGGTGCTAAAATGACAGGGCAGTACAAAACCCCCCCAAATGACCCCATTTTGGAAAGTAGACACCCCAAGGAAATTGCTGAGAGGCATGTTGAGCCCATTGAATTTTTTATTTTTTTGTCCCAAGTGATTGAATAATGACTAAAAAAAAAAAAAAAAAAATTACAAAAAGTTGTCACTAAATGATATATTGCTCACACATGCCATGGTTATATGTGGAATTTCACCCCAAAATACATTTTGCTGCTTCTCCTGAGTACGGGGATACCACATGTGTGGGACTTTTTGGGAGCCTAGCCGCGTACGGGACCCCGGAAACCAAGCACCGCCTTCAGGATTTCTAAGGGCGCAAATTTTTGATTTCACTCCTCACTACCTATCACAGTTTCGAAGGCCATAAAATGCCAAAATAGCACAAAACCCCCCCAAATGACCCCATTTTAGAAAGTAGACACCCCAAGGAAATTGCTGAGAGGCCTGTTGAGCCCATTGAATATATTTTTTTTTGTCCCAAGTGATTGAATAATGACAAAAAAAAAAAAAAAAATTACAAAAAGTTGTCACTAAATGATATATTGCTCACACATGCCATGGTTATATGTGGAATTACACCCCAAAATACATTTTTCTGCTTCTCCTGAGTACGGGGATACCACATGTGTGGGACTTTTTAGGAGCCTAGCCGCGTACGGGACCCCGAAAACCAAGCACCGCCTTCAGGATTTCTAGGCACAAATTTTTGATTTCACTCCTCACTACCTATCACAGTTTCGAAGGCCATAAAATGCCAAAATCGCACAAAACCCCCCCAAATGACCCCATTTTGGAATATAGACACCCCAAGCTATTTGCTGAGAGGAATGGCGAGTATTTTACAGCTCTCATTTGTTTTTGAAAATGAAGAAAGAAAATATATATATATATATTTTTTTTTTTTCAATTTTCAAAACTTTGTGACAAAAAGCGAGATCTGCAAAATACTCACAATACCTCTCAGCAAATAGCTTGGGGTGTCTACTTTCCAAAATGGGGTCATTTGGGGGGGTTTTGTGCTATCTGGGCATTC
The DNA here is from genome assembly GCA_029206835.1 of Rana muscosa. NCBI lineage: Eukaryota > Metazoa > Chordata > Amphibia > Anura > Ranidae > Rana > Rana muscosa. The sequence goes on from CM055125.1 coordinate 366,127,414, forward strand.
CATGGCCTCCGAAACTGTGATAGGCAGTGAGAAGTGAAATCAAAAATTTACACCCTTAGAAAGCCTGAAGGCGGTGCTTGGTTTTTGGGGTCCCGTACGTGGCTAGGCTCCCAAAAAGTCTCACACATGTGGTATCCCCGTACTCAGGAGAAGCAACAGAATGTATTTTGGGGTGTAATTCCACATATGCCCATGGCATGTTTGAGCAATATATCATTTAGTGACAACTTTGTGCAAAAAAAAAAAAAAAAAATTGTCGTTTTTCCGCAACTTGTGTCAACATATAAAATATTCCATGGACTCGACATGCCTCTCAGTATATAGCTTGGGGTGTCTACTTTCCAAAATGGGGTCATTTGGGGGGGTTTTGAACTGTTCTGGCATTTTATACACAACATTAGGAAGATTACATCCACTCTTCTAACCACTTGAAGACAAAGCCCTTTTTGACACTTTTTGTTTACATGAAAACATTTTTTTTTTTTGCAAGAAAATTATGTTGAACCCCCAAACATTATATATATTTTTAAAGCAAAGGCCCTACAGATTAAAATGGTGGGTGTTGCATTTTTTTTTTCTACACAGTATTTGCGCAGCGATTTTTCAAACGCATTTTTTGGGTTAAAAAATACACTTTTTTTAATTTTAATGCACTAAAACACACTATATTGCCCAAATGTTTGATGAAATAAAAAAGATGATCTTAGGCTGAGTACATAGATACCAAACACGACATGCTTTAAAATTTCGCACAAACGCGCATTGGCGACAAACTACATACATTTTTAAAAGCCTTTAAAAGCCTTTACAGGTTACCCCAGTAGATTTACAGAGGAGGTCTACTGCTAAAATGATTGCCCTCGATCTGACCTTCGCGGTGATACCTCACATGCATGGTGCAATTGCTGTTTACATATGACGCCAGACCGACGCTTGCGTTCGCCATTGGGCAAGAGCAGGGCAGGACAGGGGTGCTTTTTTTTTTTTCTTTTTTTTTTTATTATTAATTTTGCTTTTTTATTTTATTTTTAAATTGTTCCTTCCAAGTATTTTTTTTTTAATTTTTATTGTTATCTCAGGGAATGTAAATATCCCCTATGATAGCAATAGGTAGTGACAGGTACTCTTTTTTTGAAAAAACTGGGGTCTTCTAGACCCTAGATTTTTCCTCTGCCCTCAAAGCATCTGACCACACCAAGATCGGTGTGATAAAATGCTTTCCCAATTTCCCAATGGCGCTTTTTATATCCGGGGGGGGCATTCCCTCCCACTGCTTGTAAAAGCAGTCCAGAGGCTAATTAGCCACTAGAATTGCTTTTACATGAAAGCCGGCCGCAGGCTGAAAAGAATGATACCAAGATGATACCTAAACACGCAGGCATCATTCTGGTATAAACATTCAAAGTCCAGCAACATACCAGTACGTTGCTGGTCCTTGTTGGACATGTATTGTAATCTTTTTATTTCATGCAGCCAGTTGGCTGAACGAAAAAAGAGATTGATCGGTGGGTATGCCCACCATTAGAATGCCTCCCTTCATCCACCCACTTCTAATGATGGGCATACATGCACCATTTATATATGCCGAAGCATGGGGGCATCCTCCCGCAAAAAAGTTATGCCGCACACACATGGTCGGACTTTTCCACGGGCAAGCCTCCGTCGGAATTTCGACCGTATGTACGCGGCATTAGGAGCAAAATCGCTCCTCCGCCCCTGCTGCCCCAATGCTTCGGCATATTTGCTTTTTTTTTTTAACTGTGGTGGTGAAATCACCTCCTACAGCACTGGAGTCGCAGGGATCAGGCCTGTCTCTGCGAATCCTGCAGTTATGTGTGTTTTTGTTTTGTAAGTGACAGTGATCGATCGATACTGCACTTGGGTGGCCTGGGCTGGACGGAGGGGCAAAACGCAGGTGCCAGCAGGTATCTGGGCTGATCCCGCTAACACTGCGTTTTTGGGAACCCTAAACTGCTGGGGACGCTAGTATAGATCTGATCAGATCAGATATTGATCTGTTCAGATACTATACCACTAAGGGGGGTGTATGCTTCACGCGTGGGTGTTAGCGTTACTGGCACTAACCTGACGCTGCCTGGGGTGTGACGCAGACCCTCTCTGACGCTAAAACCTAATTGATATCACCCGCCGGGCGATCAGGGGGTTAAACCTTTATTGGGTTATATACACGGCGGGTGCCCTGACACTATAAAAAGCAAACTAACTAACCAGCATCACCCGTAACACTTATATGGTGATCACTGGTGAAAGGGTTAACTAGGGGCAATTAGGGGGTTAAAACCTTTATTAGATAATATATGGGGGTACCTGACGCTATAAAAACCTGCGGCGAACCTAAAAAAAATTACCAGCTACCGATCTGCATCACCGACACTAAGACAGCGTTTAGAAAAACGATTGCTTAGCGACAGTGGTGATGGGGGTGAAAGGGTTACCTGGGGGGCAATCAGGGGGTTAAAACCTTTATTAGATAATATATGGGGGTACCTGACGCTATAAAAACCTGCGGCGAACTTAAAAAAAATTACCAGCTACCGATCTGCATCACCGACACTAAGACAGCGTTTAGAAAAACAATTGCTTAGCGACAGTGGTGATGGGGGTGAAAGGGTTACCTGGGGGGGCGATCAAGGGGGTTAAACCTTTATTAGATAATATATTGGGGTACCTGACGCTATAAAAACATGCGGCGAACCTAAAAAAAATTACTGGCTACGATCTGCATCACCGACACTAAGACAGCGTTTAGAAAAACAATTGCTTAGCGACAGTGGTGATAGGGGGTGAAAGGGTTACCTGGGGGGCGATCAAGGGGGTTAAACCTTTATTAGATAATATATTGGGGTACCTGACGCTATAAAAACCTGCGGCGAACCTAAAAAAAATTACCGGCTACCGATCTGCATCACAGACACTAAGACAGCGTTTAGAAAAACGATCGCTTAGTGACAGTGGTGATAGGGGGTGAAAGGGTTACCTGGGGGGGCGATCAAGGGGGTTAAACCTTTATTAGATAATATATTGGGGTACCTGACGCTATAAAAACCTGCGGCGAACCTAAAAAAAATTACTGGCTACGATCTGCATCACCGACACTAAGACAGCGTTTAGAAAAACAATTGCTTAGCGACAGTGGTGATAGGGGGTGAAAGGGTTACCTGGGGGGCGATCAAGGGGGTTAAACCTTTATTAGATAATATATTGGGGTACCTGACGCTATAAAAACCTGCGGCGAACCTAAAAAAAATTACCGGCTACCGATCTGCATCACAGACACTAAGACAGCGTTTAGAAAAACGATCGCTTAGTGACAGTGGTGATAGGGGGTGAAAGGGTTACCTGGGGGGCGATCAAGGGGGTTAAACCTTTATTAGATAATATATTGGGGTACCTGACGCTATAAAAACCTGCGGCGAACCTTAAAAAAATTACTGGCTGCCGATCGGCATCACTGACGCTAAGACAGCGATCAGAAAAATGATCGCTAAGCGACAGTGGTGATAGGCGGTGAAAGGGTTATCTGGGGGGTGATCAGGGGGTTAAACCTTTATTAGGGGGGGTTAGGGGGCTACACTGGACCTAAGACTAAACTTTGGTGACACTTTTACAGTCACAAATGTCACTGATTGCAGTGATCACTAAATAAATGGTCACTGCAATCAGTGACACTGTGACTGGGGGCTGGGGGGGTGATCTGGGGGGTGATCTGGGGGGCCTGGGGGGGCGATTTATGTCCCTATGTGTCCTGGTGTCAGTGTAGTGTTGTGTGCACTGACCTGATATCTTCTCTTGTACGGCGCTCGGTATATGTGAGCGCCGCACCAGAGATGACATCACTTCCTCCTGCTCCCTCTGTCTGACACAGACAGAGGGGGCATTTCCATTCGCCGGGAGCGATCGCGAGGGGGTGGCCAGAAACGAATGGCTGCCCCCTCATCCCGGAACGCTCCCGGACACTTAGCCACCGCTCACTGTACCGAAGGGGGGTCCGATTGGACCCCCCAACTGTACAAAGGCAATCACGTATGCTCTACGTGATTGTGCCTGTCGGTGCCATTCTGCCGACGTATATATACAGTGAGCGGTCGTTAAGTGGTTAAAAAAAAAAGAAGGGGGGTGCCCCTTTCCCCAGTTCATACCAGGCTCTTTGTCACCGCCCCTTCTGATATCATGAACCAAGCACATACCCTCATGCCCCCACCCCCCATGTTGCGGGCATGTGGCCTAGTATGGCTCAGGAGGGGGGGTTGGGGGCTTGGTCCTTTCTTGACTTGGCATGCCGCATGCCCGAATAAGGGTCTGGTATGAATCTTGGGGGGGGGGAGCACGCCGTTAATCTCTTTATTTTTTTAATCGGCATTTATTTTATTTTTTTATTCAGCTGCAAGCGGGGAAACCTATTGACAGCTAATGACGTTTTGATTGTTAAGAAAGCTGGCTTCCCAGCTCCACTCCTTAACAGCCAGCTTATACTGCGCCCTGATTTGGCAAAGCTTTGCGTGCAGTGCATTGCAGGGTGTTTGGTGGGGTGGACACTCGTCGAACACCCTGCAAATTCAGGTGTCGGGCGAACGAGCCGAACAGCCAATGTTCGGCCTGAACTCATGCTTGGGCCCAACCGTTCGCCCAACACTAGTCCATGGTCCATGTTTAGCAGCTACAAGTTCATAAGGTTCCCAGGCTTGGGACCCTTTTCAGGAAACCTGATTAGGCTCCTATCGCCCAAGGTGGTGACTTCTCCAGCAGAGTAACCAGCTACATTTTGACAGTATTTCCCCAGGAATCGACCCAGGGGCCCTTTTATCTTGGTTGACCTGTAGGGGTGGTAACCTGGCTGAACATGGCAGGAAAGGTGTTAACTCTTACAAATTTTAACATTTGCCACCTGGCTGACTCAAATAACATGAGGAAAAAGGCACAGCTGGGGAAAACAAGTGCTTAAACAGGCAGACACATTAACCCCTTGTAGACACTAGGCTACAAACAGATATTGTTTTGCATAATTGTGTGGCCATCATCTGCATGAGACATTGTCCAAACAGGCATCCAGCGCACAACCTATTGGTCTCTGATACTCGCGGGTACCGTAACAACTAATTGGTTAAATGCAATATCAATGTCCCCCTTTGCCGATGAAATTCACAGTAGCAGATTGCCATCTACACATCTAACCTTAGTTTATCCCTCTAATTACTGACACATATAAGTTGCAGAGGTACTGTGGCTGGATGAAGATGGGTGAGCCACAGACTGGATCTAATTAACCATGGAGCTTGTAGAACATAGGTGTTAGTAATTAGAATGGATGAGATGACAAACCTGACTTTTTATGTTGGGTTTTAACAGAATGGATGGAATGAGTCATGTGACCGCTTAGTATAAAAGTGTTAAGTAGTGTAATTGGCTTTCCCTATTCAATTTATCAAACCCGGTGTGTGTTCTCAGACAGGACTTTTGTGTTTGCTTTCACCTGCGTCTCTTCTGTTATATACTTACTGTATGGTTATGTAAAGCTAAACTCCAGCATGATCTTAATTATGAACATAAAGCTCCCTGCCCCATTTACAGCAGAAACACCCCAAATATGTTCTCAAATAGTAAATCCATGAAATCTGTACTTTTACATGCTGTGATGTTATCATTCTGCAAATATTAAACTATCTCTGGCCACAGGGTGCATAGCTCCCAGCTGTCCGGGATTTCGAAGGACTGTCCCTGATTTGGAACAAAGCCCCTCTGTCCCTCTTTCCTCCTCATGTGTCCCTGATTTTGGTCTGATCTGTATAGTTGTATATAAAATACACTATTTATCTTTCAAAAAGTGTTTCCCAGTGCTAAACATTTATTTACGTTTCTAAATTGCTGCTGTTGTAAATTTCAAAGGCAAATACAAAGGAATAGTAGTCGTAAAAAAAAGCACTTGTGGGTTTAACTAACCTTTTTTTGTATAATTCTCCTTTAAGGGGGCGTGGTAGTGGGTGGGTCCTATTCTTACATCCTTTTGCTTATAGGTGTCCTTCTTTCCCATCTCAAAAGGTTGGGAGATATGACAGGGAGTAAGGCACCCTGTGTCACATTCCTTGGGCACATGACGCTGTATGTTGCCAGACTACAGGAGGGCAGCTTTGTGGGCAGTGCTCATCAGGACTAGACTGGAATCCAGAGGTGGTTGGGTTTGTGGGCAGTACTCAATGGCTGATTAGGACTAGACTGTAATCCAGAGGGGGTTGGGTTTGTGGGCAGTACTCAATGGCTGATCAGGATTAGACTGTAATCCCAGAGATGGTTGGGTTTGTGGGCAGTACTGAATGGCTGATCAGGACTAGACTGTAATCCCAGAGGTGGTTGGGTTTGTGGGCAGTACTCAATGGCTGATAAGGACTAGACTGTAATCCAGAGGTGGTTGGGTTTGTGGGCAGTACTGAATGGCTGATCAGGACTAGACTGTAATCCAGAGGTGGTTGGGTTTGTGGGCAGTACTCAATGGCTGATCAGGACTAGACTGGAATCCAGAGGTGGTTGGGTTTGTGGGCAGTACTCAATGGCTGATCAGGACTAGACTGGAATCCAGAGGTGGTTGGGTTTGTGGGCAGTACTCAATGGCTGATCAGGACTAGACTGTAATCCAGAGGGGGTTGGGTTTGTGGGCAGTACTCAATGGCTGATCAGGACTAGACTGTAATCCAGAGGTGGTTGGGTTTGTGGGCAGTACTGAATGGCTGATCAGGATTAGACTGTAATCCAGAGGTGGTTGGGTTTGTGGGCAGTACTCAGTGGCTGATCAGGACTAGACTGTAATCCAGAGGTGGTTGGGTTTGTGGGCAGTAATCAGTGGCTGATCAGGACTAGACTGTAATCCAGAGGTGGTTGGGTTTGTGGGCAGTACTCAATGGCTGATCAGGACTAGACTGGAATCCAGAGGTGGTTGGGTTTGTGGGCAGTACTCAATGGCTGATCAGGACTAGACTGGAATCCAAAGGTGGTTGGGTTTGTGGGCAGTACTCAATGGCTGATCAGGACTAGACTGTAATCCAGAGGGGGTTGGGTTTGTGGGCAGTACTCAATGGCTGATCAGGACTAGACTGTAATCCAGAGGTGGTTGGGTTTGTGGGCAGTACTGAATGGCTGATCAGGACTAGACTGTAATCCAGAGGTGGTTGGGTTTGTGGGCAGTACTCAGTGGCTGATCAGGACTAGACTGTAATCCAGAGGTGGTTGGGTTTGTGGGCAGTACTCAATGGCTGATCAGGACTAGACTGTAATCCAGAGGTGGTTGGGTTTGTGGGCAGTACACAATGGCTGATCAGGACTAGACTGTAATCCAGAGGTGGTTGGGTTTGTGGGCAGTACTCAATGGCTGATCAGGACTAGACTGTAATCCAGAGGTGGTTGGGTTTGTGGGCAGTACTCAATGGCTGATCAGGCTAGACTGTAATCCAGGGGGGGTGGGCTTGTGGGTGGTGCTCAGTGGCTGAGCAGGACTGGATTGTAATAAAAAATGGGTTATGAACCCTTAAACCAGCGCACTCTGAATCAATAGTGCATAAATTATATTTTAAAGTGAAATAGTACAAATACAAAATAGCAGCTCGTTGTGAGACCCAAACATAGGGGGGCACCAGACTAAGCATTAAAAACACCTTAATTTGTCAAAAGTAAGACAATGGGCAACTCACATATTGGTAGAAACAAGTGGGCATGTATAGTAATCCATGACTGGGTGTAGTTTTTTAATACTGCCCCCCTGTGATTCTCCTTATATATTTACAGAGTTTCTGCTTCGCTCTTAAGGGTGCTGCTGCTATGTTTTGTGGCCTGCCTGATACTATTAGATTCATATGGACAGTTTGCTGGACTCCAATAGAGTTTATTTTAATTACATTTTTAGTAAACCATACTTCGTCCGCCCCATTGTTTTATTTCTCCAATGCACCAATCTTCTGCCTACCAGCCACCCTCTTCATCAGACATCTTTTCCAGTAAGGTAAGCCTATTAATGTGTCCTCCCAAGTGCAGAGACTGTGTTAAAGTACCACCAACATTGTAAAGAGCCATTGTACCTGGGTTGACTGTAATATTGAGGCTCCGTTGCCTTATTGTCTGGAACTGTAAGTGGATGGGTGGGAAAAGACCTAGGCAGATCTGCAGAAAGAATCAATCTCCTCTATGCATGACACCAGAGCAGCCGAATGAGCACTGGAAGAGGCTGTGGCACAACCAATCGCCCTGCACTATAGAGAGAGCACAAGTGGACGGTTGTATTAATTGGAAATGCAGAGCCGAGGGGCAATATTTAACCTACATTCATGGATGGAATTCTAATTACAGGAGGCACCATTGAAGAAAGCTGAGAATGTTTTAGGTAAGCCACAAGATGGCTATCATACACATTCGTTTTACTGTTTTGCCAAGCATTCAGGTTTAAAGGGCCCTGTCCTCAACAGCCATATGGATGTTATATATTCTGATCTGATCTGTGTCTTGTGTGCCTTGTTTGTACATGCATCCTGTTGCCTCTCTATACGATTTGTCTGCCTGCTACATATTGACACTCTGGGGTTGCTTTACTAAAGGCAAATAGGCTTTTCACTTTGCAGGGGAAGTTTTAATTTGCATGGGAATTTTCCCATGAGTTTCGTGAATATGATGACATTTCACATTACAGAATACTCAATCACGTGTAAAGAAAGAAAAGAGCATTTTTGCATGCACATGATTAAATGATGAAAGTCACCAGAGCTTCACCTCATTCACTAAGCTCTGCAAGGGAAAAGTTCCCTTTAAAAGTGCATCTTCCCTTGCAAAGTGAACAGCCTATTTGACTTTAGTAAATCCAACCCTCTGTCTTGTCTCTTTGTCTGGGAATCCTGAGGGTCACATACTGGGAATCGGTAATATAATATGTATTAGAGCGCTACTCGGCACAATGTAGACAAATCAAGGGTGATCAATTGGTATCAGCTGCAACCATTCTAAGTGAAAAAATCTGTGTTTCTCAAAAATCAAGTATTTAAAATATAATCGTGCGCTAGAAACCTAGAACCTACAATCCTAAAGTGATATCACCGTGAATAAGCAAAAATAAACTGAGTAAGACAATACCTCAAAAAGTTAGATGACAATAAAACTAATGTAATCTGCATTAGTACAAAGAAAGTGAAATAATAATGGATACCCAAAAATATAAATATAATTCACAATAGTGTTTCCAAAAAATATATAAGGGCTTCATGTGATAAAATAAAAAGGTCTGTGTACAAAGCTGAATGCCAAGTCTCATCAATAATCCTATGAACTGCTTGGTCACAATTGAAGTCAATATACGTGATGAGCATAAACTTGTCCACACCAGCGAGAGCTGTCAGCCGTTTCACTTGCATGTAGCGATATGATAAGAAACAAAGAAAACAATCATAGCGCAGACATCCCTACTAAACATAGAAACATCAAGTAAAATCTGCACTCACACAGCCAGGAATAAGAGGCGCTTGATAGCTCAGTAAGATGCGATCTCCTCACTAGTCACTTTCATGACTAGCTTGTAGCGTGATTAGGCTCCTCCTCCCTACGCGTTACGTCAAAGTCACTCGACTTATGAATAACGACGTAACGCGTAGGGAGGAGGAGCCTGAACACGCTACAAGCTAGTCATGAAAGTGACTAGTGAGGAGATCGCATCTTACTGAGCTATCAAGCGCCTCTTATTCCTGGCTGTGTGAGTGCAGATTTTACTTGATGTTTCTATGTTTAGTAGGGATGTCTGCGCTATGATTGTTTTCTTTGTTTCTTATCATATCGCTACATGCAAGTGAAACAGCTGACAGCCCTCGCTGGTGTGGACAAGTTTATGCTCATCACGTATATTGACTTCAATTGTGACCAAGCAGTTCATAGGATTATTGATGAGACTTGGCATTCAGCTTTGTACACAGACCTTTTTATTTTATCACATGAAGCCCTTATATATTTTTTGGAAACACTATTGTGAATTATATTTATATTTTTGGCTATCCATTATTATTTCACTTTCTTTGTACTAATGCAGATTACATTAGTTTTATTGTCATCTAACTTTTTGAGGTATTGTCTTACTCAGTTTATTTTTGCTTATTCACGGTGATATCACTTTAGGATTGTAGGTTCTAGGTTTCTAGCGCACTATTATATTTTAAATACTGGGAATCGGTCTGTTATACAAGCTCCCATGTAAATGATTTTGATGTAGACCAGATAAACCCAGACCCTACAGCCCAGTAAATAACCAAATGGTCAAAGCTGGCATAGAAATCAACTAAAATGGCCTTCAACTGCCACCGCCATGTCCATACATGACAAGGTTAGGTTTGATCTACTTTGCTGAAATATCAATGGGGTTCTAAAGAAAAACAGACTGTGCACCTTGCAAAGTGCAGTTGCACTCTGCAAGTGCAATTGCTCCAGAGCTTAGTAAATGAGATGAATGGTCACTTTGCAAAGAATACCCAATAGACATGTGCACACTGAAATATTTCGTTTCGGAATTTCGTTTTCGTCCGAAAAATAAATTTATTAAGTTACTCCCGAAATTCGTTTTTATTTATTTCGTTTTTCGTTAAAAATTGCATTCGTCCGAAAATCTGAATTAATTAAGGTCGAATCTGTCATTGAAGGCTTATGGTGTCTGTCGAATGTTCAAAGAAGATTCGACGGAGCAGCGAAACTGTACGACTCTGCAATCATACATTTCCCGTCGAATGTTCCGCCCACAAGCAGTGATCTTTTCTCTCTATGTCGAATCTTTTCTCTCTATAATGTCGAATCTTTTCTCTCCTATGTCGAATCTTTTCTCTCTATAATGTCGAATCTTTTCTCTCCTATGTCGAATCTTTTCTCTCTATAATGTCAAATCTTTTCTCTCTATAATGTCAAATCTTTTCTCTCTATAATGTCAAATCTTTTCTCTCCTATGTCGAATCTTTTCTCTCCTATGAAGAATCTTTCCTCTCCTATGTCGAATCTTTTCTCTCTATAATGTCAAATCTTTTCTCTCCTATGTCGAATCTTTCCTCTCCTATGAAGAATCTTTCCTCTCCTGTGTCGAATCTTTTCTCTCTTTTGTCGAATCTTTCCTCTCCTATGAAGAATCTTTCCTCTCCTGTGTCGAATCTTTTCTCTCTTTTGTCGAATCTTTCCTCTCCTATGTCGAATCTTTCCTCTCCTATGTCGAATCTTTCCTCTCCTATGTCGAATCTTTCCTCTCCTATGTCGAATCTTTCCTCTCCTATGTCGAATCTTTTCTCTCCTATGTCGAATCTTTTCTCTCCTATGTCGAATCTTTTCTCTCCTATGTCGAATCTTTCTCTCCTATGTCGAATCTTTTCTCTCTATAATGTCGAATCTTTTCTCTCCTATGTCGAATCTTTTCTCTCCTATGTAGAATAATCTTGGACTAATAGAGTTAAGGTTAGGCACATTCGACCACAGGTTCGATAGACACAGATTGTTATTGTCAGCGTCACGTCGAATCTCCTATCTATATCGAACTGTTGTAGCAACGAAAATGAAAATAAAGCATTTGTTTATGTCGGATCTTTCGGTTTTCGGATTCTGTGCTTTAGTTTTCGTTTGTTAAAACGATAACGAAAATAGCTGAAATTCGGACGAAAATGCATTCGGACGAAAACGAATGCACATGTCTAATACCCAATAACCTGGCAACCCTGGATCTAAAAGTTGTCTGCTACCGTTGTACCCATTAACCCTTCATCCCAACAATTTCAAAGAATAGCTATGTACCTGGGGAAGAAACTTGTGCATCTAAATTTTCAGACCCTCCGGCATGAACACACATGGGGATTGATTTACTAAAGGCGTGTCAGTCAATCATAGATTGCGTTTTTGGATTGTAAAAGAAAACAGAAGCATCTAGATCAGGGGCCTCAAAACTTTCTAAACAAAGGGCCAGTTTACTGTCCTTCAGACTTTAGGAGGGCTGGACTGTGGCCAGTGGGAGTAGAAAATGTTCCGAAATCAGTGGGAAAAATAATACCCCGTTGTTTATTTCAGTGAGAGTAATTGCGCCCCATTATTGGTGTAACTTGGAGGAATTGTGCCCCATTACTGATGTTATTGTGCCCCATCGTTGGTGTCATTGACAGGAATTGTACTCCATCACTGATGTTATTGGTCCCCATTGTTGGTGTCATTGAGAGGAATTATGCCCCATCACTGATATTATTGGGCCCCTTCCTTGGTGTAATTGAGAAGAATTGTGCCCCATCACTGATGTAATTGGGCCCCATCGTTAATGTCTTTGAGAGGAATTGTGCCCCAATCACTGATGTTATTGGGTCCCATTGTTTGTGTCATTGAGAGGAATTGTGTCCCATTACTGATGTTATTGGGCCCCATTGTTGGTGTCATTGGGAAGAATTGTGCCCCATTGTTGGTGTCAGTGGGAGAGATTTTGCCCCATAGTTGGTGTCATTGGGAGGAAATGTGCCCTTTTCATTGATGTGAGTGGGGGGAATTGCCCCATTGTTGGTATTAGTGGATGCAATAGTGCCAAGGGCTGGATAAAAAGCAAGCAAAGGGCCGCATCTGGCCCCCAGGCCGCAGTTCGGAGACCACTTATCTAAATAAAATACACCCATAAAAAAAGGCACAAACTTGGATTGTTACTTTGCTGATGTGTTGGTGTGATAGAAGTGAGGAAATGATATTGATGGATATGACATAAAATTCATTTCTCCTTCAAAGGGGCTGATGTGCCATTAGGGTGCAGTGTAGGTGGATCTTGTTCTGGTCTCGGACTGCTGCCTCTCTGATAGCCTCTTAGGACAACCTTTCTCAACCTTTTGAGCACAGAGGAACCCTTGGAATAAATTTCCCATCTCAAGGATCCCCTACTAAAAATACCATATCTACAACTCATGATACATTAGTGTGATAGTCAGTGGGAAGAATGTTTCTTACACTGGTGGTCATTGGGAAGAATTGCCCCCTTACAGATAGCTAAAAAGATCAAGGGGGCAGTGGGAACCTATCTGAGAGGCAGAAACTGCTCATTGCTCAAGGAGCCCTCCCCACCCCCCCCCCACCCATTGCTCCAGTAGTACGAGTACTTGTGAAAATACTTAATATCGCCACCAATACCAGTATCTGTTATGGTGCATCCCTAGTTAAAATCGCAGCGCAAAATGATGCCTCACTAAAAATACATGGTACTTCTTGGATTAAAAACAATATAATATGGTTCTTTCCCTTTAGCCTAAACTCCGATGGCATCTATTTCAGGTGGAGTTTGCATTCAGCCAATCCTGCAACAATAATTGGTGACGTCACTGCCATGATTATAACATTATAAGGCTCGGATATCATTGGCTGTTTCCTGATAAACTTTGATGGCGATTTCATGGACTGCCAACCGGTGTCATCAGATTGGAGCACAGACGGATCAGCCGTGCCCAAATCCGCAGCTGCCATACCAGCCTGCGAGCGAGGAGCTCATATTTCATTCATAGACTTGGCCTCGGCAGCAAGATTTCATCAAGTCTAGTTTAATTAGATGAATAAATTGACTTTGACTGTGAAAACACTGAAATGAGTAAATATTCCAACTAAAATTTTTTAAAGTGCTGATGAGCTTATCTAGCAGCTCATTTATTGGAGCTTCTGGAAATATCTATCTATATATATGTAGCGCCCTTCCCAAAAGGTTGGGACGCTATCTAAAATTTAAAGGGATATCTGAGCCAGTAGCTGGACTCAGACTGTTGAATTATATTGAGATTTACTTCTGTTCTAGCTGTGGTTCGCCCGATGGTAGTTTCCCTATTTGCCTGAAGGTGGCGTTACCACCTCAGGCACCTGTTGGAACACGGGCAGACAATGGTGCATTGAGTGACCCTTCTCGGCAACGGTACAGTGGGAGTGGTCGCCCCGCTGTGCTTTCTAAGAGGGGATACTTAAGGGGCAGACACCATTATTCGGGGTCGTTTTTCACCTCGTGGCCCTCCGGGCGCGAGGTGTGTGTGTTTGGTTCTGGTCTCGGGGCCACGTTGGTCCGAGGCTGCATCGCTACATAGTAGGCCCAGCTTTTCTGGCTGGGGTCTGCATACTAAGAGGGGATCCCAAGCTGTCCATCCAAATGGGGAGGAAGCTATCTTAATGAAGGAGACCAGGGGAGGACCTGCCCTGGAGGAGACCGGCAGAGTGCTGACGTCTTGGGTGAGGCCTGGTAACTTTATAGAGGAGGGATCCATCAGATCACAAGCCCTGCAGTTCGCCGGATTGGCTTAAAGGCTATTTTCACTGCACGGCTGGAAGTTTGGGACTTTGAAATCCTGTGGCAGAGGATTCCTGAACTATCCATTTGCTCAACTTCAGAAGGTCTGTGGCAGAGACTTTGTTCATTTCAAAAGGTCTGTGGCAGAGACCCATTTCATCTTGGGCAGTCTGTGGCAGAGACTGCCCTGTTGCTGGTTCGTGTGTCACTCCGGCTGCTAGGCCATGTGAGAGGGGACTCTCCGGGTGACCAATACCCACTCTAACATTGAGAGTGGTGAGTGACTTTAAACTGACACCTCTGCATAGTTGTGGCGAGTGCCTGAACCTTCCCTTGCTCTTCTCTACCTTCTACTTTCTCAACGTTTACTGCATAAGAAAATAAAGCCTGACTGTTGAAGGTTTTACATCTGTGTAGACATTGCATTACTACAGACTTTCCTACCCAGATAACGAAGCTGAAGAGGTAATGTACAAAACCCAAAACTAACCAGCAGCTCCTATGGGGGTAGTGCTACATATACCTCTCTCTCTCTATATCTCTCTCTCTCTATATATATATATATCTCTATATATCTCTCTCTCTCTATATATGTCTCTCTCTCTCTATATATATATATCTATATCTATATCTATATATATATTGTGACAGCAGGAAGGTAAAGTCACCTGGTTGCATCCAGGGGGGTAGATATATTTCTCCCAGATTCAGGCTTTATGCCGACTTATACAACTAGGGAGTTGATGAAGCCCAGCTGAGGCTAGTGGGCTCATGGATGACTCATACCTCTAGAGAGAGGGCTGGGCGTCGTGCAGGCAGGGAGTTGATGAGACCAGCTGAAGCTTGTCAGCTCATTTAAGGCCTTTATAAAAACTCCCAGATTCATTAGGTGTTTGCTCATGCCTGGACCCAGACCTGTGTGGACTGTCTAGGGAGAGTGAACCCCTGTGCGGTGAGACAAAGCCTGTGTGGCTACTTGCTTGGACATTTAAAACCAGGGACTTAGGGACTAGGACAGCACTAGGCTGATCCCAGTTGTTAGTTAGGAAACCTGTATGTTTAGTCAGAGGTCAAGTTGACCAGGATTTATTTTGTTTATGTTTCTTTTGCTTTGCTGTGTTTTGTCACTGTAAATAGAAAATAAACCGCACCTTTTTGATTTTGAAAACCACAACCTCCGTTTGCTGGGCCTGTTTTTGTGTGGGGAGCCCATCCCGGGGGTCACACACACCCGCTGCCGAGCTAACCCCCTCACAGTTGGTGGAGAACCAGTGGCAGTTTTTTTTTAAGCCAGCATGGAGGAGATACTGAAGCAGCTGGCTCTAGCAAATGCCAATCAACAGCAGACAAATGCAGGTTTGCAAAAGAGCCTTGCAGCTCATCAACAGAGCCTTGCAGCTCAACAACAGAACTTCGCAGCCCAGCAGAAAGCTCATCAACAGAGCCTTGCAGCCCAGCAGCAGACAAACGCAACTTTGCAACAGAGTCTGGAGGCTCAGCAACAAGCCCAGCAGCAATCTGAGGCCCGCTTCATAGACCTGTTGCAGAAGCAAGAGCAGAGACTACAACAACAGATGGAAGCAGTAATGCAGCAACGTCCGCAGACCAGTGAGGAAAGCCGTCCCACTAATACCGCGTCCTTTGGGGTGAGTCGTTTATTGACAAAAATGACTGGAGAGGATGATCCAGAGGTATTTTTGACCACATTTGAAAGGACCGCTGAAAGAGAAAAGTGGCCTGAGGAGCAGTGGGCTGGACTGGTGGCTCCTCTGTTAACTGGTGAATCGCAGAAAGCTTACTATGACCTAGAGCCTAACCAAGCAAAAGACTATGTGATGCTAAAAGCTGAAATTTTGGCAAGGCTGGGTGTCACCCAGGCTGTCCGGGCTCAGCGTGTGCATAACTGGACTTTCCAGCTTGGAAAACCCCCCAGGTCTCAAATGTATGATCTCATTCACCTGAGCAGAAAGTGGCTACAGCCAGAGACTTTGTCCGCACCAAAGATTGTGGAACGTGTTGTAATGGATCGGTTTTTGAGAGCTCTTCCTACTGCCATCCAAAAGTGGGTAAGCCATGGAGACCCAGAGACGGCCGATGGTCTTGTGGATCGTGTGGAGAAATACTTGGCTACAGAGAACCTGACGGCCTCTTCCAGAGACACTCGGACTTTCCACCCTAAGACCAGACCATCCCCAGGGGCGGATAAGAGGATTCCAAGGGGTGAGGGTGGAGAGAGTGAGAGGGTGGGAGCTCTACCCCAAGTTTGGCGAGAACAGCCTGGGAAATCAGCGGCTCAAGAGGCGGCAAGAAGGATCGTTTGCTACCGCTGCCGGCAAGCGGGACATATTGCAGCCAATTGCCCGGTTGTGGAGGAACCCATGCAGTGTGACTTTCTGACGGGCAGACGTCAGTCGCTGTGTGCGACAGTCGCATGCACTGCCATTCGAGGAACTGAGAAACATTTATGCAAAATGTGTGTTAATGGTAGAAATGTTGTGGTATTGCTGGATTCAGGTAGCCTTGTGACCCTGATAAAGGCTGAGTTAGTTAAAACAGAGGTCTCTGGGAATAGCAAGGTAGCTGTTATTTGTGTGCATGGGGACACCCGAGAGTATCCAGTGACTACAGTGTGTTTCGAGACCCCCAAAGGTACCCTCTCTCATCCAGTGGGCTTAGTATCTCAGTTACCGCATGACGCCATTGTGGGAAGGGATTTTCCGAAGTTCTGGGAACTGTGGGATGATCCTGAGCCCCCCACTGGTGCCCCTATGTACCAGGAATGTGATAGCCAGAACTCCCCTGAGAGTGGTGAGGACTCTCCGGAATTTCCCTTATCAGTATTGGCAGGGGAGACTCAAGAAACTGGAGAGGAGCCCACCTCCTCAGACGAAAACCTACCGTCTGTGGAGTTTTCTGATCTTGAGGTTCACAGGGAAAACTTTGCCACAGAACAGTTGAAAGACCCCGCCCTAATAAAGGCACGGGAAAACGTAGTGAAAATAGATGGCGAGTTAGTGAACCCAGATAATACCTGCACTTACCCATACTTCAGCGTAGAGAAGGACCTACTGTATCGGGTGGCAAAAAGGGTAGAAGAAACCGTTGAGCAGCTTGTGGTGCCCAAACCTTACAGGAAGTTGGTGTTGGAGTTGGCCCATGGGCACATTCTTGGAGGTCATCTGGGGACAGAGAAAACCCGAGAGAGGGTATTACAGAGATTCTATTGGCCGGGGGTGATGAAGGACATAGAAAATTATTGTTCCTCCTGCCCTGTGTGTCAGAGGTCGGCCCCGAT
This sequence comes from Rana muscosa, assembly GCA_029206835.1. NCBI lineage: Eukaryota > Metazoa > Chordata > Amphibia > Anura > Ranidae > Rana > Rana muscosa. Next base: position 366,144,996 of record CM055125.1, read on the forward strand.
GCCACATTTCCGTAGCCCGCTGGTCCCTCTACCCATCATTGAGGTCCCGTTTGAGAGGATCGCCATGGATTTGGTAGGTCCTATAATCAAGTCCGCTAGGGGGCACCAGTACATATTAGTTATAATGGACTATGCCACCCGTTATCCAGAAGCGATCCCTCTCCGAAATACCTCGGCCAAAACCATAGCCAAAGAGCTATCTCTTGTGTTTAGCCGGGTGGGTATTTGTAAAGAACTGCTTACGGACCAAGGTACACCCTTTATGTCCCGGGTTATGAAGGAGCTGTGTAAATTGTTCAAAGTGACGCAATTACGTACATCTGTGTATCACCCCCAAACCGATGGGCTGGTTGAAAGATTCAACAAAACCCTAAAACAAATGTTGAAGAAAGTGGTGGATAGAGATGGAAAGGATTGGGACTGTCTACTTCCTTATCTGATGTTTGCTATTAGGGAGGTGCCCCAATCCTCTACGGGATTCTCCCCCTTTGAGTTACTGTATGGGAGACACCCAAGAGGGCTGTTGGATATTGCCAAGGAAACTTGGGAAAGTGAGAGTTCTCCCCACAGGAGTGTGATTGAGCATGTCGCCCTGATGCAAGACCGAATTGCACAGGTAATGCCCATCGTGAAGGAACATTTGGCCCAAGCGCAGTTAGCACAGCAGAGAGTGTACAACCGTGGAGCCAAGACCCGTACCTTTTCCCCGGGGGATAGGATACTGGTACTTGTCCCTACGGTTGAAAGTAAATTCCTTGCCAAATGGCAAGGCCCCTATGAGATAATGGAAAAAGTGAGCGAAGTGAATTACAAGGTCAGACAACCAGGAAGGCGAAAGCCCGAACAGATCTATCACGTTAATCTGTTGAAAGCCTGGAGGGATAGAGAGTCCCTAGTCGCAGACACTTGGTCACCAGCTCAAACTGGTTGCATCATTCCTGAGGTTGGAATAGCAGCCACCTTGTCACAACCCCAACAACAGGAGGTTAAGGAGTTTGTGCTTCGCAACAAGGAGGTATTCTCTGAGCTGCCGGGACAAACATCTGGGGTAGAGCATGACATCATTACCCCGCCCGGTGAAAGGGTGAAGTTAAAACCCTATCGGATCCCAGAGGCCCGACGGGAGGCAATACGGGAGGAAGTACAGAAAATGCTGAACTTAGGGGTGATAGAGGAGTCCCAAAGTGATTGGTCTAGTCCCATTGTGTTGGTGCCTAAACCGGATGGGAGCTGGCGATTTTGTAACGATTTTCGTCAGTTGAACAAAGTTACAAAATTTGACACCTACCCCATGCCACGTATAGATGAGTTGATCGACCGGCTGGGAACAGCCCGATACATGACGACTCTTGACCTCACAAAAGGGTATTGGCAAATCCCCCTGGCCAAGTCGGCCAAAGAGAAAACCGCATTTGTAACCCCAGACGGGGCGTTCCAATATAAAAGAATGCCGTTCGGGTTACAGAATGCGCTGGCCACATTCCAGCGGAAAATGGACCAGATGCTGAGGCCCCATCGGAAGTATGCTGCGGCTTACCTGGATGACGTAATTGTCCATAGCACAGATTGGGCCTCACATCTGCCAAAAGTGCAAGCAGTCCTGGACTCTGTTCGGGAAGCGGGGTTTACGGCTAACCCCAAGAAGTGTACCATTGGGCAGGAGGAGGCCAAATATCTTGGGTACACCATTGGGAGGGGAGTAATAAAACCCCAACTCAACAAAGTCGAGGCCATCCAGAGTTGGCCACGTCCCAACAGCAAGAAGCAGGTACGAGCCTTTCTGGGAATCGCTGGGTATTATCGGCGATTCATTCCCCACTTTGCTTCTAAGGCTGTGCCCCTAACCAACCTGACGAAGGGGAAAGGGTCGGTCATGATTAAATGGACCCCCGAGGCTGAGGCAGCATTCCGATTCTTGAAACAAGCCTTATGTAGCCAGCCAGTGTTGTACTCACCCGACTTCTCTAAAGACTTTGTCGTACAAAGTGATGCGTCAGATGTGGGGTTAGGAGCAGTATTGTCCCAGGTCTGGAACGGGGAAGAGCACCCAGTCATTTACCTCAGCAGGAAGTTGAAGTCCCATGAGGTAAATTACGCCACCGTTGAAAAGGAGTGTTTAGCGGTGAAGTGGGCTCTAGATTCCCTTCGGTACTACCTGCTAGGTAGGCACTTTGACATGGTTACGGATCACGCTCCGTTAAAGTGGATGGCTCAAAACAAGGAAACAAATAGAAGAGTGAATAGGTGGTTCCTGGCCCTCCAGGAATTCAACTTCACAGTAAAGCATCGCCCTGGCGTTCAAATGGGGAATGTGGATGCTTTGTCTCGAGTACATGAATGCCTGATTGCTGGTGTTCCAACCCCGAGGTTAAAACAAGAGGGGGGGGTATGTGACAGCAGGAAGGTAAAGTCACCTGGTTGCATCCAGGGGGGTAGATATATTTCTCCCAGATTCAGGCTTTATGCCGACTTATACAACTAGGGAGTTGATGAAGCCCAGCTGAGGCTAGTGGGCTCATGGATGACTCATACCTCTAGAGAGAGGGCTGGGCGTCATGCAGGCAGGGAGTTGATGAGACCAGCTGAAGCTTGTCAGCTCATTTAAGGCCTTTATAAAAACTCCCAGATTCATTAGGTGTTTGCTCATGCCTGGACCCAGACCTGTGTGGACTGTCTAGGGAGAGTGAACCCCTGTGCGGTGAGACAAAGCCTGTGTGGCTATTTGCTTGGACATTTAAAACCAGGGACTTAGGGACTAGGACAGCACTAGGCTGATCCCAGTTGTTAGTTAGGAAACATGTATGTTTAGTCAGAGGTCAAGTTGACCAGGATTTATTTTGTTTATGTTTCTTTTGCTTTGCTGTGTTTTGTCACTGTAAATAGAAAATAAACCGCACCTTTTTGATTTTGAAAACCACAACCTCCGTTTGCTGGGCCTGTTTTTGTGTGGGGAGCCCATCCCGGGGGTCACACACACCCGCTGCCGAGCTAACCCCCTCACAATATATATATATATATATATATATATATATATATATATCTATATATCTCTCTCTCTCTCTCTCTCTCTATATATATATATGTATATATATCTCTCTCTCTCTCTCTCTCTCTCTATATATATATATATATATATATATATATATATCTCTGCTGTGGCATGTGACTCTGGTGACCGTAGCACTAGATTAAAAATATTATGTCTTACTCTTTCTGCTTTTCAAACTTTTACTTCCATTGTTGGTCATTACTTTTTTGTAGGTCCCAAACATCAAGCCTACAAGTCCCCAATGGAAAAACAGCTCTGGAAAGAGATATCTGTGTGGATTCTGCAAAGATTGCTTATATAAATTACACATCAAACTGGAAACACAATCTCAAACCATCTTATCCAATTTAAACATAAACAGCTTAATTTTTTTGCTCAGATCTTTAATCTCCAAATATCAAACCACATGCTCCATCCACAGGGGGATTCCAACGCTTACTTCTTTTTATCAATCATCTTTCTTATATCACGTTTCAACGAACCCACAAAAGAACCTCTAATGGCCCTTTAAACGATTTATCCCCAGTCCCACGTACCTTACACGATCCGTTTAACCTCTTCTGCTTTATATTTCACTGTGTTGCATTTTATGAATTATAAAGTAGAAATTTAATGAAATTACAGGGAAAACTTGCATTAAAAACTGCGGACTCGACAGAAGAGTTTTCATTTAAATCTAACAAACAATTAAAAAGCGGAGATATCGCAGTACACAGTCATTTTGTGTAGGATCAGTATTTTGTTCCATTGGCTTAATAATTTATTTTGTCCAACTTTTCAGCTGATCATGAGGAAAATATTACCTTAATTAGTTATATTTTTAAATAAACAGAGTGCTGAAATTCAAAGTTCTGGTTCTAGTTTAAGCTACAAAGTTTTGATACAAATTAACCACTTGCCGACTGCACTATAGCCGAATGAACAGCATGGCCTGCCAGTTCTGGGAAGGCATCATATGACGTCCTCCCTTGATCGCGCCCGCCGCGCACCCGCTGCAGTGCGCACTGTGATCACAGGGTCCGTTGGACACAGCTGATCACAGATTAAGGTAAAGAGCCAATCAGCAGCTCTTTACCACGTGATCAGCTGTGTCCAATCACAGCTAACCATGATGTAAACAGAAGCTGTTATCAGCATTCCTTTCCCCATGCTGACAGTATGAGTAGAAGAGAAAAGAGCTAATAACCGGCTTGTGTAAAAAGGACATCTACACTAATCAGTGTCCTGATTATCAATGCAGTCCCAACAGTGTCTGCCAGTACTGCCAATCTGTGACCATAAGTGCTGCCAATCAGTGCCTCCTCATCAGTGTCATCCATCAGTGCCGTTTACCAGTGCCCATTAGTGACGCCTACCAGCAGGGCTGGGACAAGGGGTAGGCAAAAGGGGAGGCCGCCCTGGGCGCAATGTGTATTCTAGGGATGAGAACGCCACAAAATCCTTCAACTATAAGGCTGACAGGGCTGACAGGGGTAGTGACAGCAGCATAACTACTTCTGTCAGCCCAGCGCTGGAAGCAGCAAGGAGAGGAGGAGAGAGCCGGGAGGGGGTGCAGGCTGTGCTCTCTTTACCCTTCCTAATCAGAAGTTTGCACGTAATGAAGGGGGGCATAATTTGCCATCTTTGCCCTGGGAACTGGATAATTTTGTCATGGCACTGCCTACCAGTGCCTATCAGTGCCACCTACCAGTGCCCATCGGTGCCTCCTTATCAGTGTCAGTGGTGATTACCATAAATACCACCAAAAGAAAGTTCTTTTTGTGTGAAAACAATAACAATTTTGTTTGGGTACAGTGTAGCATGACAGTGCAATTGTTCAAAGTGCGATAGCACTGAAAGCTGAAAATTGGCCCTGGCAGAAAGGGGGTGAAAATGCCCGGTAGGCAAGTGGTTATATGTAAAACAAATAGGTTTAGGAGTGGTTTCTCTGAAGTTCTCAACTTTATAAAAAAAAGAAAAACATATTCAGAATTCCAATCAGTAGTTTTATGCATTCACATATGATTGCATCTATAGTAGTGAAGACATTTTTTAGCTTCTCCAAACCCCCTCTTCAGATGGATGTTAGAAAGATACCTCAACATTTATATCAACACCCCAAGACAATTTACTCCAATGACCATAGAACTTGTAGATTGCTGTAAGGTGGCCCCATTCACACCTGAGCTATTTTGTGCTTGAAGCTTGGAGCTCAAAAACGCTTAACAAGCCTAATCTTATTCATTTCAATGGCCCCAAAAAGTTAATTTTCTTCCTAATCTTCTTTTTGGCAGATTGGAGGCAGATTGGGTCCCATAGACTTCAACGGGAATGCCTCAAAATGTGCGACATGGGTCTTTTATGAGTGTTTTGTCACGTGTTTTCTGCTCAAACAGCAGATCTCCCCCTAATCTCCTCCACCTCTTCTCCCCCTAGTGTTTTCTATTGGCTAATCAAAAATGCCTGAACCTGTTAAATACTTGTATTAAGCTTCTAAAGTGCTTGTAATACACTTCTAAAAACACTCAAAAACTCTCAAATCAAATGTCAGTAAGTCAGACTGCAGCCTTAAAGTGTGCTGGGAGATCTTCCTGGCACTCATTGGTACTCAGTGGCGGCCCATCCATAGGGGTTGCATGGGCATCACCCCCCCCAAAGCTAGTCACAAAAAAAATGTCCCTTTAAAAGAAAAAACAGGCGGCGTGCACAGTGCACTATGGGCAGCGTGACGTCTATGCAATCACGTGATTGCAGGTGAGATGCTTAATTCGCCTGGTTTTCTAAGTGCTTGTGGCACAAAGCAATGTGCCGCAACACTCCCTTATTGGTCATTCTCCCTGTTGTGTGGTTTTCCTATTGGCACCGCCGTAGCACATGGGCGGTGCTTTCCTCTGAGCCGCAGCGTCACTTCCGGTTTCTCTGTGCCAGTGGGAAATCAGAAGTGATGCAGCGGCTCCATGGATGGAACGCATGGCCCGAGCGGCGCTATCTTTCATCTCTCAGCTGGATTGGTAGGTTTTGAGAGAGTATTGGGCTGTACCAAATCTGTGATGCTGGGCTGTATACCCTATCTGTGAGGCTGGGCTGTATACCCTATCTGTGATGCTGGGATGTATACCCTATCTGTGATGCTGGGCTGTATACCATATCTGTGATGCTGGGCTGTATACCCTATCTGTGATGCTGGGCTGTATACCCTATCTGTGATGCTGGGCTGTATACCATATCTGTGATGCTGACCTATATACCCTATCTGTAATGCTGGTGGGCTGTATAGTCCTGACACTATGGGTGGAATACAGGAAATGGAGTGGGTGGATTCTATAAGGGGTGGAGCTTATGAGAAGTGTGAGGGGTCAAAAAGGAAGGACGGGGTCCAGCGCCCCCCTATCATAAAGCTTCACCAGCCTCCACTGTTGGTACTGAAGAAGTGGCATGGAGAAGCTTCAAAATAACTTTAACATTAGAGAAGAAGGCAAAAGAACCAGTGGGCGCCACTATCTAAGTGAAGATTTATTTGAAACAACAAAAAGAAGTTAAAATTGCACTCACATTGTAAAAAATCATAAAAGATTTACTAGTCTTCTGGTATCTGCAGAGCTTGGCAGGGCAGTCACCTTGTAGAGCAAAATGACGCCTAGAAGCAGCTGGGCTGTATATGCAGAGCATGCAGTGGAAGCGTGGTTGGAGATTGTAGAACCGGAGCAGGAAGTGGTGATAACCGGTACCTTTGCTGGCAGCCAGTGTGGTCAGCTTTGACCCAAGAGCAGAGCTGGAGATACACGAGTATGACAGCATAGGAAGGGGATGTGGTTATGTGGCTTGGATACATGCCCCTTTATTATGATGTGAACAAGTGCCATTGAAATGAATGGGATTTTGCTTGTTGGGCGTTTTTCAGGAGAGTCTTATGAGTTGAAAACGCTCAGGTGTGAATGCAGCCTTAAGGGACAAAAGAACAGAAGAATACTATGAGAGAGAGAGATATCATTTTGCCCCTGTACAAATCATTAGTAAGACCTCATCTGGAATATGCAGTTCAGTTTTGGGCCCCAGTTCTCAAAAAGGATATTGGGGAACTGGAGAAAGTGCAGAGAAGGGCAACCAAATTGATAAGAGGCATGGAGGAGCTCAGCTATGAGGAAAGATTAGAGGAACTGAATTTATTCACTCTTGAGAAGAGGAGATTAAGGGGGGATATGATCAACATGTACAAATATATAAGGGGTCCATATAGTGAACTTGGTGTTCAGTTATTCACTTTACGGTCAACACAAAGGACAAGGGGGCACTCTTTACATCTAGAGGAAAAGAGATTTCACCTCCAAATACGGAAAGGTTTCTTCACAGTAAGAGCTGTGAAAATGTGGAATAGACTCCCTGCAGAGGTGGTTCTGGCCAGCTCAGTAGAATGCTTTAAGAAGGGTCTGGATTCTTTCTTAAATGTACATAATATAACTGGGTACTGACATTTATATGTAAAGTTGATCTGGGGAATGTCCGATTGCCTCTCAGGGGATCAGGAAGGAATTTTTTCCCCTGCTGTAGCAAATTCGATCTGGCTCTGCTGGGGTTTTTCGCCTTTCTCTGGATCAACTGTGGGTAAAGAATTGGGTATATGGGATTGTATGATATTATTATTTTATTTTTTTATGGTTGAACTGGATGGACTTGTGTCTTTTTTCAACCTGACTAACTATGTAACTATATGTAACTATATGTAACTATGTAACTATGATTACATCTATAGTAGCGAATACATTTTTTTAGCTTCTCCAAACCACTTCTGTTAGAAAGATACCCCAACATTTATATCAACACCCTAAGACAACTTACTCCAATAACCATAGTACTTGTAGATTGCTCTAAGGTATCTTAAAGTATCAATATAATGCTGAGGAATCTTCCTGGCACTCATTGGAATTGAAGAGGAGGTTTAGAGAAGCTACAAAATGTCTTTACCTTACAGAACAAGTTCGGTTGACATTCATTGGAACTGAAGAAGTGGCTTGGAGGAGCTACGAAACTTCTTCAACTATACAGAATAGGTCCAGTTGAATGAGACTAATTAGTATTATCTAGACCAGGGATGGGCCAACTTCATTCCTCTATCTGTTGGGGAAATACAAGTCTCATCGTGCCTCTGCCTCTTGGGGTCATGCTTGTGGCTGTCAGTCTTGCAATGCCTCATAGGGCAGTTAGTTCCACCACAGCTGAAAAGCTACAGTTTGCCTATGACCTGGACAAAGGAG